>JAPQVY010000089.1:17096148-18346565 GCA_028535165.1 Quercus tomentella | reverse complement strand
ATGAAACGATGCCTATTAAACTTTACTTTAGTCAAGTGCATGTCGGATGTTTGATTCTATACATATTTACTGTTTATTTGTCGCCAATCTGATTTGATCAGCATAACAGTTGGTTTTGTGTATATGTTTTGTGTATACTGTGATGGTGTCAAATCAACGAGTTTAGACAAATGAGGAAAGATGCAAAGAATACAACTTATTTTCAACTACCCACATGGGCCGTGGTAGCCATATTTGACTTGACAAAAAAAAATATGTAAAATATAAAATATTTATTTTGCTTCATACATAATTTTAAACTAAAAAAACTTGGAATTTAAACAATTTATTGATGACATAAAAATTTTACAAGCATAATGAATATAAGAAGAAGGTGTAATCCAAAGGTAGATTTGTCAAAATTCACCTTCAATAAAAATATATTAAATAAAATTACAACTAATTTTGTAACTAAATTTTGCCTATTATGAAACGATGCCTATTCAACTTTACTTTAGTCGAATGCATGTCAGCTATTTGATTCTATACATATTTTCTGTTAATTTGTTGCCAATCTGATTTGATTAGCATAAGAGTTGGTTTTGTGTATACTGTGATGGTGTCAAATCAACGAGTTTAGACAAATGAGGAAAGATTCAATGAATACAACATATTTTCAACTGCCCACATGGGTAGCGGTAGCCATATTTGACTTGGCAAGAAAAAATATGTAAAATATAAATTATTTATTTTGCATTATACATAATTTTATACTACAAAAATTTTGAATTTCAACAATTTCTTGATGACATAAAAATTTTATAGGCATAAAGTATATAAGAAGAAGATGTAATCCAATGGTAGATTTGTCAAAATTCACCATCAATAAAAAGATATTAAATAAAATTACAACCAATTTTGTAACTAAATTTTTTCTATTATGAAACGATGCCTATTCAACTTTACTTTAGTCAACTGCATGTCAGCTGTTTGATTCGATTCATATTTGCTGTTAATTTGTCTCCAATTTGGTTTGATCAGCATAAGAGTTGGTTTTGTGTATATGTTTTGTGTATACTGTGATGGTGTCAAATCAACAAGTTTAGACAAATGGGGAAAGATTCAAAGAATACAACATATTTTCAACTGCCCACATGGGCGGCGGTAGCCAGATTTGAATTGACAAGAAAAAATATGTAAAATAGAAAATATTTATTTTGCTTTATACATAATTTTAAACTAATGAAACTTGGAATTTAAATAATTTATTGATGTCATAAAAAATTTTCAAGCATAAAGAATATAAGAAGAAGATGTAATCCAGTGGTAGATTTGTCAAAATTCACCTTCAATAAAAAGATATTAAATAAATTACAACCAATTTTGTAACTAAATTTTGTCTATTATGAAACGATGCGTATTCAACTTTACTTTAGTCAACTACATGTCAGCTGTTTGATTCTATACATATTTGTTGTTAATTTGTCGCCAATTTGATTTGATCAGCATTAGAGTTTGTTTTGTGTATATGTTTTGTGTATACTGTGATGGTGTCAAATCAACAAGTTTAGACAAATGAGGAAAGATTCAAAGAATACAACAAATTTTCAACTGCCCACATGGGCGGCGGTAGCCAGATTTGACTTGATAAGAAAAATTATGTAAAATAGAAAATATTTGTTTTGCTTTATACATAATTTTAAACTACTGAAACTTGGAATTTAAACAATTTATTGATGACATAAAAATTTTACAAGCATAAAGAATATAAGAAGAAGATTGAAAGTTCAAATAGGGTAAAATCACCCTTGAACGTTTAGACCCCCAAATAACAAATTAACCAATTCAAGCTTTATGTCAAACAAATAGTATGCGGAAAATGAACATAAGCTATAATGTAGAATTGGACAAAACTATCTAAGCCATATTGAAATCACAACCACAGCAGAAAATAAAAGGCAAAGATAGAGGGAAGGAAGATGCAAACACAAAGACAACACGCGATGTGTTATCGAAGAGGAAACCGAAGCCCTCGGCGTAAAACCTCTCCACCGCCCTCCAAGCGGTAAATAATCCACTAGAAAATGTAGTTGCGATACAAGGACAGCAATAGACCCTCCAAGCCTAATCTACCCAGTGCACCTAAGCCCTCCAAGCTTCTTGCTCCAACGAGGTTGCGCCGAACCTTTTTCTTTTCTAGCTTCCCGGATTCCGCTACTAGACCATAACATCAACCAATGAATATTGGTTCCTTCCTAACTGCTTCCCAGAACACCAAACAACCCTCTCACAGTAATGGATATGGTGAGAACAAGGTTTTGGTAAAACGACCTCTCAAGGATTTGGCAATGGAGAGGAAGAGAGTTGAGGAATTTGAAGAGACTCTAATGTAAAGATTGTAGATGGTTCAATCTTGTTTTGCTCTAGGGTTTCTCTGTCAAAATTCTCTCTGGAAGCTCTCTCTCATTTGTGGGTATAAGGGGTATTTATACTGAGGTGAGAGGGGAATGTGAAATGTCAGGTTTTTCAAAACAGGGCTGGCTAGCGGCTTGTCCTCGCGGCTTGACTGAGTCGCGAGATCCAGTCGCGAGATAACCGTATGGCCAGTTGTCCTGTAGTGCTCCAGCTAGCATGACTGTTCACCTTCCGGCATGCTTGGCACGTGTGCTGCGTCTGGCGGCTTGCAGCCGCGAGTCACCCGCGAGATCCAACCGCGAGTCTTTGTTTTCTTGCACACTCTTGAGCAATCTTCACTCTATCTCACTCACTACCCTTACAACAAGCCCACCTAAATACAGGGTTACTAAATGCTGAAATACAAGTAAATTTGGCACGGAATAAAGCCAATTAGATGGTTGAATAAATTTAACCTTACAATCTCCCCCTTTGGCTATTCCGTGACAAAACCTTAAAACAGACTCTAGACTTAACATGTGAGTTGGGAACAGTTGATCAAAACTCACTCACACCTAACTCTAGAAGCTGTGAAGCACTTGAATCATATGAACAAAAGACTCCTGAAACATAACAATACACCATGATCATTGTAAGCAGAAAATCGTGAAATGCATATGAGACAGGCAATATGTGATCAAGCAAAGATGGAGTTAAGAAACAAACCATGGCTTGATCAACCAAGTAATCACTATAAGGAAGTGACCACAATGCTCATTCACACTTGGAATGAACACTAGGACATACAAGCTAACAAGCTCAATGCAAGTCACTTGCATCCCAAACACTCAACCAATGCATAATACACTACGTATATGCATCTAGGAACAATCCTACAAGGGCACAAGAGTGACAATACTTAAAGAAAATGCAATACATTTAAATAAAAGTACTAATTTAAACATAGCATAAAAGGTTGCATAAAGCATGGTACAAACCATAAAACCTACAAACTATGCATAAAACATAACCCTAAAAGCTTACAAAAGCAACATGGGTACAAGTCACAATATAATCCTGAATAACATCAATAATATATATAAAAGATAACAATTTAAACTGAAGAAGAATGCAAAGACACTCCCCCTTAGGTAATATCCTCCCCCTCTGATCAGGCCTATCACTCCCCCTTTTTGTCATGGAATAGGCTATACATCCTCTTCTAGCCTTCTCTGAATTTGATCCAATTGAGTTTGAAGTGAAGTAAACTTCATATCCCATCGAGTGCTGTGATGATGTAGAGTAGATGTGAGACCAGACATCGTTGAATGCAACTCTTGTACAGAGGATACAATGTGATCAAGCTTTTCATCGAGGGAGAGAGTGCTGAAATGAGAGCCACTGTTAGAGGCGGAAGTTTCTGGTTTGGCTCTCTTCCGACTATGTCCAATGCTTGCATTGAATGTACGCATGTTGATTGGACTCGGTTTCGAGAGAGGAGATTCTTCTACCGTTGGATAAATTCCTTTGAGCTTCAAGATCCTTGAGATGAGACAGCAGAAAGGAATGCATGTTCTGGACTCAGTTCTTAGAACCGTTTTGCGCAGAACATGAAAGATATGTGCACAGATGTCAATTTCAACATCAGATATTAGATCATGAAGAAACAAAGCACGTCCGAGGTTCATATACCCAGTGCTTGATAAAGGATACAAATTGTGAAACATCACAATTGTAAGCACTCTCAGTTTTGGAGGAAGAGAGGAAACACTGATGGATTTTCCATTGGGTGAGAACTCCAAGTCTTGTCCAAGACTTTCTTTGAGAAGCTCCTCATCCGGACAAAGATCATCATAAACTGGTGAGTGTCGGAATATTGGTCTGTTGATGTGAAGAATTTCTGCTAGATATGCAGGAGAGACTGAAAAGCTCTTTTTCCTAACCCAGCACTTAAGTTCATCTCCTTCCACAATCGCATTGGCATAAAATTCCTTTACCAAATCTTCATACGCGTCATCCAGATCAGAGAGAAGGTAATTCCAGTCCTTGTGAGCAAACCATTTCGGAATGTCAGTGTCATGAAGTGTTGATTGATCCACAGTTCTTTCCAGTAATGGTTTAGCTTTTTGGAAATAATTCTCATGAGACTGATAGGCTGCATAGGATCTGAACTTGTTGGGATCGAATCTCTTTGATGAAGAATGAGTCTCTTTTGTTTGAGGTGGGTAATCATCAATGTCAATGACATGTTCCTTCCCTTTTGAACTGCCTCCTTTCACAGCTGCTTTCTTGAATGGTGACATGTCTAATCTGAAACATGAATAGAGGAAATGACAGAACACAATCCAATATACATGATTAGCAGAGGGTTAGGGGAAATTTAGGGATAGTGGAGAAACCCTAATAGCTAGATGAAAATAACCAGAAAATAGCAATGAGGGACAAACATGGCCCAAATGTAGCTACACAGAGGAGTGGGTCAGATTAAAACCACACATTCAGCTTAGAAAAAAAAACACAGTCAACACAGGAACATTTTGAAACAGCACATCAACAATGGATCAGGCAAGATAAGCAACCAACAAATAACAAACCCTAGCTACGCACTGGATGAAGAACAAAACCAACATTTTAATAAAGCTCAAAACTGAAACAAAAGCTACCACAGGCTAAGCATGGACAAAGAGTAATAGCCGAGCTTAAAACCCATCTCAGAATCACAAACAAATGCGAAAAATCGAGAAGGAAAAACACAGAATCAAGTGAAATAAAGTTCAAGAAAGAAAACCCATACCTGTTACTTGAAGATTTCGGACTGAAAGGAAGCAATAATGGAGTTCAAAACTGGAGGCACAATGTATATGGGTAAGAATAGTTTAGAGAGACAATGAACAGTCACAAAAGTTCGAGGGAAAAACTGAAAAACGCTTTTTAAAAACCGTCCCTATTTTTGCCAAACACGCGTTTTTCGCGACTGAAGTGAGTCGCCAACAAGTCGCCAGGTTTAGCCTCCAAAACACTCAAAGACCAAATTTTGAAAAAAAATTTCTAAATGTTTTTCGCGACTGGAAGGTCTACCCGCGAGGGAATCGCGAACTAAGCCGCGAAAATCTCTGAGGAACCTCGAGACTGGACCTTTCACTCGCGAACAAGTCGCCAAAATTGACCCGCGAACATGCGACTGAATCACGCGACTTGACATACCCGCGACTGAGTCGCCAAAACAGGGCAAAAATGAATTTTTTGAAATTTTCATTTTTAAGAACAAAATACTTTCCAAAAACACCTAAACTACTCAAAAATCTTTTTGTGCTTGAATCAACAAAGATTGAGTATGTGAAAAACACATTTCAACAAGTACAATCACACAAATGAATATGGCATTCATTGAACATAAACTTGTGTGTTGTGTGTGGATATCAACAATGAGATAGTCCTTAGTCTAATGTGAAGCTTCAATGATCAATTCAACCAAGGCATACACAATTAGCACTAAATCATGTGATCTATCTCAATTATAGAAATATGCATATATGACCTCCCACAAAACTTGATAACATAACTTGGAGCTTTACATTTGACTCCACTTTCAATCATAACACTTGATCTTTTTGATCTTTTTGTGACAATTACCTCTCATTGTGAGAGTGATATTTGACAATTCACTTTAGAGAACAAGCCTTTGGCCTTTTGAATAAACATTCACTTTAATTTTTTGTCGCTTTCCCTTTTTCCTAGTCGAATACTAGTATGTGCGACAGGCTTTTGCAGCTCAATATCTCTTTTCATTTGGAGATTTACATTTGGTGAGCTCTTTTTAGCAAAAACAAAAATAAAGAGTGGGAAGATATATAAACACAAGTCTATGCATGTCTCAAGATCAACATAACCATTCACTAATCGTTCATGACAAGTTTGAAGATCTATTTACAACAATCACATAGATTTCAAGATTTTTCCCACAGTGATATGAGTGCAAAGAAACAAGCAATGCTCGAAAATGCACAAAGCCATTAGCACAAAGGTACAAGGCAAAACAAGTTTTGAGACAAAAGCTCAACAATGTCAATCAAACTTTTTGATTTTCTAATTTTTATGTGATTTTTGGATTTTTGACATAAAAGAAGAAAAAGATTGAACAAACATAAGAAGGAGCAACAGTATTCACAAATAGACAGACAAACAATAATCATGCTGCACAAAGAGCTGACAAAGTAGTGTGTGCCCCAACACAAAGAAGCTTATCATATTATAAATATGTGAAGCACACATCACACAAGAGAGTCAAGGAATTGTACCAACACCAATGGTCTTACGGAGTGATTCAAACCGTGGACCATCGAGAGGCTTGGTGAAGATGTCCGCCTTTTGATTGTCGGTGTGTATGAACTCAAGACACACAACTCTTTCCTCTACCAGATCCCGAATGAAATGGTAACGAATCTCTATGTGTTTAGATTTTGAATGCTGGACAGGATTCTTGGAAAGATTGATGGCACTGGTGTTGTCACAGAAGACACACATCGTTTCTTGAGGAATTCCATAGTCATGAAGTAATTTCTTCATCCAAAGAAGCTGAGTGCAGCAACTTCCAGCGGCGATGTATTCTGCTTTAGTAGTAGATAGAGACACGGAATTTTGTTTCTTGCTCATCCACGAGACAAGATTGTTACCAAGGTAGAAACAGCCGCCTGAAGTACTTTTCCGATCGTCTACACTTCCAACCCAGTCAGCATCTGAATACCCGGCAAGACAAGCATTTGAGTCTTTTGAATACCACAGACCATAGTTTGAAGTACCATTCACATATCGAATGATTCGCTTAGCAGCAGTCAGGTGAGATTCCTTCAGATTAGCTTGGTATCTGGCACAAACGCCAACACTGAATGCAATGTCCGGTCTACTGGCTGTAAGATAGAGTAAACTCCCAATGATGCTCCTATATAAGGTAGGACTTACTTCTACTCCAGAAGAATCAACATTCAGTTTAGTGGATGAGCTCATGGGAGTGGAGGCATGTTTTTTGGAGTCTAGTCCAAACTTCTTGACAATGTTTCTAGCATACTTCTCTTGTGATACAAATATACCCTCCTTCTGTTGTTTGACTTGAAGACCCAAGAAAAATGTGAGTTCCCCCACCATACTCATCTCAAATTCCTTCTTCATCTCCTCAGAAAATTCAATAGCACAATCTTCAATGGTTGCCCCAAACACTATGTCATCAACATAAACTTGTGCCACAAGGAGATAATCTTCATCATTTTTGACAAACAGAGTTCGGTCAGCATACCCCCTTTTGAATCCTCTATCTAGAAGGTAATGTGTAAGCCGATCATACCAGGCTCTAGGAGCTTGTTTTAAGCCATAAAGCGCTTTCTTCAATCTTAATACATGATCTGGAAAGTGAGGATCCTCAAATCCTTTTGGTTGCTCAACAAACACTTCTTCATTTAGATATCCATTTAGAAATGCACACTTGACATCCATTTGATAGAGTTTGAAATTCAAAGTGCATGCAATGGATATGAGAATTCGAATGGATTCGAGTCTTGCCACAGGAGCGAAGGATTCATCAAAATCTACTCCTTCTACTTGAGTGTATCCTTGAGCTACTAACCGAGATTTGTTTCGAATTATCTCTTCATCTTCATCAGTTTTGTTTTTGAAAATCCATTTTGTGCCTATAACATGAACGTTTTCAGGCCTTGGAGCAAGTTCCCACACATCATTCCTCACAAACTGATTCAGCTCTTCATGCATTGACTCAACCCAATTCTCATCTTGAAGAGCCTCTTCAACCCTTTTTGGTTCAAACTGCACAAGATAGCAGTGATATGTTACATGATTAGCTAACAGGATGTTTCCTTTTCTGAGGCGAAGACCTTCATCTAGAGACCCTATGATGTTGCTTTCCGGATGGTTCTTAATTACTCTTGAAGATGGCTTCTTTGATGTGGAGACTTCATCACTTCGAGAGATAGGAGGATGAACTTTCGGAGGAGTAAGAGGACTTGATGTATTAGACATCAATCTCATTTCCATTCTTGGGTTGATGGGAGTCGATTCTACTTCTGGTGTAGGTTCTTCACTTTCTATATCCAGAGCTTCTTCCTCACCATTGGGCTCTTTTGTGCTCGGCCTTTCTCCATCATCAATCATCTCCACCTTGGAAAAGGAATCATCAATCTTGACATTTATGGACTCCATCACTGTCTTAGTTCTCTTGTTAAAAACTCTATACGCTCGACTCGTAGTAGAGTACCCAAGGAAAATACCCTCATCACTTCTCGCATCAAACTTCCCAAGATTCTCCCGATCATTTAGGATATAGCATGTACTTCCAAACACCCGGAAATACTTCACTCTAGGCTTCTTTCCATTCCAAATCTCATAGGCGGTCTTCTTTGTTCCTACTCGGAAAAATATTCTATTGCCAATGTGACATGAGGTGTTGACAGCTTCTCCCCAAAATTTTTGAGGTATTTGTTTGTTAAGCAACATGACTCTTGCCATTTCCTGAATCACCCGATTTTTTCTCTCTACCACTCCATTTTGTTGTGGAGTTTTGGGAGCTGAAAATTCTCTTTTGATTCCATTCTTTTCACTGAAAGACTCGAATCTTGCATTCTCAAATTCCCTCCCATGATCACTTCTAATTTTGGCAATAGGGACCCCTTTTTCGTTTTGTAGTTTCTTGCACAGAATCTCCAACCTCTCACATGCTTCTGATTTTTCTCTAAGGAATTCAACCCAAGTGTATCTTGAGTAATCATCCACAATGACCATAATGTATCTCTTTCCCCCTAGGCTTTCAGTTCTGGTAGGCCACATTAGATCAACATGAAGTAACTCCAAACACCGAGCAGTACCAATCACATTCACCTTGTGATGACTTGCCTTTGTTTGCTTCCCCATTTGACATGCACCACAAACGGTCTTCTTCACCTTTCCAAACTTCGGAAGTCCATCAACTGCTTCAAGTTTGGACACTTTTGCTACTTGTTTGAAGTTGGCATGCCCAAATCTGTGATGCCACAGCTCCAACATATCCACACGAGCACTTCTACACGATATGGGTGCCGTGGGAACTATTCCATAACAGTTATCTAGTCCGATTTCCCTCCAAAACCTGAATCCCATCTTCATTGATGATCAAGCATCCCTTCTTAGAGAATTGTACCAGAAAATCATCATCACAAATTTGAGTGATGCTCAGCAGATTTGCCTTCAGCCCTTTTATGTATAACACATCTTTCAACAGCGGTAATCCAGGTATCTCAATGGTTCCTTTGCCTAGGACTTGAGCATGACTTCCATCACCAAAGGTCACATAGTCTCCAACCATTTCTTTGAGTGTCTTAAACAGTGACTTATCCCCTGTCATATGGCGAGAACACCCACTGTCAAGATACCACAAACATGCATTAAACACCTTCAATGAGGTATGCACAAATAAGCTCACATGTGACAAACATTCTTGACCTTCAAACACAAACTCATTATCAGTTTTCATGCTTCTTTCAGATTGATTTTTCATTTTCAGACTCTCAATCATCTCACACAACATTCTATTCTTTCTTTTATATTTCTTAATCAATGATTTAGCTTCAGATATGCTACTGTGTAAGACATGATTCTGATTATCAAAATATTCCAGCATGTGAACAAATACTCTAGCATATTTCTTAGTTTTTAACAACTCTACAAGATCATTAGTAAAACACCCTTCAGACATATGCATAGAGTCATTTTCACAAACACTTAAGCTACAATTCAGCATGGTATTTTCCATAACAGCTACCACAACACAGGGGTCTAGGATCACACTTAGGTAATAAAACCACAACAAGTGTACCCGCTCTGATACCAATTGAAAGTTCAAATAGGGTAAAATCACCCTTGAACGTTTAGACCCCCAAATAACAAATTAACCAATTCTAGCTTTATGTCAAACAAATAGTGTGCGGAAAATGAACATAAGCTATAATGTAGAATTGGACAAAACTATCTAAGCCATATTAAAATCACAACCACAGCAGAAAATAAAAGGCAAAGATAGAGGGAAGGAAGATGCAAATACAAAGACAACACGCGATGTGTTATCGAAGAGGAAACCGAAGCCCTCGGCGTAAAACCTCTCCGCCGCCCTCCAAGCGGTAAATAATCCACTAGAAAATGTAGTTGGGATACAAGGACAGCAATAGACCCTCCAAGCCTAATCTACCCAGTGCACCTAAGCCCTCCAAGCTTCTTGCTCCAACGAGGTTGCGTCGAACCTTTTTCTTTTCTAGCTTCCCGGATTCCGCTACTAAACCATAGCATTAACCAATGAATATTAGTTCCTTCCTAACTGCTTCCCAGAATACCAAACAACCCTCTCACAGTAATGGATATGGTGAGAACAAGGTTTTGGTAAAACGGCCTCTCAAGGATTTGGCAATGGAGAGGAAGAGAGTTGAGGAATTTGAAGAGACTCTAATGTAAAGATTGTAGATGGTTCAATCTTGTTTTGCTTTAGGGTTTTTCTGTCAAAATTCTCTCTGCAAGCTCTCTCTCAATTGTGGGTATAAGGGGTATTTATACTGAGGTGAGAGGGGAATGTGAAACGTCAGGTTTTTCAAAACAGGGCTGGCTCGCGGCTTGTCCTCGCGGCTTGACTGAGTCGCGAGATCCAGTCGCGAGATAACCGTATGGCCAGTTGTCCTGTAGTGCTCCAGCTAGCATGACTGTTCACCTTTCGGCATGCTTGGCACGTGTGCTGCGTCTGGCAGCTTGCAGCCGCGAGTCACCCACGAGATCCAGCCGCGAGTCTCTGTTTTCTTGCACACTCTTGAGCAATCTTCACTCTATCTCACTCACTACCCTTACAACAAGCCCACCTAAATACAGGGTTACTAAATGCTGAAATACAAGCAAATTTGGCACGGAATAAAGCCAATTAGATGGTTGAATAAATTCAACCTTACAAAGATGTAATCCAATGGTAGATTTATCAAAATTCACTTTCAATAAAAAGATATTAAATAAAATTACAACCAATTTTGTAACTAAATTTTAACTATTATGAAACGATGCCTATTCAACTTCACTTTAGTCAAGTGCATGTCGGCTGTTTGATTCTATACATATTTGCTGTTAATTTGTTGCCAATCTGATTTGATCAACATAAGAGTTGGTTTTGTGTATAATGTGATGGTGTCAAATCAATGAGTTTAGACAAATGAGGAAAGATTCAAAGAATACAACATATTTTCAACCGCCCACATGGGCGGCGGTAGCCACATTTGAATTGACAAGAAAAAATATGTAAAATATAAAATATTTATTTTTCTTTATACATAATTTTAAACTACAAAAACTTGGAATTTAAAATATTTATTGATGACATAAAAGTTTTACAAGCAAAAAGAATATAAGAGGAAATGTAATCCAATGGTTGATTTGTCAAAATTCACCTTCAATAAATAGATATTAAATAAAATTACAACCAATTTTGTGACTAAATTTTGACTATTATGAAACGATGCCTATTCAACTTTACTTTACTCAACTGCATGTCAACTGTTTGACTCTATACATATTTGCAGTTAATTTTTCGCCAATCAGATTTGATCAACATGAGAGTTGGTTTGGTGTATATGTTTTGTGTATACTGTGATGGTGTCAAATCCACAAGTTTAGACAAATGAGGAAAGATTCAAAGAATACAACATATTTTCAATTGCCCACATGGGCAGCGGTAGCCAAATTTGACTTTACAAGAAAAAAATGTGTAAAATATAAATACTTATTTCGCTTTAACCATAATTTTAAACTACAAAAACTTGGAATTTAAACAATTTATTGATGACATAAAATTTTTACAAGCATAAGGAATATAAGAAGAAGATGTAATCCAAATAGATTTGCCAAAATTCACCTTCAATAAAAAGATATTAAATAAAATTACAACCAATTTTGTGACTAAATTTTGTCTACTATGAAACGATGCCTATTAAAATTTACTTTAGTCAAGTGCATGTCGGTTGTTTGATTCTAAACATATTTGCTGTTAATTTGTCGCCAATCTAATTTGAACAGCATAAAAGTTGGTTTTGTGTATATGTTTTGTGTATACTGTGATGGTTTCAAATCCACGAGTTCAGACAAATGAGGAAAGATTTAAAGAATACAACATATTTTCAACTGCCCACATGGGCGGCGGTTGCCATATTTGACTTGACAAGAAAAAATATATAAAATGTAAAATATTTATTTTTGTTTATATATAATTTTAAACTACAAAAACTTGGAATTTAAACAATTTATTGATGACATAAAATTTTTACAAGCATAAGGAATATAAGAAGAAGATGTAATCCAACGGTAGATTTGCCAAAATTCACCTTTAATAAAAAGCTATAAAATAAAATTACAACCAATTTTGTGCCTAAATTTTGTCTATTATGAAATGATGCCTATTAAAATTAACTTTAGTCAAGTGCACGTCGGCTGTTTGATTCTAAACATATTTGCTGTTAATTTGTAGCCAATCTAATTTGAACAGCATAAGAGTTGGTTTTGTGCATATGTTTTGTGTATACTGTGATGGTGTCAAATCCACGAGTTTAGACAAATGAGGAAAGATTTAAAGAATACAACATATTTTCAACTGCCCACATGGGCTGCGGTAGCCATATTTGACTTCACAAGAAAAAATATGTAAAATGTAAAATATTTATTTTTGTTTATATATAATTTTAAACTACAAAAACTTGGAATTTAAACAATTTATAGAAGACATAAAAATTTTACAAGCATAAAGAATATAAGAAGAAGATGTAATCCAACAGTAGATTTGTCAAAATTGACCTTCCACAAAAAGTTATTAAATAAAATTACAACCAATTTTGTAACTAAATTTTGTCTATTATGAAACGATGCCTATTAAACTTTACTTTAGTCAAGTGCATGTCGGATGTTTGATTCTATACATATCTGTTGTTTATTTGTCGCCAATCTGATTTGATCAGCATAACAGTTGGTTTTGTGTATATGTTTTGTGTATACTGTGATGGTGTCAAATCAACGAGTTTAGACAAATGAGGAAAGATTCAAAGAATACAACTTATTTTCAACTACCCACATGGGCCGTGGTAGCCATATTTGACTTGACAAAAAAAAATATGTAAAATATAAAATATTTATTTTGCTTTATACATACTTTTAAACTAAAAAAACTTGGAATTTAAACAATTTATTGATGACATAAAAATTTTACAAGCATAATGAATATAAGAAGAAGGTGTAATCCAAAGGTAGATTTGTCAAAATTCACCTTCAATAAAAATATATTAAATAAAATTACAACTAATTTTGTAACTAAATTTTGTCTATTATGAAACGATGCCTATTCAACTTTACTTTAGTCGAATGCATGTCAGCTATTTGATTCTATACATATTTTCTGTTAATTTGTCGCCAATCTGATTTGATCAGCATAAGAGTTGGTTTTGTGCATACTGTGATGGTGTCAAATCAACGAGTTTAGACAAATGAGGAAAGATTCAATGAATACAACATATTTTCAACTGCCCACATGGGTAGCGGTAGCCATATTTGACTTGGCAAGAAAAAATATGTAAAATATAAATTATTTATTTTGCATTATACATAATTTTATACTACAAAAATTTTGAATTCCAACAATTTCTTGTTGACATAAAAATTTTACAGGCATAAAGTATATAAGAAGAAGATGTAATCCAATGGTAGATTTGTCAAAAATCACCATCAATAAAAAGATATTAAATAAAATTACAACTAATTTTGTAACTAAATTTTTTCTATTATGAAACGATGCCTATTCAACTTTACTTTAGTCAATTGCACGTCAGCTGTTTGATTCGATTCATATTTGCTGTTAATTTGTCTCAAATTTGGTTTGATCAGCATAAGAGTTGGTTTTGTGTATATGTTTTGTGTATACTATGATGGTGTGAAATCAACAAGTTTAGACAAATGGGGAAAGATTCAAAGAATACAACATATTTTCAACTGCCCACATGGGCGGCGGTAGCCAGATTTGACTTGACAAGAAAAAATATGTAAAATAGAAAATATTTATTTTGCGTTATACATAATTTTAAACTACTGAAACTTGGAATTTAAATAATTTATTGATGACATAAAAATTTTTCAAGCATAAAAAATATAAGAAGAAGATGTAATCCAGTGGTAGATTTGTCAAAATTCACCTTCAATAAAAAGATATTAAATAAATTACAACCAATTTTGTAACTAAATTTTGTCTACTATGAAACGATGCGTATTCAACTTTACTTTAGTCAACTGCATGTCAGCTGTTTGATTCTATACATATTTGTTGTTAATTTGTTGCCAATTTGATTTGATCAGCATTAGAGTTTGTTTTGTGTATATGTTTTGTGTATACTGTGATGGTGTCAAATCAACAAGTTTAGACAAATGAGGAAAGATTCAAAGAATACAACATATTTTCAACTGCCCACATGGGCGGCGGTAGCCAGATTTGACTTGACAAGAAAAAATATGTAAAATAGAAAATATTTGTTTTGCTTTATACATAATTTTAAACTACTGAAACTTGGAATTTAAACAATTTATTGATGACATAAAAATTTTACAAGCATAAAGAATATAAGAAGAAGATGTAATCCTATGGTAGATTTGTCAAAATTCACCTTCAATAAAAAGCTATAAAATAAAATTACAACCAATTTTGTGACTAAATTTTGTCTATTATGAAACGATGCCTATTAGAATTTACTTTAGTCAAGTGCACGTCGGCTGTTTGATTCTAAACATATTTGCTGTTAATTTGTAGCCAATCTAATTTGAACAGCATAAGAGTTGGTTTTGTGTATATGTTTTGTGTATACTGTGATGGTGTCAAATCCACGAGTTTAGACAAATGAGGAAAGATTTAAAGAATACAACATATTTTCAACTGCCCACATGGGCGGCGGTAGCCATATTTGACTTCACAAGAAAAAATATGTAAAATGTAAAATATTTATTTTTGTTTATATATAATTTTAAACTACAAAAAATTGGAATTTAAACAATTTATAGAAGACATAAAAATTTTACAAGCATAAAGAATATAAGAAGAAGATGTAATCCAACGGTAGATTTGTCAAAATTGACCTTCCACAAAAAGTTATTAAATAAAATTACAACCAATTTTGTAACTAAATTTTGTCTATTATGAAACTATGCCTATTAAACTTTACTTTAGTCAAGTGCATGTCGGATGTTTGATTCTATACATATCTGCTGTTTATTTGTCGCCAATCTGATTTGATCAGCATAACAGTTGGTTTTGTGTATATGTTTTGTGTATACTGTGATGGTGTCAAATCAACGAGTTTAGACAAATGAGGAAAGATTCAAAGAATACAACTTATTTTCAACTACCCACATGGGCCGTGGTAGCCATATTTGACTTGACAAAAAAAAATATGTAAAATATAAAATATTTATTTTGCTTTATACATAATTTTAAACTAAAAAAACTTGCAATTTAAACAATTTATTGATGACATAAAAATTTTTCAAGCTTAATGAATATAAGAAGAAGGTGTAATCCAAAGGTAGATTTGTCAAAATTCACCTTCAATAAAAATATATTAAATAAAATTACAACTAATTTTGTAACTAAATTTTGTCTATTATGAAACGATGCCTATTCAACTTTACTTTAGTCGAATGCATGTCAGCTATTTGATTCTATACATATTTTCTGTTAATTTGTCGCCAATCTGATTTGATCTGCATAATAGTTGGTTTTGTGTATACTGTGATGGTGTCAAATCAACGAGTTTAGACAAATGAGGAAAGATTCAATGAATACAACATATTTTCAACTGCCCACATGGGTAGCGGTAGCCATATTTGACTTGGCAAGAAAAAATATGTAAAATATAAATTATTTATTTTGCATTATACATAATTTTATACTACAAAAATTTTGAATTTCAACAATTTCTTGATGACATAAAAATTTTACTGGCATAAAGTATATAAGATGAAGATGTAATCTAATGGTAGATTTGTCAAAATTCACCATCAATAAAAAGATATTAAATAAAATTACAACCAATTTTGCAACTAAATTCTTTCTATTATGAAACGATGCCTATTCAACTTTACTTTAGTCAACTGCATGTCAGCTGTTTGATTCGATTCATATTTGCTGTTAATTTGTCTCCAATTTGGTTTGATCAGCATAAGAGTTGGTTTTGTGTATATGTTTTGTGTATACTGTGATTATGTGAAATCAACAAGTTTAGACAAATGGGGAAAGATTCAAAGAATACAACATATTTTCAACTGCCCACATGGGCGGCGGTAGCCAGATTTGACTTGACAAGAAAAAATATGTAAAATAGAAAATATTTGTTTTGCTTTATACATAATTTTAGACTACTGAAACTTGGAATTTAAATAATTTATTGATGACATAAAAATTTTTCAAGCATAATGAATATAAGAAGAAGCTGTAATCCAGTGGTAGATTTGTCAAAATTCACCTTCAATAAAAAGATATTAAATAAATTACAACCAATTTTGTAACTAAATTTTGTCTATTATGAAACGATGCGTATTCAACTTTACTTTAGTCAACTGCATGTCAGCTATTTGATTCTATACATATTTGTTTTTAATTTGTCGCCAATTTGATTTGATCAGCATTAGAGTTTGTTTTGTGTATATGTTTTGTGTATACTGTGATGGTGTCAAATCAACAAGTTTAGACAAATGAGGAAAGATTCAAAGAATACAACATATTTTCAACTGCCCACATGGGCGGCGGTAGCCAGATTTGACTTGACAAGAAAAAATATGTAAAATAGAAAATATTTGTTTTGCTTTATACATAATTTTAAACTACTGAAACTTGGAATTTAAACAATTTATTGATGACATAAAAATTTTACAAGCATAAAGAATATAAGAAGAAGATGTAATCCAATGGTAGATTTGTCAAAATTCACCTTCAATAAATAGATATTAAATAAAATTACAACCAATTTTGTAACTAAATTTTGACTATTATGAAACGATGCCTATTCAACTTCACTTTAGTCAAGTGCATGTCGGCTATTTGATTCTATACATATTTGTTGTTAATTTGTTGCCAATCTGATTTGATCAACATAAGAGTTGGTTTTGTGTATATGTTTTGTGTATACTGTGATGGTGTCAAATCAACAAGTTTAGACAAATGAGGAAAGATTCGAAGAATACAACATATTTTCAACTGCCCACATGGGGCAGCGGTAGCCATATTTGGCTTGACAAGAAAAAATTTGTAAAATATAAAACATTTATTTTGATTTATACGTAATTTTAAACTCGAAAAACTTGAAATTTAAACAATTTATTGATGACATCAAAATTTTAGAAGCATAAAGAATAGAAGAAGAAGATTTAATCTAATGGTAGATTTGTCAAAATTCACCTCCAATAAAAAGATATTATATAAAATTACAACCAATTTTGTAACTAAATTTTGTCTATTATGAAACGATGCCTATTCAACTTTACTTTTGTCAACTTCATGTCCGCTATTTGATTCTATACATATTTGCTGTTAATTTGTCGCCAATCTGATTTGATTAGCATAAGAGTTGGTTTTGTGTTTATGTTTTATGTATACTGTGATGGTGTCAAATCAACGAGTTTAGAGAAATGAGGAAAGATTCAAAGAATACAACATATTTTCAACTACCCACATGGGCAGCGGTAGCCATATTTGACTTGAGAAGAAAAAATATGCAAAATATAATTATTTTTTGACCTGCTAAAATAAAGATTAGAACACTTTGACTCTAATTTTTTTAATCTCCACTAAAATAACCTTAAATATAATACTCTTACTAATATTTCAGAATTTTAAAACAAAAAAAAGAGAGTCCAACAACAAGCTAATTTAATCTAAAACCTTAAAAATAAAAATTAGTTACCGAATCTGAAGTTCTTTTAATTTGTTATTTGTTGAGTATGGATTCGGGCATAGGACAGGCTAAAAGTGATTGAAAGAAGACAAAAGCAAATGTTAACACAACAAAAATTTTCTTAGCATCTATTTGGGAATAGTTTATCTAACATTTTGCTTAAAGTATAAAATAAATAGGAAACCACATTAGACTCGCAAATAGTAAGAAAAAAGATTAAGTAATAAATTGGCTTATAATCAAGACCCAAACACACTTAATACAGTTACAAAGAACAATAGTTGTCAAAGTTGAGTTGAATTGTTAAATACAAGAATTGTAAAGAGTTAAAACAAACTAATAGATAGAAGTATTCTGAGCAATGATAATTAAAGTTCACTTAGCAATAATAATTAGTAATTTTATTGTATTTGAAAACAATAAAGACTGAGTTCCTCCTGCTAATAGTCATTTCAGTAATAACGTGTCAAACATAGAACATCGTAATGACATGTTGCATTTTTCTATTCAAACAGGTGAAATCTAAATTTTATAAAATGTTGTTAGCATGCCAAATTATTCCATAATAAATTTAACTTATTATTCAATTATAATCTTAGGAAGTCACACATGAAAAATGGTGATAGTTAACTTCAATAATACAATCACTTTAGCTTTGTAAGAGTGAATCTTTTAGGGTTAATTATGTATTTTCATATGACTAATCAAATAGTAATAATTTACCATGTGTGATGCAAGGGTAATTATTAAGTACTTGGAGGAGAAACAAATAATTATTAGATATTCCCAGACCAGGTCCCATTAGTACAGAGCATGTAAGAGTGAATCTTTTAGGGTTAATTATGTATTTGAAATTGGTTCCACCCTAACTGCTTCCCAAAGCACCAAACAGCCCTCTCACAGAAATGGATATGGTGAGAAAAGGTTTTGGTAATAAGCCTCTCAAGGATTTAACAATGGAGAGGAAGAGAGTTGAGGAATTTGAAGAGTCTCTTAATGAAGATTGGGGATGAATCAATCTTGTTTTTCTCTAGGGTTTCTCTCTCAAAATTCTCTCTGGAAACTCTCTTTCTTTCGTGGGTAAAAGGGGTATTTATACTAGGGTGAGAATGGAATGTGAAGAGTCAGGTTTTTCAAAACAAGGCTGGCTCGCGGCTTGACTGAGTCGCGGGTTCCAGCCGCGAGGTAACTGAACGACCAGTTGTCCTATTTTGTCCTGTAGTGCTCCAGCTGGCATGACGCTTCAACTTTTGGCACGTGTGTAGCTTCTGGCGGCTTGCAGCCGCGAGATCCAGTCGTGAGTCCCTGTTTTTCTTGCACATTCTTGAGCATTTCTTCACACTATCTCACTCACTATGCTTACAAAAATCCCACCTAAATACAGGGTTACTAATTGCTGAAATACAAGCAAATTTGGCACGGAATAAAGCCAACAAGATGGTTGATTAAATTCAACCTTACAATCTCCCCCTTTGGCTATTCTGTGACAAAACCCTAAAACAAACTCTAGACTTAACATGTGAGTTGGGAACAGTTGAACATAACTCACTCACACCTAACTCTAGAAACTGTGAAGCTCTTGAATCATATGAACATGAATCTCCTGAAACACAACAATACATCATGATCATTGTATGCAGAAAAGCATGAAATGCATATGAAGCAGGCATGATGTGATCAAGTAAAGAAGGAATTAAACCATGGCTTGATCAAACAAGCAATCACTACAAGGTAGTGACCACAATGCTCATTCACATTTGGACATACAAGCTAATAAGATCAATGCAAATCACTTGCATGCCCAACACTCAACCAATGCATAATACACTAAGTATATGCATCTAGGAACAATCCTACAAGGGCACAAAAGTGACAGTACTTAAAAGGAAAATGCATGACATTTAGTTAGAAGTACTGATTTAACAAAGCATAAAGGCTGCATAAAGCATGGTACAAACCATAAAGCCTACAAAATATGAAAACAAACCCTAAAAGCTTACAAAAGTGAAAGTTCAAATAGTGTATAAAATACCCTTGAACGTTTAGACCCCCAATTACAAAACAACCAATTCAAGCTTTATGACAAACAACTAGTGTGCGGAAAATGAACACAAGCTATAAACCGAATTGGTAAACAATCTAAGCCAATTAAAATCACATCCACAGCAGAAAATAAAAGGCAAAGATAAAGGGAAGAGAGATGCAAACACAAGGACAACACACAATGTGTTATCGAAGAGG
Source organism: Quercus tomentella (assembly GCA_028535165.1). Lineage (NCBI taxonomy): Eukaryota > Viridiplantae > Streptophyta > Magnoliopsida > Fagales > Fagaceae > Quercus > Quercus tomentella. Next base: position 18,325,971 of record JAPQVY010000089.1, on the reverse strand, counting down.
AAACCGAAGCCCTCAGCGTAATACCTCTGCGTCGCCCTCCAAGCGGTAAGTAATCCACTAGAAAATGTAGTTGGGATACATGAACAGCAATAGACCCTCCAAACCTAATCTACCCAATGTACCTAAGCCCTCCAAGCTTCTTGCTCCAACGAGGTTGCGCCGAACCTATTTCTTTTCTAGCTTCCCGGATTCCGCTACATGACCATAGCATCAACCAATGTGAATTGGTTCCTTCCTAACTGCTTCCTAGAACACCAAACAGCCCTCTCATACTAATGATATGGTGAGAAAATGTTTTGGTAAAAGGCCTCTCAAGGATTTAACAATGGAGAGGAAGAGAGTAGAGGAATTTGAAGAGTTTCTTATATGAAGATTGTGGATAAATCAATCTTGTTTTACTCTAGGGTTTCTCTCTTAAAATTCTCTCTAGAAGCTCTCTTTCTTTCGTGGGTATAAGGGGTATTTATATTGGGGTGAGAATGGAATATGAAGAGCCAGGTTTTTTTAAAACAGGGCTGGCTCGCGGCTTGGCCTCGCGGCTTGACTAAGTCGCGAGATCCAGCCACAAGATAACAGAACGGCCAGTTGTCCTATTTTGTCCTATAGTGCTCCAGCTAGCATGACTCTTCAACTTCTGGCATGCCTGGCACGTGTGCATCTTCTGGCGGCTTGCAGCCGCGAGTCACCCACGAGATCCAGTCGCAAGCCTCTGTTTTCTTGCATACTCTTGAGCATTTCAACACTCTATCTCACTCACTACTCTTACAACAATCCACCTAAATACAGGGTTACTAATTACTGAAATACAAGTAAATTTGGCACGGAATAAAGCCAACAAGATGGTTGATTAAATTCAACCTTACAATCTCCCCCTTTGGCTATTCCGTGACAAAACCCTAAAACAGACTCTAGACTTAACATGTGAGTTGGGAACAGTTGAGCAAAACTCACTCACACCTAACTTTAGAAACTGTGAAGCTCTTGAATCATATGAACATGAAACTCCTGAAACACAACAATACACTATGATCATTGTATGCAAAAAAGCATGAAATGCCTATGAAGCAAGCATGATGTGATCAAGTAAAGATGGAGTTAAGAAACAAACTATGGCTTGATCAAACAAAAAATCACTACAAGGTAGTGACCACAATGCTCATTCGCACTTGGAATGAACACTTGAACAAACAAGCTAACAAGCTCAATGCAAGTCACTTGTATGCCCAACACTCAACTAATGCACAATACACTAAGTATATGCATCTAGGAACAATGCTACAAGGGCACAATAGTGACAGTACTTAACAAGAAAATGCATTACATTTAGTTAGAAGTACTGATTTAACAAAGTATAAAGGCTGCATAAAGCATGGTACAGACCATAAAGCCTATAGATAATGAACATAAACCCTAAAAGCTTACAGAAGCAACATGGGTACAAACATAAAAAGCTGAAAAATAACTTAAAGTAAAATATTGAAATTGCTTGCCGAAAAAAAAAATTAAAAAAAAAAAAAAAAAAAAAAAACTCCTCCTTAGATAATTTCCTCCCCCTTTGATCAAGCTATCACTCCGCCTTTCATTGTATTCCCCTTATGACAACATCTCCCCCTTTTTGTCATGGAATAGCTACATATCATCTTCTAGCTTCCTCTGAATTTGATCTAATTGAGTTTGTAGGGAAGTAAACTTCATATTCCACCGAGTGTTGTGATGGTGTAAAGTAGATGTGAGTCCGGACATCTTGGTACTCAACTCGTGGACAGATGTCACAATGTTGTCGAGTTTTTCGTTAAGGGAGAAAGTGCTAAAATGCGAACCACTGTGAGATGTGGAAGTTTCCAGTTTGACTCTCTTCCGACTATGACCAATGCTCGCGTTGAATGTACGCATGTTGATTGGACTCGGTTTTGGGCAGGGAGATTCATCTGCTGATGGGTAGATTCCTTTGAGCTTCAAGATCCTAGAAATGAGACAACAAAAAGGAACACATATTCGTGACTCAATTCGTAGGACCGTTTTGCGCCGAATGTGAAAGATATGAGCACAGATGTCAATCTTTACATCAGAGATTAGGTCATGAAGAAACAAGGCACATCCAAGGTTCATATACCCAGTGCTGGATAGGGGGTACAAGTTGTGAAACATCACAATTGTAAGCACTCTCAGTTTCAGAGGAAGAGAGGAAACGCTGACTGAGTTTCCATTGGATGAGAATTCCAAGCCTTGTCCAAGACCATCCTTAAGAAGTTCCTCATCTGGATATAGATCATCATAAACCGGTGAGTGTTTAAGCATTGACCGGTTGATGTGAAGGATCTCTGCCAAATATGCAGGAGAGACTGAAAAACTTTTTCTCCTAACCCAGCACTTGAGTTCTTCTCCTTCCATAATTGCATTGGCATAAAATTCCTTTACCAAATTCTCATAAGCTTCATCCAGGTCGGAGAGAAGGTAATTCCAATCCTTGTGGGCAAACCATTTTGGAATGTCAGTGTCATGAAGTGACGATTGGTCAACAGGTCTTTCCAGTAATGGTGTAGCATTTCGGAAATAATTCTCATGAGTCTGAAAGGCAGCATAGGATCTGAACTTGTTGGTATCGAACACTCTTAATGAAGAACGAGTCCCTTTTGTTTAAGGTGAGTAGTCATCGACATCAATGACAGGCTCTTTTCCTTTGGAACTACCTCCTTTCACAGCTGCTTTCTCGAATGGAGACATTTCCAGTCTGCATCATGTAATAGAGGAAAAGAAAGAGCACAATCCAAAAGACATTATTAGCAGTGGGTTAGTTTCAAAATATGGATAATGAAGAAAACCCTAAGAGCTAGATGGGAATGTCCAGAAAATGACAATGAGAGACAATAATGACCCAATGTTGTCACAATATAAAGTAGATCAGAGTATAACCACCGAAAAAAAACACACAATGAAAACACCAGACAATCAAATATCCAAACACAGTCAAGAGATATACAATTACCATAGAGAGCACAAAATCCATGAGGAAAAGGCAATAACAGTGAAAAATAAAGAGTAGAGGACAAAACCTATACCTTTCCTTGAAGATTGAGAAAATGGTGACAAAATAGTGGAAGATTTTTGGAGTTTACCACGGTGGTGTTGAAATACTGAAAGTGAGACTAGAAAATGAATAGTCACAGGATGCAAGAAAAGCAAATTAAGACCCTTTTTTAGAACAGTGTTGAAAATGAGCTTCTTTTTGCAAACCCCGCGATTTTTGTGACTGAGGAAAGTCGCCAGTATCACCCGCCAAAACACGTCAAGCCAAAAGTTTTGAAAATTTGCTAAGTTTTTTTCGTGACTGGAAGTCTCACTCGCGAGAGAGTCGCGAGTTGAGCCATGAAAATCTCTGTGTACCCCTTGCGACTGGACCTTCCACTTGCGAACAAGTCGCCGAGATTTACTCGCGAGCTCACGGCTGTGGCATGTGACTTGACTGACTCACGACTGAGTCGCCAAAATAGGGCAACATTGTTTTTGAAATTTTCAGTTTTTGAAGAACAAAATACTTTCCAAAAACACCTAAAACACTCAAAAATCATTTTTTGTTTGAATCAACAAAGATTGAGCATGTGAAAACACATTTTATCAAGTACAATCACACAAATAAATATGGCATTCATTGAACATAAACTTGTGTATTGTGTGTGGGTATCAACAATGAGATAGTCCTTAGTCTAATGTGAAGCTTCAATGATCAATTCAACCAAGGCATACACAATTAGCACTAGATCATGTGACCCATCTCAATTATAGAAGTATGCATATATGACCTCTGACAAGACTTGATAACACAATTTTGGAGTTTTACATTTGACCCCACTTTCAATCATAACATTTGATTTTTTTGATCCCTTTGAAACAATCATCTCTCATTGTGAAAGTGATATATGATATTTCACCTTGATGAGATAGCCTTTGGCTTTTTGAACAATCATACACTTTATTTTTGGTCGCTTTCCCTTTTTCCTAGTCGAATACTAGTATGTGTGACAGGCTTTTGTAGCTCAATATCTCTTTACACTTGGAGATTTACATTTGGTGAGCTCTTTTTAGCAAAAAAAATAAAGAGTGGGAAGATATATAGGCACAAGTCTATGCATGTCTCAAGATCAACATAACAATTCACTAATCATTCATGACAAGTTTAAAGATCTATTTACAACAGTCACATAGATTTCAAGATTTCTTCTACAGTGATAAGAGTGCAAAGGAACAAGCTACGCTCGTAAATGCACAAAGTCATTAGCATAAAGGTACAAGGCAAAACAAGTTTTTGAGACAAAAACTTAACAATGTCAATCAAACTTTTTGATTTTCTACATTTTATATGGTTTTTGGATTTTTGACATAAAAGAAGAAAAAGATTGATCAAAAGCAACAAAGTAAAAACAACAAAAAAATAGACAAATCAATTAACAACCAATAGAATCATGCTATACAAATAGCCAACAAAGTAGTGTGTGCCCCAACAAACAAAATAACACAATATAACTAGGTGAAGCACACATCACATAAGAGATTCAAGAAATTGTACCAACACCAATGGTCTTACGGAGGGATTCAAACCGTGGACCATCGAGAGGCTTGGTGAAGATGTCCGCCTTTTGATTGTCGGTGTGTATGAATTCAAGACACACAACTCTTTCTTCTACCAAATCTCGAATGAAATGGTAACGTATCTCTATGTGTTTAGATTTTGAATGTTGGACCGGGTTCTTAGAAAGATTGATGGCACTGGTGTTATCAAAGAAGACACACATTGTCTCTTGAGGAATTGCATAGTCATGGAGTAATTTCTTCATCCAAAGAAGCTGTGTGCTGCAACTTCCAGCGGCTATGTACTCCACTTCAGCAGTAGAGAGAGACACGAAATTTTGTTTCTTGCTCATCCACGAGACAAGATTGTTACCAAGGTAGAAGCAGCCTCCTAAAGTACTCTTCCAATCTTCCACACTACCAGCCCAGTCAGCATCTGAATACCCGGCAAGGCAAGCATTTGAGTCTTTTGAATACCACAAATCATAATCTAGAGTTCCATTGATATATCGAATAATTCGCTTAACGGCAGTCAGGTGTGATTCCTTCGGAGCAGCTTGATATCTAGCACAAACACCAACGCTGAATGCAATGTCCGGTCTACTAGCTGTAAGATAGAGTAGGCTGCAAATGATTCTCCTATACAAAGTAGGACTCACTTCCACTCTAGAAGAATCAACACTCAGTTTGGTAGATAAGCTCATGGGAGTGGAGGCATGTTTTTTGGAGTCTAGTCCAAACTTCTTGACAATGTTTCTAGCATACTTTTCTTGTGAAACAAATATGCCTTCCTTCTTTTGTGTGACTTGAAGGCCCAAGAAAAATGTGAGTTCCCCCACCATACTCATTTCAAATTCTTTCTTCATCTCCTCAGAGAATTCTATAGCCCGATCTTTAATGGTAGCCCCAAACACTATGTCATCAACATATACTTGTGCCACAAGAAGGTAATCTTCATCATTTTTGACAAACAAAGTCCGATCAGCATATCCCCTTTTGAATCCTTTATCTAGGAGGTAATGCGTAAGCCAATCATACCAAGCTCTAGGAGCTTGTTTTAAGCCATAAAGGGCTTTCTTCAATCTCAACACATGATCAGGAAAGTGAGGATCCTCAAAGCCTTTTGGTTGTTCAACAAACACTTCTTCATTCAGGTATCCATTTAGAAATGCACATTTTACATCCATTTGATAGAGTTTGAAGTTCATAGTGCATGCAATGGACATGAGAATTCGAATAGACTCAAGTCTTGCCACAGGAGCGAAGGATTCATCAAAGTCTACTCCTTCTACTTGAGTATATCCTTGAGCTACTAACCAAGATTTATTCCGTATTATCTCTCCATCTTCATCGATTTTGTTTTTGAATATCCATTTAGTGCCTATGACATGAACATTTTCAGGCCTTGGAGCAAGTTCCCACACATCATTTCTCACAAATTGATTCAACTCTTCATGCATAGACTCAACCCAATTCTCATCTTGGAAAGCTTCTTCTACCCTTTTTAGCTCAAATTGAGCAAGGTAGCAATGGTACATTACATGATTGGCCAAAAGAATGTTTCCTTTTCTGAGGCGAAGACCTTCATCTAGAGACCCTATAATGTTGCTCTCCAGATGGTTCTTAATCACTCTTGATGATGGCTTCTTTGATGTGGAGACTTCATCATTCCGTGAGATGGGAGGATGAACTTCTGGAGGAGTGAGAGGACTTGATGTTCTAGACATTGATCTTGTTTCCATTCTTGGGTTCATGGAAATTGATTCTTCTTCCGGTGTAGATCCTTCAACTTCTATATCAAGAGCTTCGACTTCAACATCAGGTTCTTTGGTGCTCGGCCCTTCTCCATCATCAATCATCTCTACCTTTGTTAAGGCATCATCAATCTTGACATTGATGGACTTCATCACTGTCTTAGTTCTCTTGTTGAAAACCCTATACGCCCGGCCAGTAGTAGAGTACCCAAGGAAAATACCTTCATCACTTTTTGCATCAAATTTCCCAAGGTTCTCCCGATCATTTAGGATATAACACTTGTTTCCAAAAACTTGGAAATACTTTACTCTGGGCTTCTTTCCATTCCAAATCTCATAGGCGGTCTTCTTTGTTCCCACTCGGAAGAATATTCTATTGCCAATGTGACACGAGGTGTTCACGGCTTCTCCCCAAAACTTTTAAGGTATTTGCTTGTTTAGTAGCATAACTCTTGCCATTTCCTGAATCACTCGATTCTTTCTCTCTACCACTCCATTTTGTTGAGGAGTTTTAGGGGCTAAAAATTCCCTTTTGATTCCATTCTTTTCATAAAAAGACTCAAACCTCGCATTCTCAAATTCCTTCCCATAATCACTTCTTATCTTGACAATAGGAATCCCTTTCTCGTTTTGTAGTTTCTTGCAAAGGATTTCCAACTTTTCACATGCTTCTGATTTTTCTCTAAGAAATTCAACCCAGGTGTATCTTGAGTAATCATCCACAATGACCATGATGTACCTCTTTCCTCCTAGACTTTCAATTCTTGTAGGCCCCATTAGATCAACATGAAGTAGCTTTAAACACCGTGAAGTAGCAATCACATTCACCTTGTGATGGCTGGCCTTTGTTTGCTTTCCCATTTGGCATGCACCACAAATAGTCTTCTTCACTTTTCCAAACTTTGGAAGTCCCTCAATTGCTTCAAGTTTAGACACTTTAGCCACTTGTTTGAAATTCGCATGCCCAAATCTATGATGCCAAAGTTCCAACATGTCAACACGAGCACTTCTACACAAAATGGGTGCCCTAGGAATTACTCCATAGCAATTGTCTGTAGTCCTATTTCCCTCCAAGACTTTAATCCCTTCTTCATTGATGATTAAGCATCCTTTCTTCGAGAATTGGACAAGGAAATCCTCAGCACATATTTGAGTGATGCTCAAAAGATTTGCCTTCAGCCCTTTGATGTATAATACATCTTTCAATAGAGGTAATCCAGGTATCTCAATAGTCCCTTTACCGAGAACTTGAGCATGACTTCCATCACCAAAAGTCACATAGTCACCAACCTTCTCTTTTAGTGTCTTAAACAGTGATTTATCTCCTGTCATATTACGAGAACACTCGCTGTCAAGATACCATAAGCATGAATTAAATACCTTCAATGAGGTATGAACAAATAAGCTCGCATGAGACAAACATTCTTGACCTTCAATTTTCATGTACTATTAGATTGACATTTCTTTTTCAGATTATCAATCTTCTCACACAGCATTCTATTTTTTCTTTTGTACTTCTTAATCAAAGATTTAGATTCAGATATGCTATGGTGTAAAATGTGATTCTTATTTTCAAAATATTTCAGCATGTGAACAAATATCCTAGCATGTTTCTTTGTTTTTAATAGCTCTAAGAGTTCATTGTTATGACACCCTTCAAACATACTCATAGAGTTATTTTTACAAACACTTAAACCACAATTTAGCATGGCCTTTTCCATAACAGCATCCATAACAAAGGGGTCTAGGATCGCACTTAGGTAATTAAACCACAGCAAGTGCACCTGCTTTGATACCAATTGAAAGTTCAAATAGTGTATAAAACACCCTTGAACGTTTAGACCCCCAATTACAAAACAACCAATTCAAGCTTTATGACAAACAACTAGTGTGCGGAAAATGAACACAATCTATAAACCGAATTGGTAAACAATCTAAGCCAATTAAAATCACATCCACAGCAGAAAATAAAAGGCAAAGATAAAGGGAAGAGAGATGCAAACACAAGGACAACACACAATGTGTTATCGAAGACGAAACCGAAGCCGTCGGCGTAAAACCTCTCCGCCGCCCTCCAAGCGGTAAGTAATCCACTAGAAAATGTAGTTGGGATACATGAACAGCAATAGACCCTCCAAGCCTAATCTACCTAGTGTACCTAAGCCCTCCAAGCTTCTTGCTCCAACGAGGTTGCGCCGAACCTATTTCTTTTCTAGCTTCTCGGATTCCGCTACTTGACCATAGCATCAACCAATGTAAATTGGTTCCTTCCTAACTGCTTCCTAGAACAACAAACAGCCCTCTCACAGTAATGATATGGTGAGAAAAGGTTTTGGTAAAAGGCCTCTCAAGGATTTAACAATGGAGAGGAAGAGAGTAGAGGAATTTGAAGAGTTTCTTATGGCAAGATTATGGATGAATCAATCTTGTTTTACTCTAGGGTTTCTCTCTTAAAATTCTCTCTAGAAGCTCTCTTTCTTTTGTGGGTATAAGGGGTATTTATATTGGGGTGAGAATGGAATGTGAAGAGTCAGGTTTTTTTAAAACAGGGCTGGCTCGCGGCTTGGCCTTGTGGCTTGACTGAGTCGCGAGATCCAGCCGCGAGATAACAGAACGGCTAGGTCTTATTTTGTCCTGTAGTGCTCCAGCTAGCATGACGCTTCAACTTCTGGCATGCCTGGCATGTGTGCATCTTCTGGCGGCTTGCAGCTACGAGTCACCCGCGAGATCCAGTTGCGAGTCTCTATTTTCTTGCACACTCTTGAGCATTTCAACACTCTATCTCACTCACTACCCTTACAACAATCCCACCTATATACAGGGTTACTAATTGCTGAAATACAAGCAAATTTGGAACGGAATAAAGCCAACAAGATGGTTGATTAAATTCAACCTTACAAAAAGCAACATGGGTACAAACTATAAGTTAATAAGTAAGACACAATATGATCAAAAGTATGTGTGGTGTGAGAGAATAAGTCATCATCTACACAACTCCCTCTATTGCTATGTTCACTTCCCTTTGAGCTTCCTCCCCCTTACTATATGCTCTCCCCCTTTTTGGCACGAATAGCTAAAGGCTATCATCTAACTTTTGGTGAATAGCATGTAGCTAATTCTCCATGGCCTCGAGACGCATTCAGACTTGGTTGTTGGTGGAGTAGAGAAGTGTCGTCATTCCCTCAATGCGCTTATGAAGACTTTCAAACAAACTTCCCAACCTATCAGTTTGAGGATCAGACTGTACTTGCGGAGTGCTAGTTTGTTGTAATTCAGGGGTGACATGCGAAGTGGGTGTGGTATGTACATATGTCTCTAACTCAGGAGCAAACGGAGTAGCAAGAGAGATGTGTGCACTCTTTGGTGTTTTAGAGGAATGACTTTTGCTGGCTTGTAGAATGAACATGGAAATTGGTCGCAGACGGGTCATCATTTTTCCATCTGAGGGAGGATTAATACCTTCACGAAGAATGAACTTCATGATGAGACTGCAAAATGGAATACATCCTCGTGCTGCTGATCGAGCCGCGGTCTTCCTTATGGTTTGAAAGATGTGGGCACAGATATCAATGGGGTCTCCTGTAATAAGATCACATAGGAATTCAGCTCTTCCGAGATTGATGAAAGTCATGTTGGACAGCGGGTAAAGATTGGAGAACATGATCAGCTTTAGTGTGGTCAACTCAGGTGCAAACTTGGCAGTGCTTATGGATGTGCCTTTACTAGAGACTTCATGGTCAGGTCTAAGAACTTGTAGAATGTCTTGAGTCTCTGGAGTTCGATCATCATAAGGAGTTAGATCCACATTCTTAGGTCTAGTGATGTGGAGAATTTCGGCTATGAAGTTTGGGTTGATGATAAATTCCTTTCCTCTTACCCAGCAAATTAGCTCAACTCCAAAGTCACTTGTATTAGAGTAGCATTCTTTAACCAGTTCATCCATTGGGTCTTCAAAGTTCCCGAATAAGTCTGCCCAATCTCTTGACTCAAAGATCTGAGGGACAAAAATGGTCTCCAAGGTTTCAAACTCAACAACACGTTCCACTATAGGAGATGCCATGTCAAAGATGCTTGAGTAGATCTGTGAGTTAAGAGGAGTTCTAAACCTCTCACAATTGGAGTCTTTAGAGGACTGAGATGAGAATCGAGTCCGTTTAGCAACCGGGGTTGATGGATCATCAGTTACAACGTCTTTGCCTTTATAGGATCGATGAGACATCTGCAAGAGAATAGGCACACAGCAAAGAACCAAAAGCAACACCACAAAGTACAGATATCAACTTGATTAGAGTCAGAGAAAAATGTGAACCAGAGATATCTCATACAATCACAAACATGAGTCAGGTCAATACCAAACAAAATCATAAGCAACACTGAAGTATTGAATGAGGCAGGTGAACCAAAATGGTGATTGTTCAGTAACAACCCAATGTCAAGTGAACATTGAATAACACAAAGTTACAAATAACTGTCATTGTGACAATTTACCATGAGCATGATATGCACAGATCAAGCACAGTTGACAACTAAGGAAGGATAGCTCAAATTAGACCACAGTAAGACTGGAATAGGTATAAAACAACAATATGTATGAACAGTGGAAACCACATACATGCAAAATAGAGCATATGTCAATGAGGCATATCTTACTGAATATGGAATGTTAAAAAAAATACCCTCAAGACAAAAGCACACACACGATATGGCAACTTAAAATCACAGTATTATAAGACAAACAATCCAAAGCCTCAGACATTCTTAAACACCTAAACTCACATACAGAGTAAATCACAGAAAACTCCAAACCCATATACCTAATGAGTATGTAAACCAACAAACAGCAAAGCTCAGAACAAAGATTAGCACAATGAGACTAAATTATGATAGCAAATGAAATCAGCAACAAAAGCAACCAACCCTAAACAACCAAACCCAGCAATCTAAGTAAAAACATGTTCGAACACAGTATATCTCAAATCACAGTGACAACTCATAAAGCAAGAGAATAATACTTAAAACATGAAATATGAAGTGAGGAAGAGAAGACCCATACCTTTTTCTTGAAGATTTGAGAAGAAATGAAGCAAAAATAGAGTTTGTAGAAAGTGACACGGAGTGTTTGGGTTAGTTTCAGTTGAGAGAGAAAGTGAATAGTCATAAAAGGTTCGAGGGAAAACTGAACACCTTTTAAAAACAGACCAACTTTTTCCAAACATGCGTTTTTTGCGACTGAGGTAAGTCGCCAAAAAGTCGCCAATTTCACCTGCCAAAACACTTCAAGCCAAAAGTTTTGAAAAAATTTGCTAAGTGTTTTTCGCGACTGGAAGTCTCACTCGCGAGGGAATTGCGAGCTGAGCCGCAAAAATCTCTGTGTACCCCTCGTGACTGGACCTTCCACTCGTGAACAAGTCGCCAAAACTGACCCACGAGAACGCGACTGTGACATGCGACTTGTCTGACCCACGACTGAGTCGCCAAAACAAGGCAACACTGTTTTTGAAATTTTCAGTTTTTGTAAAAACAAAATACTTTCCAAAAATAACTAAAACACTTAAAAATCTTTTTGTGTTTGAATCAACAAAGATTGAGTATGTGAAAACACATTTTATCAAGTACAATCACACAAATGAATATGGCATTCATTGAACATAAACTTGTGTGTTGTGTGTGGATATCAACAATGAGATAGTCCTTAGTCTAATGTGAAGCTTTAATGATCAATTCAACCAAGGCATACACAATTAGCACTAGATCATGTGACCCATCTCAATTATAGAAGTATGCATATATGACCTCCTACAAGACTTGATTACATAACTTGGAGCTTTACATTTTACTCCAATTTCAATCATAACATTTGATCTTTTTGATCCTTTTGAAACAATCACATCTCATTGTGAGAATGATGTTTGATATTTCACCTTGATGGGATAGCCTTTGGCTTTTTGAAAAATCATACACTTTATTTTTGGTCGCTTTCCCTTTTTCCTAATCGAATACTAGTATGTGCGACAAGCTTTTGCAGCTCAATATCTCTCTACATTTGGAGATTTACATTTAGTGAGCTCTTTGTAGCAAAAAAATAAATAAATAAAGAGTGGGAAGATATATAGGCATAAGTCTATGCATGTCTCAAGATCAGCATAATCATTCATGACAAGTTTGAAGATCTATTTACGACAGTCACATAGATTTCAAGATTTCTTCCACAGTGATAAGAGTGCAAAGGAACAAGCTACGCTCGTAAATGCACAAAGCCATTAGCACAAAGGTACAAGGCAAAACAAGTTTTGAGACAAAACTCAACAATGTCAATCAAACTTTTTGATTTTCTACTTTTTATGTGGTTTTTGGATTTTTGACACATAAGAAGGAAAAGATTGATCAAAAGCAACATTAAAAAAAAATATGAATGAAAGTATGCAAAAACAAACAAACAAATTTCAACCCACACAATCAATAATCAAACAACCAAACAAAGTCACAAAGCATAGGAAGTATTGATGCATGGACATGTTGTAATGCTTATGCATGAGTGCCCTTTTTCACCCACACGTCACTTGCGCTTGGGGTGATTTCCTTATAGGATTGGGTATGGGAGTTAGGGCTTTCAAACCTTCGTGTGAAGCTTTCCAAGCAGTTGGTGAATGCACCAATCATCTTCATCACGTCCATCATTCTAGGATCACCATTTCGATCTCTTGATGGTTCACCAGCCCAATTTCTCCTGTCATTTCTAGGTCCTCGTGACCTTGGAGCAGTTTCACTATTCATTGCTCTCAGCTTTTGACAATTTGGTCGAGTATGCCCTTGAAGTCCGCAGTGATGACACACATAGTTCGATCTAGGACCTCTTTGTGGTCGTGGACGAGACTTGGCTCGAGATTCAGACCTGCCCACAGATTGATTAGGGGGTTGTTCAACATCCGTTGGTCCTCCACATTCCTCTTCTCCTCCATCTTGGGCTTCTTAGCAGTAGGGCCAACTTCAAATGGCTTTTTGGCCTTTATAAACTTCACTTTTTTGGTAATATTGCCCGATGAGCTACTCCCTCCGCTATATCCCAACCCGGATTTGTCTGAAAAATGTTTTTGAGATAAAATAACATCATCTAGCTTCTTGGTAGAGATCCTCTCTATCTTGGTATTTGCTTGCACAACCTCTTGCTCAAGAAATCTCACTTTTGTGTAGGCTTCTGACAGCTCACCATTCAATGTCTCTATCTCACATTTGGCCTCCTTATAGCAAATTAGGAGACTTTTATAGTCCTCCTCTGCCTTCTTCATTTTTTTCATAGCTGCTTTAGCCACCATTGTGTACTCACCCGACTTTTCTAGGAGTGAGTTATAATTCTCTTGAAGATTGGCTGTGCTTTCATCTTCTTCTGCATCTGATTCTTCAACAACTCCCAATGATTCTTCATCACTATGCTCTCCAAGCTTTTGTACAAGCAAATTCAACTCATCTGAAGACTCAACATGGGCAATAGTCATAAAAGCAGAGTAATTCCCTTCTTCGTCACAGCTTTCCTCAGAATCAGAGTTGGATGAATCCGAGTCACTCAGTGTCGTGGCATACACCTTGGCTTTCGATTTCAAATAATTCGAACATTCTTTCTTAAAGTGTCCATGCCCATTGTATTCAAAACAAGTGACACCTTGTGTAGATTGGGATTCTTTTCCATCTTTCTTTTTGAATTCCCTTTTCTCCCTTCCTGAACTTTGGAATTTCCCTTTATCACCAAATTTACCTTTATTCTTGAATTTCAATAATTTTCGAAAATTTTTCACAAGGTATGCAACATCTTTGTCAACCACATCCTCATCCGATGAGTCATGGACTTCCAACCTTTCATTAATGGTCTTAAAAGCAAGAGATTTGCTCTTCCGTTGAGTGGGCAGCGACAATTCATAAGTCTGAAGAGAACCAATTAGCTCTTGGACTTTGATTTCATCAAGGTCCTTGCTCTCTTCAATTGCTAGCAATGACCGAAGGATCTTCCTTACTATTTTAGAATCCTCCGTTTTCTCCCCAAATTGAACTTGCTGACAACCACCTCATTCAGCTTGCTATAGAAAGAGTCAAAAGACTCATCCTCACTCATTTTGAGCTCCTCAAACCGATTAGCATCTGCAGCTTGGTGTCTTTTACTTTCTTCGTGCCTTCGTAGGTGGTCTCAAATATCTCCCATGCTTCTTTGGCAACGGTAATGTGAGAAATCCTGTGAAACTCATCTAGAGACACACCACAGAAAATTGCATTAAGTGCTTTACTGTTAGCATTAGATGCGACGAGTGCTGCCTTATCCCATATGGATTTGGCTGCCTCAAGCCTGGTCCAACCTATATCAATAGCATCCCAAACTGATTCATTAATGGAACATAAAAATGCTCTCATGCGAACCTTCCAAAATGCATAATTACTACCATCAAAATATGGAGGTGCATTTAGGGATTGAGACCGGTCCATCTCAATATGGGGTCAGGATCACACTATGGTAATGAAACCAATAACAGTGTACCTGCTCTGATACCAAATGAAAGTTCAATAAGTGTATAAAACACCTTGAATGTTTAGACCCTCAATTTACAAATTACCAATTCAAGCTTAATATCAAACAATTAATGTGCGGAAAATGAACATAAGTTTAATGCAGAATTGATAAACAATCTAAACTGATAGGCCACAAACTGAATGACCCCTTGTGATAGAAATTAATTAATTAATTAGCCAAGTTATTAATTAATCAATTTATCATGCAAACCTGTGGTAGCACAAACAAATCACTAATAAACTAATAATGCAGCGGAAAATAAATAACAAGGTGATTTGTTTACGAATGGGGAAAACCTAACGGCAAAAACCCCATCGGGTGATTTTTAGGTCACCACTCTCGAAACTTCACTATTATCATAACAAGCGGTTACAAGTAAAAGAATCCAAGTACCTTACTAACTTACAGTTGAACTCTTACCCCAATACCCAATTGGACTTGTTCTGTAGTGACAGTTCCCCTTTCAGATGCACGACTCCCAGTACGTGACTAACTAATTGCGCGGATCCCAGTACGCGACTTCAATCACCAACTAAGAAGGTTGTTGGTTGCAAAGTTCTTCAGTTCATCCACACGATGAAGATCAAGAAGATGCTTGGTCACAAAACCCTACGGTGCACATACACAACAACTTCTTCAAGAGAAAGAGATGAATTAGGGCAAGAACTTCGTCTCCAGTCACAATTTGCTTGAACAGAGTTTGCTCAAAACTTGTGCAACTTGTGAATACTTTGACGGCCCTTAAACTGATCATTTTATATGTCTAGGGTTAGGAGAAAAGAAAGCCCAAAGACACATTCACGGATCCCAAGAAAATCATATTGAAATTCTAAAAATATTAAATCTCGACAGATAGCAGGTGTCGAGAAGCTGTCGAGCAGGTGTCGAGCACACCGAATGAAGAACAGCTTCCTTAAGCTCGATAGATGCTGCTGTCGAGTTAGCTGTCGAGCTTAATGATTTTGCACTATGAACTTGTTTTCTTGAACAAACTTGAAAACTTCAATACTTGATCTTGAAACAAGGTTTTTTGAAGTATTTAAAGACATCCTAAATCTACCAAAATACAAGTAAAGTGCGTTTTGTCAAAGGATAAGCCAATTACATAAAATCATGACATATGTTTTTAACATGTGAAACACATATGTCCTAACAATCTCTCCCTTTGGCAATCCATGACAAAACCACAACAAACAAATGAACATATGAAAGAAGTCATAAATCACTCAACTCATATTCACTTGTTGAATACAATAAAATTTATCCTAACACAAACTCTTGAAAAACTTTGCAAGAAGAGAGTTTATAGCAAGTAGACTTTTACAACTTGTATTTCTGAAACACTTTAAACAAAACTCATCAAGGTATCTTTGTGTGAAACAGAAATAATAGATTGCATACAAGTATAAGAAACATGTGTATAAAAGAAAGAAAAGAAACAACACATGAAGGGATAGGTGAAAGAAAAACATACATCAATATAAAGGAAGAGATAAGTACAATGTATGTCTATAAATGGTCAAGACCTCATGTACAAGAGTAATGTATCTAAAAAGAAAGAAGAGAAAAGATACATACTACCCTCACTACATCCCTCAAAAAGTAACAACACTTCCCCTAATAGCTCTCCCCCTAAGATGGACTACTTTCATACCAAAACTACTCCCCCTTTTTGTCACGAATGACAAAGGGTAAGAGTGTCAAGTAGACATCTCATCGGCAGAGCTAGCATCTCCATCAGCATCATCGTCATCATCATCATCATCATCATCATCATCCGCAGAAGCAGAAGCCACGGGAGAAGGTGGTGAAGGAGTAGCCTCAGGAGTAAAGCCACCCATAGACGCCTGTCGTCGTGCAATACGACCGACACGGATGTTCACCTGATACAACTTCGTAAAGAGTGTATCGAGGCAAGTATCCATGCGCTGCAGCTGCGCCATGATATCTCCTAAAGACACATCATCCGAAGAAGAAGGAGGAGCCGATGTGGATGGAGCCGAACGGGAGGAAGGAGCTGCTGAATCCGACTGCCGTGACCAAAGCTGGGCCTCGCTACGTTTAACGGTAGCGTAATCTATGGCACACATGATGGTAAAATGGTCAGAAGAGGGAAAAGGAACAGAAAAATGGCGTAAAATCCTCGTAATAGCGAAAGGAAAGATGAGCTTATCACGGGATGCCGAATCTAGATGAACATCTATAATAGACAAAATGAAATGAGAAGAAAAGTCTATGGTAAGATGCTCAAGAAGAGACAACAAAAATCGAGCACGAGGCTCTGTGATGGAGTTATAGTGAGAGAGGGGATGCAAAACAAAAGTCATCACCATGTTCATAAATTTAAGACCTTTAGCAAAAGGTCGACATGGTGTAAAAAGACGCTCACCCCAAGCAGTAGGGCGCTCACAGAAAGTAGACATGAGCTCATCCCTGGACACAGTCCTCAGACGCTCATAACCAGGATTGTCAGGAAACTATCCTAGGGACCCGAAGCACATCTGCAACCAACTGCAGTGTGATAGGAATGCGCGTACCTCGAACGCGAGTGAAGAAAAGAAGTACTGACCGATCAATCCTGTGTATGTTGGAGTAAAACTCCTAGATAAGCACGAGATGACAGGTGACCGGGACATCACACAGTGACTCCCATCCCCTACTGTGAATGACAGAGGGAAGGTTGGTGTCAGCAAAATCCGTCAAGATGACTTGGCGTTCTAAATGAATGCCTCGTTTAGAAAAGTTCTCCGAAAATGCCTTAAAAGCATCATCATCATGGAACCGGATATGAAATAAAGTAGGATCAGACGACGAAGAAGCACCGGAACGAAGAGGGTTCCGGGCTGGAGTGGATTTACGCTTAGATGCCATAGACACGACTAACGTAAACTAACAGAGAGGGAGAGAAAGAATGACAATCAGAAAAGTCCCAAACATTTTAAAATATATCAAATATATTGAAAAGAAGTATGTATGCATGGGAAATGCATGAACATGTGACATGCAAAGGAAATTGCATCATGGGCTCAGCCCAATCCAAACCTATCAGCACACAAACATATAGCATACATCTAAATGCATGGCAATACCATTATAATGCTAATGTGATGCAATGTATGAGGTTTTAAACACATTTAAGTGAAAACCCAACCCAAAATTTCAATGAAATCTCATCAATTTTGAAAAACCCCAAAAATTTTCAAAAACCCAAAATCCTAGGTTTCAAAACATGAAATGCATGAATGAGAAAGGATTAGAAGCTTACCAAGTGAAGAAAAACTTGAAAAACCTTGTAAAATCCTTAAAAACCAAGATAGGAGTGAGATTGCAGTGTTTTTGGGAGAGAAACAGAGAAGTATCGAGAGAGAGATCGATGGAAATGAGAGCTGGATCGCGCAGAGGCTTTATATAGGAAAGCCAGTAAATCTCGACAGATGCAAGTATCGAGAGGTATCGAGCTATCTGTCGAAGAGGTGTCGAGGAAATGCTCGTCGACAGCTAAGGTGTCGAAAAGGTATCGAGGATCAACTCATCATACTTAAGAACAGAAGCTCAATCAATCCACTAGGTATCGAGAAGCTATCAAGCATACAGAACCAATCTCGATAGATCCACTAGGTATCAAGGTGCAGGCGAGATTGCGATAAGAAAAAGCTTTAGGAAGCTCAACAGATATCCAGCTATCAAGGAGGTATCGAGGAGGTGTCGAGCCAGCTTTTTAAAAACAGTTTTTCGAGATGTGAAAAACACAGACATGAATGCAATCCAACATGCAACTTAACCAACGATCCAATCAACATATTAAGCTCTCAAAAACATCTCTCAAATGAAAAATTAAGCACATGGATCTCCAAAAACACACACACACACTAAACAAGTCTAACCAATTTTATATTTCAAAAACAAGTCTAGACAGTTTAGTGAGCATACATTAATACATGTAAAACCTCGTGATGGCTGAATCACATTGTACCTGCATATGTATCAAGAATAGTAAAGAATATTGAGTGTTGTGTGTGAAAAACATTGCAAGATTACATAAGTGTATGCATGTTATGACGATTTGAGATATGAGAAAATCTTTAACTCACACACAATCATAACTACTTGATGGAGACTATCACATTTGAGGTACATCCTATAACTCCCACATCTCCTAGAATACACGCTTGCAATCATATTTAAAGCATTTTTGATCTTTTTGCTTTTGATTTTTCTTTACATATTTTTCTTTTAAGCATATCATGCATGGGCTTATTAGAGAGAGAAAAGAATTACCCAATGATATTTGACATTCAAATTTTGCTATGCCTAAGCACACAAATGTCATTGATACTGCACTTTTGCTATGCCGAAGCATACAGGTGTCATATTATGATTAGCGGGCCACAATGGTGAGATGGTTGTTTATGCCTTTCTCTCAGGATTTTTTAGTCCTTCCCGTCAAAAAGAGTGATACGCATGTTAAGTTTAAGAGACAACTTAATCATACTCATCACAAACATGAGCCACAAAACTCACTTGCTTAGTTGTGTATAGAGATGCTCATCTAAGCTACAAATGATACAAAGTTCGGAAGACTTTGTTTCAATGGCCATCCAAAGTACACAAGTACCATGTACACAAAACACACACTGTTTTTGTATTTTCTGATTTTTCAATTTTTTTTAATTTTTATATGAAAAAAGACAAAACAAGCAAAAACTAAAAAAATAATCAAACAAAAACATGTTAAACAACCAAAGCATAAAAACTAGACTAACTCAAAACATGAAAGCAAAACACATAAGTAATGCACACACAAAAACAAGAAGAGAGAGAGAAAAGTGACAGAATTACTTGGAGCCCTTTTCCTTCCACACCTTGGAAGAACCTTTCCGGCTAGCAAACCCTTGAACCGGCGGTGAAGGAGAAGAATTAAAACCGTTCAAGTTAAAAAGGAACATAAGGGCTTTGAGAAGATCACCAAGGGGAGCGAGAGAGGATTGAAACTGATTCTGATTCCCAGATGCTATCATGCCGTTGCTCTATTGAGTGGCAAGCCACTTGTAGCAATTTGGTCGAGTATGACCGGCAACTCCACAATGATGACAGAGATGCTGCTTCTTTTGTTTAGACTTTTGAGAGTTAGCCTTCTTAGCCCTAGGGTTTTTAACAACTTTCTTCTCAAACTTAGGGGGTGCTCCTAAGATAGATTTACCCTTGTCTAAGTTCTCACTAGCTAATTCAGTTTTAATCTCATTGTTCTCAGTTTTAAGATTATTAGTAGGAGGAACAAAAACAATAGTACTAGAAGAAGCAGTATTAGAGGAAGAAGGACCATACCCTAAGCCTGTTCGATCTGAAGCAGATTTTTGAATGCTTAGCATCTCATCCAGCTTTGCGCTCGAAGTCCTTTCCAATTGAGCTCTGACTTGACATAGCTCAGCTTCAAGCTTCTTGGTCTTCTCAGCCAAGAAATTGTTCTCAAACTTCAGCG
The DNA here is from genome assembly GCA_028535165.1 of Quercus tomentella. Classification (NCBI taxonomy): domain Eukaryota; kingdom Viridiplantae; phylum Streptophyta; class Magnoliopsida; order Fagales; family Fagaceae; genus Quercus; species Quercus tomentella. Next base: position 18,305,618 of record JAPQVY010000089.1, on the reverse strand, counting down.
CCCCAATAGTTTGATTAGCCTCATCAAACTTTGTGGAAAGCTCCTCACGGTCAAGTTCCACATCACTAAGCTTTTTGGTGGTTAGCCTATACAATTTCTCATGCTTCTCAGATAGCTTGTACAGTTTCTCATAGGCTGTATGGATGTCATTTTGATCATCCATCTTCTCAAATTTGGATTCCACCAGTTCCTCTTCTTCAACCACATCTTCAACAATCCCATCAGTAGGATTGACCGTGGTGGTGAAGGCATTTAAGATTCCGTCATCCTCATTGTCGGAATCATCCTCAGGCTCAGTGTCGCTCAAGGTAACAGCAAGTGCCTTGCTCTTTCCAATGCTTTTGAGGTATGTAGGACACTCATGCTTCATGTGACCGAAGCGTTGACACCCAAAGCACTTAGGTCCTGAGGGAACAGTGTACTGACCACCTTCCTTAGCATCCTTCTTCCCTTTGTCTTGGCCTTTTAACTGAGAAGAACTGGATTGCCTGTGGTCCTTGTCGAAACCCTTTCCATTGGCATTCTTCATAAACTTTTTGAATTGCCTAGTAATGTAGGACTTCATCTTGGAATCTTCATCATCAGAAGATTCATCTGTTTCACTGCTCTTGGCCTTCAGTGCCATACTCTTGCTTTTACCCGACTTGCCTATTCTTGTCAACCCTAGCTCATAGGTCTGCAAGTTTCCAACCAGCTCAGTCAGAGGAATCTTGTCAATATCCTTTGATTCCTCTATTGTCGTAATCTTGGCATGAAATCTCTCGGGCAGAGATCTGAGCACTTTTCTCATAATCTTGGGTTCAGGAATGGTTTTCCCAAGATTGAAGGTTGAGTTCACTATGTCCTTTAGCTTGGCATAGAACTCATCGAAAGACTCATCCTCCTCCATCTTTATCTCTTCAAAACTTGTAGTGAGCCTCTGAAGCTTTGAGTCCTTGACAACCTTAGTACCCTCATAGGTTGTCTGGAGAATGGTCCAAGCCTCCTTGGCAATTTCAGTTGAGGATATCTTCTTGAACTCCTTATTAGTGACAGCACTGAACAATGCATTCAAAGCTTTGCTGTTGAAGTTTGCCACCTTAATCTTGGCATCATCCCAGTCGGCTGGCGCTTCTGTAGGCTTAGTCCAGCCTATCTCCATAGCTTGCTACACTTTCTCATCTAAAGACTGCAAGAAAGCTCTAATGCGTACTTTCTAGTATGCAAAGTTAGTGCCATCAAATAAAGGAGGTATGATTAATGACTGTCCTCTATCCATGACAAACAGGGGTCAATGGATCAACACAACAAAGATTAAACCCTAATCAGAGTGTGGCTACTCTGATACCACTTGATAGGCCACAAACTGAATGACCCCTTGTGATAGAAATTAATTAATTAATTAGCCAAGTTATTAATTAATCAATTTTTCATGCAAACGCGTGGTAGCAGAAACAAATCACCAATAAACTAATAATGTAGCAGAAAATAAATAACACGGTGATTTGTTTACGAATGGGGAAAACCTAACGGCAAAAACCCCACCGGGTGATTTTCAGGTCACCACTCCTGAAACTCCATTATTATCACAATAAACGGCTACAAGTAAATGAATCCAAGTACCTTACCAACCTACAATTGAACACTTACCCCAATACCCAATTGGACTTATTCTGTAGTGACAGTTCCCTTTTCAGATGCACGACTCCCAGTACGTGACTAACCAATTGCGCGGATCCCAGTACGCGACTTCAATCACCAACTAAGAAGGTTGTTGGTTGCAAAGTTCTTCAGTTCACCCACACGATGAAGATCAAGAAGATGCTTGGTCACAAAACCCTACGGTGCACATACACAGCAACTTCTTCAAGAGAAAGAGATGAACTAGGGCAAGAACTTCGTCTCTGGTCACAATTTGCTTGAACAGAGTTTGCTCAAAACTTATGCAACTTGTGAACACTTTAACGGCCCTTAAACTGATCCTTTTATATGTCTAGAGTTAGGAGAAAAGAAAGCCCAAAGACACATTCACGGATCCCAAGATAGCAGGTGTTGAGAAGCTGTCAAGTAGGTGTGGAGCACACCGAATGAAGAACAGCTTCCTTAAGCTCGATAGATGCAACTGTCGAGCCAGTTGTCGAGCTTTAATGATTTTGCACTCTGAACTTTTTTTCTTGAACAGACTTAAAAGCTTTAATACTTGATCTTGAAATAAGGTTTCTTGAAGTATTTCAAGACATCCTAAATCTACCCAAATACAAGTAAAGTGTATTTTGTCAAAGGATAAGCCAATTACATAAAATCATGACATATGTTCTTAACATGTGAAACACATATGTCCTAACATAAACCAAATAAAATCACATCCACAGTAGAAATTAAATGGAAAAGATTAAGGGAAGAGAGATGCAAACACAAGGACAACACACGATATGTTATCAAAGAAGAAACCAAAGCCATCGGCGTAAAACCTCTCCGCCGCCTTCCAAGTGGTAAGTAATCCACTAGAAAATGTTGTTGGAATACATGAACAGCAATAGACCCTCCAAGCCTAATATACCCAGTGTACCTAAGCCTCCAAGCTTCTTGCTTTAACGAGGTTGTGCCTAACCTATTTCTTTTTTAGCTTCCCAGATTCTGCTACTTGACCATAGCATCAACCAATGTGAAATTGGTTCCTTCCTAACTGCTTCCCAAAGCACCAAACAGCCCTCTCACAGAAATGGATATGGTGAGAAAAGGTTTTGGTAATAAGCCTCTCAAGGATTTAACAATGGAGATGAAGAGGGTTGAGGAATTTGAAGAGTCTATTAATGAAGATTGGGGATGAATCAATCTTGTTTTTCTCTAAGGTTTCTCTCTCAAAATTCTCTCTGGAAGCTCTCTTTCTTTCGTGGGTAAAAGGGGTATTTATACTAGGGTGAGAATGGAATGTGAAGAGTCAGGTTTTTCAAAATAGGGCTGGCTCGCGGCTTGAGTGAGTCGCGGGTTCCAGCCGCGAGGTAACTGAATGGCCAGTTGTCCTATTTTGTCCTGTAGTGCTCCAACTGGCATGACGTTTCAACTTTTGGCATGCCTGGCACGTGTGCAGCTTCTGGCGGCTTGCAGCCGCAAGTCACCCGCGAGATCCAGTCGTGAGTCCCTGTTTTTCTTGCACACTCTTGAGCATTTCTTCACACTATCTCACTCACTACCCTTACAAGAATCCCACCTAAATATAGGATTACTAATTGCTGAAATACAAGCAAATTTGGCACGAAATAAAGCCAACAAGATGGTTGATTAAATTCAACCTTACAATATGGTTCAAAGCATGTAATCCAGCAATTAGAGTGACCCTCCAAAAGGTTCCAACGATAGGAATGTTCCTCATGAATATACGAGAAGGAAGGAAACTCAAAATATCTAAGGAAAAACTGCTACAACCACATTAAATGCATTGCAGCTACTTTTTTGGCCACATTTATGTAGAGAGGACCTCTGAACAGTGCTGCCTTGGCTACCAGAACTCACAGAAGGCTGAGAGGGGTGTCTGATGAGACGGGCACTCAAGTAGGGACTCAGATGATCAACAAGTGTAGGATCAAGATGACCCAAAAGGAGATATATAATGTGAGAGACCCTCCATGAGAAGAGGATGGAGGAATGGAGAGAGAAAATATTATAGCAACCTAAAATCATTCTGACATCCTAGAGTGATCATTATATGCGGGTCTGACCTCCTCGGACTGAAAGTCCATTGATACCAACATCCTTTATTTGTGTTTGATCGTCATGCAATTCAATACTAGCCATTGTTTAACTCATTAAAACCTAGTTCTTTGACCCATTCTCTACAAATTTATTGTATTAGGCTCATTGGGCCTAGGCTTCATACGTTTTGGGCTTGGGTCGCAAATTGTGACCCTATATTAAATATTAAATTATAAGAAAATCTAATTTAAACCATAAAAATTTTAAATTTTTTAATTTATGTTGTTAATGAAATTATAAGACCTTTGGCACTCTATATAAAATTTTAAGAAACCATAAATAATCAATAATGTAATTATTGTCACCGAAACATTCTCAACAAAATTAATTTATATAAACTAATTTCCAAATTGTATCTTCCCATATACTATACAATAAAAATGGTGCCCTCCTCTTTTTTCTTTTTCTTTTTTTGGAATTCTTTTTCATTTTTTCTCTTTTAGGTCATTTGGTGAACTATAAGTAAATTATAACAATTAGCATAGTTGCTTTAAGATAAACTCTATTGCTAAAATTTAAATAAATGTTAACCAATTAAAATTCTACTGCAAAGAGTTTCTTGAATTTTAATAGATATTTCATTATTTATTTTATATTGTTAATGACCTACCATAAATTTCATTATTTACGTTAAATGATTTTATAATCTATTGTAATTTTTTTTTTAAATATAAACTTCGTTTTACACGATGTGCATTCAACATGTCACTTATAATAAAATTTTAATATTTATTTTATAATTCAATTTTAACAATATTTTTGAAATACATTAATTTGTTTAAATATGAATATATGATTCTTGATTAAACGTCGCATCGTACATGCATACTACTTGTTGTTAATCAAAGTAAATTACATGAAATTCATGGATGTCATGAAACAAGTTATTTGAAACCCACTTTTGATACTTTGACAAAATTATTAAGTAATTTTTGGAAAACTTTCTAAATAATGCAGAAGTCCTGATTAATTGGTAAGATTATCTTGAATATATATTATTATGTTTCCGTCATTGATCTTTGTAGCCTAACTAGATTAGTAATAGAATATAATACTTTCATAATTTGACAAAAAAAAAATTAAAGCCATCAATAAATAAATAGTGAAAACTGTTGTTAATACTAAAATTTAGTGATAATAAAACACGCTTAGAATAAAAAACAAAAAGAGTAGATATTAAATACATAATTGTCTTTGTAGGTCAAACCAGATATCCTACTAGCTTCATTTAGAGCTTCTCTCCACCTTTGAACCTTTTTCATATTATTTTTGAATCTTTCTTCATGTTTTGCTAAAGCTTCTCCAAACTTTTCCTTTTGGTCACGTACTTCTGAGGGATTCACCTTGTGAAAAACTGGTAGCACCATTTTGCCGTTCTTCTTACACTTGAGAATGTTGACAAGTTCATCCAAACACCAGGTGGAAGATGCATAATTTTTGGAGAATATAATTATGGAACTCCTTGAACTTTCAATGGCTTTGAGAAGTTTAGAAAAAAGTTCTTCTCCCCTTGGGAGCTCATAGTCAATGAAGGTGATAACACTCTTCAGATTCAAAAAGCCATTCAAATGGCTTGTAAAATCCATGCGGGTATCTTCACCTCTGAAACTTAAGAACACATCATATTTGTATTGATGGGTGGAAGAGGAATTGGAGGCTCCTTTGTTGGTTAGAAAAGCCATTGTGGTTTGAATGAATGGTTAAGAAGACGTAAAAGGAAGAGGATAAAGAAATTAAAGAAGTGAAGAAATTAGAAATGTAAGAATTCAAGATGTGAATAATAAATTATAAAGAAAAGATATTTCTTGCAGGATTTTTAAGAGAAAGTGTGACTTGAAGAGTTAAGAAATGAGGGCCCATTCGATACTAGTTTTTAAATCAAGTGTTCACTTTTTAAGTGTTGATAATTGTTGGTAATAGTCTTTAACAATGAGTGTTTGAGTCACATTTCTCAATTTAGAGTGTTTAAATATTGTATTTTGTGTTAGGTTCTAAGACTTTAGGTTTAAATGTATTAGAACTTCATTTTGTAATGTTGGCAAACCATGATCAAAACATTATTCTTGTTTTAAACTTGCTCAAAGTATGTTTATATGTAAAGTCGGAATCGAGTGTACTGCAAGATTTACTGTGTAAATCCGCCTGGCTCAATTGATCAAGAATTAGACTCGATCGATCAAAGCTCATGCAGATTGTTTTTCTGCAGAAATTTCCAACTCAGCCCAAGCCCATTTGACGTGTAGGGTTTTATTTTTTACCTTAAATATAAAAGGAAAAACCCTAGCCACGTTTTATAGTTGTTGTTTATGCTGTGTATGTGAATTTTTTGTGAGATCTCGGGGTGTTTGCCTTCACATATACTTAGGGTTATCAAGAATCAAGATTATGTCAAGAACTTGATGATTAATTCGGTTGCTACATAAAGAGCTTAAAGATATACAAGCGAGAGTGCTTGTGCTTGCTGTGAATCCAAGAGAGAAGTAGTCTGTAGACTCGGATCTGTCACGTGGTCATGGTAGTAAGTTTCCTACTCGAGGTAGCAATAGGATGTTAGTGGTCTAAGTCGCTATTGTGTAAACTTCAATTCTCTATAGTGGATTTGTTTTACTTTGAGGATAGCTAGGCTAAATTCTCCCCAGGTTTTTTACCGGTTTAATTTTCCTAGATTATCATATCGTTGTGTTATTTATTTTCCGCACTGTTCAATGATATGATTTATTTGTGTTAACCTAGATCTGCATAATTTGACTAAGTAATCACTTGGCTAATTGACTAGGTTAATCTAGTTGTGTTTTAAGGGGTCTAAAAACGTACATTTTGAGAACATTTAAAGGGTTGTTTTTAGTTTTTGAGTAACATTTTTGAGTGATATTATTTTCATTATTTTAAAAAACCAGGACTCACATGATGTTGACAATACGTAAAACACATTTTTTTTTCTTCTTAAAAACTCATATTCATACAAAACTCTCAATTGTGTGTTTTCAGTTTTGTAATTATATTGTAGAAACATCGTACCAAACCATTTTTACATTATGAGTACTCAAAATACACTATTTCACTACACATTTAAGATCACAATTTTCACATCATTTTGAAAACCAATACCTAAACATTGCCACCAAATGGCCCAAAATGTTACTAAAGGGGATGCCAAGAAGACTAATGTGGTCTATTCTAAGACCGAGAGTTTTCTTTGGAGTGTAGCTGATGCCACATGAGAAAAGTAGTAAGAAAATTTCTTTGTTGAATAGGTGCTTAATTTTCTTCTAAGGAGTAAGGACAATGACTTTCGAATCTATTTCAACCATGATATGAGTTTTAATTTTCTAAACATATTAGATAATAGAATTTTAATAAGTGTTTAAATATTCAGAATTTTAATTTTCTGATTAATTTAGATAATAAAGTTTTAATTATATGTATTTTCAATTTTCTAATTATATTAGATAATAAAGTTTTAATAAGAGCATTTTTTTTTTTTTTTTGGTGAATCAAGTTTTAATAAGAGCATGATTGCATGTATTAAATTCTATTAATATATCCCCTCAAAAAAAAAAAAATCTATTAATATAGATTTACAAAACTTGATGTAGAACAATAGTTTGGACTTTGGAGTTTGGACTGTAGCTGATGCCTCATGTCGGGAGGAAAGTAGGAAGGAAATATGATATTTCATTGTTCGATTTGGATACAGGCTCGGTGTGGGCCTAGACGTGTTTTGCAAGACCAATATGACAAACACAGAAGATAAATGATGTGGGCCTAGAATTAAAAAAAAAGTATATCCATTTCCATTTTAATCTATCTCCGTCTATCCAAAAAAAAAAAATCTCCATCTTCTCAAAAGAAATATCTCCATCTATCAAAAGAAATATATATAGTAAATATTAATTAATCAGGTCAATTGGTCGAATTGTCGTTTCGCGGGCTGTTGGGCCTTATTTAAAATTCTACAAAATAGCAGTTTGATTGGTCGAAAGTCTCATTCAATCAGTCGAGCTCTTCAATTTTTGAATTCTTCTTTTTGCAATTTGTACGTTCTTGAATCTTGATTTGTATCAACTTGAGTAATGTCTAAATCACTTCTAAGATTCTAAGATCTTATACTAAACATATTTTAGTTCTTGGTTTGCCAACCTACAATAAATTTAGAACCTAAACATTTAAGACAAAATATTTAGAACCTAACAATTTGGATCATTGAAAGGCATGTGAATCTTTTAGAATTATTGATATTTGTTTGTTTGTTTGTTGCATGACTTTACAAATCATGAAAAAATTATCATTAAAAATGGGACTTTATTGTTATGAGTATAAATTGTTAAGATTTTAGGTGTTGGCTAAATTCTATGACAAAAGTTTCTTTGTAAGGAAAAAGTTTCATTGTAATTGTTTTTCAAGATCATTCTAATCAATTGGTGTAAGTAAGGTTGAAGTCTAAAGAAAGTTGTTTACGGTGTAAGTTTAAGAATTTTGGCCGGGCAATGAAGATTAGTTGAACAAAATCAAGCATATTAAAAAAGTTGTTGGGCTGAATGTTTCGCCTAATTAGCATTTCCAGAGGGTGTGAGATTAATCACTGGGGGATATAAACAACACCCACTAATTAGCATTTCCACAGCGTTAGGTTGCAAGTGGTTGGTGATTGAATAATTTAACTGTTAAGCATTGCCTAACATGTTAAAGTATTGAAATTAATTTTAAGACTTTAGTTGTCATTCGTTTTCATACTCCACAAATATGCTTCCTGTATATATTAATACCTTGTGAATCAATCTCTAGAAAGTAATTTTTCAAAAAGCCTCCTGAATCTTTTCCCTTTGAGATCATTGTTCTCCCAAATTCATTGTACTGGAAAATTGTCAAGTGTTTCGGTCCACATAAAAAGCTAAAAACAATCATTGAAATATGTTTTAAAAAATAGATTATAAAACACGTTACTTTTTTTTTTATATATAAGATTAAAACATGTTATTTGAGCTAATACATTACATTAATGTACTTACGCTAATATAATAATAGCTTATAAATTATGTAGATTTTTAGTTCTATATTTATACTTTCTCAAAAAATGAAATTCTATATTTATAAATAAACACATAAATACATACATACATATATATATATATATATATATATATATATATATATATATATATAAATATTTACACACAAGGCCAATAATGACTACTTTGGTTTAAAGAACAAAGTGATGATCTCTCTCCTTCCATAATCATGAGAACGTATATGATATATCAAGCACATGTAATGTCCCTCTCACATATGGGTGGTTCTACACTATGGTGTCTACCCTATATGAAAGGGTCCTTACATTTGCATGATACATATGATATTTTTTCCATAATTACAAAAATCATGGTAAGAAGAAAGTATCTCTGATTAAAATATACCAAATTGTCCATGAATCAACTCAATAAAAGCAAATAACGTGTGATTAAATTTTAAATTTGTGATGACCCAAATTGATATTGAATTAGTTTTTATTTTTTTGATAAACTTTATAGTTAATTAGTTGAATGTGTATTGAGTGGGTGTATGTTAAGTCCCTCATTGGGCATATAATAGATTAACATAGGCTTTGTAAACAATTACAAGAAATTTTAATTGTTACTATACTAGACATTTTGGAGTATAGCGCAAATATTGTTGGCACTTTTCCTTAATGGAAAATTACATTTTTAAAGAGAGTATACAAAAAATAACGGAAGGTTTTTTTTCTTTTTCTTTTTTTACCCCTTCCTTTTGAACCTATTATGAGACACGAATGGGGATTTCCACTTTGAAGTCCCAAAATTAAACATTTCTAACTGTATTCAATTTGTGCATAATAATAATAATAAAGATTTTGTATGATTTTTGGGTGAGGATTAGGCCGAAAGAACCCGAACCCAAGAAAACAGTCATATCTGTAATCCCCCTCCTAAATTTCTATATGTATCTTTTTGTTCTATTTTTTATTTTTTTATTTTTATTCTTTACGTTGTTTCACTTGTTTTTTATTTTGTTTTATTAATTATTACTTATGTCTAAGTCAATATCGGAGGACTAAGATTAAAAAAATTATTGGGGGACCAAACTAGCCTAACAACTGGTGTGCAGTGAGGACTAAAGAGGAATGGAATGATTTATTCAAATTCAGCAAAAAAAGAATGATTTATTCAAATAGATGATTAAAGTTAAAGAAATAAAATATATAAAAAATAAAAGCGAAAGAAATACTATTCATTAGAAAAAGGAAAAGAAATGATAAAAAGATATTAGTTACTTGCACGCTGAAGAAGAATCTCTAATAAAAAAAATGAATTAATGGCCTTTCGGAGAAGGAAACTATGAGGCTAACCCTGTGGGCTTGGCCCAACAAATCTAGAGTCCAAAGTCCTCGACCTCATGGGGTGAGAGTCGAGCCTAGCAATCCTCCATCAGATTCTAACAAGGGCCTAGTTCTCCTGACAAGTTAACCGAACAAAGCTCAAAGTTGCCCAACACAGGTTAACTCAATAGCCATAATCTATCTTCCATATACTATTGTTAAACTAGGCCATGCAAAATCAACCCAATTTCAGGAACTTCAAAAGACTCAAATCAATAAAAACTTCGAATCCCCTCAAAAAAAAATAATAATAAATAAATAAAAACTTCGAAGTCTACTACATCAATCATTTTCTGAAATTAATGGGGAGCCACTCCTGTCTAAAGATTCTTTGTACAGCTCAACTGTTTTACCAGGGAGTAGCCAAGGAAATGAACAATAAAACACATTTTTTAACAAGTAATCAATGAATTTTCTTAAAGAAGAGGAGTGCCCAAATCTAGAGCTTGCATATTCTATAGAGACATATTTTATTGCAAAAATAATCACTTAAAATGGAATAATTTCCTCTGGGTCATTATTACCCGTATAATAAAATCAAATGGCCCCAAAGTAGGGTGAGAATTCTGTTCATTGCAAGCAGAGCCAAAAAATTAAAGTAGATGAAGATGAAGTAATTTTAAACCACATCTGCTCCAAATAGACTGCTAGGAATCTTTATAGAGATGTCATAAGCCAATCATCATAAAGGATCATAGCAAAGGCAAAGTCAAAAAAATTTGATGCGACTGTAATGAAAGAATGAAAACATAATAAAGTCAATGTTTCATATTCCACATATGTGTTGCCAAGGCTGCAAAGAAAACTATAACAATCTATATTTGATTATCATTTTGCATAATCCAGAGGAAAATCTGCTTGTCTAGTAAAAATTTGTGACCAATGGTCTTGATTTCCCAAGGACTGAGGAGAAGCATAACCCAACTATCATAGTAGTCTGGCACAAGACGAGTCAAACAACTTGCTTCAGCCTTCTTTGAATATTAATCCAAACCATGGTGCATTAATCTGAGCCACATTTGGAGTAACAAACCTGCACACATAACCTAGTATTTATTCTAATACATGCCTAAAAAACTTATTAAATCTTCCCCCAACCACGTAGTCAAACATATAATAACATTCATTGAAGTATAAGACACCTCAACAACCAATTTGGAGCACAATCTGATGATTATGACTCTTCCAGAAAAATAGGTGAATCTACACGTGGAGCAACCTCTAACACTGTAGGTATCAACAGATTAACAATCCATGAAGATCCTTCCTTGGCTTTGAAACAAGTATGATCCATAGCTCCCTCAATCATCTTGAAAAAGGGCCCACATTAAAAAGTCAACCTAATGTGTACTTGGGCAAATAAGTTGTTAGAAGTGAACTAGTACTGTCGAATTCCCTCATTGATTTCATTTCTGTCCAAAAAATCAATTTCCATCATTAAGAAGTTATAACTTATAACTCATCAAAACCAGATTCTGTAATTCCTTCTTTGCTTTTAAACTTCAAGAACAAAAAAGTAATTTTATGAGCCATTTCTATTTAGGATCAAGTTTTACAGTAGTACACAATTAATTTTAGAAGCCATTTTTATTTAGGATCAAGTTTTACAATAGTACGCAATTAATTTGATATTTTAAAAAGGTATGACTAAGAGTTCATTGACTAACCATTCTTCAAATTTTACAAATAAATGGTTATTAACATTCCATTATAGCCTATTTTCAAACAGAATCAAGGATTAGATAAGAATACTGTTGATATGGTACAAATGTATCTAGACAACCAGTAAATAACCAAAGGCACAATAACACAATCTGCAGTTTAAATTCTTCCGAATATAACATCAAATAAAGGTCTAAAAATGGCCAAAAAAAATGAAAGAAAATATAAAGAGAGGCCTACACTAAACATCTTGTTAACTCATCCAGAACTGTGTCACACCGGGGCTAAACATCATAAGATCATAACACAAAGATCCCTATCTTAGTTTCCCTAGCCCTCTCTTCATAAACAGAATTCAGCAATCACAGCTGTTTTGATTGGTGAATACTAATTGTTTACACATTTCAGATTATTATACCCACGACTTCAGTATCCATCCCTTGGTTATGAGAGGCAAACGAGAAACCCTTTGGTAAAACCAATGGCCATACTGATTTTCAATCTTAACAGAGATATAAACTAGGAGTAGCCCAAGGAAAGTGAACAATCAAACACCTTTTTTTTAATTATTAATAAATTTTGTTAAAGAAGTGGAGTTATCAAAATGTAGAGCCTCTTAAAGAATTGCAATCATAAATGTAAATGATCCCCCAAAAAAATCATTGTACAACATTCAAATTGCAGCTGCAGGAAAGTATATTTGATCTTTTTAAATGATTTCTTCACGCCTCCAAAGTTTCTGTAATTCCAGTCCCTCCAAATTGTCCACATAAGACAGTGAGGAGCTGCCAGCCAAATGATGATATGTATGTTATGACTATCTGTGCCTTTCCAGCCAGAATAGAGTCAATAGACCACAAATCAAGACCTACTAAGCAATGAACCAAAGATGGTCTTCTGATTTACAACTACCCTTGCATATATACAGCACCAATTGACCAAGACCATTGATGTGCAGCCTGACGATGAAGGTTACTTGCATGAAAAACCTGTCTCCTTTCTCATTGTTGATCTGAAAAGGCTCTGTGACGTTGTGAGGAATGAGAACTCTCAGGCTGAGTCACTCTGGTAGAGTAAAAGCACTGGCTGTGATTCTTGAAACAGATATCAAGGGAGATACTAGTGATAATATGGTTAATCTTATTCATAGAAAGAATGTTTTTGTTGCCAATAAGTCCCAAATGGCACCTGCAGAAAGCTCCTCAGTTAGGTCTTTGATGCGTTTGAGGACACCGCTGTTATTTTACTTTCGACCTGTGATATACTCTCTCTATTTTATGTATCAAACAGCATGGCTGGAAAGATGGGTAGTATCATAGTGGGAGTGTTATTGTTGCTGTCATTCTGGTTGTTGCTGTTTCTGCTGTCTGTAACTTCAAGCAATCCAGCCAATTTGAACTCTCTCAACAAGTAGAGACATCAGGGTGGACATATTGAGGGATGGGCAGCACCAATATATTTCAATGCACTTGTTGGTATTGTCGCTGTTACTCTGATTTGGCTTATACTATGAAGTGCATGATGGTTGATTATGTGTTGGCTAGTCACAATCTGCACTGACAAAACAGGCATCCTTACATTAATGAGATCAAGGTAACAAGATTTTGCCTTTAAATAAGCAATGGGGGAAGGTAATTCCACAAAATAGTATCATATATTCTTGATATAATGCAAGGGGGAGTTGGTTTAAGAACGGCCAAGTAATATTTACAACATAGATTCTCAATCACTTGCAAAGATTTCTGGAAGCCCTACCAAGAAAGCAATACTTTCTTGTGCTGTTTTTGATATGAATATCGATGAAATCTATAATCCATGTTGAGGACTTTAAGTTAGAGAATTCAGAGAAAAATGAAAGTGGAGTTTTGGTGAAGAGGAAGAGTGAGAAGGTTATTCACACCTACTACAAGGGAGCTCCTGAGACTAAGGGATCTAATTTCAAGAAACTGCTTCTAGCTAGCCTTTAACATGACACAAGGGTAGAAAGAAAAGCTATCGCCTGCCCAATTCATTAAATAAGACCAACACTATGACAAATCAAATACCTACTCTGAAGTAATTATTTGTTTTACCAAGTATGAAAAAGTTGTACTAAAGTTCAAAGCAAAGTCATTCTTCCTTGAACTTTCTTAGGCATATAGTTGGAGAAATAAAAGACAAACACGATTGAATATAAAATTCATAGATTCAACTAGACAAGAAGTAATAAATATCATTAGTTTGAGAAGTTCATTACAAAACTCAAACTTTAGTAAATCAGACAACTTGCTCCAACTTGACTAACCAGAATATTAGTCAACATTTGATCTTACTTAGATGTTGTCATATTTAACAAATCAGCAATATAGAGATCCTTAAATCATACTAACTAAAATCACAATGAAGAAAATGCAAACCAAACTCGGAGCAAAGTGACCACATGATTACTCCCATATTGAAACCAAATGACCAACAATTACCAAAATTTAGGGAAAACACACTCACAAACAGTTACATGCAAAGGTTGCAAGAAACATATTAATTTATTGCATAGGAAATTGTCTGCCATCTTTTCATCAGTTGCATAATTGGCATAAAAAGATGATTGATTGTCAATAAACCAAACTGTAAATTTAATTTTCTTCAACAAGAAGAAATTATCAGAGTTCTTAGTTCCCAAGGTTTTGTAACAATGCTCAGGTAATATTACATCTAGGTAGAATAGTATCTGGTAAGAGAACAACAATACCCCAAAAGGAAGATGAAGATTTATTTCTTCCTCAGTATGATATTTAAAAAAAAAAAAAAAAAAATTGAAATTACACGTCTCGTATGAACACCTCATCTGAGGAAGCAGGGGCAATACAAATTAAGCAGACCATGATTAAAGTCAAAGCAAAGGGAGGCCAAGGTGGCTATTGCCTCCCATAGGATTGAAGTTTTTTATATTTCTTATATATATATAGATAATCGTTTGTGTTGTACACCCCAATTCTTCTAAATTAATACAATGGTCCCCTTAGTTTTTGCAGATATCACAAACACTTAACCCCACTCAAAAGCCACAGGTTTTGATAGTATTAACATAACATCTAATACAATAGAAAAATTATTGGTCTTTATTAGAGAATTTTTACTTTCTTTATAAAATATATTTTTAGACATATCTTATTTGAAATATACGTATAGTTTCCTTCAAATAGAGAAGTTACTGTCCCCCCAAAAAAGACCCCAGGTCATATTATATAAAAAAAAAAAAAAAAAAAAAGTTTATTCATTAGAGAGGCAGGCAATATACATAAAATTGGGCTCAATAAGGTGGCCAACCAAGAAGAGAGTAATTTAAGAATGTATCATCAACCTTTTATAAACATATTCCACTGTAGATATAAAGAAGTTAATACCTTAAATTCTGGGTGCCTTGGCTTCCACTAAGATATACATGCCTAGGCCTAGGCACTAACAATCTCATGACCAGGCTGCATATAGTTCCATCTAGGCCACTTACAAGCCAACTTGTGGACAAATCACCTTTGACAAGGTTTGTGTCAGGTGACTGTTCTATCAACCTAAAGCTCAAAATAAGTTTTAGTTCAAATTGCAAGAAGGCAAATTATAATTGTGGAGTTGCATTTGTTTAATTCAAGAATATCCCAAGTAGAGTAACATACTATACTCATGAACATACCTCAATGGTCTAAGCCAATACTGAGAAGTTGGAGTGAGGGCAATTAGATACCTGGATTGAAATTGCAGCTTTGTCTTTGCCTTTTCATTCACTTGTTAAGAGCATTCATCTTTTTTGCAAACAAGTTTGCATGCTTCTTAAGCATAAAGCTGCTTCACACAAATAAAAACATCAGGATATAAAGTCAACAATTTACTTTATCAGCTTTTGTCCTTGTTAAATATTTTCTGTCAAGGTCAGTAATTTTCAATTATTCAAAGCACTGAATAAGATTTTTGAACCCCAAATCTTAGCTTCTTCAAATATAGTCCTTCTATTTGGTCATTTAATATACTTCACAATACATACGTATTTTCTATGTGATTTTGTTTATTAAATAATGTGGTTAAGATATCAGTATAGTGATTCTTCCAAATGTACAAGCACCCACCAACAGCCTTATGGCACATGTAAATGGGGTCCATTTCTACAATTGCAATATAAAAATGCCCTAAAAACTAAATACATTCTACATTGATGTATTTTACTACAAGAAAATAGAAGCATTTAAAATTCAACGTATTTCCCATTCTCTCATTGTAACTCATAAAGATGATAACACAATCCTCATATAGGTAAAAAAATGTTGAAAATGGCATACACAGCTGAACAGAAAGTAAATGACAACGAATTGACTCAACTACATGGGCTGCATGTAGGGACTTAGGAACCTTTCTAGAGACGCTAAAAACCAATCTTCTAAGGGGTCTCCACAAAAGGCAAAGCCAAAGAATAATTGATGTTGTTGTTGTAACAGAAGAGGAAAAAGAATAAATCAAATCAATATGTAACTCAATAATTTATGACTACTAAATTTCACATATGTATGCATTAATGATGAAGAAGAATTGAAGATTGAAACATCATTATGAGAATTATGAATTTGACCTATCACATCTCCTCTACTACCAACATGGTGTAGCCCCTTACTTTGAGAGTAACAGCATAAGACAAGCAGCTTGGTCATACTTAAGCATGACTTAAGCATGACTTAAAGCACCAATATTTTTTTTAAGCTAACCGCTATCCATTGATTTTGGTTGAAATCACAGTGCAAAGAAATGAATAGAAAATTGAACTAAAAAAACCACAACATGCAAATTTTAATAGATAAAATGAGAGAACATTTGTTGCTCCGATACTCTAAATCTTCTTACTCATAGACATATTTTAAAATAAAAGTATTAGAGATGAAATGCAGGATGGCTAATCATGCATTGTCACTATAGCAATCACAATTGGTAGTGGTAATTCCAGAAGGTCTGCCTCTAGCAGTTACTCTAACATTTGGCATATTCTACAAAGTGCATGATGGCTGATCACACCTTGGTTCGGGAACCTTCTACTCTTGACACAATGGACTCAGTGACAAAAAATATGCACTCACAAAACAGGCACCTAACAGCACATGAGATGAAGTTAACAGAATTTGGCTTGGTAAAGAAGTAATGAAAGAATGTACTTCCTAAGAAAAAACACCAAATGTTCTTGATCTAACCCCATTTCCAAATGAAGAAGAAACCAAAGCCAAAGCATAATTTGGCTTGCAAGCTGTATTTACAATGAAGTTTACTGCAATTTAAACAGAACAATCCAAAAGATAATTACTCAACAACAAGCTAACAAAATAAAGAGTATCTCTAGAGCAGATTCATCTGACTACAAAAAAGGAAGAGAAATAGCAATCCAATTGTTTAATCTTTACCATATTTTACCATTATATACTATACTAAAACTCCTCTCTAGAAAAGAAAGAGAGTGAGTTCATTCATTCAGCCTATAGAAACATTTTATCAAATACATGGAATGCTTACCTTTGTACCCTCTACCACAATTTGTGCTCCTCTTTGGCCAATGGCGTTCCCATCTTGCTGTTGATGTTTATGCCACGTCTGATAGCTCTCCCATTCCCGTCTTGATCTTTTAGAACCACAGCCAAGCCTAAATTGTTTTGATCACATGATACATCGAAATCAAGCTTTACCAATTGATCAAGTGATTTGGTCCAAGCACTTCCCCTATTTTGCTCTTTGGTGAGTGATCTCAAGTAAAACTCATATTGTTTGTTTAGACGATGGGCTAACTGGTTTATGCTAGCTTTAGTGTTTGAAAACAGAGCTTCCTCTCGTGCCATCCAAAGGATTTTCATTGCCACTACTGTGTAGAGTGTGAACTCATCTTTGGTAATTCTTTCTGCAAGTAACTCACTTGGGGGGGTCAATTATATGTTCAACAAATTCCATAACAGACTGAGCTTGGATCTTTTTGACTCGAAAATCCCATCTACCACCATACCAAACTCCTTTGGCGTAGGGACAGGTTTGAAATAGATGTAAAAGAAAATCTTCTCCTGTTTCACACAGAGGGCAATAGGTATCTTGGGTTTTTAAGCACCTGACGAGCTTTTTCTCAAAGGGGCCGGAGGACTCCGGCAGCAACTCTGCATAAAAACATTTTTAATCTTTCATCAAAAGACAGTTTGAGTCTTTCATGAATTCTTATTTGGGCCACCTTATTTGCTGCGGAGTTGCAAGGAGGACAAATGCATTTTACATCGACTCCAGACCTTTCTATTGTAATGTTTGCAAATTTAGGATCTAAATCTGAACATTTACATAGAATCTTAATTTCATTCCAATCCTTCAGAATTATGTCTTCCAAAAAGCTATCTCTACTATAGTAGAACCACATAAAAGATCCTGAATCTAATGAAAAATTAGCAGACACGAGCAATCTTTCAAAACCAATGATGTTCATGTAGATAGAACAATTAAACAAATCAAAACTATATGTCACATCCTTCAGTTCCAATTTTAGAGCCACACAGATAGCAAATGATGGAAGTTTCCGACCAACCGAGAATGATATGGAATTTCCAACACTTTGATGGTTGAACCGCCACTTTGGAATCTTACTTTCTGGAAGTGTAAGCAAATAATCATCATAAAGTTTCCATGTTGAGTCCGTTTCCAATGTAGCTTCATCAAGTTCAAACTTTGATACAGATTCATTGTCTGCTTCAGGATTAGAGTTCATTTCAAATGTAGAGCCCGTTTCAGATGTAGCTTCATCGAAATCAAATTCTGATTCTGATTCAAAATTTGTTTCAGAATCAAAATCCTAATGCCATATTCCCCTTGCACATACGATATTTGTTTGAAGCCCTACAAATTCTCCAAACTGCTTGCCATTAGCAAAATTAAGAAACTTCAGTTTAGCAAATTTGGTAATAATCTTTCATTAAAAAAAAAGATTCTATAACTTTGAGAGAAAGAAAGAGAGACCTGATTCAATAATATTCTTCTTGATTGTGAATTCAATGAATTACACCCTATTGCATATACAATGTGGAAGTCTTGGAATGTTCTGAAGGTTCCAGCAACAGTAAAGCCCTAGAATCTTTAATTGGGGAAATATGATAGCAATTTCAGGAAGGGTAGTAAAGTTGCTGTAAAAGATATCTAGACGTTCTAAATTGGGGAAGCAACCAGGGGTATCCATGGCTTATGGAAATTCATCACAATCATGCATATAGAGCCTCCTAAGATTTTGTAAATCAGAGATGTTACTTGGAACATCTTTCACGTTTTTTAAACTTATTGTTAACTCACGAAGGCCAGTGAGATATCCTATTGATGAAAACAATGCTAATCTTTCCGTTCCTTGCTCAAGACTTTCATAGCCAAAGAGATAAAAGCTTTTAAGAGATTTCAACTAGAGCTCTGTTGGTAAAATTCTAAGATTTCGGCATTCATTGAGATCCTAGTATTCAAGCTTTTCAAGAAGTCCAACAGACTGATCAACCTCAACTAAATTTATACATCTAAAAAGCTCCAACTTCTTTCTGTTTGGGGCAATCACTGATAAGTCAGGTACTTTTGTAATATTTTTACAATATGCGAAATACATATATTTCAATGTTTCAAATCAACACCTCTGCAGAAGAAGATTTTTTAAAAAAATTTATTAGTAAAAATAAAACAAAATAAGACTACAAGCTCATTTAAAAAAATAAAAAAAACTTAAGAGCATATATTAAGAAATAATAACCATTCAATTATGTAATACACACTTCTAAAATAAAAATGGTAAAGGTACTACAATTTTATAAACCTAAAGCTTACAAATTAATGTGGCAATGAATGTAATTAGTAGGCTTCAACCACCTCATAAATAAATATTTGAATTGTCTCTTTAAAATTTGTGACACATCAATTTGTATGTTCAATATAGTAAAACTTGTAATATCTGTGGCACTACTCTTTATATAAAAAATAAAAATAAAAAAAATAAAAAAAAAAAACATTTGTCAATAGTTCATTGATTTGCACCATAAATTCTTTATGGTTATGTGTACATTTTAAAATATTTGTGCACAATTTGATTTTATTTATTAAACAAATTTATAGAAATTTTATTTTATATAGTAATAAATGCATGGTTTGGTTTTAGCAACAAAAAATAAATGCTCCTTAACATATTCTCTAAAAGTACTCATTTAACAAAACAAAAATCAAATAAGAATTTATAAATGCTATGATTATACCTCAAAGTGCTCATCCAATTTAATGTGGCTCCATCACATGTTAAGTACAACAAGTTTTGTAGGTTCAAAGGTGGATGGCAAAGACGATAAAGGAAATTTATTCCAATCAAGTAACCTTAACCCATTGGGAAGAGATTTAAGGTCTTCACAAATTACATTATGAATTGTCAAATATTTGAGACTTTTCATCTTTCCAAGATTCAATTGCATCTTTCTTGGTTGTGGCAAGGACAATGTTATGCCTCGAATTTCATCTAATCCCTAATTGGACAAAGAATCACATGAATCGTGTTAGACAACAGAACATATGATTATTAAATTTAAAACAAAATTATCTTCAACATTAAAATGATAAATCAAACACAATGAGAAAAAATTAATTACATTTGCATTGTGAGAAAAGAGAAAAGGTAAATCAAAGGGACTTATACCGTATCTCTATTTAGTACTTCAGGAGCATCCTCATAACACAATAGCCTTCTATGTTTTTTTGACACTTCTGATTCTTGTCGAGCTATTTCCAAACCCATTTGTTGTATCAAGTCATGCATCAATAATTTGTCATCTTTTGCAACAACTATTAGAGATTTATCCATAAGTTTTTCAATATCATAGTATGGGTCATGAAAATTGCTACTTTGTAATATATCTATAACCAAATTCTTGTAGAATCCTTTAAGAAAACATGCAATATCAAGAAAAATATTCCATTGAATTTGGTCCAATCCATCGTAGCTTATTTTAAGTACTTCTTGAATATCCGATTTAGGAATTCTTTTGTACTAATCTAATGCACTTTTCCAACATTGTAAATTTTTGTCGTATAAATCATTACCTATTATTTTTAGAACTAATGGAAGTCCTTTGGCATAACCAATAAATTGGTGTACAAGCTCCAAATAATCTTCTGTAGGCTTGTTTCTTTTGAATGCATGTTGACAAAAGAGTTCACGAGATTCATGTTCGTCTAATTCCTTAACCTTATAGTAAATTAAATGAAAATCTTCTCGTACAGTAGATAGCAACTTTTTCTCTCTTGTTGTAACAATAATTCTACTTCCAGAAGCAAACCAATTGCATTTTCCAAGCAAATTTTCTACTTGGACTAATTTGTCCACGTCATCTAGAATTAAAAGAATTTTTTTGTGGTGAAGCTTTTCCATTATCACGTTGATTCTTTTAGATACACCATGCACTTTCAAATTTCTACCCCCTAAGATCTCATAATAAAGTGCCTCTTGTAGTTGGACTTATACGTGTTGCATGCTTTATCTGCATGACTACTATAGAGCGTATATGGCATGCATTAGTGCATGTTCTATGGGTGTAGGCGTGTCTGGTGTAGTAATAATATGTGCCAACTACGTCCCAGCCTGATGCACTATTGACGGTATAGAATCCAAAAGTCAAATGCTTTGTCCTTTAAGTTAGCAAGAAGTAGGATATAGTGTGGATTGAGACACATTGATAAAAACATCTGCATTAACCCCTTAATGACATCAATAACCCTCCAACAATATGCCAAGTATAGCTCACTAGAAAATCCTATTTATCCAGAATCTGAGCATTTGGAACTATAATACAAACAGTTAACATGTTACACAATTACCCAGTACACTTACAGATGGGGTCGGTTACAATACCATTGCAACCCTATTTTTGTCATATGATCAGTACATATTGTCTGTGCCTAAAGGATGCAACTCTACATAGTGGATTACATAAATGAAAGTTATCAATATTACTAGTGACAGTTCAGTCCACAACTTAAAATAAATATAGCAATCTCAAATAGATAGCATAACAAATATATCTGTGGCAAAAGGAATGATAATATAATTGCAATGCACAAGGTTATGCTTTTAGAAAATGACTCATCACAAGGCATATAGATTGTGTCAAAGTTTGCATGGAGCATTTAGTAGAGAGGAGTTGGAGATTTTAAGTTGTAACAGTCCTTATACTATCCTCAATTACATATCTCCACCAAGTATACTTAATTTGTTGAAATTGTTGCTACATGTGGGTAAATCTATTGGGAAAGCAAATTATTTGGTTATCTGAACATTTCACCTCCACCATTGTTTGCTAGTTAATGACTCAATAAAGCTAGAGATGCCATTTTAGTTAATCCAAGGCTTATACTTGTACATACAAATATGTCATGTTAGAGTTGACAATAAAGTCGGGTTGGCATGATGTTACGCAAGTTATTGATACCTTTACTACCAACAATCTGGAATTATATCTTGATGTGGTAAATGAGGATATCTCAACACTAGAAGATTTTAATTCTAAAACCCCAGCCAATGAAGATTCCACTAAGGCCATAAGCACAGAGCTAGACCTCCTGAATTAGATTTTGGAGAGACAATATTGCTAGAACAACATAGGGGTACAAATCAGATTTATCATAAAGCAATTGAAAAAGTGCTTAGAAATAAATCACTTGATACAGGAAAAAGTAGAACACACCAGAACCAACATTTGAGATAATGCAGAAAAGATATGGGAACTCTTCGATGCGAACCTATTCAAATTGCACAAAATGAACAATCAATAAAATAATTATTTGTCACATGAAAAAGACTTAAAACAACAGAGAGTACTTATTAATGATGTAAAAAAGCTTACCAAACTGCATATAAGGAAAATATTTATTATATGGATACATTACACATAAAAAATAATAATCTTTCACACAATGCATTAGGGAAAACACTGAACAAGCCTATTGAAATGTCTTCAAAAAAAAATTTTATTGAATTAGTCTAATCTCTAATGAGTCATGAAGCACTATATAAAAGCTCTTGAAATGAATTTTTTTTGGACAATACAACAACAACATAGGGGTCTAAATTAGATTTGCCATAAAAAAAAAAAAAAAAAAAAAAAAAGGCTTGGAAATATGAGAATCACATAAAAAAGGAGAAACTAGAACATACAAGAACCAACATTTGAGATAACGCAAAAAAATAAGGGTACTCTAAGATGCAAATCTATTCAAATTGTACAAAATGAACAATCAATAAAATAATTATTTATCACATAAAAAAGGCTTAAAACAACACATAGTACCTATTAATGACATAAAAAAGCTTGACCAAACTTCATGTAAGAAAAAAATTTATGATATGGTTACATGTAAGAAAATAAGCCTTGCACAATGCATTAGGGGAAGACACTGAACAAGCTTAATGAAATGTCTTCAGAATTTTTTTTTGGTTAAAGCAGTCTAATGAGTCATGAAGCACTAGATGAAAGCTCTTTAAAAGAAAAAAGCTTTGGAGAGAGTAATATACTAAAATGAAAGGCTTTGCATATATAAAGAAGCAAAATTGTCTCCATACCCAAAGAATTTTCTGTTTAAGGTGAAAAAAGAACGGCAAGTTTGATTATCCACTGTCGTGTGCTTTATCAATATTTCCCCTGGTTTGGTAGCTATTATCGCTAATACATTTGCCTCTATATTTGTCACAGCCTAGACTTCCTAGATTATTGATGTAATGTTTTAGAAAAGATATGAATAGGCTTATAACACTAGCATTTTTCTTATATACACTGTTAGACATCTACAAGAAAATTCCTTGCTCATGATAGTTAAAGACCTCCTTTTTATATGAATGCACCATGATGTCTTAATTTTTCAAAATTACCTTGTTAGACATTATGTCCGTGTTGATACTCAAGGTTAATATTAGAGACTACAAATCTTAGCCTAGAAGACTTGATGGCTTAAATAAGTTCTTTTTAATTTATTCAAACAAAATTAAGAAATCTAAACCTTATATGTCAGCTATTAAATTGCTGGATCCTACTTCTATCTACACTTTAAGAAGCTGAAGGACCATATTTATTACACATAAAACAGTGAAGTACTAGCACCAAGATACATCATCATGTTCCCAAAAACTAAATGCATAAACCTATTATCATTCATGCTCAAGCTGCAAGCAGCTAACATGACATATCAGATTAGCTGGCCCCTAAATGAATAGGTCATTAAATTGAATGAGAATCTGCAAAAATATCCTTCGCTCTTCCATTCCCAGCCGAGCTTGCAAGTTGGACTTGCAATGAAGTTGATGATGTTTGCTGAAATCCAAAAGATAAATCCTTTACAACCAGCTAACAATAGAAATGCAATAGTGTAATCTTTACAGTAATTTACCATTATATATATATTGAACCTCCTCTTTTGTAAAGTAAGAGAGTGAGTTCATTCATTCAGCCCAAAGTAACATTTTATCAAATACTTGATGTGCTTCCTCTCATGCCTCCTAAAGAATTTTCAT
The DNA here is from genome assembly GCA_028535165.1 of Quercus tomentella. Classification (NCBI taxonomy): domain Eukaryota; kingdom Viridiplantae; phylum Streptophyta; class Magnoliopsida; order Fagales; family Fagaceae; genus Quercus; species Quercus tomentella. The sequence continues at coordinate 18,281,283 of JAPQVY010000089.1, read as the reverse complement.
CACCACAACTGCATAGTGTGAATTCATAATTGGTGACTCTGCTTGTAACTCACTTGGGATTAAAAAAAAAAAAAAAATTCAGAGTAATGATGGTACCTTGGCATATTTATTTGAAGTTCAATCAAGGGGTTCTCATTTTCTTCAATGGTGGACATGAGTTGAAGTCAGCATCCTCATTTGCTGCGAAGTTGCAAGGAGGACAAATGCATGATACATGGACTCCGCACCTTTCTATTGTAATTTTTGCTATTTTAGGATCATAATTTGAACATTCAAATCGAATCTCAATGTCATTCCAATCCCCTAGAATTATGTCTTCCAAAGGCCTATCTCTTATATAGTAGAACCACATAAAAGATAATGGATCTAAAATAAAATTCATATATACAAGACGGCTTTCAAAACCATTGATGCACATGTAGACAGAACAGGTAAATGTATGAAATACATATTCATATGGCACATCATCCTTCAGTTCCAATTTTAGTGCAACACAGAAAACGAATGATGGAAGTTTCTGACCGACTGAGAATGATACGGAACTTCCAACACTTAGATGGTTGAACCACCACTTTGGAATCTTACTTCCTGGAAATGCAAGTGAACAATAATCATAAAGTTTCCATGTCGAGTTCGTTTCAGATGTAGCTTCATCGAGTTCAAATTCAACTTCATCGAGTTCAAATTCTGATACATATTCATTGTCCGCTTCAGTGTCCACTTCAGGATTAGAGTTTGTTTCAAATGCAGAGCCTGTTTTAGACGTAGCTTCATCGAAATCAAATTCTGATTCTAATTCAAAGTTTGTTTCAGAATCAGAATCTTGATGCCGTATTCCCCTTGCACATACGATATATTGTTGAAGCCCTATACATTCTCCAAACTGCTTGCCATTAGCAAAATTAAGAAACTTTAGTTTAGCAAATTTAGTAATAATCTTCAATTAACAAAAAAAAAATTCTATAACTTCGAGAGAAAGAAAGAGAGACCTGATTCAATAATCTTCTTCTTGATTGTGAATTCAACAAATTACATCCTGTTGCATATACAACGTGTATACGATGTGGAAGTCTTGGAATTTTCAGAAGGTTCCAACAACAGTTAAGCCCTAGAAACTTTAATTGGGGAAATACGATAGCAATTTCAGGTAAGGTAGTAAAGTTGCTGTAAAAGATATCTAGACGTTCTAAATTGGGGAAGCAACCAGGGGTATCCATGGCTTTTGGAAATTCTTCACAATCATACATACGGAGCCTCCTAAGATTTTGTAAATGAGAGATGCTACTTGGAACATCTTTCACGTTTTTTAAACTTATTGATAACTCACGAAGGCCAGTGAGATATCCTATTGATGAAAGCAACGCTAATCTTTCCGTTCCTTGCTCAAGACTTTCAGAGCCAAAGAGAAAAAAGCTTTTAAGAGATTTCAACTGGAGCTTTGTTGGTAAAATTCTAAGATTTCGGCATTCATTGAGATTCCATAGTTCAAGCTTTTCAAGAAGTCCAACGGACTGATGAACCTCAACTAAATTTATGCAATTAAAAAACCCCAACTCCTTTACGTTTGGGGCAATCATCGATAAGTTAGGTACTTTTGTAATGTTTTTACAACGTGCGAAATTCATATATTTCAATATTTTGAATCGACACCTCTGCAGAAGAAGAATTTTTTTTTGAAATTTATTAGTAAAAAGAAAACAAAATAATGCTACAAGCTCATTTCAAAAAATAAAAATAAAAAGCTAAGAGCATATATTAAGAAATAATAACCGTTCAATTATGAATTATAATACATACTTCTAAAATAAAAATGCTAAAGGTATTACAATTTTTTAAACATAAAGCTTACAAATTAATGTGACAATAAATGTGATTGGTAAGTATCAACCACCTCATAAATAAATATTTGGATTGTCTCTTTATAATTTGTGACATATCAATTTGTATGTTCAATATAGTGAAACTTGTAATATCTGTAGTACTATTCTTTTTTTTTAAATTAAAAAAAAAAAAAAAAAAAAAAACATTTGTCAATAGTTCATTGATTTGCACCATAAATTCTTTATGGTTATGTGTACATTTTAAAATATTTGTGCATGGTTTTGTTTTAGCAACAAATAATAATAATAATAATAAATAAATAAGCCTAATAAGAATTTATAAATGCTATGATTATACCTCGAAATGCTTGTCCAATTCAATGTGGCTCCTTTGCATGTTAAGTACAACGAGTTTTGTAGGTTCAAAGGTGGACGGCAAGGACAATAAAGGAAATTCATTCCAATCAAGTAACCTTAACCCATTGGGAAGAGATTTAAGGTCTTCACAAATTACATTACGAATTGTTAAATAGTTGAGATTTTTCATCTTTCCAAGATTCAATTGCATCTTTCTTGATTGTGGCAAGGACAATGTTATGCCTCGAATTTCATCTAATCCCTAATTGGAGAAAAAATCACATTAGACAGCAAAACATATGATTATTAAATTTAAAACAAAATTATCTTCAACATTAAAATAATCAATCAAACACAATGAGAAAAAATTAATTACATTTGCATTGTGAGAAAAAGGAAAAGGTAAATCAAAAGGACTTATACCGTATCTCTATTTAGTACTTCAAGAGCATCCTCATAACACAAGAGCCTTCTATGTTTTTTTGACACTTCTGATTCTTGTCGAGCTATTTCCAAACCCATTTGTTGTATCAAGTCATGCATCAATAATTTGTCATCTTTTGCAACAACTATGAGAGATTTATCAATAAGTTTTTCAATATCGTAGTATGGGTCATGAAAATTGCTACTTTGTAATATATCTACAACCAAATTCTTGTAGAATCCTTTAAGAAAACATGCAATGTCAAGGAAAATATCCCGTTGAATTCGGTCCAATCCATTGTAACTTAATTTAAGTACTTCTTGAATATCCGATTTAGGAATTCTTTTGTACTTATCTAATGCACTTTTCCAACATTGTAAATTTTTGTCATGTAAATCATCACCTATTATTTTTAGAACTAATGGAAGTCCTTTGGCATAACCTATAAATTGGTGTACGAGCTCCAAATAATCTTTTGTAGGCTTGTTTCTTTTGAATGCATGTTGACAAAAGAGTTCATGAGATTCATGTTCATTTAATTCCCTAACCTTATAGTAAATTAAATGACAATCTTCTCGTAGAGTAGATAGCAACTTTTTCTCCCTTGTCGTGATAATAATTCTACTTCCAGAAGCAAACCAATTGCATTTTCCAAGCAAATTTTCTACTTGGACTAATTTGTCCACATCATCTAGAATTAAAAGAATTTTTTTGTGGTGAAGCTTTTCCATTATCACTTTGATTCTTTTAGATACACCATGCACTTTCAAATTTCTACCCCCTAAGATCTCATAATAAAGTGCCTCTTGTAGTTGGAGTACACCATCATTTGTTTTTGAGCTTTCTCTAACACTCTCTAGAAAGCTACTTCCTTCAAAACGATATGCAATTAAGTTAAAAATAGCTTTTGCAATTGTTGTCTTACCTATTCCAGGAAGACCATGGATCACTAACATGCGAACATCGTTTGACATAATATCTAAGCACCAACTTATTTCCTCTATGCGAGAGTCTATTCCAACTGGGTATTTAACAACAAATACTTGCGAACAATTTAATTTAGCACTTGAGATCCCTTCAAAAATTTCTTGGATAAACGTAAATTGAGGGAGGCTGCCAATCACAAAGCATTAAAAAAAATGTTAGAAATAGAAATATAATCCTAAATTGATTTCAAAATTGTTAATTTTGTTTAGCTTCTAAATTACAACTGAAATTTTGTTAATTAAATTAAATGGCACATAATTCATAGATCTAAACCGTTAATACAAATACTTTTTTTTATTGTTCAGCTAGGATATCAATATTAGTCTTTTTGCACAAAGATGCATGGAAAATCTTCTTTGGAAAAGAAGATTTTCTAAAGATTATGTGAGAGAAGCTTCTAATTAATTGATAAGTATCAGTCATATATTCTTCTCTTGCTATCATTAACCGTTGAAGTTTAACTAGCTCCATAATGAAAGATATGATCAAAATATAATAGTTTCATAAAAATAAAAATTAAAAAAATTAAAAACAAACAAACAAACAATATAGCTTTTGGGAGTTATTTTTTAATAGTAAAATTTTTTGGTGATAATAGAGTAGTGATTATATACATACTCATTTTTGTAATGCCAACCAGATAAATTGCCGGCTTCATTTAGAGCGGCCCTCCATATTTGCACCTTGTTCATGTCATACTTGAAACTTTCTTCATGTTTTGCCAACGCTTCCCCAAACTTTCCTTTTTGGCCACGTACTTCTGAAGGATCCACCTTGTAAAAAACCGTAAACACCACTTGACCTTTCTTTTTACACTCAAGAATTTTGACAAGTTCATCCAAACACCAAGTGGAAGTCACATAGTTTTTAGAGAATACAATTATCGAAATCTTTGAACTTTCAATAGCTTCAAAAAGTTTAGTGGAAATTTTCTCTCCTCTTTGGAGCTCATCATCCATGAAGGTGCTAATACCATTATGACGCAAAATACCGTTTAAATTGCTAGTAAAACCGTTTCGGGTATCTTCTCCTCTGAAACTCAAGAACACGTCATATTTGCATTGTTGGGTAAAAGAGGAAGAGAAGGCTTGTTTGCTGGTTAGAAGAGCCATTGTAATTTGGATATATAGACGGTTGAGAAGATCTAAAAGAAAGAGGAGAAAGAAATAGGTGAAGAAATTGGAAATGTTTTAAGACTTTAAGAAAGCCAAGGGAATGAAAACTTATAAAGAAGATGTATTTCTCAATGGTTTGAGAGAGAAGGGGTATGGCAGAGTGAAGGAAATGAATGTTATTTAGATTTTTTTTTTTTTTTTGAGCCACATGTTATTTAGGTTTTTGATAGCTGTTGTGAGGCCAAGAATAGTAGAAGACTGAGAGAGTCAAATGTGAGATTAAAGTAGTAGCGTACAACTTTCGCAGTTGGTGGCCCAAACGTGTAATGCGATAAAAATAGAAAATTGGTCCTTTGCTTATGATTCTGATTCACTTTCAAACTTTTGGAGTTCAGCTGACACGTTCTAATTCATTTTCAAACGTTTGGACCCAGAGGAAATTTCTTCGTTGGGTATGCGCTAACTTTAGGAAATTTGGATCTAGGAAAGTTTCAAGCAATCCCTTGCCTACAAAATTGTAATCCGCTTCTAGATGACTTGCAAGACCAAAATTAAGAGCATGTCGTGACTCGTGGGCCTAAATATAAAATTGTTTGGATCTGAATCAAAGTTTTCATTAGTACCATTCAATATTGCCCAGTATGGCAGGTTGATATTTACACAGTAATTTCCTGTTTCCTATCATTCAAAATACCAGACCATAAGCAATATTCTCTTCATGAAATGAAAAAAAATCTAATCAATACAACATGGTTTAAGGTTCTGTTTGTTTCATTATAAAATGCTTTTGTTTCATTATAAAATGTTTTCGGATGTAAGAAGCAGGTTTATGACAACCTTGAAGAATACTCTCTGATATGTAAGTACACAATTAATTTGATATAGAAGTGGCTGGATGATTCAAGGGCAGGAATATCAAAACAGTGGCCGACGACATCAGAAACTAATCATCATATAGGATCGCAACAATGGCAGAATCAAAGAATCTTGATACTATTGTAATAAAAGAACAGAAAACGTATTAAAGTCAATGTGCAATTTGTCACATTCCAAATATGTATTGTGCTAAGGCTACAAAGAAAAATATAGATAAATACATTCCATTAAAGCTTTACACATCATTTTGCATATTCCAGTAGGAAACCTGCTTGCCTAGAAACAATCCATGACAGATGATCTTGATTTCCCAAGGACTGAGGAGAAGCATAAGATGACTCAAAAAACTTGCTTCAGCCTTTCTTGAGTATTGATTAAAATGATGGTGCATGAATCTTAGCCAAAGTTTGGGAAACAAACCATTTGTAAAGAGCATACATACCATAAAAATAATCGAATTTGCTACAAAAGCCAGCTAACGCGAGTATTCCAGCATATGAGAACATAGCAATGGAGAAAGTAATAGCCAAAATTCTCAACCTGCACGCATAAACTAGAATTTATACATAATACAAGCCTGATAAAAGAAATTATAAAATCTTCAGGAGAGGGATCCCCCAATCATATTCTCAAACAAGGGCAATAATGCATTCAATGAAGTATAAGATTCACCTCGACAACCAATACAGAGCACAATGTGATGATTATTCTTATTCTGTATAAACCCACGAGACAGCAAAATAAGTGAATGTGAACACGGCTTGGCCTATAACACTGTTGTCTGTAGGTACCAGCAGACCAAAAATGCAAGAAGCTGCATAAGAAATGCTGCAACCCATGTCAGGAGTTCATTAGTACCATCAAATTCCCTCATCGATTTCATTTCTGGACAAAAATTCAACGTCCATCATCAAGAAGTTGTCAATCACCAAAACCAGATTCTATAATTCTTTTTTCTGCTGTCGAGCTTCAAGATTTGTAAATTACTTTTATGTCCTAATTTTGTTTAGGATCAAGTTTTTTTTACAAAAGTACACAATTAGTTTGATATATAAGTAGCTGGATGACTCATGGACAAGAATAGCAAAGTAGCATATTGTTGTCATGCAACTCAAATTTTCCTTGTGGGATATTGAAAACAGGTCAGACTGATTTTATTCTCTACCCAGTGTGGTGCTTTATCTTTTTCCTAAAATTTTATGAATGAAAGATGATTAAAGTTTCTTTATATCCTATTTTCATAACCAGATTAAGGTTAAGAGAATTATAGAGTTAGTATGGTATAAAAGTAGCCAGATGACTTGAAAGTAAGACGCACAAACACAGTCTGTAGTTTAGATTCTTCCAAAGTAGGATATGAAATAAAGGTCCACACTATTTGTTGATGATCCATAACTGACCCCAAATATTTGGGATTTGTTGTTGTTGTTGTATGATGGCCAAAAATATGAAAGAAAATATAAAAAAAATAGTGCTCACACCAAGCATCTTCTTGACTCTTCCTGAAAAATGGCAATCCAAGGCTAAACATTTTTTCTTTTGATAAGTAAATTACAATTGGGAGCAGTGGGGCATTAATTAGTAGCCATCAAAAAGCAGAGCTCCCTATCTTAGTTTCCTCATCCCTTGCTTCATAAATAGATTTCAGCGATTATGTTGTTGTTTTGATTGGTAAGTACAAATCATTCACAAAATTCAGATTAAAAACATCACTTCAACATCCACCCGTTTTTTATGAGAGACAAAGAATAAGGAATTTGGAACAAAGACTAATGGCCATGCTGATTATCAATCTTAACAAACAAATAAACTAGGAATAGCACAGGAAAGAGAACAATCAAACAATTTATTTTTAATAAGTAAATGAGGAATTTTATTAGAGAAGAGGAGTGCTTTAAATTTGAGCCTCCTAAGAATTACAATTATGAATATAAAATAATCCTCAACACCAGCTATTAGACAAAACAGGAACCCTTACATTAAATGAGATAAAGGTAACATAATTTTATCTTTAAGGAAGCAATGAGGGAAGGTACTACCACAGAATACTATCAAATGTTATTTCATTAGTTTCAAATCTTATGAATAAGCTAGTTGAGTTATAATTAGAGAAGCAATAAAAGCAATCAAAAGTGCAGATGAAACAATAAACCTAAAGAATGAGACATTCCTTGATACTAAATAACATAATAGAAAAACGTTTCAATGTACTTTGAATTTGAATCAAGATGTTCTCATTTCTACAGTAGTAGACTTGGATTGAGGTCAGTGTCCATGGATCATCTTCTTCTTCTGTGCCCTATAGATTTTGAGCCACGGATAATGACGTTCTGTTTATTTGGACTTCAATGGTTAATTCCAATATTGATATGTTCGCAGCTTGGCAGGGTTATTTCAGCAGACATAGAAACATAGCTTTTTGGAACAGTATGCCTCATTGCATCATGTGGCATCTTTGGTAAGAACGGAATTCTAAAAGTTTTGAGGATCATAAGTGGATTATCCTTTAATTTAAAGCCTTTTTCTTTCATACTTTGTTAGAGTGGCATGTTTCTTTTCATTCTCCTCCTTGTTCTCTCCTTTTAGATATGCTTGAGCATTGTAATTTGAATTAATTGTACTTTTCCCTGAGTACACCCCCAGTGTACTTGTTATGTTTTCTTTTTAATAAAATTTTTTCGTTACTTAACAAAAAATAAAGGCCAAGCTGGGGAACATTAACGGGCAACATTAGACTAGAGTGATTAGACCCCATTACCCATTTTATGAGGCTGTGGGCTGCATTATGGCTGTGGGCTTCATTATTATCTAATCCCATTTCCAAATGAAGAAGAAGCCAAAGCTGAAATATCCTTCTTGCAAGCTGGATTTACAATGAAGTTAATGACATTTGCTGCATATCCTTCTATTGGCTCAGAATATAATGACAAAATTGAAACAGAGCAATCCTATGATGTATCCTTAAAAACCAGCTAACGAGATAAATATTATCTCTAGATTGGATTCGTCCAACAACAAAAAGAAAGAGATATATATATATATATATATATATATATATACTGAAACTTCTCTCTCGAAAAGTAAGACAGTGAGTTCATTCATTTAGCCCACAGTAACATTTTATCAAATACTTGGAGTTCTTACCGTTATACCCTCTATCACAACTTGTTCAAAACTCTCCTCTTTGGCCAATGGCATTCCAGTCCTGATCTCTGAGAACCGCAGCCAAGCCTACATTATTTTGATCGCATGATGCATCAAAACAGTGACACACATACTTGTTTAGCGTTTGCAAAAAAGCAGCACTTCCTCTCGTGCCTCCCAAAGGACTTTCATCGCCACTACTGCATGTGGTGTGAACTCATTCATCTTTGGTGACTCTTCCTGTTTGTAACTCACTTGTGATTAAAAAACGTTTAAAAAAAAAAAAATTCAACGAAATAATATTACCTTGGCATATTTCTTTGAAGTTCAATCAAGAGGTTCTCATTTTTCTTCAACGGTGGACATAAATTGAAGTCAGCGTCCTCATTTAGAAAGGGTTGGGCCATTGAAGACATTGGTGTTGCATTTCCAGTTCACGGGTAGGCAATTTCCAAGCATTCTCATTATTTTGGTCTTCAATTTCCCTTGCCATCTCAAGTAAGAGTCACACTCTTTATTTTGGTCTTCAATTTCCAAGACATTGGTGTTTGAAACAAGAGCTTCCTCCCGTGCACCCCAAAGGATTTTCATTACCACTACTGCATACAGTGTAAAATGGGTATCGATGTTACGGTACCAATCTTTATTATTTAACATTCATAATCTTTCAGAGTTCCTACTAAAAGAATTATACAACAAATGCATAATAAAGCAAAACTATAGAGACAGCCAAAGCTCCCTCTTTGCAATTTAGTTGTTTTGTTACCCCAATTTTCAGACTCTTCAAAGCAGAATAATAAGAAAATATAAATAAAAACAAAAACAATTGACACAGCACTACTATAAGGAAGTGAAGGAAGAGAACACTGAGCACCTAATTTTAAATCCCATAACATTTGGTTTCTCTACCTCATTAAGAGCATCTCCAAGAGCTTCTGTATCCGGGTATATTAGCTAAAATTTGGAGAATTTGTGCACTGTTTATGCTCCAACAGATTCGGTAAACTTGGTTTTTTTTTTAGCTCATGAACAGTAGCCCATCAGATCTGATGGGCTACTGTACATTAGCAATTGAATATCTTGGATTAAAATATTACACCAACTACTTATTATATCAATTCTTTCTCTCTGCTCTGGATTTCTTTTTTTCTCTCTGTTCTCTTCGTTGCTTTTTTTTTTTTTCCTCATTCTCTTCGTTGCCGTTGCTTCTTTTTTTCTCATAAACCAAATGAAATCAGAAAAAAAAAAAAAAAGGGAGAAAAGAGAGAGATCTGTTCATGAGCAAAAGAATTAATCCAAACACAAAACACAAAACAAATTCCAATTCTTATAAAATAAAGTTGAATCAGAACAAGCAAATATGAAAAAGAAAAAAAAAAATGCTGATCTGACCCAGCTTGGTGGCGAGGAGAAGGACGAGCGGCGGTGGGACGGCGGACATGGTAGTGCATGGTGAGCCGATCTCCGACGGCATGGTGAATGCCGATCTCCCAATCTTTCTCCTCTCTCTCTGTCTCTGTCTCTCTCTTTTCTCTGACGTTGAAGAGCAAATGATGTTGCTGGAAGGTTCTTGAGGAGAAAAAGAAATAAAAGAAGGGGGATAGAGGACACGTGTGTGGAGGAGATTGAAATGAAAGAATAAAAAATAATATAAAGAATAAAAAAATCCTAATTGGGAAATTCTATCACAATGTTTTCACAATAAATTTTAAGTAACAAATTGTTATTAGTTAATATTAGCGAGAAAAAAAATAATTTCAGTGGTGAGTTCAAATTAGAACTAGTAACAACTTTCCACATAAATTTTGTTGTGAAAGTATTGTAAAAAATGTTGTAAATATAACACTTTTCATTAAAAAATATAATTGTTGAGAATAAATATAGGAAGAATAAATGATGATAAAGAATGAATGAAGAAATAATATTTAAATGAGATAGAGAATGTGATAGAGAATCTGTTGGAAGTGTATTTGAAAAAATAGATAGGTAAAATCTAAATATCACTGTTCATTCTCCAAACAGTACAAAAATTTGCTGAAACGGTTGGAGATGCTCTAAGGAATAAAACCCAACTGAAGAAAAACGACTATGAATCAGATCAACATCAACTAATCTAAAATGCCGCAATTAAATGATCCAAAGAGGGGGATTATTGACTGGAAAATTAATTGAGAGCGAGAGACAGGGAATTATTTTTCTTTACCTTGGCATATCTCCTTTTCCTCCCAAAAAAAAAAAAAAAAAAAAAAAAAAAAAAAAGAGGCATATTTCTTTGAATTTGAATCAAGAATCTTCCATAACATAGGCCCTTTTAAACGTGTACTGCATCGAACAGTCAACTCCCACGACCAAATTAACCTCATTATATATTATGGAAATCTAATTATTGAATTAAATGTTTTTTGTGTTGTTAGCAAACATGTCAAATTTCATTTAAATAGAAAGTTAATTACTTTTCAATCCATAAACACAAAACAAAATGGGCGAGTCAAGTCGGGTTTGGGTTAAGTCAATTGATTTGTGTAAAAAACAAGTCATTTTAAGCAAGTTAAAAATGTGTCGATTAATCAAGTTACAGATTGGGTCAAGTTGGATCAAGTTGAACCGTATTTTTTCACATGATTTTTTTTTAACATGTATCTGCTTCGCAGCAAATTATTTGATGTGAAATGCGCATTACTTTGAATTCACTGCTCATATCAAGAAAGAGCTCAGCTCAACAAATTCACATTTGTTCAATAATTATAAATTATACAAATCTCAACATTGTTAATCAAAACAAAATAGCACATACACAAAGGAATCTAGTCTACCTTTTGAAAATAGAATTAAAACAAACACACAAGTTTCACTTCTACAAAATATCAACACCCCAAAACATAAAACAAAATTACAAATGCTAATTTTTTTATTGGATATTGGATAGCTAATTTGATAAAATAAAAAAATAAAAATATATAAAAAATTTACAATCTTAAAAACCAATTTCATAATCTAATATCATAGAAAATAATCTATAGTTGTATTTAATTTTAGATTCACTATGATTGACACTATGTATCAATTTGGAAATATACATCAAAGTTTGATTGCTTACTAATTTATACATTGTCTCTTTTGTGAATATTATGTCATTATTCATCAACAGACACGCAAGAAAACATTTTCTTTTATTTTGAAAAGTGGTTTGTTTTGGTTATGGACTATTAAAAAGTAGGTTCAAGCACCCATAATTGATGCTAATTTCATTGATATACTTAGACTTCATTCTTTTCACACTTATGAATGTTTCTCATAGATGTTTATAATTTTAAATATATTTTTTAACTCTATTGCAACCAAATTATCTTAGCATGTACTTTGTCATTTGATATCTAAAAGCCTTTACTTATTGTTATTCAAGCGAGAATAATGCATCAATCATTCATCTTTCAATTCGTTTGCATGCAACTAGATAAATATCTTAATTGTTTTCTTGAGACCATTGTATTCGAATGACATTATCCAAAAAATGTAAAAAGTTGATTTTGTTTTATAAAAATATAATAATCATGTACATTATATTTGTCAATTGAGTTTGTGTTTTGCATTGTAAAGCCCACATCAAAAAAAAAAAAAAAAAAACCAACCATGTCTTATTTTCCTTTTTTACAATTTAAAAAAAAAAAAAAAAAAAAGTCATGTCACAAGTTAGCCAAGTTAGGTCAAGTTGACTTGCAAAAAATGGTCAAGTCATGGGTGGATTCATTTTTTCTTCGGAAAAAATTTGGATTCAAGTTGGGTTAGCAAATCTTGGCCTGTTTTGCAATGTTTACATAAATGTATTTTTTATGCATAATTTAAAGGTGTGAAAACTTGAAATTAAACATTTAATATATGACATAGCTATTGATTTTTTGGGCCCGTTTGTTTAGGCGTTTACATTGCACAGAACGGCAGTTTCGCGAATCGCGATTACAGGATTGCGTTTGGCTAGGCGATATCTGCGGGATTGCGTTTTCAATTCCGCAGATTTTCGCGATTCCAAAAATGAAATTTTCTACTGCTTTTTCAGCATCGCGCGGTTGGGACGATTGGGTTGCCGCTAATTGTTTCGCGCGGTTCAGGAAAGTTTTTACCGAAATCCCAGCTTATCCCTTCTCCATATATATATATCTCATCAGTCTTGGTTCTCTCCACACCAATTTCACGTTATTCACTTCTTTCTCCTCTGTTATTGCTCAGTCGCTCTCTTCGATTGGCGTCGTTGTTCTGCATCACGATTTCCAGGTAAACATTCTCATATCTCAACAGTCTTGGTTGAGAACACATCAATTTCACGTTATTCACTTCTTTCTTCTCTGTTATTGCTCAGTTGCTCTCTCCGATTGCCATCGTTGTTCTGCATCACAATTTCCAGGTAAACATTCTCCATTACCCATCTCTGAAATAATTATATTGATTTGGGCTTTTGCATGTTAGTTTAGATGACTGAATAAACTCAAAATATTAGAACTTACATGACTAAGGAACTTAAATATTGATTAAAACCATTTGGGTTGGATGGGATTCGTTTTTTCTTGTTGAAAAATGTATGGGTTTGAAGAATATTTCAGGTTTTTGTTCATGCGGCTGTTTATTTACTGGTTGTGAAGTTTTTAAAACAATTTTAGACAGATGAGGTTGATCAAAACCATTTGGATTGGATGGGATTCGTTTTTTCTTGTTGAAATGTATATGGGTTTGAAGAATATTTCAGGTTTTTATTCATGCTGCTGTTTATTTACTGGTTGTGAAGTTTTTAAAACAATTTCAGACAGATGAGGTTGATCAAAACCATTTGGATTGGATGGGATTCGTTTTTTCTTGTTGAAAAGTATATGGGTTTGAAGAATATTTCAGGTTTTTGTTCATGTTGCTGTTTATTTACTGGTTGTGAAGTTTAAAAAATAAATTCAGATAGATGGGGTTGATGGAAAATTTCAGGTTGTTGTTCTAATGTGCTTTTGCAATTTAAAAGTGTTTTGTAGTGCTTATACTTTTGCAGTGAAGAGTGTTTTTGCAGTTAAAAGTGTATTACTCAAAACATTTGAAGATGCTTGATGTTGTTTGCTTTTCTATTATAATGTTGTTCTGAAGTGGTGTCTATTATAATATGTCCTTTTTGCATGTGTTTTTTTTTTATTATCATCAATTAAATTTATGATTCATTAAAAAATTTAGGCATTTGTTTCATCCACTTTATTCTTGCTGCCTTTTAAATTGAACCTACACTTAAGCTGAACTTAGAATGCGGTGATATTAGAATTTAGCTTTCTATGATGAATAGGCAGGGGAATGTGGCTGCTCACACACTTGTTAAGTGGGGTAAATTCTCACACACTTGAATAGGCAGGGGAATGTGGCTGCCTTTTTAATTTTGTTTGTTCTTATGTCTTTTGTTTTTGCCTTTTGCTTTGGGCAACTAATTTTTAACTAAAATGTATTGCTAGTTTATTACGTGTGAAACTGTTTTACCTATAAGAGTATTGTTTGTAAGAGCATTGGAATTTTTACATATTTGGTTGAACATTGTTATTAATAAACCTATATTTTGTTTAGATGGTTAAGAACAAGGAGAATTCAAATCCCAACACCAAACAATCCCAAAATAGCTCAAATGTTAGAGTTCAATGGCCATCACGAGTAACGACTATCTTTTGTGAAGCTTGTGTGGATGAGGTATTTAAGGGTAATCGACCTAATACCCACTTTAGTAAAAAGGGTTGGGCAAATATTATAGCAACTTTTGAAAAGAAAACTGTAAAGGAATATCCTAGGGCGAAGTATAAGCATAAATGGGATAGTTTGAAGAAAGATTGGGTACTTTGGAATAAGTTGAAGGGAAGTGAAACTGGATTGGGATGGGATGCAGCCAAAGGAACAATAGCTGCAACTGATGAGTGGTGGGAAAGGAAACTAATGGTATGTTCTGTATAACACATTATACATATTTTGTATTAGTAGATAAACCATGCTATTTGAGTTATTGATGAAAATATTCAAAATTGTAGGAGGTTCCTGAAGCTGCAAAATTTCGAGAGAAAGGTTTAGAGAATGTTGACTTATTAGACATTATGTTTAAGGACATTGCGGCCACAGGAGATTTAGCATGGGCCCCCACTTCAGGTGTGTTACCAGATGATCTTGAGACACCTAAGGAGGGGTTAGGTGATACTTCTGCTGACTCATCTTCTCCAAATGATGATGATGACGTTCATGAAGATGAGACTCCTAACCACACACAACCACCTAACCCAACACAAAACAAAGGAAAGAAGCGAGTTTTACCATCATCCACACAGAGCAAAGGGAAGAAAGGAGGAACGGCATTACAGTTGACACAACAACTTAGTCGTATCTGTGATGTTGTGGAGTTAAGGAACTCAGCTTTTTCAGTGGAGCCAAGTAGTACTATTCGTAATGTCATGGAACGCGTGTGCACCTTAGATGGCATTGAGAAGGGTTCCGAACTCTACCTCATGGCAGCACGTATTTTTCAGAAACGAGAGAAAAGAGAGATGTTTGTCGTGATGGAAGAACCATATTTACAACTTCAGTTTTTGCAAGAGGAGGCAAGATTGTTAGGACGGCACTACTTTGGCATTTAGGGTGTTTTATGTTTTATCGTATGAATAATGTTTTATGGAAGAGAGATGTTTAATGTTTTATTATTTTATCCTTTGAATAATGTGGCTATTAGGGAGGTCACTACTTTGGCACTTAGTGTTTTATGTTTTATCGTTTGAATAATGTTTTATGGAAGAGAGAGATGTTTTTAATAATTTATTGTTTTATTCTAGATGGCATTTTTTTGGGTAAAATCTTTATAGTGGTCCAATTGACCTTTTTTCTCATAATTGTTAACACATAGCAACTTCAGCTTTGCAGACAGTATTGAAAAAATGATATAGTTGGTTGTTTCTAGTGGAAATCAAGAAAGAAGAAGGTTATGAAAAAATGGTTAAGTTGGACCCAATTGTTACTGGTATATCTTGTTTTAATTGTAGCTCTTAAATTTATTGTACTAAACTTGAACCTCTAGTCTCTAACTGACTGATGCCATTGTTTCTGCAAGTGTGAATTATTGTCCTACATGTATTTCACTTTCTGCTAGAATTGGTGTTGGTTTTAATTTTGAATATAAAGCTAGAAGTTAATTCTTTTTCTTTTTTCAATTAGTTGTTCTTAACAGGGGTGATTGATTGTGACCAGCACAGCATATTTTTTTTTTCAATTAGTTGTCCGATTGATGCTGGGTGCATTCTAAGTGAATACTCTCTCTTTATGTAAATCACTGGTGTTTTGCATTGAATTTCTTTATAATACCTTTCTTGAACATAAAAGTACCCATTGTCAAAAACTTTTATGTGTTTTTTTGAACTTTAGAACAACTTTCTATGATCTTTTTGTCCGTCACTTGCAGAACTTTCTTGTGGACGTAAAAGGACCTGGATTGGCATTTTTGCATGTGCTTGCATTTGAAGGAGGAACTACAAGAAACATACCAAAGTTTGAGGTGTGTGAAAGTCTAAGGTCATGGTTATATGTTAATTGCAAAGACAAGGTTGTCCATTCTTTAGTTTAATTATAGATACATCATGTACCCATGCATCATCATATGCATATTGCCTGGGAAGCCAATTCGTTGTGTTCTCCTACTTCTTATATTATTTTTTCTTTAGATTGTAACACATAGGGGGAGAAGGCTGAGAGGTATTCTAAACTCAAAGTTGCTTCTTCTAGGTCTTTCTGTTGGAAAATAAGAGAAAGAAAACCAATATTTCTCACTCATACCACTGAAGGCAACCTGAATAGTGGTCTTGATTTTGCTGCCAATGAGCTCTAGCTCAAATGGTCCAGATATTGTGAGTTAAAGGCTCACTGGGTGTATATGTTACTTACCAATCCAAGGAAAGCAGAGTAGTTAGTCTTCATTTCGCTGCCGGTGGCATGCCTGCAATATATGGATGATGTCATGGATCTTCTTGAACTAGTTAAAAGTATAAACATCTTCAACTCTGTGTAGATCTTTTAGAAATAGTTTTACACGTCTCTTGACTATTGGAAACATGGTTCCACTTCTTGTGGTATTTGCCCCTTTGATTTCACAGAATCCTTTTTCCAACAGATAAGATTGTTGAAGCTGTAAACTAGATATGGCTTCTACATCTTATACTTGCTGGATTCATTTCTTTCAACACTATCCTGGTTCCTTCTAAAAAGAAATTAATCTTCTTAATTTTGAAATTAAAGGAAAAAGCTACACTTTTATTTTGAATTGTATTTGGTAATAAGTTAATAGCATGAACAGTTTTTTTCCTTGTTTGACTGCTGTAAGAGCTAGCCGTACACCATAGTCAGTTCTTTGTTGTGGATTAAAAGATATACTCTTTAAAAAAATTTAAATTAAGAAAGGTGATTGTAGCATTGAAATCATTGACAGTTTCTACTCTAATATTTTTGTCTCTTGATTTTTGCGAAGTGGAAAATGATGATTGACTTATATCAATTATTTGTTTGCTTCTGCAATATTTTTCTGCTGTTAATGTGATGTGCTATAGATAGGTATTTTTCTTCTTTATTGTGATTTATCTAATTTATTGCTATAATATTTTAGGTGATATTCCTATGGATTACAATGATCATATTGGTAATAGTGATGAAGATCATTCTTATGATGTGGAAAACGATGAATATGATGATGAGGAATTATATGATCTTGCTATTGCTGGATGTCATGTTGCAGTGACATATTATATGAAATATATTGATAAACAACCTCGTAGAGATTCTGAACAAACTGGCTATATGTGGTTGATGGATTGTTTGACGGGTAATGAAACAAAATGTTACGAAATGTTTAGAATGAAGCCACATGTTTTTCTTCAATTGTGTAATGTTTTACAACATACATATGGACTTCAGCACACAAGGCATATTAGGCTTGAAGAGTCAGTAGGTATATGTTTAATGATACTTGGACAAGGAGCTTGTTATAGGATGGCTCAAGAAAGATTCCAACATTCTGGTGAGACTATACACAGACATTTTCATAGAGTTCTGAAACACCTTAACATAATGTCAATGGATATCTTCAAGCCTTCTGACCCTACATTTAGTGTAGTTCCAAGACATATACAGAAGAATCCATTGTACATGCCACACTTTCAGGTATTCATTTCATACATTCTAATTTGTTTCTAATATTTGTTAGGATTATTTCCTAAGTAACTAAAATTTATATTCTATTTTAGGACTGCATTGGTGCCATTGACGGTACACATATCCAAGTTGTTGTTGGAGACGACAAGAAAGCTCCATATTATAATAGAAAGGGTGTGACATCTTTTAATGTGATGGCAGCATGCGATTTTGATTTACTTTTCACATTTGTTATGGCTGGATGGGAGGGTGCAGCACATGATACACGTATTTTCTTAGATGCTATCCGTCGACAATCTGTCAATTTTCCAAAACCACCACCAGGTATATAAAATTTTTATATATGTATGAAGGATATTATTTATGTACATCTTACATTTTTTTTTTTTTTTTTTAACTAGGAAAATATTATTTAGTTGATGCTGGATACCCCTTAAGGAAAGGATATTTGCCACCTTATAAGGGACAGAGGTATCATCTTTCAGATTTTCGACGAGCTGGTTGAGGGAATCACATAGAAGAGAGGTTTAATTATGTTCACTCATCACTTAGAAGTGCAATTGAGCGAGCTTTTGGAGTGTGGAAGAATAAATGGAAAATTTTAAAGCAAATGCCACCTTATGACATTAGGCACCAAAGAAACATTATAGTTGCTACTTGTGTTTTGCATAATTTTATTAGAAAACATGATAGGGAAGATGAGGGATTCAATTGGGATGAACATGACTTGGATAGACTAAGAAGCAATAGTAGTGGAGAAGGTAGTAGCAGACAGGCAAACGTTGAAAATATACAAGATGAGGAGATGAAATTTGTTCGTGACAAAATAGCTCGATCCATTTGTGGGTTGTAAACAATATTTTTATTATTTCTGTTTTGGTGTTTTGGTTTTTAATTTTTTCGGATAAGAACTTTTTTATTATTATAATGGATTGTCTAGTATTGATATTGTTGGCAATTAACATTTTAATATAATTATTTTCCTAATCATTTTAATATCTTTTTCTTGATGAGTTATTTTTAATATTTTAAATTTGATAAACTTCTCTCCATGAATTTCAACAACAAAAACATCATCATTGTTGTTATTATTAATGTAATTGTTAAGCCTAATTACATATTTTCAATAATAAAAAAACACTGATCACAGGAAAAATGACAATATAACCTTCAAAAAATAGTTAAATTCTTTTTTGGAATTTACACTCAAAACAGCTATTTTTAAAACAGCTTATCCAAACGCTTAATATGACTTTAAAAATAGAAAACGCATTTTTTCACATTTTTACCAAACACTTATCTGTGGCTTTTAAAATGGAGTTTTTAAAACGCACTTCTTGAAACAGCTTGAAATTTTGTCTCCTTGAAGTTGCAAAATAATAGATTGCACTTCTTGTCTCCTTGAAATTTTGCAAGTATAAGTATATAATAAAAAGTAATAAAGTGCAATCTATTATTAGATTATCAAAATTTATATTCAATAAAAAAATATATAAAGAGAGTTTGAAGGATTTTTTTTCGAATTATTTCAAAACTTTGTTCTTTCAAAAAACCCTCCACGTGTGTGAGTTAAATAAAAATAAAATGAAATTCTTCCATAACGTAGCAGATGTAGATTAAAGTCAGCATCTTTGGGCTGAGGCAGTAAAAAGTAAAACAACCCCGGATCTATCAATGGTCCTCTCCACTCTCGTTTAATGGGCCACGATAGTATCTCTCTCTTTTTTCTTTTTCGGCCCATTTCGTGAGCCTATGGGCTCAAATCATCTACAAGCTATAAGTAACCTCTAGATTTTTAATTATTATCATTTGCAGATACGATAACGTCGGCGAGGTTGAAATTAGGGATGTGCGTGGGTCGGGTTGGGGTGATTTTTTGACCCAATTCATCATGGTGGGTAAAAAAAAATTCAACCCAACCCAACCCAACTCATCACATAAGTCCAACCCAACCCACATAGGTCGGGTTGGGTCAGATTGAACCCATGGGTTTGACAAATTTTTTTTATTATTATTATTAAATTGAGTAGAAAAAAAATATAAATATTAATATATTAAAAAAATCTAAAGATTAGTATCAATGTAACTCCTTAAAGGCAAACAACACTAATAACTAAACAACAATAGTAATTTATTAGAATTTGTGTAAATTAATTGGCTTTTATATAGGATAGGAAGAACTGGTTATTTAAAAAAATTAATTATATAATATATTTTCTATATATATATATATATATTAAATTAGTATTAATAGAAGGAATCGAGAAAATGCTGCTTTACAGCTGTTTTTTTTTATTATTATTAAATATATGATATATATAAAAGTGCCCTACAGCTGATTTAAAAAAAAAAAATTGATTAAATATATAATATATTTTAAATATATATTAAATATGGTGAGTTGGGTCAGGTTTGACAGGTTTGTAATTTTATGACCCAAATCCAACCCGACCTGCTATAAAAAAATTTTTTGTAACCCAACCCAACCCACCAAGCCTTAAAAACCGACCCAACTCGACGGGTCGGGTCAGGTTTGACGGGTTGGTGGGTTTTCTGCACACTCCTAGTTGAAATCGTTGAGTCTTTCTACCAAAAAATAAACTTTTGAGTCTATATTGGTTGGTGATGTCATATTGTCATTATGCTATATATATACAGTTATGATGACTGATTTGGCCCAATTGAATTAGATTAATGGTATTTTCTGTTGAGTGCTTGCATTTTATAATATTATAATATTAAGATGCTGCCACATTGGGGTACAATGGTAATTTACAAGTTGTAAAGAGTATAGTAAATTACTGCCTGTATGAATATGCTAATTTATTATTATTATTTTTTTAAATGGGAAAAATGGTTTCGTCATGTTCGTAGATTCAGTCAGATTGTGTCCAAATTTATCAATGCCATAGGCCTATTTGGTAAGAGATTTTTATTTACGTTATTTAAATTTTGTAATAATATGTATGAATAAAAAAGTATATGAAAATACGTATTATAGTGTTTAAACAACAATTTTCGCTGTTTAAACACTATTACAAAATAAGAACTTAAAATTAAGGGCCTTGTTGGCAATTTGATTCCACTCCAGTATCATATTAGGAAACATTAGCTTCGGCAGTACCAAAATCTGAGAGCCACTGAGTGTTGCAATTTTTTTTTTTTGTTATTTGGCATATGTTTGGTAAAATTTCAAGAGTAAATTATACTATCCTATCCTGAGGTTTGGGGTATTACCAAACACATCCAAAGGTTTTACAAAATGACCAATTTGGTCCTTATCACTAACACCGTTTGTGCACCGTTTATTATACCATTTATTTTTTGTTTTCCTCTCTTCCTTCTCTCCCTTCACGCCAGAAAATCTCTCTCTAACCTCCAGCTCTCTCTCAAATCTCTGAAACTCTCATGGCCGATACAGACCCACACGCTACTAGACCCTTGTTCTCAATGGATCCATCATCTTCTCAACCTCCATACGGCCGATCCGTGTTTCACGTGTCATATAGGACCTTCTAGCTTATAGATCGAAGAGTGGGTTTGCGGTTTTGAGGGAATGAAAATCAGATAGGGATAAGATGTTTGTTGGTCTCGGGTTTTAGAGAGAAAAGTGAGATGAGAGGCCATTTTTGTGGTGGTGTTGGCTGAGGTTCACCGTGGAAGAGCATGGAGGCTCACTCTCTCTTAAACTCTCTTCTGAGTTCTCTCTTAAGAGCTCTCTCTAATCGGTGAAACCCATGAGTTTGGCCACCGGCAACACCACCACGCAAAGAACTTCCCGATTCCCATCGCAGGTTTGACGCCATCAACGCCGTTTATCGGAGTTTCGTCCCTCTCTCTCAGATCGGAACCCACATGGTGATGGTGGTGGTGCTTTGATCTGGATCTTGCCTTCAACAGACTCTCTCATCCTCTTTGTGGCAGCGTCGTGGATTGTGGCTGGCCTTTGGATTTCGGATTTGGGTAGTATTTCGTCAGGAGACGATGAAGCCGATCTTGTGATATGGGGTGTTTTTACTGTTTTTTGATGATAGTTGGGGTCGTGTTGATTTTCTATGTTGTTTGGCTGAGATTTTTGCTGGTTTTTTGGGGTTTCTGTTGGGATTTTTAAAAGATTTCATTGGGAATTTACAAAGAGATTTATGTCTGTTGTTTGGCTTGGATTTTTGCTTTTTTTTTTTTTTGGGTTTCTATTAGTTTGAAAGGGATTTTTTTTTTTTGGTAATTTTTGCTGGAGAGATGTTACGTCTATAATATTTTTACAATATTTTTACAACAAATCACAGGTGGTTTGTTGTATTTGGTTCAAATTTCAAACTAACGCTAAGATTACTTTTTTGTCCGAACAATAACAACTAGTAACAACTTATCAATTAGGATTTGTTGTAAAAATATTGTAGATATAGTATTTCTCTCTTTGCTGGAGTGTTGTCGGAGGTTAGGGACAGAGAAAAGAAATTTTCTGGCGTGAAGGGAGAGAAGTAGAAAAGGAAAAAAAAAAAAGTTTAATAAATGGTGCACAAACGGTGTTAGCGACTAAGGACCAAACTGGTCATTTTTTAAAACTCTTGGATGTGCTTGGTAATATCCCAAACCTCAGGTAGGATATTGTAATTTACCCAAATTTCAATGAGACGTGTGATATGTAATACTCTGTTTCAATTTTTCTTTTTCTTTTATTTTTAATGTTCTGTTAAGCAACCTTTCTGTCAGATTTAGATTATCATATTTGATTCTTGTTGATCTAGTGTTCAATAACCTTTAACTCCATATTAATTATAGTATGTAACGGAAAATAAATTGATATGGTAATTTGTTTATGAATATGAAAAATCTACACAGCAAAAACCTCATTAGGTGATTTTAAAGTTATTACTCTCGAGAATTCACTATTATCAAAACAAGAATCAAAGTTTTTGTTTAAAACTTTTTAAATGATCAAGTTGTTTGTTTTGGATAAAATAGGTTGATTAGGTTTAATTTTTTTTTAGTTTTATTATTGGTAATTTTTGTTGTTGAGCTAATTTTTTTGAGCTTATATATTTTGTTTTAGATTTAATCTATTAATTTTTTATATCCTTTAAAATATGAAAAATGCTAAAACTACAAAATTTTTACAAATGGCTAATAAGGTAAGTGGTTATTAATAAGTAAAAAGTGATGCAAGTGTGTGAATCAATAAGAATTTGTTATTTTAATAGTTTGTAAAAACTTTATGGCAATAACATTACTCTTAAAAGAGTTGATGATATTATTAAAAGAGGCAAAGTGTAATTTTATTTAATAAAATTGCTAAAATTAGTACTTATAAATAAAATAATATTTTTTTAAAAAAAAAAAAATTAGGAGGGCCATTGCCCCAGCCAATATATAGCTCCTCCCTGCAAATGACATGTTGGTTGTTAGGGTACGATGCTGATGTCAAGGGAGTAATGAACAGTGTTTTGGCCCGCTTGTGTTTCCAAGTGGCAGACGAGAAATTAGGCTTTCATTTGGTTTGGCTACTTTTAACTCATTTAGTCTGAACTTTACCTTGACCTGGGTTTTATATCCAAATCTAGTAATGTGTTAAATTAAGGACCTCTTATTTTTATAGAAGTTAAACTACGAAGACTAACACAATGTGGCACGAATAATGGCTTGGATCCAAATCCTCTCTCTGGTTAAATGTTAATAAGAGATGAATCCATAGCAAATACTTAGAAGAAGTTAAGTATATTTCCACACTATGACAAAATAACAATCATAGTTTTACAAATACTAATATAAGAAGGAAGGTACATATCATATTTTGTGTATCTCGTTAATATGTCAGAGGTTATATATATTAACCTTGCTTAAAGGTACAGTCATTTATAAACATCTTAACGCCTCTCTAATCTGAGTCTCCCAATCATATGATACCTAATTAACATCTTTTCCCCCTCTGTTTTTGCCAACAAATGCGGCTCCTCATCACTTGCCTCCATCTTCCTCTTCCAACCAGCGTGAGCAGTAGTTGGCAATCCTTACAGTCAGTGAAACTAAAAGCCTCTTAACACTAACCTCCCTTGTGTTCTCAGTAAGCAACTTCCTTATCAAGCATACCTTATATCTCTGTGCCATATACCGAAATAAGTGCAATCTGTGCCATATACCGAAATAAGTGCAAGTTTCTTTCTTTGTGGAGCATAGTTAGGTCCCTTTTTAATGAGTAGCCGTTCCATTCAAAGGAGCGCATAAGTAGTTCAAAAATATAAGCGATAAGTACATGCAAACAATTTAAGTAATAGTTTTAAAAGACAAACAACACCAAGCTGAAAGGTTTAAGATATTTACCAAAGACATGAAATGGACCCCCAAGAAACTAGAAGACATTCAAGAAAATTCACACACTTTGAGAACCTAGTGATTATTCAGTGATTATTCGAGTAGGTAGATAGATACACTTCCTTGATTTCTATGCAGAACACTAAATCAGCTTTTATGATTATTGCTGCAACCCATCCATTTATAGCACAATGTCAAAAACCAGATTCTACGCTTTATATGGTTGCTCAATTTAACAATTTTAAATTAGCCACATTTTCTTTCTATAGCAAATTAACAGCAGTGTTTAAATGCAATGCTAAATAAATTATCAAGGTTTGATAAAAAAAAGAATGGTACTTGGAATATTCCTGTGTTTAAATGCAGTATTCAAAAAGGTAATTTAAACAAATTTTCCAGGTTAGAGAACAAAAATTAATTTAGTGAGTAGAAATTCTTTTGCTTTTAAAACATCAAACAATGAAATACTTAATTTAACTTTCCCATACCTAGTAGCAGTTGCCATAAGCATATCAACAAGTTACAAAAGAATATTAATCATTATATACTAATGATTAACTACAAACCCAAAGGATGTCTATGCCGAAAATTATTTATGTCAAATGTAAATTTCTTCTTCAAAAGTATAACAAAACCATAGAATAAGAATTTCACCAAGAAACAATAACAAATCCGAAAGGACAATAGTTGAATTATTAATAAAAACTCATAGACATGATTCTCAAAAAAAGAAAAAAGAAAGAAAGAGAGACAAAAATAACAATATTGGTAGAATTCAAGTAAATGCATACATACACATCTTTAAGGTGCCAAAATATGAACTAATATTATTTTTATCTCATTACTGCTAGCAATGATTAAACTCAAGTGTGTGTATATATATATATATATATATATTTTTTTTTTTGTAAACTCAAGTATATTAGTTCTAAATTCAAGCTGTATGTACTAATTTGTCACCTACGCTGCTTGAATTTATTGGCAACACAAATTGTAGAGGTTGTCAAATTAAAATTTTGATAGTGTTTGGCTCACCTCAAAATGAAGGTCAGTTAAGGGCAATTCAGTGGTTAAAACTTAATTTTTCAGTCTAAATTCCATGTCTATGCACTGTATTCTCCCACAAAGAAATAACACAATATCGGCCAGATTTAAAGCAACCAAGTTCAAAGGTGTATGTTTGAAAATTAAAACATGCAAGTCCAAGAGAAAGCACAAACAAATAACAAAAACACACAAGAAAGCCCATTCAGACATTTTTACAACCATTTCATCCGCACTAATTAATGTACATGAAATTTCGACACAAAGAAGAAGTTGCTTTTAACTTTCGCCTTCTCCCCTCTTTCCACCAAGTTCCTAATCATCAAAGCATATTGCTATTCATAAATCAAGTATAAAACAAGAACAACAAGTCATAATGCAACCAATCAAAAAACTGAAACGAAAAGGGTTTGAAGTACTTACAAGAGCTTAAAGCAGTTCCGACGAATCCCAAAAAGGATTGCATATATTGTTATCTTTAGTTCAATGCATAAAACCATGCAATGTTTTAGTGAGATCCAGGGACAGATCGAGTAGAGCAAACCAACAAAATATAAAGTTGAAGAAGAAGAAGATTCGTATGAGTAACTGGTGGAGGATGGGGAAATATGAATGAGTGTTGAGGAATAGAAAGCTACAGAAGAGTCCATATTTAGTTTTCTTTCATGAGATACAAAACAGTGGATAGAGGTAGAGTCGAGCAATTATATGATATGTTGACTGATTCAAGGCTTTACCTAGAAAGAAAAAAACAGAGATTATGTATTCTAATATTGCGCATTATTACAGTAACAAACAAAAAAAAAATCGTGACAACAAATTCGGCGACAACAGAACCAGTGCCATCAGCGAAAAAATTAAATAAATAAAATAAAATCCTCAACAATATAATTAATATGTTGAAATTGTTGCTATATGTGCGTACATTTATTTTGTTATTTGAACAATTCACCCCATCATTGTTTACTAGTTAATGATTCAGTAACGCTGGAGATGCCATTGACATTTGGTTTCCTTACCCCATGAAGGTGTAAAACTTAACTAAAGTGTTTAATTAAAGTTTAATTAAGGGCATTCCACTCTCCACGTACCAATAATGTTCAAGCTTTTGTTGTTTTCTTGGGTTTCTCCAAGAGAGAACTTTTTTGAATGGGTTGCTTTTGGTTTTTAATTTGTTTGATGGCTACTGTGTAGTAGGGTGTATTTATCAAAAGGATAATCTAGGTTCATTTCCAAATGGCAGGGAATTGAGTTTTTTTTTTTTTTTTTTTTTTTTGAGATAATATAGACAGAAGACAAGGGAGATGGGGAAAGAGAGACTGAAAAGACAAGACTTACAACATTAACACTTACAAAAAGGTCAAACTTTTGAAAATACTAGCGAGACTTATAAGGAAGAGTATGTCTTTAAGCTATCAAAATAACCCAGCTTATGATCCCACTAATCTCAAATAAAAATTTCTTTATATCTTAAAATAAAGCTAATTTTTAAAAAATTGTTTTTAGTTATTTTTCTTTTTTCATTTTTTTCCTCAAATGAGCTTCTAGTAATGAATAAGTATACAAAATAGATCAAGTTCTTTATAACTCAGCAATATTGACTAGTTTTTTCTTTATGAAGAATGCCAAAGTTTTGAATTCGCATTCTCCACATATTATGACAATTAAATTATAAAAAAAACTTGGTTCTCAAAATATATATATATATATATATATATATATACACACACACATATAGTAAACAAAACAATATAGTTTAAACTTAATAGACTGGTCTCTTTCCCAAGAGAGATTGAGCTTCTAACCTTTTATTTGTTTTTTATTTTATTTTTATTTGAACCTATTGTGGGACATAAATCCCAAACTAAAACATTTCTAGTTGTATTCCTTTCTTGCAGTCTTCCAAAAAACACCTACAAATGTTGCACCCATACTTAATCTGTTTTGTTTTTGTTTTTGTTTTGTTTTTTTTTTTTTTTGTTTTGGCTAAATCTTTATCTGTATCTTTCTAATCCTTTTTTTCAATCTTGTTTCACTTTTTATTCATTGTTACTTATTTTTTAGTCAACATTGAAGGACTAAACAAACCAGCCTTACAACCACTATTCATCTCCCAAAAAAAAAAAAACCACTATGCAACGAGGGCGGTGTTCGGACATAGTGGACGTGATTGGTCCAATATTATTTATCCTTATGGTGGGCTAAGAAACCCAGAGACAATACAGCGGTTGTGTTCAGAACTGACTCAGCGTAGCCCAATAAACAGGGATGAAATTACTCTAAGACCAAGTGGACCAAGGGCCCATAGACTAGTCCGTTACAACAAAAATTGGGTGAATTCAATTTCAAACAAGCCTGATGCGTAGGTCCATCAATAATCTTGAAATCAGGTCCACATTAAAAAGTCCAACTAATGTGGACTCACTTGGGAAAACAAGTTGTTAGGAGTTAAATTAGTACTGTCAAATTCCCTCACTGATTTGAAATTTCATTTCTCTTCAAAAAATCAATACCCATCATTAAGTTGTAAGATTACCAAAATCAAATTTTGTAGTTCCTTCTTCGCTTTTGAACTTCAAGAAAATTATAGTAATTTTATGACCCAATTTTATTTCGGATCAAGTTTTACAATAGTGTAAGTATCTGGATGACTCAAAGCAAAGAATAGCAAAGAAGAAAAAAATGTTGTTTTATGAAGCTCAAATATTCCCAGAAAAATATTGGAAAGGGGTCAGACTAAAGTTCATTTACTTTATCTATACCGTGACCCTCTCTATTTTTCATCAAATTTTACAAGTAAATGATTATCAACCTTCCTTATAGCCTATTTTTATAACAGGATCAAGGATAGGATAAGTATAAAGGCCCACACCAAGCATCTTGTTGACTCTTCCTAAACAATGTAACTCTGAGGCTTAAATTTTGGACTAATGGACTAATGGCCAATACAGCCCCTATCCTCCATTCTCACTCATCAAAGACCCACCATCAACCTTATCCACCATTCTCACTCATCAAAGACCCACTTACAGCCTCCAAAACTAGAAAACTACCCTCCATTAATACCCAAAACAAAAACCCAAAGAAACAACTAGAAGTTCTCAACAAATACAGAGAAGAATTCTCAAGAAGGAAACTCACCATCAAACTCCTACAAGCAAACACCAAAACACAGAAAATTCCCTTCCTCCTCACCAAAGAAACACCCAAACAACAAATACAACCAAAAACACCAACCACTCTATCAAATCCCTTCCTACTCAGAAAACTCAAAGAAAGGATTGAAAATAAACCATCAGCAACAACCAAGTCAACGCAATACATCGAGCAACAACAAAGAGACTAGACCCACCCAATGGAGAGCACTAGGACCAACAAGGCAAAGATCAATAACATAGGATCCAAGGTTTGAAACAGTGGCAAGGCTTGGTCTAGTGATGGCACTTGAGATGGTGTCCTCTACTAGAAACTCGGCAGCGCGTCACTAGAAGAAATAGTTTATCTTGTTCATGCGCAGGTTCCATGATATTTACTTACATAACAACAAGATATGAGTTGTATGTGTGCCTTCAAGCAAGAATGGACATCTATCACCTTCTTGACATCAACCAATGTACCCCAAAAGCAACAAAACAAAGGCCCAATAATCATGATCCACTAAACAATGAACCAAAGATGGTCTACTGATTTACAACTGCCCTTGCGTATATACAGCACCAATTGACCAATTCCATTATTGTGCAGCCTTTCAATGAGTGTTCCTTGAATGAAAAACCTATTTACATTCTCAATGTTGATATGAAAAGGCTCAATTGACATGGTGAGGAATAAGAACTTTGAGGCTTTGCATCAGTCTGGAGGAGTAAAAGCAGTGGCTGTGGTTCTTGAAACCAACATAAAGGGAATTATTAGTGGTAATGGGGCTGCTCTTATACAGAGAAAGAATTTTTTGGTGCCAATAAGTTCCAAAAGGCACCTGCTACTTGCAAAAAAACAAAAATGCTTGCCTGTATTTACTCTTTCATCAAAAACCTCTGCAGAAAATTATTGCTTGTGGTAATCTTGATAGGCAAAATTACATTGTCATATTTTGAGCTTGATCATGATTTAAATTGAGCCTAAAAATTATTCAAGAAGATTTTTATTAGTACTGTCTTATAAGTTGCAATTAATAGTTTTGATAAATTCCTTGTACATATGTCAGAACACTTAAAAAGAATTTTTTGTGCAAGCAAATAGATACAATATATTGCTGACATATATATATATATATATATATATATATATATATATATATATATATTTTTTTTTTTTTTTCAATTTATCACGGTCTTATTTTCCCTGTGAATTGTTGCTAAGTTTTATTTCAAATTTCCAACCAACATGAAGTCATTGATGATTTTGTATTTTATCCTACAGAGGTAAGGATTGCATTGGAGTATCTTCATTGTCAAGGTAATCTAATCTTGATGATGTCTAAAGTGATGAATTTCAAAAGTGATAATTCAAAACATATTCTAAGTTAATAATTGATTTGTTGAAGGAACTTTTTCTTAGACAACTTGACTAATATAGTACTTTATCTAATAGTTTACAAATCCCATTATGCCACAGTATTTTGCTTCTCCAGATGAGCTTGTGTCAATTTGTTGTCACTGATCGTTATGTGAACTTTTCTATCACACCTTTGGAAGAGTGGTCCTTGTACCTGCATAATCATACCTCAAATAGCCAAAATATTCTAAATACTGCAATTTCTGCTGCTTAAAATTTTCCAGCATATTTTAGATTCAATTTCAATGTTTGGCTTCACAAGCATCTGTAATGTAAAAAGTGCAATAATACAGACTTACTTCTTCATGCTTTTATTGAATCTAGAACTGTTTTCCTTGCAAGGGTATTTCATAGGGATTTCAAGCCTAAAAATGTTTTACTCGTGAACAATGGGCACATTCCTTGACAGATTATGATTTGTCATGTTGACATTTGAAAGCCACGGGTATTCTAGTTATCTAATCTTCTTAAGCATATATAATCTCAGGGAAAGGGGGGAAATAGAGATTTTGAAACAAAGGTACTGCATAGGTCCATTTTGAGATGCATTAGAATAAATCTGATAAAATCGAGTGCTGATGTGCACATTTTTGTTCTACATCAAGATACTGTTAACAGGTAGTGGTGGCAGTGGTGATAGGGCAAGAGGGTAAAGATATGTTGGGGGACGATAGTGATGTCAAGGTTGTAAAAAATACAGTGTTTTGGTCATGGACGAATTGGTGAACATTTCTATTTCTTAATGTTAACCACCTCTCATTTGAGTCCTAGGAAAAGCAACAATGCTTTCATCATTTTCTTTGACACCTTGGCTACTATTGCTGTTCAGTCTGAACTTTATCTTGACATGGGATTATATATTTAAATCTATCAACGTCTCAAAATCTAAGATCTTATAGTTATAAACATTTTCACTCTAATATCAAATTACAAATTAGTTTCTGAGTTAAATATAATGAATTGAGCCAACAGTATGTATATCAAGTTTAGAAAAAAATGAAAAATGAAGACCATAACTAATACAATGTGACATGGTTTGTGTCCAAATCCTCTCTGGTGTTGCATATCAATCAATTTGTCTAATTTTTATTTTTTCTTTCTTACATCAGCTTGTCAAAAATTCAGAGGAACCATGGGTTCATCTTTTCCATGTGTCATTGTCATCCTAAAATTAATGACATTTAAGTTGCTAAAAAGTGGTAACATCTTTGTATACAAAATTAGACATTTACAATAAAATCGTACAAGTAAGCAGTAATGGATTTAGGGGACAATGAAATGATCTCTCTCTTTCCAGATTACCCATAATATAGCAAAATAAGAAACAGCCCCTGGGGCAGCCTTTAACATTGTACACACTGGCCAACCAATAATTCAAGAAGCTGGGACAAAATTGCCAAATACCCTTTTTTCGGAAATTAAACATTCGTTTGCCCTCTTTCTCAAACTAAATAGGGAAATGCCCCTCTTTTGTAACTCGATAATATAGAAATCGAGTTTTAATGAATAACTCGATATTTTTATGATCGAGTTAGTCTTCCACTACAGTCGTGGATTTTTCCCAATAAAAAACGTTCATAACTCGGGAAACTGAAAATCGAGTTTTCTGCAGCGGTTTGAATCAATAGGACCCTAACATCTCAAAACGCCTATTCAGTCACTCGCTCTCCCTGTACACTCTCTTTCCCTCGCTCTCTGCCATCACTCTCTCTCTACACTATGTCTCTCTCGCTCTGCGATCAGGCTTCCCCACTCTTCCTCGAGTCTCCATCTGTCGTCGTTGGTTCCCACCGCCGCTGATTACAGGTACGGTCCTCTCCCTCTGAAATCTTTTCTGATGTTGGTTAATGTTAGGTTGTGTTTTGTGTGGGATTTTGATTATTTTGACTTAACTTAAGAAGTAGTAAATTTACTAATGAAGATGAGAATTTTGTTGTCTTTTATATGCTGCAATGATGATTTTCTCATTAATGAGTTTAAATGTGCTTGGGGTTTTGATGAGGGGTTTAGGCAAATCGAGTGGTGGTGTTTCAGTGATGTCTCTGGGTTTGTGCAAAATGTGTCTTATCCGATTGTAGGCATGATTTTGTTATAGTTTTTGTAAACGGTGTAAAATTTGTGTCGTGCCTCTAGCAGCAACTGTTAGCTCTCAAGCAGAACCCATCTCGTGAAGATTGGTTCTTTTGGGTACACAGGTTAAGAAAGAAATGATGAAAACTTTGAGACTCTGGTTGGTTGAAGCAGTCTTCCGTAAATCCAAGATGTTCTGCCCATAATGACATCCTATATACATAAATCTATGAAATACAATACACATTTAAATGAAACAGAAAGTCAGTTACTGTAAGTCCAGTTAAAAACCAGTAAGAGTGATGAGATTGTAGTTTTTAGTACAGCAACAAAGAGATTAAGTTCTTTGATATCCCTTAAAAGTTTTAGTACTCATTGTTTTTGGTATATCTAGGTTGTTATAAATTTCATTATTTCTTGGGATTGACACTACTTTTGTTGTGCATATCAGTCCAATGTAGAAAATTTTAAGTAACTGTACTGAAAAAACAAATTAATTCCCTGGTACCCTCAGCTTATAGGTGCAACTGTATGGCTAGAGAAGCTGATATAGCAAGCATAGAAGTTCTTTTGCTTGCAATACAGCTCCTATTTGTTTTAAATTGACCATATGGAAGGGGAGAGGAATAATTGAACATTCAATGGTCCTGCACCCTTTGGTGAATTTGAGATTCTTGTTTGATCCGTAAAATATTATAATATTGTTTACTCTAATTCTTTATTTAAAGAATTTGGAGAGTGAGTGCCTGCTTATTAAGGTTTCTCTAAATCAAGGTGGTACTCTTTTATAGGAGCACAAATATGTGAACTGTTTTTTGCCCCCTTTTATTCTGAGTTGGCTAGTTACTACGGATTAAGAAATTTAAAATCTTTGTGTAATTGAAAATGGGTGCTTCTATTGTGGATATTTTAGGGCCCATTTGTGCGGTTGTAACTCATTCCAACACTCGACATGTTTCCCTAGTTTCTTTTTCTATTGTCATCCATTTGCACTCATCACAAGTTTTTAGAACTTAAGATTTGCATAGATGAATTTGTCATTTGCTCCATAGCCTCATATGATATTTTGCATTAGTCAATGGTGAGCAAATAGAAATGATTGGCATGCTTTATACATAGTTTTTTTTTATCTAAATATGGAAGTTTAGGTATGTGCTTCCTTATTTGCACTCTTCTATTTTTGGGTCATGCTTTGGGATACAAGGGTTTTTATGGGATGGTGTTTGATGAGGACGTAAGGAATGATCTTTCTTCATCAATTGATTTATTTATTTTCTTCATAATGTGTCAGGTTGGGTGTTTTTTCTTAGCCAGACTGCAACTTCGTTTTTGTTAATTGAAGTCTAGCTATTTGTTTTCTATATCATCATTGATATCATTTTCTGTCAGGATGGAGACCACTGGACTTTTATACTTTTATAATTTTATTATGTCTTGCTATTTGTTAGTTAGAAGTTTTGAATCTTGATGTGTATACAGAAGGTGAAATTGTGATTCACAATCTTGATTTGTGATGACGTGTCTACACTCTATAGGGAGGGGAAATGTTGATTTTCTGATGCAACAGAGTGTGTAGAATTCTTGAATCTTTATATATGAGGACATAAGGCAATAATCTGTTTTTATCAATTGAAATCATTATTCTTTCCCCAACATGCGAGTGCCTCGGTTAAGGAAAAAAAAATGATTGTCTTTAGTTTGTCAGCTTGCAACTTGTTTTATGGTAAACACTGATTTTTCATTAGGTCTTGCTATTTATTGTTAGTGAAAAGACTTTAACTCATGGTTTGTCTACGTGAGGGAAAATTGTGATTTACTTTTGCAGCAAGGTTATGGTGTAGAAGTGTTGAATCTTTATTGTTCTTGGGCAATATGAAAGCCTTTGAAATATTCTTTTGATTTCACATTTTTTACCGCTGAATGTTTGAATGTTATCTTCTCACTTGTTCAATTTATTTTATGGATTTTGTTTCTTGGCAGTTTTTTTAAGGCATATATGTTTGATCCGTTTTTCTTGATCACTTTGGTCCTCTTTATTAGGTGCACAAATATTTTAGGTGGTGCACAAAAGTAATAAGGAAAAAGTTAACAACGAAAAAGTGAACAGAGCAAAGAAAAGGGTGTTGTTCTCACATTCATTGAGGAGTCTATTTTTTAAATTAATGGTGGGGTTCATAATAAATGTGAGAGGAGGGGGTTTCATTTCTTCGTATTTTAGGAGCACTTAAATTTGTAGATATTGGGGTTCATAATAAAGCTTAGATTTTGGATACATTTTTAGGGACTTTGTAGAGGAGAATAAAAAAGTATTTAGTTTTTATGACGGTTGATTATAGTTCTCATAAAAGTGGTGTTATAACTTAAATTTTCATAAATAGTTAATTAATAATTATCCTAAGCTTTAAGAAGTGATTTAAATAGTTTTGAAATAATTTTTTTTATGGCAAGTTCTTATTTATTTAAGAAGTGATGTTTTATTTTATATTAATTGTGGTTTACTTGTTAGAAAATTGCTAACAATCTATTTGCTGCCATGTCAGATATGCAGGCACTAGAGAGAGTGCGGCCTGGACCCGATGTGAACACCCAGTTGACCCAACAGCCGAATCATCGGTCAAGTCCGCTTTGGAGGTGCGCCGCTAACGAGGTATGTAGTAGTATTATTAATACATGTTTGTTTTATAATTACCTCGTGTTTAATCTCTTAACACAATACTCGTCCGTGTGTAGGAGGTGCCTGGCATGATAAAGGTTCGACGCCGTAAATGTGTATTGCCACAGGGTGGGCTAGATCCACGTATCATGCAACACATAGATGCAGCAGGGTTGACTGGTTTATTCAAGGTTCCTGATATGGAGGTCGACCACGCCTTGATCACGGCGTTGGTTGAGCGGTGGCGTCCGGAGACGCACACGTTCCACTTACCCCATGGAGAAATGGGTATCACCTTGCAAGATATGGAGGTGATGTTGGGGCTTCCGGTGGATGGGTTGCCTGTCACTGGGAAGACAGACTATGTATGGAGTGAGCTGTGCGAACAGTTGTTGGGCCATAAACCTCCACCCTCGATACCAAAGTCAAACAAGTCTACCCTTGCTGGGGCGAGGATAAAATACACCTGGCTTGATGCACAGTTTGCCGCTCCCTTAGCTGCGGACGCTGGTGACGAAGTCGTGCAGCAACATGCCCGCTACCACCTACTTGTACGGATGGGGGCCCTCTTGTTCATGGACAAGTCTGCGGACCGGCTCTCACTGGTGCCTCTGCAGTTGCTCAACCCAGTCAGCAATGCGAGACGGTATAGCTGGGGTAGTGCAGCATTGGCCTGGCTGTATAGGCAACTTTGTGGTGCATCGAAGAAGGATGCGATGCAGATTGGAGGAGCACTCTTGTTGGTGCAGCTATGGGCCTATTCAAGGTTCCCACAATTATGCCCTGTTGTGAGGCCGCCTCTACTGCCAGTGCACTCAGGGCCCCTTACCATTAGGTACGTTCATTGAGTTCTCGTTATTTGTCTCTTTCATATAATTAAAAATATGCCAAACTAACAAACAAAAGAAACTTATCAATGCTTAGTATATGGATGTGAAATATAAAAGCAAAGTTTGTTAAATGTAAGGTTAAATGTAAGGTTCAGTAATGAGCATTTGTCGACATCCCATGTTTGGTAGGTGGAGCAGGCCAAAATGCACCGCAGAGCATGCCACACACGTCCTTGCTGCGTACCGGGCGTCATTGGCTACACTACGGGCCGAGCAGGTATTCGGTTAATTTAGTTTGAATTCTTATGACCACGTTTCCCTCAATTTTTATGACTACGGGCCGAGCACGTTTCCCTCAAATGCACCGCACATGCTTTTATCTTCGTTTTCCTCAATTGCATGACCAAGTTTTTATTTTTATTTTAGTTTGAATTCTTGGATTGTTGTAGGAATGAGTTGATTTCATAATACCATCCCATCATTTTGTTTGATACTTGGATTTCCATCCCATCATTTAACTCAATTGGAATGTCCATCGTGAATACGACCAAACATAAAGTAAAAAATTCTTGAATGTTAAATCAAAGGGTTTTTTCCAAATTGGGTTGGATTGAAGGGTTTTTTCCAATGCAACCCAACTCACATGACTCAGGTTAAGTTGGGTTAAATCAATGGGTTATATATAAATTTAGTCATATATATATTAAGTAGAATTTGGCTATATCCTTCATTATGTACGGAAACATTTATGATTTACACCGGAAAAAAAAAAAAAGAACACAGAAGAAATTGTCCCTTTTCCAAGATGTTTGAACTAAATAAGTAACTTACCTATGTATATGTTGTTCAAAAAAGCATGTGCAACATGCGCAAAAGATTGAGCATGAAGTCTTGGTTTAGTGCAAGACAGTGAGTTGAAACCTGTGTTGCAACCAAAAAACAAAAACTCCACCAATTGTTACAAATGTCATTAATCTGATGCAATGAAGAGAAGACGCACATATTGGATTATGTAATTGGTTATAATTCAATGAGAAATGAATTTACCTAAGAGTATACCAAAGATAATTAGATTTGTCTTTGGTTGTATTTGTGTGCTCAAGTAATTCATTTGATTTTAATGATGCATCTTCGAAACTCACGATGACATCTTTAAATTCTTTCCAGCTACTAACTGAATCAAAAGTTTGTGTTCATTTACTGATTATGTCATTATACACCGTTTCAACCTATTTAACACGAGAAAATAGAACTTTTAGCTTGCTATGAAAAGAAACTAAAAAATTTCAAAACAATATTTCTTAAGACTTTATATAAGGCGAATGATTGTAAACGCAGAAGATATCAATTAAATTCTAAACAACAAATTTCCTACTATAAACTTGACAAATATGGGTCTTTTCAGAACAAGGGAATCAAGGCATATTAGAATACAAATGATATTTTCAAAACGCAAACAATATATGCTACAAATTTGATTAAACAAATAAAATTTAAGCTTCTACGTTTTGTAATTAATTAATAAAATGTTATGAGCTTAAAACCATAGTTATTGCTCTGCCTAATAAGTAGACAATTTAGTATTTCTTCTTCTAACATAGGGGTATCCAGGATTACAAACATTGTTATTGTGATGCAAAAAACATTGTTACATTGTAAGTTATAAATTACCTTTGTTGAATTGAAGGTTATATTTTTACAGTCTAGTAGAATACTGTTTGACTTCGATTTACGTATTCAAGTGGTATATTTTGAATATGCACAGCCTCCATTGTCTTCTTGGAAAACAATGGCCTAAGTTTAAAGAAACAAATAATTGTTAATCAGTGATATATGAGAAAACATAAAGACGCTTGACAAATTACCTCTTGTTGTTGACCTAAATGAGAAGTTAGTTCGTGCTCCTTGCACCAAAGTTGGAGAGCACAATTTAATTGCAGCATGCAACTCCTTAAGTTGTCCTCACTTTAGCTGCCTTAATAGTCCTAAAATTATTAAAAGCTATGGATTATTAATGACTACTTTATTCATATAATTTTAGGAGCGTGCAAAATATGCTACTCACCATATTCATCAAGAGGAATGTAATTTTAGACATTGACATGATTAGTTTGAGATAATTAAAAGGCTTACGTAATTTCCAACACTAAAATTTATAAGAAAATATATTTACATAGAAATATAATAACAGTATTTGATGAGGATTATTCCATGTAATAATATGAGTTACCTTCCATTTCTTGCAATATAAAGTGGTACTTGAAATGCAATGTCTTCAGTAGACCTTATATATGTCTTCCCTCCATATTTTTTATAGCTTCAAGAGCAAATTAAGTACAGTTACTTTAGTGTTAGAATGATTAATAGTCATTTTGTTCTCATTCATTGAAACATAGTTAATGACTAATGCAATTAATGTAGCACAATATTTCTATTACGATAAAAAGATTTTGCGAAATCATCAACTTGGATTCATCTTACAGCCATAAGGATGCTCTAGTACCCTCCTCTAAGTCTGGTTCAGATTGAAAACCTTAGTATTTGATGGTGTCAGTTAACTTTGAATGTTATGCATATGAACATGGGGCTGAAAATGGTGGACATGAACAACCTAGATCTTTTAATATTTTTTGCAGGTCAATTTTGTTGTTCTTTTACTTTCTGCCCAATAATCCTTGAAGATTTTGTGTACGACTAGAAGTAAGAAATTCCATGCTTTGCATATTACATATCACAAACATAATGTTAAATTAGTATGATGTCTCACTATCACAAATATAATCCACTTATGCAGATTGTATGGGAGCCGTACACGCATATGCTAGGCTCCCTACCTGCGTATTGCACTGCCGGGCAGCATATTTGGAGGGCCGAGGTGCCATTGATCTTCTTTTGGATAGTGGAGTGGCATCATCCTGAGCGAGTCCTCCGTCAGTTTGGGATGAAGCAACCAGTTCCAAGTGTCGTGGATACGTCGACTACCCTTCACAAGATATCCCTTCAGGGTAAATGGGAGAAGAACTGGGAGGTAGAACATGATCCCTTTATTCGGCAATGGGCCAACCGAGTGAATGTAGTTCGCGGGTCCTCTCTCCTAGACGGTGATGATACGTACCTCGTTGAGTACATGCTGTGGTACAATCACAACACAAGGCGGTACATAACACCAGAGTCTGCATATTGGGAACTCATGGTGAGGCAACAATTCCTATTTTATGGATGAAACCATTGTTCGATTAAATATCCTCAGCAGCTTTATCATGCATGCAAAAGTCCACAATAATTATCGTTGTTACATCTCTATAAGTTTCTCTGTCATTTTGTTTTAAAGTCAAAAAATACTGCATGAGTCTGTCATTATGTTTTAAAGTCAAAATACTGCATGATTTAAGTTGTTCATAACAAACTGAATTTGTCTTGATCCAATTTGTTTGCGTGAGGAATGGTTAATGGGCAATGACTAATGATGACCACACCTTTGTTCATATAATTACATTCAACTTTTATAAAGGGTGGGTTGGGTTGGGTTTTATTGTATTTTATTTTATTTTTTGTTTAATTTTTTTTTGTTTTTGGTTGGCTTGTACTTTCAAATGGACGGTGCAACTCTGTGTAGTAGTGATAAATTAACATTTCATGATAGTTTAGATAGCCTTTCCTCCAGGACTGAAAGGTAATTACATATTCCTTGATAGATATTACCTCTAGGATTGGGAAGTCCCTTACTAAACTGTTGGTAGAATGCAGCAAGGAGATGTGCATTTATACTAGATTCAAGTATGATATATGTTCTAAGTTTTTGGTACTTCCCTTAAGTTAAGTTCCCGTTTGATATTTTCAATTCATTTGATTTGGGCGTGTACGTTAGGAAATAATAACTTCAAAATATGTGTCCTGATTGCAATGTGATATTAATGGAG
The DNA here is from genome assembly GCA_028535165.1 of Quercus tomentella. NCBI lineage: Eukaryota > Viridiplantae > Streptophyta > Magnoliopsida > Fagales > Fagaceae > Quercus > Quercus tomentella. The sequence continues at coordinate 18,241,997 of JAPQVY010000089.1, read as the reverse complement.
TTGTAAATCTGGTGAAGCCTAGATACAGAAGTGAAATTCTGATATTTTCACTTATGCTAAGATTGAACTTATGTACAACCAACTATACGTGTTTTTTAGAAGTATTACCTCAATGTTTAGATTGCATAGCGATAAACATAACAGGAAACTGAAAATTCCTGAGTGTTGGGTTGGAACTATAAATTTTTGCACAGGGGGGGCCAACCCCTATTTTTATACCCTGTCTTTTTAAAGATGCTTAATAATTATAACTAATATAAGGATTTCATTAGCTATGTTTGCTACTTTTTTCTTTTGATTTTGGAACACATTTATCCAAGTTTTGCATCATACTTGCGTTCTTGCTTTTATGACGCCCTTGTTTTGTAGGTTCGGACGATGATTAGGTCTATACAGAGGTGCGATGAAGGTTCTGACATGCACACTGACCTTACATTTACACTAGAGCTTGTGGAGGAGCTAGGCCGACTTAAATTGGCGAATGCACTTGCAGAAGCAGTTGACATTGGTACACAGGCCCCCGTTCGTGGCAGGCAACGTGGTGGGTCTTGTGGGGGTGGACATCGTGGAGGTGGTCAAGCTGGTCGCAGCCGTACGACCGAGTTGGGTCCCATCTACGAGGAAGGGAATGAGTCGGGTGCAGAAGAGGCATGGCTTGGCACTGATTGGGTACTGTCTGATGACGACGGCAGGACACCGCGATGCACGTCTGGCGATGGTGCTGGGCCATCCCATAGCGTCGATCATCAGGGCACTGTTCCAGCCCACACTACATCCCATGGTGCTAGCACGGACTATGAGGGCCCTCCTCGTATGTCGCCCCCAGTTTTCAGTGGATCTGCCCATGATGGTGGATGCATATTTGTCCCCACACCAGGCATGCCCACCCCACCTCTAGTGCATGTGGACCCCACCATGTTAGCTTCATCTCAAACCCCCCACGGAGAGGCTGTACAGATTAAGCAGATACCGGCTGAGGACATTGAGCCGGTGGAGGCTTTGCGGAGATCGCGACGCCCGCGTGTGCATGCTCCCAATTGCGGGACCGGTGATGGTATGTACTTCGTCTACACTTCCCATCTTCTTGAGCTACTTCTACTGTGCATTTGATTGATTATGTTAATTTAATTATGCTGTTGTGTCTGATGAAACAGGTAAGATTAGACCTGTCAGGGCATATGGGCGGAAACGAAAAGATCATTAAATGCCTTAGTGTATGCTTGTACTTCCTGCCTATAGGTGACTGCATAGTTACGTTTCACTTTTCTTCTAAAGTAGTATTTTTTTTTTAGACCTAACTGCAATGGTGGACACGAAAAGGCCATTGAGCCGGATTGTCCCTGTGTGCTTATTCTTCATGTGTATAGGTGACTAGAATAAGCATGCAAAATGTTCTACTGATTGGGGAGAATCTTGGTGGCTGTGCATCTATTTCAGGATCATTGCTTGGGGAGAATACTGGCTGTCAATGTGTTTGTTGTCAAGAAATTGATACTTTGGAGATAACCCATAAGGCGTATTGTATTTATTGATGTATTAGGAAGTTTTTCTGCACTTGGAGTTTTGATTGCAAATCGACAAATGTCTGGATTGGTATTCATTTGAAGCCAAACTTTCTTGTGTTTTTGTATGTTGTTAGCTACAGTAAAGTGGGTTGTAAGAGAGTAATTTGTTTTTTTATTTTTTTGAGAAACAAATGTGTGGCATTGTTGATAAGCAAGAAGAAGTAATTTGATACTTTCCGTAAAAGAGTTTCATGACGAAGTTTATGCGGATCAATGGCAGAACCAACTCCTTTGTAGCAAATCATTTATCCGAGTCTCTACAATGCTTGGCTAGGTATGTGTCTCTCTCCTAATTTTCTGATTCGCCTTCCCTAAAATTCCTAGATTGGTACATCCTCCTTCCCATTTTCTTATTTTTAATCTCCTTTAAATCCCCTCCTCTCTAGAATGATTAGATCTGTGTACATTTGATTACAAGTTCGTTAGTAGGGACTTTGGAGAATAGAATTTATATTTTTTTTTTTCCTGAGTTCTAGAGCAGCTCACAATATAACTTACCTAAAGCTGAAAACGGCAAAAATCTTAGTTATGTGTGCATGTTTTGTTCCTTTCGCTTCTTGGGGTTTGTAATTGTTATTTAACATTGTATATATTAGCTTTTCATTTTGCTAGCAATTTGGGAACCCAATGAGAAACAAAAGATTGATTATTGATTTTTTCATCAATTAGCCTTCTTATTTTATGATTTTCAGTATATATATATATATATATATATATATATATATATATATATATATATATATATATATATGTTGTGTGTGTCATTGGCCTATGAATCAAATCTTGTCCATCATTTGCTTTAATGAAATGATGGAGGCGTTCATTGCTTGAACTGGGGATGAAACAGCGTAATGATTATGTTGAGGGCATGGTATCCGTTAAAAAATTAAAAAGTATTGAGTGTGTTTTCTATTCTGGTTGGAAAAGTAATAGGATTTTACGCTGCTCACTCTTAGTGTTGTATGATGGTTACTCACACCATCATAGCACACTCCTATAATTATTGCATTTGCACGATAGGCTTGTTTTGTTGAATTTTGTTTGTAGTTTCGAGAGATACTTATATGATGATATGTGTTTGATTTTACATTTATGTAATTCAAGAAAGTGGTTTAGTTGGCCTCAAGATTGGTGGTTTGATTTGCACGGTGGAAAATCTGATATGCAAGGTTGAAAACCTAAACCACTGTCCAGCATTCATTACCAATCTGACTGGTTTTGTATTTATCTTCACATGATTGAGAGTTGAGTTATTTGCTTCAAAGTTGGCTTTATAATATGCATATTGGTGTTAGAGGACGCTAGAATTGAAAAAAATTCCCAAGGCTTTGCTTACCCTTCCAAGTAGTTGCAAGTCTATGTTTATCCTCTATATGGTTGAATGCCTTGGTAATCAATTTGCTCAAAATTTTATGAATTTTGGCTAACCATTTTAGCGAACACATTCTCTGAAGATAACAAGGCGGAGTATAAATTATAGATCTTGATAATAATCTCAGCCATTTCTCTTATATGTTATTTTTCAATAATTCATCAATATTTTATAGGTTGTTTTATCTGTTGATTACATGGTTGTTCATGCTTCTAATTGTATAGTTTATGCTCAGGAATTTTCATTTTTCCTTGGAGGGAAATGCAGTTAAGACCATTGAGCTGACATATCAGCTGGCACGTGACCTGTAGGAGAAGAATGAGGACTTGTTTGCTCTAGAAAATGGTATGCAGAGTAGCAACAATATTTCGTAGGGAATGAATTTATAAATTATTGCTTCGTTGCTGGCATTTATCTGGTTTTTCATTAGACAATTTGTTATTGCTATAGGACTTTCTGCCCCTGCTTGCATATGAAGGGCTGAATAAATTCCCAACGGTTCATCTGCTTAGCAAATAGTTGCTGAAACTTTGAATTGGCAATTCTTGGTGGTGATATATGCATGCTAGCCAAATAGAAAAACCAAAAGATAATAATATATACATCTTTGTTGAGCTTCCTTGAGCTATGAAACTGAAGCTCTGTGTCTCTCCAAAGAACAATCACATAGAGTACAGGTAAGTATTTGTAATTGATTATTCATTTCATTGTTGTAGCTATTGAGGTGATGTTCAATTGGATAATACAATTGGATTCATTTGCATATAAATTAATGTCTTTTATTTGAGAAGATATCAGTGTTTCATGTTGAGAATAGTAAAATTACTGTATTTTATTTTTTAAGAATTAATGTCTATTTGATTAATGTAAATCTCTATATACTTTAAAACTCAAATGATTTATATTTATGTTTTGTGATATAAATAAAATCCAGAATTATCTTAATTATTACTCTTTTTCCACGGGCACGTGCTGCCCAAACTAGTAATTTATCTACAGCATTTGGAACATGGGGCATTCTGAGTATTGTATACGAGGAGTATTTTAAGTTAAGAAAGACTCATTGGAGTTAAGTGTAGGCTTTTGTGGTTCTATTACAACTCTGTATGTTACACATAGTTCTAGGAGTATAATTGGTTGCTTTGTGATGTTATTAATTGGGTGGTGTTTGTATCTCTGATATGAATGTTTGATGGTATATTAATTCTTACAGTGTACATCAATTTTTTCCCAGAATATAGAGGATTATTCTGTTCTGGGTGCATCCTCTAAAATTGCTGCTATTCTTCCATTCCAGGTAGGCATTTGTCTTGGGTGGTGTTAGACCATGAATTGTTGATTTCATTTCTTAGTTGATCATTGCTTCTTATATGGTTGGGTGACTTTCATTTCCAGGTTGTAAGAGCTCCATTGCATGTTTGACAATGTGACCCTTTCATTCCTTGTGAAGGAAAACTGCACGGTAAGTATTTAGCCCAGCTTTAATTTTCATTGTCGAAGAAGGAAAGCTCTAACTAGAGTGCAAACACATTGGTCTTTTCTATAAGTAAAATACTAATTCTGTGCATGTTCTCGCAAATGCTATAAGAGAATAAATACCTAATGATCTCAACTTGTGAAGGTGGGAGATTTTGTCTCACCCCATTGAGTCACAAACTTGATTTAGGTTGTTAGATGTTCTTACTTTCATTATAAACTTGAGACATTTTCTCATCTATAAGGCTAATTTATTCTGTTGGGGCTTCTAGGTTCGAGGGTCTTTGAGTTTTTACAAGGGCATTACACCAAACTTTCCTGAAGAATGTTCTTGTTCAAAGGGAACCGGCCTCCATCAAATTGGCCATCTGTGGGTAAAGTTGAAATGCATGGTTTGCAGGTAACTATTTTTTTTTATTTAATTTAAAATTGTATAAGGTTCTTATGCTGAGATTCTAAGAATATCATTGATAAAACAGATAAAATATAGGCTGATGCACTTGTTCTGAGGGGGATCAGTTGCACATTTGAGGAAGGGCACAAAATACGTATTGTTGGCAGAATTGGCAGTGGCAAGACCACTCTCATAGGTGCTCTATTTCATCCAGTGGAGCTAGCTAGAGGGAAGATATAGTAATGTATCTATTGAAACCTGTAGTATTCCATGTAATGTTCACTTTTTACGTAATTTTGAAATTTTAAGTGTTCATTTTTTTATTCTAATTCAGAATAATATTACAAGGTACATCATAATTTTAGGGTTTTATTTACTGTGTTTGGGATTCAAGAACCTTTATATAGCTCTGTTATTTGTTTTTTTAGTTGGTTGGTGTCAATTTTTATTCATGGTTATTTTGTTTTGGACTTTCTATATTGTGGCTATTAAAATTTTCAGAATTGACTTGAAGAATTTAGATCATTTTCTGATGTTGGACGATTTATCATGTATGACTAATTCCAATCCTATCTTTTTTAAAGTTTGAATTTTCTTTGATTGGTATGAATTGCAATGAATCCTCCAACGAGGAGGATTTCCAAATCGTTCATGTAGAGGTTATGCAATTCATTGTTGTTTTTGACGTCATGTACATTCGTTACTCGTGGCTCATTGTGTATAGGCTGATCTTGTATTTTGTAACTACACATTAATGGATTGCAGTGAACCAAATAGATGGGGTACGACCAAACCTGACTGAATAGGATCAAATAGAGTAAATAGAATGTAGTACACCAATTTTCCTAGAAACCACAGTGGACCGAATAAGACCAAAATAGATATAATGGACCGAATAAGACCAAAGTAGTCCAAACACAAAAATAATAAGGTTATTTTTCCATATATACGTATCTGCCGGCCAAACAACTGGAAAACGATGACACTGCTACTTAAACCACACACGAAAGTAGTTACTTGCAAGTATACATATCTTACTAAATACCACAACAAGAAGTCGTACTTTTGCATTCATGCATCCGTACGTTGTCTCGTGGCTGCATCAACTTCATCATCCCCCACAACATGGGCCACCACTTCATTCAACATGTTTGCACTCAACGTTGCGATCCTCCTTGCGTGGTCACGCTCCTCAATGGCAACTTCCAACTGATACCTTAACAAAGTATTCCTAATGTCTCCACTGCCATAGTTGGTTCCTTCGCTTGGAGAAGTGCTAGGTGGAGTTGAGGTTGATATGTTTGGAGTTGCCCGCGATGTAGACGCACCACCATGCACGCCCATACCGTTACCATGCAAATACTCCATGTATGCAGCTTCGGCTTCCCTTCGATCTTTATATGATTTGTGATTGGCGTTTGGGAATTTATGAACTTGTCTACTCGCATCTAGCCAACTGTTGTATATGCCTGGAACACGACCGTTAAACACAACATAGGTACGTCCCATCCTGCTCTACAAACACGCAATGGTGGGAATTCTTTGCACCAGAATGTGGTTGCACCTTCTACCGTGTGAAGTGCGGTTATGTAGAGGAAATGGAGCTAAAACTCGATTCTACAGAAATCGAGTTATAGCAACATCTTCCCCTCCATAAAATACGGAGTTACAACGTAACTCGACTTCTTAGTAACCGAGTTTCTGAAATGCCGTCATTTCAAAATGTCTTGTCAACAGTAACTCGATTTCTATGGTATCGAGTTTTATGCAAAATCGATTTCCTCAATATCGAGTCATGGTTGTCCCCCTCCCCACATTTCAGAATCCATGCACGTGCCTGACTCTATCTGTGCTGAAAACCTTCACTGTCTGGCCTCTGAAAAAGAAAGCCTATGAGGTGAACAAAGTTTGCTAACTCTTCTGCCATTTACCTTGTCATTATTGCATCCTCACCAAACGTGATGTTGCTGCTGTGGTCCCCTTCTTCTCTATTCTGGCATATCTTCCCGACAGGTATATATTCACTTACATAACTACTTATAATTGGATTGACTTACATAACTACTTATAATTGGATTGCCATTTTAGGGACAAAATGGGATTGCTTTCTACAACTGTCTTATTCTGACATTATGTGTGTGTATATATATATGTAAATGTATGTATGTATAGATATATGTATATATAGAAAAACGTACCTACCCATATCATAAGATGTATATGTGGCATGAACAAATATATGTAAATATAAACAAAGCTACCTACCCATATATGATCACATGTATATGTATATATATATATATACACACACTTATATAGGTATGTTTATATATAATGTATGTGCTTAGGGCACCAATTTTTTGAAACATTTTGTTAGGAATTGCAAAAACTGTTAATGCATTGAAAATCCTGAAAAAAATTGTCCAAAATACGATTAATTATTGTGTGCTCTTATGACATACATTAGCAAAATCTTATATGTGTGTGTGTGTGTGTGTGTGTGTGTGTGATAGTGACATTGTATACATATTGTTCCTAAATATGTATAGATATAGTAATGTATATAATAATTATTTTTGAGAATTTTTTTGGGAAATATGTATATAATCATTCTAAATAAACATATATATAAACAAACATTGTACGGTGAATTCATATGATGACATATGCATTCATTCATACATATTAACAATGATGTGTAATGTATACTAAGCTTTAAATTGTATGGCTCTTTCAGTTCTGAAAGGCTTTACTGTGTGGGTTCTGAAAAAGAAAGCCTGCGAAGTGAACAAATTTTGCTGACCATGTTTGCATTTTCCTACTCCCTATTGCATCCTTACCAAGCGATATTACAAACACCCTGATTCTTTGTTGTGGCACGTCTCCCCTAAAAGGCCAATGTTTGTGTCCAAACGAATCAAGTGTGTACACCTATAATTAGGATAGCATCATAGTGCATCTGTAAAAGATTAATTACTGCTGCATTAACATAACCCCCTATCTTCTGCATGATAACCACAATTAATTGTCCTTATCCAGGTCTGGCATGGGTCGTCACTGCTTCTACGTTTACTATGATGGGGAACAGTATTTCCATGACTTGCATGGGCTGTCCTATAGAGGCGAGTCAGTGAAGCAGAAGTTCATTGAGTTGAAATGGGGAACACACTTGAGAAAAATGCAACGGAAGATAATGGAAGCTCTACGGTTGGACAGGGAGTCACATAAGATATCCATCGTGTACCGTGCCCCCCAGATACTTGTGAGTACTCAGGTTGTCTACAACTCAAATCCGTTGGCTTGCGATGCTGACGTGGACATGATGTGGGCAGTGATTAAGCGGACCCCCCAGTTCATAGCGTCCGACTTGTATGTAACTGTTGAGGCTGTTGGGTTCCATGGTAGTGCAAGTTTACAGCATGCCAGTAGGGTGGAAGAGCCACACTCATTGTCAGTTGACGTGCATCCTCCCTCTGCCTATGCCACGCCTTTCCCCTACAATAATCAACCATGTAGTGCGGTTGATCATTTGGACAACACCGAAGTGGTGGGCGCCACCAATACACATGATGTGGGAGGGTCTAGTCACACATATGAACATGTCCAAGCTGATATGGACGGGGGGAATTGATATTGATGCCAGCCGAGATGTGTACGAAGAGTTCATTGATACTGATGGACCAGTGGACGACGCGGAGGTCTTAGATGTACCACTGATCGAAAATAACGAGGAGGATTGTCTTACAACAATTCCTATCCCAGAATGGTTCACATCAAACACATGGGACAATATTATTGACCTATCACCTGCATTGGGTACAGGACATCTTACAAGTTGGCATAAAGGTGACCACCCAGCAAGGGGGATGCTATTCAAGAATAAAGCCTCTGTTCAATATGTGTTGACCCTCTACTCTGTGGAGCGTAATAAGCAATACAAGGTCATCAAGTCTGACACCAATAGGCTGGTAGCGCGGTGCATACATGAGGCATGTATGTGGTCAATTCGGGCCAATTGCAGCAAGAAGCACGGGATGTGGGTTATCAGTACATGTAAGGGTCCCCATAGTTGCTCATCCCTCCAGCTAGCAACTGATGGGCGGATGATGGATTCAAAGTTCATCTCTATTGCACTTGAGAAGTATGTACGCGAGGACCTAACCCGAAAGGTAAGGGACTTGCGTAGTATGTTGAATGCAAGGCATGGGCATGATGTAACTATGTACAAGGTTTGGGAAGCCAAACAGAAGGCAATTGCACGTATTTACGGGGATTTTGACGAGTCGTACGCGGAATTACCACGATTTCTAGCTGCATTGTCCGATGCAGATCCGGATACTGTGACCACATTAAAGTGTGACCCCCATGTCCCGGGGACTTGTATATTCAACTCCGCGTTTTGGGCTTTCGGTCCGTGTATTAGAGGGTTCAGGCATTGCAGGCCGGTGATAAGCATAGATGCAACGCACCTCTATGGCAAGTACAAAGGAAAGCTGTTGATAGCAATGGCAACAGATGGTAACAACGAGGTTTATCCACTCGCATTTGCCATTGTCGAAAGCGAGAGCATGGAGACATGGGGATGGTTCTTGGCATGCTTGTTGACCTATGTTACAGACCGGAACAATTTGTGTATAATATCCGACAGGCATTGTGGGATACAATCATGCTTCGATGACACCACTAGGGGCTACTTGCAACCGCCCTTAACCCATCATCGGTATTGCCTCCGCCATTTAGTAAGCAATGTTAACACTAACTTCAATAGTGTGCCGTTGAAGAACTTGGTATGGAACGCAGCAACTGCGAATCAAGTTAGGAAGTTTGAGAACACCATGGATTGCATCAAGAATGTCAACCCGGCTGCGTACGACTATCTTAACGAGGTAAATCAAGAAAAGTGGACACTTGTACATGACCATGGGCACCGATATGGGGCAATGACAACCAACCTGTCAGAGTGCTTCAATGGGGTACTTAAGGGCGCACGTAGCTTGCCCATAACTGCAATGGTGAAGTTTACATTTTACAAGGTGAACTCATACTTTGACGAACGTTGAAACAAAACCCTAGAGCAGTTGGAAGAGGGGCAAGTGTGGTGCAAATATGCCTATGACAAGTTCGAGGCAAATCAAGAGAAGGCGAAGCTCCATATTGTTAGAAGGATGAGTGCGCAACAACGGTTATATACTGTGGAGACACAGTCTTCACTGTTGAACACTGGCGGGGGAGATCACACCCATAGGGTTTCCCTCATAGACATGACATGCACGTGCGGCAAATGGGAAGCAAACAAGATCCCTTGTTCCCACTTGATAGCAGTTTGTGCCAAACACAACCATGATGCCACTGAGTATATGGATCATTTCTATCGCATTGAAGAACGGTATCACAGCTATGAGCCGATATTCCAACCACTGAAAGATAGGTTAGAATGGCCGGAGCCAGCAGAAAGGAGAACCGTGATGCCAAACCAGCGGTTGATCCGTGAGAAAGGTCGGCCAAAGTCCACGAGAATCCGCAATGAGATGGATGACGAGGATAGGGAGTTGCCAACCTCATTGTGGATTGAGAATGGACCAAAGTTGAAGTGTGGGTTGTGTCGCCAAGAGGGTCATAACCGTCGTACATGTCCAACTCGAAATGTGGCTTGAACAAGCCATGGTGCTATGTAGCAGGTAACAATTACAAATCATAGTAACAAGGGGGTATCATACGTTATTCTTCTTTACATGTTTAGATATTACATTATATGAGTTATAATTAAGATACCTGGAGTTATTTGTAGATTGGAACCATGATAGTAATACCATTGTATCAAATTTAGCTCCACTTTGGGCAGTCTTGTGATTACTTCTTCAAGTAGTTGCAGTTAGTCTTAACTCCTACATATTACCATTCCAAGTCTTTTGTCCCAGTTTTGGTGTTCTGTCAATCTTATTGTTTGTGGTGTACATATTCTAGTATTCATGGGGTCTCTATTTCCCTAACTGTATATGTTTTGCTGCAGATTTGTAATTGTCGCCAAGGTGTAACTGTAGATGCTCGTCATTTAAGCAGGCAAGCCTGAAGGTTCTTCTGTATTTGTCAATTCAATTTATTAATTAATGTGGGTTGTATACTAATTTCTGTGTTGGCTACTCCTCAGAATGGAGGCAACTTCTGAAGAGAACAAAAAGAAGGTGTCACTCAAATGCGCAGACTCCATGTTTGCCTAAAACCATTGTTGGCGGATGCTGTCCAAGTTTCAAGTTACAATTGTGAAGAATGTTTAAAATGCAGAAATTGAACTTTTTATTTTTGTACATCAACTGATTTAAATGCATAGAGGCTCTTTACTTACAAATAAACTTGTATATATGGATGATTTTTTTATTTGCGTAAGGGAAATGGGGGAATGTTACTGATGGATGTGGTTGGAAGTAGATGGATGACTTGTTGTTCACAGTATGGTTGTCAGCAGGTCCACTTTTACAATGAATAAGCACGCCAATACTGAATGGGTGTGAACAGTGCAAGTCGCAAGGAAAATTTCAAGTAGAGAGGCAATACTAAAAGAAACTCGATTTTCAATTTAACGAGTTACGTCCAAACCACAGTCAATCCTCTTCGACTACATCCAGTCCAAGTATCTGCGCTGGGTGGGGAAACCCAGTCAACGTAACTCGATTTCTGTAGATCCGAGTTACGTAGAACGTAACTCGATTTTTTTAGTACCGAGTTACGTTGGAGAGCACTGTGCACAGTTAGAATCCTCTTGGACTGCATCTGGACCAGTCCAGATATATGGGCTGGGTGTTAGAGCCCAGACAACATAACTCGATTTATGTAGTACCGAGTTACGTAACTCAACTTCTTTAGATTCGAGTTACGTGGGAGACCATTCTACACAGTTAGATTTCTCTTGGACTGTGTCTGGACCAGTCCAAAAATCTGGGCTGGGAGGGGGAGGGCAGTCAACGTAACTCAATTATTCTAGTACCGAGTTCCGTTGAAAGGAACTCGCTTTCTATAGCTTCGACATACCCTGAAGACCATTCTCCACACTTAGATTCCTCTTGGACTGCATCTGGACCAGTCCAAATATCTGGGCTGGGCAGTCAACGTAACTCGATTTCTTTATTACCGAGTTAAGTTGAAAAGAACTCGATTTCTCTACTTTCGAGTTTTCCTCTTGGACTGCCTCTGCACCACTCCAAATGGAATTTTTTTTCTAAATAACAATAAATATTAAAAAATTTAGTTATTTGTCACGTTTCCAAACAATTTCGAAAAGTAGCATCTCGAGTGTCTAAAACTCGATTTCCAAGATAAAAATCGAGTTTTTAAGTCTCGATTTGTAAGTGGATTTAGAAAACTGGAAAAAATAAGCTGAAAATCGAATTTTAAAGACTCCATTTCCGTAGATTGAATAAAAACGCTGCTATAGATCTATAAAACGTCACTATAGGGCTTAAAAACGCCACTATAGGTCTCCCTAAACCTGTACTTACAAAAAATTTTTTGCAGGAAAACGCCGCTATAGGGTTTTAAAACGTCATTGTAAGGCTAAAAAACGCCACTATAGGTGAAATTTTTTTATCTAATATGGATCTCGAGTTTCTAAAACTCGAGATGCTAGTTTCCTATATTGTTTCAGACATTGTCTAACTAACTATATACAATTCTTTTGCACTGCTATTTTGCACATTACCTCCTCCAAATGCATTGGCTGGGGTGAGAAGCCCAGTCAACGTAACTCGATTTTCGTATTACCGAGTTACGTAGAGAAGAAATCGATTTCTCTAGCTTCGAGATACGTTGAAGAGCATTGTGCACACTTAGATTCCTCTTGGACTGCGTCGGGACCAGTGTCAATGTAACTCGATTTCTCTATAAGCGAGTTGTTGGCAGGTAAGTCGATTAACCTAGTATCGAGTAAGTCTACTAGTAACCCGATATTACGGATATCGAGTTACGTCCAAACCACACTCATCATGGATTCCTCTGAGATACACTGCGCACAGCATGGACTCCTTTGACCACACAGAACTCGATTTCCTAATAATCGGGTTATGTGTATGACCACACACCGTTCTGGCCACTATTTAGTGCTCAAACGTACGAAGTAGCAATTGTTCAACTTCTCAGCGAAAAGACTTGGTGTTTGGAGAACCAGAACAATGGCTTCTCAATGGCGGAGAGACAACGACGATGGTCCTGCTTATCGGTCCCCACACTTTTTCAAGATTATTCTACCGAATGCTGTTCAGGAAGGAAAGCTTGTAAGTATGCTTAAATTTATAAACTAGATTCCTCTGAAAATCATATGCTAATACACGTCGTCCACTTCATCTTCTTTATTTGTGATTCTTGAAAAAATTTACATTTGTTACATGTAGTCAGAAAAACTTTCATTTTGCAATACGTAGGTTACATTTTAAGAAGAACACTGTCACATAACAGAGTACTTTTGCATCGAACACTTTTATATGAACAAAAAATGAAACAGGATTAAGCGCATGGTAGAGATTGAGGAAAAATAAATACAGAGCAAGAGCAGATAGCATTTTTTTGAAAATGTGATAGGGGTTATAGGGTCAGCACAGATGTATAACTCAATTTAAACTGTGAAACTGTGTCCTGGGATCAAACTAGGATACACAAATCGTTCACTCTTTTTATCATCTGTTTTTTAGAGTTCACAAACTTATGAAGTGGCTAAGTGGCAAAAATTTGTACGTCTAAATCGAAATCCTGCCCATAAACAAAAGTGGGTCATCTTCAATGTTTCCCCAACACCCCAAAACCAAATCACAGACACATTACAGAAGCACTCAAAATACAACATTTCCCCACAATTTTTTACATTTCAACAACAACAGAGAAATGTTGGATGTTGAAAGCTGTTGATGGTTATTTTGGTTATAAGATTAGGTTGTATAAGAAGCATAAAAATTCATAAGATTTGTTACTGTCAAATATCGAGCCCTTAATATGACAGATTGAGGTTATAGCTATTAAATATAACTTCAATGTTGCATGGGCTGTTATTTTATTTTGTTTGATTTGTACTTGATCATAAATTTGTTCTTGTTCCTTCCTTTCTTCCTCCTCCCTCTTTCCTCTTCCTCATTTTACTTAATGCAGTGAGCATTGATAAAAATCTGTGGATGTGGTCATAAAAATCTGTGGATCAGTCCATTTTCTTTTATTTTTTGTGTGGGGGTGGGGGGCTGTAACTAAGGAGTATTCTGCAATGTGTTTTACTTTTATTTTCTACCAGTGTGTATAAGGATTTTGTCTGCTTTTTTGAGCTTTTGTTCATCCAACAAATAGTAATACCATTGAACACTTATGAAAGTAATATGACCTAACAATCACTAAATCCATTTTTCCTGCAATGGTAGCTGCACAACTCCATAGAGCTTGATTGATTGCATGTGTTTATTTCCCTAGCCTGCATTTATGTTATGGAGATTCTTTTTACAGCGGATTCCAGATAAGTTTGTGCAGAAATTTGGAGTGGATCTGTCAGATATGGCCTTTCTCGCTATTCCAAATGGTAGAAAATGGAAAGTCAAGTTGACACAACATGCTGGGGGGGTTTGGTTTCAAAATGGTTGGTCCGAATTTGCAAGCTCTCATGGTGTAGCCGTGGGGCACTTGCTGGTTTTCAAATATGAAGGAAATTCACACTTTGATGTACTCATATTTGATGCCACTGCAACAGAAATAGACTATACTTTAGACGACGAACTCCAAGTTCATAGGATTGAAGATGATGAGAGTGATGACAGCTCTGTTGAAATCATCAAACAGTTTTATAGGGGAGAGGGTTCAGGTTTGAATGCTACACTTTTGTAAGCAACTGGTTGATTTGTTTAGCATGTTTACTATTAATTTTATGTGCATGACTTCATATTTTCAACTCGTTTCAGGATCAGCCCATCCTAAGAAAGACGGTGGTGTAGCTGAAAATATTGTTACAGCCAATGCTTTTAAATCAGATAATCCCCTTTTCAGTCTTAACATTCGTCCATCCTACGTTAATGGCAAGGATCGTGCGGTAAGCTTTTAGCTTCACTAAAATGAAATATTTTTGTAATTTAGAAATGCAACTCCCATTAACTATCATTTTTCATAGATCAATTACAAAGATTGTCACAGTATATACTTGTTGTTGGACATTTTGTTTGTAATGATTTGCTTATTTGTGTTTTTAGGTGAAAAGATGTATATATATTTAACTGTATCATTTGGATATCAAATAGTATCATCTTAGGTTGAACTATTTTTTAAATATCTGTTATTGTTCCTTGTACAGAGTTTACCCCAAGACATTATCAACTACTTACCGAGAGAAGGGTTTACCAAGGACTACACCAAAGCAAGTGTACTCCCTATCAAGCTCCAGATTGTGGACCGAGTATGGCCTGTGAAGCTATACATTTATGAACGAAGTGGGGGTTCATCATGTGTCGTATCAGCTGGTTGGTCTGCATTTGTGAGGGAAAATAGTTTGCGAGTAGGAGATGTTTGCGTATTTGAGTTGATTATGAGGGACGGTGTTGTGTTAAACGTCCACATTTTCAAATGCCAAGACTAAGTGCTTAGGGTGGATGCAAAGTGATGATAATGTATTATGTGATGTTTAGAGTGTGTTTACTTTGCAACTTTATTGATTGGGTACTTTTGGGATGTTTAGAGTTTCAGTCTTGGAAAATTTGTAATTACTATGATGAACTTTCATATGTATTTTAAAATGAATGTGATGCTGTATTTTTTTCTCCAACTTCGTTTGGATTTTGGCCTTTTTGCGTGTCATTCAATTATATTACATTCAATGGCGACTCCAGGATTTTATTTTAAGGGGGTCAGCCTTGTTAATGCTATAGGATTTTGTTTTAAATTGTAGACATTGTTGTATGTTTTGTATATATTGTAACACTTTAATACAATAACACCAAATCTAAAATTTTTCTTTGCATAGATTTTTGATGTTTGCAAATTTAGATGTTTAAAAAATACGTGAGAAGTTAATCCATCAATTGTGTCAATCAATGTCAATAGTTTGAGGGTTCATTTAGATGTTGACATTGCATAGTTTGCATATAGTTTCACCAGATTAGAAGTTTATATGTTTGTGTCTTTCTGTCAATCAATATAAATATCACTTGTGCTTCACATTTTGATTGAGTACACAGTTGCCTTGGACCCAACAGCAGATATGCCAATATGAGATATTTAGTTATTCAATCACCAGCTCAAACTTTTCTTTGCATAGATTTAAGTCAGAAATACAGAAATAGTGGTTTGAATGTTCATCAGCACTATCATCTTATTCTAGTGAGAGAGAGAGACAGAGAGAGAGAGAGAAAGAGAAGAACTAAATGTGCTATCTTTTTGTTGTTTGAAGCATGCAGTAGCTAATCGTAAAGCATTAGCTGCATCCAGATAACCTTGATAAAATGGACCTACCGTGTCTTCAGCTACAGGTAAGATGTTTTGAATTTTTTAGTTGGTGAATAATGTCCTTTTTGGAGTTAGATACCACTGATCATGATAATGCCATCATGTTCTCAAGATATCTAAAAGAATAAAGTACTTTAAAGGTACAGATATTTTAAACTTTTTATTATTATTAAATATAGTGATCCTTGGCCCACATTTACTCTATCTCATATTAATCTAATGCTGTTTAGACTTACAACTACAAATATTTGTGGTGTACAATATCAATTCCCTCTTTTAAAGATTTTATATTATCAAACAATTGGAGATTTAAAATTCTCCAAGTCATTGATCTACATATAACAGAGTTATTAAAAGGGTATTTGCCATCACATTAATGCATGTAATTCTATCATTGTCATAAGGAATCGTGAGTTTGGATTATTTCTAAATCCATTTTCTGAAGAAATTTTCATGAAAACTGTGAAACTTACATTTTATTGAAAATCATACCACTAAAAAAAAAGTAAATAAAAAATATTAAACAAAAAGGCTACGCATGATTTTAGGAACAACTTAGAAGACTACTTGTAGCAGTCCCAGAATGGCAGAATGATGACACTAGAATTTAGGGCAGCCCTACAAATTTCTTATTGAAGGCAGGTAATGCTTACATATTTCAGAACCATTTTTATATTAAAAGTGCTTGGTAACACATCACATCACAAAAAGATTCATGAACGGCAATTATTTATGTTAGCTTTAGCACAATACCTGCACCATATTGCACAAGGAAATTGAGGATCAGACACATGAATTGAGGTATCATAATTAACAAGCCCAGTCAACTTGTTATTGTCAATACCACACTAAATTAATGTTAAGAAATGTTTACACCTGACAGGAAGATTAAGGGAGAAGAGGTCTATGGGTGAGACCAGTGAAAATAACTCAAGTTCTACAAAATTGAGTAACTCTGCAAATAACTCGCTTTCTGATGTATCGATTTATGTGCAAGCCATTACACACTGAAATTGCATTCTTCAGATAATCTACTACGAATAACTCGATTTTATCAGAGTCGGGTTATGTGCAAGGTAGCCCTATACAGTTGGATTCCTCTTGGACTGCATCTGGACCAGTCCAGATATATGGGCTGGGTCGGCCCATGTGTACAACGTAACTCGAGTTACGAAATACCGAGGAATTCTAAATATAACTCGGTTTCTGAAATATCGATTTATGTGCAAGCCGTTCTACACAGAAATTGAATTCTTGTGATTTTCCAGTGCACACAACTCGATTCAAGTAGAATCGAGTATTGTGGCAGGCCTACCTTTAAACTTGGATTCGTCTTGGACTGCATCTGGACCAGTCCAAATATCTGGGCTGGGTGTAATATAACTCGAGTTAGAGATAGTCGATTTATTTGAAATTAACTCGTTCTCTACAGTATCGAGTTATGAGAAAGCCGTTCCACCATTAACTGGATTCTTGTTATTTGTGCTACACCTAACTCGATTTACGGACAATCGGTTTATGTGCAAGCCCTTGTGCCGAAAATTTGGATTGCATGTAACTCGAGTTCTATAAAATCGAGTTATATGGACATTACAATCTATGACCCATTTTTATCAACTCTTCCCCAGTTCTGCAGAACTTGCAGCTGTCCGAAATTACATCTTCGATTGCTCTCGCTTCATCCGGCTAGAACCCACAATTTCCCGTGCAAATTCTTCAAGGATTTTACATAGTAAGACTCTTTTAACGGTTGCTGTCTTTGAAATTACACATTGTTGGTGCGTTATTCTCAAATTTTTTTTTTGGGATAATTACACATAACCCACCTGTGGTTTGGGCGAAAATCACTTTGCCTACCCGTGGTTTGAAAAGTATCACTTAACCCACCTGAGGTCTGTTTCCGTCACTCTCCGTAACCCACCTCGGTCTCTGCCGTTACAAAAACACCTTTTAACCCCAAAATAGAACATAACGCAAATCAAAACCCCCAAAACTCAAACACTTTTCGAGAGAGACACCCAAGGTGCAATCAGGCTTGTTCTTCGCGGTTTGGAGCGTGTGGAGAGGGAGAAAGCACTTGTTTTGCATCATCGAACCTGGGCAAGGTATGTGTGATGTTTTTTCATCTGCATTTGGGTTCTTGATGTCATTTTTTTATGGTGACCCACCCACGTAGTTAGGTTTTGCTGTTCATCTGCACAGTAAAAATTTTTTTGTATGTTAAATTAGCATTTTGCTATTTATGTGTAGAATCGCTTAGGATATGCATTTTGCGATTGTTGTTTCTATAATGCATATACCTGAAGGAATCAAGTTTATTTGTCAATGATTGCACTTGTTTGTGAAGTGTGGGTAGTGTGGTCCCTATGAATTTGTTGGGAGTCTGGTTTTGCATGTGCTTTATGTGGTCCTTTGTCCGTGTGTTGTTGTCAATTTGTTGGCTTGTTGTCTCTTTTGGCTTCTTCTCACTTTCTGCATGTCAGTGTGTGTAAACAAAATACTTATTTTAATTGCAGATGGATGATGTCACATTTGACCTTGAAATTCATGTTGGGGGATGTTTTGTGGAGGAGCCAACCATACAATATGTGGGTGGGTCTGTACGTTTACTGACAGAGATTGACCCTGACAAGTTGAGTTACTTTGAAATTCGGGATTTATGCCATCTAGTTGGTGCTCCTAAGGAACACAGTAGATATAAGTATTTAATTCCTGATGGTGATCTACAGCATGATTTAAGAGACATAGAAACAGATACAGATGTCGTAAACATGACTAACCTTCATAAGGCATGGTATGCTGAAAAAATCATAATCTATACTGACATAGATGTGGAGCCATTGGCAGTTGAGTATCCTGATGCAGGGGGAGTGGCAGATGGTGGCGTAGGTGGTGATGCAGGGGGAGTGGCAGGTGGTGTAGGTGGTGATGCAGGGGGAGTGGCAGATGGTGTAGGTGGTCATGCAGGTGGTGATGTAAGTGGTGATGCAGCAAGGGTTGAAATAGAATTGGATAGTGATGATGATGAAGATGATGAAAATGATGATGAGAGTGATGATGAAGATGATGTTGAGGATGTTGACATTGATGCAAGAGATGAAGAACAGAATGTTGAAGGAGATGATGATGATGATGATGATGATTGGCTAAATGAAGGCCTAGAGGGGGATGGCTTTGGTGATGATGTATTTGCTGCTCAAAACTCAGCTCCACAAGGTTCTGCTCCCAATACAAACCCAGAATCAAGCAATGCACCCCACACAGCCCCAGAATCAAGCAATGCACCCCACACAGCCCCAGAATCAAGCAATGCACCCCACACAGACCCTGAGTGGGCTGAGCCAGCCCTTGAGGATGACCTGGTAAGCATGGATGGGTCTGATGATGAGCAGGTACCTGAGCAAGTGGAGTTTAATGCTAAGAGTGACATGAGAAATGTTGTACTGAAGAAGGAGATGAAGTTCCCTAATGCAAAGGTGTTCAGAGCTGCTTTGAGGGAGTATGCAATCAAAAAACCTATTGACATCAAATTCAAGCTTAATGAGAAGACCAAGATATCAGTTCACTGCAAGAATGGGTGTGGGTGGAGATGTTATGCATCTCAAATAAGTGGAGAGCTAACATTTCAAATTAAGACCTTGACTGATGACTGTACTTGTCCCAAGTCTTTCAAAAACAGCCAAGCAACATCAGCTTATGTTGCTAAGAGGTTCATTGAGGATTTTAGCAAAAATCCAAATTGGGAGGTGAGTGGTGTACACAACCATGTGATGCAAAATTTATCTGTTGACCTAAGTGTAAACCAAGTGTATAGGTCAAAGAGAAAGGCAAAGGATTTGATAAATGGAGATGAGCAACTGCAATATGGTGTCCTTAGGGACTATGCACAAATGATAACCACTGTAGACAAGGGGAGTAGGGTTATATTGCAGACAGAAATGGCTGAGGAGACTTCCCAGCCAAAATTTAAGAGGATGTATGTTAGGTTCAATGCTCAGAAGGTAGGATTTTTAGGTGGATGCAGGCCATTTATAGGTTTAGATGGTTGTCACATAAAGCACAGATTTGGTGGGCAAATCTTATCTGCCACTGCCAAGGATGCAAATGACAACATTTTTCCAGTAGCCATGGCTGTTGTGGAACAAGAAACCAGGGAGTCTTGGATATGGTTTTTGGAAATTTTTGCTGATGATATAGGGAGGCCAGAGGAGCTTCAGTTGGTCTTCATTTCTGATAGGCAAAAGGTATGCAAGTTTTGTTTTGTTCAGTTACACTTGAATAATTGACTTTGTTTGCTGAACTAACTTGTTTTGTTTGTTTGTTTACTGGCTTATTTACAGGGGCTTATACCTGCAATAGAGACACTATTCCCTACCGTGGAGCATAGATACTGTGTGAAACACATCTACAACAATTTCAAAGTTGATCACAAGGGATTGGAGTTGAAGGATGCATTGTGGAGGTGTGCTGCTGCCACAACAGTAAGGGAGTTTGAGAGATGCATGCAGTACATAAGGGATTTGGATGAAAAGGCATATGAGTATCTTGCAAACATTGCACCTGCACAGTGGACAAGGTCACACTTCACTCCTAGGGCCTTAACAGATTGTTTGGTAAATAATTTGAGTGAGTCTTTTAATGCAATGATATTGAAGTCTAGGGACAAGCCTATCTTGGCAATGTTGGAGTGGATTAGGGTTAGACTTATGACTAGGCTTTACACAAAAAAGGAAGGGATACAGAAGTATGCTGGAAAGTTGTGTCCAAGCATACAAGATAGGTTGGAGAAATTGAAGGTTGAAAGTAAGGCATTTAGTGCTACCCCAGCTGGTAGGTTCCTTTATGAGGTAGGCAGTCAGTATGAGAGGCATGTAGTTGATTTGGT
This sequence comes from Quercus tomentella, assembly GCA_028535165.1. NCBI lineage: Eukaryota > Viridiplantae > Streptophyta > Magnoliopsida > Fagales > Fagaceae > Quercus > Quercus tomentella. The sequence goes on along the minus strand of JAPQVY010000089.1, from coordinate 18,220,851 downwards.
GAAGAAGACATGTAGCTGTAGGTCTTGGGATTTAAATGGCATTCCCTGCAAACATGCCATAACAGCCATTTATACAAACATTGAGACACCAGAAGACTATACCCACCCATGCTACTTCAAAGAAACTTACATGGAGATATACAAGGAGGTACTTCCTCCCATGCCTGGCCAGTCAGAATGGGCTGAGACTGGACAGCCTGCTCCCCTGGCACCTCACATATACAAACCACCAGGCAGACCACCCAAGCAAAGAAAGAGGGCTTCTGATGAGCCTAGGAACCCTTACAAAGCAAGTAGACAGAACAGACCTGTAAGATGTGGGAAATGCAAAAAGGAAGGGCATAACTCAAGAGGGTGCAAGGCTAGCATTACTGGGGAGACACCATGGCAGAGGAGACAGAGACTTCAAAGAGAAAAAGCTGTAAGTAATTAGGATTTAAATGGCAAAAAACAAAAAAAAAAACTTGTTTTTAAACTTACAATAGACACTGTATTGAAACTGGGTTTTGTTGCAGGCAAGGGAAGGGGTGCCTGCACCTAGATCTGCACCTCAGCCTGCACCTCAGCCACCATCCCAGCAGCCTACACAGACCTACAACATGATGTCTGCCACTCAGCCTTCATCCTCACAGCAAGGAAATCAACCTAGGCCATCTCACAAGAGAGCAGGATGGTTCTCTTCTTCACAACCAGAGTTTCACACACCTAGGGAGACCTGGGATACCTTACCAAGTTCTTCACAGGTAACTTAGTCCTGGATGGTTGTGTAGCTTGGGATATTTTTTAACAAGTGGATCTATTTTTTATTTTGTAGCCTTCACATGCAAGTGGGAGCACTGGTGGTGTGAGGACTAGAGGACAGCTTGCTGCACAAAGGCCACCAAAAATGAATCCAGTGGGTGGAAAGAGGAAAGAGTAAAGGCAAGAAATGAATGAAGCTAGTGGGTCGCATGCCAGCATTGGGAGTAAAGCTAGTGGGAACATGTGGGCCTTTTTGGTTTTTTTTTTTTGTGAAGACCACTGTTGGCCTTTTGTAATTATCAATTAGTGTAAAAAACAGTCACTGCTGGCCTTGGAATGTGCTTTTTTGTAATTACTAATTAGTGTAAAAAACAATCACTGCTGGCCTTGGAATGTGCTTTTTTGTAATTAAGGTACAATATGGAAGTTGTGATATTACAGTTTGTATGGAACAATATTTGTCCAAACTAGATTATATGGAAGTTTATTTATTGCTACTACAAATTGTGTCCAAGTATATTATTTTTATTGTGGAATGGTATGCACAACCAAATTATATGAAAGTTTATTTATTGCTACTACAAACTGTGTCCAAGTATATTTTTCTAATAGAGTATATGGGAAGTTTTTATTGTGGAATGGTTGTTATGGTATGCACAGCCAAATTATATGGAAGTTTATTTATTGCTACTACAAATTATGTCCAACTATATTTTTCTAATACAGTGTATGAAAGTTTTTATTGTGGAATTGTTGTTATGGTATGCACAGCCAAATTGATAATTAACCATTACTTCTTCCATTGAATGGTTGTTAGGATATGCACAAAATACTCAAGAATTGACCAATTCTTCATTCATTGACACATCAAAACATTACATCAGTAGGCTAGTGCTATTACAATGCAAATTCATTAACACCATTGCCATAACTATCTCTACTAACCAATTAACTACTTCAGGGGCAACAATCTAGGTCTCTTCACTCCAGAGAACTCAATTGAGCCAAAACACAACAACATAACAATAACAAAAAAGATCCATGACAAAATGCATGCAGACTTCCACATTCTTTGCTTCTCTTCAGCAAGAATGGCTTTTTCCTTAGCTTTTGCACAGACAGCTCGAGCCTTTCTCTCCCTCTCCTTGGCTTTGGCTTCCTCTTCAAGAGCCTTTTCTGCCATTTGCCTAGCTTCTTCTGCCGTTTCTAGAGCTGTCCTTTCCCTCTCATTTGCAAGTTGGAGAGCAGTCTGAAGCCTAGACATCTTCTCTAGAGCCAAAGGTGCAGCTTCATTCCCACGAGGACAGGTTGGGTTATCAATCCAAACAAAGAAAGGACACTTAGGACCAACCTTATAACGGCTACAACCCAAGAACCTCCTCCCAAAATTGTGCAAACTCAAACTTGTTCTCAAAACACAAGTCTGCTCATTGCACATATGTCCACATGAACCCGAGAAATTACCACTTGATGAAGACATCTCAACATACCACGATTCCTGGATTTAGACTTTCACACAGTAAGTTCACACTTGAACAAAATCTGAAACCCTAAATCAGGAACAGACCCAAATGCAGATGAAAAAACATCACACATACCTTGCCCAGGTTCGATGATGCAAAACAAGTGCTTTCTCCCTCTCCACACGCTCCAAACCGCGAAGAACAAGCCTGATTGCACCTTGGGTGTCTCTCTCGAAAAGTGTTTGAGTTTTGGGGGTTTTGATTCGCGTTATGTTCTGTTTTGGGGTTAAAAGGTGTTTTTGTAATGGCAGAGACCGAGGTGGGTTACGGAGAGTGACGGAAACAGACCTCAGGTGGGTTAAGTGATACTTTTCAAACCACGGGTAGGCAAAGTGATTTTCGCCCAAACCACAGGTGGGTTATGTGTAATTATCCCTTTTTTTTTTTATGCTTGACACTTCTATGTCTATGAAGATTGTGATGAAATTGGGTGTTTGGCTAGTCAAATGCATTGTTGTTAGTAAGGTTGCCTATGTCATAGGTTCTCTTCCTTCCACAACATGAACTTGCCAGTGGCTCCATATGTGTGTGGTACTCCTTATGGTGGTTGTATGTCTGAACTGTACATTGTGCAATTTATTTTCTGTTTTTTGTAGAAGCTGGTGAAACTTACTACATGTAGCTACGAATTTCGAAAATATGTCAGTTCCTAAATCCACTTGTATGTTTCCTATATAATATTATTACTGGTATATACTCTAGGTCTCTAACTTCAAATTATTGACTCGGACCAAAATGCATTACAATTATTGCACCAACTAAACAACCCGTGAATAAGAATATTGTTTTTTCATTGTGTTGTTGTAAACTGCTCTAGACAGTATATTGTATGCATGATTTTCTACACATGGTATCTGGTTACTCTCCAATTTTTGTTCTCTGCTTCAAACTTCATTTTGGTTCTGTTTTTGTGTGAGCTGATCATGTTTGCACTACTGACGATCGATTAGTTATGGGTCCAAAGAGGACTAAGAGGGGAAAGTGCAAAACTGCATCCGAACCTGAAATGGTGTTTGATCAATTAAGGTTCCTCACGCCCGAAAATGAGCAAACCTTCGAAACCTTGATTAAGCGTAGGCGTATTTGGGGAGAAAGGCAAATCAATTTACAGGAACTGCATCCTTTTGTTCGTGAGAATCTACAGTCTAGGCATTGGCTGTCCCTGTGTACAAACATACAACCCCCTCCAGCTGACTTGATTAGAGAATTCTATTCGAATCTATCGGTGCATGAGGATCTGGGTGGTCACAAGGTGGCATCGTCCATACGTGGTGTACCGTTTACAATAACTAGGGAGCACGTATCTAAAGCTCTTGATGTACCTATAATTTGTACACCTACTTATCCAAACTCTATGTCTCCTCGTATTAACGATGTTATGGATGTTCTTTGTGGACGATCAAACAATCGGGATTCTGACCGAAGTATTAGCTCAAGTGAGTTGACTGAGCTTAATTATATCTTCTTCAGGATTGCTTGTCACAACATTTTCCCTATCTCTCATATCCATACAATCCCTGTAGACAGGTGTATCTTGCTTTACGCCCTCGTCACCAATAGTTCCATTTGTTTTCCTTCCCTTTTCATCGAAACCATTGTCAAGGTGTGTAGGAGCAAGTATAAGAGGCATGCCTTGTTTTTCCCAGTTTTCATCCATAGGGTCCTCAAATATTTAGGATTAAAGAACTTTCCTTCGCAAGAGTTGGTTCACATCCAAGCCCCCATAGGAGCCAAATTTCTGAAACAGCGAACTGCCCAAAAGAAGGTTGTCGACCTCAGTGTTGGTCCATCCAACAGACCACGAGTACGGTCTACTACTGGAGATGTTCAAGATGAGGACATGCATGGGGATCCCACATCTGTTGTTGCCGAGGATGGTGATGATGAGATAGATGTTGACACTGTTGATGCAGCGCATACCCCTCTTCCTCCCTCTCTTCATGCTATGATGGAGACCATTATGACGACTCAGGCAGCCCATGGGCAGCTTCTACATGGTCTTATTGCCGAGGTTGGAGCCATGCGAGCGGACTTAGCTCACTATAGACGTCCTGTTACACCTTCTACACCATCTGACTCTTGATGATTGCCATTGGGCATTGTACCCATGGGGGGGACGATTTTCAGTTCGTAGTTGCTATAACATATTTGGAGAATTGTATGACAATTCTATATTTTGTTATTTTAGTGGCAATTTGAAGAACATGGTATCCATTGAAAGTAATTTGATATATTAATATGATGGTTAGTTTCGTGCCCATTGTTACTATCATTAGTATTATTGAAATGGATGTAATGGTCTAAGAATTTTTTATGTTATTATGTGATTCTATATAATATCAAGTAGATCCAAGTATGTGTGTAAATAACATTTATTTCATAATTCTGTACGACGCGCACGTGTTTTTAGATTATAGTAATTATTAATACAAATGGAAGGTTTGTGAAAGCACAATTCGTTTACAGGTTTTGATATTAACGATGAACCACCTACGAGATTTTCCTTGGAACAATGGCTGAAGCTATATCTTCACTTCAGGCAACTATTTTTATTGGAGGTTTTGCTGAGCTTACATGTATTTTCCACTAATTGGATATTTTTGTCGATCTTAAATCAGTAATTATATTATTCTGAATTTGATCCTCGCCTGGACTATTCCTCATGCATCATATTTTCATTACAAAATTTATTGATGAAACCTTGCAGTGCAGACTCGTCGAAAAAGATAAAAGCGACACTTGGCATGACCTCATTCACTCTAGCATTAGGTCTAACAGATTTATTTTAATCAAATATGAGAAATCCAAACAGTCACGAATCCCCTTACATAATATATTAGATAACAGTGAGCTGAAGATAATAAGCATCGTGAAGTTTAATGTTGTTGTGAAGGACCAAACACAATTAAACAGATATAAGAGTGAGCTCGAGCCACCAACATCAAAGTTCTGAGAGTAAAGTGGTGCTTTCAACCTGTAAATGTGTATGGGACGTGATTGTTTGAGAGCTCAATTTCAGTGTTCAAGATGGTTTTACCATGTGCAATCTCTTCTAACCAACAGTCGCAGATTATGAGAAGAGTGTTTTGACTACCATCCTTGAAAATGACCAACGATAATGAACACCCTGATGTTTAATGTTTTTACGAATGACCAAACACAATTAAACAGATATAACAGTGACCTCAAGCCACTAACATCAAAGTTCTAAGAGCAAAGTGGTGCTTTCAACCTGTAAATTATTATGGCACGCGTTTGTTTGAGAGCTTAGTTTCAGGGTTGAACATGGTTTTACCATGTGCAATCTCTTCTAACCAACAGTCACGAATTATGGGAAGAGTGTTTTGACTAGCATCCTTGAAAATGACCAACGATAATAAGCACCCAGATGTTTAAGAATTTGTAAAGGACCAAGCACAATTAAACAGATATAACCGGGAGCTCAAGCCACCAACATCTAAGGTATAACAGATGTGGTATTCAGTCCCAATTGGGCCTCGCTTCAAACCGACAAGTCTTTGACCACGATGTTTGATCGAATAGTCGAGTAAGTAGGTATTCCCTCAAATGCAGTGTCACATTAATTGGATACGATTACAAGAGAAATTTCAGTGTTTCAGCCTGTGGCACTGCGTAATTTGTAAGAGTGATGGTTCTGAGACCAAAGTGATGCTTTTAACCTGTAAATGTTTAATGACCAAAGATAATGAATACCGTCGTGTTTACACACCATGATGTTTACAGACATTCAAAATGACCAAATCACAAAAAACACTGTGATCTTCATAATTTGTTTTGTGAAAGACCAAACATAATTAATAAATTAATATTGCGAACTTGCTGGTGAAAGACAAAACACAATTAATATAGCGAAGTTTCAAGGTGACCAAGTTCCAACTCTAAACACACGTCACCAGCCTGCTTTTGTAGCACCAACTGTAGTCATATCAAACTCCTTCAATCGCAGCACATGCGCCACCAGACGCTGCTGTTTAGCCAAGTCATGTTCGGCGCTCTACACGATATGGATACCCAGCTCAACACTGTTTCACACCCACACTCACGTGAATACAGAATTGTGAAATTGGATGCACAGATGTCTTATTTACATCTACTGTTGCAACTACTGCCCACCTTTGATGTGACATTAGGAACATTTAAAATCCTGTTCATATAGCGTTTTTCTTGAAGGGTTTGACATGACAAGCCCTAATAAGTGAAATTCTAATGTCTGGACCGTGAAATGAGGTTATAAATGCACCAGTGATATAATGTTAACTTTCTACCCCACTAACTTCGTAGATTGATTAAGCTATGAGTCGCAATGCCTCAACATCAAATCGTTCAATGTGAAACAAGTTTGGACCTACTTCAACAAATGCATCATCACAAGTTCCAACAGATCAACAACTACATACATACACAGACCACTATGGAGGAAAATGGGTTGGAAAGAAGAGAGATTTCGTTAATATGCCAATATACACGTATGAGAGTCTTGGAAGCGTCGGACACATCATGGTCGGCAAACCAACAAAACTAAGTACAGATACCACCGCAATAGAGTTCACTATAGCAGAACCACCATGGTCAACCCTATACGAGAAGAGGTGTGAGTTAGAGGTGTATTGTCGATGGCACGGGTTACGAGTTCCTAAGGCACGCTCTGCCGAGTTACCTAGAGATGAACCTGCCAACTTACTTGCTCGTCTTGAACAAGAGAACAATCAAATGCAAAGGCGACTAGACCGTTTTCATGCAATCCAAAAAGCTAGGAAGCATCTAAAGGGGAAGGCGCAAGAGCGAGCCATGAAGTCTATTAATGAAATTACTGCGTTAGATGATGAAACAGATATTTCAAACTTCTCAGATTCAAGCAATGATGATTTCCAAAAATTTCTACCTACGAACATTAGACGTTGTTGTTAATGTCTACACATTATGTGCAATACATAATGTTATTGTTAATGTGTGACAAATGATGATTATGTATGTTCAACTTTTGCAACTCTAAAGATTAACTGTTTATTACTTTTGGCTAAGTTTATGTGAAATCACTTTCTCATTTTTTTCATACGTGTTCTTTGTTGCTACATTCAAGTAATGTGCTTTGGTTGGACAATGTCCTTTGCTTTGTAATGTAGGGAAAACCTTAGGAAGTGAAATACCTCCAAATTATATTTATTGCACATTACTTGTAGGAAAATTTAATAGATTCAATACATACAGACTGATCCAAACCACAGAGACCAACCGCGCATATGATTCAATAATACGAATAATTCTTTTATATGAGTTGTTTGAGTCACGTTATAATATGCACGTATCTGTGTATCTTAGTTGTAATAGTGTCCTACTTTATATAGATACATTACATAAAGACTCGTCCAAACCAGACTAACCACTCACTCACTGAAAATCCATATGGCTTACCCAACACACTCTCACAACGATATTTGGTTTGCTTAAAAATAGGGTAAAGGCCTAAAAGCCTGATCAGCCTTTAAAATGTTTCATTCAAGTTATTGGTTTGTTGTAACATTGCTTGAAAGCTCCCTAATATTGCAATTGTGATGATCGGAAGCCATTGATGTAAAACTTGGAAGCATAGTTTTCTTCATGTAATTTTACATTGATGTTGAGAAAATGTAACTACATTTTCTACCTGCAAAGACTCCCTGAAAAGTTTGTAGGGAAACAGGGGGATAAAACTCTCTACTGTTGCTACACTCACTGCTCATAATACTAGCATTTGGCAAGTGAGGTTGGAGAAGGCTAACACAACTCGGCACTGTTCGGCGAAGTCATGTTCGCAGTTCAGCATGTGCTGCTCAACAACTCGACACTATTGAACCCTGTCCAGTCATATCATCCATGCTCACGTGAATAAACAGATATGCAACATTTTGCAATGCACTATTTTCAAGGATGCAGAGGACCCCTCGAAAGTGTAAGCAAATTTTTGGGGGTAAGCTATCCATCATTGCTACACTTGATTGATGTAGTTCTGCATGTGATACTCAACATCTCGAAACTATTGAACCCTGACCACACGTACCCATCCCCACTCACTTGAATACACATATGTGCAACCCTTTGCAATGCACCGTTTTCGAAGAGGCAGAGCATCCCTGAATTGGTTATGCATCAATTTTGGGTGTGAGCTGTCCACCATTGCTACACAGATGTTGTTCGTAGTGCTACATGTGCTGCTTAACAGCTTCGCATTGTTCAACCCTGTCCAATCAATACACAGATATGCCTTCTTTTGCAATGCACTGTTTTCAAGGATGCAGAGCATGGCTGAAAAGTTTATGATACATTGAACACAGCTCAGTACTGTCTCGTCAAGTCATGTCAGATGAAGCATAGGAATTCTAAATAGTTTTCAACAAGACATACCAAACTGGTCAGAGAAAGGTCTTAAAACCACATCCATCAGAAATAAACCATTGTAGTGATCAAAGTCCCTAATTAAATATAAGCATAAACATCACTAGTTTAAATTTTAAACAAGTTATCCTACTCCAAGCTCTGATGGTCAACCAAGTGAAATATTGAGACACTAATCACAACATGAGTCCTTTCGATCACCTCAAAGACACAGACATCTCCTTTTTCTAAATTATTGTCTTTCGAAAATGCAACCCAGCCTTTCCCGAATCTCATTGCTTAATATGTTTTGATGGAGGGTAATAGCACAAGACATTGATATGTGACAAATTGCTTCCCAATAATGTACTTGCTTCCCATATATGTTTCCAAGCCATATTTAAGAGAACATCATAATCACATTATGTATAAAGGCTCACCATATTATGTGGCCACAAGATACCCATGAAAGAAGGATTTGTAGGCTTGAACTTTTTGCTTGCTTGGATTGCTCTCTCTCTCTTCCTCTGGACATAATCGGTAATTTTTTTAGAACAAACTTTTCTCTGACTTCATGTTTTATGGGTCTGTACATTGAGGAAGAAATGTTTGTATCATCTTCATCTAAATTTTTGATATTTTTACCTGATGATCTTCCAATTTACAATTCTTCCTAGGTGGATATTGAATCTCAATGGCAGTCTTATCAAATATAACAATATGGAAGCTTGAATTTCCTTCATATCTAAAGACTAAAAAATAACCATAACAGATAGAATGGTATTCAGTGAAATCCTGCCAACCATTACAATACCAAATGTTGTTATCAGCTTTCTTCAATCCCACTTGCCAAATTCCACCATAGGGAGCAATGACTGTAGCTACGATGGATAGCTCAGTATTGTTGAACCTTGACCAGAAGTACCCATCCACACTCACGTCAATACACATAGCAGCGCAGAAAATTTTGTGCATCAATTTCGGGTGTTATTGGTCTTATTGCTACATTGATGTTCGCAGTGCTGCTCAACAACTTCGCACTGTTGAACCCTGTCCAGTCATATCACCTACACGCACGTCAATACACAGCTATGCATTTTTTTGCAATGCAGCATTTTTAAAGGATGCAAAGCATCCCTGAGAAGTTTATGATACATTTAACACAGCTCAACATTGTCTCGTCAAGTCATGTCAGATGAAGCACATCAATGTTGAATAGTCTTCACGTGAATAAATACGCAACCTCTTTTGCAGTACACATCACCAGCCCGCTACTGTAGCACAAGCTATAGCCATATGAAACAGCTACCTCAACGAATCACATGCACCAACAGACGCCACTGAACAATATACTGTCAAGTCATATCATCTTTATTCACGTGAATACTTATAGTCACATCCACTTGAATACTTCCCCTTGCAAAACCCTTATATAAAGTCACATTTACATCTACCCTTGCAAAACATCTACACATACCGAAGTCCCATTTACATCTACCATTGCAAAACTTCTACACATACTGATCTAAAGTCACATTTTCCAATGTCAATGCGTAATTGGATGCTACCTCGTTTTCCAAATAACTATAGAACGAAAAGAGATTCTGACGAGAGGGCATACTATGCCGGACTGCAACAGGAGTGGGACTTTCGCGTGAACGAGTCCAACGCTCTGCACAATGATCTCCTGCAACTCGGAGCGCCTCTTGTCGAGCGTAGCTCGCTCACACTGCCACGACAAAACATGCACCAATATGAGCGTGCAGTGACGAAAATAAAAAAAGAGAACAATCTTATGATACTTCGTAGGTCCAGGTATCATATGCTACAATTGGCGGAGGAGCTAGCCGCTGCAACGAACAGGCAACTCACTCCGACAGAACGTAACAATGTCCTCAACTATAAGGACTACCTATCAGAATGAATGCCAATGTGGTGTGTGTGTGTGTTATGTCTATGGTTAAGTTAATAATGTTAGTGTAAGTTATTTTATGTTTTCTGTGTTATGTCGTACGTGCTTATTGAAAAACATCATGTGTGAGAATATTTGACTTTTATGACTTATGTGAGAATAATCTACATTACAAATAACGTGCATGCTTCTCATAATCAATAATAAGGTGTACATAGTACAAATGCAACCATACATATAACACATAGTTAAGCAAAATAGTTCTCCAACAAAATCTAATTACACCACGACACGACACGATTACTCTTCATCTGACATCTCCACGTCTGACTGATAAATGGGATCAGCAAGAAGTGATTGCATGAACTGTGCATGCTCGTACCACCCTTCCTGCACTGACTCTCGAATCTCGACTTGGGTCCGATATCGATTAAGACGTATCTTCATTCGATTATTTTCTTCTCTTATGCGGTTCAATGCTTTACGAAGTTCATCGATGCTGTCTCTAGGCATCTGTGATGCGAGTCGCCGAGACACTGGCAACTTAAAACCAACCAACTCATCATAAAACATTTGTTGTTCACGAAATAATCAAGCCCACTCCTGTCTCATGGTATTGTGAACGTAAGCACTATTTCGCAAATTCGGATTGATTAGATAGCTGAACTCATCTTCCAATACCCAACAACGACCCATAGCAGTGAACACATCATGAGGCCTATAGAGTTGTAGGTTGCCAGAACCAGACATTGACGCTAAATACAATAACACCAAATGATCAAGTTAATAGTGTGCATCAACTGTTGGTAAATAATGTAATGCTGCATAGAATGGTACACAACAAAGACATTCATAAAATTGTGTACTGCTAAAAATGAAATACTAACACTCACACTAACATTTGACCATAAACAATAGACATTGTTGGTAATCTCTACACATTGTCTTCAACACTAAATGTTGTTGTAAATGTCTGACCAATGATGATTATATGCAATACAAAATGTTGCTATAGTAAATAAATTATTTCGTTCTCTTGTGACCAACGTTTACTACAACAAATAACCAAAATCACACCAATGTACTTACTTCACATTCATTCAACCTAAAAAATCAAAATTTAGTACAATATCAAATGAAAATACCATTGCCCTAAAATTGTGATGTGAATTATTTACCTGAGGTGATACAAATTTCAATTGAGTTTGAAAGCCGTTGTTGATCTGTGGACAAGTTCCAACTCAGTTCAGCAGCAAGCACGACCTCAGTTCAGCACAGAGCAAGGCACACTGAGTGGGAGAAGGTGTGCGGAAATTATAAGAGAATAACTCGACTTTACGGATATCAAGTAAACTTTATAACTCGATATTACCTGAATCGAGTTATATTGAAACGCTGCACCTGACACAAAGACAGTACGAAATCAGAGTTATAACAGCATGACTAACTCGATTTTTAAGTAATCGAGTTATGTAGAGATTCAAAAAAAAAATTGCGAGCAGTGCGGGAAAAACCTGTACATAACTCGATCATAGGAGTATCGAGTATTTCATATAACTCGATTTTAGTATTGTCGAGTTACAAAAGAGGGGCATTTCCCTGTTTAGTTTGAGAAAGAGGGCAAACGAATGTTTAATTTCCGAAAAAAGGGTATTTGCCCATTTTGGCCCAAGAAGCTGTATAGGGAATGTAATAAACGGTGAGAAAGCCGCAGCATATCCTTTGCTCTTTTTTTATGGATGAATTACAAAACTTTAATTTCACTAATGGTAAAATGAAAGCTTGTTGGATAAAAATCAAAACTCTTTACATTTTGCTTATTAAAGTTAGATACATCACTTTAGTATGTTTTTCTCTCGTAACTATTGGTGTTTCACAATTTCCATTAGTCATCCACTTTATAGGTCATCTCAAAATAATAGATTGAAATTGTCAAAAACTAAATGAGTAAAGGAAAGATCAAATATGAATCATTATGGACGAGTAGAAAGCTTCAGATGGTGTCCATATTTATTTTCTTAATTTATCTTTCTGGGGATACAAAACTATGGGTAGAGGCAGATACAAGAAGGATGTGATATGCTTTAACTAATTTACAGCTTTACCTAGGGACTAAAAACAGAAAATATGGATACTTATGAATTCTGATATTTCATGACAGTAACAAATTATGCTCTAACAGTTTCAATAGAGACCACAGAAGAGATGCCAACAGTACTATATATCCAATCTCACCAACTAAGATTTGAAAGCAATACAAGTCAAATACATAGTGCAGAAAGCATTTAGTGGAGATGAGGTGTGAATGTGCAGTGGTTGATTCAATGTTATCATAAGTTAGGGATTTTCAGTCTCAATGGTCCTAATACTAACCTCAATTACATATCTCAATTATGTATACTTAATCTATTGAAATTGTTGCATATGTGGGTACATTTATTTTGTAATTGAACAATTCACCTCATCATTGTTTACCAGTTAATGATTCAATAAGGCTTAAGATGCCCCTGAAGTTATTACAATAATACAAGGTTTGTACTTGTTTATACAAAATATGTCAATGTTAGAGTTGACAATTGGTTTGCTATGATGTTATACAAGTTATTGATACCCTTGCATCCAACAATCTGGAATTATGTCTTGATGTGCTAAACGGTGATATCACAACACTAGTTGATCTTAATTCTGAACTCCCTGCCAATGGAGATTTCACTTATGCGGAAGCATAGCAAGGACATCCATAAACTACGAGGTATTGTATAAAGACCAAAAAAGAGAAAAGGAAATAGAGGAGAAGATCACAATGCTGAAGAAACATATTCATGAGTTAGAGAGCACCATAAGGTGTATCATAAATATTATAACACTCAACTGAATCTTCCATAAGATACAAAAGGCTTGCTGGGCCTGGGATAGTATTACTTCTTTAGTTCACCAATTGTATTTACTTTCTCTCTCTTCTTTTTCGGGAAGGAAAGAAAAGAATAGAGCCCATTTTGTGAGGCTATTTTTGGGCCCATTTTGGCCGGTTGTGGGCTTTTTATTGCACAACATATTGCCACTAAGGCAAAATTAAGCTTAGCCCAAGGAGCAAGTGGCCTGGTGCAAACACTTACCTTGTTTTGCTCTTTGGTTTCCTTGTAAATCCCAACTCCCAACTCAGCTCATTTCATAGTCTCTCTTATCATTACAAAACACTTGGGAATTCACAACAATCGAATAGAATTATGTAAACATGGGTTGAGTCATTACTTCAAATTCATTTCTCATCAATTCATGACATATTATCAGAACCGCAACACAAATATAAGAAGATAAAACTTGGATTTCTTTGGAGTAATTATTATTAAAAGAAACATGCAATACAACAAAGACTATAAATATCTTTAGAGCCAACCAAACACCAAAGAAGTAAATCTACTGTCAACATATCAAAGAAGTAAAATAATCTTTAAAAATTGCAACCAAAACCAGGGGAAATAAAAACTACAAGCAATCAAGCTTTCATCTTTGTGTCACTGCTGCTCAAGAGAAAACTTCCTATCCTCCTGTTTGATGCAAAAACTTTTCTTGCTGCTGCTGATGCTTCTAATGAACGTTCTTTGAGTCCAACCCTTCCTGAGAATTAATTTTGATACAGCTCTGCTACTTGTCAAGACCAAAATTACCAGCACCCTCTTTGCACCAGATATTAAATGGCCTCCTTAATGGAAGGACTAATAGCACTGGTAGTAAGCCAGTGCCAACAACCAGCAAGAACCTTGTACCAATCTCTAGATTCACAAATAAAACAAGCACCATGCCACTTAGATTTTCATTTGCAACATCCTTCAACCATGACAGGAACCTACCAATCTTGACATAGCAAAAGTAATCTGCCAAAACCTGCCAAGTAGATTTAAACCATAAATAATTTCAAAGGAAGCTGATCATCTGATATAAATCCAACTATGTCCCCACCATTCATTTTTCTTCAACAATTACATTTAATAATTAAAAATAAGCAAAGATAAATCCTAGATTTTTTTTGGGGGCAATTATTGTTTAAAAATTAAAAATAAAAGTATTACATGATCATGAGAACAAACCGCTGCATTGCACCTAACCCTGCCCTTGATTAGAGGACTGCTCACAACAAGCTAATCACAAAAGAACCACATGATGATCATGATATGGGCATTTATTCCAAGTCAACTTCAAATTTTATTCTTCTTCCTGTAACAGTGTAACCAAGCTAAGCAACATCACATGATCATTCATTAAAGAAGCTCTTACTATTTTGTTGAGAAGACCACCAACTTTCCACTTGAAGGAAAGCTTAGAAAGAAGGGTTACCTCAAGTTCCCAACACGGCACCTCCAGGTGCAATATGGCTGTAGGTGGATCAGAATTAACCCACTTAACCCAACTGCTCATATTTGACTATTGAATCATGGTCTCCATGGCTAATGGACTCTATGCGAAACATCCTGCCACTCTGGCCATATCAGACGCCATATTATTATATCATTTAATCAAAATACAAAATTCAAACCTCATAAGTAAAGCAGTACCTTGCTAAACCCAAACTAGATGTTAAAGTGGAAAGGTCAGGAGATGGTATATCATGTTGGTCAAAGAAGTAAACCAATAGGCCAACATAATATTAAATGGCTAAGAAAAAGAAAAAGCCATCTAAAAAATGTTATTGACTCATGATAAGAGAAAGAGAGAGAGAGAGATCAAACAACCTATGTTCATACCCTAAAAATGCTTTCTTATATCTTAAAATCAAGTAAGTTTCTCAATGCATCCAAGCTTTTGATAACCTAAGAAATGACCACCTATGTTGGCAGTAAAATGAC
Source organism: Quercus tomentella (assembly GCA_028535165.1). Taxonomy (NCBI): domain Eukaryota; kingdom Viridiplantae; phylum Streptophyta; class Magnoliopsida; order Fagales; family Fagaceae; genus Quercus; species Quercus tomentella. The sequence continues at coordinate 18,205,459 of JAPQVY010000089.1, read as the reverse complement.
TTATTCAAATAACCTGTTCTACCCAACTCATTTTGGGACAGAACTGAGCACTAGAAAAGAGAATTGTCTTCAATCTATATCTCATTTTTCAAATTTTACAATTTTTGTCTCATTTTAAACTCCATAATTTTTGCATATCACTGAAAATTTTGTAGTCACATATTCAAATTGGGTCTTTCTCAAATCTTTCCTAATGTTCCTTAAACTAATCAAATAGGATAAAAACCCATATCCCAAACTGAAACTTGATAGATTAACATGTCAAATTTTACATCATTATATAATAATAAGAAAACCATTAATTCAGATTTGGAAAATAGTTCTTCACCTAAAGAATAAAACACATATATCATAAAAGCATTCAAAAAAAGAGAAATCTCAAATTTTATGGAGAACTCCATGTTTTTAAAACTAAATTCCAATAATCAAAGAAACAAATACAATTTTTTTTAATAAAAAAAAGGCATTTAGTTCACAAATAATTTTGAACAAAGAGGGGAAGTGTGAATATCAACCATAGTGTCAAGTTCTAATAACATAAAGAGATCAAAACATGGAAAAGCTGCGAGGACCTATGGTATATTAAGATTAGATTAAGATCTAATTAAACCCTAATGAAATTTACACAACATGGGAGATTTAGATTACTTTCTATTTGGAAGGGCACAACAATGTTGCACATAATAAGAGAAACAAAATATATATTATCATAGAGATACCACAATCACCTTGGCCCAAATAAATAATATATAAACATTTTGGGATTGGTCACGCAGATATTTCTGTAAAAGTAAGTGAATTAAGCAGATTATGCACCTTAAATGTATTTATTTTGTATTGGAAGTGTATCCATAGATATAAGCTTCCAATTCTTGGCATCTTCATGTTGCAAATGTTTCGTGCAAACCAATATCAAGGACTTCCTGTACATGCCCAAACTTGTATTAGTATACATGCACACCTACACCGTCAACGTTAATATTGCCACATTCTAGATTTTATGTATCAACTCTTTACCTCATTTTCGTGTAGCTGCTAATTGACAAAACAGAGAATACAATAAACTAACTATAACACTCAAACTTTTCTTGTTGCCTAGGTTTATGGAGGTAAGTTCAAATAGAAATTTGATCATCTAGTTCTATATTTGAAATATGGAAAGTTGACCGCTCTTAATAAGGATTTGAATTGTAAAACCCAATAAACAAATGAAAAGGAGAAGGAAAATATAGTTTATCAACATATGGTATCATTGAGTGTGTTGAACCTCATAAACATGGGAAGGATGTAAAAATCATGACTTAACCATAAATTACTTGTTGCATGTACTTTATCTGTATGACTACTATAGAGCATATATAGCATTAATTAGAGCATGTTCAATGGGTGTAGGTGCGTCTAGTGTAGAAAAATATGCTATGTCCCAACCTGATGTACCATCAACCATATAAAATCCAAAAGTCAAATGCTTTGTCCTTTCAGTTAGCAACAAGTAGGATATAGTGTGGATTGAGACACATTGATAAGAACATCTGCATTAACCCTTTAATGAAATCAATAATCCTCCAATGACATGCCAAGTATATCTCACTGGAAAATTCTATTTATCTAGATTTCAAGCATCTGGAACTTTGACTCAAACAATTAACATGTTACACAATTACTCATGTACACTTACAGATGGGGTAGGTTACAATGCCATTGCTACCCTTATTTTGTCATGTGATCAGCACATGTTGCCTGTGCCTCAAGGATGCAACTCTACATAGTGGATAATATCAATATTATTAGTAACAGTTCAGTCCACAACTTAAAATAAATATAACAATCTCGAATTGATAGCATAACAAATATTTCTTTGGCAAAAGGATAAATAATATAATTACAATGCACAGGGTTATGCTTTTAGACAATGATTCATTGCAAAGCATATAAATTGTATCAAATTTCGTGTGGATCGAACTTTTAGTAGTAAAGAGTTGGAGATTTCCAGTTGCAACAGTCCTTATACTATCCTCAATTAAATATCTCCACCAAGTATACTTAATCTTTTGAAATTGTTGCTACATGTGGGTAAATTTACCAGGGAAACAAACTATTTGGTTAATTTGAACATTTCACCTCCATCATTGTTTGCTAGTTAATGATTTAATAAAGCTGGAGATGCCATTTTAGTTAATCCAAGGTCTGTACTTGTATATAAAAAATAAAAAATAAAAAAATGTCATCTTAAATTTGGCATGATGTTACACAAGTTATTGATACCTTTACTGCCAATGATCTGGAATTATATCTTGACATGGTAAACGAGGATATCTCAACACTAGAAGATTTTAATTCTGATACCCCAGCCAATGAAGATTCCACTTAGGCCATAAGCACAGGCCTAGACCTCCTGAATCAGATTTTGGAGAGACAATACTACTACAACAATATATGGGTACAAATCAAATTTGTCATAAAGCATTTGAAAAAGTGCTGTGAAATAAATCAATTGATAAAAGAAAAGGTAGAACACACCAGAACCAATATTTGAGATAATGCAAAAAAGATATGGGAACTCTGAGATGAAAATGTATTCAAATTGTTCAAAATGAACAATCAATAAAATAATATCTGTCACATGAAAAAGAATTAAAACAACACAGAGTACTGATTAATGATGTAAAAAAATTTACCAAATTTCACATAAGCAAAAAATTTATTATATGGCTACAAATAAATAAATAAATATTTCACACAATGCATTAGGGGAATACACTGAACAAGCCTATAATTTCTTCAGTTTTTTTATTTATTGAAGGAGTCTAATCTCTAATGAGTCATGAAGCACTATAAAAGCTCTTGAAATGAAAATTTTTTGGAGCGAATACCACAACAACAGAGGAAAAAAGTAAAACATACAAGAACCAGCATTTGAGACAATGCAGAAAAAATAAGTGAACTTTGAGATGCAAACCTATTCAAATTGTAAAAAATGAAATCAATAAAATAATTATTTGTCACATAAAAAAGACTTAAAACAACACATACAGTACCAATTAATGATGTAAAAAAGCTTACCAAACTGCACGTAAGCAAAAACAATTTTGATATGGTTACATGTAAGAAAAAATGCCTTCACACAATGCATTGGGCAAAGAGACACTGAACAAGCTTAATGAAATATCTTCATAATTATGTTTTGGTTAAAGCAGCCTAATGAGTCATGAAGCACTAGATGAAAGCTCTTTAAAAGAAAAAAAAAATTGGAGAGACTATTATATACTAAAATGAAAGGCTTTGCATTTATAAAGGAGCAAAATGGTCTCCATATCCAAAGAATTCTCTGATTAACATGAAAAAAGAACTGCAAGTTTGATTATCCGCTGTTGTGTGCTTTCTCAATATTTCCCCTGGTTTGGAAGCTATTATCGCAAATACATTTGCCTCTATATTTGTCATACCCTAGACTTCCTAGATTATTGATGTAATGTTTTGGTACGGATATGAATAGGCTTATAACACTAACATTTTTCTTATTTACACCGTTAGACATCCAAAAGAAAATTCCTTGCTCATGATAGTAAAAGATCTTTTTATATGAGTGCCCCATGACACTAGTTAGACATTATGTCCATGTTCATACTCAAGGTTCATGTTAGTGGCTACAAATCTTAGCCTAGAAGACTTGATGCCTTTTCATAAGTTTTTTCTAATTTATCCAACCAAAATTAAGAAATCTCAAGTTTATATGTCAGCTATTAAATTTGCTGGATCCTACTTCTATCCACACTTTGAGAAGTCGAAAGTTCATTATAATTTCACATAAAACAGTGAAGTGCTAACAACAAGGTACATCATCATGTACCCAAAAAGTAGATGCATAAATTATTTATCAGATAAGTAGATGGCATCAATTACTTGCATACTGTAGACACTCCCTAATAGCCAACTTTGTAATGGCTGCAATATCCTGTTGCCATTCATGCTCAAGCTGCCAGCAGCTAACATGACATATCAGATTAGCTGCCCCTGAATGAATAGGTCATTAAACTAAATGAGAATCTGCAATGACATATATACAAATGGCACACAAGGCACACACAAGCAGGGAAAAGAGGTTAAACAAGAAGTCAACTAATAGAACAACGTAAATACGTTGAGCTAACCCATGTTAATAACTTGTCAGCAAAAATGGCATCTACTTAAGTAGTTGGAGAAAATAATCTTCTAATCTAGCTTACTTGAGAAGGCAAGTCCTAGCAGTTCTCATGATATCATCCCAAGAAAATTAGTTATTGGTAAGACTGGAGGGCAATAACTAGGAACACATTCAATAAACTGAACGTACAACCTGAAAAAGGTATTCAATGCAACCAATCACAAATGAAAAAATTTAGGCCAATGCCCCATTTCCCACCCCCCCCCCCCCAAAAAAAAAAAACAAAAATAAAAACAAAAACCAAAAACCTTGTAATGCATAAAAAAATAAGTACATTAAATTAAAAGTATATACTAAAAGGGAATCTAAAATTTACCCATATGATGAACAAATTAAACACCATTTCAAAGAAGCAAAGATAAATTACTGAATCAATTGCAAAATAAGACATGCTTCTCATCATGTGTAAGTTGCCTATGGCATACGTCATAAGAAGTAATAATTATAGAATATTTAGCACCCAAAATCAAGATCTTTATTTATTTATAATTCATTATCCTACAATACTAAGCTACACTAAATAAACTGCACCACAAATGCATATTAGTCAAACTATAAAGACAGCCAAAGTTCTTTCTTTGAAATTCAATTTTAAGCCTAATATCTTCAAATTTTTCTTCTATTCATATGGCTTTAACAGAAGTATTACACCTGCACTTACGTTGAAATTCCACTCCTATTTAACCAAGGAGTAGCTTTCCCCAAATTTCAGATTATTCAAAGCAGAATAAAAGGAAAATATAAGTCATAATAGAACCAATTGGCATAGGAAAACTATACAGAACAATATTAATTGAAGGAGCTCAGTGAAGGAGTTTTCAAATCCCATAATATTTGGTTTCCCTAACTCATTAAGGTGAACACTCAACCAATGAAAAAGAATGTACATCAAAACAAAATCAACTAATCTAAAGTGACTAATTTCATCCATTCATTGAGATTTTGTTTACATTAATTGGATTTGTACCCAATCACATGAATGAACCAATTAATTAAGAGGGAGAAGGATCTTAAATGTAATAATTGTACCTTGACATGTTTCTTTGTAGTTGAATCAGGAATCTTCCACAGCATAGCGGACATGGATTGAAGTCAGCATCTTGTTTACAAAGGGTTAGTATCTCCTCATCCTTTTGTTTTGGTCCATTTTGCAAGGCTATGGCCTACATTATTACACAACATCTTGCCACAGTCAAAACTAAGGTTTATCCATTGATTAGGTGACCTCGTCCAAACACTTCCCTTGTTTTGCTCTTCGGTTTCCCACTGAATCCCAAGTGATCTCAAGTAAAAGTCATTCTGTTTGTTTAGACAACGAGCTAACTGATTTATGCTGGCTATAGTGTTTGAAAACAAAGCTTCCTCTTTTGCCATCCAAAGGATTTTCATTGCCACTACTGCATTCAAAAAAAAGATTCTGAATCGCTTGTGAAGATTTCTGGAGCCCTACTAAGAAAGCAACAGTTTCTTAGGCTGTTTTTGATTTGAGTATGAATATCAATTAATTCTATAATCCGTGTTGAAGACTTTGGGAAAAAGAGAAGTGGAGTTTTAGTGAAGATGAAGAGTTAGTAGGTTGTTCATATCCATTAAAAGGAAGCTGTTGAGACTAAGGGATAGATATTCAAGAGACTACATTCTAGCCAGCCTTTAACATGACATCAGGGTAAAATGAAGAGCTCTCCCCCCACGGCCAATTCATTAACTAAGACCGGTCCTATGACAAATCAATAGCTACAGCGAAGTAATTATTAGTTTTACTAAGTGTCAAAAATTCCTACAGAATTTCAAAGAAAAAGTGATTCGTTCTTGAATTTTCTTAGCAATACAGTTGGAGGAATAAATGACCAACGAGATTGAGGGTGAAATTGATACATTAAAATGGACAAAGAAGTAAAAAAAATCATTAGTTTGATAATCATATTAAAAAAACTAATGGTCTATTTGGATTGAGAGAGGAGGGAAGAGAAGTAAGAGGGAGTAGAGTAGAGCTTACCAGATATTAGGCTAATTTCTGGCCAACTCTACTCTACTTTCCTCTACTCCCCCTCAATCCAAACGGACCATAAAACTTTAGTAGATTAGAAAACTTGCTCCGAACTTGACTAACTATAATACCAATCCACGTTCAATGTTAGTTATATTTTTGTCATATTTAACAAATCAGCAACACAGAAGGCCTAAATCATACTTAATAAAATTACATTGAAGCACATGCAAATAAAACTCAGAGCATAGTGGCCTCATGACTACTTCCATATTGAAACCAAATTATAAGGCCAACAATTACCATAAGTTAGAAGAAGAAGAAATTAAAAAAAAAAAAGCATAGGAAATTGTTTGTTTAATTTAATTTGCTTCAATAAGAAGAAGAAAAACGCAAAAGAAATTATCAGAATACTCAGTCCCCCAGGTTTTGCAACAATTCTTATGACATACATCTAAGTATAATGGTAACTCTAGTAAGAGAACAACAATACCACAAAAGGAAGTCAAAGGTTTATTTTTTCCTAGGTAGGATAATTAAAAAAAAAATTGTTGTTGCACACTGTGAAGTGCACACACTACACACTGCACTTGGAAATTGTGTGTTCAAAACATGATTTCAGTTATAAATTTGAAATGGTCACAATTTGAGTTGACATGGGGCACACACACCATACACACCAGTGTGTAATTAACAGCACTCTTAAAAAGATATTGCAATTCCACATGTCCCCTGCTGAACATCTCAACTGATGTGGCAAGGGCGGTACCAATTACGCAGACCATGATCAAATGTAAAGCAAAGAGATACCTGGGTGGCTGTTGCCTCCTATAGGATTGAGTTTTTAATATTTCTTATATATGTGTGTGTGTGTGTGTATGTATGTATGTATGTACACCCCAATTCTTCTACTTTTTCAGATATCAAAATCACTTAATCCCATTTGAAAGCTAGAGGTTTTGATGGGATTAAGGTAACATCAATGGTACACTAGGAAAATTATTGCTCTTTTTTTTTTTTTTTTACTTGCATAAAATTTTATGTTTAGCCATACCTTATTTGAAAGAGCAGTGATTGTTGCACATCAATGTGTATTTACACAAAGGTGTGCAAAAAACTGAAATCGTGAGTTAAAGACTCGATTTCAAGTTGGAAATTGTGTCTTCATCTCACGATTTCAGTTGTTGCAGACCTATGTATCTGTACACACTGATGTTCAACAAGAATTTTTGCCTATTTGAAATGTACATTGATTTTCCTTCAACTAAATATGTTAGTGTCCCCTTAATATTACAAAGAAAAAAAAAGTGTGTTCATTATAGAGAAGCAATAAATTTGGCCTAAATAAGGCGGCTAGCTAAGGAGAAAGTAATTTAAGAATGAATCATCAACTTTTTAAACATATTCCAATGTGGAGAAAAGGAAGTTAATTGATTTGGTGACTAGGTGACTATGAGAAGCTGTGAGCCAAGCGTACTAATTTATAAGTTAATGCCTTTAATTTTGGGTGCCCGGGCCCAGGCAGTGAAAATCTCATGACCAGGCCACATATAGTTTTACAAGCTAACTTGTGGACAAATCACCTCTAACAGGGCTTGTTTTAGGTGACTATTTTATCAAATTACAGCTCAGAGTAAGTTTAAGTTCGTTTTGCGAGAAGGTTAATCATACATCGATAGAGTTTTCAATAGCTTAATTCAAAAATATCCCAAGCAGGGCAACATACAAAGTAATGCTTATGAACATACCTCAATGGCCTAAGCCAATACTGAGAGGATGGAGTGAGGGCAATCAGGTACTTTTATTGAAATAGCAGCTTGGTCTTTGCCTTTTCAATCATTGCATTCATCTTTTCTGCAAACAAGATCAATTGCACGTTCTTAAGCATAAAGGTTCTTCAAACAAATAAAAACATCAGGATATATTAACAGTTTTTCTCACTAGTCTTTGACCTTGTTAATATTTTCTTTTAACTTCTCCAATTTTCGGTTCTTTGAAGCACTGAATCAAATTATTGAAACTCACATCTTAGCTTCTTGAAATATAGACCTTCTATTGGCTATTTAATGTATTTCACAATACATAAACATTTTCTACATGATCGTATTTATTAGATGATGTGGTCAAGATATACCTATAGTGATTCTTCCAAATGTTCAAGCACCCACCAACAGCCTTTTGGCAAAAGCAGAAAAGGACCATTTCTACGATTTCAATATAAAAATTCCCTACAAATTAAATATATTCTACATTGATGGATTTCATTACAAGAAAATAAAAGCATTTAAAATTCATTGTATTTCCCTTGTACTGATTACAACATATGAAGATGATAACACAATCCTCGTATAGGGAAAGAGTATTGAAAATGACAAACACTGTTAGATCAGAAAGTAAATGACAAAAGATTGACTCATAACTACATGAGCTGCATGTAGGACTTAGGAAACTTTCCAGAGACACTAAAAGCCAATCTTCTTAAGGAATCTCCACAAAAATCAATGCCAAAGAATACTAGTTGCTGATGTTGTAACAGAAGGGGAAAAAAGAATCAAAGAAATCAATATCTAATGCGATAAAATTTATGAATACTAAATTTCACATATGTATGCATTTACGATGAAAAAAGAACAGAATATTGAAACATCATCATGAGAATTATGAATTTAACCAATCCCCTTTCCTCTACTACCAACAGGAAGTAATAGCACAAGACAAGCAAAAGAAACCAGGCTGCTTGTCTTGTGGGAGTGATAGCAAAGACAAGCAGCCAGGTATTACTGATGCATGATTTAAAGCAAAAATATTATGTTTAAGGTAACCACTCTCCATGGATGTTGTTTGAAAACACAAATGTTTTGTTTTAAAAATATGAACAGAAAATTAAAATAACAAAACCATAATATGCAACTTTAAAGAGATGGCAAGAGAGAACAATTTTTGCTCTGATACTCTAAATCTTATGACTCACACAAATATTTAAAACTCAAAGCATAAGAGATGAAGTGCATAATGGTTGATCATGCCTTTCACTGCAGTAATCACAGTTATGTTGGTGGCAACTCCAGAAGGTCTGCCTCTATCAATTACTCTAACATTTGGCATATTCTATGAAATGCTTGATGCCTGATCACTCCTTGGTTCAAAAACCTTCTGCTTGTTACACAATGAACTCAGCCACAAAAAAAAAAAAAAAAAAAAAAAAAAAAAAAAAAATTGCACTGACAAAACAGGCACTTGAACAGTAAATGAGATGAAGCTAGCAAAATTTTGGCTTGGTAAAGAAGCAATAAAGGAATGTACTTCCTAAGAGAAAGCAGCTAATGTTCTTGATATAAGGCAACAAGTGTTCTCATTTACAGGAAACATTAGACTGGAGTGTTTGAAGACCCAAGCGCCCAAGTTATCTAACCCCATTTCAAATAATGAAGAAGCCAAAGCCAAAATATCCTTCGCTCTTCCATTCCCAGCTGAGCTTGCAAGCTGGACTTACAATGAAGTTGATGATGTTTGCTGAAATCCAAAAGATAAATCCTCGACAATCAGCTAACAATAGAAATACAATAGTGTAATCTTTATAGTAATTTACCATTATATGTATACCGAACCTACTCTTCTGTAAAGTAAGAGAGTGAGTTCGTTCATTCAACCCAAAGTAACATTTTATCAAATACTTGATGTGCTTCCTCTCATGCCTCCTAAAGAATTTTCATCTCCACAACTGCATATAGTGTGAATTCATATTTGGTTACTCTGCTTGTAACTCACTTGGGATTAAAAAAAAACCGAATTCAGAGTAATGATGGTACCTTGGCATATTTGTTTGAGGTTCAATCAAGAACAGAGGATGCTGACTTCAACCCAGTTCCATCAAGTATGAAGTCATCAAAATACCAAAACAGAGGATCCTAGGGAATAGAATGATCATTTTTGGGCACAAAACTCATATGTATGAGGAATTGCTTTCATCAACAGCTACAGAAATCAACCCAACAATGCTAAAGTCGTGGCTCTGTCATCATTACTGATTCAAGTGTTTGCAATAAATACTTGAGCAAAAATCCTATAATTGAGCCTTTAATTAAGATGTGAATCCAAAAATGCAACTAAAGAAGGAGGCATACCTTGGCATCTAAGTTCGATCAAGATTTTCTTGCCTTCTTTGATGGGGGATATAACTTGGAGTTGGAACCATCATTGACATAAGTGTGGGCGATTGGAAGCCCTGAATCTTCTGCTCCATTGTTGAAAGCCCTGGGATCTATCTCTTCCATTTCCCTCAGAGCACTTGAGTTTCCAAAAAAAAACTTGTTTGTTTCCTTTTCTTTGGTTTTCCAAACAGAGAGTGAATAATAAAAAAGAAGGAAGTACCTGGACATGAGCGTTGCACTTGGAAGGGTTGGGCGAGAGCTCCGTTTCCAAAGTCGGAATCGGATTCGAAGCCATCCAAAGTGGGACAGGTAGTGTTTTTGGGGACGTCTGGCATAGGTTGGTCGATGGTTTCTCATTTTCTTCAATGGTTGACATGGGTTGAAGTCAGCATCCTCATTTGCTGCGAAGTTGCGAGGACAAATGCATGATTCATGGACTCCGCACCTTTCTATTGTAATTTTTGCAATTTTAGGATCTAAATCTGAACATTCAAATCGAATCTTAATTTCATTCCAATCCTCCAGAATTATGTCTTCCAAAGAGCTATCTCTTATATAGTGGAACCACATAAAAGATGGTGAATCTAATGAAAAATTAATAGACCCGAGAGGTTTTTGTCTTTCAAAACCATTGATGTTCATGTAGATAGAACAATTAAACAAATCAAATCTATATGTCACATCCTTCAGTTCCAATTTTAGAGCCACACAGATAGCAAATGGTGGAAGTTTCCGACCGACCGAAAATGATACGGAACTTTCAAAACTTTGATGGTTGAACCACCTCTTTGGAATCTTAGTTCCTGGAAGTATAAGTGAATAAGAATCATAAAGTTTCCATGTCGAGTCCGTTTCAGATGTATTTTGATGAAGCCCTATAAATTCCCCAAACTGCGTGCCATTAGCAAAATTAAGAAACTTCAGTTTAGAAAATTTAGTAATAATCTTCAATTAAAAAAAAAATTCTAAAACTTTGAGAGAAAGAAAGAGAGACCTGATTCAATAATCTTCTTCTTGATTGTAAATTCAACGAATTACACCCTCTTGCACATACAATGTTTATACAATGTGGAAGTCTTGGAATTTTCAAAAGGTTCCAGCAACAGTAAAGCACTAGAGTCTTTAATTGGGGAAATATGATATCAATTTTAGGGAGGGTAGTAAAGTTACTATAAGAGAAATCTAGACGTTCTAAATTGGGGAAGCAACCAGGGGTATCCATGACTTTTGGAAATTCTTCACAATCAAACATATTGAGCGTCCTAAGATTTTTTAAATGAGAAATGCTCCTTGGAACATCTTTCACATTTTTTAAACTTATTGATAACTCAAGAAGGCCAGTGAGATATCCTATTGATGAAAGCAACGCTAATCTGTCCGTTCCTTGCTCAAGACTATCATAGCCAAAGAGATTAAAGCTTTTAAGAGATTTCAACTGGAGCTTTGTTGGTAAATTTCTAAGTTTTCGGCATTCATTGAGATTCCATAATTCAAGCCCTTCAAGAAATCCAACAGACTGATGAACCTCAACTAAATTTATGCATTTAAAAAGCTTCAACCACTTTATGTTTGGGGCAATCACGGATAAGTTGGGTACTTTTGTAATATTTTTACAATATGAGAAATCCATATATTTCAATGTTTCGAATTGACACCTCTGCAGAAAAAGAATTTTTTTTGAAATCTATTAGTAAAATGAAAACAAAATAAGGCTACAAGCTCATTTCAAAAAAAACAAAAAAAGATAAGAGCATATATTAAGAAATAATAACTGCTTAATTATGAATTATAATACACACTTCTAAAATAAAAATGTTAAAGGTATTACAATTTTATAAACATAAAGCTTACAAATTAATGTGACAATGAATGAGATTGGTAGGCTTCAACCACCTCATAAATAAATATTTGAATTGTCTCTTTATAATTTGTGACACATCAATTTGTATGTTCAATATAGTAAAACTTGTAATATCTGTAACACTACTCTATTTTTGAAAAAAAAAAAAAAAAACATTTGTCAATAGTTCATTGATTTGCACCATAAATTCTTTATGGTTATGTGTACATTTTAAAATATTTGTGCACAATTTGATTTTATTTATTAAAAAAATTTATAGAAATTTTATTTTATATAGTAATAAATGCATGGTTTGGTTTTAGCAACCAAAAAAAAAAATGCTCCTTAACATATTCTCTAAAAGTACTCGTTAACAAAAAAGAAAATCTAATAAGAATTTATAAATGCTATGATTGTACCTCAAACTGCTCATCCAATTTAATGTGGCTCCATTGCATGTTCAGTACAACAAGTTTTGTAGGTTCAAAGGTGGATGGCAAGGACGATAAAGGAAATTCATTCCAATCAAGAAACCTTAACCCATTGGGAAGAGATTTAAGGTCTTCACAAATTACATTACGAATTGTCAAATATTTGAGACTTTTCATCTTTCCAAGATTCAATTGCATCTTTCTTGGTTGCAGCAAGGACAATGTTATGCCTCGAATTTCATCTAATCCCTAATTGGACAAAGAATCACATGAATCACGTTAGACAATAGAACATATGATTATTAAATTTAAAACAAAATCATCTTCAACATTAAAATGATAAATCAAACATAATGGGAAAAAATTAATTACATTTTGCATTGTGAGAAAAGGGAAAAAGTAAATCAAAAGGACTTATACCGTATCTCCATCTCCATTCAGTACTTCGAGAGCATCCTCATAACACGATAGCCTTCTATGTTTTTTTGACACTTTTGCTTCTTGTCGATCAATTTCAAAACCCATTTGTTGTATCAAGTCATGCATCAATAATTTGCCATCTTTTGCAACATCTATGAGAGATTTATTGATAAGTTTTTTAATATCATAGTATGGCTGATGAAAATTGCTACTTTCTAATATATCTACAACCAAATTCATGTGGAATCCTTCAAGAAAACATGCAATATCAAGGAAAATATTCCGTTGAATTTGGTCCAATCCATCGTAGCTTATTTTAAGTACTTCTTGAATATCCGAATGAGGAATTCTTTTGTACTTATCTAATGCACTTTTCCAACATTGTATGTTTTCGTCATATAAATCAGCACCTATTATTTTTAGAACTAATGGAAGTCCTTTGGCATAACCTATAAATTGGTGTACAAGCTCTAAATAATCTTCTGTAGGCTTGTTTCTTTTGAATGCATGTTGACGAAAGAGTTCACGAGATTCACAATTATCTAATTCCTTAACCTTATAGTAAATTAAACGACAGTCTTCTTGAAGAGTAGATAACACCTTTTTCTCTCTTGTTGTGATAATGATTCTACTTCCAGAAGCAAACCGATTGCATGGTCCAAGCAAATTTTCTACTTGGACTAATTTGTCCACATCATCTAGAATTAAAAGAATTTTTTTTTGATGAAGCATTTCCATTATCGCTTTGATTCTTTTAGATACACCATGCACTTTCAAATTTCTACCCTTTGAGATCCCATAATAAAGTTCCTCTTGTAATTGGAGTACACCATCATTTGTTTTTGAGCTTTCTCTAACATCTTCTAGAAAGCTACTTCCTTCAAAATGATATGCAATTGAGTCAAAAATAGTTTTTGCAATTGTTGTCTTACCTATTCCAGGAAGACCATGGATCACTAACATGCGAACATCGTTTGACTTAATATCTAAGCACCAACTTATTTCCTCTACGCGAGAGTCTATTCCAACTAGGCATTTATCAACAAATACTTGCGAACAATTTAATTTAGCAATTGAGATCTTTTCAACAATTTCTTGGATAAACGTAAATTGAGGGAGGCTGCCAATCACAAAGCATTAAAAAAAAATGTTAGAAATAGAAATATGATCCTAAATTGAATTCAAAATTGTTAATTTTGTTTAGCTTTTGAACTACAACTAAAATTTTGTTAATTAAATTAAATGGCACATAATTCATAGATCTAAACTGTCAATACAAATAATTTTTTTTTTTTTATTGTTTAGCTAGGATATCAATATTAGTCTTTTTGCACAAAGATGCATGGAAAATCTTCTTTGGAAAAGAAGATTTTCTAAAGATTTTGTAAGAGAAGCTTCTAAATAATTGATAAGTATCAATCATATATTCTTCTCTTGCTATCATTAACCGTTATAGTTTAACTAGCTCCGTAATAAAAGATATGATCAAAATATAATAGTTTCATAAAAAATAAAAACAAACAAACAAACAATATAGCTTCTGGGAGTTATTTTTTAGTAGTAAAATTTTGTGGTGATAATAGAGTAGTGATTAAATACATACTCATTTTTGTAAGTCCAACCAGATAAACTGCCAGCTTCATATAGAGCGGCCCTCCATCTTTGCACCTTGTCCGTGTCATACTTAAAACTTTCTTCATGTTTTGCCAACGCTTCTCCAAACTTTCCATTTTGCTTGCGTACTTCTGATGGATCCACATCGTAAAAGATCGGCCATACCTCTTGGCCTTTCTTTTTACACTCAAGAATTTCGACAAGTTCATCCAAACAATAAGTGGAAGTTGCATAATTTTTAGAGAATACAATTACCAAAATCTTTGAACTTGCAATAGCTTCGAAAAGTCCAGTGGAAATTTTCTCTCCTCTTTGGAGCTCGTCATCCATGAAGGTGTTAATACCACTATGACGCAAAAAACCATTCAAATTGCTAATAAAACCATTGCGGGTATCTTCTCCCCTGAAACTCAAGAACACATCATATTTAGATTGTTGGGTGGAAGACGAAGAGAAGGCTGGTTTATTAGTTAGAAGAGCCATTGTGATTTGGATATATAGACGGTTGAGAAGATCTAAAGGAAAGAGGAGAAAGAAAGTGGTGGAAATTGAAATGTTTTAAGAGTTTAAGAAAGCAAAGAGAATGAAAATTATGAAGAAGAGATTTCTCAATGGGTTTGAGACAGAATGGGAAAGGCAGAGCGAAGGAAATGAATGTTAGATTTTAATAGTTGTTGTGAGGCGAAGATCACTGAGAGAGAAGAGAGAGGCGCTGAAGTGAGAAGTGTAGAGAGTAGGGTTTTTTTTTTTTTTTTTTTTTCAAGTTGATGTATAAAACGAGAGAAGAAGAAAAGAGAAGAATGAGGCGCTGAAGTGAGAAGTGTAGAGAGTAGGGTTTTTTTTTTTTTTTTTTTTTTCAAGTTGATGTATAAAACGAGAGAAGAAGAAAAGAGAAGAATGAGGCGGCTGAAGTGAGAAGTGTAGAGAGTAGGGTTTTTTTTTTGTTTCAAGTTGATGTATAAAACGAGAGAAAAAATTAAAATGCTGTTATAAAGGCTCGAACCAGGAGCAAGTGTTGTCATATGCGTATCTTACCACTAAACTAGTGGTATTCTTCTGAGAATATTTTATACATATTAATGTTTATAAATATTATCCGTTTCCATTGGGTTTTAGATTTTATTTTTTGAACCTGAACCCGAAACCAAAATTTTAGGTTTGAACGAAATGAAAACTGAGGCGAAGAAAATGAGATTGTCAAATGACTCAAATGTGAAATTACAGTAGTAGCGTACACTTTCGTAGTTTTTTTTTTTTTGAGAATGCGTACACTTTCGTAGTTGGTGGCCAAAGCGCGTAATAGAAAATTGCCTTCCAAAGTGAAATTCACTTTCTCAAACATTCACACACACCCACCAGGAAAAGATGAAGAAAATGAATGGGTACGCGTTTTTCGCTTAATTTTGGAGTGTAGCAAAGGCATTCTGATTGCTTTTCAAACTTTAAAGAAAGGATTAAAGGAAAGGAAGATGCAATTTCTTTTCTTTACACTCTTTTTGTATCGCCTCCTCTTTCTTCTTTCCTCTCATATTTCTCATGAATCTCCTTCTCTTCTTTTATTCTATGACTAGAATATTTATTATACCATTTTTTTTCACAAGTATTTTATATGATAAATATAAATAACTGTTTATTACTTTTACATGAATTTACTATTTTTTTCACCACTCATAATCACATAAATAATGATGTCACAAGTATTTTATATGATAAATATAAATAACTACTTATTACTTTTACATAAATTTACTATTTTTTTCACCACTTATAATCACATAAATAATGGTGTAAGATAAAGTTTGCGGTACTGGAATAAACACAGAGACAAATCCTCCACAATGCTACAACAATAACTACTGTAGTAGTGGTGGGTACCCACCTCGCTCACACGCACACCTTCTCGAGTCTCAAGTCTCAACCCTCTAGTCAACGTCTACACCTACTCTTCTTTTCACCACCACTTTCACCAGTAACAAACCTTCTCACCTTGCCTCTGCCAGCCTACAAACACCATTAACAGCATTCCACTCTCTAAGCCTTTTTTTCTTTTCTTGGGTTTTTCTGTGATGAAAATTGTCTATTTATCACAAATAGAGAAACTTTGATGAACTTATTAAAAAAAAAAGGATTTGATGGATTGCTTTAGGTTTTGTTTGATTTTTCTACTTTAATTTTGGCTATAAGGAGAGTTCAAGCAAACAAACAAATACATGACAAATTGTGATTAGTAGAACACAAAAAATGGGACAAAGGAATATTCTTTTATTTAACGAGTAAGAATTGACATCTCGGTTCAATAAATCTCATTTTTATCACAAAAACTTGTTCGCCCTTTCCCTTTCTACAATTTTTTAAACTTTTTTTATTTAAGAGTTTTTAACTTAATCATTTAAAAATATTGTACCAAGAGTGCATTTGGCCCCCTACTTATTTGTTTTTTTGTCTCAACTATTTTACAAATAATCTAACCTTAGTATTTTTTATTTTTTTAAAAAAAGTTATTTTTTAGTTTTTTTGACACACATTCAATATAAAAGTTACCAAAAATTATATTTTTGATAAATGATCCAGTTAATAGGTGCCCTTAGAGCACTTGTTATTTCCTTTATTTATATTGTATTAGAAATTGGTTAATTAGCGGCCTAAACATATTAAGTATAAAATTAATAAATTGGTAGTAAGCCAACTTAGGGATCTACTAAATAAGGCCCTTTCATAAAACATAATGTAGTTTGTATTTGAGATTTAAAAATTTATCAAATATGTTTAATTATATCAATAGTCTATCAACTTAAGGGTAGTTATACTTGTTATCACTCCTATAGTTGCTATTTGCAATTATATTTTCCGTTTCCATTGGGTTTTAGATTTTATTTTTTGAACCCGAAGCCGAAACCAAAATTTTAGGTTTGAACGAAATGAAAACTGAGGCGAAGAAAATGAGATTGTCAAATGACTCAAATGTGAAATTACAGTAGTAGCGTACACTTTCGTAGTTGGTGGCCCAAGCGCGTAATAGAAAATTGCCGTCCAAAGTGAAATTCACTTTCTCAAACATTCACACACACCCACCAGGAGAAGATGAAGAAAATGAATGGGTACGCGTTTTTCGCTTAATTTGGAGTGTAGCAAAGTCGATGTCTACACCTACTCTTCTTTTCACCACCACTTTCACCAGCAACGAACCTTCTCACGTTGCCTCTGCCAGCCAACAAACACCATTAACTGCATTCCACTCTCTAAGCCTTTTTTGTTTTCTTGGGTTTTTCTGCGATGAAAATTGTCTATTTATCACAAATAGAGAAACTTGGATGAACTTATTAAAAAAAATGGATTTGATGGATTGCTTTAGGTTTTGTTTGATTTCTCCATTTTAATTTTGGCTATAAGGAGAGTTCAAGCAAATGAACAAATACATGACAAATTTTGATGAATAGAACACAAAAAAGTGGGACAAAGGAATATTCATTAATTTAATGGGTAAGAATTGACATCCCTGTTCAATAAATCTCATTTCTATCGCAAAAACTTCACTTGTTCGCCTTTTACCTTTCTTCACATTTTTAACTTTTTTTTTTTAAGGGTTTTTAACTCAATCATTTAAAAATATTACACCAAGAGTGCATTTGGCCCCCAACTTATTTTTTTTTTATTTTTTTTTGTCTCAACTATTTTACAAATAATCTAACTTTAGCATTTTTTTATTTTAAAAAAAAGTTAGTTTTTAGTTTTTTTGACACACATTTAACATATAAGTTACCAAAAATTATATTTTTGATAAATGATCTAGTTAACAGGTACCCTTAGAGCACTTGTTAATTGACTATTTTAAAAAGTTCTAATATCACTTTTATGAAAAATATAAAAAGTTGTCAAAAAACTAAATCACTTTTTTCTTTTCCCATAAAAAATTAAAAAAAAAAAAATTAAACCTATGCTCTTAAGGCATCCATTAATTTTCCCTTTGATAAATACTATGAAAAAATGTTATTGCAAATAAACTGTTCCCAAACGCACTTGAGATCTTAAATACTAACATAAACAAACTTTTTTCATAAATACACCCTTACACTGCAGATTAAGGCCTGTAATGGATTA
Source organism: Quercus tomentella (assembly GCA_028535165.1). Taxonomy (NCBI): domain Eukaryota; kingdom Viridiplantae; phylum Streptophyta; class Magnoliopsida; order Fagales; family Fagaceae; genus Quercus; species Quercus tomentella. The sequence continues at coordinate 18,186,714 of JAPQVY010000089.1, read as the reverse complement.
GCTACACACACACACAAAAGCCCATGTAGTGTGTTTGGAAGAACTTACTTACATATTATTTTTTCATTCATTATATGGCTGATAATGGTATGGTATCATTCCAGCCACTAAACTCTATGAATGAAATATGATATCAAATAAAATCCATATCATTAGTACTACAGATTTTTCAAGTGTTTCAGTCAGTTTAAACAAAATCATTAAAAATATGTTATAAAAAATGGATTATAAAACATGTTACTTGAGCTAATACATGACGCTAATGTACTTATGCTGTCGCTGATATATGGACTTACACAATATGTAGATTTTAATTAAATTCTATGTGTATAAATAAATAAATAAATATATATATATATATATATATATGTTGTGTGTGTGTGTGTAAATATGTATATACACACACAAGGCCAATATTGACAACTTTGGTTTAAAGGATAAAGTGATGATTTATCTCCCTCCATAATGAGAAGGTATTTGATGTATCAAATATATGTAATGCCCCTGTCACATATACAAGCGGGTCTCACACTTGTGAGGTCCATCCCATGTGAAAGGGACCTTATGAATGGCCCTTACTTATGATACTTTTTCCATAATCACAAGAATCATGGTAAAAAAGTATTTCTTATAATAATATATCAAATTATCCATATATCTTCTCAATAAAAGTGAATATCATGTGATTAGATTTTATGCTTGTGAAGACTCAAATTAATATCGAATTAGTTCAATGTGTATTGTATAAGCATATGTTAAGTTCCACATTGGGCATATTTTGGATTAATCTAAGCTTTATAAACAACTACAAGAAAATTCAGTTGTTACTAGTTCTTTTAAAGTATAATGTAAATATTGATAGCACATTTCCTAAGTGCCAATTTTTTTTTAGAGAGAGTATACAAAAAAGAGAGGAAGTTTTATTATTATTATTATTATTATTGTTATTATTGTTGTTGTTGTTGTTGTTGTTGTTGTTATCATCATCATCATCATCCTTTTGAACCTATTATGGAACATAAATGGGGATTTCCACTCAGTAGTCACATAATTAAACATTTTTAGCTATTTTCTTTTTGTTTATAATAATTTATATATATCTAAAAGCTGAAGCGTAGCATTTATTGTTGCTACGCTCCAGTTAAGTCACATCAGCGTCTATCTCATTATCATTTTCTTTCTAATTTTCCTATAATTGTTTTTAATATTTACTTTTTATTTTATTTTAATATTTACACTTTTTCCAACCTTTCTCCACCCTTACCTTTTCATCTCCCCACTACCCTCTACATAAATATTATTCTTCTTCTTTTCATCTCCCCACTACCCTCTACATAAATATTATTTTTCTTCTTTCTCTTCATCTTCCTTTAGTTTGTCTCTTCTCATTCACACTCTATAAATTTGTAACTATTTATTCCATGCTATGCATGGTTTTCTTTCACAAAAAAAAAAAAGGTTCTCTCTCTCTCTCTCTCTCTCTCTCTCTCTCTCTCTCTCTCTCTCTCTCTCTCTCAATTTTTTGATGAATTTTTTATACATTGTTCTATTTATGCCAAATTACTAACCTTTGGGAATCCTTTCTTTTCTTTTTTTCTTCTTTTCTTTTTCTACACTAGAATCATTATGCTCATTTTCTCACTTAATTTAATCTGGTAGTTTGCCGGAAATCAAAAAAAGGTTCTCTCTCTCTTTCTCTCTCAATTTTTCGATGAATTTTTTATACATTCTTCTATTTATGCCAAATTACTAATCTTTGGGATTTTTTTTTTCTACACGAGAATCATTATGCTCATTTTCTCACTTAATTTAATCGGGTAGTTTGCAAGAATTAAAGTAAAACTAGACAATAAGGAATTTTATGGCATTGGAGAACGCCTATACAATATATACCAACCAAAAGTTGAAAGTCAGCAAATTAGTGGAGCTATGATTAAGCTTCAAACGGGATTGATGGTATTGCCAATGTTCTTTAATTAACATCCTTATTTCTATTTCTCTATATATGTTTCCTAGAATTAGTAGTAGTCTCATTTTTTTTTTCTACACGAGAATCATTATGCTCATTTTCTCACTTAATTTAATCGGGTAGTTTGCAAGAATTCAAGTAAAACTAGACAATAAGGAATTTTATGGCATTGGAGAACGCCTATACAATATATACCAACCAAAAGTTGAAAGTCAGCAAATTAGTGGAGCTATGATTAAGCTTCAAACAAGATTGATGGTATTGCCAATGTTCTTTAATTAACATCCTTATTTCTATTTCTCTATATATGTTTCCTAGAATTAGTAGTAGTCTCATTTTTATTTTCTCTATTATATTCTAGGTAAACCAAGAGTTCTTTAAAATTCCACATTGGTTAATGCCATTTAGATTTGTTTTTTAAATTTTTTCTTTTTCTCTTTAATTGTTAAATGTTACCCTTTTTCTGTTCTTTATTATGACTCTAATTAACATTGTTGTTTTTTTTTTTTTTTTTTTTTTGGTTAGTTAAGGTTGATGGTGTATTCTTACAAAGAAAAGCAAAAATTGAAAACAATTGAATTATGTATAAACCTGTACCTAAAGGGGACAGGAGCCTTTGTTTATTTGATTAGAGACAATATATTAAAGGGTCATATCCTTTGGCCATTGCATTGCATTTCTTAGAGGTTAAAAGATAAAGCTTGTCATTATAGAAAAACCTTTTGGGTGGGGATAAGGGTGCCATTTTGTTTGCTCTAAGAGTAACAAAATATCCTATTATAAAGGAAGCCCACAACCATATCACATGCATATTACACTAACCATGAGCACAACCCATTATTCTCTCTCACCATGTTTCTACTACATTTGCATTTAGCAACCTAAGATTAGAATTTATTCCCAATAGAAGACTTGTAGAATCATTCAGTTTTTATAGGAAACTAGCCGTAGACTCGCGCAATGTGTGAGTATATAAATATTATGCAGTGAAGTATAATATATAAAAAGTAACAATTACTTCAAGCATTGTCTTTTTTTCAAAAAAAAAAAAAAAAGATTTTTACACTTTTTTTTTAATCTTTTTATCTCTACAAATATATCATTTTACTTTTTAATTTTTTTTTTTGTGTATTTCACCAATATATTTTAAGGTTAGCCATATTCTTCTAACTTTGTTGTAGTGTGTTACATTTGCTTAATATACAACTCATCTCTTAAGGAATAAGGAAATTATCATAATAAAAAAAATTATCACAAAATTACAATGTTAACTTAACCAAAATTAAAATAAAACTAAAGAAATAAAAATAGATTTTATAATAATTTATTAGTCAAAAAATTGGTAGGCATATTCAAATTCCTATTTCCAAAAACAACTAAGTATTAATCCAAACAAAAATTCAATCAAAATTATAAAAGGGAAAGAAAAGACTTTCTGATGGGAAATTAAAAAAGCACAATCCTAAAACACATATTAAAAAAAAACCATCAATCTTAATTTGAGTTATAAGAAAGAACAGAAGTCTTTTATGTGCAATTGTTCTCTTTATTGGTATTTATTGTTATATATTTTATTTTTACTTTTTTTTCTTCTCATCTTATGTTATTCAACATTTAAATTCAGTCACATCTTCTACATCATTAAATTATTTATATTTTCTCTTTTTTTTTTTTAATAATTAAACATGGAATATTTTATTTAAATTAAAATCAATAAAATTTTCCTTAAAAAATTGTACTCTTTTTATTTTATTTTATTTTTACATTTACACTTTGTCCAAGTTTTTTCCTTACCTTTATCTTTTCATCTCCCCACTACCTTCTACCTTAATATCACTATTCATCTCCCCACATCTTCCATATCATTAAATTATTTATATTTTTCTCTACTTTTTATTTAAAAAAATTAAAATTTTAAAATTTTACTTAAATTCAATAAGTAAAAGTGTCCTCATAAAGTGGAGTAATACTAGGGACACACTTATTCTCAAACCCAATACATCAAAGAAAAAATATAATACAAAACAAATGCCAATTGGGAAACACTAAATTAAAAAATAAAAAAAAAAAAAAAATTTGAGGATATCAAACCAAATATAATATAAAGAAACTAATATTTATAGATATATTAACTTAAGGGTGGCAAAATTAAATGAAAAAAAAAAAAAAAAAACTACAATGCATATTTAATGCAATAAAATCATCATCAAATTTTGGAAAACAGTTGCTTGCCTATGCACACAGAGAGAGAGAGAGAGAGAGAGAGAGAGAGAGAGAGATGGTAAAGAAAAAAAAATGAAGAGATGGTAAAGAAAAAAAAATGAAATGTCAATTAGTAACTATTTAAACTTAAAACTAATCAAACTCTAATTCAAACTAAAAGGAGATGATTCTCAAAAAAAAAAAAAAAAAAAAAAAAAAAAAAAAAAAAAAAAACCTAAAAGGAGATGTCTTCATGTAATAATAGAAATTACATAAGAAATAAAGTTAGAAAATTTTAAAATCCCTTTTTTGACATTTCATTTAACTTTATATATATTGTGGGGCCCAGTAATTTGTGGCCCTGGCCCATTTATTCGTTGGGGCCCAAGACCCGAGCCAAGGAAGGTTATAGCCCAGGCTCGGTAATACAAGTATGAAATAGTCTTGGGACACAGCCGAGGACGATTCAGTCCTCGGCATGTCCACGGTCTCACCAAAAGGAAGGGTAAAAATGGTATAAGAGCAGCTTGGAGAAAATCTAAAATATCTAAGTCAATAGAGAAGGGTACGCTGGAAAGTATAACGACCAGGGAAAGCTGCCCTTACTGCCATTCAATACTCTGCACCTGACAGAGCCATACTCCCCAGCTTTTACAACCACCCCCAACCATTCTGGATATGGGCTAATGGGACAAGTATCAGTCTTGGAAAAATCGACCCTACACGTGGACGAAGGATAAGGAACACAGGCTAGTATAAAAGGAAAAGTAAGCAATCCATAGCAGAGGCTGGGAAAAATGGCCAAAACCAGAGCCTTCCAGCCCACCTCTAGGAGAAAGACTCTCAGAGCGTACACGATTTATTTATGTATGAACACCACGGAATACCGCCGACTTGTGATCGAGGCCTAGCCTTTCAAACCCACGCTCTATAAATGATATTGTTTGGGCCTTTTTACGTGCGAACCCAGTATCGTTTTGGGTCGTTCCAAATCGTGTCCTTACAATTGGCGCCGTCTGTGGGAAAGGCTTGTGTGTTGGCACAGGCGGTAGGTCGAAACAATCCCCTTGTCACTTTTAAACAACCGGTTGTATTGTTTTAGCGTAAAGTTCCACCAGAGGCTATGTTTCTTTATTAGGGGCTGCGCTTCATAGCGTCAGCAGCACGGATGGTTCTAGGGGCTTGGCCGAGGGGCTAATTCCCCGTAAACCAAGGTCCCGTGCCATAACCGAGAGGTTAATTCCTCCAACTACTTCTCGAAATCAAGTTTTGGACAGAACCAAGGTATTGCATGGTCCTCGGACTCAAACCTATGGGCAAACCAACTACTTATCAAAATCAAGTTTTGGACAGAACCAAGGTATTGCATGGTCCTCGGACTCAGACCTATGGGGAAACCAACTACTTATCAAAATCAAGTTTTGGACAGAACCAAGGTATTGCACGGTCCTCGGACTCAGACCTATGGGGAAACCAACTACTTATCAAAATTAAGTTTTGGACAGAACCAAGGTATTGCACGGTCCTCGGACTCAGACCTATGGGGAAACCAACTACTTATCAAAATCAAGTTTTGGACAGAACCAAGGTATTGCATGGTCCTCGGACTCAGACCTATGGGGAAACCAACTACTTATCAAAATCTAGTTTTGGACAGAACCAAGGTATTGCAAGGTCATCGGACTCAAACCTATGGGGAAACCAACTACTTATCAAAATTATGGAGAAGTCAGCTACTCAAAAAGAATTCTAAATCGTTCAGTTCTCAGACCAAATACCGGAAAATGTTAAGATTATAAAAGTTACTAGCAAGATGGCGAAATGCCTTATTACTCAGCAACCTACAGGGGCTGTACATTTTTGGGTTATATGTCCTCGGATGATTACCTCCTACACCGCACCGAGCACTCAATTGTCATCTCGGCCATTTTTGGGGTAAGTGTTGTTTTCTTAGGTCGGCATTATTGTGCTAAACAGCTCTCGTAAGTTCATGATAACATCTTTCTTCTCAATAAGGATTTCAGCCCTAAGTATCAGTTGTTCGATTCAGTATTATTAAGTCGGGTAGCTTCAATAAGCTCATATTAACATATTCTTCTTTTTGCTTAGTAGGGGTTTCTGTCCTAAGTATCATTTGTTCAGATCAGCATTATTATGTTAAGATAGTTTTAACAAATGCAAAGTAAGGCCTTTTTGTTAACAAGGATTTCGGCCCTAAGCACCGTTTAGAATACCGGAATAAAGAAAAAAGTCATGTGGTAATACGTCTGTTTACGGGGTAATCATTTCAGAAAGAAGAGTTAGAATATACAAGATAAAACAGTATTGACTTTTATTAATATAAAAAGGTATTGCAGCGTACAATGAAGGGCTTAAACAAGCCTATACGGAAAAAAAATTGCAAAAAAAAAATAATAATAACAAACATACAAACGACCAGAAATCTTTTTAAACTCTGCTCCGAAGTCTCTCCAAATTTTGCCCCAGTAGCACCCATATTGAGAGGAGGACCTTCTTTGATGGATAAGGAGAAGGAGGAGAAGAAGAGGAAGAAGGACAAGCACCAAAATGGATCTGGTGGTGGAAAGAAGAAGAAAGAGAGGCAAAGGGAGGCACCAGTGAAGGAAGAGAGGAAGAAACAGGGATACTTTGTCCCTGCGTCAGTCCTGATTCCTAACACGCTGGTGCCATGTTAGCTATGCTCATAAGAGAGCGGCTGGTACTGATAATGGGTAACCCCAACTCAACCGCGCCAAGAGATTGACGCGACGAGCCCCTGCTTCGGATTTTGGCTGAAAGAAGGGTAAGAAGTATCTTGAGTCTCTGCCATCCCTGCCCTGACCGAGCCAGTTTGAACTTCACAAGAACGTAGCATTTCTGAGAAGAGTATGGTCTCTTCATTCCCCCTCCTATCATGGACGAATCATAATTTAAAGTGTAAATGAGCGGATATGGGAAATTCTGGGGGAGGATAAGAGTTTTTATACTTTAAAAATATTGAAAGGTCTCTGTGAAAGAGAGGTAACCTCCTGCTTTCATTCTTATATGAAGGGCGAAACGGGAGGCATTTAATCTGCCCAAATCTCCAAGAAAAGCGGTAAACAAGAATATACCCGTTCCACTTCCCCACACCGTCAATAACCGTCGAATTTAAATGGTCTCGTAAAGGGAAATCATTAAAGACGCGTTTTAGGTAATCAAACGGCAGGAACGCATTGTGAATAAATTCAAAGGAATGTCCCGTAGCCCGGTATGTTTCCTGGGTAGATGAAGGGACGCCAATATTAATGAAAGACAGAGTTAAACGAGCCGTGATAAAGGCTTGGCATTACCAAAACCCTCCTCTCCCACCAAAAGGTTGGACAGCAGGATTTTGAGGGGTTATTGTGGGGCCCAGTAATTTGTGGCCCTGGCCCATTTATTCGTTGGGGCCCAAGACCCGAGCCGAGGAAGGTTATAGCCCAGGCTCGGTAATACAAGTACAAAATAGTCTTGGGACACAGCCGAGGACGATTCAGTCCTCGACATGTCCACGGTCTCACTAAAAGGAAGGGTAAAAATGGTATAAGAGCAGCTTGGAAAAAATCTAAAATATCTAAGTCAATAAAGAAGGGTACGCTGGAAAGTATAACGACCAGGGAAAGCTGCCATTCAATACTCTGCACCTGACAGAGCCATACTCCCCAGCTTTTACGACCACCCCCAACCACTCTGGATATGGGCTGATGGGACAAGTATCAGTCTTGGAAAAATCGACCCTACACGTGGACGAAGGATAAGGAACACAGGCTAGTATAAAAGGAAAAGTAAGCAATCCATAGCAGAGGCTGGGAAAAATGGCCAAAACCAGAGCTTCCCAGCCCACCTCTAGGAGAAAGACTCCCAGAGCGTACACGATTTATTTATGTATGAACACCACGGAATACCGCCGACTTGTGATCGAGGCCTAGCCTTTCAAACCCACGCTCTATAAATGATATTGTTTGGGCCTTTTTACGTGCGAACCCAGTATCGTTTTGAGTCGTTCCAAATCGTGTCCTTACATATATATATATATATATATTTGTGTGTGTGTGTGTGTGTGTGTGTGTGTGTGTGTGTGTGTGTGTGTGATCTTCATACACAATTACATTTAAAAATCTAATAAACAATACTACATCTCATTTAACACCTCTGTTATGAAAATCATTAGCCAGTAAATATATAATAATAGTAAAAAACGTTATAAATGAAATTATGAAAAAAAGTGATAAAACTAATTAGCTACTATCATTATGAAGTAGTAGTCTATGATTTTACACATCTAAAGAAGTGGAATATCTAGAGTTTACTTAAGGTATATATATGTAAAGATTCACATTAAAAAAAAGATATGTAAAGGTTAAAAAAAATGTATATTCTATAAATAATAAAAAGGTATATGTAAGGTTTTTATTAACTTAAAAGAAAATGAAAAATCAATTATTAATTACAACAACAACAACAACAACAACAACAACAACAACAACAATAATTATAATAATAGTAGTAGTAGTAGTAATATAGGGGTAATTACATTCCCCTTCCTTGATGTTTGAAGAAATGACACTCTACCCCAAACATGAAAGGAAAAAATATTTTCACCCTTTACATTTGTTTCACCAAACTTTGTTAAATTAATATTAAAATATTGTGGACTAACTTGCCTGTGCTTAAGGTAGGTTCCAAAATTATCCCTAATTTTAAAATTAAATTCTCTTATTTTAAAATTTTAAATTAAAGTGTATTTCAAAATATTAAGTAATGTCTTTTGCTTTTTTTTTTTTTCCCTTTTCTTTTCCCAATGAGTTATAGAGAGATTTGTCATTTCAAATGTTTTGGTATTTTATAAATTTGTATTTTAATTCTAAAGTTATGAGTAATGTCTTTACTAACCATGGTTAAACATTTATACACAGATTCTTAAATAAATTTATAATATTTTGTTATCAATATAAACAAAATGGGAGAGTGTTATTACTTATTACCCCAAATATATTTAATAAGATTAACCTAAAAAAAATTATCTCGCGCAATGCACAGATCTGCGACTAGTGATAATAATAATAAGCTTTTGCGTGATTTTTTTTGTGCAAATCAAACTGAACGAACACAAACCCAAAAAATACCCACAAAATGTTGCACACATACGATCTGTATTTTTTTTTTTTCATTTTCTATTTTTCTAAGTCTTTATCTATATCTTATTATTTAGTTTTTATCTTATTTATTTTGTTTCATTTCATTTTTCAGTTATAAACATCTAAACTGAAGTAAAGGAACATGTAAAGGAAAAACTATATGTAAAGTTAAAATTGTCCAAAATGAATATATAGAGACAATATTTTGTTTCAATTTATCATTGATTTATTATTTAGTTATAGTATCAAAATTAAAGTAGATAAATATGTAAATTTAAACTGTCTAAGATGAATTTGTAAAGCAAATATATTTATATATATATAAATATATATATATATATATATATATATATATATATATATAGTATTGTTAAAAAAAATTAAAGGTAAAAAATAAATAAGAAAAAGAATAGGAAAATTTTTTGTTGCATACTTGTATAAAGCAATTGCCGCATATAAGGTTATGTGGCAGTAAAAAGAAAGGGACAAATGTCCAAGGGTCACATGCAATCCTTAGACACACGTTGCTTTCTTTTTGCCGCCACATAATCCTATATGTAGCAATTGCTCAATACAACCATGCAGGAAAACCTTTCCCAAAAGAATAATGATGTAACCAATGACGTGGCGTATGAGATGTCTCAATAGGAGCGTAGAAACAATAAATTTTGCGCTTCAGTTTTTAATTATATATAAATATAGATATAGATGAATAAAAAAATCAATTAAGAAAATAAAATTTTCCATAAAAAGGTATTCACAAGTCTTGTTTAATTAATCTTTAATCTAAAAAAAGATACAACTTGGCAACTGCCCCATAGTAGGAGTCCCGAGTCCAAATCAAGCATGTTATAGATCTCTTACTAGTGGTTTGTACCTCCATTATCCTAATATTGACTAATTTATAAGTGTTCCTTGATGCAAATATTTTTTTTTCATTTTATTTACAATACTAAATGCTTTTAATGAATGGTGTTTGTTGTTGACTTGATTAGAAGGAAAATCATATTATAATATGTCATATTTTGTGTTGTTGTCGGGTTTTGGTTTATTTGAAAAAAAAAGGTTTATTTGAAAAGAAAAAAAACAAGATAGTCTGTATACAATATGACGAAGAACAATTTGTGCAGTTGAAGAAGATGGTCTTTGTGCAGTTTCCTTTAACTGTTTGTAATATTTTGTTTAACTAATTAGCAACAAATTATTATGTCTTTGTTATATGATATTCCTACATACTTGAGTAATTGTTTTAAGTGTTTACTAATATTTTATATTGCTCTTCATTTTCCTTATCTCATTAGTGTATTCTTTGAGTTTTTTAAGAAAACAAATTCAATTTTGTGTTTAAAATTATTTATTTATCTATTAATTAATAAAATGTTGGATTAGATTATGTCATTATTTATAATACTTCTTCATCTTTTTTCAAAAAAAAAAAAAATTCTCTACATTTTTCCCCTTTGGAATTGTACTCTTTGGTTTTTTTGTTTTTTTAATAAATTATTAAAGAAAGAGAGTTACAATCATGTATAAATCTATAACCAGCAATTTTGCTTAGAATCAACCACCTATCTCTATTGCGTGACGTCAAAGCCTTATTAAAAAATTTTAATTTGATTTTGCATTTGATATTTGGCTTTATCACATCATATTTGATATGTTTTATAAATTCGGGAGAATGAATTTAACTTTAATGTGAGTTTTATTTTTCCTTTCTTTTTTTATTTTGAATTGCAGTTTTGTTGAGTTTTATTGATTTTTTAGATAAGTTTTCAAGTGTTTTAGATTGTAGGGTAGAAAAAATTGGATTTGAGAATGTTTGTTTAAAATTAAAAGAATACTTTCCAAATTCTATATACTTTTTAATGATATATGTAAGTGCCAAAAATGAGTTGACGTAATACAATCAATTTGTAGAGGTGGGAACTTGAATCAAATGATCTAGCACAATTGAAGGAGAAGAAAAAGACAAGAAATAATGAAGAGTCTTAGTCCTCAGCAAATATCTGAGGATAGATATTTATATTAGTTTGATCTTAAGAACGATTTTTTACAATATTTCTCTCACTGGGATCATCCATCACTCCCCCTTTTAGGAGGATCTTTTTCATTATATAGCCTTTTTCAGCTGATCTTGGCTTTCCACTTGTTGATCGGGCAGGACACTACTCGAGTGCTTATCCCATCAGACGTCCTCCCAAATCTTTTGTGAGTTGCGGCAACTAAGAGAGCACTATTCAGAGGTCTTCTCCACATAAATGCGGCCAAGGGGTTTGGTGGGGTGCATTAAATGTGGTGGTAGCTAGTATCCCTCCAGTCACATCAGAGCTAACCCCCTCTCTAAAATTCTTCCTCTACAGTGTGGCCTCCTCTGGTAATGTGCCATTGATGTGGCCATGGCTCGCCTTTCCGGCCTTACCGTTCAAGGGTATGGTCTTCTCGGAACTGCACTGGCCTCCTCGGCCTCAGGTATGATACATGGCATTATTACCTTATTAAATTTCTGTATTCCACAATAGCCTCTCAAAACTCCAGTTTTTTCCTCTTGTCCGAGGAGAAAAATGGGGTTTTGACCTTGGTTAATTGGTTCCACACGCTTCTTTGAATTTCCCACATGAGAACGTTGCTTCGCATGCCCTGTAACCGCTCCTAGCACTTCAGAGTCCGTAACATCTCATTTAATGCTCCATGCAGCGCCTTGTCCCCCACATCCTATGGTGAGATGGAGATCATACGACTAGTATTTTTCCTCGAAATTTGGGCAGGGTAATCCCTGCCTAATTTTACCTCCTATATAAGGCGCCTGAGGGATTCATTTCTCCCATCTTCCAAACCTTCAAACTTTCAAGAAGCTCCTGAAGTGACACCAATCATTATTTTTGTAAGTTCCTTATTTATCCCAATCTTATTCTTAGGTTCTTTTCTCCTCGGCCTTCTATCTTCTATTTTTTTCTTCAAAAAAAGTTCCTTCACCTTGCCTTAGCTTGCTAAGATGGGTAGGTTTGCTCACTTAGTAGATTCCCCCACTGGTATGGAGGGATTTAGGGCCTTGTATTATATTCCCTAGGGTGTCTCCTTGTGGTATTGCCCTCTAGGAGAGTGGCACGCCCTCAAAAAGGAGGGAAAGGTCGTTATTCCCATGGTCGCCTTCATAGAAGGGGGAATGAGGCTTTCCATGGGTAGAGTGACCAGGGACTACCTGATCGCCCATAAGATATACCCTCATCAATGTGCATCCAACCTATTTAAAGTCTTAGGTAGTGTAGACGCTCTCAACAAGCAAATGGAGTTGGGCCTCACCTGGCATGACGTTGTTTGGATGTACGAGTATCATCTGCTTGCAAACTCGGGCTATTATCTTAAGTCTAGGTCTTCCGACATTAGGCTCATCTCGTGTCTCCTCAAATCCAACAAGGGCGTGAAAGATGACTTTCTAATCGTCTCGGGTGAGTGGCACGACTGTCTTCACTACCCAACCTAGGAGGGAGCACCAAGTGAAGTACCCTAGGTTTAGGTCCTTTAACACGGGAATTAGTTTTGTAGTTTGCTTATTTCTTCATTCCTTTAGTAGTTTGTTTCCCTCTGATTGATGACTCACCTTTCTAACTGTGGTTTCGCTTCTTGGTTTTTTTTTTTTTTTTTTTTTTTTTTTTTTTTTTTGGGAGATAAAAGATATGTGGCTCCCAATCTTAACTTTGTCAACGTTCCAGATCTCAACAGGGTGCTGAGATCCGAGATGTTCGTGAGCAATGATAGACAACTGAGAGCTATCCATCTTATCCTTGACTTTAAGCCATTGTCTGATAAGTTTCAGGACGTGGGCAACGCGATCAGTGCAGGTGATCCTCGGTTGGCTTGTATTGACGTCTCGGTGCCTGGATTCCTAACTCGAGAATATACCGCGTAGCTCGAGCTACCTTCCCATCGTTCTCCCATGAAGAAGCGGTTCTGAGAAAAAAAACAGGTTCCTCGCGCCTGTCACTCGAGGAGGAGATAGACCGGTTTTTACTTGAGGAAGAGAGGGAGGAGCAAGGAGAGCCCATGATTCAGGTCTCGAACTCAGAAGACGAACTTGATAGGTCTTCAGGCCTTTGTTCCTCCAAATTCGTCGTCGCGCGCATAACCAGTAGTTTGGAAGAAGAAGAAGAAGAAATTCCATAAGGGAGGAAGAAGGGGTTAGGCCTCTGTGAACTCCTTACAGGAAGATCCAAGGGATCGACGCCTAAGGATGCCTCGGGCTCTGAGCTTCCTCCTCCTCCTCCTCCTCCTCTTTCTTCAGCTAACCCCTTTGTGCCTGCCAATCTAAAGAAGAGGAAGAAGGACAAGAAGTTGGTTGAGGAGGGGGAGTTGGTCCCCTACAATGAGGGGGTTCCTCCAAAGATGCCCAAGATAGCCAAGGGCAAGAGAAGGGCTTCCTCACCCAAGGCTAAGGAGGCTAAGCACGTGGACGAGGTATGCCCTCTGAACCCGACGTGGAACCCTTGGCTGGAGGTGGACGGTGCAGCGATACCATGGAACTCCACCATCAGGGAGTTCTAGAAAGGGAATGCCCACTACCTTGCCAACGCTCTGAAGCAGCCCCTTTTGTTGCCGAAGGATATGGCTGCTCTGAAAAATGTGAAGCAGCAAGATCTGTTTCTGTCCCTAAAGAGGGATTGGCCTTGGTAAGTTTTTCAACACGCCTTACTAACTTCATGATAGGGTATCTTTTTCTTACCTGATAGGGTATTCCTTTGTCATTTTTGTGCAGGAAATCAAGGAGGTTTTCATGGCCGAAGAGTGGGTGAAAGATGTCCGGTCCGTGGCTAGGCTCGCGGACAATCTTCACGCCGAGACCAGCAAGGCTTTGGCCACTGCCGAGCATAAGAATAAGGAGTTTACCACAAAGCTGGCCGCTAAGGACAGGGGGAGGGAAAGCACTAAGGCTGGCCTTAAGAACGCTTAGGCGCAGGCTGAGGAGTAGCGTAAGAAGCTCCACTACGCTGAGATAAAGCTGGCCACGGCCAACCAACAGGTCGTGGATTTAAAGGCAGAGCTGGAGAAAGCTAAGGAGGCTGCTCGGGCGGCTCAGGCAGCTGTGGATGCTTCGGAGCAGAAGTTCTATGATCTTGGAATGTAAGAAACCGAGGCCCACCTGAATGATGAGTTGGTTGGGGTCTGCAGGGACTATTGCCTCGAGGTGTGGACCGAGACATTGAACCTGGCTGGAGTTCCTGCTACCTAGAAGTGGAGGAGGGCTGAAAATGTGTACTATTCACAAGACCTCCGAGAAGCTCCTGAAGCAACCTCGGGCCTTGAGACGGATACTGCCCCGGCTACAACAGCATCGGCGTAGCCTCCCAACACCCAAGCCCCTCTTCCCCCCCCCCTCCCCTCCGGAGACCTCTAAAGGGCCTAGCAAGGCTGGTGACCTAGGCTAAGGGGCGGAGGTGGCCAAAGGCAAGGAGATTGCCCAGGGTAGAACTCAGCTAGAGGATAAGGGCAAAGGCAAGGAAGCTAAAACTCTGCTAAAGACCAAGGGCCCAGAGGCTGACCAAGGCAAGGAAGTTGCTCCCAAGACAAAGGAGTCTGAGTTGATTAAGCCTTAAGCCGCAGCCCAGGAGAAGAAGGCCACCTTGGGCAAGGCTGCTGATCCTCCTATCTCCCAGCCAGCCAGCAAAGAAGATCTTCCTCCTCCAGCCCAGACTTAGCTTAGGATTTTTCTTTTCTTCCTTTGTACCTTTCTTTTTGTTATGGCAATTTGCCATGGTCTATGATGTATCTTTCCTTTTGATTAATGAAATGACATTAACTTTTGCTTTATGACAAGTGAACTTTCATTTTCCCTGCAATATTTATCTCTGATTGAATGTAGTAACTGTTCTATCTTTTGTTGAGAGGTTAGGTTGATGATGCTTCTAATGGTGAAAACCCATACTTTAACAAAAAGCTAACAGTAATGAATTGTTGTTAATTCAAGTAAATTAAGCTCATGTAAATAGTGAGAAAAATAACTATGTGTTGGTACTAAAAATTGTTTGATCAATAGGAATGTTTAAGTCCTTAGAGAAAAACAAAACACTTAGTAGAAAAAGGGGTGTTTGAGGGTCTCTCATTTTAAGAGTACCTTGTGAATGTACCTTCAGAATCCTTTAATCAAAACCCAAAGTGAGTCCTTGTTTTCTCATGATGATGCATATTCCGAGGTCCGAGGGACCAGCCATGACCGAGGTACTGTTTAACCCATAGAGAATCTATTGAGGCGTTAATTTACCCAAGGCATGGGTCCGAAGGATCTGGCATGGCCGAGGTTCTGTTTAACCCTTAGAGAATCTATTAAGGCGTTAATTTACTCAAGGCATGGGTCCGAGGGACCAGGCATGGCCAAGGTTCTATTTAACCCTTAGAGAATTTATTGAGGCGTTAATTTACCCAAGGCATAGGTCCGAGGGACCAGGCATGGCTGAGATTCTATTTAACCCTTAGAGAATTTATTGAGGCGTTAATTTACCCAAGGCATGGGTCTAAGGGACCAGGCATGGCCGAGGTTCTGTTTAACCTTTAGATGTAATAACGCAAAAATAACGAGTGAGATATACTTGCATTAATAGTAATATCTTTTCAAGTTACTTACATTCCAAGGTCGTAGTATAGTGTTTCTATCCAGATCCTCTAGTCTAAATGCACCTATGCTTGCTATTGAGGTGATGCGATAAGGGCCTTCCCAGTTTGCCCCAGAATGAGTTTTTCGTATTTCCAACCACTTTCCTGAGGACAAGGTCCCCTAGCACGAGTGGCCGTGACTTCACCTTCTTATTGTAACCCTGCTTTAGCTTGTGTTGGTAGTGGGCCAGTTTTATCATTGCCATCTCTCTTTTCTCCTCCACCCAGTCCAGACTTGCACACAGCTGACCATCAATGTTATGCTCTTCAAACTGATCAGTTCTCATCATTGGGAATTCCATTTCCGCGGGTATAACTGCCTCCACTCCATATGTCATGGAGAAGGGGGTTTCCCTGATTGATCTTTTCGGGGTAGTTCTGTATGACCATAGCACATGGGGCAACTTGTCTACCCATTTCCCTTTTGCCTCATCCAGTCTTCTCTTTAGCCCATCAAGGATCACCTTGTTGGTGACCTCGACCTGCTCGTTTCCTTGTGGGTATGCAGGGCGTAGAGTAGTAGTGCCTGATTCCAAGTTCACTACACTACAATATCTCCTAAAAGCCTTACTGTCGAACTGTGTTCTGTTGTCAGATACGAGGGTGTAAGGTATGCCGAATCGCATGACAATGTTCCTCCACACGAATTTCTTCACATCCTGGTCTTGGATATTAGCCAACAGCTCGACTTCTACCCATTTCGTGAAATAATCTATCCCAATGAGCAACCATCTCTAGTTTGTAGTAGCCCGAGGAAATGGGCCCACAATGTCTAGACCCCACTGAGCGAAAGGCCACGGGCTAGAGAGTGGGTTCAGAACCCCTCGGGTTGGTGGATATTGGGGGCATACCTTTAACATTGATCACATTTCCTTGCATTATAAGGAATTGATCACAAACGAATTGCTATATCCTTGTATATACCCATATATATACAACACTTTCAACTTTTCTAATTGCTATATTCTTAAAACGAATTTTACCACTCAAATACAAGGATCACTTACCATGTGTTGGAGTGATGATTTGA
The DNA here is from genome assembly GCA_028535165.1 of Quercus tomentella. Lineage (NCBI taxonomy): Eukaryota > Viridiplantae > Streptophyta > Magnoliopsida > Fagales > Fagaceae > Quercus > Quercus tomentella. The sequence goes on along the minus strand of JAPQVY010000089.1, from coordinate 18,169,712 downwards.
AACCCATAGAGACAAGCAAAATATTTAAAGAATTAACTTGTAGCATTGGATAATTGTGAAGATTTAAGGCTGGAGCCAGCAGTTGCAAGCAAGAGCAAGTAACTTGGTTATGGTGTCTCTATAGATGTACAAGAAGCCTTGAAAATGAATCTATATTATAACAATCTTCATAGTGGATTTGATGTGGTCTTGGACTCAAAATGTTTTTCCCAGTTAGGTTTTCACTTTGTGATTAATTCCTTGTCTTAGTGTGTGTGAATTGTTTTGTGATTTTTGTTTATTTCCTTTATTTATATTGTACTAGAAATTGATTAATTAACTGCCTAGACATATTAATTACAAAATTTATAAATTAGTAGTAAGCCAACTTAGGGATCTACTAGACAATGTCTTTTCATAAATATATAATGTAGTTTGCATTTGAGATTTAAAAAATTATCAAATATGTTTAATTATATCAATATCTAGTTAAGGAATAGAAAGTCAATAGTCTATCAACCTATTTACAAAGTGGTTATACTTGTTATCACTCCTTTAGTTGCTATTTGCAATTACAGATATAGCATTTTCAACCATAATTATTGAAAAAACTAGGTTTTGCAGCAAAATTGAAGATGATTTTTAAAGGATTTTTTTTTAATTTTTCATATTAAAAAAGAAATTATTGCAGAATTTAGTATAAAATCAATTATATATATATATATATATATATATATATATGGTTCTCAAGATTTTTTAAAAAACCCCGAGTTTCATTTATAGATATCATACAAAAAAATTTTGGTTGAAATATATTAAAAAATAGTTGTTTTGTATCTATTCTTTTGTTTATATTGTAATAAAACAAATCAATAGCCTTCTAGAAATGATTTTCTGGGAGAGTTTAAAGGACAAAAAAGTGAAAAATATTAATTCTAATTTTGATTAGCATCTAGAAATTTATTTCTAATCTTATACTGCATGAGAAATGAAAGAAATGCATATGTTAAGGAGAGCTTGGAACAACTCGTCATTGGAAAGAAATTAAAAAAATTTAATTATTTAACTTAAAACAGGTGCTATTTAATAGAGCTATGAAGTTTGTGTTTGTGTTTGGGTTTTTTTTTTTTTTTTTTTTTTTTTTTTACTGAATGAGCTATGAATTTTGTGCTGAAAATTTTAGAACTGAACTATTAATACTGAAAGCATATGCACCAAAAATTTTAGAACTGTGAAATTAATACAAGAAATTGATAATACCATTTGATAACAATAAAATCGAAATATGAAACTCCACATATAATCATATATCATAATTTTTTTTTCCCCAAAATGGTCGTTCTTAACACAAACAATGAGCATTTTAGAGTTTTATTACTTGAAGGTTACTAGTATATTGGTGGTGGTGACAATCATGATAACAACAACAATGCTAAGTGGGATTGAGGTGTACAGTGATGCTAATGCATTAGTGCCCACAATAACAGCATAAATTTGTAACAATTGTGATGGTGTTGCCGACAAGTCGGTGGTGCTTTGCAGTAACAATTGTCACGACCACAATAACAGTAGTATGATACACATGATGATCACGATGGTTGTAGCTAGTGATATTGAGTCATTGATCATTATGGTGGTGGAAATAGTAATCACGGTTGGTAATTGATGGTAATGATAAAATGATATCGATATTGCTCATGTTGTTTGTGATCGAAAAAAGAAAAAGAAAATATTAAAACAATCCAGAGGGTTGTGAGATTAATCACTGGGGTATATAAACACCCACTAAATTAGCATTTCCACAGAGTTAGGTTGCAAGTGGTTGGTGATTGAATAAATTAACTGTTAAGCATTGCCTAACATGTTAAAGTATTGAAATTAATTTTAAGACTTTAGTTGTCATTCGTTTTCATACTCCACAAATATGCTTCCTGTATATATTGATACCTTGTGGATGTATAATTATCCTCAGATTTCATCAAATAAAAGTCTCTAGACTAAAATACAATGCTTTAAGAAAACAAAAAGAACCAAGAAAGTGTAAAGATAGTAGATTTCAAGGAATTTAGTTTCCCTTGTTTCAAAATATGTAATCATTTTATGATCATGACATTATCCCTTAATCATATCCATGGCCTTAGTAGTAATCTTATGAAAGAGAGTTTTGGGGTTATACTTTGCATGAGGCAAAACTGATGAGACTGGAACTAGCTAGCATATTAAGATCATATAGAAACTACCCCAGAAGAAAAGATTCAAAAGAAGCCTAAATGTTATTATGTCCTTAAGAACTTGAAGCTGCTTAAAAATAAATTAAACCTAAAACTTTGAAATTAAGATTTGGTTACACCAATCAATCAGTCCATGTACTATGCTTAGAAGACGAAAAAAGTCAGCATTGGCTGAATCAATGTCTTGAGAATAATTCTTCAAAATGTCTCCTGAATGTTTTTCATTTAAGATCATTGTTCTCCCAAAATCATAAAAATGACCTTGCCGTCTTGTTTCCAAACTATGTACTAGAGTACAAAGTGTCATAACTTGGACACATTTTAGGTTAGACACCGCCTAAGACTAACATATATAACGCCAACACATTGTAATGGTTTTTACTTTATAGGTTTGCTTCACTTCAATGGAAACTCCCATTAATGGCATGTAACAAACTCCAGCAAGCAACCCACCAACCATTGTTCCCCTTTGGAAGATTAAGACAAATGAAGAAGAGATATTGTGAGAAATGGTGACGTTTCAGCTACATGGCTTACAGTGAGAATCCATAAAGATCTTATGGAGTTTAGCTAAATGGAGCTTCCAAACAAAAGCTGGTTTGACAATCTCCAACAACCATACAATTTAGAAACATCAAACGTTATGTTGCTTTTCTTTCTAGTCCAATCCACAAACCTTATCTAATAAAGGCTTACACCACCCACACAAGCACACACACCAGCATGTCTATATATACATAGTTACATACATACATACATACATACATACATACATGTGTATGTATACATATAATAGAGAGAGGGAGAGAGGGAAAGAGAGTCAAGGTCTTTGAAGAAGGCAGAAGAAATTAGGTAGTGACATTACATTCAAGGAAGAAAATAAAAGAAATAAGGCAGTGGCATAGCATTCATGGAGTAGAAAAGTTGTGCTTGCTTAGAAACTTATACCTACTCTAGCCAATAAGTACTTAGGAGATTATACATCATTACATAATTGATGTTTTCTTCCTAATAGAACTTCAAAAACACACGCCAAGAAAATTGACTGTGATTACTTATGAAGATATACCTGTCTTAGTCAATAATTAATTAGACCATATAAGACTAAAGATCATTACAAATTTGATATTTTCTTCCAAATAGAACTTCACATTGCACTCGCCAAGAAAATAAATGAACCTAGGACCACAAAGAGAGAGAGAGAGGGTATCAAGTATAAAACCTTGTCATCTACTTTGACCTAGTAAGATTTTTATTAGTACTGTCCTATAGGCTGCAACTAATTGTTTTGATAAATCCTTCTACAATTGTCAGAATGTTTAAAGAATTGTTTGTGCAAGCAAATGGATACAATATATTGCTGACATTTATTTTTTCCAATCTATCATGGTCTTGTTTTCCCTGTGAATTGTTGCAAAGTTTTATTCCAAATTTCCAACTGACCTGAAATCATTAATGATTGTGAATTTTATCCTATAGAGGTAGTCATTGGTTTGGAGTACCTTCACTGTTAAGGTAAGCTAATCTTGATTATGTATAATAAGTGATGAATTTCATATGTGAGAATTCAAAACATATTCTAAGTTAATAATTGATCTGTTGAAGGAACTTTTTCTGAGACAAGACAACTTGACTAATATACTACTTATATCTAATAGTTTACAAATCCCATTATGCCACAGTATTTTGCTCTCCAGATGAGCCTGTGTCAACTTAAAGTCACAAATCTTTGTGTGAACTTTTCTATCACACCTCTGGATGAGTGGTCCTCGTACAGTCGTATCTGCATAATCATACCTCAGATAGCCAAAATACTCTAATTACTGCAACTCAAAGTTTGCCAGCATATTTTAGATGCAATTTCAATGTTTGGCTACACAAGCATCTGTAATGGAAAAAGTGGAGTAATGCAAACTTGCATCTTCATGCTTTTAGAGATTTTGAAATAAAGGAACTGCATAGATCCAATATATGTTGAGATGCGTTAGAAGTTAGAATAAATCAGATGAAATTGAGTGTTGTTGTGCGCATTTTTGTTCTACATCAAGATACTGTTAAGAGGTAGTGGTGGCAGTGGTGATAGCGCAAGATGGTAAAGATATGTTTGGAGACAATAGTGATGTCAAGGTTGTAAAGAACATAGTGTTTTGGTCTGGATTTCTTAATGTTAACCACCTCTCATTTGACTCCTAGGAAAAGGAACAATGCTTCATCATTTGCTTTGGCACCTTGGCTACTAAAGCTATTCTATGTACCTTTTTCTTCCAAAAATGAGAGCTTGTTGGACAAAAATCAGAACTCTTTACATTTTTCTTATTAAAGTTAGATACATCACTTTAGTATGTTTTTCTCTTGTAATTGTTTGTGTTCATATTTATTTTCTTAATTAATTGTTCTGGGGGGTAGAGGCAGATACAAGAAGCATGTGACATGCTTTGACTAATTTATGGCTTTAACTAGGGATTAAAAACAGAAAATATGGATGCTTATGAATTCTGAAATTGCCTAAATGGTTCATGACAGACTTGACAGTAACAAATCATGTTCTAACAGTTTCAATACAGACAACAGGAGATGCCAACAGTATTATATATCCAATCTCACCAACAAAGATTTGAAAGCAAAACTACAAGTCAAATTCATAGTGCAAAAAGCATTTAGTGGAGATGAGGTATGAATGTGCAGTGCTTATTCAATGTTAACATAAATTGGGGATTTTCAGTTTCAATGGTCCTAATACTAACCTTAATTACATATCCTGCCCTGTATACTTAATCTGTTGAAATCGTTTAAAATGTGGGTACATTTATTTTGTTATTGAACTAGTCACCTCATCATTGTTTACCAGTTAATGATTCAATAAGGCTTAAGAAGCCCATGAAGTTATTACAATAATACAAGGTTTGTACTTGTTTATACAAAATATGCAATGTTAGAGTTGACAAGTTATTGATACCCTTGCATCCAACAATCTGGAATTTGAACTCCCTGCCAATTGAGGTTTTGTACAAAGACTAGAAAAGAGAGAAGGAAATAGTCTTACAGAGAAGAAGATCACAATGCTGAAGAAACATATTCATACGTTAGAGAGCACCATAAGGTATATAATCATAACGCTCAACTGAATATTCCATAAGATACAAAGGGCAGGGCCTGGGATAGTACTTACTTAGTTCACCAATTGTATTTGCTTTCTCTCTCTTCTTTTTTGGGAAGGAAAGAAGAGAATAGAGCCCATTTTTGTGAGGCTTCTTTTGGGCCCATTTCAACCTGTTGTGGGCTCTTTATTGCACAACATATTGCCACTTTCCTTGTTTTGCTCATGGATCAGGTGGACCAGATCAGGTGGCCTGGTCCAATCACTTTCCTTGTTTTGCTCTTTGGTCTCCTTGTAAAATCCCTACTCCCAATTCAACTCATTGCATGGTCTTCTCTTATCATTACAAAACACCTGAGAATTCTCGCCAATCAAATAGTATTATGTACACATGGGTTAAGTCATTACTTCATATTCATTTTGTCTTCAATAATCACATATTATCAGAACTGGAACACTAATATAAGAAGATCAAACTTGGGTAAGTACTATTAAAAGAATTAAACATGCAATACAACAAAGACTATAATTATCTTTAGAGCCAACCAAACACCAACAAAGTAAATATACTGTAAGTGTATCAAAGAAGTAAAATAGTGCTTTTTTTTTCTTTTTTTTTGCTTTGTTTTCTTTGATTATAAAATCCAAGTTAGTATCTATACATCAATACAACCAAAACCAGGGGAAAAAAACACAATCAATCAAACTTTCATCTTTGTGTCATTGTTGCACGAGAGAACCTCCAATCCTCCTGTTTAATGCAAAAACTTCTCCAATTGTTGCTGATGCTTCTAATAAACGTTCTTTGAGTCCAACCATTACATTCCTTTCTGAGCATTAATTTGGTACTACTTGCCAAGACCAAAATCACCAGCTCCCTCTTTGTACCAGATTTAAAAAAGGCCTCCTTAATGGAAAGACTAATAGCAGTAGTAGTAAGCCAATGCTAACAACCAGCAAGAACCTTGTAGGCTTGTAACAATCTCTAGGTTTACAAATAAAACAAGCGCCATGCCTCTTAGATTTTTATTTGCCACACCCTTCAACCAGGATAGGAACCTACGAATCTTGACATAGCAAAAGTTGTTTGCCAAAGCCAGGCTGCTCCTGCCAAGTAGCTGATCATCTGATATAAATCCAACTATGTCCCCATTCTACGTAGTATGGAAACTCCTAAACCCAACTATGTCCCCACCATTCTTTTTTCTTCAATAATCACATTTAGTCATTAATAATAAGCAAAGATAAATCATACATTTTTGGGGCAATTATTATTTAAAAATTAAAAACTTAAGTAATACATGATCACGAGAACAAACGGCTGCATTGCACTTAATCCTGCCCTTGATCAGAAGACTGCTCACAACAAGCTGATCACAAAAGAATTACATGATGATTGCGATGTGGGCATTTATTCCAAGTCAACTTTAAATTTTGTTCTTCTTCCGGTAACCAAGGTAAGCTACATCACATAATCATGCATTAAAGAAGCTCTCACTATCTTGTTGAGAAGACCTCCAACTTTCCACTTGAAGGAAAGTGTAGAAAGAAGGGTTACCTCAAGTTCCCAACATTGCACCACCAGATGCAACATGGTTGAAGGTGGATCAGAATTAACCCATTTAACCCTACTGCTCATATTTGACTGTTGAATCATGGTCTCCATGATTAATGAACGCTCTGCAGAACATCCTATCACTCTAGCCATATCAAACCCCATATTATTATATCATTTAATCAAAGTTAAACCCAGACTAGATGTTAAGGTGGAAAGGCTAGGAGATGGTATATCAAGTAGGTCAAAGAAGCAAACCAATAGGCCAACATAATATTAAATGGCCAAGAAAAAGAAAAAGCCATCTATGAAATGTATTGAATCATGAGAGAGAGAGAGAGATCAAATAACCTATGTTCATACCCCAAAACTGATTTCTTATTTCTTAAAATCAAGTAAGTTTCTTAATGCATCCAAACTTCTAATAACCTAAGAAATGACCACCTAGGTTGGCAGTAAAATGACTTATTCGACAGAAATGAGCAATAGAAAAGAGAACTGTCTTCAATTTATATCTCATTTTCAAAATTTACAATGTTTGTGTCTCATTTTAAACTCCAGAATCTTTGCATATTACTGAAAAATTTTGTAGTCACATATTCAACTTGGGTCTTTCTGAAATCTTTCCCAATGTTCCTTAGACTAATCCAATAGGATAAAAACCCATATCTTAAATTGCAACTTCATAGGTAAACAAGTCAAATTTCACATCAAGATTAAAAAAAAAAAAAAAAATCAACCATTAATTCAGATTTGAAATATATTTCTCCACCTAAAGAATAAAACCCATGTATCATAAAAGTATTCAACAAAAGATAAATAAAAATTTTTATAGAGAACTCCAAGTTTTTCAAACTAAATTCTAATCATCAAAGAAACTGGCATTTTGATCATGAATAATTTTGAACAAAGAGGGGAAGTGTTTATATCAACCATAGTGTCAAGTTCTAATAACATAAAGAGATCAAAACATGTAAAAGCTGTAAGCACCTATGGAATATGAAGATACAATTCAAATCTAATTAAACCCTAATGAAATTTACACAAGGGAGATTTAGATTACTTTCAGTTTGGAAGGCGGCAACAATGTTGCACATAATAAGAGAAACAAAATATATATTATCATAAAGATACCACAATAACCTCGGCCCAAAAAAAATAATATATAAACGTTTTAGGATTGGTCACGTAGATATATTGGTAAAAGTAATTGAATTAAGCAAATTATGCACCTTAAATGTATTTTTCTTGTATTGGAAGTGTATCCATCGATATGAGTTTCCAATTCTTGGCATCTTCATGTTGCAAATGTTTCACACAAACCAATATCAATGACTTCCATACATGCCTAAACTTGTATTAGTATATATATGCACACCTACACCATCAACTTTAACATTGATGCACTCAAGATTTTACAAAAGTCAATTAGAAAATATGCAGGAGTCATTTGTATCAACTCTTTACCTCCTTTTCCGTGTAGCGGCTACTTGACAAAAAAGAGAGTACAATAACCTACCTATAACACTCAAACTTTTCTTGTTGCCTAGGTTTATGGAGATAAGTTCAAATAGAAATTTGATCTTCTATTTCTATATTTGAAATATGGAAATTTGACAACTCTTAATAAGGATATGAATTGTAAAACCCAATAAACAAATGAAAAGGAGAAGGAAAATGTAGTTTATCAACATATGGTATCATCGAGTATTTGAGTGTGTTGAACCTCATACAAACGTGGGAAGGATGTAAAAATCATGACTTAATCATAAATTACTTGTTGCAAGTACTTTATCTATATGACTACTATAGAGCATTTATGGCATGAGTTAGTTCATGCTCTATGGGTGTAGCTACATCTATTGTAGTAATATATGCAAACTATGTCCCAGCCTGATGTACCATCGATGGTGTAGAATCTAAAAGCAAAACACTTTGTCCTTTCAGTTAGCAACAAGTAGGACATAGTCTAGATTGAGACACAGAGATAAGAACATCTGCATTAACCCCTTAATGGCATCAATAATCCTCCAACAACATGCCAAGTATAGTTCACTAGAAAATCCTAATTATCCAGAATCCGAGCATTTGGAAATTGGAACTATAATTCAAACAGTTAACATGTTACACAATTACCCATGTAGGCTTACAGATGGGGTAGGTAACAATGCCATTGCAACCCTATTTTTGTCATATGATTAGTACATATTGCTTGTGCGTTAAGGATGCAACTCTGAATAAGAATCTACAACAACATATATATAAATGGCACACAAGACACACACAAGTAGGGAAAAGATTTTAAACAAGAAGTCAACCAATTGGACAACATAAATATGTTGAGCTAACCCATGTTAATAATTTGTCAGCAAAAAAGGCATCTACTTAAGTATTTGGAGAAAATAATCCACTAATCTAGCTATACTTGAGAAGGCTTTGTCCAAGTAATTATCATGATATCATCCCAATAAAATTAGCTATTGGTAAGGCTGGAGGGCAATAACAAGGAGAACATTTAGTAAACTGAATAGAATCATGGGTAGAATCTGCAAAAGGTATTCAATGCAACCAATTACAAATGAAAATAAATTAGGCCAATACCCCATTTCCCACCACCAAAAAAAAAAAAAAAAGCAAAAACCTTGTAATGTATAAATTCAATGTACAATAAATTACAAGTATATACTAAAAGGGAATCTAAAATTTACCCATATGATGAAAAAATTAGACACCATTGCAACAAAGAAAAGATAAATTACTGAATCAATTGCAAAATAAGACATGCTTCTCATCATGTCTAAGTTGCCTATGGCATATATTATAAAAAAGTAATGATTATAGAATATTATAAAAATCCATTCAAATTGCTAATAAAAACACTGCGAGTATCTTCTCCTCTTAAACACAAGAACACATCATATTTACAGTGTTGGGTGAAAGAGAAAGAAGAGCTTCTCAGAGAAGCCATAGTGATAAGAGAAGAGAGAAAGAAATATGTGATAGAAATCAGACAAAGGAAAGTGGAAATAGGAATGGGAGTATCTTCGGATACACTTTTTCTTTTTCTCTCTCCTTCGTGCTTTAGTCTTTTTCTTCTGTGCTTTTGACTGCCCCACTCTTCTTTCTTTGAATTTGCAATCGCATTTGGAGGGAGCGGAAGTGGATTTATACCAGGGGATTGAAATTGAAATTTTGGGAGGGAGAGGAGGACGATCGTGGACGTTGATTTCGTAAGGGCTATGGACGGCTGTGAGCCGTTACTGGGGTTTTGATTTTTATTTCTGATGAGAAGTGTATGTGGCAGTGGCGCGGAAGAGAAGGATCGTGGCCGTTGATTTGCTGTGTCATCGACGGCAGATGCTTTATTTTGAGGGATTAGTGCGGATCGATGACGTGGTTTCTGAGATTTTGTAATGGTGGAATATTGGCTGGCCATGCCATGCGAAAATGGCCTATGGGCCCATTTGGGTTTGGATCATGATGAATATGACCTTTTTTTCCTTTAAATTTGAGTAACTTCAAGAGGAGCAACGCCAAGAGAGGTTGGACAAGTGAAACAATATTCGGACTCTGAACCTTAGCATGTGATGAATTTTCGAAACTGGTATCAACTGCTAATAAATTGATATACATATTTTGCCAAGAAGAAAATGACAACTCAAACAATATGCATGGGGGAAAGATAAAAGGAGAGAGATAATGAAAACCATGATACAAGTTAGGCTCGAATCATCCAATAATCCTAAGCTACAAAACCTACAAGTATGACCCTCTCTGTCTCTCGTGCTTTTAAAAAATCATATGCCACGAGAAATAAAAAGACTGGCATATTATTTTGTTGGTTATCAACAAAGAGCTTAAAAAATTTTTGTTAATGCGTCGTTTGAATAATGGGAGCAGTGTGGAAGAGGAAGCAATTTTGGAAATTAGACCAGAGGAAGAATCAAATAGTGAAACTTACAGATGAGTTCCAAATTTTTCATTCTCTAAACCAAACACAGTGGTGCACTTGTCCTCAGTCATGTTTGACTCGTAATTGACAGCTTCTAGGTCATCATTGAAAAGTCTTCTGTTATCAGTTCGTAACAAAACACTTGAGGGTTCTTGCCAATCAAATGGAATTATGTTCTCATGGATTGAGTCATTACTTCAAATTCATTTGTCTTCAATCATCACGTATTATAAGAACTGCGACATATATAACAGGATTAAGCTTGGATTTTTTGTTTTTTGGGTAGGTATTATTAAAAGAATGGGGCAATAATGTGCAAAATTTTCACATTATTTAGGGTGAACCATCCACCGTACCTTCATGCATGTTAATGCATGTTATAGGTATCTTTTGTTTAACCAAATATAATTTCATGGTTTAAATTAATTTATTTTTATTTTCCTCCATATTATTGTGAATGTGGTGATGGTGTATTTTTATTTTTGGTAGTTTCCATAATATTTCTTTTGCTTCCTTCTACCATTTTTTTTTTTTTTTTGAGAAACTCCTTCTACTTTTTTTAATCCATCTATTCTCCTATTTTTCACAACTTACGATGGAACGTAGAGAAAATGTCTAATTATATAAATATATATATATATATATATATATATATATATATTTTTTAATTTAGTTTTATCAATATAGTTGGCTATTGTAAATTGTAATTCTATCTCTAATTTTTTTTGTAGGGTCATAGTTTGGGGCCCAAGTCCAAAATGTATGGAGTTTTGATCTAATGAGCCCAATATAATGAATTTGTAGAGAATGGGTCAAAGAACTAGGTCCTAATGAGTTGGGCAACAGCTAGTATTGAATTGCATGACGATCAAACACAAATAAAGGATACTGATATCAATAAACTTTCAGTCCGAGGAGGTTAAACCTGTATATAATTATCACTCTTGGATATCAAAATGATTTAGATTGCTATACTATTTTTTCTCTCTATTTTTCGATCCCCTTCTCATGGAAGGTCTCTCACATTATATAGCTCCTTTTGGGTCATCTTGATCCTACACTTATTGATCATCTGAGTCCCTACTTGAGTGTTCGTTCCATCAGACACCCCTTTCAGCCTTCTGTGAGTTGTGATAGCCAAAACAGCACTGTTTAGAGGTCTTCTCCACATAAATGTGGTCAGAAAAGTAGCTGCAATACATTTAATGCAGTGGTAGCAGCTTTTTCATAGATATTTTGAATTTCCTTATTTCTCGTATGTTCATGAGGCACATTCCTATCGCTAGAGCCTTTTGGAGGGCCACTCTAATTGCTAGAGTACACACTTGAGTTACATTCGTTGTATCCGAGGAGGTATTTCCCCTCGAATCATTTTCCATTCATTCCCTACTTATGAGACTTTAACTGGGAATCCCTCAATAACTATTTGCCCCTCCTCAGACTTGTCAATGTCCCAGATGAAGCCCAAAACCCAATATATGATCATGGGCCCTTACCCCTACAGTTTTGTTTGTTGTTTCATTTTTCTTAATTAGCCCATTGTTTGAATAATATATATGATTATAAAAAATATTGTCGTGTGGAAGAGATAATTTTGTATTTGGTTTTTTGTTGATGTTTTAGTGATACTATTGCAAAGATGAGAGAATTTTAAGATTTACTCTGTTGCAAAATTGGTTATATTTCTATTTGGTGAGTGAAATTAAATATGATTTATTGTATTCTTAAAGATATGTTCCCATTTTTTAACTCCTAAGAGCATTCCCATCAAGTGTGTCAAATGCCAAATATTTGGCATTTGACACACCAAACTCTAAAAAACCCTCTTTATCAAGTGTTTTAAATGCTATAATATTTGGCATTGATGAATAGTGCAATCACAAATTTGAGACCACACTGTTCACCAATGGTAAAACTTATATTATTTTTTTATTTAGGTGGGGCCGGCTTTTTTTTTTTCTTTTCTTTTCTTTCTTTCCTTTTCACCCTCTGTCTCTCTCGTGCTTTTCGTCCCATCTCTCTTTCACTCTCTCCGCCTCCTCGTTTGCTTTTCTCTTTGCATCTCAAGTTCATGGGTCTTAGGTGTGGCTGGGTTGAGTCGACATTCTTGACGCAGACCCTAATGTCGGCATGGAAGAAGATTTACAGTGCCGGGTCTTGGGTGTGGTTGGGTCTTGATTTGATTTACAATGAGAAGAAGGACATCAAGCCACGCCGTGGAAGAAGATGATAACAGGGAGAAAGTGGTGTCCGTGTCCGTCAGATCGAGTCTAGATCGGCAATTGACGGCGCCGTCAAATCGGGTCTTCCATAGGAGGACCAAGGAGTTAGAATCTGATGGTTTGTATTCGTGTGTGTGGGTGCCTGCTACAAAGTTGAAGAAGGGATGAACTTTTTTTATTTTTTTTATTTTGGTGGTTGGGAGTTGAGGTTGTTGTTGGTGATGGTGTCTGTGACTGTGGTTGGTGGTGGCAGTAGGTGTTGGCAGTAGCAGTGAGTTTGTTGGTAGTGAAAGAGATGAGGATGAGAATAAAAATTAATATTTGTGGCTATTGGTATTGGGGTGAGGCTGGGCTGCGGTGGTGGCTGGCAGTGGCTAGCCTTGGGTGTGGGTTGTGCCGTGGGTTGAGAAAGATGGAGAGACAGTGGGAGAGAGAGAAAAAGGGAGAGTGAGAAATAATTTTAAAAAATGAATAAAAATATTAAAGAAAGAATATTTAAATGAAGTTGTAAAAAAAAAAAAAAAAATAGAATGTTTGATGTTTGGTATATTGTAAAATGAGTGATAAAATTGTAAAAGTAGTGTTTTGACATTGTAAATGCTAAAATTTTTATAATTGTTGATGAGAATGCTCTAATATAACAAGTAGCCTTTTTACTTTTTATTTTTTATTTTTTTTGAGGCATGTAAATAATGTTTACAAAACTCTTTTTGCACCGCATCTTTAGTATCCTTTATTATTTTTTGTTTTTTGTAATTTTTACTTTGTTTAACTTTTCATCTTCTTCAACTATTATCTTCTTAATTCAAGCTTTCATCTACTCTGATCATTGTTTTTTTTTTTTTTTTCATTTGATTCCCTCTATAGATTTTTAAATTTTCTCATTTATATCTTCTTAAATTCTACAATGTTTTCACTTTGTTCAACATTTCATCTACTCCACCATTCCTCTTCCATTTTAATTTTCAGATAAATTTCTTATTATTTCATTTCCACCCTCCTCTATTCCTTCCAAGTTGTCCATGTTAGGTTCTAAATGTTTAGAACAATTGGTAAATCGTGAACACAAATTTGTCTAGATATAGATCTTAGAGTCTATAGGTTTTATTAGACAATACTCAATGTGATTCAAGTCAAAATTCAAGAACATACAAGCTACAGGAAGAAGATTTCATAATCTGTTTGATTCGATCGATCGAAAGACAGGCTCGATCGATCGAAAGTCGTATTTGCAGAATTTTAATTAAGCCCAAACAGCAGTTCAAGCCCATTTAGGATTAGGGTTTTTAATTTACTTCTCTCAGTATATAAAGGAAACCCTAAGCCCATTTTTATGTGGCTTTTCAGAGAGAAAAGAGTGTGCCTCTTTTGTATTTAGGGTTTTGTTCTTAAAAAGCTCTCTTATGTTTTCTACCGGTATTATTCCTTGAAGAATCTTAAGATCCGATATTGTAGAAGTTGCTGCCTTCTCTAGTAATCAAAGGTGTTGATGATCTAAACCTTCAAGGGTGGTCTTGGAGTCACAAACAGAAGAGTTTATGTTACTAAACCTTTGAGTGGGATCACAAAGTCATAAACGGGGGTGTTTGTGTTTTGCAAAGGCCAAAGAAAGAAGGAATCCGTGGATTCGGAGCTTACACGTGGTTGTGTCAGTAAGTTCTACTGGTTGGTAGCAATAAGAAGTCGAGCGTGGAGGCTTGTAAGTCTTATTGTACGAACTTCGATTCTTTCTAGTGGATTTGCTTTTTACCTTGAGGATAACTAGGTTAAATCCTCCCCAGGTTTTTTACCGGTTTGGTTTTCCTGGGTTATCATATCGTTGTATTATTTATTTTTCCGCTGCTTTGCATGATATGATTGTTTGATTGTGATAACCTAGATTTGGAATTTGGACTAAGTAACAACTTGGCTAATTACCTAGGTTAATCTAATTGTGTTTTAAAGGGTCTAAAAACTAACAGTCCACAACAAAAGAGGTAAATACTCTCTCTCTCTCTCTCTCCAATTTTGTTTCTCTTTAGGTAGATTTTTTTATTATTTCAACCACTTATTTTTTCCGCTAATGGTTCTTTTTGTTATTGTTGATTTAATTGCCACATGACATTTGTTTCTCTTTTTGGTAAATTTGTATAGATTTTTATGTATATGTAGGTATTTTGGTATTCTAATTCTAATTCTTGATCAAAGTTTTTTTTCTTTATCCCATTGGTTTATTTTACAATGATGCATATATAGAAACTTAATTCTAAGATTTTGCTAATAATTGTTTATTTGATAATCTTTGTTGGTGGACAAATTTGTAATTTTTGCAAAGATAATAACCTCAATAGATTATCAACAACAAATTATTTTCCTAATTGGTCTAGTTAATCATTGTTAAGTTTTATTAATTTTTTAGATACGTTTTCTAGTGTTTTGGATTAAAGGGTAGAAAAAATAGGGTTTAAGAAAGTTCGTTTAAAACTAAAAGAATAATTTCCAAATTTTATATAGTACATTTTAAAGATAACAAAAAATTATAAATAAATTTTTTTTAGAAAGAAATATGTAAGGACACGATTCTGTTGAGGCCCAATAAGGACGTTGGGCTCGCACATGAAAGATCCCTCAC
This sequence comes from Quercus tomentella, assembly GCA_028535165.1. NCBI lineage: Eukaryota > Viridiplantae > Streptophyta > Magnoliopsida > Fagales > Fagaceae > Quercus > Quercus tomentella. Next base: position 18,154,065 of record JAPQVY010000089.1, on the reverse strand, counting down.
AATATGATTTGTAGAGAGTGGGCTTGAAAAGCTAGCCGTTGGGCACGGGGCGATATTCCGGTCTTGATTTTAGAGGAATTCATATAGAAAAAGGAGTTGGGTTTGAACATTTAAGCCCTATAGTGTCGCATCCCATGGGGTTGGACTCCTCGGACTTTATCCGAGGAGCATTAAGGTCCTACTCCGGTTCCCCAACGGTGGGTTTTTTCCTCTGATCTGCATGAGTCGTTCCGGTGTTTTTCCCCATGGAGTCTCTTCCTGAGGTGGGATGGAGAGAGCCCCCCTCCTTGGCTCACTTACTTTTTCTTTTATACTAGCCTGCGTTCGCTGTCCTTCGTCCACGTGTAGGGTCAACCTTTACAAGATTGATATTTGTCCCATCAGTCTAATCCCAGCATTGTTGGGGATGGTTGATAAAGCTGAAGAATACGGCTCTGGTAGGTGTAGAGCCTTAGCTGGGAAGGGTAGTAAGGATAACTTTCCCAAGATATTTTAGATCTTCTTTCGAATTTTAGTCCTATACCAGTTTTACCCTTTCTTTTCTTTGGTGGGATTTTGGATCTGCCGAGGACTGAACTGTCATCGGCTGTATCCCAAAACTGTTTGGTGCTCTCTACTATCGGGCTTGGTCCATAGCTCTCCTCGGCTTGGGCCTTCGGACTCTCCACGAGCAAATGGGCCTGGCCCATAAATTATTGGGCCCCACAAAACCCCTCAAAACCTGGCTGTCCAACCTCCCGGTTGGAAAGGGGGGTTTTGGTAATGCCGAGCCTTTATTACAGCTCCTTTAATTTAGCCCTTCATTAATGCTGATGGTTTCTCCACCTGCCCAGAGAATATAACGGCTTACAAGGTGTTCCCTTTAATTTACTCGTGACCCGCTCCTGCCGTTTGGCTGTCCAAGATGTGCCTTCAATGACTTCCCTTTACGAGACTCATTTATGTCCGACGGCTCATCTGATAAGGTGGGGAAGTGGAACGGACGCACCCTTTGTTTTTCAGATTCTTTTGGAAACCAGAACGAATTTAATACCTTCCATTTTGCCCTCCCTATAAGAAGGCAAGTAGGAGGCCAGCACTTTCGTACAGAGACCCTTTTATCTTTCTGAAATTTGAAACCCTCAGCCTCCCTTAGCGTTTACTTAACCCCATTGTTGTACACCAGGTCAGAATACGTTTACCATAACGAGTGATGAAGGAACCATACCCCTCCTCAAAGCATCATGTTCTGATAAAGCTCGAAATGGCTCGGTCAGGGCAAGGATGGCGGAGACTCAAGATTTGTCCCACCTTCCTTTCAGCCAAAATCCGAAGCAGGGGCTCATCACGTCAGAATTTCGGCGTGACTGAGTCGAGAACTCCCATCATCATAATCAACTGCTCTCTTACGAGCATACCTAATACGGCCCCAGTGTGTTAGGAGTCAGGAACGAGGTAGGGACTAAGTGCCTCTGCTTCTTCCTCTCTTCGTTCACTGGTGCCCTCCTCCGCCTCCCTTCCTTAGTCTTCCCAGCACCAGATCCCTCCTGGTGCTTTCACTTCTCCCTCTTTTGCTCCTTTTTCTTTCTTTTCATCTCTTCTCTCTTCTTCTCCTCCTTCTTTATTCATGTCCTCCATCTTCCTGATTCATCTCCTCTACCCCCTTCTTCCTTCTCCTTCAAATTCTTCTTCCTTCTCCTTCATCTTTTTCCAAAGAAGGTTCTTCTTTCGATATGAGCAATACTGAGGCAGAGATTGGAGAGACTTTGAAGACGAGTTTAAAAGACACCTGGCTGTTTACTTACCTGTACTGCGGATGTAAGTGTTGCTTCGGCAGCTCACCTTTTGTATAGGCTTGTTTGAGCCCCACTTTGTACGTTGTAATAATTTTTCATATTAATAAAAATTGTTGTTATTTTACTTCGCATGTTCTGTCTCTATGTTTTTACAAATTTGCAAACGCTGCTCGGCACAATAATAAAGCATTTGAATCGATGACAACTAAGGCCAAAATACTTGCTAATAAAAATATGTCAACTTTAACAGAATTGTTTGACATAGCAGTGTGTACCTGTGAATAACGATACTTGCCCGAAACAATACCGAGATTAGAACTGGATGCTCTATTCGGTGTAGGAAATAATCATTCGAAGACATATCACCAGCAAAAATGAACAGCCCCCTTAGGCTACCGAATAGTGGAGTGCCCCACCATCATCCCAACACTTTTATTGGCCTTAACATTTTACAGTATTTGGGACGGGGATTTTCCCATCCGAGCAGTTGGTTTCCCCATAGGCTTGAGTCCGAGGACCATGCAAGGCCTTGGTTCTGTACAAAACTTGTAATGTTTCTTTTTTGTACTTGGTTTCCCCATAGGCTTGAGTCCGAGGACCATGCAAGGCCTTGGTTCTGTCCAAAACTTGTAAGGTTTCTTTTATGTACTTGGTTTCCCCATAGGCTTGAGTCCGAGGACCATGCAAGGCCTTGGTTCTGTCCAAAACTTGTAAGGTTTCTTTTTTGTACTTGGTTTCCCCATAGGCTTGAGTCCGAGGACCATGCAAGGCCTTGGTTCTATCCAAAACTTGTAAGGTTTCTTTTATGTACTTGGTTTCCCCATAGGCTTGAGTCCGAGGACCATGCAAGGCCTTGGTTCTGCACAAAACTTGTAATGTTTCTTTTTTGTACTTGGTTTCCCCATAGGCTTGAGTCCGAGGACCATGCAAGGCCTTGGTTCTGTCCAAAACTTGTAAGGTTTCTTTTATGTACTTGGTTTCCCCATAGGCTTGAGTCCGAGGACCATGCAAGGCCTTGGTTCTGTCCTTGGGCCCCCATGCAGAATGGGCCTGGGCCGCGAATTTACTGGGCCCACAAATTAAGAGGTATTTCCGTAGTCTTAGGTCACGCGGTACTTTTTGGCGTCCCAGTGTTCGAGGTGCGCCTTCACGAGGCTCCTTTAATCTCAGGGTTGCAGACGGCATTGGAAATCGAGCCGGAGACATTTTGTCTGTAGCATTCCTTGGGACGCTGCGTGAATTAAATGCCACCACCTTATCTTTTTAAATAAATAGGGGAGAAAGTTGTTGTACCTGCGCACAAATCCTTCAGTTTCCTCCCTTAGTATATCATGTTTGAGGCGAGGGTTGGGGAAAAGGAACTCTCTCCGCCACAAAGGCGTCGTGTCCTCCTGAGACTCAAAATAGTGAGGTACGGGCAAAGGAGGCATAAATTTAAGGGAATATTCCGTTTCGACAGAGGGGAAAGGGCGTTTCTCCTTCTTTTAGTCAAAATCCGAAGCAGGTTCTGTTCATGCCAGAATTTTGGTGTGTCAGAAGAAAGATTCTCCGCCATCAGCGCCTCTGCCTTGTTGCAGGAAAATTTTTGGTGAAGGCTCCTCAACTTCCGGCTCCCTGCACCTTTCCTTCAGCGGTGTAGGCCCCAAGCTGGGTTCTTTTGCTGCCTGAGTTATGGGCATGCAAAAGCATTGAGGAAGAACAAGGTCTTGAAGCAGTAGCCAACCTCTCATCTGTGCTTCTTCTTCGGCTTTACCTTCATTCTCTTGTATTTTTCTTTTTACTCATGTAGTTAGCTTTAGCATAAGCTTATTTATGCTCTTTCAATGTACGCTGTACTGTTTCTTTGTCTTAATAAAAAATGAATTTACTTCTTTTTAAATATTTTTCCTTTCTGTAACAATTATTTTGTGCATGGGATGCTACATGTGTGCTTTCCTTTGTTGATACTTAGAGTAGGAAACCTTGAAACAGAAACCTACTAATTCTAGTTTACCGACATTAACAAGCATAATAATGATAATTCCCAGCGAATTAAAACTCATAAAACTAACCGGGATAATGGCCGAGTGCTTCATGATGCATGCAAGGCGATCGTCCGAGAACGATAAGCTCTAAATAATTCGCCCGAGAGGGTAGCCGAGCAGTGAGGGACTTCGACTGTGTGTTTTTGGCAACACATTGTCTTATACGGCATCAATCCTCTAGGTGCTGAGGATCTGAGGATAGATCGGGGAATCCATGTAGTTTAGGGGTTAGCCTGATTATCAACGGGGAATTCTCCTCGGATAGATTCTATGGTCCAGGTAACGTCCAGGTCGTGCCCAAACCCCCTGTTGGCTCTTCTAGGTAGTTGGTTTCCCCATAAGCTTGAGTCCGAGGACCATACAAGGCCTTGGTTCTGTCCAAAACTTGTAATTTTTCTTGTGTGTACTTGGTTTCCCCATAGGCTTGAGTCCGAGGACCATACAAGGCCTTGGTTCTGTCCAAAACTTGTAAGATTTCTTTTACGTACTTGGTTTCCCCATAGGCTTGAGTCCGAGGACCATACAAGGCCTTGGTTCTGTCCAAAACTTGTGATTTTTCTTTTACGTACTTGGTTTCCCCATAGGCTTGAGTCCGAGGACCATGCAAGGCCTTGGTTCTGTCCAAAACTTGTAAGATTTCTTTTACGTACTTGGTTTCCCCATAGGCTTGAGTCCGAGGACCATGCAAGGCCTTGGTTCTGTCCAAAACTTGTAAGATTTCTTTTACGTACTTGGTTTCCCCATAGGCTTGAGTCCGAGGACCATGCAAGGCCTTGGTTCTGTCCAAAACTTGTAAGATTTCTTTTACGTACTTGGTTTCCCCATAGGCTTGAGTCCGAGGACCATACAAGGCCTTGGTTCTGTCCAAAACTTGTGATTTTTCTTTTACGTACTTGGTTTCCCCATAGGCTTGAGTCCGAGGACCATGCAAGGCCTTGGTTCTGTCCAAAACTTGTGATTTTTCTTTTACGTACTTGGTTTCCCCATAGGCTTGAGTCCGAGGACCATGCAAGGCCTTGGTTCTGTCCAAAACTTGTAAGATTTCTTTTACGTACTTGGTTTCCCCATAGGCTTGAGTCCGAGGACCATGCAAGGCCTTGGTTCTGTCCAAAACTTGTAAGATTTCTTTTACGTACTTGGTTTCCCCATAGGCTTGAGTCCGAGGACCATGCAAGGCCTTGGTTCTGTTCAAAACTTATAAGATTTCTTTTTCTTTTTTACTTATTTATTTTCGAACGTAAGCCCCTAGACCAGGGCGGGGAAAGCCGGCTTGAGGCCAGAAGCCCCTAGAGTTGTCCGCGCCGTTGTCACTGCGAGGCGCAGCCCCTAGCAGAAGTTTATGTCAAAGCAACAACTGCATGTCGCCGGAGACGGAGGAAACTCCGCGAACCTCTGCTTGCTAGAGAGTTGACTCCACCGCCACCTGCGCCAACGCGCAAGCCTTCCCACAGACGGCGCCAATTGTAAGGACACGATTCTGTTGAGGCCCAATAAGGACGTTGGGCTCGCACATGAAAGATCCCTCACAATATGATTTGTAGAGAGTGGGCTTGAAAAGCTAGCCGTTGGGCACGGGGCGATATTCCGGTCTTGATTTTAGAGGAATTCATATAAAAAAGGAGTTGGGTTTGAACATTTAAGCCCTATAGTGTCGCATCCCATGGGGTTGGACTCCTCGGACTTTATCCGAGGAGCATTAAGGTCCTACTCTGGTTCCCCAACGGTGGGTTTTTTCCTCTGATCTGCATGAGTCGTTCCGGTGTTTTTCCCCATGGAGTCTCTTCCTGAGGTGGGATGGAGAGAGCCCCCCTCCTTGGCTCACTTACTTTTTCTTTTATACTAGCCTGCGTTCGCTGTCCTTCGTTCACGTATAGGGTCAACCTTTACAAGATTGATATTTGTCCCATCAGTCTAATCCCAGCATTGTTGGGGATGGTTGATAAAGCTGAAGAATACGGCTCTGGTAGGTGCAGAGCCTTAGCTGGGAAGGGTAGTAAGGATAACTTTCCCAAGATATTTTAGATCTTCTTTCGAGTTTTAGTCCTATACCAGTTTTACCCTTTCTTTTCTTTGGTGGGATTTTGGATCTGCCGAGGACTGAACTGTCCTCGGCTGTATCCCAAAACTGTTTGGTGCTCTCTACTATCGGGCTTGGTCCATAGCTCTCCTCGGCTTGGGCCTTCGGACTCTCCACGAGCAAATGGGCCTGGCCCATAAATTATTGGGCCCCACAAAATAAATTTTATTACAAATGAATATTTTCACTAACTTGTCTTTTGAATTCCTACTCAAAATTGTATTGTTTTTCATTTTAGTATGATATAAATTATATGTATGATATATGATAGATATATATATATATATATATATATATAAATATATATATATATTACATTTTTTATTGTTCCAAAATAAATGAAAATATGATTATGAAATACACGACTCTTTATTAAATTAGTCCAAATTGCAAAAAAAATAAATTTAATAAGATCACCATTAAAAAATAAAAAAAATTATCACGCGCAATGGGCGGGTTTGCGACTAACTACATCATAAAAATCCAAGTTTGTGTCTATACATCAATCCATCCAAAACCAGGAAAAATAAATAAAACCAAACCAAAACAAAAACACTAGCAGTCAAGCTTTCATATTTGTGTGTTTGCTACTCGAGAGACAACCTCCTATCCTCCGGTTTGATGCAAAAAAATTTCAACCTGCTGCTGATGCTTCTAATGAACAATAACAATAGAGTCCAACCAATAAATGTCAATACAGCTGTGCCATTTGTTCACTAGCACCCTCTCTGTATCACATTTGAAAAGGCCTCCTTAATGGAAAGCCTAATAAAACAAGCGTCATGCCACTTAGATTTACAAATAAAACAAGCGTCATGCCACTTAGATTTTCTTTTTTCTTTTTCTTTTTTTGGTGGAAAGGAAATTATCACTAACAACTAAGCAACCTCCAAAAGGAGTAAACATGATTGTCATACATAGTGCCAATAGAATCAAAACTAAGGAGCAGAGCAACATCCGATGGGGGCTCTACAAAAACAACAAAATCCTAAGATAGAAGGGCACAACTTTTAGCTAGTGCATCAGCACATTTGTTGGCTTCCCGATAGCAGTGTTGAACACAAACTAAAGGAATTTCCTTCAATCCTTCTCTACAGTCAGCCACAAAAGCATCATTACTATTTGGGTTCCAAACTTCCTTTTTCAAGAGATCAACAACCAGCTTCGCATCCAGCTCAATTTCCATTGCCAGCTATAGACACTACATTTTGTACCATTAATAAATTTTGGTCCCCCACTCCAATGATGAGCTTGACATATGTCAACCAAGGGTAATTAAAGAGTTCACAATAGTTTAGAAGTAATCACGACTTAAAAGTTCTCAAATCGCTTTGAAATCAATACTAAAAAATGACTTTTGCTCACTTTTTTGATCATAACTTTTTATCCACAAAAAATTTTTGAGTAAAATTTATTTCATTGGAAAGTAGACATCATGGGCTTCAATTTGAACAAAAATTTTGCATAATTTGAACTTATATTGAGTAAGTTATGATCATTTGAAGCTAGACCAACTGAGTAGTCCAATTTTCTGGGTTTTAAAACTTCATTCTAAGAGTCCAAAACATCATGCTTTGATGTGAGCCGGCCCCTAGACCCCTTAGGAACTTCCGAAGACCACTAAAAAGCCCCGAAAACCCTAATTTTAGCTCATAAATACTCATCTTATGTCTCCAATCAAAACCCTACCTAGAGAGAGTATTTTTTGGCCTCCATCTTCTCTAAAACCTTATTTTCTATTTTCAAAACCCTAACACAACACCTAAGCACGTTTTTTATAAAGAAAAAAGCTCTCTTTAGTTAGTTCTAAGGCAGAAAGTTTGTTTTTTAAATTGTTTTCTAAAACCTTTTCAAATTTTTTTGTTCTTAAGTTGTGATTACTAACTATTGTTGTGTTTTTCAATTATTTATGTTCCCTCAATCTAATATTTGTGTTGTAAGCACCGAGGGGTCAGTTAAACTATCTCAAATCTGTGATTCTAAAGCAAGGTGAGTCTCTTTTCCATGATTTCTCAATTTGCTACATAGGATTCACATGGTTCTTTGTTCGATGTTATTATAAGTGTTCTTATCATGTTGGATTGATGTTATGATCTTTTTGATATGTTCTAATCTAATTTTAGATTGTTTATAATCTATTCTTGTTGTTCTTGGTTTGTTATTTTAGTTTTATGTAAAGTTTAATGTGTTTATTTATTAAATGTAGTTTAGTTTAATTGTTTGACTTTGTTTCTTAATTATTTGTTTATGTTGATGTTTGTTTTATTTGCTTCATGTTAGTTTAGTATTTAGAGTTCTAACATGCTTATTTGATCTCACATGTTATATTTTTGTTTGATTAATCTCTAAAAATGTAATTTTCAGATCTGTGCTTAAAGATGTGTACGCATACATCGAGTATGCGTGCGCACCCCATATCCAGATTAGGGCAAAATTCTTATTTTTGTTTATTTAGTTATTTTTCACATGATAATTGATTCTGTTTTACTATGTTTAGGTTAATTAATTTTGTTTAATTATTTTCCATGTTTGTTTGAATCTTTTTGTCATGTTTGGTTTATTTTATAATCTTTCCTTATGTGTGTGATTCAATTGTTATCTTTTCTTTTTTAGTATATGTTTAATTGTGTTTTATTTGTTTCTTTTTATATTGTGATGTGATCTTTAATATGTTATATGTGTTATTTCCTTAAGTGCATGATGTATGTTTAGGTTAAGGATTATGACTCTCTTAATAAACTCTTTAATTAATTATAGCCTACCAACACATAATGGAGGCCGGCCCACAAGCCGGGTGGTCTTAGGTGTCTAACACATTTCCAAGTCGTACCTAAACTTCGGACCCATAATTTGGTATGCTTACCCATGCATGTAAGTGATTGGCCCAAAAAGCCCAATATGGTTCCCAAACCTAATTTAGGTGGCAACTCCATTTTTCTCCGCCACAGTCCACTCCGCCGACACATTCTCCTGTGCGCCCACACTGGCAATTTAAGGGAAATACATAAGTGAATCCCATCCCACATTGGAAGTTTTTTTTGAACCCATTATGGGACATGAATGGGGATTTCCACTTTGAAGCTCCAAAATTAAACATTTCTAGCTGTATTCAATTTGTGCATCCTAATAATAATAATAATAAAGATTTTGTATGATGTTTGGGTGAGGATCAGGCCGAAAGAACCCGAACCCAAAAGAACATTCATATATCTGATTCCCCCCCCCCCCCAAAATTCTATACGTATCTTGTTGTTCATTTTTATTTTTATTCTTTACGTTGTTTCATTTGTTTTTATTTTATTTTATTAATTATTACTTATGTCTAAGTCAATATTGGAGGACTAAGATTCAAAAAAAAAAAATATATATATATATATTGGAGGACTAAACAAGCTAGCCTAACAAAAAAAAAAAAAAAAATTTATATATATATATATATATATATATATATATATATATATATTGGAGGTCTAAACAAACTAGCCTAACAACCGGTGTGCAATGAGGCCCGTGTTAGGAAATACAAGAGCTTAATTAGTCCAATATTAACAGATTATGACCAAAAAAAAAAAAAAAGAATGAAATGATTTATTCAAATTTATATATATATATATATATATATATCTATATTCTATTCTATATTTATTTATACTACTATTTAAGGGGCTTTCCCTGTTTGGATTCCACATTTTTCATGCCTAAGATGCCCTCATCATACCCACTTACAAGTTTTCAACTACCGGGGGATAGATATGTAAATTAAAACTCCTACACTTTAAAACCGCAAACTCACGTACGCTTTACAGTTTCTATCTCATTTTCTCTCTCTCATTCTTCTTCAGATTAAAGACATTTAGTTTAGCTCTACATCCTCTTCTCTTTTTCTTCATATTAAAGATATTTACTGTCAAAGGCTTCAACAAATTTTCAGGTTCTATCTTTTGCAAGTTCCTCTTTGTTTTCTTTTCTTTTGTTTATAATAGGGTCTAGTCACACATTAAACTTTCTATTTTTGAAAATATTTTCTTAAAAATTAAAAAAGTTGTCATTACTTTTTTAATTTTTGAAAATTTATTTTTCAAAAATAGAAATTAATGTGTGCTCTGTACACGCATTAGTAAAATCCTTTATAATAATAAAAGCGGAGAAAAAGTGGATTTTAAAGGTATGGCATTGAAAGCCTCTCGCTATATGAATATAAAAACCTCAAAGCCAAACGTTAGCAATTTCATTCCACAAGTCTAAAAACAAAAGCATCCGCTGTTTCCATTTGTTAAACACAAACGGCCAAAACAAAAACCCTTCCTTGCCGATCTTCTTTGCAATAGAGTGCGAAGTTGCCCACTCAGATTTCTGCCACCAACTCAGTTTAGAGACACAAGAGAATGATCGTTACATTGTTTGAAGATTCTTTTAATAACTGTTTGGAATAAGCCGATACAGAAGGAGAGAGGACGATAGAGAGACGGTAAGTCTGAATAACCATGAGAGACAGAAAGATAAATCTGAGGGGTGCCATACAAGTTCTGTCATCACCGTTAGGGCTGCCGCCCATAAGTTCTGTTTTTAATTTTAGAAAGTGGGGTTTTTTTTGGGAGAATCATTTGGGCATTATTTATGATTCAGGTATTTTGGTTTGATTTAGGTTTTTTGGTTAGGAGTAGTTTTGTTTAATTTATGTAAATACACGGGTTAGATTTGGTTTAATCTCTTACCCTATTGTTGTCTTCTTAAGGTTTGCTGTCAGGGATTTGAAATCAGGGAAACAACCTAGAAGATCAAATTCTAAATGAATTGTTATTAGGAATTTTTAGTTTCTGGGTTTAGTATCAAATTCTAACTGAATTGTTATTAGGAATTTTCAATTTCTAGGTTTTGTTCCTTTGCTTTCATGAATTTCAGTTTCATATTTTGTTTTGTTTTGTTTTTGCCTATTTGGGTTGCATTCGTTTTGGGTATCTGTTTAAAATCAACATGCATGACTTTTTATTTATGTTTTTTTTTTTTTTTTTTTTTTAACAATTGGTATTTATTTCATTCTTCTTTCTATGTTTTTGTTTCTGATGTTCTTTTTCTTCGTTTTTGTCAAGTTATTTGAGTTCTTTTTATTAAAAAATTAAAATTAAAATTTAGTTTTTTCCCCTGCAGTTGCGATACATAGGCTACAGTTCACAAATCATAGCGATTGAGGCATTGCATTAGAACGAGTACCAAAAATTTTGAAAGGTATGTAACCACTCTATCTGCCTTCTTATATACTGTTTCTTCTCTTCAATTTTTCCCATTTAAGAAACCCAGTGACGCTTGAAAGAACAGGGGCCTGCCTTCACTAGCCTGCCACCACTGGTCAGCCAGCGAAACCACTACCGGTAAAACTGATTTCTTTCTTTTTTCCCTTTCAGTTGTACTGCTTTGGATTTTATTTCTTAATCTTCTTCTCCTTTACTATTATAGAGTGAATTGGGGAATTGGACCTTTACTTAGCGGTAGTTGGATTTGAAATAAACTCATTCTATTTTGTAGAATAGATTAGGTGATTACGTTGGTTGTCATTACTCATTAGGATGTTATTATCTCATTAACCAATTGTTTCGGTTATTTTAATTCTAATTAGTTTGCTATTTGAATTATTTTCAATTGGATGTAATTCATATCATGGCTGTATTTTATACGGAAAAGTGTAGAAATAAAGATCATTAGAAAAATTAAACCAACACTATCTCTTTTCTCTCATTAAGGAGATTAGACATCTCAAATTGACTAAAATCCTTTGTTCTTTTCGGTTGCTAAGGAAATTTTGCATGCAGGTTACTCATATGCAGTCAACGGATAATTTTGATAGAGGAGGTATAGTACTTTGTCCTAATTTACTGTTGGTAAATGTATGATATAACACATAAAGTTGTTAATCTAAGCATTTTTTATATACTCTTTTTTTGTGTCTTCATCATCATTGTTGCTGATGATGCTTATTACAAAGCCAGTACCCGTTTTCTTTCTGTTTTCATTGGTGGATAGGATTTTCTTTTTTGTGAATTTATGGTTTTCATTTGGTAAAAGTTTGGGTTTTAATTATTACCAAAATGAGAGGGTGAAAAACTATTCTCTTTCTTTGAATAGTGATCATCTCAATTTGCAAAAGAAACTCTAAATTCCACTATTGGCTACAACCTGCTAAATCATCTAATTGTTGATGAATGCTACAAGATCTCATGTTACTTCATTGGTAGATAGGATTTTATTTTTAGCGAATTTATGTATTTCATTTGGTATAAGTTTGGGCTTTAAGTTTTCCAAAAATGAGTGGATTTAAAACTGTTCTCTTTCTTTGAATTTGTTTTCAATACCATCAGATTTTTTGGTAATTGTATTGTCAAAGCTATTCATATGTTTTTGTATTTTAATCTGCAATTACCAGTACTGTTTAGTGCCTATGCTTATGTTTGATGATAAGTTAGAATTAAAGCTTTTAATTTTGAATGAAAAAGTCTAACTTTATATAGGTTCTCAAAAAATATAATTGGGAAACTTTTTTACAACAATGGAGAGGGGAATTTGAACCGTGTTTATCCTATAAATTAAAGCAACTACCTTATGCAATAAACATATAAATATAATGCATTTTGGCTAAATTTTGATGTGTTTTGGGATGATACGATTATGTAATTTGATTTATGTTATCAAGATGTAATCTACAATTTTACATTGAAATTTTATTCATAATGTTCTACTCATACCAAAAGAATATGTTCTGCCGAGTGCAAAGGCAGATATTAATGTGGAGAAGGTTTTCTTTTCAAAAGCAAGGGATATTAAATGAAGGCTTGCTGATACTAATTCCAAGATTGAGGTATTTGCGCATCAATATTGGATAGATTAAATCAATCATCATAGAGAGCAGATTGAATCAATATTAGATTTCTGATTCAATATTTTGGCTTCTCTGTTTGTGTTTGGCTTTTGGTGCGCATCCGGATTGGCATATACATTGAACTTATATGTATGACATTGATTCAATATTTTGGTTTCTCTGTTTGTGTTTGGCTTTTGGTGGGCATTCAGATTGGCATATACGTTGAATTTATATGTATGACATTGAATTTTTCATTGTAATGTGGCAACTGTGAAATGATAAGGGAATGGGCATTAGTTATGAATCTTATGGTCATTGGAAAAGACAATTGTGAAGAAGGCTTTAGCACTTTAGATTTTATCTATTAATATTCTCTAAATTTTTTTCATCCCTACTCTTTTTCCATGCTTCATCCGTTTTTTTCCCTCCAATACATGATACTTCTTTTTCTCCCAGTTTATCCATCATTGATTTTTCTATCTGTGTATAGAGCAGAAAGTTGGTAGGCAATCTGTCACTAACACAGGTCTTATTACTTTTTAGGGACTTCACCTTTCTTATATGAGACACTGTACTTTTTTGTATTTGTGTTTAGGACATACTATTACTTCTGTTAAATACCTTTTCGCACTGATCTTATTTTAAAATATTTTTTTATGCCATTTTTTAGTGTATACTGCCATGCACATGATCATGAAGATTAGTTTTCTGGTGGTTATTAATTTATGTTATTGAATCACACTTAATACAGAATACCTCTTTGGCCTTCAAATAGTGACATGCATTGATCTCAAACGATATGGTTTATGTATACTGTTTATCTTTCTTTTTTTTTTTTTTTTGAGAAAGATTGTTTATCTTAATTGATTGTTAGATTACCAAAATCTTCAATTTTTTTTTTCTCCTCTGATTTTTAATTCAGTTACTTCTTCATTCTGAAGCCTTTGAAATGATTTGGTTTTGCTTGGAATATTTGGATTCATTTTTTTAGGGTACTCCAGACTTATAATTCAAAGGCTATGATATTTAGATTGTTTTAATAGTTGGGCTTCTAATTACTATACAATAGATTTATCTTAAGTGTGTTAACAGTGTTTGCATGACTGTTGACTGAGTTTTTTAGCATGATACGTGTTTGAAAACATGTCTTATAGACCTGCATTTTATTTCCTTAGTATTATGTTGTTTAGAAAATATAATACCATTAAGATGATTGCACTATTGACTCATAAAATAGATGCCTACAAAAGAGAAAGCAAAAGGTAGCCCATAGCTGTATGATGCCAGTTACTATACCTTCGATCCATTTTTTTCCCCCGGTAATATGTTTGAAATATGCCTAAAGGAATACCTCCAGACCACAGCCACCCCCTTATACTTTTAAGGGCTAGAATATAAATGAAAACAACATGGAAAGTGTACCAATAGTAGTTTTACATAAATCTCTTTTTAGAGTAAACCTACTAGAATTAAGATACTTACTTCAATGCTTTTGACTGGCTTAGTATAGGGTGATTTCTTAGGTTTTGTATGTCTAAATATTGTAGTGCTCTTTACGCTTAAACTCACATGACTCAATTAAAATATATAAATAAAGGATCCTATTGTGCATCTTTGATTCTTAAAGGGAATTTTCACGTCGATGATCATGATCATCTCTTTAGAAGTATTTGGATTCAATTAGTTTTTGTTTTGGACTGGACTGAACTGAACTATAAAACCATATTATGATTCAGTTAGGTTTTTCCCATTAATTTTCAGTAGCAAAATATATTGTTAGGATTCTCTTTTCTTTTGTTTTTATGTTTTGGCTATGTTTTCTAACCAGTTTGCCTAATTTGTATTTCTGAGGTTTTTAATTCAGTCTACCTCAAAGATTACATTGTTGTGATTTTGAGGGAATTTGAATTTGAATTTATGATGATTCTGAAATTGTTCATTGCAATTTCAAGCTGAGTTTTTACATATGGTTTATGGTCTCCATCATTTTTCCCTACGGGTGTTTGTGGTTCTTGGTGTAATAATTGATAGTAGTGGAATACCTATAATGCCAAAGTATGTATCTTAATTCTTAAAATTATAGGTACTAATTCTAAAATAGTTGGTTTCTTGTCAAAATGATTGGATATGTAGTTTTATAACCACTATGTTCCTTTTTATTGATCACTTATATACAAAATGAAGTAGCAATGCTAAATTATGTTATTAAACTTGAGTTTGGTGTTACTCAACCTTCAAATGTTTTTATTTTTTATGGTTCATTTATTTAAACCTGCCAAATAGAAGAAGCCTTTTCCTACAATTAAGGCAGTGCTGCCATGTAGGAAAAAAGGGCATCTAACTTTCAGCCATGTTCCCAATTAAAAAACGAAACATTTTATTGTTTAGCAACGCCGTAACACAGTTTAATAGTCTCTTAGTATAAAAAAGAAAACTATCTGTGTAATCAAAAGGCTTGCTGTTATTAAAAAAAAAAAAAAAAAAGCTTGCGGTACGTAGAAAGAGAAAGAGACGGAAATTGCTGTTCCGTTCGTTCCCTGCTCCATCCCTGCTTTGCTCTGTTCGTTTGCTGCCCCATCCTCTCTCTTTAATAGTGTATTCGGAAGGTTCACATTGATTTTTCCCTGGAACTTCTTACTGATGCTTTTCTTTTTTGATTTTTCAAAAATAAGAAAAGCCGGCTGTTTATTCTCTTTATTTTTTTCTCTGAACTTTCTAGGGTTTTTCTTTCACCTTATTGAAAAGTAGATGGGTTTATTGTTTTTGTTTTTTCCCTTTGGTTTTTTTTGTCTTTTTTCCTATTCTATCCCAGCCAGAAACGGTGCTACTTGGTGGGTGTACTATTGTGGAATTTTATTGTGTTTTGGTTTAGGACTCTTATCACCACAGGTCAAACTCAAAACCCACACACACCGATTATGACTCTGTTGGGCAATCCAATGGATCCGGATCCGGATCCCTTTACCTTTTACTATTAAGGGATTTTTAGATATTATTCTATAAGGCCAATGGTAAAGTTTTTTTTTTTTTTTTTTTATAATTTCTTTTAAAAAATTTGTGGATTAGATATGCTTTAGATTTGGTTCTTTTGGTTGGATTGTTTTTCATTTGGGTATTTGGGTAAGTTTGGTTTTTATTAAGGACTCTAGATTAGAATGGTTTAGTTTTGGGTATTTGAGTATATTCACGCTGCTGTAAACAGAGGACACTAGATGATAATGGTTTTTATATATTTTTTAAATAATTTATAAATCTTTATTGAAACATTTTTATTTTATTTTTTTTGTATGTTCTTTTTTTACCCGTTATTTTCAAGTTCTTTGAGCACCTTTTCCCCAATTTGTAACACACACAGTTCTATTTTCAAGTTCTTTTATTTGTTTTTTCCCCAATTTGTCACAGTTTTTTTTTTTTTTTTTACCAGTCCAATCTGAGACCCAATCTGTCTAGAATAGCATCTTTCTTTTTTTTGTTGGTCAATGTTGCATGCCATACATTTGATGAAATTTTAGTCATGCAGTATTAAATGTCTCTTATATAAAATTTAAAGAGATGGAACTTCATAATGATTTTTAAAATAGAAGAATCTTGAAAAAATTAATGTTGTTATGATGGGGCATTAACAATAGTGAAAATATTTTAAACCTCCTTACAGGAAAGATTGGTGTGAGGGTAATGTAGCTCTCATGTGTTTTACTTTTATGTGTTGAGATTTCCATATGAGGGTTTTGATTTTTATATTTGGATTTCTATTGCTTTAGTTTCTATAGGTCACATTTGTATGTGCAATTTATCTTTTTAATAAAAGCTTATAGAAATTGCAATTGGTCAATCAATTTCGCAAACACATTTATGTCTTTGATTAGTTTTGGTGATAATATGTTTTTTCTTTCAAAGATTGCCCTTTAAAAATATTGTTTGCTAATTTGTGGGTAGACAAAATAGAACTTGAATTTTTTTTTTTTACAGAGTTAATCTAAAATTTCCCACGGCCAAGCTGGGATGCAAAATTGGGTGTGGATACATAGCTTGAGGTCATTCACAGCGAAAGCTCCTACCTATGCCTTGGAATTTTTTAAAGGGCATGCTTTGTAAGTACTTTTATTCTGTTTTGAGATGATTAAAGATTTATCATAATTATCTCATTGGAATTTTGGCATAGTTAAAAAAAGGGGCAGCAAGGTATATAAATGTGCACATGCATAAATATTTGTATCAGTCCTGCCAATTTGTAGTAAAGAATTATTATCTTCAACTATAAGATTTTAGAAAAATATATTGTTTCTTTAACCAATCTGATTATTTTGGTTTGATGTAATAATATTATTCTTCTTTTATTTTTGGAAGGCATAACAAATTGAAGATATACTATATGATAGTAGGTCGAAAACAAAACTAAAAAATTAAACTAAAATCAAACTAGAATTTTTATTCATATATATATATATTGTTTTTCTTTTGAAGTTGGCTAAATTAATAATGTTTATCATGTGTTGGATGGAATTCATGATATATGTAATGGTTAGTGGAACTCATTTGCTGTTTCATATATCAATGTTTAGTATTTTTAAAATAGGCAAATACTTCCATTCTTCATATTTTTATAATAGGTCTTGATGCCTACAACCTCCCATTAAAGATTATGCCATTTTTTTTAGTGTTTTGAAGTGCATTGTTTTCCCATAATGTTGTACTATAACAAGAATAACTCAAGATGTTGGTTATTGTGTCTTTTATATGACAGAGGTGTAACAATGTATATTTTCTTTATTTGTAAGCAGTCAATTTATGTATTTGCAAGCAAATTTAGTAAGGACAAGTGAAATGATTTGTTGGTGGTAATGTAGTTGAGAAGATTTTGGATTCATAAATCAACCTTTTTTTCTTTTTTCTTTTTTAATGTGAGCTAATGTAATTTTCTTTTATTCAAGGTTTTCTTATATATTGTTCAATATACATTTGGCAGTCAGATAGATTCATTTCGAATTGAATAGAGAACCAAAAGAAAACAGCATGGAAGACGAAATAATTTCCAAATTGTGTATTAGAAATGGTCCTACACTAGCTAGGAAAAAAAGGAGAATGGTCATGGGAACAATTGGAACCATCTTCTACTAGAGTTCCATCTATACTTATGTTTGATTTAGTTGCTCCAAAGGAATGGCCAATATGCATATATTATGCTATTTCTTGAGGCGCCAGTTAATTAAAGCATCAATCATTGCTGGAAACAAAAAATTCCATCATCATTTAGAAAATACAAATGACACAAACCTCTGAAAGTTAAAATATTTTAGAGTTGTTATGATATAATGTTTATACAATTGAAGTTTGAAGTTGGTTGATTTCAACACTCAATTAAATTGTATTATGCTATTGCTAGAATTTCATTGTAGTTAGAACATATATCCTGAATATTAGTTTTAATTTTGATCCCTGATTATAACTAATTGTGCTCTAATGTGTTTCTTTATTACATTACAGGGAAAGTTTTTCTTAGACAATCTGACAACATTCTTAAATTTCCTGGATCAATGGTCTGCATTTAGGCGAAACTGAATGAATTTTTTTATCCTGTATTTCTTTGTTTGTTGCTCTACATTTTCCTTTGGTGTAGAATTTTGTGAGACTATTTACTACTGTAGTTTGATGCATTTCATGGATTAATACTACAGGATTTGAGTATCATAATATCTTAATTATTAATTATTATTTGTTGAAGTCACCTATATTTGCTTCTACAAAAAACAAAGACAACTATAATCTCTCTTGGACTGGCATAATTTTATTTTGATAATCTTTTGGACCTTTGGAACATGTTTTGAATAAAAAATTATTAGAGTAAAAAAAAAAAAAAAAGCACTTTCTTTTTGCTCGAGTGCATGGGTGGTAAAGGAATACAAATTTTCTAAATATATTTCTAAAAGGTCTATTTATAATTTTGTTGACCGACCATGAAATTTCAAGATTAAATTTGGAAGTCTCTATGAAAGACTCTTTGGATTTATGTAATAAATTTGGATTAAATTTGATATTTATTTTTTTGGTATTATCTTAATGAAAAAATGTTTATATTTTCAATTATCATGTCTTTTGTAATAAATAAAAGTATCCTGCACATTGTGCGGGTTATAAGCTACTATATATCTAAAAGTTAAAGCATAACATTTATTATTGTTACGCTCCTGTTGAGCTATAGTAGCGTCACATCATCTATCTATTTTTCATTTCTCTCCACTACTTGTATCCATAATTTTTTTTTTACCTTTTCATCTCTCCACTACTCTCAATTTTAATGTCACTCTTTATCTATCTCTTCTTCTTCCTTTTATTTTAACTCTTCTTATTTCCATTCTATCACTATAAATATGACATTCTTTATCCCATTTTATACATATTTTCTCACATGAATAATGTTATTACTCTCTCTCTTTCTCACTCATGTATTATTTTTATGTGAATTTTTTATTTTTTGTATCTCTACTTTAGATTGATGTATTTATGTGTTCTTTAGAATTTTACTTTGAGTTGCAATTTAGTTTTGGGTTTTTAAGTTATTATCTTTTTTTCTTTTCTATAATTGTTAAATGTTATTTTATTGCATATAAATATAGTTTACAAGAATATAATGTTATTCTATTATATATTATGGTTTGGATAATTTAGTGTTTGACATATGACTATATTTTTTATTTGATACTTCTTCTCATTTTATTTTCTATATCTCTCTCAAAAAAGGTGATTACTCTCTCTCTCTCTCTCTCTCTCTCTCTCTATATATATATATATATATATATCTAAAAGTTGAAGCGTAGTATTTATTATTACTACGCTTCTTTTGAGTCACATCAACGACCACATCATCTACCTATTTCTCATTTCTCTCCACTACTTCCAACCATAACTTTTCTTTTACCTTTTTATCTCTCCAATATTCTCAATTTTAATGTCACTCTTCATCTATTTCTTATTCTTCATTTTATTTTGACTCTTCTTATCCCCGATCTATTACTATAAATATAACATTTTCTATCACATTCTATACATATTTTCTCACATGAAAAAGGTTATTACTCTCTCTCTCACTCATGTTTTATCTTTGTGTGAATTTTTTATTTTTTGTATCTCTACTTTAGATTGATGTATTTATGTGTTATTTAGAATTTTACTTTGAGTTGCAATTTGGTTTTGGGTTTTTAAGTTATTACCTTTTTGTTTTCTTTTCTATAATTGTTAAATGTTATTTTATTGCATATAAATATAGTTTACAAGAATATAATGTTATTCTATTATATATTATGGTTTGGATAATTTGGTGTTTAACTTATAACTGTATTTTTTATTTGATGCTTCTTCTTCTCATTTTATTTTCTATTTCTCTTCCGAAAAAGATGATTACTCTCTCTCTCTCTCTCTCTCTCTCTATATATATATATATATATATATATATATATCTAAAAGTTAAAGTGTAGTATTTATTATTACTACACTCCTGTTGGGCCACATCAGCGGCCACATCATCTACCTATTTCTCATTTCTCTCCTCTACTTCCAACCATAACTTTTCTTTTACCTTTTCATCTCTCCACTACTCTTAATTTTAATGTCACTCTTCATCTATCTCTTCTTCTTCCTTTTATTTTGACTCTTCTTATCCCCTTTCTATTACTATAAATATAACATTTTCTATCCCATTCTATACATATTTTCTCACATGAAAAAGGTTATTACTCTCTCTCTCACTCATGTTTTATTTTTGTGTGAATTTTTTATTTTTTGTATCTCTACTTTAGATTGATGTATTTATGTGTTCTTTAGAATTTTAATTTGGGTTGCAATTTGGTTTTGTGTTTTTAAGTTATTATCTTTTTTTCTTTTCTATAATTGTTAAATGTTATTTTATTGCATATAAATATAGTTTACAAGAATATAATGTTATTCTATTATATATTATGGTTTGGATAATTTGGTGTTTGACTTACAACTATATTTTTTATTTGATGCTTCTTCTTCTCATTTTATTTTATATTTCTCTCCCGAAAATGGTGATTACTCTCTCTCTCTCTCTCTCTCTCTCTCTCTCTCTCTCTTTATATATATATATATATATATATATATATATTCCTTTTTACAACTTTACTTTAGGTTGATGAATCATTGTGTTTTTTTATAATATACTATTTTGGATTAATACAATTTAGTAGTGTGTTTGATTTTTTAAGTTTTTCGTCACAAGTCTTCTCTCTCTCTCTCTTTTAGGTTTTGTTTGATTTTTTTTTTTTTTGACATAATACTTAGTTATTTTGGAAGTGAGATTATGAATTTATATCAAAATCCAATGTTGGCTATGTATTTGAATGTGTCTATCAACTATTAAATTTAAACCGCCCAAGATGAATATTTATAGACAATATTTTTATTTTTATTTTTCATTGATTTATTATTTAGTTATAATATCAAAATTAAAGTAAATGAATTTGTAAAGTTAAAACTGCATAAGGTGAATTTGTAAAGTCAATATGTTTATATATTTAATATTGTCAGAAAATTAAAAGTAAAAAATAAGTACTAAAAAGAATAATGATGTGGCCAATGATGTGAGGGATGAGAAAGCTCAACAGAAGCATAATAATAAAAATGCGATATGAAGATCCAATTAAAGGCAATTAAATCTTAATAAATAAAAGTATATGTAGTAAAAAAAAAAAAAAAAAAGTAGATCATGTTCTCTTTATGATATACAAATTATTTTCTTTCATTTTGATAGGTGAAGTGTTCAATTTCAGACAAAGTCTACTTTTTTTCCTACATATTATTTTAAATATTAAATTTATAATATGGTATAGTCTCTTAGGAATGTTTAAGAAATATGCAGTTCCAATTTCATGTATCTATATTAGTAAATAAAACTCAATCAATAGTTCGAAACTACTCATACGATAAGAAAAATTATAATTATAATAATTTCTTTTTAAGAGAATGAAAATTTTGAATAATATATTTGAAACTCAAATAGTTTAGTTGTACAGGAAAAACAAAAGAGGAAAATATAAAGCACGATAACATAATTTATCTAAATATGGACCACCTAAAAAATTAATAATACCAATCAAATAAATCCAAATAATAAAATGATGATATATTTTTTGAGATAAATAAATGAAAAATAATTTTAAAAATTGTTTTTAAGTTTTTGGGAGAATAAATTATTTTCTACAAAATTTAGAGAACAAATAATACATATAACTAGCCTCTGAGCACGCGCTCATGCGCATGCTCAGAGACTCTTCTATTTTTTTGTTCAGAGCCTCTGAGTGCATGTTCAAAGGCTAGTTTTATTTAAGGAAGCCAATTAAAGCATTCAAAAATTATCCCAAAAAAAAAAAAAAAAATCACATGAATAACATGAAACTAATAGAAAATACTCAATGCAGTGAGCATATTTCATATAATCTTTTTAAAGATTCAATAACTTGGGCACCTAGCATGCAGATGAAGAATTTAAATAGAAATTTTGTGTTAATCTTGTGAGACACTTTGAAACAACATCATTCTAAACAAAAAGGAAACAAAAAAAAAAAATGAAAAAATTTTCTAGACAGCCATTAATAGAAGCCAAAATGAAGAAATATAAATAAAGGAAACCAAAAGAAAGATCTCATTTGTTATATTAGATGCAAAATTATTGAATTCTAAAAAGAAAAAGAAAAAAAAAAAAAAGAACAGTTTGACATTAAAGAAGAGAAATAAATACCAAACAAATAGAAATTGTCATGTGGCAAGAGACAACCAAATACATATTGTGAAGTTAGGATTTCACCAAATAGGTGTTAATTGGTTGTTGGTGAGATATTGACAAAGCAGGAGGAGCCAGTGGCGTGAAACATAATTGCGGCAATGTTGTGCCCTTCTTGATTTGGTGGAAGCATGATATCAAGAGCATGGCTGTGATAGTAACATCTCATTATCACAAATACACGTTTGAGAGGCATTTAAAATAAGAAACCAAAACAAATTTTTAAAAACGGTAATTTAATACTATATGAAATAGGAAAACTTAAATATATTAAAAAAAAGAAAAGAAAATAATCGGATAAGTAAAAGAAAATTATTTGCTCATATATACTTATCTGGTCAGGTAATCTAGTCTATTTCCAACAAAGCAATTTATACATATCAGGATTTGTTTAGTTTGATATTTCCAGAAGAAGAAGAAGGATATAGCTTCTAACTCAAAAAATAAAAACCGGAAATGTAAAAGAAATTAATAAAAGTTGTTCTCAGGAAGTTAATAGAGCAGTTTAAAAACTAATGTGAGTGTATTGGGAGTGTGATCCTATTTTGTAGATAGTGTTTTGCATGGTAATTAAAGAAGGTTTTTTTTTTTTTTTTTTTTGCAATAACAACATTTTGTTTTTAATCAGCAGATGTATTTTTACAAATAAATGCATGTGTTTTTTTTTTTTTAATAAATGGATAAAGTAATTTGAAAACTATTAGGAAAGTGGTCCTGTTTTGTAGGCAATGTTTTAGTGGGAGTTAAAAATATATTTTTAAAGATATATTTTTACCATATTATTCTCAAGCTTTATATCTACTTAAATTTAGGTTGCAAGGGTATTTTTTGGAAAAAAAGAAATCCTGTCCAAACAGAGGAAGCCCCTTTAAATAGTAGTATAGATTATCTATTCCCACGCATCGCGTTGGTCTGTGACTAGTAAATGATAAAAGTTAAGGAAATACCATTCAAAAAAAAAAAAAACAAAAAAACAAAAAAAGAAAAGAAATATTCATTAGAAAAAGGAAAAGAAATGATAAAAAGATATTACTTAATTTACTTTAGTTAAACTAAGCCATGCAATATCAGCCCAATTTCAGGAACTTAAAAAGACTCGAATCAATGAAAACTTTGAAGTCTGCTACACGAATCATTTTCTCAAATTAATGGGGAGCCACTTCTGTCTAAGATGATACTCTTTGTACATCTCAACTGTTTTACCAGGGGAGTAGCCAAGGAAATGAGCAAACACATTTTTTAAATAAGTAATCAATGAATTTTGTTAAAGAGGAGCCGTGCTCATCAAAATCTAGAGCGTGCATATTCTATAGAGACAGGTTTTATTGCAAAAATAATCACTTAAAATGGAATAATTTCCTTTGGATCATTATCACCCATATAATAAAATCAAATGGCACCGAAGTAGGGTAAGAATTCTGCTCAATGCAAGAAGAGCCAAAAAATGAAAGTAGATGAAAATGAAGTAATATTAAACCACATCTGCTCCAAATAGACTGCTAGGAGTGTTTATAGAGATGTCAGAAGCCAATCATCATAGTGGATTACAACAAAGTCAAAGTCAAAAATTTTTGATGTTATTGTAATGAAATAAAAGAAAACATAATAAATTCACTGTTTCATATTCCACATATGTATTGCCAAGGCTACAAAGAAAACTATAGCAACTTACATTTGATTATCATTTTGCATAATCCAGAGAAAATCTGCTTGCCTAGTAAACATTTGGGACCAAAGGTCTTGGTTTCCCAAGGACTGAGGAGAAGTACAAACCAACTATCATAGTAGTTTGGCACAAGACGAGTCAAACAACTTGCTTTAGCCTTCCTTGAAAATTAATCCAAACCATGGTGCATTATTCTGAGCCACATTTGGAGTAACAAACCTGCACATATAACCTAATATTTAAACATAATACATGCCTAAAAAAAATATTATATCTTCGGCAGAGGGAACCCCCAGACACATAGTCAAACATATAATAGCATTCATTGAAGCATAAGACACCTCAACAACCAACCCGGAACACAATCTGATGATTATGCTTCTTCCAGATAACCACAAAACAGCAAAATAGGTGAATCTACACATGGAGCAACCTCTAACACTGTAGGTTTCAACAGACCAACAATGCACCAAGCTGCATGAGGAATGATGCAACACATGAAGATCCTGCAGCCCATCCTTGGTTTTGAAACAAGCATGGTGAGTAGCTCCATCAATCATCTTGAAAACGTGTCTCACATTAAAAATTCAACCTAATGTGTACGTGGGCAAACAAGTTTTTAGGAGTCAACTAGTACTGTCAAATTCCCTCATTTGACTTCATTTCTATCCAAAAAATCAATTTCCATCATTAAGAATTTGTAAATCACCAAAACCAGATTCTGTAATTCCTTCTTCCCTTTTAAACTTCAAGAAGAAAAAAAAATTAATTTTATGGCCAAAGGCACAGTAACAAAATCTGTAGTTTAAATTCTTCCAAAACAAGATATAGAAAAAAGGTCCACATATGGCCAAAAATTGAAAGAACATAAAGAAAGGCCCACACTAAACATCTTGTTGACTAGTCCAGAACAGTGTCACCCCGGGACTAAACATCATAGGAAATAGCCATCAAAACTCAAAGATCCCTAGTTTCCCTAGCCCTAGCTTTATAAACAGAATTAGGCGATAACATTGCTGTTTTGATTGGTAAATACTAATCATTTGCACATTTCAGATTAAATCCATAACTTCAGCATTCATCCCTAGTCTATGAGAAGCAAAGGAGTAGCCCTTTGGTAAAAAAAAACCAACTGCCATACAGACTATCAATCTTAACAGAGATATAAACAAGGAGTAGCCCAGGGAAGTGAACGATCAAACACTTCCTTTTTAAAGTATTAATGAATTATGTTAAAGAAGTGGAGTGCTTAAAATGCAGAGCCTCTTACAGAATTACAATCATAAACGTAAATATCCCCAAAAAAATCATAGTACAACATCCAAATTGCAGATGCAGGAAAGTAAATTTGGTCTTTATAACTGATTTCTTCATGCCTTCAAAGGTTCAGTAACTCCAATTGTCCACATAAGACAATGAGGAACTGCCAACCGAATGATGATATTTATGTTATGACTATGAGTACCATTCCAGCAAGAATAGGCATCTATCACCTTCTTGGCATCAACCGATGTACCCCAAAAGCAACAGAACAATGGACCACAAGTCATGACCTACTAAGAAACTAACCAAAGATGGTCTACTGATTTACAACTTCCCTTGCATATATACAGTGCCAGTCGACCAAGACCATTGATGTGCATCTTGACAAATGAGGTCTCCATGAATGACAAACCCATTTCCTTTCTCATTGTAGATCTGAAAAGGCTCTGTGACATTGTGAGGGACGAGAACTCTGAGGCTTTGAGTCACTCTGGTAGAGTAAAAGCATTGGCTTTGATTCTTGAAACAGACATAAAGGGAGATATTAGTGATAATATGGCTGATCTTATTCATAGAAAGAATGTTTTTGTTGCCAATAAGTAACAAAAGTCACCTGCAAAAAGCTCCGTAGTTATGTATTTGAAGTGTTTGAGGACACCACCAGTATTTTACTTTCAACCTGTGCTATACTCTCTCTGCCTTAGGTATCAAACATCATGTCTGGAAAGATTGGTAGTATCATGGTGGGAGTATTATTGTAGCTGTCATTCTGGTTGTTGTTGTTTCTGCTGTCTGTAACTTCAAGTAATCCAGGCAATTTGAAAGCTCTCTCAATGAGCATCAGGGTCGACATAGTGAGGGACGGGAGGCACCAACATATTTCAATGCGCTTTTTGGTATTGTTGCTTGCTGTTACTCTACTCTGGCTTATTCTATGATGTGCATGATGGTTGATAATGCCTTGGCTAGTCACAATCTGGATCATGCATAACAATCTGCACTGACAAAATGGGCACCTTTACATTAAATGAGATCAAGGTAACAGGATTTTGCCTTTAAATAAGCAATGAGGGAAGGTAATTCCACAGAATAGTATCATATATTCTTGATATAATGCAAGAAGGAGTTGGTTTAAGAAAAACCAAGTACTATTTAAAACATAGAACATCTTTCACGTTTTTAAAACTTATTGATAACCCACGAAGGCCAGTGAGATATCCTGTTGATGAAGGCAACGCTAATCTTTCCGTTCCTTGCTCGAGACTTTCATAGCCAAAGAGAAAAATAGTTTTAAGAGATTTCAACTGGAGCTTTGTTGGTAAAATTCTAAGATTTCGGCATTCATTGAGATTCCATAATTCAAGCTTTTCAAGAAGTCCAACGGACTAATGAACTAGAAAGCACGGACGCGGCTGGGAGGGTGGCGCACCCGAGTCTGACGCGGCGTGACGCGGGACGCGGCGTCCGACGCGGTTGACCGCGAGTCCGGCCGCGTCTGAGTTTTTTTTTTTTTTTTTTTTTTTTTTTCTCGGATTCGAGCCGAATCGGCTGGATTCGCGCCGACGCGGCTCGATTCGCGCCGAACCGGGCTGATTCGGCCAGAATCGGGCCGTATCGGCCGGCGACCGATATGGCCGATACGACCGAAACAGGTCGGAAACGGCCGAAATCTGCCGAAATCGGCCTTGAAACTCACCGGAGCAGCCGAAATTCTGACCTCAGATGTGTTTCTTGCCTTCTTCTTTCTTTGTTTTGTGAATCAAGTATATTAATGTGTTTTTTAAGAATATTTTAATAGTAAAAATATATAGAAAATATAAATAAAAATATTTTTAATAATTTTTTAATTGCCGAGTCCCGCCGCACTCGCACCCTACTTTTTCAAAAATTGCAGAGTCCCGCACCTGCACTTGAGTCCCGAAACGCACCCGTGCTTCATAGCTAATGAACCTCAACTAAATTTATGCAATTAGAAAGCCCCAACTCCTTTAGGTTTGGGGCAATCACTGATAAGTCAGGTACTTTTGTAATATTTTTACAATGTTCGAAATCCATATATTTCAATTTTTCGAATCGACATCTCTGCAGAAAAAAGAATTTTTTTTTTTTTGGAAATTTATTAGTAAAAAGAAAACAAAATAAGGCTAGGAGCTCATTTCAAAAAAAAAAAAAAACTAAGAGCATATATTAAGAAATAATAACTGTTCAATTATGAATTATAATACACCCTTCTAAAATAAAAATGCTAAAGGTACTATAATTTTATAAACATAAAACTTACAAATTAATGTGGCAATGAATATGATTAGTAAGCTTCAACCACCTCATAAATAAATATTTGAATTGTCTCTTTATAATTTATGACACATTAATTTGTATGTTCAATATAGTAAAACTTGTAATATCTGTCGCACTACTCTTTTCTTTTTTTAAATAAAAAAAAAAAAATTTGTCAATAGTTCATTGATTTGCACCATAAATTCTTTATGGTTATGTGGACATTTTAAAATATTTGTGCATGATTTGATTTTATTTATTAAAAAATTTTGTAGAAATTTTATTTTATATAGTAATAAATGCATGGTTTGGTTTTAGCCAAAAAAAAAAAAACTAATAAGAATTTATAAATGCTGTGATTATACCTCGAAATGCTCGTCCAATTCAATGTGGCTTCCTCGCATGTAAAGCGCAACGAGTTTTGTAGGTTCAAAGGTGGACGGCAAGGACAATAAAGGAGATTCATTCCAATCAAGTAACCTTAACCCATTGGGAAGAGATTTAAGGTCTTCACAAATTACATTACGAATTGTTAAATATTTGAGACTTTTCATCTTTCCAAGATCTAATTGCATCTTTCTTGGTTGTGGCAAGGACAATGTTATGCCTCAAATTTCATCTAATCCCTAATTGGACAAAGAATCACGAGTCACATTACACAGCAAAATTTATGATTATTAAATCTTAAACAAAGTCAATACTGATAAACTTATATTTTCTTCAAGATTAAAAGGATAAAATTAAAGAAAATAAGAAAAAATTAACTACGCTAGCATTGTGAGAAAAGGGAAAGGATAAATAAAAATGACATACCATATCTCCTGTTAGTACTTCAAGAGCATCCTCATCACGTAATAGTTTTTTATGTTTCTTTGACACTTTTGATTCTTCTCGAACAATTTCAAAACCCATTTGTTGTATCAAATCATGCATCACTAATTTGCCATTATCAACAATTATGAGGCCTTTGTCAATAAGTTTTTCAATATCACAGAACGGGTCATATGAATAGCTACTTTGTAATATATCTACAACAAATTCCTTGTCAAATCCTTCGAAATGACATGCAATATCAAGAAAAATATCCTGTTGAGTTTCGTCCAATCCATCGTAGCTTATTTTGAGTACTTGTTGAATATTTGGATTGAGAAATTTTTTATACTTTTCTAATATACTATTCCAATAATGTATATCTCTCTTGTACAAATCAGCACCTATTATTTCTAGAGCTAATGGAAGGCCTTTGGCATAATGTATAAAGTGGTCTACGAGCTCCAAATAATCTTTTGTAGGCTTGTTTCTTTTGAATGCATGTTGACAAAAGAGTTCATGAGATTCAAGTTGATTTAATTCCTTAACTCTGTAGTTATAGTAGGTTAGATGACAGTCTTCCTGAAGAGTAGATAGCACCTTTTCCTCTCTTGTTGTGATAATGATTCTACTTCCAGAAGCAAACCAATCGCATTTTCCAAGCAAATTTTCTACTTAGACTAATTTGTCCACATCATCAAGAATTAAAAGAATTCTTTTGTGACGAAGTATTTCCGTTATCACATTGATTCTTTTAAATACACCATGCGCCTTCAAATTTTCGCCCCCTAAGATCTCAGAATAAATTGCCTCTTGTAGTTGGAGTATGCCCTCATTTGTTCTTGATGTTTCTCTAACATCCTCTAGAAAGATGCTTCCTTCAAAACGATATGCAATTAAGTTAAAAATAGCTTTTGCAATTGTTGTCTTACCTATCCCTGGAAGACCTTGGATCACTAACATGCGAACATCATTTGACTCAATATCTAAATGGCAGCTTATTTCCTCTACACGAGAGTCTACTCCAACGTGGTATTTTACAAATACTTGTGTATGATTTAATTTAGCACTTGATATTTCTTCAAAAACTTTTTGGATAAACCCAAATTGAGGGTGGCTGCCAATCAAAAAGCATTAGAAACATGTTAGAATATAGAAATATGATCTGGATTGAATTCAAAATGTTTAGCTTGTGAACTAGAATTGATATTTTGATAATTAAATTAAATGGCACGTAATTAATAGATTTGAGAACTATTAGTACAAACATTTTTTTTTTTTTTGTTAAGCTAGGAAATCAATCTTAGGCTTTTAGCACAAAGATGCATAGAAAATCTGCTTTGGAAATGAGAAAAACTTATTGAATATCCACTTCTAACACTTGAATGAATTTATTAGAAAATTTTGGAAAAATTTTCTAAGAGTAACGCTATGACCATAACTAAAATTAGAACTTTGCCACAATTTGTTCTTGTGGCAAATTGTGAGTGGTAGAGTTGTGGATTCACATGAACCCACCACTTTTACTCCACCACTCGCTTGTGAGTGGTAGAGTTGTAGACCCACATGGAGCCACCAATTATACTCCACTTAAAACTTGCCATGTGAACAAGTTATAATTTTTGTTGTGATATTAACATTTTTTATTTTCTAAACATCACTTGATAGAAGCTACAAATTAATTGATCTGATTATTAATCATATATTCTTTGATTTCCATCATTGAACCTTGTTTCCTAGCTAGCTCACTAATAAAAGATATGATCAAAATATAATTTTTTTTTTATAATTTTCATTTTTTTAAAAGCAAATAATAAAACTTTGCATAGGAGTTATTGTTTAGCAAATATTAACTAGCTTGTAATCCCATGTATATACATAAGTACATTTTAAAATATGCAATTAGATACATTTTATAATTCCTACATAAGCTAAATATGGTCATTTTTTTTAGAAGATTATTATATTTTGTTAATTCTTAAAAAATCCATGTAAGAATATTCCTTAGTGGAAAATGCAAATTGTTTATGCTTGTGTATTTTATTTTAAAAATTATATATACTATTTTACTTCTTAACTTAATTTTTTTTTTATTGTGTTGCAACAAGTTTATTTCATGTATTTTTCAAAATAAGATATAGATATGAACAATTAAATTTTAGAAAATAAGATCATTTTTCATTGAAATTTATATTTGAATTAATAAAGTTTTTGTAAGAAAATCTAGATTTTAAATATTGGGAGTAATTTCAAATGAGACCTAAATAGAAGTAGTTTTAGATTAAGTAATTTCATAATTGATTTAAAATAGTTTTAAATAGATTGGAACTTGGAAGTATTATGCATTCAAAATTTTACAAATGAGATGGAATGACACTTGGCACAAATTGAAGCCTATTTAAAATATTGGGGCAATTGGCATCAAATTACTCATCTACTATACCGTTGACATCTCAAATTTGATATTACATAACTCTACCTCTAGCTATATGGTAGTCATTTATTAGTACAATTATTTCGTTTTATTTCATTTTAAATTCACATTTTATTTTGTTTGTTGGTTTTATTTTCTTGGTTTTTGGACTACCATAGTTTGGCCTTTGTTGTAGCAATATTTAATTTTCTTTTATTATGTACTAGTTACAACTTTGGTCTTCGTGTTATATTTCAAAGTCAGTTTTATAGACTATGGTTTTGATTATTATATTTTTATTCTTGGTGGGGGGCATTAAAAAAAAAATAGTTCAATTTTCAGAGATTAACAATTTTTCCTTTCAAATTACATTCTTACAGTTCAATTTTTTTCCGTAAATTATCAATTATGTTAATTATAATTATGATTTAAGTTTTTTAATTGCAGTTTTAGAAAGATTTTATTCTTGAATTATCCTACTCAATTTGAATTCTAAGTAATACTCCCTCTTTCAAATTTAAGGTTCTTTTTTTTTAAAATAAAATAAAATTAGTTGTCTAATTGTCTTAAAATAAATAAAAATTTAAAAAATAAAAGTTCAATTCTTCAATATGCTATAAAATTCTTATATTTAAAGAA
Organism: Quercus tomentella; assembly: GCA_028535165.1. NCBI lineage: Eukaryota > Viridiplantae > Streptophyta > Magnoliopsida > Fagales > Fagaceae > Quercus > Quercus tomentella. The sequence continues at coordinate 18,122,472 of JAPQVY010000089.1, read as the reverse complement.
AAAAAGAAATAATTCTTATTGAAAGTTTTATCTCCTTTAATATAAAACTAACAAAATTCTCGATTATTGCAATAAGTAATAAATACTTGCACCAAAATTAAGAAATTAATTTTTTTTAGAAGAAATTAATTTGACGGCACAAAATTGGACTTCAATATATATATATATATATATATATATATATATATATTGGTGATAACAAAGTAAGGATATATTAAACACATACTCATTTTTGTAATGCCATCCAGATATATTGTTGGTTTCTTTTAAGGCTGCCCTCCATCTCTGTACCTTCTTTTTATTATCCTTGAATTTTTCTCCATGCTTTGTGAATGCTTCTCCAAGCTTTGTGAATGCTTCTCCAAACTTTCCATTTTGATTACGTACATCTGATGGATCCATCTTGTAAAAAACAGGTAACACCACTGGGCCATTATTCTTACACTCAAGAATCTTGACAAGTTCATCTAAACACCAAGTAGAAGATGCATAGTTTTTAGAGAATACAATTATCGAAATTCTTGAACTTTCAATAGCTTCAAGAAGTTCGATGGAAATATTTTCTCCTCTTCGGAGTTTATCATCCATAAAAGTGTTGATACCATTATGATGCAAAATACCATTTAAATTGCTAGTAAAACCATTGCGAGTATCTTCTCCTCTGAAACTCAAAAACACATCATATATGTATCGTTTGGTGAGAGAGGAAGATCAGACTCGTTTGTTGGTTGAAAGAGCCATTGTGATTTGAATATATAGACTGCTGAGAAGATCTAAAGGAAAGAGGAGAAAGAGAGAGGTGACGAAATTGGAAATGTCTTAAGAGATTAAGAAAGCAAAGAGAAAGAAAATTATGAAGAAAAGATATTTCTCAAATGAGTTTGAGAGAGAATGGGAATGACAGAGCAAAAGAAATGAATGTTAGATTTAGATAATTGTTGTGAGGCGAAGAAGACTGAGAGAGTCAAATGTGAAATTACAGTAGTAGCGTACTACTACTTTCGTAGTTGGTGGCCCAAACGCGTAATGTAATATAAAATTAGATAATTGGCAGTCAAATGTTAAAAATACTTTTTGGAGTGTCGTTTTGCTTACCATTCTGATCCACTTTCAAACTTTCACACTAACCCACCATCACCACCAGGAAAAGACGAAGAAACTTATTGGGTACGCTTTTTTCGCTTTACTTTTGGAGTGTAGCGAGGCATTCAGATTCCTTTTCAAACGTTAAAGAAAGAGAGGATTAAAAAAGCTTGCTGTATTGCCCCTCACAAAGACAAATCCTCCATTACTCAAAAAAAAGACAAATCCTCCACAATGCAAAAACAATAACTAGTGTAGTAGTGGTGGGTACCCACCTCACTTTCTTGGCTCTCTTACCCTTCCTCACACGCACACCTGTTCAGTCTCAAGTATCAACCATCCAGTCCATGTCTACAACTACTTTTCTTTTCACCCCACTTTCACCAGCAACAAACCTTCTCAAACTCCCTCTGCCAGACTGCCAGCCCACAAACACCAGCAATTTTTTTTTTTTTTTTTTAAATCTTCCGTTTGTATTTTTTTTTCTTTTATATATATATATATATATATATATATATATTGTAATACTGACACAACAAATTTCATAACATTTTCACAATTATTGAGGTGTCAATTTCTTATAAGTTTAAATAAAATAATAAAATATGAAACTGTAACCAATTACAACTGAAAATAAATATTTTGTGAAAATATTGTGACACTTGTTAGGTGAATGTATAAAAACTACAGTATTTTTGGTTTATTCAATATATATATATATATATATTTTTTTTTTTCAGTTATCTATTTGTACTCTTTTTTCTACTAACCATATAAAAAGAGGCAATGCCTCTACAATCCCCTTGGTGTAGTGAGCCATTTTTTTTCCCCCAAGTTTTGTTGCTAGTGCTACAGTGCCATTTTGGTTTGTTCAAGTGGCACTGTAGCTACAACGTTTTTTTTTTTTTTTTTTTTTAGTCTTCCTTTTGTACTTTTTTTTCTTTTAAATTTTTATAAGAACCCGCCAATATATTGTTATACTGACACAACAAATTTCACAATATTTTCACAATTATTGAGGTGTCAATTTCTTATAAGTCAAAATAAAATAATAAAATATGAAATTGTGGCCAACCACAACTAAAAATAAATGTTTTGTGAAAATTTTGTGACACTTGTTGGATGAATGTGTAAAAGCTACAGTACTTTTGGTTTGTTCAATATGTACTATTCATCACTTTTTTTTATTTATTTTTTTTTAGTCATCGATTTGTGCTCTTTTTTCCTATATATAAAAAAGAACGAATAGGCTCATGAATAGTATTTTTGATTTAGTGATTTGCCTTTTTCCCCCTTTTTTTCCTTCAAGTTCACCAACTTGGTTTGGGCTTGTTTTTTTTCTTTTAAAGGATTTTTATATGTTTACTTTCTACTTGTAATGTAAGCTTACATTGTATATACATAAAAAGTAGCAAATATTATATACGTTTGCAAAAAAAAATTGTACAAACTTTGCAAATGTGTACAACATTTACCAATTTTTATGTGTTTACAATATAAATTGAAATTGTAAGTGCAATGTATATTTCTATATATATATATATATATATATATATATATATATAAAGAGTAAATGAGAAAAGTTACAGTAATTTCGTTACAGTAGTTTTGGTTTGTTTAACTTTCACTGTTTTGTTGGCCTTTTTTTTTTTTTTTTTTTTTTTTGTGAATGCATAAAGTTATAGTATATTTGCTATATTATTTTTGGTTTGTCCACAATAATTTTCACAACACTTTCATAACAAATCAAATATGGTAAATTGTTATTGGTTTTAATTTAAACTTACTAATGAAACTACTTTTTTGCCCACCAATAACAACTTGTAGTAACCTACTACTTATGATTTGTTGTGAAAAGTCATGGACATAACATTTTTTTGTGTGAAAAATGTTAAGACATCTTGATGTTGTCACAATATTTTCAAAACTGCTGAGCTGTCAATTTTTTACAAGTTAAAATAAAATATAACAAAATTCTAAAGGTATTATGAAAATGTTGCGCTATTTTGTTATGTTTTTAGAAATTTTTTGTTGGTTTAATCAACTTTGTTGAGCCAAAATTCACTATTCCACATACAATTTTCTTGGGTTGATTTTTTGTATTTTTTTTTCTTTACGCACTATTTTAAGTAAAAACACATAGTTTTGCACACAAAAACAAAAACAAAAACAAAAACTTAGGAAAAAACATTTTTCATCCTTTATGTTTGGGGTAGTTTACAATTCTTCCTTAAACTTTAAAATCAAACAATTTTTTCCTTAAAATTTTGGAAAAGAGCAAATATGTCATATTGTTATTCTCTCAGTTAAACCCTAATAAAAACTTATAATTCTTAAAATATTTTATTATGTAATGTCTAAATTACTCCTGCTAAGTTTTAACGTCCTAAAAATTTTCTTTATGTATTTTTGAGTTTTAAATGATAAAAATTTCTAGAAAGTTAGAATGATAATATTCGATGACACAAGCCTTTTGTTATTTTTATTTTATTTTTTATTTTAAATTTCTTAGCAAAACTCAGTTGTTTATTGTTGGAAGATGATGATATTCGTTTTCATTCTTAGAAGTTTTTAGAGAATAGATATATTGTCTTTAGCAAGTAGGTACTAAAAACTATTATAGTTAAATAAATATTTATATGTTAAATAATTGCCATAACTTTGTGGTTGATCAAAATTCTTAAACGAATGAGATTAACTTTTTACGACATAATTATCAAAATTCTTAAAATTAATGTCTCTTTTGATTAATGTAAATCTCTATATACTTTAAAAATCAAATGATTCATATCTTCATTTTGTAATACAAATAAAATCTAGAATTGACCTTAATTACTACAGTACTTTTTTTCCACGGTAAGCACGTGCCTTGCACGTGCTGTCCTAAGTAGTTGTGTTTAAAATTATTTATTTATCTATTCATTAATCACATTTGGATTAGACTATGTCACTATTTAAACAATACTTCTTCTTTTTTCAAAAAAAAAAAAAAAAAGTACTTTTTTGCCCTTTGGAATTGTACTCTTGTGATTTTTTTTTTTTAAGGCGTAAATGCACTTTTGGTCCCTACATTTTGGGCCGATTCTCGATTTAGTCCCTAAATTGATTTCACTCCTAGGTCAATCCCTGATTTCAAAAAATCGTTTTTATTTTGGTCCCTGCCATTAACCCAGTAACAGAAAAAATCTGAGGTAGCAAACGGAGTGTATAGGTGGCATGTTAGATGCTAACGTGACAAATAAAATAAAAATAATAAATATCATGTCAGTATCCATGTCAGCATTTTAATAAATAAAAAAGCCATCTCAGAAAATTAAAAAACAAATAACGAAATAAATTTTTTAAAAACATCTTAATTTTTTTTTTCCTTTTCATTATTTTTCGGAAGAACATTGTTCTTCTTCTTCCCCAGGACATGAACTTCATGCTTCATGTTCTTCCCCAAATCAAACCCAATAAATCCAAGAAATCAAACCCATAAACATCCAGTAAATCAAACCCAATAAATCCAAGAAATCAAACTCATAAACCACCTAATAAATCCAAGAAATCAAACCCATAAACATCCAGTAAATCGAACCCAATAAATCTAAAAAATCAAACCCATAAACATCCAGTAAATCAAACCCAATAAATCCAAGAAATCAAACCCATAAACCTCTAGTAAATCAAACCCAAAAAATCCAAAAAATAAACATACAAATCCACATCCCAAAAAAAAAAAAAAAAAACCACAAACACGAAACCAAACTCACCGAGACATCTCCATCTCTGAAACACAAACACAGCCACACCAATCTCCCCGGCCACACCAATCTCCACCTCCACTACCGACCACCTACCCCTACAGAAACCTAGAAAAACCCCACCTACAACCAAACCTATAAACACAAATCCAAGACCCACACTAATCTCCACAGCCACACCGATCTCCACGGCCACAACCCACCCCCACTGAAACCCAGAAAAACCCAGCCATCTCCAGCCAAACCCAACCATCTCCAACCAAACCCATAATGCAAGACCCATGGCCACACCGATCTCCACCCCGACCACTAATCCACCTCCATTACCGACCACCCAACGGAAAACTAGAAAAACATAGAGATTAGAGAGTCGGGTTTAAAGAGAGAGAGAGGGATCGAAAGGTTGAACAAAGAAAGAAGAAAAAGAAAGATATGAACACAAATACGCACCAAGCTTGAAATAGTTGCTACAAATTGTTTTCTCAATATTTAAAATTGGAAAAAAAAAATTTTGAATATTTTCAGTTCAATTTTTTTTTATTAATTAAAATGCTGACTTGTCATTTTTAAAAGCAAAATATTTTTTTTTATATTATTTTATTTGCCACATCAGCATCTAACATGCTACCTATGCACTCCAATTGCCATCTCAGATTTTTCTGTTACTGGGTTAGCGGCAAGGACAAAAATAAAAACGATTTTTTGAAATCAAGAATTGACGTAGGAGCAAAATCAATTTAGGAACCAAATCGAGAATCGGCCCAAAATATAGGGACCAAAAGTGCATTTATGCATTTTTTTAATTATTAAGGAAAAATAGTTACAATCATGTATAAATCTATAATCAGTACTTTTGCTAAAACTAGCCACCTATTTCTATTGCGTGATGTCCAAGCGTTATTAAAAAATTTAAATTTGATTATGCATTGGATAGTTAGTCTTATCACATCACATTTGATATGTTTTACATATTCGGGAGAATGGGTTTGACTTTAATGTGAGTTCTATTTTTCCTTTCTTTTTTATTTTGAATTGTAGTTTTGTTGAGTTTTATTAATTTTTGAGATAAGTTTTCTAGTGTTTTGGATTGTAGGGTAGAAAAAACTGAATTTGGGAATGTTTGTTTAAAATTAAAAGAACTTTTTAATGATATAAAAAATGTTATAAATAAATTTTATTAAAAAATGAAAATCTTCGCTAACTTAGTTTTTGAATTCCTAAAAAAAATTGTACTGTTTTTATTTTGATTTGACAAAAATGATAAAATTACATTTGTAATTGTTTCTATAATAAATGAAAATATGATTATGAAATACATTATCTTTATTTACCAAAAAAATAAATTATTTTTTATTAAATTACAACTAGTCTATATCATATACTATATAATAAAAGTTGGGCTTGGAAGCCTTGGTTGCGCCAAGTGACTTCATCAAATTGCAGAAATTTTTAATTTTTTTTTTTTATAAAAAAATAGATATAATTTTTTTGGTCTTATCTTCTTCTCCTATAATTTCCAAGTTGATAAACTAAATTTGATTACAATCCAAATTCTTCATCTAATTTTTTTTTTTTTTTACATCAATTATATTAATACACGTCCAAAAACAGCAACATTATTAGTACTTTTTAGATTTTTCAAAAAAAAAAAAACATAAATTATATCGTATATATACATTACAATCAACTTAAAATTTTAGCATTATTAGTTCATATTTTTTAGATTTTCAAAAAAAATATATACTTATATAGATATAATATTTTGTTCTTATTTTCTTTTCCTATAATTCATACTTCCACAAATTAGACTGATATTAGACTTTTTGTTCATATCAACTTCTTTAATGTAGAGTGTATATATATCAAATAATTCATAATAAATACCCACTTTATGATTTTTTTTCTTCTTCTCTTCTTCTACCTATAACCTTACAAGCATGTATTTGTTTACACTAATTTTTTATATATTTGTTTACTCTAATTTCTTTCATCAAATTGAATAGATTTTTTGTCTTTTGTTTAACCTAAATTTATTAAGTTTTATCTAATTCATAGGGTTAGGGTTTGAGAATCAATTATTAATAAATTTGATGATAAATTGTTACATCTATTTTATTATTTAATTTTACTTAAATTCGAAAATGTTTTCCTATTTTGTTTAGTTTATACATGATTCTTGATTAAGCCGTGCATCACACAGGCATAATACCAATACCAATGTACTATAAAACCAAAGCCTTTGACTTTTCGTTGATCTCATGAGAGTCTGCCACATATATAAGCTTTGAAACTCTCACAATTTTCCACATTATTATTATTATTATTATTATTTTTGATAAGTATTATTATTATTATTATTTTTAATTTAGTTTTGGTTTAATAAAGCTCCAATCCCTCAATTTATAGGATCCCTCCACAAACCCCTGAGTTGCCATAGCTAACTGAAGGTCGCCGTACGTTGTCATCATAATCGACTCTCCTCATTCAGGTTAGGGTTTTTCGGTCAAATTTTTTTTATAAATTTTTTTAACTGTATATTTGTTAATGGCTTTGTGTATTTGTCTTTGTTAATTTTTTACTGTGAGGGAAATAATGTTATTATAGCGGATCATTAATTTATTTTTAAATAGCAAAGTCCCATTTGGAGTTTTTTTAAAGATAGATCAAGAGTGTTGCATATTGAACATATTCAATTACATGCGCATTAACTATTGCTGTTATTTTATAATAATGACGTTTTCTTATGATCTATAAGTTTTTTTACGCAATGTAAATAGTTGAATATGTCATCATTTTTTAATGAATGTTTTATGCTTTATTATTTATATTAGTTTGAAATATTATCTTTTGACCATTGTACATATATACACTTAACTAACAAAGTTTCTGTGTAAAGTCACTAATTTGTTATCATATTTTAAATGAAATTTGTAAATATATATTGTTTTGTGCTATAAGGTATATCTACATGTTCACTAAATTGAATTTAGTTAATGAATTGTTTTAGGTCGCCATGCTTGCCGTTTGGACAGATAGATAAATGGTTTAGAGACACCTATACCAAAAGCTTGGTAGAAAATATGCATATCTAGATGTGATTCCATCTTAAATTTGATGTCTAGTAGGCTTAAGTCTGTTTGTCAGGTCGTCTCCCATGTTGTTAAAGTCGATCTATCAATTGTTTTTGTGGAATGAATAGCATGGTAAAAGCATAATTAGTGTGCCTTCTTCATTATAAAAAAAGACACAATACGGTTCTTTCTCAAAATATATTTATTTTTGTTTTGTCTTATAAATAAGTTTATTCACAAATTATATTTGAGATGAAAGTTTTATATATGATTGATCTTTTTATATATTTATTCAACCTTTATTTTGAAGTAGAATTATTGACTTTCATTCATTTTTAACTAATTGTAGTATTGAACAAAGTGATTTTTTATTATTATTTTAATGTGAAGATATTTAACATTTGCTAACTATTAAGTGCGATGATCGCACGTGTTAACAACTAGTTATTACTCATTTTTGAGTAAATATTAGAGGGCTAAACAATCCAGTCTAACAATAGGCATGCAAAGGGCTGTGCTAGGATATACTGGACTTGATTGGTCCAATATTGTTTTGCCATCTGGGTCTTAGAAACCTGGAGACAATACCATGGTTGTGTTCATAGCTAGATCCAAAGTCCAGCCAAAAGGATCCAACGAATGTAGATTTCAAAATTGGATACCCAACAAACTGATGTGAAATTGCTCTAAGACCAATGGGCCATGGACTCCCATAAATTTTTGAAAACATTTTGAGCCCATTTGAAAATGTGTATTATATATATAATTTGAAATTTTGGATCCTATAATTTACACATAATCCTCCTCAGTTTGAAAACTATACCCCAATTTGAAAGTTGACCCAAAGAACCAAATAAATAAATAAATAAAATCATTAGTTAGCCATCCTCCCATAAATGATTGTTGTTTATTTCCTTTTTTTATATTGTACTAGAAATTGGTTAATTAACTGCCTAGACATATTAATTATATAATTAATAAATTGGTAGTAAGCCAACTTAGGGATCTACTAAACAATGTCTTTTCATAAATATATAATGTAGTTTGCGTTTGAGATTTAAAAATTTGTTAAATATGTTTAATTATATCAATTACTAGTTAAGGAATAGAAACTCAATAGTCTATCAACTTATTTATAGAGTTATACTTGTTATCTCTCCTTTAGTTGCTATTTGCAATTACAAATATAGTATTTTCAACTATAATTATTGAAAAAACTAGGTTTCGAAACAAAATTGAAGATGATTTTTAAAGAATTTTTTAATTTTTCATATTGAAAAAGAAATTATTGCAAAATTTAGTATAAAATCAATTTTATTTATATATAGTTTTCAAGATTTTTTTAAAAAACCCCGAGTTTCATTTATAGATCATACAAAAATTTTTGGTTGAAATATATTAAAAAATAGCTGCTTTGTATCCATTCTTTTGTTAAAAGTGTAATAAAACAAATCAGTAGCCTTCTAGAAATGATTTTCTGAGAGAGTTTAAAGGAGTAAAAAGTGAAAAATATAGATTCTAATTTTGATTAGCATCTAGAAATTTATTTCTAATCTTATACTGCATGAGAAATGAAAGAAATGCACATGTTAAGGAGAGCTTGGAACACCTCGTCATTGGAAAGAAATTAAAATTTTTTTTTAATTATTTAACTCAAAACAAGTGCTATTTAATAGAGCTATGAAGTTTGTGTTTTTTTTTTTTTTTTTGCTGAATGAATTATGAATTTTTTGTTGAAAATTTTAGAACTGAACTATTAATACTGAAAGCATATGCACCAAAAATTTTAGAACTGTGAAATTAATACAAGAAATTGATAATACCATTTGATAACAATAAATGTCGAAATATGAAACCCACATATATATAATCATATATCATAATATTTTTTTTCCTAGAATGGTCGTTCTTAACTCAAACAATGAGCATTTTAGAGTTGTATTACTTGAAGGTTACTAGTATATTGGTGGTGGTGACAATCATGATAACAACAACAATGCTAAGTGGGTGTACAGTGATGGTAATGCATTAGTGCCCACAATAACAGTATAAGTTTGTAACAATTGTGATGGTGTTGTCGACAAGTTGGGGGTGCTTTGCAGTAACAATTGTCACGACCACAATAACAGTAGTATGATACACATGAAGATCACGATGGTTGTAGCTAGTGATATTGAGTCATTGATCATTATGGTGGTGGAAATAGTAATCACGGTTGGTAATTGATGGTAATGATAAAATGATATCGATATTGCTCATGTTGTTTGTGATTGAAAAAAGAAAAAGGAAATATTAAAACAATCCAGAGGGCTGTGAGATTAATCACTGGGGTATACTAAATTAGCATTTCCATAGAGTTAGGTTGCAAGTGGTTGGTGATTGAATAAATTAACTGTTAAGCATTGTCTAACATGTTAATGTATTAAAATTAATTTTAAGACTTTAGTTGTCATTCGTTTTTATACTCCACAAATATGCTTCCTGTATATATTGATACCTTGTGGATGTATAATTATCCTCAGATTTCATCAAATAAAAGTCTCTAGACTAAAATACAATGCTTTAAGAAAACAAAAAGAATCAAGAAAGTGTAAAGATAATAGATTTCAAGGAATTTAGTTTCCTTTGTTTCAAAATATGTAATCATTTTATGATCATTACATTATCCCTTAATCATATCCATGGCCTTAGTAGTAATCTTATGAAAGAGTTTTGGGGTTATACTTTGCATGAGACAAAATTGATGAGACTGGAACTAGCTAGCATATTAAGATCATATAGAAACTACCCCAGAAGAAAAGAAGCCTAAATGTTCCTATGTCCTTAAGAACTTGAAGCTGCCTAAAAATAAATTAAACCTAAAACTTTGAAATTAAGATTTGGTTACACCAATCAATCAGTCCATGTACTATGCTTAGAAAACGAAAAAAGTCAGCATTGGCTGAATCAATCTCAGAGAATAATTTTTAAAAATGCCTCCTGAATGTTTTTCATTTAAGATCATTGTTCTCCCAAAATCATAAAAATGACCTTGCCGTCTTGTTTCCAAACTATGTTCTAGAGTACAAAGTGTCATAACTATTGGTTGAAAATCTATAAACAACACCCAAACAATAAAAATATTCAAATTTTATACTGGTTTCCAACCTGTCATGACTTCATAGTAGAAAAATAGAGGGCTAAATGAGAAAAAATAAATAAATAAGTACTACTACAAAACCGAAACAGGATCTTCTCAGGTCTATTTTGCTTGAAATAGAGAAAGTCCATTTCTCAGTTACTGCTCCAGATACAAAATTTAGAGAGAGAGAGAGTAGTTGCAAACAACCAATTCACGGAAACATTTTATTGCTGCCCCTCTGTAGTCATATTGAATTAAAAATGATTTTTTTATATGTAAATTGAATCAAGATTATTTATTGAAGATTCAAGCTCAATGGGTTTCAAGTTTGCAACTACTCTCTCTCCCTCTCTTTTATTTTTGGTATCTAGAACTAGTCAGAGTAGGAATTTCATTTCCTGGAAGCAGTTATGAATATTTCTTAAGCACACAGCTTCTTCATTGTAGAACAGGATATGGTATAAATTGTTCAGTCCTTCAACTCTATTGATAGTTTCTTGTTGAGTTGTCAGATTTTGTGTTTTGTTTTTTCTCTCTCTCACTGAATCAAAAATTCAAAACAACTAAGACTGCCTTAGGTTCTTGCATTGAAGTTCAAGTATCAGCCTTTTCATGTGTTTCACAGTACATGGTGTTTACCAGTGAAGTGATTTCCCAAAACACACAGGAACTGATAAGTTTTTGGTGAACATGGAAAGGGTTCATTTCTAGGGTTGAACAAAGTTAAAAATTTCCCCCCGTTTGTACATATTCTATATAGACAGATTTTATTGCAAAATTAATCACTTAAAATGGAATGATTTCCTTTACAACTCATTATCACTTTCATAATAAAATCAAACGGCCCCCAAGCAGGGTAAAAATTCCGTTTACTGCAAGAACAGCCAAGAAATGAAAGTAGATGAAAAGATTCAAAGAAGTAATTTTAAATCACATCTGCTCTGAATAGACAGACGGCTAAGAATCTTTCTAGAGACATCAGAAACTAATCATCATAAAGGATCACAACAATGGCAGAATCAAAGAAATCTTGATACTTATGTAATAAAAGAACAGAAAATGTATTAAAGTCAATGTGCAATATGTCACATTCCAAATATGTATTGTGCTAAGGCTACAAAGAAAAATATAGAAAAACACATTCCATGAAAGCTTTACACATCATTTTGCATATTCCAGTAGGAAACTTGCTTGCCTAGAAACAATCCATGACAGATGATCTTGATTTCCCAAGGACTGAGGAGAAGCATAAGATGACTCAAAAAAACTTGCTTCAGCCTTTCTTGAGTATTAATTAAAATGATGGTGCCTCAATCTTAGCCAAATTTCGCGAACATGTGTAAAGAGCATACATACCATAAAAATAATGATATCAAATTTGCTACAAAAGCTAGCTAACGCGAGTATTCCAGCATATGACAACATAGTAATGGAGAAGGTAATAGCAGAAATACACAACCTGCACACATAATCTAGAATTTGTACATAATACAAGCCTGGAAAAAGAAATTATAAAATCTTCAGGAGAGGGCTCCCCCAATCATATTCTCAAACAAGAGCAATAATGCATTCAATGAAGTATAAGATTCACCTCGACAACCAATACAAAGCACAATGTGATGATTATTCTTATTCTGGATAAACCCACGAGACAGCAAAATAAGTGAACATGAACGTGGCTTGGCCTATAACACTGTAGTCTGTAGGTACCAGCAGACCGACAATGCAAGAACCTGCATAAGAAATGTTGCAACCCATGTTAGGAGTTCATTAAGACCAACAAATTCTCTCATCGATTTCATTTCTATTCAAAAATTCAATGTCCATCATCAAGAAGTTGTCAATCACCAAAACCAGATTCTATAATTCTTTTTTCCGCTGCCAAACTTCAAGATTTATAAAATTACTTTTATGTCCTAATTTTGTTTAGGATCAATTTTTTTTTTTTTTTTTTTTTACAAAAGTACACAGTTAGTTTGATATGTAAGTAGCTGGATGACTCATGGACAAGAATAGCAAAGTAGCATATTGTTGTCATGCAGCTCAAATTTTCCGTGTGGGATATTGAAAACAGGTCAGACTGAGTTTATTCTCTATCCATACTGTGGCGCTCTACCTTTTTCCTCAAATATTATGAATGAAAGATGATTAAAATTCCTTTATAGCCTATTTTCATAACCCGATCAAGGTTAAGAGAATTATAGAGTTAGTATGGTATAAAAGTAGCCAAATGACTTGAAAGTAAGGTGCACAAACAAAATCTGTAGTTTAGATTCAGATATGAAATAAAGGTCCACACTCTTTGTTGAGGATCCATAGCTGACCCCAAATATTTGGGATTTGTTGTTGTTGTACGATGGCCAAAAAGATGAAAGAAAATATAAAAAATAGGGCTCACACCAAGCATCTTCTTGACTCTCCTGAACAATGGTAATCCAGGGCTGAACATTTTTTCTTTGATTAGTAAATTACAAATGGGAGCAGTGGAGCATTAATTATTAGCCATCAAAAAGCAGAGCTCCCAATCTTAGTTTCCCCATTGCTTGCTTCATAAATAGAATTCATCGACTATGTTGTTGTTTTGATTGGTAAGTACAAATCATTCACACAATTCAGATTAAACCCATCACTTCAACATCCACCCCTTGTTTATGAGAGACAAAGAATAAGGAATTTGGTACAAAGACTAATGGTTGTGTTGATTATCAATCTTAACAGACAAATAAACTAGGAATAGCACAGGGAAGAGAATAGTCAAACAATTTATTGTTAATAAGTAAATGAGGAATTTTATTAGAGAAGAGGAGTGCTTTAAATTTGACCCTCCTAAGAATTACAATTATGAATTTAAAATAATCCTCAACACCAACTATTAGACAAAACAGGCACCCCTACATTAAATGAGATGAAGGTAACATAATTTTATCTTTAAAGAAGCAACGAGGGAATGTACTACCACAGAATACTATCAAATGTTATTTCATTAGTTCCAATTTTTATTTACAATAATTTTCTTTCAAATTGGAACGTTCCCAATCTTATGAATGACCTAGTTAAGTTATACTTAGAGAAGCAATAAAAGCTATCAAAAGTGCAGACAAAACAATAAAACTAAAGAATAAGGCATTCCTTGATACTAAATAACATAATAGAAAAACATTTCAATGTAATAATATAACCTTGTCATATTTTTTTGAATTTGAATCAAGATGTTCTCATTTCTATGGTAGTAGACTTGAATTGAGGTCAGTGTCCATGGATCATTTTCTTCTTTTTTGCCTTATAGCTTTTGAGCTATGGACAATGACATTCTGTTTATTTGGACTTCAATGGGTTATACTGATATTGATTTGTTCGCAGCATGGCAGGGTTATTTCGGCAGACATAGAAACATAGCTTTTTGGAACGCTATGCCTCGTTGCATTATGTGGCATCTTTGGTAAGTGGACTATCCTTTTGTGATTAGACCCCATTACCCATTTTACGAGGCTGTGGGCTACATTATTATCTAATCCCATTTCCAAATGAAGAAGAAGCCAAAGCTGAAATATCCTTCTTGCAAGCTGGATTTACAATGAAGTTAATGACATTTGCTGCATATCCTTCTATTGGCTCAGAATATAATGACAAAATTGAAACAGAGCAATCCTAAGATGTATCCTTAAACACCAGCTAACAAGATAAATATTATCTCTAGATTGGATTCATCCAACAACAAAAAGGAAGATATATATATACTGAAACTTCTCTCTCGAAAAGTAAGACAGTGAGTTCGTTCATTTAGCCCATAGTAACATTTTATCAAATACTTGGAGTTCTTACCGTTATACCCTCTATCACAACTTGTTCAAAACTCTCCTCTTTGGCCAATGGCATTCCAGTCTTGATCTCTGAGAACCGCAGCCGAGCCTACATTATTTTGATCACATGATGCATCAAAACAGTAGGACATGTACTTGTTTAGCGTTTGCAAAAAAGCAGCACTTCCTCTCGTACCTCCCAAAGGACTCTTTCTGTTTGTAACTCACTTGTGATTAAAAAACGTTTAAAAAAAAAAAAATTCAACGAAATAATAGTACCTTGGCATATCTCTTTGAAGTTCAATCATTTTTCTTCGATGGTGGACATAAATTGAAGTCAGCGTCCTCATTTAGAAAGGGCTGGGCCATTGAAGACATTGGTACCTTGCACCTATCTCTACGTTTTACAAATAAAACAAGTGCCGTGTCCTAAAAGCTCAGACCGTTAAGAAACGGTGAACTTACTCATCTAATTAATATTCTAACACAAGAATTATTATAAAATATTAAGCACCCAAAATTAAGATCTTTATTATTTATCATTCATAATCTTTCAGAGTTCCTACTAAAAGAATTATACAACAAATGCATAATAAAGCAAAACTATAGAGACAGCCAAAGGTCCCTCTTTGCAATTTAGTTGTTTTGTTTCCCCAATTTTCAGACTCTTCAAAGCAGAATAATAAGAAAATATAAATAAAAACAAAACCAATTGACACAGCACAACTATAAGGAAGTGAAGGAAGAGAACACTGAGCACCTAATTTTAAATCCCATAACATTTGGTTTCTCTACCTCATGAAGGAATAAAACCCAACTGAAGAAAAACGACTATGAATCAGATCAACATCAACTATTCTAAAATGCCGCCATTAAATGATCCAAAGAGGGGGATTATTATTGACTGGAAAATTAATTGAGAGCGAGAGACAGGGAATTATTTTTCTTTACCTTGGCATATCTCCTTTTCCTCAAAAAAAAAAAAAAAAAAAAAATGGCATATATTTCTTTGAATTTGAATCAAGAATCTTCCATAACATGGGCCCTTTTAAATGTGTACTGCATCGAAAAGTCAGCTCCCATGACAAAATTAACCTGTTTATATATTTTGGAAATCTAATTATTGGATTAAATGTTCTTTATGTTATGTTGTTAGCATTTATGTCAAATTTTATTTAAATAGAAAGTTAATTACTTTTCAATCCATAAACACAAGACAAAATGGGCGAGTCAGATCGGGTTTGGGTTAAGTCAATTGATTTGTGTAAAAAATGGGTCATTTTAAACAAGTAAAAAATGGGTTGATCAATCAAGTTGCAGATTAGGTCAAGCTTGATTGAGTTGACCCATATTTTTTCACATGATTTTTTTTTAACATGTATTTGCTACGCAGTAAATTACTTGATGTGAAATGCATTACTTTGAATTCACCACTCATATCAAGAAAGAGCTCAGCTCAACAAATTCACATTTGTTCAATAATTATAAATTATACAAAACTCAACATTGTTAATCAAAACAAAATAGCATAAACACAAAGGAATCTAGTCTACCTTTTGAAAATCGAATTAAAACAAACACACAAGCTTCACTTCTACAAAATATCAACACCCCAAAACATAAAACAAAATTACAAATGCCCTATTAGATAGCTAATTTTTTTTATTGGATATTGGATAGCTAATTTGATAAAAATTTACAATCTTAAAGACCAATTTCATAATCTAATATCATAGAAAATAATCTATAGTTGTATTTAATTTTAGATTCACTATGATTGACACTGTATCAATTTGGAAATATACATCAAAGTTTGATTGCTTACTAATTTATGCATTGTCTCTTTTGTGAATATTATGTTATTGTTCAGCAACAGGCATGTAAGAAAACATTTTCTTTTATTTTGAAAAGTAGTTTGTTTTGGTTATGGACTATTAAAAAAGTAGGTTCAAGCACCCATAATTGGTGCTAATTTCATTGATATACTTAGACTTCATTCTTTTCACACTTATGAATGTTTCTTATAGATGTTTATAATTTTAAATATATTTTTTAACTCTATTGCAACCAAATTATCTTAGCATGTACTTTGTCATTTAATATCTAAAAGCCTTTACTTATTATGTTATTCAAGCGAGAATAATGCATCAATCATTCATCTTTCAATTCGTTTGCATGCAACTAGATAAATATCTTAATTGTTTTCTTGAGACCATTGTATTCGAATGACGTTATCCAAAAAATGTAAAAATTTGATTTTGTTTTATAAAAATATAATAATCATGTACATTATATTTGTCAATTGAGTTTGTGTTTTGCATTGTAAAAAAAAAAAAAAAAAAAACCCAACCATGTCTTAATTTCCTTTTTTACAATTTAAAAAAAAAGTCATGTCACAAGTTAGGCAAGTTGGGTCAAGTTGACTTGCAAAAAATGGTCAAGTCACAGGTGGATTCATTTTTTCTTCGGAAAAAATTTGGATTCGGGTTGGGTCAACAAATCCCGGCCAGTTTTGCCATGTTTACATAAACATATTTTTTTATGTATAATTTAAAGGTGTAAAAACTTGAAATTAAACATTTAATATATGACATAGCTATTGATTTTTTGTCTCCTTGAAATTTTGCAAGTATAAGTATATAATAAAAAATAATAAAGTGCAATCTATTATTAGATTATCAAATATCATATTCAATAATAAAAAAAAAAAAAAAAAAAATATATATATATATATATATATATATATAATTAAAGAGAGTTTGAAGGATTTCTTTCCGAACTAATTCAAAACTTTGTTCTTTCAAAAATCCCTCCACGTGTGTGAGTTAACTAATAAAAAAAAAAAAAAAATCTTCCATAACGTAGTAGATATAGATTAAAGTCAGCATCTTTAGGCTGAGGCAGTACAAAGTAAAAACAACCCCATATCCATCAGTGGTCCTCTCCACTCTTGTTTAATGGGCCAGGATAGTCTCTCTCCCTTTTTATTTTCTTTTTTTTTTTGGGCCCATTTCGTGAGGCTATGGGCTCAAATCATCTACAAGCTATAAGTAATCTCTAGATTTTTAATTATTATCATTTGCAGATACGGTAACGTCGGTGAGGTTGAAATCGTTGAGTCTTTCTACCAAAAGATAAACTTTGAGTCTATATTGGTTGGTGATGTCATATTGTCATTATGCTATATATACAGTTATGATGACTGATTTGGCCCAATTGAATTAGATTAAAGGTATTTGCAAGTTATTATTAGTTGTTATTGTTGGGGCAAAAAAGTAATTTCAACGTTAGTTTGAAATTTGAACCAATAACAACTAACCACCTATGATTTGTTGTAAAAATATTGTAAAAATGTTATAGACGTAATATCTCTCTATGACTCTATTATAATATTAAGATACTGCTACATTGGGGTACAATGGTAATTTATAGGTTGTAAAGAGTGTAGTAAATCACTACCCATATGAATATGCTAATATATTATTATTATTTTTTTAAATGGGAAAAATGGTTTCGTCATGTCTGTAGATTCAGTCAGGTTGTGTCCAAATCTATCAATGCCACAGGCCCGTTTGATAAGAGATTTTTATTAACGTTATTTAAATTTGGTAAAAATACGTGTAGATAAAAAAGTGTGTGAAAATATATGTTGTGGTGTTTAAATAACAGTTTTTATTGTTTAAACACTATTATAAAATAAGGCCTTAAAATTAAAGGCGTTGTTGACAATTTGATTCCAGTATCGTATTAGGAAACACTAGTTTCGGCAGTTTCAAAATCTGAGAGTCACTTACGTGATGTTTGGATTAGGAGAGTTTTGAGTGATATCGTCCAGTTTTCATAACTAATGATCCAAAACTGGCGGGGCCTACGGAAGAGCATTTGTTTGGACTCCGTGACTCATGATCCGTGATTCAGTTTTCATCACTCAATTATCTGATTTTTGAGTTATGGAAACTGAAAACACATTTTACCTGTTTTCAGTTTTCATAACTCATAACTCAAAGGTATTTTTGTAATTAAACATATATGGAGGGACCCACAGCCGCAACTTTTGACTTTGACTCTTTTTTTTTATTCTTTTCTTCCCCTGCATCCGGTCTTCTTCTCCTTCCATTTTTTTTTTTTGGTTCACCGGTTCGGTCTTTGGTTCCTTTTTTTTTTTTTTTTTCTTTCTTTCTTTCTTTCTTTCTTTCCTTATTTTGGGTTTCTGGGTTTCTTCTTCTTCTATTTTTTTTTTCCACTCCGTTCAGTGAGTTTTGTTTTGGTTTTTTTTTTTTTTTTTTTTTTTTTTCACTGGTTTGGTGAGTTTGGGTACTGGGGGTTGAAGGAAGGAAAAAAAAAAAAAAAAAGTAAAAGCTGCACAAGGTACATGTATGGAGCCCACAAATAGTTGAAAAATATTGAGTGATAACAAGTGAGTGATGGTGCCAAACGAGGTGGGGTGTTTTAAGTAATGAGAAATAAGTAATGAGTGATAAGTGATGAAAACTGAGTGATGAGTGATGGGTGATGAAAACTGAGTGATGAGTGACCATTTTTTTAAACCAAACAAGGCCTTAGTGTTGCAATTTTTTTTGTTATTTGGCACATGTTTGGTAAAATTTCAAGGGTAAATTACAACAACCTACCATAAGGTTTGGGGTATTACCAAACACATCCAAAGGTCTTACAAAATGACCCATTTGGTCCTTAATCACTAACACCGTTTGTGCACCGTTTATTATCCATTTATTTTTTTGTTTTCCTTTTCTTCCTTCTCTCCCTTCACGCCAGAAAATCTCTCTCTCTCTAACCTCCAGCTCTCTCTCAAATCTCTGAAACTCTCATGGCCGATACAGACCCACACGCTACTAGACCCTTGTTCTCAATGGATCCATCATCTTCTCAACCTCCATACGGCCGATCCGTGTTTCACGTGTCATATAGGACCCTCTAGCTTATAGATCGAAGAGTGGGTTTGGGGTTTTGAGGGAATGAAAATCAGATAGGGATAAGATGTTTGTTGGTCTCGGGTTTTAGAGAGAAAAGTGAGATGAGAGGCCATTTTTGTGGTGGTGTTGGCTGAGGTTCACCGTGGAAGAGCATGGAGGCTCACTCTCTCTTAAACTCTCTTCTGAGTTCTCTCTTAAGAGCTCTCTCTAATCGGTGAAACCCATGAGTTTGGCCACCGGCAATTGGATTTCGGATTTGGGTAGTATTTCGTCAGGAGACGATGAAGCCGATCTTGTGATATGGGGTGTTTTTTCTGTTTTTTGATGATAGTTGGGGTCGTGTTGATTTTCTATGTTGTTTGGCTGAGATTTTTGCTGGTTTTTTGGGGTTTCTGTTGGGATTTTTAAAAGATTTCATTGGGAATTTACAAAGAGATTTATGTCTGTTGTTTGGCTTGGATTTTTGTTTTTTTTTTTTTGGGTTTCTATTAGTTTGAAAGGGATTTTTTTTTTAGGTAATTTTTGTTGGAGAGATGCTACGTCTACAATATTTTTACAACAAATTACAGGTGGTTAGTTGTTATTGGTTCAAATTTCAAACTAATGCTAAGATTACTTTTTTGTCCTAATAATAATAACTAGTAATAACTTGTCACTTAGAATTTGTTGTAAAAATGTTGTAGACATAGCATTTCTTTTTTTGCTGGAATGTTGTCGGAGGTTAGGGACAGAGAAAAGAAATTTTCTGGCGTGAAGGGAGAGAAGTAGAAAAGGAAAAAAAAAAAAAAGTTTAATAAATGGTGCACAAACGGTGTTAGCGACTAAGGACCAAACTGGTCATTTTTTAAAACTCTTGGATGTGCTTGGTAATATCCCAAACCTCAAGTAGGTTATTGTAATTTACCCAAATTTCAATGAGACGTGTGATATGTAATACTCTGTTTCAATTTTTCTTTTTCTTTTATTTTTAATGTTCTGTTAAGCAACCTTTCTGTCAGATTTAGATTATCATATTTGATTCTTGTTGATCTAGTGTTCAATAACCTTTAACTCCATATTAATTATAGTATGTAACGGAAAATAAATTGATACGGTAATTTGTTTATGAATGGGAAAAATTTACACAGCAAAAACCTCATCAGGTGATTTTAAGATCATCACTCTCGAAAATCCACTATTATCAAAACAAGAATCAAAGTTTTTGTTTAAAACTTTTTAAATGATCAAGTTGTTTGTTTTGGATAAAATAGGTTGATTAGGTTTAATTTTTTTTTAGTTTTATTATTGGTAATTTTTGTTGTTGAGCTAATTTTTTTGAGCTTATGTATTTTGTTTTAGATTTAATCTATTAATTTTTTATGTCCTTTAAAATATGAAAAATGCTAAAACTACAAAATTTTTACAAATGGCTAATAAGGTAAGTGGTTATTAGTAAGTAAAAAGTGATGCAAGTGTGTGAATCAATAAGAATTTGTTATTTTAATAGTTTGTAAAAACTTTATGGCAATAACATTACTCTTAAAAGAATTGATGATATTATTAAGGGATAAAGTGTAATTTTATTTAATAAAATTGCTAAAATTAGTACTTATTAATAAAATAATATTTTAAAAAAAAAAAAATTAGGGGGGCCATTGCCCCAGCCAATATATAGCTCCTCCCTGCAAATGACATGTTGATTGTTAGGGTACGATGCTGATGTCAAGGGAGTAATGAACAGTGTTTTGGCCCGCTTGTGTTTCCAAGTGGCAGACGAGAAATTAGGCTTTCATTTGGTTTGGCTACTTTTAACTCATTTAGTCTGAACTTTACCTTGACCTGGGTTTTATATCCAAATCTAGTAATGTGTTAAATTAAGGACCTCTTATTTTTATAGAAGTTAAACTACGAAGACTAACACAATGTGGCACGAATAATGGCTTGGATCCAAATCCTCTCTCTGGTTAAATGTTAATAAGAGATGAATCCATAGCAAATACTTAGAAGAAGTTAAGTATATTTCCACACTATGACAAAATAACAATCATAGTTTTACAAATACTAATATAAGAAGGAAGGTACATATCATATTTTGTGTATCTCGTTAATATGTCAGAGGTTATATATATTAACCTTGCTTAAAGGTACAGTCATTTATAAACATCTTAACGCCTCTCTAATCTGAGTCTCCCAATCATATGATACCTAATTAACATCTTTTCCCCCTCTGTTTTTGCCAACAAATGCGGCTCCTCATCACTTGCCTCCATCTTCCTCTTCCAACCAGCGTGAGCAGTAGTTGGCAATCCTTACAGTCAGTGAAACTAAAAGCCTCTTAACACTAACCTCCCTTGTATTCTCATTAAGCAACTTCCTTATCAAGCATATCTTATATCTCTGTGCCATATCCCGAAATAAGTGCAAATTTCTTTCTTTGTGGAGCATAGTTAGGTCCCTTTTTAATGAGTAGCCGTTCCATTCACTAGAGCCTAAGTAGTTGAAAAATATAAGCGATAAGTACATGCAAACAATAAGTAATGGTTTTAAAAGACAAACAACACCAAGCTGAAAGGTTTAAGATATTTACCAAAGTCATGAAATGGACCCCCAAGAAACCAGAAGACATTCAAGAAAATTCACACACTTTGAGAGCCTAGTGATTATTCAGTGATTATTTGAGTAGGTAGATACACTACCTTAATTTCTATCCAAAACATTGAATCAGCTTTTATGATTATTGCTGCAACCCATCCATTTATAGCACAATGTCAAAAACCAGATTCTAAGCTTTATATGGTTGTTCAATTTAACAGTTTTAAATTAGCCACATTTTCGTTCTGTAGCAAACTAACAGCAGTGTTTAAATGCAATGCTAAATAAATTATCAAGGTTTGATAAAAAAAAGAATGGTACTTGGAATATTCCTATGTTTAATGCAGTATTCAAAAAGGTAATTTAAACAAGTTTTGCAGGTTAGAGAACGAAAATTAATTTAGTGAGTAGAAATTCTTTTGCTTTTAAAACATCAAACAATGAAATACTTGATTTAACTTTCCCATACCTAGTAGTAGTTGCCATAAGCATATGAACAAGGTACAAAAGAATATTAATCATTATATACTAATGATACGCAGTCTCCAGAATTCTTGGGGGCTGACATGTACTGCTACTGAGGATGATGTTGATGTTTTCATGTCTGGATTTGTATTTCGTCTTAAAATTTGGCACGAGAGGGGCCTGAGTTTGTTAAAAAGGAAAGATAAGAATTCTTAAGTCTGACATATGGCTACATATATATGGACCTGCTTTCCGACTTTTATGATGTTGACTTGATTAAACCAATTAATGTACAAATGGAAGTGACCAATTTAAGTGGGTCAGCTCTGTAGACAAGGAACTTTTTGTTCGCAGTCAGCATTCTAGCATGATTAATGGATTACAGGGTCGTTATCTGCTATATGGGCCAGTAGTTAGGTGAGCTTTTATTTTTGCATGCTAAATTATCTTTCTGGTTCAACCCCCAACTCTGAATAACTTCCTTTTGTTATTTGTGAAGGATTGCAAAACGATGGGTTGCTTCGCATCTATTTTCATCTTGCTTGGTAGAAGAGGCAGTCGAGCTATTGGTCGCTCATCTCTTTTTAAAACCTTTGCCATTTAATGCTCCTTGCTCTCATATCACTGGATTTCTAAGGTCAGGTTATCTATTCCTGTTTACAAGGAATTTTAACTAATTAGTAACTGTGTAAATTACATGATTGATTTTGCATCTTAAATCATAGATATTAACTTAAAACATTATGAAGAAATAGATTTTCAAGGAACCTTTCTTCTAGGACTTTCTGACCAAGGTTTGAAACCCGAACCGGACCGTGCGGTCCAACTGGAAAAATCTCGAACCGCTCATTTTTGCGGTTCTTTTAGCCTCAAGAACCGCTCTATAGGAAAAAAGCAGGGACCCGTGCGAACCGCGGTCGGATCTCACGGTTCTGATAACCGTGAACGGTTCTTGTAGTTCTCATAGGTCCCTTTAAAAAAAAAAAAAAAATTAAAGCTTTAAACGGCACCATACCGGAATATTTACTATTTTTGGTCAGAAAAAAAAAAATCCACTAGTAAAGAATTTGAATAAAAGTAAAAAGAAATCAGAAAACGTTTGATCTTTGTTTCAATCTCTTTGCTTCACTCTCAAAAAACATCTCATATAATCCAAACACAAAACACAAAACAAAATCCAATTCTTATAATAAAATTGAATCAGAACAAGCAAATATGAAAAAAAAAGAAGAAGGAACAAGCCGATTTGACCTAGTATGGTGGTGGGGAGGAGGACGAACGGCAGTGGGGCGGCGGACGAGGTAGTGCTGCATGGTGAATGCCGATCTCCACTGGCTTTGTCCTTTCGGCAACCTCAATCTCCGTGGCCTTCGATCTGTGCACCACGATCTCCACCGGCGCTTCAAATTCTCCTCTCTCTCTCTTCTCTTTTCTCTGATGTGAATATGTGAATGTGATAACTGTGAAGTAAATGTGAGGTTGAGAGTTGAGTAATAAATTGGGTTCGTATGAAAATGTGTGGTGGTCTTTATCCCTTAGTTTTATTATTATTTTTTTTATGTAATCGTGTGGTTTTTTTTTTTTTTTTTTTTTTTTTTTTTTTTTTGTTTTGATTCAAACGTGTGGTATTTAATATTAAGAAATGGCAATTAAGAAATACTACCACAATATTTTCACAATAAATTTTAAGTAATAGATTGTTATTAGCTAATATTAGTGAGTAAAAAAATAATTTCAGTGGTGGGTTCAAATTAGAACTAGTAACAACTTTCCACATAAAATTTTTTGATGTAATTCTTGTAAAAATATTGTGAAAAATATTGTGGATATAACATAAGAATTCTTTCTTCATCTGCTTTTGTTTGTATTGCTTTTTTATCTCTTCCTTTAATTTCATTCACTTTTGTTTCTAGTGCTTTTTTAGGTTTGTGAATGTGAGTTAGACAGCTGGTCACGTGGGCATTGGAAAGTGAAATTGGAAAGACAATATGATGCTTTTAATTTTCTTTTTATAAAAAAATGGTTATTATTATTATTGGATAGATATTTCATATTTGGGCTATAGATGGATATATTAGACATAGAGGGAGTTTGGATTCGAATTATAAGTGGCTGCGTTTGCGTTTTCTGACTTTTTATTTTTTTTATTTTTTTATTCCAGCCACACTATTTGACCAAGTCAACCGTGAACAGTGCACGGATGCACTGTTCACGGACCCACAAATTCCACTTTTCAGTCACTTTTTCATTAAAAATGGGTCCCACAATACTATTTACACATTTAAAAATTATTTTGCTACAGTGTTTTCAGTTTTCAATTTCAGCAAAATAAGTTCTATCCAAACAGACCCATAGTTAAAATATGGATTTATAGTTTTAATTGGACTATTTTAGTTAATTTTTCTATTTTTTACTAATTTAATATTTTTATATATATTTAAAATAATTATTAAATTAATTATGACGTCATCACGGTTTGACCTCGGTTCGACCTCAAAAATCTTGAACCTCTCCCTTTTACAGTTCAATGAACGGTCCGGGTCTGAAAACCTTGTTTCTAACATGTAACTCTATTGAATTAGAAACAGCTAAAACTAATTCTTCTGAATTCAATTTTGGTTATTATAAACTATGATGGCTCCATATGTGGGCTTATTTAATATATGGGTTGCTCAGACTATTATATCTGCAAACTAGTTAGTCTCCTTGGGCCTGATGGTGTTCTGTAATATGCATGCCAACTTCATTAATAGGTTCCTCCGATTACTATCAGAGTATGACTGGACCTTTTCTGCTTTGGTTGTTGACATAAATGAAGATTTGAGCCCAAAAGACGAGAAAGAGATAAGTGTAAGTTCTATATTGAGTGAATTATTATTGAATATTATACGATAATTTTGGTTCATTAATCATGCTTACTTAAATTTGTGATCTTATTTTTCACTAGATGTTCATTATCATTTTTTCAGAATAACTTTATGTTGAGGAACAGAAAGCTATAGAAGAGTCCATATTTAGTTTTCTTTCATGAGATACAAAACAGTGGATAGAGGTAGAGACAAGCAATTCTATGATATGTTGACTAATTGAAGCCTTTACCTAGAAAGAAAAAACAGAGATTATGTATTCTAATATTGCGCATTATTACAGTAACAAATCATGTTTTAATAGTTTCAATCGTCACAACAAATTCAGCGACAACAGAACCGGTGCCATCAGCGAAAAAATTAAATAAATAAATAAATAATTTCCACCCAGTATAATTAATATGTTGAAATTGTTGCTATATGTGCGTACATTTATTTTGTTATTTGAACAATTCACCCCATCATTGTTTACTAGTTAATGATTCAGTAACACTGGAGATGCCATTGACATTTGGTTTCCTTACCCCATGAAGATGTAAAACTCAACTACAGTGTTTAATTAAAGTTTAATTAAGGGCATTCCACTCTCCACGTACCAATAATGTTCAAGCTTTTGTTGTTTTCTTGGGTTTTTCCGTGAGAGGACTTTTTCGAATGGGTTACTTTTGGTTTTTAATTTGTTTGATGGTTACTGTGTAGTAGTGTGTATTTATCAAAAGGATAATCTCAAGTTCATTTCCTGATGGAGGGGAATTAATTTTTTTTTTTTTTTTTTAATAGATAATATAGACAGAAGACAAAGGGATGGGGAAAGAAGGAGTGTGAAGACAAGATTTACAACATTAGCACTTACAAAAATGTTAAACCTTTGAAAGTACTAGAGAGGCTTATAAGGAAGAATATGTCTTTAAACTATCAAAATAACCCAGCTTATGATCCCTCTAATCTCAAATAAAAATTTCTTTATATCTTCAAATAAAGCTAATTTTTTTAAAAAAATTTTTAGTGATTTTTCTTTTTTTTTTTTTTCCTCAAATGAGCTTCTAGTAATGAATAAGTATACAAAATAGATCAAGTTCTTTATAACTTAGCAATACTGGTTTTTTTTTTTTTTTTTTTTTTTTTTTTTTTTTCTTTATGAAGAATGCCACAGTTTTGAATTCGCATTCTCCACATATTATAACAATTAAATTATATAAAAAAAAAAGTTGGTTCTCAAAAAAAAATAAAATATATCTGTATATATATATATATATATATATATATATATATATATATATATATATATATATAGTAAACAAAACAATTTAATTTAAACTTAATAGATTGGTCTCTTTCCCAACAGAGATTGAGCTTCTAACCTTTTATTTGTTTTTTATTTTATTTTTATTTGAACCTATCGTGGGACATAAATCCCAAACTAAAACATTTCTAGTTGTATTCCTTTCGTGCAGTCTTCCAAAAAACACCTACACTTAATCTGTTTTGTTTTTGTTTTTTCTAAATTTTATCTGTACCTTTTTAATACTTTTTTTCAATCTTCTTTATCTTGTTTCACTTTTTATTCACTGTTCCTTATTTTTGAGTCAATATTGAAGGACTAAACAAACTAGCCTAAAAACCACTATTCATCTCCCAAAAAAAGAACACTATGCAACGAAGGCAGTGTTCGGACATAGTGGACGTGATTGGTCCAATATTGGGCTAAGAAACCCAAAGACAATACATCGGTTGTGTTCATAACTAGCTCAACGCAGCCCAACAAACAGGGATGAAATTACTCTTAAGACCAAGTGGACCAAGGCCCCATAGACTAGTTCGTTACAACAAAAATTAGGCGAATTCAATTTCAAACAAGCCTGACGCGTATCCATCAATAATCTTGGAATCAAGTCCTCATTAAAAAGTCCAACTAATGTAGACTCACTTGGGCAAACAAGTTGTTAGGAGTTAATTAGTGCTAAAAAAAATAAAAATAAAATAAATTACCTCACTGATTTGAAATTTCATTTTTCTTCGAAAAATCAATACCCATCATTAAGAATTGTAAGATTACCAAAATCAGATTCTATAGTTCTTTCTTTGCTTTTGAACTACAAGAAGATTATAGTAATTTTATGACCCAATTTTATTTCGGATCAAGTTTTACAATAGTGTAAGTATCTGGAAGACTCAAGGCAAAGAATAGCAAAGTGGAAAAATTGTTGTTTTATGAAGCTCAAATATTCCCAGCAAAATATTGAAAAAGGGTCAGACTAAAGTTCATTAACTTTATCTATACCGTGACCCTCTCAATTTTTCATCAAATTTTACAAGTAAATGATTATCAACATTCCTTATAGCCTATTTTTGTAACAGGATCAAGGATAGGATAAGTATAAAGGCCCACACCAAGCATTTTGTTGACTCTTCCTAAACAATGTAACCCTGAGGCTTAAACATCATAAGAAGTGTTGGGAAATTTAGACCCCGGTTGATAGAATTAATAAGTTTTAAACTCAAGTTGTAAATTAGATTTATTATGAATAAAACTTGTTAAAACAAACAAACATCAGTATCATATCAAAATCATGCAACGAAAAAAATAAATAAGACAAGATATGATGACCTAAGAAAACCAATGAAACAAACTAGTTTCATAGTAAAAAACTTGGGGGGAAACCATTCCGTAAAGCAATTCACTATAGTAAAGAGAAGTTTCAGATCTAATACAAAACCTTTGTCCCTAGACTCTACAATCCCCGTAGATGAACTCACAGCAGAAACCTTCTACCGCTTCAGAACCTCTGAACTCTTCAATATATAAACGCCACCATTTGATACACGAATCCTAGTACGTGACTAACTAATTGCGCGGATCTTAGTACGCGACTTCAATCACCAACTAGAAGAAGATGTTGGCTACAAAGTTCTTCACTTCATCAACAATGAAGATCAAGAAGCACTTGGTTACAAAACCCTAAGGCGTAAAGACACAGTAGCTTCTTTCAGAGAGAATAAGGCATCGGTCACCTTTTGCATATGTTCTCCTTATATTCTCTTATATGATTGCCTCTAAAATAAGCCTTATATAGGTCTAGGATTGTGAGAAAAGAAACCCTACACATACATGTTAACATGGGCCGAAAATCATATCTAAAAATCTGAATTCTCAGAACCTCGATCGATCGAGAGTTGTCGAGCTTTAAACTTCAACAGATACAGCTATCAAGAAGCTATCGAGGAGCTGTCGAGGAGACAAGAGCTTTCTCAATCAATCCACCAGCTATCGAGAGGTGTCGAGATTGCGATAACAATCAACTGAAGAGCTCAATAGATAGCCTAGCTGTCGAGAGGTGTCGAGAAGTTGTTGAGCTATTTGTTTGCAGGTGTCGAGCTATTTGTCCAGCTTTAATGAACAGCTTTTCTTCACTTGTTTCTTGATCCAATCTTCATGACTTTAATACTAGACTTAAACAACATGTTTCTTGAAGTATTAAACACATCTTAGATCTACCCAAATACAAGTAAAGTGCGTTTTCTCAAAGGATAAGCCAATTACACAAAATATGTCCTTAATAATCTCCCCCTTT
Source organism: Quercus tomentella (assembly GCA_028535165.1). Classification (NCBI taxonomy): domain Eukaryota; kingdom Viridiplantae; phylum Streptophyta; class Magnoliopsida; order Fagales; family Fagaceae; genus Quercus; species Quercus tomentella. The sequence continues at coordinate 18,093,242 of JAPQVY010000089.1, read as the reverse complement.
GGCAATCCGTGACAAAACCACAATAAACAAATGAGATATGAGAGAAGTCATAAATCACTCAACTCATATTCACTTGTTGAATACAATAAAATCTATCCTAACACAAACTCTTGAAAAACTTTGCAAGAAGAGAGTTTATGGCAAGTAGACTTTGACAACCTGTTTTTCTGAAACACTTTAAACAAAACTCATCAAGGCATCTTAGTGTGAAACAGAAATAATAGATTGCATATAAGTAGAAACATGTGTATAAAGATAGAAAAGAAACAACACATGTAAGGATAGGTGAAGAAGACATACATCATCATATATATATATCAAAGATATGCACAATGTATGTAAACATGGTCACAAGACCGGTGTACAAGAAGAAGGAAGTAAGCACTCCCCTTAATAAGATGAAACACATCTCCCCCTTACAAAGGAATGTATTTCTCCCCCTAACATGTAGAATCTTAAAAACAGAAACCACAAAGTCTCCACAATTTCTCTCCCTTTTTGTCATGATTGACAAAGGGTACAAAAAACTAGAAATCTTCACCCGAGAGACAAAAAAAATGATCAAGGATGATCAAGGAGACACAAGAAATCCATATAAATGCATGAATGTAATGAAACAAGATGTTATGGATGACAAGATTATAGAAGGATGCAAAACATGTGAAAAACAAATCTCTCAACAAGAAAAATGTTATGCACACAGATCCCAAAACACACACACACACACTAAACAAGTCTAACCAATTTTATATTTCAAAAACAAGTCAAGACAGTTTAGTGAGCATACATTAACACATGTAAAACCTTGTGATGGCCAAATCACATTGTACCTGCACATGTATCAAGAGTAACAAAGAATATTGCGTGTTGTGTGTGAAAAAACATCGCAAGATTGTATAAGTGTATACATGTTATGACGATTTGAGATATGAGAAAATCACTTTAACTCTGACACAATCATAACTGTTTGATGGGGACTATCACCTTCGAGGTACATCCTATAACTCCCACATCTCTTAGAATACACGTTTGCAATCATATTTAAAGTATTTTTTATCTTTTTGCTTTTTATTTGTCTTTGCATATTTTTCTTTTAAGCATATCATGCGTGGGCAAATAAGAGAGAGAAAAGAAATACCCAATGGTATTTGACATTCCAATTTTGCTATACCTAAGCACACAAATGTCATTGACACTACACTTTTGCTATGCCAAAGCATACAGGTGTCATGCATGATTGGCGGGCAACAGTGGTGAGATGGTTATTTATGCCTTTCTCTTAGGATTTTCTAGTCCTTCCTGTCAAAAAGAGTGATATGAGTGTTAAGTACAAGAGATAACTTAATCTTACTCATCACAAACACGAGCCACAAAGTTCACTTGCTTAGTTGTGCATAGAGATGCTCATTTAAGCTATAAGAGATACAAAGTTTAGAAAACTTTGTTTCAATGGCCATCCAAGGTACCTAAGTACCAATGTACACAAACACACACTGTTTTTGTATTTTTCTTATTTTTCCTTTTTATTTTTATTTTGAAAACTAAACAACCAAACAAAAACAGATAAACAACATGAAAGCATGAAAGAAAGATGCATATGCATGAAAGCATGATTCCAAAACAGATAAGAAATCAAGCAAACAGAGTCCTACTTTAGATAGAAAGAATTAAAGCAGAGGAAAAACAGAAAAGACAATTAAGTCTTAGGCTCCTTTCTCACCCACACAGCACAAGTCTTTGGCCATGAAGATGAAAAGGCACGTGTCCTAGTATGTCTACTAAAGGACATAGAAGAATTAAAATTCTTTTGAAATTGAGTTAAAAAGCTCAAGACTTTTAATAACTCTCCAAACAAAGGTGTAGGTCCTTGAGATGAAACTTGTGACCGTTTGGACAATTGCTTATGAGGATACAACTTAAAGCAATTAGGACGAATGTGTCCAGCAACACCACAATGGTGACAAACATGAGTAGTTTTCGAACTACTATGCTTCCCAGAGGGAGGTCTAACCTTAGAGGTTGACAGAGACCTCAACTTAGGACAATTTGGCCTAATATGACCAACAATATGACAATGATGACAAGTGGGGACAAAATCATTCAACCTAGGAGGAGTTTTAGACATAGGTTTAGAAATATCAGTGTTAACATCAAAATTTTTAGCTTTGTCTACCCTAGCAATATTAGCCTTCAACTCTTCATTATTCCTTTTAGATGGAGGAATATAAAAATCATTTTCTTTTGAGTTAGGCTCAACAACAAGTTTGGCACTAGTTAATTTTTCAACTTCAGTTTTAAATTCAACTAGTTGCTCTTCCAAACTCTTAATTTTGTCCACCTGAGATGAAATTTGATTTTTAAAATTCTCATTCAAATTATTAGCTTTATCCAATTTTGCAATCAAATCATCTCTTTCAAGTATGACCTTTTTAAATTTAGCTTTTAATTTTGTAGAACATTCAAGAGATTTCATACAAAAATTATAAAGCTTGCAATAGGCATCTTGAATATCATCATCATCATTCAACACAATATCATGCAAATCAAAACAATCAAGAGTTTCCATGACAACGGGGGTCAAGGATCACACTCAGGAAATAAATCCAATCAGAGTGTACCCGCTCTGATACCACTTGTTGGGAAATTTAGACTCCGGTTGATAGAATTAACAAGTTTTAAACCCAAGTTGTTAATTAGATTTATTATGAATAAAACTTGTCAAAACAAACAAACATCAATATCATGTCAAAATCATGTAGCGGAAAAAATAAATAAGACAAGATATAATGACCCAGGAAAACCAATGAAACAAACTAGTTTCACAGTAAAAAATCTGGGGAGAAACCTTCCCGAAAAGCAATCCACTATAGTAAAGAAAAGTTTCAGATCTAGTACAAAACCTTTGTCCCTAGACTCTACAATCCCCGTAGATGAACTCACAGCAGAAACCTTCTACCACTTCAGAACCTCTGAGCTCTTCAATATATGAACGCCACCCTTCGATGCACGAATCCCAGTACGTGACTAACCAATTGCGCAGATCCCAGTACGCGACTTCAATCACCAACTAGAAGAAGATGTTGGCTGTAAAGTTCTTCACTTCATCAACAATGAAGATCAAGAAGTACTTGGTTACAAAACCCTAAGGCGCAAAGACGCAGTAGCTTCTTTCAGAGAGAACAAGGCATCGGTCACCTTTTGCATATGTTCTCCTTATATTCTCTTATGTGACGGCCTCTAAAATAAGCCTTATATAGGTCTAGGGTTGTGAGAAAAGAAACCTTACACATACATGTCAACATGGGCCGAAAATCAAATCTAAAAATCTGAATTCCCGTAACCTCGATCGATCGGGAGGTGTCGAGCTTTAAACTTCGACAGATACAACTATCGAGAAGCTATCAAGGAGCTATCGAGAAGACAGGAGCTTTCTCGATCGATCAACCAGCTATCGAGAGGTGTCGAGATTGCGATAACAATCAAATGAAGAGCTCGATAGATAGCCTAGCTGTCGAGAGGTGTCGAGAAGCTGTCGAGCTATCTGTCTGCAAGTGTCGAGCTATCTATCCAGCTTTAATGAATAACTTTTCTTCACTTGTTTCTTGGTCCAATCTTCATGGCTTTAATACTAGACTTGAACAACATATTTCTTGAAGTATTAAACACATCCTAGATTTATCCAAATACAAGTAAAGTACATTTTGTCAGAGGATTAGCCAATTACACAAAATATGTCCTTAACAAGAAGTAAGTAAAAATGCCAAGACGCCCCCTAAATTTAGGACTAGTGGCCAATACACCCCGTCCTCCATTCTCACTCATCAAAGACTCACCATCAACCTTATCCTCCATTCTCACTCATCAAAGACCCACTTACAGCCTCCACAACTAGAAAACTACGCCCCATTAATACCCAAAACAAAAACCCAAAGAAACAACTAGAAGTTCTCATCAAATACAGAGAAGAATTCTCAAGAAGGAAACTCACCATCAACCTCCTACAAGCAAACACCAAAACACAGAAAATTCCCTTCCTCCTCACCAAAGAAATACCCAAACAACAAATACAACCAAAAACACCAACCACTCTATCAAATCCCTTCCTACTCAGAAAACTCAAATAAAGGATTGAAATTAAACCATCAACAACAACCAAGTCAACGCAATACATCAAGCAACAACAAAGAGACTAGACCCACGCAATGGAGAGCACTAGGACCAACAAGGCAAAGATCAATAACATAGGATCCAAGGTTTGGAACAGTGGCAAGGCTTGGTCTAGTGATGGCACTTGAGATGGTGTCCTCTGCTAGAAACTCGGTAGCACGTCACTAGAAGAAATAGTTTAGGAGACTTATGGTGGTGATGAGGTTTAGCAATGGTAGTGACTGTGATTGCGTGGCCAATGACCATATATTTTTGACGGAGATCCTTTCGCAGCTACGTGCGTGCTATGGACCAAGGCTGAAGACATTGACTAAGACTTGAGAAATCCTAGACTGCCAGTGAGTGTTGGGGCTATCGTTGTGACGACGTCGACTTGAATTTGTGGGAGGAAGAGGGTAGTTCCAATGAAGTAACCTCTCTCTCCTCTCTGTTTCTCTCCTTCTCCATTGGTTTGGCTTTGGTATGATCGTTTGAGTGATGTTAGTGATTCAAACGGCAAACTTAAGGGATGGCTCGATTTGGCAAGTGTGTAAAGTTTAAGGAATAAATTGGCTAAAATAAAAGTTCGGGGTGTATTGGCCACTGGTCCAAAGTTTAGGGAGGTGTCTTGGCATTTTTCCAGCCATCTAAACCCAGAGCTCCCTATCTTAGTATCCCCATTCCTCCTTGCTTCAGAAACAATATTCAGCCTTCACATTGCTGTTTCAATTGGTACATCCTAATCATTTACACATCTATATTCTATATATTACTAAAAGCTGAAGCGTAGTGTTTAATACTGCTGCTCTCACGTTGCGTCACATCAGCTGCCACATCATTTTCTTTAAAAAAAATATAATTTTCTCTTCAATTTTAAAATGGTTTTTACAATTTTTAGCCCTATAAATCCCAGCCCTATAAATGCAACCCACTACTTATTTATTTACTCCCACTATCATCTTATAATAAATTTGTATAATTAATCTAGCCCACCTCTTATTTATTTAGTTCCACTATCAAGCCCAACCCAAAGCCTTTTCAGTTCAGCTTAAAGGAAAAAGAAATTAAAAATATAAAACGTTCAAGCCGGTTTGGAAGAAAGAAAAAAAAAGAAAAAAAAAGGGGGAAGCTTTCAGGGGCCTTTTCAGTTCAGCTTAAAGGAAAAAGAAATTAAAAATATAAAACGTTCAAGCCAGTTTGGAAGAAAAAAAGGGGGGGGGGGGGAAGCATTCAGGGTTTTGCGTGAAACAAGGTTTGACAAAAGGTATTGCATGAGAAACACATCGTGGGGAATGGGAAACAGACTGTTTGAATTTCTCCCACCTTTTTGTTCTACGGTTACGTACAAACAGATGGTTTGAACTTCTGCTCTACAGTTTCACAGTAAAGGGGAAAGAATCTGATACGATTTGAAGCCATGAAAATCTCCCCACCTTCCTACTCTACGGTTTCACAGTAACAACTGCCTATTTGACTTCCTTCCTTCCTGTCTTCCTCTCCTCAGCTTATATAAATACTGACAGAACCTGGAGGATTTGATTGAGGTATCTCTAAATCCCAGTTCTTCTTGTGCTCCATTCTTTTGCTTGATGCGTTTTGTTTCCCTTTTTACATTTTGTTACTGCCTCTTTTGTGTTGTGGTGTGGATGATTGTTATGCTGAAATTTTGAATGCTGAGGTTTTTTATTGAAGCTTTGTCTTTTTGGTTCAATACTTTATGTTGTGGTGTGGATGATTGTTTTGATTGCTGTGGTTTTTAATTGGAGCTCTGTTATATACATCAATAGATTCAATACTTACAGACAATGTTAATATGAATTGATAGTAATGAATGTCCACTAGATGGATTATCTTTTGATTCTTAATTCTTAAAGTCAAGGCCTTTTATTCCTACATAATTATGTCAACATTGACAAAGAATTTGATTTCTACCTAAATTGCGTACAGTATTTTAGATTCAAGCAATTATAGTCTTATACGGCCAAGCGGATTATCTTTTGATTCTTCTTCAAGTCCAGAACTTTTATTCCTACATAATTATGTCAGCATTGACAAAGCATTTGATTTCTACCTAAATTGCGTACAATATTTTAGATTCAAGAAATTATAGTCTTATACAGATTCAAGAAATTGTAAGTTCAATTACTTAGAGCATTTGATTTCTACCTAAATTGCATACAGTCTTATACAGCCATGTCAAATCTTTTGCATCATTTTCCATATATGTGAAACTTAGCAAAATAATATCATTGGCCATCAAATTTGAGATTGTTAGTAGATCTATAAGATTACCTTAAAGGTTGAGGCTTCTACAAATGCAATCTGAAATCTTTTGCAGAAGTTTTGGGTTTAGGGAAATCAGATTTGTTTTTGGGAATTCTAATCAGGTTTCGTGATATTAAATATGCATAGAATTGGTTATGGTGAGGGAAAACTTGTAGGGATTAGGTATGGAGTGGTGTTTATGGGTTTCTTGGGGTTGGAAGAAGAATCAAATTATGCAGATTGGAATTTTAGATCTTTTTTAAATGGAAAGAGGAAAGAATTATGTAATTTTGAAGGTGGACTTAATTGTGTTATTTTGCAGCTATTCATACTCCTTACTGTATTTCTTCAAGGCCAAAAGGAGAGTCCTATTCTTTGTTAGATTGATAAGAAATTCCATACTTAAAGAGGATAAAGACTTAGTATATAGTTAGCCTTTTCAATATAATTATAGGAGTATAAGAACTAATCTTTGAGAGCTAAATATCCAAGCTTTAGAGCTAATGTGGGCTTTAAACTTCAATATGTGTTTATTTGCATTTACATATCTGTTGGACTTAAATGAGGCACCTGAGGAATGCAAGGAAGGTGTACATCTTTCAATATAGTAGGACAATATAACCTTGGTGTAGAGAAACAGAAGGACATTTAACCCCAATCTTTTGCAAGCCATGTTCAAAATGTATATGCAAAAGGCCATTCCTCAAACTTATGCTTTATATCTATTTTTTTTTTTTTTTACTTTTCAGATTGCATTACTTTTGTAAATTAAAGGGTTTAGGGATTTATATAATTAAAATTTTATTGAATCATCTATGACTCTGGAGATTATGCATACTGTAACTATTTAGTTAAAGCCCTCTCTAACCTCTAAGATTATAATAAGATTTGCTTCAGTCCAGCACTTTGTTTTATGGGTTAGTCTTGCTGAGTGATAAAAGCTCACGCTATTGAGAAAAAGAAGCCACCATCGATGTTATGACTCAATTTCAAAGATAATGGCCGGAACACTCTGCTTATCTAGATGAGGTGATCTTTTTTCTTTTTTTTTTTTTTTGGTGGCGTTATAATTGCTTTTGAGAGATTGTTCAAAAATTGGGTGTGAAATGGATCTCTACTCTAGGTGGATATTGTTCTCTTTAAACACTTATTTGTTTTTTGGGAATGTTTCTTTTTCCCATGAGATTTGTTATTTTTGAAAGGATATTTATATTGTATTTGTTTGGTTTTGTTACTTTCCTGCAAACTAGCCTATTTTCCATTAAATTAAACAGAATTTTTACTGGTCTATTAATTAATTTAGTTTGGATTGGTAGAGGAATTCTAATTATTGGTATTGGTGATAAAAAAGGATATTTGGGTGACCAGTTTAAACAACTTCAAAAACTGCTGCAAAATGAGAACAATTCAGATTTTGTGGTTGATTTTCTATTTTATTTGATGATTTTGAGAAGCTCTTGAACAATATTTCTAGAGCTCTGTGAGTATTTGTTATCTATGTGGTTGATTTTGGAAAAAAATTTTTGCTTAATGATTTATTTTTTGTTTATGGGTAAAATGAAATAGTTCAGTAATAAGTAATATGTTTAAGGAGATAAGTATATGTCTTATGCTTTGTAATTGTTCATAAGTCATTGTTAAGAAAAATTTAGCTTCACAATTATGACATTGATTTAAGGGCATCTTTGTAAGTATGTGTTTCCATGTTCTTACCATGAAAAATATTTTACATGGTTTTTCATTCTTTGCTCACTTGCATCATGACTGCCAGCATTACAATTATTGATTCAAAAACATATTGTAGCAATGCTTTTTAGTTATGAGACATATAACATTTTTGTTTATTATATTGTAATGAATTCCTTGGCAGGTGGATTTGCTTGCGTGGCCCACTCACTACCCATGATTGGTTGCCTAAAAAAACAGTATATATCATGGTAAGTTTCTTATGAACATAGGTGCACTAGAATTTTCTTAACATTAATTTATGAACATAATGTGTAATGTCAAGTTTATGATGCATGTTACTTTCTAAAATATGCAAATTATGCAAATTGATGATTGTGGTCATGTTAGATATACTTATAATGTAAGATTGTTGAAGTATGTGTTAAGTGATTTTGAAGCAAACATCATATTCAAAGAAAGTCACTATCCAATAGATAATTGCACTATTGTCTTTTTTTAATGAATCCCGTGCATCGCACGGGTTAGCGACTAGTGTCATATTAAACCCATGACTTCAACACCCATCCCTTGTTTTTGAGAGGCAAAGGAGAAGACATTTGGTATAAAGAACAATAGCATACTGATTTTGGATTTGAACAGAAAAATAATCTAGGAACACTGCCAACCCAATGAAGTGAATAATTAAACACAATTTTTTCCTAAGTATAAACTGAGTTTGGTAAAGAAGAGTAGCGTTAAAATGTAGAGCCTCATAAAGAATTACAATCATGAATGTAAATAACCCCTAAAAAAATCATAGTACAACATGTATATATGTTCAAGTATTCCAGTCCCACCAGATTGTCCACATAGGATAGTGAGGAACTACTAGCCAAATGATGATTTTTATGTGTTGTATGTTTGCCTTCAAGCAAGAATGGACATCTATCACCTTCTTGACATCAACCAATGTACCCCAAAAGCAACAAAACAAAGGACCAAAAATCATGATCTACTAAACAATGAACCAAAGATGTTCTACTGATTTACAACTGCCCTTGCATATATACAGCACCAATTGACCAATTCCCTTATTGTGCAGCCTTTCAATGAGCATTCCTTGAATGAAAAACCTGTTTACATTCTCAATGTTGATATGAAAAGGCTTAACTGACATAGTGAGGAATAAGAACTTTGAAGCTTTGCATCAGTTTAGAGGAGTAAAAGCAGTGGCTGTGGTTCTTGAAACCAACATAAAGGGAATTATTAGTGGTAATGGGGCTGCTCTTATATAGATAAAGAATTTTTTGGTGCCAATAAGTTCCAAAAGGCACCTGCTACTTGCAAAAAAACAAAAATGCTTGCTTGTATTCACTCTTTCATCAAAAACCTCTGCAAAAAATTATTGCTTGTGGTAATCTTGATAGGCAAAATTACATAGTCATGTTCCAAGCTTGATCATGATTTAAATTGAGCCTAAAAATTATTCAAGAAGATTTTTATTAGTACTGTCTTATAGGTTGCAATTAATTGTTTTGATAAATTCTTTGTACATATGTTAGAACATTTAAAAGAATTTTTATGCAAGCAAATAGATACAATATATTGCTGACATATATTTTTTTTTCAATCTATCACGGTCTTATTTTCCCTGTGAATTTTTGCTAAGTTTTATTTCAAATTTCCAACTGACCTGAAGTCATTGATGATTTTGAATTTTATCCTACAGAGGTAAGGATTGCATTGGAGTACCTTCACTGTCAAGGTAATCTAATCTTGATGATGTTTAAAGTGATGAATTTCATAAGTGAAAATTCAAAACATATTCTAAGTTAATAATTGATTTGTTGAAGGAACTTTTTCTTAGACAACTTGACTAATATAGTACTTTATCTAGTAGTTAACAAATCCCATTATGCCATAGTATTTTGCTTCTCCAGATGAGCCTGAGTCAACTTGTTGTCATTGATCGTTGTGTGAACTTTTCTATCACACCTTTGGAATAGTGGTCCTCGTACCTGCATAATCATACCTCAGATAGCCAAAATATTCTAAATACTGCAATTTCTTTTGCTTAAAATTTGCCAGCATAGTTTAGATTCAATTTCAATGTTTGGCTACCCAGAAATCTGTAATGTAAAAAGTGCAATAATACAGACTTACTTCTTCATGCTTTTACTGAATCTAGAACTGATTTCCTTGCAAGGGTATTTCATAGGGATTTCAAGCCTAAAAATGTTTTACTTGTGAACAATGGGCACATTCCTTGAAAGATTTTGATTTGTTGTGTTGACATTTGAAAGCCACAGGTATTCTAGTTATCTAATCTTCTTAAGCATATATAGTCTCAGGGAAAGGGGGGAAATAGAGATTTTGAAACAAAGGTATTGCATAGATCCAATATATTTTGAAATGCATTAGAATAAATCTGATAAAATCGAGTGCTGGTGTGCACATTTTTGTTCTACATCAAGATACTGTTAACAAGTAGTAGTGGCAGTGGTGACAGGGCAAGAGGGTAAAGATATGTTGGGGGATGATAGTGATGTCAAGGTTGTAAAGAACACAGTGTTTTGGTCATGGACGAATTGGTGAACATTTCTATTTCTTAATGTTAACCACCTCTCATTTGAGTCCTAGGAAAAGTAACAATGCTTTCATCATTTTCTTTGACACCTTGGCTACTATTGCTGTTCAGTCTGAACTTTATCTTGACATGGGATTATATATTTAAATCTATCAACGTCTCAAAATCTAAGATCTTATAGTTATAAACATTTTCACTCTAATATCAAATTACAAATTAGTTTCTGAGTTAAACTATAATGAATTGAGACAATAGTAGGTATATCAAGTTTAGAAAAAATGAAAAATGAAGACCATTACTAACACAATGTGGCATGGTTTGTGTCCAAATCCTCTCTGGTGTTGCATATCAATCAATTTGTCTAACTTTTATTTTTTCTTTCTTACATTAGCTTGTCAAAAATTCAGAGGAACCATGGGTTCATCTTTTCCATGTGTCATTGTCTTCCTAAAATTAATGACATTTAAGTTGCTAAAAAGTGGTAACATCTTTGTATACAAAATTAGACATTTACAACAAAAATTTACAAGTAAGCAGTAATGGATTCAGGGGACAATGCAATGATCTCTCTCTTTCCAGATAACCCATAATATAGCAAAATAAGAAATAGCCCCTGGGGAATGTAATAAACTGTGAGAAAGCCGCAGCATATCCTTTGTTCTTTTTTTTGGACGAATTACAAAACCTTAATTTCACTAATGGTAAAAAAATGTAAAATGAAAGCTTGTTGGATAAAAATCAAAACTATTAACATTTTGCTTATTAAAGTTAGATATATCACTTTAGTATGTTTTTCTCTCGTAACAATTGGTGTTTCACAATTTCAATCAGTCATCCACTTTGTAGGTCATTTTGAAATATTAGATTGAAATTGTCAAAAAACTAGATGAGTAAGGGAAAGATCAAATATGAATCATTATGGATGAGCAGAAAGCTTCAGATGGTATCCATATTTATTTTCTTTATTTATCTTTCTGGGGATACAAAACTATGGGTAGAGGCAGATACAAGAAGGATGTGACCTAGGGATTAAAAATAGAAAATATGGATGCTTATGAATTCTGATATTGCCTAAATGGTTCATGACAGTAACAAATTATGTTCTAACAGTTTCAATACAGACAACAGAAGAGATGCCAACAGTACCATATATCCAATCTCACCAACAAAGATTTGAAAGCAATACTACAAGTCAAATTCATAGCGCAGAAAGCATTTAGTGGAGATGAGGTATGAATGTGCAGTGGTTGATTCAATGTTAACATAAATTAGGGATTTTCAGTCTCAATGTTCCTAATACTAACCTCAATTACAAATCTCTGCCCTGTATACTTAATCTATTGAAATTTTTGCATATGTGGGTACATTTATTTTGTTATTGAACAATTCACCTCATCATTGTTTACCAGTTAATGATTCAATAAGGCTAGGGCTAGCCCAAGGCCTAGGCAAGTTAGGCCTAAGGCCTCACCCAAAAAATAAATTCCCTTAGGGAAAAAGGCCCCACTTCCAATGACTAAAGGCTCAAATTTTTATAAAATTATATATATTTTCTAAAGGTTTGTGCATTTTTTTTTATTAGTGATGTTAAAGGTACTACAGATTTTACTATTGATTTACAAATTGCCATATTACTAATTACAAAAAAGTGATTTAAACATTCATTAGTTAGATTGATAAATTTCATCAATGAGAGTCAATGTCACATCATATTATGAATATTTTATTGTGCTTAAGTGCATTTTTTCTTTTCATTTCTATTAAGACTTTCAATGTACGAGACCAATAGAACCCTAACCCAATTGAAACTCTAAATCGTTTCAAAAAAATGTTGCAAATGTGTTAAATCATCAATTATAAATTAATCTCTCCTAATAGTTTGATACGTTAATTTTTGTAAATTGATACCCTATAAAGCTACACACCAAATAATATCTATCTTCCTCTCTTAAAAACAAGATATAAAATTAAAATTTAGATTTTAACTTTACTTAACTATGTATCGCTATATATCCAAAATAAAGTATTTTTTTTAATCGTAATATATTTTTATTTCTTTTTATTAATATTTATGGTTCAACTACGATATTCAATTCTCTATATGAAATTAACATTAGTTTAGTTGGTATTATTCATCAAATTATGTATTTAATGTATCAAATTAACCTAGATTTGTTTAGTATTAAATAATTTTGTTTAATTAATTTAATACTACATGAAATAGTCTAATAGAGAAGAAGATCACAATGCTGAAGAAACATATTCATGAGTTAGAGAGCACCATAAGGTATATAATAATATAATTATAACGCTCAACTGAATCTCCCATAAGTTACAGAGAGTTAGGCTTGGGATAGTATTACTTCTTTAGTTCACCAATTGTATTTTGTTTCCTCTCTCTTCTTTTATGGGAAGGAAAGATGAGAACAGAGCCCATTTTTGTGATGCTTTTTTGGGCCCATTTTGATTGGTTGTGGGCTCTTTATTGCGCAACATATTGCCACTAAGGCAAAATTAAGCTTAGCCCTTGGATCATGTGGCCTAGTGCAATCACTTTCCTTGTTTTGCTCTTTGGTTTCCTTGTAAAATCCCAAGTCCCAAGTCAGCTCATTGCATGGTCTTTCTCTTATCATTACAAAACACTTGAGAATAAGAGCCAATTGAAAAGTTCTATGTACACATGGGTTGAGTCATTACTTCAAATTCATTTGACTTCAATCACCACAAATTATTAGAACTGCAACACAGATATAAGAAGATAAAACTTGGATTTCTTTGGAGTAGGTATTATGAAAAGAAACAGAATACAATAAAGACTATAAATATCTTTAGAGCCAACCAAACACCAAAGAAGTAAATCTACTGTCAGTATATCAAAGAAGTAAAATAGTGCCTTTTTTTTGGTACATCAGACAAAAACCACATCATGGGAAAATCTAAGTTAGTATCTATACATCAATAGATCCAAAACCAGGGGGGGGGAAAAACAAGCAATCAAGCTTTCATCTTTGTGTCACTACTGCTCAAGCCTAAAAAGACAACTTCCTATCCTCCTATTTGATACAAAAACTTTTCCTGCTTTTACTGTTGCTTCTAATGAACCTTCTTTGAGTCCAACCATTACATTCCTTCTTGAGCATTAATTTTGATACAGTTGTGCTACTTGTCAAGACCAAAATCACCAGCACCCTCTTTGCACCAAATTTAAAAAAGACTAATAGCAGTAGTAGTAAGCCAATGCTAACAACCAGCAAGAACCTTGTACTAATCTCTAGATTTACAAATAAAACAAGCGCCATGCCACTTAGATTTTCATTTGCCACATCCTTCAACCAGGATAGGAACCTATGAATCTTGACATAGCAAAAGTTGTCTGCCAAAGCCAGGCTGCTCCTGTCAAGTAGATTTAAACCATAAATAATTTCAAAATATGAAGGTGATCATATGATATAAATCCAACTACGTCCCCATTCTACATAGTATGGAAACTCCCAAACCCAACTATGTCCCCACCATTCTTTTTTCTTCAATAATCACATTTAATCATTAAAAATAAGCAAAGATAAATCCTATATTTTTTGGGGTAATTATTATTAAAAAATTAAAACTAAGGCATTCCATGATCATGAGAACAAACCGCTGCATTGCACTTAATCCTGCCCTTGATCAGTAGACAGCTCACAACAAGCTGATCACAAAAGAAATACATGATGATCGCGACATGGGCATTTATTCCAAGTCAACTTTAAATTTTATTCTTCTTCCGGTAACCAAGGTAAGCTACATCACATGATTATGCATTAAAGAAGCTCTCACTATCTTGTTGAGAATACCTCCAACTGAAGGAAAGTGTAGAAAGAAGGGTTACCTCAAGTTCCCAACATTGCACCACCAAGTGCAATATGGTTGAATGTGGATCAAAATTAACCCATTTAACCCAACTGCTCATATTGGACTATTGAATTTGAATCATGGTCTCAATGGTTAATGAACTCTATGCAAAACATCTTGCCACTCTAGCCATATCAGACACCATATTATTATATCATTTAATCAAAGTTAAACGCAGACTAGATGTTCAAGTGGAAAGGCCAGGAGATGGTATGTCAAGTAGGTCAAAGAAGCAAACCAATAGGCCAACATAAGATTAAATGGCCAAGAAAATAAAAAAGCCATCTAAGAAATGTTATTGACTCAAAATAAGAGAGAGAGAGAGATCAAATAACCTATGCTCATACCTCGAAAATGCTTTCTTATTTCTTAAAATCATGTAAGTTTCTCAATGCATCCAAGCTTCAAATAACCTAAGAAATGACTAACTAGATTGGCAGTACAATGATACTTATTCAGATAACTTGTTTTACCCAACCCATTTTGGGTCAGCACTGAGTACTAGAAAAGAGAACTGTCTTCAATCTATTTCTCATTTTCAAAATTTACAATCTTTGTCTCATTTTAAACCACAGAATTTTTGCATATTACTGAAAAATTTTGTAGTCACATATTCAACTTGGATCTTTCTCAAATCTTTCCCAATGTTCCTTAAACTAATCCAATAGGATAAAAACCCACATCTCAAACTGCAACTTCATAGATAAACAAGTCAAATTTCACATCATGATAAAAAAATAAAAAAAAAAAATAAAAAAAAAAATCCCTTAATTCAGATTTAAATATAGTTCTCCACCTAAAGAATAAAACCCATATATCATAAAAGCATTCAAGAAAAGAGAAATCACCATTTTATAGAGAACTCCATGTTTTTCTAACTAAATTCCAATCATCAAAGAAACAGATACAATTTTTGTTTTTTAAATTAAAAAAGAGGCCTTTAAATCAAAAATAAATTTGAACAAAGAGGGGAAATGTTATTATCAACCGTAGTGTCAATTTCCAATAACATAAATATATCAAAATATGTAAAAGCTGCAAGCACCTATGGTATATTAAGAATAGATTTAGATCTAATTAAACCCTAATGAAATTTACACAACATGGGAGATTTAGATTACTCTCAGTTTGGAAGGGCACAACAATGTTGCAAATAATAAGAGAAACAAAATATATATTATCATAAAGATACAACAATCACCTCGGCCCAAATAAATAATACATAAACGTAAGTGAATTAAGTGGGTTATACACCTATTTATCTTGTATTGGAAGTGTATCCATGGATATGAGCTTCCAATTCTTGGCATCTTCATTTTGCAAATGTTTCATGCAAACCAATATCAATGACTTCCTGTACATGCCCAAACTTGTATTAGCATATATGCACATGTACATTGTCAACATTAACATTGACACATTCTAGATTTTACAAAAGTCAATTAGAAAATATGCGGGAGTCATTTGTATCAACTCTTTACCTCTATTTGTGTAGTTACTTGGCAAAACATAGAGTACAATAACCTACCTATAAAACTCTAACTTTTCTTGTTGCCTAGGTTTATGGAGGTAAGTTCAAATAGAAATTTGGTCTTCCATGTCTATATTTGAAACATAGAAAGTTGACTACTCTTAATAAGGATTTGAATTATAAAACCCAATAAACAAGTGAATAGGAGAAGGAAAAAGTAGTTTATCAACATATGGTATCATCGAATGTGTTGAAGCTCATACAAACATGGGAAAGATGTAAACATTGCGACTTAACCATAAATTACTTGTTGCATGTACTTTATCTGTATGACTACTATAGAGCATATATGGCATGCATTAGTGCATGTTCTATGGGTGTAGGTGTGTCTAGTGTAGTAATATGTGCCAACTACGTCCTAGCTAGATGTACCATCGACGGTATAGAATCCAAAAGTTAAACACTTTGTCCTTTTAGTTAGCAAGAAGTAGGATATAGTGTGGATTGAGACACATTGATAAAAACATCTGCATTAACCCCTTAATGACATCAATAATCCTCCGACAACATGCCAAGTATGGCTCACTAGAAAATCCTATTTATCTAGAATCTAAGCATTTGGAACTATAATTCAAGCAATTAACATGTTAATCACCGAGTGCACTTACAATGCCATTGCAACCCTATTTTTGCCATATGATCAGTATATATTGCCTGTGCCTCAAGGATGCAACTCTACATAGTGGGTTAAATGAAAATTATCAATATAACTAGTGACAGTTCAGTCCACAACTTAAAATAAATATAACAATCTCGAATAGATAGCATAACAAATATATCTATGGCAAAAGAAATGATAATATAATTGCAATGCACAGGGTTATGCTTTTAGACAATGACTCATCGCAAGGCATATAAATTGTGTCAAAGTTCCCATGGAGCATTTAGTAGAGAAGAGTTGGAGATTTTAAGTTGCAACAGTCCTTATACTATCCTCAATAACATATCTCCACCAAGAATACTTAATTTGTTGAAATTGTTGCTACATGTGGGTAAATTTATCGGGAAAACAAATTATTTGGTTATTTGAACATTTCACTTCCATCATTGTTTGCTAGTAGCCTAGTTAATGATTCAATAAAGCTGGAGATACCATTTTAGTTAATCCAAGGTGTTAAGGATAAGATTACTATGTATATTTTGATTTATGTAGATGACATCTTAATTACCTGCTCTAACTCATCTGCCATTACTGAGTTGATTTCACTGCTAGGCGTGGATTTTGGCATTAAAGATTTGGGGTCTTAGAATTTCTTTCTCGGCATTGAAGTTCTTCCTCATGAAAATGGTGTTCTTTTTTCTCAGAGGCGATATATTCTAGATTTATTGAAGAAACTAACATGCTTGAGGCTAAACCAGTCGGTACACCTATGGTCGCCTCCACTAGTTTATCTGCCTTTGATGGAACTTCTTATGAAGACCCCACACTTTTTCGTAGCATAGTTGGAGGGCTGCAATACTTGTTTCTTACACGGCTTGACATTGCCTTTGTTGTTAATAAACTCTCTCAGTTTATGCACCTCCCAACTGTTACTCATTGGCAAGCTACTAAACGCCTTCTCAGATACCTCAAACTTACACTCAATTTTGGTCTTCACTTCCAACGTTCCAATGTTTCTTTCCTTCAAGCATACTGCAATGCTGACTGGGTAGGTTCTCACGATGACAGAAGATCAACTGGTGGCTATTGCATTTATCTTGGCACTAATCTCATCTCTTGGAGCTGCAAGAAACAAGCTACTGTAGCTCGTTCAAGCACTGAAGCGGAATATAAAGCTTTGGCTAACACTACAGCATAAATATCTTGGCTGACTTCTCTGCTTTTTGAACTAGGCTTCCTCGTTTCACCTCCACCTCTTTTACGGTGTGACAACATTGGTGCTACATATTTATCCTCCAATCCTGTGTTCCATGCCCGTACAAAACATGTTGAAATTGATTTTCATTTTGTACGTGATATGGTGGCACACAAGTCAATAAATATTCGTTCTCTCTAGTCGTGATCAGATTGCTGATATCTTTACAAAGCCGCTGTCCTCTTCTAAATTTGTCTCTCTGCAGACCAAGCTCAAAGTTGTTCCTCTATCCTTGAGCTTGAGGGGACGTGTTAAGGATAAGATTACCTCTGCCATTCAAAATTCAAATATCAAGATTACATAGCTGGAGGATAACAGCCAAGATTACAAAAACTCAGCTCACAGATAACATTTTAGCTTTTGTGTATTTGAATTCAAACTCTTCATGTACATCTGTCAAAAAGTAGGAACTCTGTAACTGATTAGTGAATAAATACAAAGAGCCTTCACCGTATTTGGCAAGGCAGCACAATATCAATTTGCTATTTGATTTTACACAAGGTTTGTACTTGTGCATACAAAAATGTCACGTTAGAGTTGACAACAGAGTTGGGTTGGCATGATGTTACATAAGTTATTGATACCTTTACTGTCAACGATCTGGAATTATAGCTTGATGTGATAAATGAGGATATCTCAACACTAGAAGATTTTAATTCTGAAACCCCAGCCAATGAAGATTCCACTAAGGCCATAAGCACAGGCCTAGACCTCCTGAATCAGATTTTGGAGAGACAATACTGCTACAACAACATAGGGGTACAAATCAGATTTGTCATAAAGCAATTGAAAAAATGCTTAGAAATAAATCACTTGATAGAGGAAAAAGTAGAACACACCAGAACCCGCATTTGAGATAATGCAGAAAAGATATGGGAACTCTTCGTTGCAAACCTATTCAAATTGCACAAAATGAACAATCAATAAAATAATTATTTGTCACATGAAAAAGACTTAAAACAACAGAGAGTACTTATTAATTATGTAAAAAACCTTACCAAACTGCATGTAAAGAAAATATTTATTATATGGTTACACTTACACATAGAAAAAATAATCTTTCACACAATGAATTAAGGAAAACACTGAACAAGCCTATTGAAATGTCTTCATAATCTCTAATGAGTCATGAAGCACTATATAAAAGCTCTTGAAATGAATTTTTTTTAGAGAGAATACAACAGCAACATAGGAGTCTAAATTAGATTTGAAAGTTCAAATAGTGTAAAAACACCCTTGAACGTTTAGACCCCCAATTAACAAATTAACCAATTCAAGCTTTATGTCAAACAAATAGTGTGCGGAAAATGAACATAAGCTATAATGTAGAATTGGACAAAACTATCTAAGCCAAATTAAAATCACAACCACAGCAGAAAATAAAAGGCAAAGATAAAGGGAAGGAAGATGCAAACACAAAGACAACACGCGATGTGTTATCGAAGAGGAAACCGAAGCCCTCGGCGTAAAACCTCTCCGCCGCCCTCCAAGCGGTAAACAATCTACTAGAAAATGTAGTTGGGATACATGGACAGCAATAGACCCTCCAAGCCTAATCTACCCAGTGCACCTAAGCCCTCCAAGCTTCTTGCTCCAACGAGGTTGCGCCGAACCTTTTTCTTTTCTAGCTTCCCGGATTCCGCTACTAGACCATAGCATCAACCAATGAAGATTGGTTCCTTCCTAACTGCTTCCCAGAACACCAAACAACTCTCTCACAGTAATGGATATGGTGAGAACAAGGTTTTGGTAAAAGGCCTCTCAAGGATTTGGCAATGGAGAGGAAGAGAGTCGAGGAATTTGAAGAGACACTAATGTAAAGATTGTAGATGGTTCAATCTTGTTTTGCTCTAGGGTTTCTCTTTCAAAATTCTCTCTGGAAGCTCTCTATCATTTGTGGGTATAAGGGGTATTTATACTGAGGTGAGAGGAGAATGTGAAACGTCAGGTTTTTCAAAACAGGGCTGGCTCGCGGCTTGGCCTCGCGACTTGACTGAGTCGCGAGATCCAGTCGTGAGATAACCGTATGGCCAGTTGTCCTGTTTTGTCCTGTAGTGCTCTAGCTAGCATGACTGTTCACCTTCCGGCATGCTTGGCACGTGTGCTGCGTCTGGCGGCTTGTAGCCGCGAGTTACCCGCGAGATCCAGCCGCGAGTCTCTGTTTTCTTGCACACTCTTGAGCAATCTTCACTCTATCTCACTCACTACCCTTACAACAAGCCCACCTAAATATAGGGTTACTAAATGCTGAAATACAAGCAAATTTGGCACGGAATAAAGCCAATTAGATGGTTGAATAAATTCAACCTTACAATCTCCCCCTTTGGCTATTCCGTGACAAAACCCTAAAATAGACTCTAGATTTAACATGTGAGTTGGGAACAGTTGATCAAAACTCACTCACACCTAACTCTAGAAGCTGTGAAGCACTTGAATCATATGAACAAAAGACTCCTGAAACACAACAATACACCATGATCATTGTAAGCAGAAAATCGTGAAATGCATATGAAACAGGCAATATGTAATCAAGCAAAGATGGAGTTAAGACACAAACCATGGCTTGATCAACCAAGTAATCACTACAAGGTAGTGACCACAATGCTCATTCACACTTGGAATGAACACTAGGACATACAAGCTAACAAGCTCAATGCAAGTCACTTGCATCCCAAGCACTCAACCAATGCATAATACACTACGTATATGCATCTAGGAACAATCCTACAAAGGCACAAGAGTGATAGTACTTAAAGAAAATGCAATTCATTTATATAGAAGTACTGATTTAAACAAAGCATAAAAGGCTGTATAAAGCATGGTACAAACCATAAAGCCTACAAACTATGCATAAAACATAACCCTAAAAGCTTACAAAAGCAACATGAGTACAAGACACAAAACAAACTAAATAGCGTCAACAATATGTATATAAGATTAAACCAAGATTATAAGTTATGAGTTAGAAACAAAAGTACACCAAAACCACAGTGTATGAAACCCATATAAACACTAAACCTATAAGTTTAGAGGATAAGACTTAAAACAAAAGTATGTCAAAAGTATGTGTGTACTCCCCCTATCACTATGCACACTTCCCTTTGAACTTTCTCCCCCTTACTGAATGCTCTCCCCCTTTTTGGCACGAATAGCTAAAGGCTGTCGTCCTACTTTCGTTGAATATCGTCTAGCTGATTCTCCATAGTCTCGAGACGCATTTGAACCTGGTTGTTTGTGGAGTAGAGAAGTGCCACAATCTCATCAATGCGATTCTGAATATGTTCAAGTAAACTCCCCATTCTATCAGTATGAGGATCAGTCTGTGCTTGCGGAATGCTAGCTTGTGGAACTTCAGGAATAGCATGCGAAGTAGATGTGGTATGTGCAGGTGTCTCTGACTCAGGGGCAGATGGAGTAACTGGAGAGATGTGTGCACTCTTCGGAGTGTTAGAGGAGTGACTTCTGCTAGCTTGAAGAGAGTACATGGAAATAGGACGCTGACGGGTCAACATTTTTCCATCTGTAGGAGGAACAATGCCTTCACGAAGAATGAGCTTCATGATGAGACTGCAAAATGGAATAATTCCTCGAGCTGCTGTTTGAACCGCTGTCTTTCTCATGGTGTAAAAGATATGAGCACAGATATCAATGAGGGCTCCGGTGATAAGATCACAAAGGAATTGAGCTCTCCCAAGATTTATGAATGTAGTGTTAGACAGTGGGTACAGATTAGTGAACATGATCAACTTCAGTGTGGTCAGCTCTGGTGCAAACTTTGCGATGCTGATGGATGTGCCTGCACTGGATACTTCATAATCAGAACCTAGGATTTGAAGAATGTCTTGAATCTCTGGAGTTCGATTATCGTACGGAGTTAGATCCACATTCTGAGGTCTAGTGATGCCGAGAACATCGGCGATGGAGTTTGGGGAAACGCCAAATTCCTCTCCTCTGACCTAGAAAATAAGTTTAACTCCAAGATCACTTGCATTGGAGTAGCATTCCTTAACAAGTTCATCCATTGGATCGACAAAGTTCCCAAACAAGTTTGCCCAATCTCGTGGCTCAAAGATTCGAGGGATAAAAGTGGTCCCTAAGGTGTTAAACTCCACTACCCGTTCCACTATAGTAGTTGATTTGTCAAATATGTTGGAGTAAATGTGTGAAGTAAGCGGGGTTCTAAACCTCTCCTCATTGGAGTCTTGAGATGCCTGTGATGAGAGTCGAGTCCTTTTAGCAACAGGGGTTGCTGGATTGTCAGCCACAATGTCTTTACCCTTAGAAGATCGACGAAACATCTGCAAGAGAATAGGCCCACAGCAAAGAACCAAAACAGCACCACACAAGATAAATATCAACATGATTTGATGCAAATAACTACAGACTTAAGACAGGTCAGACCCAAATAAACTACCATCAATACTAATGTGCACAATACGACAGATGCAGCAAAATGGTGATAGTGCAATAGAGCATAGATAAACACAGATTCAAAGATAACTGTCAATGAGACAGTCTACCATGACCATGAAATGCACACAGAAAAACACATACAACTACAATAGAGCAAAAGACAGATCTAAGCCATACGTACTCACAAATGAAGTAAAAAACCCAGAAAAAATATCAAACCCATTTCCCAAATGAGTGAGAGGACCTAACAAACGACAAAGCACAATGTAACCAACAATAGAGTAAATCATAATCAAACACAACCCACCAAACTCAGTTCATTCAGGGAAAATCAATTGAGCACAATAAGATTCCAACAACAATAGCAACTCATAAACAAAGTAAGAAAAAGGAACTCAAAACATAAATATGTAGTGAGGAATAGAAAAGCCATACCTTAACTTGATGATTTTGAGAAGAAATGGAGCAAAAATGATGTTCGAAAATGGAGGCACAGTGTATGGGTAAGAGCAGTTTTAGAAAGACAATGAACAGTTACAAAAGTTCGAGGGAAAAACTAAAAAACGCTTTTAAAAACTGTCCCTATTTTTGCCAAACACGCGTTTTTCGCGACTGAAGTGAGTCGCCAACAAGTCGCCAGGTTGAGCCGCCAAAACACTCAAAGACCAAATTTTGAAAAATTTTTCTAAGTGTTTTTCACGACTGGAAGGTCTACCTACGAGGGAGTCGCGAGCTGAGCCGCGAAAAACTCTGAGTAACCTCGCGACTGGACCTTTCACTCGCGAACAAGTTGCCAAAATAGACCCGCGAACACGTGACTGAGGCTCGTGACTTGACATACCCGCGAATGAGTCGCCAAAACAGGGCAAATAAATTTTTTTTGAAATTTTCATTTTTAAGAACAAAGTACTTTCCAAAAACATCTAAAATACTCAAAAATCTTTTTGTGCTTGAATCAACAAAGATTGAGCATGTGAAAACACATTTCAACAAGTACAATCACACAAATGAAGATGGCATTCATTGAACATAAACTTGTGTGTTGTGTGTAAATATCAACAATGAGATAGTCCTTAGTCTAATATGAAGCTTCAATGATCAATTCAACCAAGGCATACACAATTAGCACTAGATCATGTGATCTATCTCAATTATAGAAATATGTATATATGACCTCCCACAAAACTTGATAACATAACTTGGAGCTTTACATTTGACTCCACTTTCAATCATAACACTTGATCTTTTTGATCTTTTTGAGACAATTACCTCTCATTGTGAGAGTGATATTTGACAATTCACTTTAAAGAACAAGCCTTTGGCCTTTTGAATAAACATTCACTTTAATTTTTGGTCGCTTTCCCTTTTTCCTAGTCGAATACTAGTATGTGCGACAGGTTTTTGCAGCTCAATATCTCTTTTCATTTGGAGATTTACATTTGGTGAGCTCTTTTTAGCAAAAACAAAAATAAAGAGTGGGAAGATATATAAACACAAGTCTATGCATGTCTCAAGATCAACATAACCATTCACTAATCATTCATGACAAGTTTGAAGATCTATTTACAACAATCACATAGATTTCAAGATTTCTCCCACAGTGATATGAGTGCAAAGAAACAAGTAATGCTCGAAAATGCACAAAGCCATTAGCACAAAGGTACAAGACAAAACATGTTTTGAGACAAAAGCTCAACAATGTCAATCAAACTTTTGATTTTCTAATTTTTATGTGATTTTTGGATTTTTGACACATAAGAAGAAAAAGATTGATCAAAAACAAAACAAAATCAAAAGTATGCACAAGTAGACAAGCAAACAACCAGCAGCAAAAACAATAAGCAAACAAACAAACATCGTCGCAAAGCATAGGAAGTATTAATGCATGGACATGTTGTAATGCTTATGCATGAGTACCCTTCTTCACTCACACGTCACTTGCGTTTGGGGTGATTTCCTTATAGGATTGGGTACAGGAGTTAGGGCTTTCAAACCTTCGTGAGAAGCTTTCCAAGCAGTTGGTGAATGCACCAATCATCTTCATCACGTTCATCATTCCGGGATCACCATTTTGATCTCTAGATTGTTCACCTGCCCAATTTCTTCTATCATTTCTAGGTCCTCGTGACCTTTGAGGAGTTGCACTATTTATTGCTTTCAGCTTTTGACAATTTGGTCGAGTATGCCCTTGAAGTCCACAATGATGACACACATAATTTGATTTAGGACCTCTTTGTGGTCGTGGACGAGACTTGGCACGAGATTCAGATCTGCCCACATATTGATTGCGGGGATTCAACAACCGTTGGTTCTCCACATTCTTCTTCTCCTCTATCTTGGGCTTCTCAGCAGTAGGGTCAACTTCAACTGGCTCTTTAGCCTTTACAAACTTCACTTCTTTAGTGACATTTCCAGATGAGCTACTTCCTCCGGTATATCCCAACCCGGATTTGTCTGAAAAGCTCTTTTGAGATGAGATAACATCATCTAGCTTCTTGGTGGTGACCCTCTCTATTTTAGCATTTGCTTGCACAACCTCTTGCTCAAGAAATCTCACTTTTGTGTAAGCTTCTGACAGCTCACCATTCAGTGTCTCTATCTCACATTTGGCCTCCCTATATCGGATTAGGAGACTTTTATAGTCCTCCTCTGCCTTCTTCATTTTTCTCACAGCAGCCTTGGCCACCCTTGTGTACTCACCCGACTTTTCAAGGAGTGAGTTATAATTCTTTTGAAGATTGGCTGTGCTTACATCTTCTTCAACATCTGATTCCTCGACAACTCCCAATGATTCTTCATCACTATGTTCTCCAAGGTCTCGTACAAGCAGATTCAACTCGTCTGAAGACTCAACATGGGCAATAGTCATAAAAGCTGAATAGTTCCCCTCTCCATCACAGCTTTCTTCTGATTCTGAGTCGGATGAATCCGAGTCACTTAATGTCGTGGCATACACCTTGCCTTTCGATTTCAAATAATTCGGACATTCTTTCTTAAAGTGTCCATGCCCGTTGCACTCAAAACAAGTCACACCTTGTGTAGATTGGGATTCTTTTCCATCTTTCCTTTTAAATTCCCTTTTCTCCCTTCCTGAACTTTGGAATTTTCCTTTATCACCAAATTTTCCATTATTCTTGAATTTCAAGAATTTTCGGAAATTTTTTACAAGGTATGCAACATCTTTATCAACCACATCGTCTTCCGATGAGTCATGGACTTCTACCTTCTCATTAATGATCTTAAGAGCAAGAGATTTACTCTTCTGTTGATTGGGCAGCGACATCTCATAAGTCTGAAGAGAACCAACCAGCTCCTGGACTTTGATGTCATCGAGGTCCTTGCTCTCTTCAATCGCTGTCACTTTAGCACAAAAACTTTCCGGCAATGATCGAAGGATCTTCCTTACGATTTTAGAATCCTCCATTTTCTCCCCCAAATTGAACTTGCTGACTACCACCTCATTCAGCTTCCCATAGAAAGAGTCAAAGGACTCATCCTCACTCATTTTGAGCTCCTCAAACCGAGTGGTCAGCATTTGTAACTTGGTGTCTTTCACTTTCTTCGTGCCTTCGTAGGTGGTTTCCAATATCTCCCATGCTTCTTTGGCAACGGTGATGTGGGAGATCCTGTGAAATTCATTTGGAGACACACCACAGAAAATAGCATTTAAGGCTTTACTGTTAGCATTAGATGCAGCGAGTGCTGCCTTATCCCATGTGGATTTGGCTGCCTCAGGTCTAGTTTAACCACTCTCAACAGCATCCCAAACAGATTCATCAATGGAGCACAGAAATGCTCTCATGCGAACCTTCCAAAAAGCATAATTACTACCATCAAAATATGGAGGTGCATTTAGGGATTGAGACCGATCCATCTCAAAAGGGAGTCAAGGATCACACAATGGTATTGAAACCAATAGAAGTGTACCCGCTCTGATACTAATTGAAAGTTCAAATAGTGTAAAAACACTCTTGAACGTTTAGACCCCCAATTAACAAATTAACCAATTCAAGCTTTATGTCAAACAAATAGTGTGCGGAAAATGAACATAAGCTATAATGTAGAATTGGACAAAACTATCTAAGCCAAATTAAAATCACAACCACAGCAGAAAATAAAAGGCAAAGATAAAGGGAAGGAAGATGCAAACACAAAGACAACACGCGATGTGTTATCGAAGAGGAAACCGAAGCCCTCGACGTAAAACCTCTCCGCCGCCCTCCAAGCGGTAAACAATCCACTAGAAAATGTAGTTGGGATACATGGACAGCAATAGACCCTCCAAGCCTAATTTACCCAGTGCACCTAAGCCCTCCAAGCTTCTTGCTCCAACGAGGTTGCGCCGAACCTTTTTCTTTTCTAGCTTCCCGGATTCCGCTACTAGACCATAGCATCAACCAATGAAGATTGGTCCTTCCTAACTGCTTCCCAGAACACCAAACAACCCTCTCACAGTAATGGATATGGTGAGAACAAGGTTTTAGTAAAAGGCCTCTCAAGGATTTGGCAATGGAGAGGAAGAGAGTTGAGGAATTTGAAGAGACACTAATGTAAAGATTGTAGATGGTTCAATCTTGTTTTGCTCTAGGGTTTCTCTTTCAAAATTCTCTCTGGAAGCTCTCTATCATTTGTGGGTATAAGGGGTATTTATACTGAGGTGAGAGGAGAATGTGAAACGTCAGGTTTTTCAAAACAAGGCTGGCTCGCGGATTGGCCTCGCGACTTGACTGAGTCGCGAGATAACCGTATGGCCAGTTGTCCTGTTTTGTCCTGTAGTGCTCCAGCTAGCATGACTGTTCACCTTCCGGCATGCTTGGCACGTGTGCTGCATCTGGCGGCTTGCAGCCGCGAGTCACCTGCGAGATCCAGCCGTGAGTCTCTGTTTTCTTGCACACTCTTGAGCAATCTTCACTCTATCTCACTCACTACCCTTACAACAAGCCCACCTAAATACAGGGTTACTAAATGCTGAAATACAAGCAAATTTGATACGGAATAAAGCCAATTAGATGGTTGAATAAATTCAACCTTACAAGATTTGCCATAAACGATTATAAAAAAAGAGGCTTAGAAATATGAGAATGGCTTAGAAATATGAGAATCACATAATAAAGGAGAAAGTAGAACATACAAGAACCAACATTTGAGATAATGCAGAAAAAATAAGGGAACTCTAAGATGCAAATCTATTCAAATTGTAAAAAATGAACAATCAATAAAATAATTATTTGTCACATAAAAAAGGCTTAAACAACACATAGAGTAACCTTTTTTTTTTTTTTTTTTTGATTTGGTAGAGTACCTATTGATGATGTAAAAAAGCTTGACCAAATTACATGTAAGCAAAAACTTTATGATGTGGTTACATGTAAGAAAATAAGCCTTGCACAATGCATTAGGGGAAGACACTGAACAAGCTTAATGAAATGTCTTCAGAAATATTTTTTGGTTAATGCAGTCTTATGAGTCACGAAGCACTAGATGAAAGCTCTTTAAAAAAAAAAAAAAAAAAACCTTTGGAGAGACAATAATATACTAAAATGAAAGGCTTTGCATTTATAAAGGAGCAAAATGGTCTCTATACCCAAAGAATTTTCTGTTTAACGTAAAAAAAGAACGGCAAGTTTGATTGTCCACTGTTGTGTGCTTTATCAATATTTCCCCTAGTTTGGTAGCTATTATCGCTAATACATTTGCCTCTATGTCACAGCCTAGACTTCCCAGATTATTGATGTAATGTTTTAGGAAAGATATGAATAGGCTTATAACACTAGCATTTTTCTTATCCCTGCTCATGATGGTTAAAGACCTCCTTTTTTATATGAATGCACCATGACGACTTAATTTTTCAAAATTGCCTTGTTAGACATTATGTCTGTGTTGATACTCAAGGTTAATGTTAGTGCCTACAAATCTTAGCCTAGAAGACTTGATACCTTTAAATAAGTTGTTTTTAATTTATTCAAAAAAAATTAAGAAATCTAAACCATATATGTCAGCTATTAAATTGCTGGATCCTACTTCTATCGACATTTTGAGAAGCTGAAGGACCATATTTATTACACATAAAACAGTGAAGTACTAGCACCAAGATACATCATGTACCCAAAAACTATAAGCATAAATTTATTTATCAGATAAGTAGATGGCATCAATTACTTGTATATTGGAGACACTCCCTAATAGCCAACTTTGTAACAGCTGCAATATCCTGTTACCATTCATGCCCAAGCTGCCAGCAGCTAACATGACATATCAGAAAGGTAGAATCTGCAAAAGGTATTCAATGCAACCAATCACAAATGAAAAGAATTAGGCCAATACCCCATTTCCCACCCAAAAAAAAAGAAGCAAAATCCTTGTAATGCATACAAAAAATGTACATTAAATTACAAGTATATACTAAGAGGGCATCTAGAATTTACCCATATGATGAACAAATTAGACACCATACCAACAAAGAAAAGATAAATTACTGAATCAATTGCAAAATAAGACATGCTTCTCATCATGTCTAAGTTACGTATGGCATATATTATAAGAATAATGATTATAGAATATTAAGCACCCAAAATCAAGATCTTTATTTGTTTATAATTCACTTTCATACAGATTACTAAGCTACACTAAATAAATTGCACCACAAATGCATATTAGGCAAACTATAGAAGCACCCAAATATCTTTCATTTTAAACCTAATATCTTCAACTTTTTCTTCTATTCATATAGCTTTAACAGAAGTGTTACACCTGCCCTCACCTTGAAATTCCACTCCTATTTAACTGAGTATTAGCTTCCCCCAATTTTCAAACTATTCAAAGCAGAATAAAAGGAAAATATAAGTCATAATAAAACCAATTGGCACATCAAAACTGTATGGAGCAATATTAACAGAAGGAGCTCAGTGAAGGAGTTTGAAATCCCATAACATTTGGTTTCCCTACCTCATTAAGGTATAACGCTCAACCAATGAAAAACAAATGCACATCAAAACAAAATCAACTAATCTAAATTGACTAATTTCATTCATTCATTCTGATTTTGTTTACATTAATGTCCTATCAAATTGGATTTGTACCCAATAACATGAATGAACCAATTAATTCAGAGGGAGAAGGATCTTAATAAATGTAATAATAGTACCTTGACATGTATCTTTATAGTTGAATCAAGAATCTTCCATAGCATAGCAGACATGGATTGAAGTCCATGTCTCGTTTACAAGGGGTATTATCTCCTCCTCCTTTTGTTCTAGCCCATTTTGGAAGGCCTACATTATCACACAACAGCTTGACATGGAGGCAAAACTAAGGTTTACCGATTGATTAGGTGGCCTGTTCCAAACACTTCCCATGTCTTGCTCTTCCGTTATCCCCGGAATCCCAAGTGATCTCAAGTAAAACTCATACTGTTTTTTCAGACGACGGGCTAACTGGTTTATGCTGGCTTTACAGTTTAAAAACAGAGCTTCCTCTCATGCCATCCAAAGGATTTTCATTGCCACTACTGCATACAGTGTGAATTCATCTTTGGTGATTCTTTCTGCAAGTAACTCACTTGGGGGGTCAATTATATGTTCAACAAATTCCATAACAAACTGAGCTTGGATCTTTTCGACTCAAAACCCCATCTACCACCATACCATACTCCTTTGGCGTAGGGACAGGTTTGAAATAGATGTAAAAGAGAATCTTCTGCTATCTCACAGAAAGGACAATAGGCATCTTGGGTTTTTAAGCATCCGACGAGCTTTTTCTGCATAAAAACATTTTTAATCTTTCATCGAAAGAAAGATTTGAGTCTTTCATGAATTCTTATTTGCTGCGGAGTTGCAAGGAGGACAAATGCATGGTACATGGACTCCGCACCTTTCTATTGTAACTTTTGCTATTTTAGGATCATAATCTGAACATTTAAATATAATCTCAACGTCATTCCAATCCCCTAGAATTATGTCTTCCAAAGAACTATCTCTTCTATAGTGGAACCACATAAAAGATACTGGTTCTAAATAAAATTCAGCATTCACAAGAAATCTTTCAAAACCATTGATGTACATGTAGACAGAACAGTTGAACTGCTGAAATTCATATGGAAAATCAACCTTCGTTTCGAATTTTAGAGCCACACAGATAGCAAATGATGGAAGTTTCCGACCGACCGAGAATGATATGGAACTTCCAACACTCTGATGGTTGAACCACCACTTTGGAATCTTAGTTCCTGGAAGTGCAAGTGAATAACCACCATAAAGTACACATGGCGAGTCCGTTTCAGATGTAGCTTCATCGAAATCAAATTCTGATTCTAATTCAAAGTTTGTTTCAAAATCAGAATCCTGATGCCGTATTCCCCTTGCACATACGATATTTTGTTGAAGCCCTATAAATTCTCCAAACTGCTTGCCATTAGCAAAATTAAGAAACTTCAGTTTAGCAAATTTAGTAATAATCTTCAATTAACAAAAACAATTCTATAACTTTGAGAGAAAGAAAGAGAGACCTGATTCAATAATCTTCTTCTTGATTGTGAATTCAACGAATTACACTCTATTGTAGATACAATGTGTATACAATGTGGAAGTCTTGGAATTTTCAGAAGGTTCCAGCAACAGTGAAGCGCTAGAATCTTTAATTGGGGAAATATGATAGCAATTTCAGGGAGGGTAGTAAAGTTGCTGTAAAAGATATCTAGACGATGTAAATTGGGGAAGCAACCAGGGGTATCCATGGCTTTTGGAAATTCATCACAATCATACATACAGAGCGTCCTAAGATTTTTTAAATGAGAGATGTTACTTGGAACATCTTTCACGTCTTTTAAACTTATTTTTAAGACACGAAGGCCAGTGAGATATCCTATTGATGAAAGCAACGCTAATCTTTCCGTTCCTTGCTCAAGACTTTCAGAGCCAAAGAGATAAAAGCTTTTAAGAGATTTCAACTGGAGCTTTGTTGGTAAAATTCTAAGATTTCGGCATTCATTGAGATCCCAATGTTCAAGCTTTTCAAGAAGTCCAACGGACTGATGAACCTCAACTAAATTTATGCATTTAAAAAGCTCCAACTTCTTTATGTTTGGAGTAATCACCGATAAGTCTGGTACCTTTGTAATATTTTTACAATGTGTTAGATCCATATATTTCAATGTTTCAAATCGACACCTCTGCAAAAAAAAGAATTTTTTTTTGAAATTTATTAGTAGAAAGAAAACAAAATAAGGCTAAGAGCCCATTCAAAAAAAAAAAAAAAATGCTAAAGGTACTACAATTTTATAAACATAAAGCTTATAGCATAATACCAAAGGCCTTGTAGTTGAATTGACACCTCCCCATGCACAAAGTGCTTGGGGGGAAAGGGTTCGAGCTGCGGGGTTAGCAGCATGTTGTAATTATCTCTAAAAAAAAAGTTTAAAAATTAATGTGGCAATGAATGTGATTGGTAGGCTTCAACCACCTCATAAATAAATATTTGAATGTCTCTTTATAATTTGTGACACATCAATTTGTATGATCAATATAGTAAAACTTAGAAAATCTGTAGCACTACTCTTTTTTTTAAACAAAAAAAAAAACATTTGTCAATAGTTCATTGATTTGCACCATAAATTCTTTATGGTTATGTGTACATTTTAAAATATTTGTGCACAGTTTGATTTTATTTATTAAAAAAATTTATAGAAATTTTATTTTATATAATAATAAATGCATGGTTTGGTTTTAGCAACAAAAAAAAAAAAAGAACCTTAACTTATTCTCTAAAGGTACTCATTAACCCAAAAAAAAAAAAAAAAAAAAAAAGCCTAATAAGAATTTATAAATGCTATAATTATACCTCGAAATGCTCGTCCAATTCAATGCAGCTCTCTCGCATGTAAAGTGCAACGAGTTTTGTAGGTTCAAAGGTGGACGGCAAGGATGATAAAGGAAATTCATTCCAATCAAGTAACCTTAACCCATTGGGAAGAGATTTAAGGTCTTCACAAATTACATTGCAAATTGTTAAATATTTGAGACTTTTTATCTTTCCAAGATTCAACTGCATCTTTCTTGGTTGTGGCAAGGACAATGTTATGCCTCGAATTTCATCTAATCCCTAATTGGACAAAAAAGCACATGAATCACGTTATACAACAGAACATATGATTATTAAATTTAAAACATAATTAGTGCTGATAAACTTATATTTTCTTCAAGATTAAAAAGATAAAATCAAAGAAAAAAAGAAAAAATTAACTATGTAAGCATTATGAGAAAAGGGAAAAGATAAATAAAAATTACATACCGTATCTCTTGTTAGTACTTCAAGAGCATCCTCATCACCCAATAGTTTTTTATGTTTCTTTGACACTTCTGATTCTTGTCGAACAATTTCAAAACCCATTTGTTGTATCAAATCATGCATCGCTAATTTGCCATTATCAACAATTATGAGGCCTTTGTCGTTAAGCTTTTCAATATCACAGAACGGGTCATATGAATAGCTACTTTGTAATATATCTACAACGACTTCCTTGTAGAATCCTTTGAAAAGACATGCAATATCAAGGAAAATATCCCGTTGAGTTTGGTCCAATCCATCGTAGCTTATTTTGAGTACTTGTTGAATATTTGGATTGGAAAATTTTTTATACTTTTCTAATATACTATTCCAATAATGTATATCTCTCTTGTACAAATCAACACCTATTATTTCTAGAGCTAATGGAAGGCCTTTGGCATAATGTATAAAGTGGTCTACGAGCTCCAAATAATCTTTCGTAGGCTTGTTTCTTTTGAATGCATGTCGACAAAAGAGTTCATGAGATTCAAGTTGATTTAATTCCTTAACCCTGTAGTTATAGTAGGTTAGATGACAGTCTTCTTGAAGAGTAGATAACACCTTTTCCTCTCTTGTTGTGATAATGATTCTACTTCCAGAAGCAAACCAATTGCATGTTCCAAGCAAATTCTCTACTTGGACTAATTTGTCCACATCATCAAGAATTAAAAGAATTCTTTTGTGACGAAGTATTTCCGTTATCACATTGATTCTTTTAAATACACCATGCGCCTTCAAATTTCCACCCCCTAAGATCTTAGAATAAATTTCCTCTTGTAGTTGGAGTATGCCCTCTTTCGTTCTTGATTTTTCTCTAACATCCTCTAGAAAGATGCTTCCTTCAAAACGATATGCGATTAAGTTAAAAATAGCTTTTGCAATTGTTGTCTTACCTATCCCTGGAAGACCTTGGATCACTAACATGCGAACATCGTTTGACTCAATATCTAAATGCCAACTTATTTCCTTTACACGAGAGTCTATTCCAACTGGGTATTTTACAACAAATACTTGTGTATGATTTAATTTAACCCTTGATATTTCTTCAAAAACTTCTTGGATAAACCCAAATTGAGGGTGGCTGCCAATCAAAAAGCAATAGAAACATGTTAGAAAATAGAAATATGATCTGGATTGATTCAAAATGTTTAGCTTGTGGACTAGAGTTGAAATTTTGTTAATTAAATTAAATGGCACGTAATTCATAGATTTGAAAACTATTGGTACAAACATTATTTTTTTGTTAAGCTAGGAAATCAATCTTAGGCTTTTAGCACAAAGATGCATAGAAAATCTGCTTTGGAAAGAAGAAAAACTTATTGAATATCCACTTCTAACAGTTGAATGAATTTATTAAAAAATTTTGGGGAAATTTTCTAAGAGTAATGCTATGACCATAACTAAAACTAGAACTTTGCCACAATTTGTTTGTGTAACAAATTGTGAGTGGTAGAGTTGTGGATCCGCATGAACCCACAACTTTTACTCCACCACTCATAACTTGCCAAGTGGACAAATTGTGAGTGGTAGAGTTGTAGATCCACATGAACCTACCAATTATACTCCACTTACAACTTGCCATGTGAACAAGTTGTGATTTTTGTTGTGGTATTAAAATTTTTTATTTTCTAAACCTCACTTGATAGAAGCTACAAATTAATTGATTTGGTTATTAATCATATGTTTTTTGATTTCTATCATTGAACCTTGTTTCCTAGCTAGCTCCCTAATAAAAGATATGATCAAAATATATATATATATATATATATATATATATATATATATTTTATAATTTTCATTTTTTTAAAAGCAAATAATAAAGCTTTGGATGGGAGTTATTGTTTAGCAAATATTAACTAGCTTGTAATCCCATGCAAATGCATAAGTACATTTTAAAATATGCAATTAGATACATTTTATAATTCCTACATAAGCAAAATATGGTCATTATTTTTTGAGAAGATTATTATATTTTGTTAATTCTTAAAAAAAAAAAACCATGTAAGAATATTCTTTAGTGGAAAAAGCAAATTGTTTATGCTTGTAAAATAATATATATATATATATATATATATTATTTTACTTCTTAACTTAATTCTTGTTTTTTTTTTTTCTTTTTTTTTTGAGAAACTAATTCTTGTTATTGTGATGCAACAAGTTTATTTCGTGTATGCATTTTTCAAAATAAGATATAGATATAAACAATTAAATTTTAGAAAATAATATAATTTTTCATTGAAATTTCTATTTGAATTAATAATAAGTTTTTGTAAGAAAATATAGATTTTAAATATTAGGAGTAATTTCAAATGAGACCTAAATAGAATGAGCTAGAAGTAGTTTTAGATTAAGTAATTTCATAATTGATTTAAAATAGTTTTAAATAGGTTGGAACTTCGAAGTATTATGCATTCAAAATTTTACAAATGAGATGGAATGACACACAAATTGAAGCCTATTTAAAATATAGGGACAATTGGCATCAAAATACTCATCTACTATACCGTTGACATCTCAAATTTGATATTACATAGCTCTACCTCTAGCTATATGTTAGTAATTTATTAGTACAATTATTTCATTTTAAATTCACATTTTATTTTGTTTGTTGGTTTTATTTTCTTGGTTTTTGGACTACCATAGTTTGGCCTTTGTTGTAGTAATATTTAATTTTCTTTTATTATGTACATTTTACTACTTTGGTCTTCGTGTTATATTTCAAAGTCAGTTTTATAGACTATGGTTTTGCTTATTATATTTTTATTCTTGGTGGGGGCATTGAGAAAAAATAGTTCAATTTTCAGAGATTAACTATTTTTCCTTTCAAATTACATTCTTACAGTTTTTAAATTATAGTTTTAGAAAGATTTTATTCTTGAATTATCCTACTCAATTTGAATTCCAAATAATACTCTCTCTTTCAAATTTAAGGTTCTTTTTTTAAAAATAAAATAAAATTAGTTGCCTAATTGTCTTAAAATAAATAAAAATTCTAAAAATAGAAGTTCAATTCTTCAATATGCTATAAAATTCTTATATTTAAAGAAAAAAAAGACATAATTCTTATTGAAAGTTTTATCTCCTTTAATATAAAACTAACAAAATTCTTGATTATTGCAATAAGTAATAAATACTTGCACCAAAATTAAGAAATTAATTTTTTTTTAAGAAGAAATTAACTTGACGGCACAAAATTAGACTTCAATTTTGGAATCTAATTAAATTTTTTTTTTAAGCGTTGACTATTTATATATATATATATATATATATATATATATATATATATATATATATTGGTGATAACAAAGTAAAGATATATTAAACACATACTCATTTTTGTAATGCCATCCAGATATATTGCTGGCTTCTTTCAAGGCTGCCCTCCATCTCTGCACCTTCTTTTTATTATCCTTGAATTTTTCTTCATGCTTTGTGAATGCTTCTCCAAACTTTCCATTTTGATTACGTACATTTGATGGATCCACCTTGTAAAAAATAGGTAACACCACTTGGCCATTAATCTTACACTCAAGAATCTTGACAAGTTCATCTAAACACCAAGTAGAAGATGCATAGTTTTTAGAGAATATAATTATCGAAATTCTTGAACTTTCAATAGCTTCAAGAAGTTCAGTGGAAATATTTTCTCCTCTTCGGAGTTTATCATCCATAAAAGTATTAATACCATTATGACGCAAAATACCATTCAAATGGCTAGTAAAACCATTGCGGGTATCCTCTCCTCTAAAACTCAAGAACACATCATATCTGCATCGTTCGGTGAAAGTGGAAGAGAAGGCTTGTTTGTTGGTCAAAAGAGCCATTGTGATTTGGATATATAGACGGTTGAGAAGATCTAAAGAAAAGAGGAGAAAGAGACAGGTGACGAAATTTGAAATGTCTTAAGAGATTAAGAAAGCAAAGAGAATGAAAATTATGAAGAAGATATATTTCTCAAATGAGTTTGAGAGAGAATGGGAATGGCAGAGCGAAGGAAATGAATGTCAGATTTAGATAGTTGTTGTGAGGCGAAGAAGACTGAGAGAATCAAATGTGAAATTACAGTAGTGGCGTACTACTACTTTCGTAGTTGGTGGCCCAAACGCGTAATAGAAAATTGGCTGTCCAAAAGTGAAATTCACTTTCAAACTTTCACACTCACCCACCAGGAAAAGATGAAGAAACTTATTGGGTACGCGTTTTTCGCTTTACTTTTGGAGTGTAGCGAGGCATTCTGATTCCTTTTCATAACTTTAAAGAAAGAAAGGATTAAAAAAGTTGGCTGTATTGCCTCTCACAAAACATAAACACAAAGACAAATCCTCCACAATGCAAAAACAATAGCAAGTGTAGTAGTGGTGGGTACCCACCTCGCCTTCTCGGCTCTCTTACCCTCACTCACACGCACACCTTTTCGAGTCTCAAGTATCAACCCTCCAGTCCATGTCAACACCTACTTTTCTTTTCACCCCCACTTTCACATTTTCTTTCGCTTACTTTAAAGAAAGAAAGGATTAAAAGTTTGCTGTATTGCCTCTCACAAATCCTCCACAATGCTACAACAATAACAACTGTAGTAGTGGTGGGGTAATTACACGCACGCCTACTCTTCTTTTCACCCCCACTTTCGCCAGCAACAAACCTTCCCAACCTGCCTCTGCCAGCTCACAAACACCAATAAGGGCATTCCAAAAACTGAAGCGCATTGGTAACATCTTATTTAGACATCTCATACGGCACGTTATTGGTAACATTATTGTTCTTTTGGGAAAGGTTTTCATACATACTTGTATGCAATAACTACTGCATATAAGGTTATGTAGCAGTACAAAGAGAGTAATATGTGTCTAAGGGTCATGTCCAGCGCACTTAACTAGGTGGACCCTTAGAAACTTGTCCATATAATAAATCAATGAAAACTTAAAACAAAATATTGTCTATATATATTCATCTTGGACGATTTTAATTTTACATATTGTTTTTCCTTTACATGTTCCTCAACTTTAATTTAGATGTTTATAATTGAAAAATGAAATCAATGAAGAAAAAAAAATTGTCCATAAAAGGGTATTCTCAAGTCTTGCTTAATCAATCTTTAATGGTAGAAAATGTACAACTTGTCAGCTAGTCCAAATCAAGTGAGTTATAAAACTCTTACTAGAGGTTTGTACCTCCATTATCTTATTATTGACTAATTTATGCATGTTCCTTGATGCAAATATATATTTTTTATCATTTTATTTACAATACTAAATGCCTTTTCCAACATTGTAAATTTTTGTCATATAAATCAGCACCTATTATTTTTAGAGCTAATGGAAGGCCTTTGGCATAATGTATAAAGTGGCCTACGAGCTCCAAATAATTTTTCATAGGCATGTTTCTTTTGAATGCATGTTGACAAAGGAGTTCATGAGATTCATGTTCATCTAATTCCTTAACCAGTTATAGTAGGTTAGATGATAGTCTTCTTGAAGAGTAGTTAGCACCTTTTCCTCTCTTGTTGTGATAATGATTCTACTTCCAGAAGCAAATCAATTGCATTTTCCAAGAAAATTTTCTACTTGGACTAATTTGTCCACCTCATCAAGAATTAAAAGAATTCTTTTGTGACGAAGTATTTCCATTATCGCTTTGATTCTTTTAGATACACCATGCACTTTCAAATTTCTACCCCCTAAGATCTCATCATAAAGTATCTCTTGTAATTGGAGTACACCATCATTTGTTTCTGAGTTTTCTCTAACATTTTCTAGAAAGCTGCTTCCTTCAAAACGATTTGCAATTAAGTTAAAAATAGCTTTTGCAATTGCTGTCTTACCTATTCCAAGAAGACCATGGATCACTAACATGCGAACATCGTTTGACTCAATATCTAAGCACCTACTTATTTCCTCTACACGAGAGTCTATTCCAATTGGGTATTTAGCAACAAATAATTGCGAACAATTTAATTTAGCACTTGAGATCTCTTCAAAAATTTCTTGGATAAACGTAAATTGAGGGAGGCTACCAATCACAAAGCATTAAAAAAAAATGTTAGAAATAGAAATATGATCCTAAATTGAATGCAAAATTGTTAATTTTGTTTAGCTTCTGAACTACAACTGAAATTTTGTTAATTAAATTAAAATGGCACATAATTCATAGATCTAAACTGTCAATACAAATACTTTTTTTTATTGTTCAGCTAGGATATCAATATTAGTCTTTTTGCACAAAGATGCATGGAAAATCTTCTTTGGAAAAGAATATTTTCTAAAGATTTTTTGAGAGAAGCTTCTAATCAATTGATAAGTATCAATCATACTAGGTAGGGTGGCACGTGTAAGGCACATGCTACCTCTTAAATAAGAAAATTAAAATAATTGCACGTGCCACCTCTTAAATGAGAAAATTAAAATAAATCTTCTATTTGAAGAAGTATGAAACTATATACATAAAAAATGTATGCCATACAAGGTTAATTTTATTTGTATGAGAATTTTAATAGTTAATCACACACAAAGTTATGATATCTATCTAACATATGAATATATATTTTTTACTATAATAGTTTCTTGGTACTTAGTTACTAAAGGCAATATCCACCCACTAAAAACTTTTAAGAATAATAACGAATATCACCATCTTTCAACAATAAGCAACTGAGTTTTGTTAAGACATTGTCACAATATTTAAATTTTCATAATGAATGATATCATATGCTAGAATTCAAGTTTTTCATCAAATATCTTCAACTATACACAATGAAAAATTTTTCATTCATACTTTCTTTTTTATCATTCTATATGAGTTTAGGTGCAATATTTAGCTTGCTTAGTTTTTAATGAACACTCATTTTAGGCAAAAAAAAAAAGAAAAAAAAAGAAGAAGATAACAAAAGGCATGTGTCATCGAATTTCCCCTTAGATAAATTATAAGTTTTGAAGATTTAAATCTAGAATGTTCTTTAGGTAATAAATAAAACACCTTATATCACAATTCCAACTTCTAAGCATTATTACCATCTAAAACTCAAAATATGTGAAAAATTTTGGAATGTTAAAATTTAGTGGGAGTATTTTAGACATTACACATTGTAATATTTTAAGAATCATAAGGTTTCATTAGGGTTTAACTGAGAGAATAACAATATGTCATATCTGCTCTTTTTCCAAAATGTTAAGGGGAAAATTGTTTGATTTTAAAGTTTAAAGAAGAATTGTGAACTACCCCAAACATAAAAGATGAAAAGTGTTTTTATCCTAAGTTTTTTATTTTTTGTATGTGTAAAACTATGTGTTTTTACTTAAAATGGTGTGTAAAGATAAAAATACAATAAAAAAAATACAAAAAGTCAACCCAAGAAAACTGTATGTGAAATAGTGAATTTTGGTTCAACAAATTGGACTAAACAAAAAAAAAAAAAAAAAAAAAAAAAAAAAAAAAAAATCTAGAAACACAACATAATGGTATAACATTTTCGTATTACCTTTATAATTTTGTTGTATATTATTTTGACTCGTAAAAAATTGACACTTTAGTAGTTGTGAAAATATTATGACGACAACAAAATGTTTTAATATTTTCACAAGAGAAATGTTATGTCCACAATATTTACACAACAAATCATAAAATAGTAAGTTATTACAAGTTGTTGTTGGTAGGCAAAAAAGCAATTTTATTGGTAAGTTTAAATTAAAACCAATAACAATTTACCACCAATGATTTGTTATGAAAGTGTTGTGAAAAAATGTTGTGGATGTCGCACTTTTTTTTCACAATACATTTATTTTTAGTTGAGGTTGGTTCCGGTATGATATTTTTTTTACTTTATTTTAGCTTATAAGAAATTAATACCTAAAAAATTGTTAAAATATTGTGGCAATTTGTTGTGATAATATTTTAACAGCTAATATGGATATAAAAAAGTAAAAAAGCATGCTCAGACGATATTTTCCACAAAAAAAGAAAAAAAAAAAGGCAAGTGAAACAATTTGGTTGAATAAACCAAAATCACTGTAGCTTTGTACATTGATACCTTTTATATATAGATATCCTTCTCTTGCTATCATTAACCGTTGTAGTTTAACTAGCTCCGTAATGAAAGATATGTTCAAAATATAATAGTTTCATAAAAAAATAAAAATAAAAACAAACAAACAAACAATATAGCTTGGGAGTTATTTTTTAATAGTAAAATTTTGTGGTAATAATAGAGTAGTGATTAAATACATACTCATTTTTGTAATGCCAACCAAATAAATTGCCAGCTTCATTTAGAGCGGCCCTCCATCTTTGCACCTTGTTCGTGTCATACTTGAAACTTTCTTCATGTTTTGCCAATGTTTCTCCAAACTTTCTCTTTTGGCTATGTACTTCTGATGGATCCACCTCGTAAAAAAACACCACCTAGCCTTTCTTTTTACACTCAATAATTTTGACAAGTTCATCTAAACACCAAGTGGAAGTTGCATAGTTTTTAGAGAATACAATTATTGTAATCTTTGAACTTTCAATAGCTTCGAAAAGTTTAGTGGAAATTTTCTCTCCTCTTTAGAGCTCATCATCCATGAAGGTGTTAATACCTTTAAGACTCAAAAAAACCATTCAAATTGCTAGTAAAACCATTGCGGGTATTTTCTCCTCTGAAACTCAAGAACACATCATATTTAGATCGTTGGGTGAAAGACGAAAAGAAGGCACGTTTATTAGTTAGAAGAGCCATTGTGATTTGGATATATAGACGGTTGAGAAGATCTA
Source organism: Quercus tomentella (assembly GCA_028535165.1). Lineage (NCBI taxonomy): Eukaryota > Viridiplantae > Streptophyta > Magnoliopsida > Fagales > Fagaceae > Quercus > Quercus tomentella. The sequence goes on along the minus strand of JAPQVY010000089.1, from coordinate 18,051,820 downwards.
AAGGAAAGAGGAGAAAGAAAGAGGTTACGAAATTGACAATGTTTTAAGAGTTTAAGAAAGCAAAGAGAATGAAAATTATGAAGAAGAGATTTCTCAATGAGTTTCAGAGAGAATGGGAATGGCAGAGCGAAGGAAATGAATGTTAGATTCAGATAGTTGTTGTGAGGCAAAGAAGACTGAGAAAGTCAAATGTGAAATTACAGTAGTAGCGTACTACAACTTTCATAGTTGGTGGTCCAAACGCGTAATCTATATATATCTAAAAACTGAAGCGTAGCATTTATTGTTGCTACGCTCCAGTTGAGCCACATCATCGTCCACCTCATTATCATTTTCTTTCCAATTTTCCTATAATTGTTTTTAACAATTACTTTGTATTTTATTTTAATATTTACACCTTTTCCACACTTTCTTCACTCTTACCTTTTCATCTCCCCACTACCTTCTACATAAATATTATTCTTTTTCTTTTCATCTCCCCACTACCTTCTACATAAATATTATTCTTCTTCTATTCATCTCCCCACTACCCTCTACATAAATATTTTCTTCTTCTTTCTCTTCATCTTCCTTTATTTTGTCTCTTCTTATTCACATTCTCTTACTATAAATTTGTAACTATCTATTCCATTCTATACATGGTTTTCTCTCACAAAAAAAAAGGTTCTCTCTCTCTCTCTCAATTTTTCAATGAATTTTTTATACATTCTTCTATTTATGCCAAATTACTAATCTTTGGGAATCCTTTCTTTTCTTTTCTTTTTTTTTCTTTTTTTTTTCTTTTTTTTCTACACTAGAATCATTATGCTCATTTTCTCACTTAATTTAATTGGGTAGTTTGCCAGAATTCAAAAAAAGGTTCTCTCTCTTTCTCTCTCAATTTTTCAATGAATTTTTTATACATTCTTCTATTTATGCCAAATTACTAATCTTTGGGATTTTTTTTTCTACACTAGAATCATTATTCTCATTTTCTCCTTAATTTGATTGGGTAGTTTGAATTCAAGTAAAACCAGATAATAAGGAATTTTACGGCATTGGAGAATGCCTGAATATATACCAGCCAAAAGTTGAAAGTCAGCAAATTAGTGGAGCTATGATTAAGCTTTAAATGGGATTGATGGTATTGCCAATGTTCTTTAATTAGCATCCTTATTTCTATTTCTCTATATATGTTTCCTAGAATTAGTATTAGTCTCATTTTTATTTTCTCTATTATATTCTAGGTAGACCAAGAGTTCTTTAAAACTCCACATTAGTTAATGCCATTTAGATTTGTTTTTTAAATTGTTTTTTTCTCTTTAATTGTTAAATGTTATCCTATTTTTGTTCTTTCTTATAACTCTAATTAATGTTGATGGTTTTTTCTTTTTTGTGGTTAGTTAAGGTTGATGGTTCTTTCTTACGGAGGAAAGAAGAAATTGAAAACAATTGAATTCCGTATAAACCTGTACCTAAAGGGGACAAGAGCCTTTGTTTATTTGATTAGAAACAATATATTAAAGGGGCATATCCTTTGGTCATTTCATTGCATTTCTTAGAGGTTAAAAGATAAAGCTTGTCATTATAGGAAAACATTTGGGGTGGATATCATTTTAATATTTTTTTTTTGTGTATTTCATTAATATTTTTTAAGGTGAACCATATTCTTCTAACTTTGTTGTAGTGTGTTACATTTGCTTAATATACAACTCATCTCTTATGGAATAAGGAAATTATCATAATAATAAAAAATCATCACAAAATTACAAGGTTAACTTAACCAAAATTAAAATAAAACTAAAGAAATAAAAAATAGATTTTATAATAATTTATTAGTCAAAAAATTGGTAGGCATATTCAAATTCCTATTTCCAAAAACAAATAAGTATTAATCCAAACCAAAATTCAATGAAAATTATAAAAGGGAAAGAAAAGACTTTCTGATGGGAAATTAAAAATAACACAATACTAAAACACATATTAAAAAAAAAACCATCAATCTTAATTAGAGTTATAAGAAAGAATAAACATCTTTTATGTGCAATTGTTCTCTTTATTGGTATTTATTGTTATATATTTTATTTTTACTTTTTTTTCTTCTCATCTTATGTTATTCAACATTTAAATTCAGTCACATCTATATATATATATATATATATATATATATATATATATATATAATAATTAAACATGGAATATTTTATTTAAATTTAAATCAATAAAATTATCCTTAAAAAATTGTACTTTTTTTTTTTTCATTTACACTTTGTCCAAGCTTTTTCCTTACCTTTATCTTTTCATCTCCCTACTACCTTCTACCTTAATATCACTATTCATCTCCCCACATCTTCCATATCATTAAATTATTTATATTTTAATTTTTCTCCTTTTTTTATTTAAAAAAATTAAAATTTTAAAATTTTACTTAAATTCAATAAATAAAAGTGTCCTCATAAAGTTGAGTAATACTAGGGACACACTCATTCTCAAACCCAATACATCAAAGAAAAAATATAATACAAAACAAATGCCAATTGGGAAACACTAAATTAAAAAAATAAAAATAAATAATAACAATGAGGATATCAAACCAAATATAATATAAAGAAACTAATAGTTATGGATATACTAACTTAAGGGTAGCAAAATTAAATGAAAAAAAAAAAAAAAATACAATGCATATTTAATGCAATAAAATAATCATCAAGTTTTGGAAAACAATAGGTTGCCTATGGAGAGAGAGAGAGAGAGAGATGGTAAAGAGAAAAAAATCAAATGTCAATTAGTAACTATTAATTGGAAAACAAAGAGGTTGTAAGGAGAAGTAAAAATAAAAAATAAATATGACCAATATGAAGAACATTAAAAACTTTACAGTGCAATAAAATCAACAGTTACATTCACTTAAAAAATTGAATCAATAATCAATAATTAAACACAATCATAGCATTATATTTAAACTTAAAACTAATCAAACTCTAATTCATAACTAAAAGGAGATGTTCTCATGTAATAATAGAAATTACATAAGAAATGAAATTATGATAATAGTAAAAAACGTTATAAATGAAATTATGAAAAAAAAGTAATAAAACTAATTAGCTACTATCATTATGAAGTAGTAGTCTATGATTTTGCACATCTAAAGAAGTGGAATATATAGAGTTTACTTAAGGTATATGTAAAAATTGACATTAAAAAAAAGATATGTAAAGGTTAAAAAAATGTATATTCTATAAATAAATAAAAAGGTATATGTAAGGTTTTTATTAACTTAGAAGAAAATGAAAAATCAATTATTAATAACAGCAACAACAACAACAACAACAATAATATAGGGGTAATTACATTCTCCTTTCTTGAGGTTTGAAGAAATGACACTACCCCAAACTTGAAAGGAAAAAATATTTTCACCCTTTACATTTGTTTGACCAAACTTTGTTAAATTAAAATTAAAATATTGTGTACTAACTTGCATGTGCTTAAGGTAGGTTCCAAAATTAACCTTAATTTTAAAATTAAATTCTCTTATTTTAAAATTTTAAATTAAAGTGTATTTCAAAATATTAAGTAATGTCTTTTGCTTTTCTTTTCCCAATGTGTTATGGAGAGATTTGTCATTTCAAATGTTTTGGTATTTTATAAATTTGTATTTTAATTCTAAAGTTATGAGTAATGTCTTTACTAACCATGATTAAACATTTATAAATAGATTCTTAAATAAAGTTAAAATATTTTGTTATTAATATAAACAGAATGGGAGAGTCTTATTACTTATTACCCCAAATATATTTAATAAGATCACCCTAAAAAAAATTATCTCGCACAATGCGCGGGTCTGCGACTAGTGTAATATAAAAATAGAAAATTGGTCTCCAATGTAGTAAAAAGTACTTTTTGGAGTGTCGTTTTTGACACCATGGTAGTAAAAAATACCACGTTAACATTGACACATTCTAGATTTGACAAAAGCCAACTAGAAAATGCAGGATTCATTTGTATCAACTCTTTACCTCATTGTTCGTGTAGCTGGTACTTGGCAAAACAGAGTACAATAGCCTACCTATAACACTCAAACTTTTCTTGTTGCCTAGGTTTATGGAGGTAAGTTCAAATAGAAATTTGATCTTCCATGTCTATATTTGAAATATGGAAAGTTGACTGCTCTTAATAAGTATTTGTATTGTAAAACCCGATAAACAAATGAAAAGGAGAAGGAAAAAGTAGTTTATCAACATATGGTATCGTCAAGTGTGTTGAACCTCATACAAACATGGGAAAGAAGTGAACATCGTGACTTAACCATAAATTACTTGTTGCATACTTTATTTGTATGACTACTATAGAGCGTATATGGCATGCATTAGTGCATGTTCTATGGGTGTAGGTGTGTCTAGTGTAGTAATAATATGTGCCAACTACGTCCCAGCCTGATGTACCATTGACAGTATAGAATCCAAAAGTCAAATGCTTTGTCCTTTTAGTTAGCAAGTAGGATATAATGTGGATTGAGGCACATTGATAAAAACATCTGCATTAACCCCTTAATGACATCAATAATCCTCCGACAATATGCCAAGTACAGCTCACTAGAAAATCCTATTTATCCAGAATCTGAGCATTTGGAACTATAATTCAAACAGTTAACATGTTACACAATTACCTAGTACACTTACAGATGGGGTCAGTTACAATACTATTGCAACCCTATTTTTGTCATATGATTAGTACATATTGTCCGTGCCTAAAGGATGCAACTCTACATATTGGATTACATAAATGAAAGTTATCAATATTTCTAGTGACAGTTCGGTCCACAACTTAAAATAAATATAGCAATCTCAAATAGATAGCATAACAAATAAATCTGTGGCAAAAGGAATGATAATATAATTGCAATGCACAGGGTTATGCTTTTAAACAATGACTCATCACAAGGCATATAGATTGTGTCAAAGTTTGCGTGGAGCATTTAGTAGAGAAAAGTTGGAGATTTTAAGTTGCAACAGTCCTTATACTATCCTCAATTACATATCTCCGCCAAGTATACTTAATTTGTAGAAATTGTTGCTACATTTGGGTAAATCTATTGGGAAAACAAATTATTTGGTTATTTGAACATTTCACCTCCATCATTGTTTGCTAGTTAATGATTCAATAAAGCTAGAGATGCCATTTTAGTTAATCCAAGGTTTATACTTGTACATACAAAAATGTCATGTTAGAGTTGACAATAGAGTTGGGTTGGCATGATGTTACGCAAGTTATTGATACCTTTACTGCCAACGATCTGGAATTATATCTTGATGTGGTAAATGAGGATATCTCAACACTAGAAGATTTTAATTCTGAAACCCCAACCAATGAAGATTCCACTAAGGGCATAAGCACAGACCTAGACCTCCTGAATCAGATTTTGGAGAGACAATACTACTAGAACAACATAGGGGTACAAATCAGATTTTTCATAAAGCAATTGAAAAAAATGCTTAGAAATAAATCACTTGATAAAGGAAAAAGTAGAACACACCAGAACCAGCATTTGAGATAATGCAGAAAAGATATGGGAACTCTTTGATGCGAACCTATTCAAATTGCACAAAATGAACAATCAATAAAATAATTATTTGTCACATGAAAAAGACTTAAAACAACAGAGAGTACTTATTAATGATGTAAAAAAACTTACCAAACTGCACATAAGGAAAATATTTATTATATGGTTACACTTACACTTAAAAATAATAATCTTTCACACAATGCATTAGGGAAAACACTGAACAAGCCTATTGAAATGTCTTCAAAAAAAATTATTTTTGAATTAGTCTAATCTCTAATGAGTCATGAAGCACTATATAAAAGCTCTTGAAATGAATTTTTTTTGGACAATACAACAACAACAGAGGGGTCTAAATTAGATTTGCCATAAAAAAAATTAAAAATTAAAAATTAAATATTAAAAATTAAAAAGGCTTGGACATATGAGAATCACATAAAAAAGTAGAAAGTAGAACATACAAGAACCAGCATTTGAGATAACGCAGAAAAAATAAGGGAACTCTAAGATGCAAATCTATTCAAATTGTACAAAATGTACAATCAATAAAATAATTATTTATCAAATAAAAAAGGCTTAAAACAACACAAAGTACCTATTAATGACGTAAAAAAGCTTGACCAAACTACATGTAAGAAATTTTTTTTTGATATGGTAACATGTAAGAAAATAAGCCTCGCACAATGCATTAGGGGAAGACACTGAACAAGCTTAATGAAATGTCTTCAGAAAATGTTTTTGGTTAAAGCAGTCTAATAAGTCATGAAGCACTAGATGAAAGCTCTTTAAAAGAAAAAAGCTTTGGAGAGAGAATAATATACTAAAATGAAAGGCTTTGCATATATAAAGAAGCAAAATGGTCTCCATACCCAAAGAATTTTCTGTTTAAGATGAAAAAAGAACGGCAAGTTTGATTATCCACTGTCATGTGCTTTATCAATATTTCCCCTGGTTTGGTAGCTATTATCGCTAATACATTTGCCTCTATATTTGTCACAGCCTAGACTTCCCAGATTATTGATGTAATGTTTTAGGAAAGATATGAATAGGCTTATAACACTAGCATTTTTCTTATATACACTGTTAGACATCTACAAGAAAATTCCTTGCTCATGATAGTTAAAGACCTCCTTTTTATATGAATGCACCATGACGTCTTAATTTTTCAAAATTACCTTGTTAGACATTATGTCCGTGTTGATACTCAAGGTTAATGTTAGTGCCTACAAATCTTAGCCTAGAAGACTTGATGGCTTAAATAAGTTGTTTTTAATTTATTCAAACAAAATTAAGAAATCTAAACCTTATGTCAGCTACCTTATTCAAACAAAATTAACAAATCTAAATCTAAATCTTAAATAAGTTGTTTTTAATTGCTGGATCCTACCTCTATCTACACTTTGAGAAGCTGAAGGACCATATTTATTACACAAAAAACAGTGAAGTACTAGCACACCTGGATACATCATCATGTACCCAAAAACTAAATGCATAAACCTGTTACCATTCATGCTCAAGCTGCCAGCAGCTAACATGACATATCAGATTAGCTGGCCCCTGAATGAATAGGCCATTAAATTGAATGAGAATCTGCAAAAATATCCTTCGCTCTTCCATTCCCAGCCGAGCTTGCAAGCTGGACTTGCAATGAAGTTGATGATGTTTGCTGAAATCCAAAGGATAAATCCTCAACAACCAGCTAACAATAGAAATACAATAGTGTAATCTTTACAATAATTTACCATTATATATATATATATATATTGAACCTCCTCTTTTGTAAAGTAAGAGAGTGAGTTCATTCATTCAGCCCAAAGTAACATTTTATCAAATACTTGATGTGTTTCCTCTCATGCCTCCTAAAGAATTTTCATCACCACAACTGCATATAGTGTGTGTGGGGGATTTCACAATTCGCTCCAATACCAATGGGCTTGGTCTGCGATCAAATGCTATAAAAAATTTGTGCTCCCTCATCCTTCACTAATTGGTGGTTGGATGGATTGGTAAGGCACACAGTCCGACAAGTGGTATCAGAGCCAAGGTCATAGATTCGAGTCGTTGGAGCCGCATTGTGAGGGAGGGATTGTGGGGGATTTCACAATTCGCTCCAATACCAATGGGCTTGGTCTGCGATCGAATGCTATAAAAGATTTGTGCCCTCTCATCCTTCACCAATTGGTTGGTAAGGCACACGGTCCGACAGTGTGAATTCATATTTGGTGACTCTGCTTGTAACTCACTTGGGATTAAAAAAAAAAAAAAAAACAAACAAAACAAAACAAATTCAGAGTAATGATGGTACCTTGGCATATTTGTTTGAAGTTCAATCAAGAGGTTCTCATTTTCTTCAATGGGTTGAAGCCAGCATCCTCATTTGCTGCGAAGTTGCAAGGAGGACAAATGCATGATACATGGACTCCGCACCTTTCTATTGTAATTTTTGCTATTTTAGGATCATATTTTGAACATTTAAATCGAATCTCAATGTCATTCCAATCCCCTGGATCTAATTGAAATTTGGCATCCACAAGACATCTTTCAAAACCATCGATGCACATGTAGACAGAACAGGTAAACATACGAAATTCATCATCCTTCAGTACCACTTTTAGTGCAACACAGGAAGCAAATGATGGAAGTTTCCGACCGACCGAGAATGATATGGAACTTCCAACATTTTGATGGTTGAGCCACCACTTTGGAATCTTAGTTCCTGGAAGTGTAAGTGAATAAGAATCATAAAGTTTCCATGTCGATTCCGTTTCAGATGTAGCTTCATCGAGTTCAAATTCTGATACAGATTCATTGTTCGCTTCAGGATTAGAGTTTGTTTCAAATGCGGAGCCCGTTTCAGATGTAGCTTCATCGAAATCAAATTCTGATTCTGATTCAAAGTTTGTTTCAGAATCAGAATCCTGATGCCGTATTCCCCTTGCACATACGATATTTTGTTGAAGCCCTATAAATTCTCCAAACTGCTTGCCATTAGCAAAATTAAGAAACTTCAGTTTAGCAAATTTAGTAATAATCTTCAATTAACAAAAAAAATTCTATAACTTTGAGAGAAAGAAAGAGAGACCTGATTCAATAATCTTCTTCTTGATTGTGAATTCAACGAATTACACTCTTGTATACAATGTGGAAGTCTTGGAGTTTTCAGAAGGTTCCAGCAACAGTAAAGCCCTAAAATCTTTAATTGGGGAAATATGATAGCAATTTCAGGGAGGGTAGTAACATTGCTGTAAAGGATATCTAGACGTTCTAAATAGGGGAAGCAACTAGGGGTGTCCATGGCTTTTGGAAATTCATCACGTTCATACATAGAGAGCCACCTAAGATTTTGTAAATCAGAGATGTTACTTGGAACATCTTTCACGTTTTTTAAACTTATTGATAACTCAAGAAGGCTAGTGAGATATCCTATTGATGAAAGCAACGCTAATCTTTCCGTTCCTTGCTCAAGAGTCAAGACTTTCTTGGCCAAAGAGAAAAAAGCTTTTAAGAGATTTCAATTGGAGCTTTGTTGGTAAAATTCTAAGATTTCGGCATTCATGGAGATTCCAGTATTCAAGCTTTTCAAGAAGTCCAACGGACTGATGAACCTCAACTAAATTTATGCATCTAAGAAGCTCTAACTCCTTATGTTTGGGGCAATCACTGATAAGTCGGGTAATTTTATAATATTTTTACAATATGCCAAATCTATATATTTCAATGTTTCAAATCGACACCTCTGCAGAAGAAGAATTTTTTTGAGAAATTTATTAGTAAAAAGAAAACAAAATAAGGCTACGAGCTCATTTCAAAAGAAAAAAAGAAAAGTTAAGAGCATATATTAAGAAATAATAACCGTTCAATTATGAATTATAATACACACTTTTAAAATAAAAATGCTAAAGGTATTACAATTTTATAAACATAAAGCTTACAAATTAATGTGGCAACGTATGTGATTGGTAGGTTTTAACCACCTCATAAATAAATATTTGAATTGTCTCTCTATAATTTGTGACATGCCAATTTATATGTTTAATATAGTAAAACTTGTAATATCTGTAGCACTGCTTTTTTTTTTTTAATAAAAAAAAAACATTTGTCAATAGTTCATTGATTTGCACCATAAATTCTTTATGGTTATGTGTACATTTTAAAATATTTGTGCACAATTTGATTTTATTTATTAAAAAAATTATAGAAATTTTATTTTATATAGTAATAAATGCATGGTTTGTTTAAGCAAAAAAAAAAAAAAAAAACCTAATAAGAATTTATAAATGCTATGATTATACCTCAAAATGCTCGTCCAATTCAATGTGGCTCTCTCGCATGTTAAGTGCAACAAGTTTTGTAGGTTCAAAGGTGGACGGCAAGGACAATAAAGGAAATTCATTCCAATCAAGTAACCTTAACCCATTGGGAAGAGATTTAAGGTCTTCACAAATTACATTACGAATTGTTAAATATTTGAGACTTTTCATCTTTCCAAGATTCAATTGCATCTTTGTTGGTTGTGGCAAGGACAATGTTATGCCTCTAATTTCATCTAATCCGTAATTGGACAAAGAATCACATGAATCACGTTAGACAACAGAACATATGATTATTAAATTTAAAACAAAATCATCTTCAACATTAAAATGATAAATCAAACATAATGGGAAAAAATTAATTACATTTTGCATTGTGAGAAAAGGGAAAAGGTAAATCGAAAGGACTTATATCGTATCTCCATTCAGTACTTTGAGAGCATCCTCATAACACGATAGCCTTCTATGTTTTTTTGACACTTCTGCTTCTTGTCGATCAATTTCAAAACCCTTTTGTTGTATCAATTCATGCATCAATAATTTGCCATCTTTTGCAACATCTATGAGAGATTTATTGATAAGTTTTTCAATATCATAGTATGGGTCATGAAAATTGCTACTTTGTAATATATCTACAACCAAATTCTTGTGGAATCCTTTAAGAAAACATGCAATATCAAGGAGAATATTTCGTTGAATTTGGTCCAATCCATCGTAGCTTATTTTAAGTACTTCTTGAATATCCGAATGAGGAATTCTTTTGTACTTATCTAATGCACTTTTCCAACATTGTACATTTTTTTCATATAAATCAGCACCTATTATTTTTAGAACTAATGGAAGTCCTTTGGCATAACCTATAAATTGGTGTACAAGCTCCAAATAATCTTCTATAGGCTTGTTTCTTTTGAATGCATGTTGACAAAAGAGTTCATGAGATTCACGATTATCTAATTCCTTAACCTTATAGTAAATTAAATGACACTCTTCTCATAGAGTAGATAAAAACTTTTTCTCTCTTGTTGTGACAATAATTCTACTTCCAGAAGCAAACCAATTGCATTTTCCAAGCAAATTTTCTACTTGGACTAATTTGTCCACATCATCTAGAATTAAAAGAATTTTTTTGTGCTGAAGCTTTTCCATTATCACATTGATTCTTTTAGATACACCATGCACATTCAAATTTCTACCCCCTAAGATCTCATAATAAAGTGCCTCTTGTAGTTGGAGTACACCATCATTTGTTTTTGAGTTTTCTCTAACATCCTCTAGAAAGCTACTTCCTTCAAAACAATGTGCAATTAAGTTAAAAAAAAAAATTTGCAATTGTTGTTTTACCTATTCCAGGAAGACCATGGATCACTAACATGCGAACATCATTTGACTTAATATCTAAGCAGCCACTTATTTCCTATACATGAGAGTCTATTCCAACTAGGTATTTAACAACAAATACTTGCGAACAATTTAATATAACACTTGAGATCTCTTCAAAAATTTCTTGGATAAACCTAAATTGAGGGCAGCTGCCAATCACAAAGTATTAAAAAAAATGTTAGAAATAGAAATGTGATCTTAAATTGAATTCAAAATTGTTAATTTTGTTTAGCTTGTAAACTACAACTGAAATTTTGTTAACTAAATTAAATGGCACGTAATTCATAGATCTAAACTGTCAATACAAATATATTTTTTTTTATTGTTCAAATAGGATATAAATATTAGGCTTTTTGCACAAAGATGCATGTGGAAAATCCTCTTTGGAAAAGAAGATTTTCTAAATATTATGTGAGAGAAGCTTCTAATTAATTGATAAGAATATCGATCATATATTCTTCTCTTGCTATCATTGACCGTTGTAGTTTAACTAGCTCTGTAATGAAAGATATGATCAAAATATAATAGTTTCATAAAAAAAAATTAAAAAAATAAGCAAATAAAAAATATAGCTTCATGGAGTTGTTTTTTAATAGTAAAATTTTATGGGGATAATAAAGTAGTGATTAAATACATACTCATTTTTGTAATGCCAACTAGATAAATTGCTCGCTTCATTTAGAGCGGCCCTCCATCTTTGCACTTTGTTTGTGTCATACTTGAAATTTTCTTCATGTTTTGCTAGCACTTCTCCAAACGTTCCCTTTTGGCTACGTACTTCTGATGGATCCACCTTGTAAAATACCGGAAACACCACTTGGCCTTTCTTTTTACACTCAAGAATTTTGACAAGTTCATCCAAACACCAAGTGGAAGTTGCATAGTTTTTAGAGAATACAATTATCGCAATCTTTGAACTTTCAATAGCTTCGAAAAGTTCAGTGGAAATTTTCTCTCCTCTTTGGAGCTCATCATCCATGAAGGTGTTAATACCTTTTAGACTCAAAAAACCATTCAAATTGCTAGTAAAACCATTGCGGGTATCTTCTCCTCTGAAACTCAAGAACACATCATATTTAGATCGTTGGGTGAAAGACGAAAAGAAGTCTCGTTTATTAGTTAGAAGAGCCATTGTGATTTGGATATATAGACGGTTAAGAAGATCTAAAGGAAAGAGGAGAAAGAAAGATGTGACGAAATTGAAAATGTTTTAAGAGTTTAAGAAAGCAAAGGGAATGAAAATTATGAAGAAGAGATTTCTCAACGGGTTTGAGAGAGAATGGGAATGGCAGAGCGAAGGAAATGAATGTTAGATTTATATAGTTGTTGTGAGGTAAAGAAGACCAAGAAAGTCAAATGTAAAATTACAGTAGTAGCGCACTACTACTTTCATAGTTGGTGGTCCAAATGCGTCATGTAATGTAAAAATAGAAAATTGGTCGTCCAATGTAGTAAAAAATACTTTTTGGAGTGTCGTTTTGCTCACCATTCTGATTCACTTTCAAACTTTCACACCCACCTAGCAGGAAAAGATGAAGAAATTTATTGGGTACGCATTTTTTGCTTACTTTTTGGAGTGTAGAGAAGGCATTCTGATTCCTTTTCCATTTCAAACTTTAAAGAAAGGATTAGAGGAAAGGAAGTGGAAGACGCACTCTACAGCAAGCGGCCCACAGAATTCAATGCTACAACAATAACAAGTGTAGTATGGTGGGTACCCACCTCACCTTCTTGGCTCTCTTACCCTCACTCACACACACCTTCTCGAGTCTCAAGTCTCAATGCTCCAGTCAATGTATACACCTACTCTTCTTTTCACCACCACTTTCACCAGCAACAAACCTTCTCACCGGAAACTTTAATGAACTTATTAAAAAAAATGGATTTGATGGATTGCTTTAGGTTTTGTTTGATTTTGCCATTTTAATTTTGGCTATAAGGAGAGTTCAAGCAAACGAACAAATACATGACAAATTATGATGAGTAAAACACAAAAAGTGGGACAAATGAATATTCATTTATTTAATGGGTAAGAACTAACATCCTGGTGCAATAAATCTCACTTCTATCGCAAAAACTTCACTTGTTCGCCTTTTACCTTTCTACAATTTTTTAACTTTTTTTTGTTTAAGGGTTTTTAACTCAATCATTTAAAAATATTACACTGAGAGTGTGTTTGGCCCCCTACTTTTTTTTCTTTTTTTGTCTCAACTATTTTACAAATAATCTAACTTTAGTATTTTTTTTTTTTTTTTTTAAGTTAGTTTTTAGATTTTTTGACACACATTTAACATAAAAGATACCAAAAATTATATTTTTGATAAATGATCTAGTTAACATGTACCCTTAGAGCACTTGTTAATTGACTATTTTAAAAAAGTTTTAATACCACTTTTATGGAAAATATAAAAAATTGTCAAAAAACTAAGTCACTTTTTTCTTTTCCCATAAAAAATTAAAAAAAAAAAAAAAAATTAACCTATGCTCTTAGGGCATCCATTAATTTTTCTCTTTGATAAATACTATGAAAATATGTTATTGCAAATAAACTGTTCCCAGACGCACTTGAGATCTTAAATACTAACATAAACAAACTTTTTTCATAAATACACCCTTACACTCTAGATTACGGCCTGTAATGGTTTAGCTACAAAAAAAAAAAAAGGCCATGTAGTGTGTTTGGGAACAACTTATTTACATATTATTTGTTCATTCATTATATGGCTGGTAATGGTATGGTATCATTCCAGCCACTAAACTGATACAAAGACCCATAAAATGTACGAAATATGATATCAAACAAAATCCATATCATTAGTACTAGAGATTTTTCAAGTGTTTTAGTCAGTATAAAAAAAAATAATAAAAAAAAATAAAAACCATTAAAAATATGTTATAAAAAATGGATTATAAAACATGTTACTTGAGCTAATACATTATGCTAATGTACTTACGCTGATATATGGACTTACACAATATGTTGATTTTAAATTCTATGTTTATAAATATATAAATATGTATATACACACACAAGGCCAATATTGACTACTTTGGTTTAAAGGATAAAGTGATGATTTCTCTCCCTCCATAATGAGAAGGTATTTGATGTATCAAATATATGTAATGCCCCTCTCACATACAAGCGGGTCTCACATTTGTGAGGTCCATCCCATGTGAAAGGGGCCTTATGAATGGCCCTTACCTATGATACTTTTTCCATTATCACAAGAACCATGGTAAAAAAGTATTTCTTATAATAATATATCAAATTATCCATATATCTTCTCAATAAAAGTGAATATCATGTGATTAGATTCTATGCTTGTGAAGACTCAAATTAATATCGAATTAGTTCAATGTGTATTGTATAAGTATATGTTAAGTTCCACATTAGGCATATTTTGGATTAATCTAAGCTTTATAAACAACTACAAAAAAATTCAATTGTGACTAGACTAGTTCTTTTAGAGTATAATGTAAATATTGATAGCACATTTCCTGAGCGCCAATTTTTTTCAGAGAGAGTATACAAAAAAGAGAGGGAGTTTTATTATTATTGTTGTTGTTGTTGTTGTTATCATCCTTTTGAACCTATTATGGAACATTTTTAGCTATTTTCTTTTTGTTTATAATAATGATAATAATAATAATAATAATAAGCTTTTGCATGATTTTTTGTGTGAGAATCAGACCAAATGAACACAAACCCAGAAAATACCCACAAAATGTTGTACACATACGGTGTGTATTTTTTTCATTTTCTATTTTTCTAAATCTTTATCTATATCTTATTATTTATTTTTAATCTTATTTATTTTGTTTCATTTCATTTTTCAGTTATAAACATCTAAACTGAAGTAAAGGAACATATAAAGGAAAAACTATATGTAAAGTTAAAATTGCCCAAAATGAATATATAGAGACAATATTTTGTTTCAATTTTTCATTGATTTATTATTTAGTTATATTATCAAAATTAAAGTAGATAAATATGTAAATTTAAACCGTCTAAAATTGTAAGTTTTTAGACCCCTTAAAACCACAATCAGATTAACTTATGTAATTAGCCAAGTGATTATTTAGTCAAATTAACAAATCTAGGTTAACACAAATATATCATATTAATGTATAGCAGCGGAAAATAAAAAACACAATGATATGATAACCCAGGAAAATCAAACCAGTAAAAAACCTGGGAAGGATTTAACCTAGCTATCCTCAAGGTAAAAAGCAAATCTACTAGAAAGAATCGAAGTTTTACAATAGCGACTTAGACCACTAACATCCTATTGCTACCCACCAATAGAAACTTACTGACATGACCACGTGCAAGCTCCGAGACCACGGACTCCTTCTTTCTTTGGCCTTTGCAAAACACAAACACCCACGTTTGTGACTTTGCTGAGATCTCACTCAAAAGTTTAGCAACACAAACTCTCCTATTTGTGATTCCAACACCACCCTTGAAAGTTTAGATCATCAACACCTTTGATGACTAGAGAAAGCAGCAACTTCTACAATACCGGATCTTGAGATTCTTCAAGTAATAACACCGGTAGAAGATATAAGAGAGCTTTTGGGTACAAAACCCTAAAATACAAAAGAGGCACACTCTTCTCTCTCTAAAAAGCCTTATAAAAACGTGCTTAGGGTTTCCTTTATATACTGGGAAAAGTAAATCTAAAATCCTAATCCTTAATAAGCTTGAACTGCTGTTTGGGCTTAATTAAAATTCTGCAGATACGACTTTCGATCGATCGAGCCTGTCTTTCGATCGATCGAACCAGACAGATTATGAAATCTTCTTCCTGCAGCTTGTATGTTCTTGAATCTTGACTTGAATCACCTTGAGTATTGTCTAATAATACCTATAGACTTTAAGATCTATATCTAGACAAGTTTGTATTCATGATTTGCCAATTGTTCTAAACTTTTAGAACTTAACAAAAATGAATTTGTAAAGCAAATACATTTATATATTTAATATTGTCAAAAAAATTAAAGTTAAAAAATAAATAAGAAAAAGAATAGGGAAATTTTTTGCTGCATGCTTGTATAAACCAATTGCCACATACTACGTTATGTGGCAGCAAAAAGAAAGGGACAAGTGTCCAAGGGTCACGTGCAATCCTTAGAAACACGTTGCTTTCTTTTTGCAGCCACATAACCCTATATGTAACAATTGCTTAATACAACTATGCAGGAAAACCTTTTCCAAAAGAATAATGTTGTGACCAATGACGTGGCGTATGAGATGTCTCAATAAGAGTGTAACAATAATAAATTTTATGCTTTAGTTTTTAAATATATATAAATATAGATATAGATGAATAAAAAATTCAATGAAGAAAATAAAATTTTCCATAAAAAGGTATTCACAAGTCTTGTTTAATTAATCTTTAATGCTAAAAATAGATACAACTTGACAACTGCCCCACAGTAGGAGTCCCGAGTCCAAATCAAGCGTGTTATAGATCTCTTGCTAGTGGTTTGTACCCTCATTATCCTATTATTGACTAATTTATAAGTGTTCCTTGATACAAATTTTTTTTTTTCATTTTATTTACAATACTAAATGCTTTTAATGAATGGTGTTTGTTGTTGACTTGATTTGAAGGAAAATCATATTACAATATGTCATATTTTGTGTTGTTGTTTGGTTTTGGTTTATTTGAAAAAAAAAAAAAACAAGATAGTCTGCATACAATATGACGAAAAACAATTTGTGCAGTTGAAGAAGATAGTCTTTGTGCAGTTTCCTTTAATTGTTTGTAATATTTTGTTTAACTAATTAGCAGCAAATTATTATGTCTTTGTTATATGATATTCCTACATGCTTGAGCAATTGTTTTAAGTGTTTATGAATATTTTATATTGCTCTTCATTTTCCTTATCTCATTAATGTATTCTTTGAGTTTTTTAAGAAAACAGATTCAATTTTGTGTTTAAAATTATTTATTTATCTATTAATTAATCAAATGTTGGATTAGATTATGTCATTATTTATTCAATACTTCTTCATCTTTTTTCAAAAAAAAAAAAAATTCCTCTACTTTTTTCCCCTTTGGAATTGTACTCTTGGGTTTTTTTTTTTTTTTTTTTTTTTTTTTTTTTTTTTTTTATTAAATAAATTATTAAGGAAAGAGAGTTACAATCATGTATAAATCTATAACCAACACTTTTGCTTAGAATCAGCCACCTATTTCTATTGCGTGATGTCAAAGTCTTATTAAAAAATTTTAATTTGATTTTGCATTGGATATTTGGCTTTATCATATCGTATTTGATATGTTTTATAAATTTGGGAGAATGAATTTAACTTTAATGTGAATTTTATTTTTCCTTTTTTTTTTTTTTTGAATTGTAGTTTTTTTGAGTTATATTAATTTTTTAGATAAGTTTTCCAGTGTTTTGGATTGTAGGGTAGAAAAAATTGGATTTGAGAATGTTTGTTTAATTTAAAATTAAAAGAATACTTTCCAAATTCTATATACTTTTTAATGATATACAAAATGTTATAAATAAATTTTATTAAAAAATGAAAATTTTCACTAACTTAGTCTTTGAATACCTAAGAAAAACTATACTATATTCATTTTGATTTGACAAAATTTATACTACATTTGTGATTGTTCCTATAGTAAATGAAAATATGATTATGAAATATATTATTTTTATTTAAAATAAATTGTTTTTTATTAAATTAGTTCAAATGAAAAATAAATAAATTTAATGAGATTACTTTAAAAAAATTATTGCGCGCAACTAGTTATTACTTAATTTTTAGTAAATATTGGAAACAATCCGGTGTAACAACAAGCATAAATTGAGGGCTGTGCTAGGACATATTGGACTTAATTGATCCACTATTGTTTAGCCATGTGAACCTTAGAAACTTGGAGACAATACCGTGGATGTGTTCATAACTGGATCCAAAGTCCAACCCAAACGGATCCATTTATAGTAGATTTCAAAATTGAATGCCCAACAAACTGGGGCGAAATTGCTCTAAGACCAAGGAGCCATGGATTCCCATAAAATTTTGAAAACATTTTGAGCCCGTTGTCAGATATATATAAAATTTGAAAGTTTGGACCCTATAATTTACACATAATCCTCCTCAGTTCGAAAACTATGCTCCAATTTGAAAGTTGACCCAAAGAACCAAATAAATAAATTCACATCTAACCATAATTGTTTTGGAATAACGATTTGATTGTTTGTTGTTTGTGACAAAGTTAAAAGTTCAGGATTTAGGAGCTATTGTGATGTTTGACTTCACCCAAAGATTCCTTAGTTGCATTTTCTTCTTCTTCTTCTTCTTTCCTGTTTTATTGTTTTTGTAATTTTTTTAGTTAAAAGAATATTTAACATGTAATAAGATAATAAATATGAATTTCAACCTTCATAATTCACAATATTTCCTTTCTTGGTTGAATATTTGCCCAATAAAAATACAAATTTTTACCTAGCATGCTTTTTCTTTAATAAGCCATATGGGATTTGTAGGCATAATAATTCTTTCAAAGTTAATGCATTTAAGAATTGAAACGAAGTCATGGATGAAAGAAGAAAGAAATTATTTTTCTTATTTATAGAGAGAATTATTTCAATTCTCTTCATAAGGTTACTTTGAGATCATGTTTGACATACAGCTTGTTTCATCCACCCAAAGAGCTTATCAACAATTTATCGAGGTTTTCAGACCCGGACCGTTCATTGAACCGTAAAAGGGAGAGGTTCAAGGTTTTTAAGGTTGAACCGGGGTCGAACCGTGATGACGTCATAATTAATTTAATAATTATTTTAAATATATATAAAAATATTAAATTAGTAAAAAATATAAAAATTAACTAAAATAGTCAAATTAAAACTATAAATCCATATTTTAACTATGTCTAATATATCCATCTATAGCCCAAATATGAAATATCTATCCAATAATAATAATAACCATTTTTTTATAAAAAGAAAATTAAAAGCATCAGATTGTCTTTCCAAGTTTCACTTTCCAATGCTCACGTGACCAGTTGTCTAGTTCACATTCACAAACTTAAAAAAGCACTAGAAACGAAAGTGAATGAAATTAAAGGAAGAGATAAAAAAGCAATACAAACAAAAGCAGATGAAGAAAGAATTGTGATGTTATATCCATAATATTTTTCGCAATATTTTTACAAGAATTACATCAAAATCTTATGAGGAAATTATTATTAGTTCTAATTTGAATCTACCACTAAAATTATTTTTTTACTCACCAATATTAGCTAATAACAATCTATTACTTTTCCCTAAAAAAAAAACAATATTTTACTTAAAATTTATTGTGAAAATATTATAGTAGTATTTCTTAATTGCCGTTTCTTAATATTAAATTCCACACGTTTGAATAAAAAAATAAAACCACACAATTACATTAAAAAAAACAAAAACAAAAACTAAGGATAAAGACCACCACACATTTTCATACAGACCCAATTTATTACTCAACTCTCAACCTCACATTTACTTTACAGTTATCATTTCACATACGGACCCAATTATTCACAAATTCACAACATCAGAGAAAAGAGAAGAGAGAGAGAGGGGAATCTGAAGCGCCGGTGGAGATCGTGGTGCACAGATCGAAGGCCGGTGGAGATCGTGGTGCACAGATCGAAGGCCGGTGGAGATCGGTGCACAAATCGAAGGTCGGTGGAGATCGGTGCACAGATCGAAGGCCGGTGGGGATCGTGGCACAGATCGAAGGCCGGTGGAGATCGGTGCACAGATCGAAGGCCGGTGGAGATCGTGGTGCACAGATCGAAGGCCGGTGGAGATCGTGGTGCACAGATCGAAGGCCGGTGGAGATCGTGGTGCACAGATCGAAGGCCGGTGGGGATCGTGGCACAGATCGAAGGCCGGTGGAGATCGGCGATTACCATGAAGCACTACCTCGTCCGCCGCCCCACCGCCGTTCGTCCTCCTCCCCACCACCAGACTGGGTCAGATCGGCTTCTTCTTCTTCTTCTTTTTTTCATATTTGCTTGTTCTGATTCAACTTTATTGTAAGAATTGGATTTTGTTTCGTGTTTTGTGTTTGGATTATGTGAGACGTTTTTTGAGAGTGAAGCAAAGAGACTGAAACAAAGATCAGACGTTTTCTCATCCCTGCAGTTGTGTTTCTTTTTCTTTTGTTTTTCGGTGTGTGTGTGTTTTTTTTTTTTTTTTTAGGTTCAGATTCAAAGGGAACCGTGAGAAGCGGTTTGATCACGGTTCCCAGAACCGTGCGGTTGAA
Source organism: Quercus tomentella (assembly GCA_028535165.1). Taxonomy (NCBI): domain Eukaryota; kingdom Viridiplantae; phylum Streptophyta; class Magnoliopsida; order Fagales; family Fagaceae; genus Quercus; species Quercus tomentella. The sequence continues at coordinate 18,031,314 of JAPQVY010000089.1, read as the reverse complement.
CCGCGGTTCCAACGGTTTCCTGTTTTTTGGGCATAGGCCGGTTCTTAAGCTTTAAAGAACTGTGATTGTGAGAGGTTCATGGTTTTTCCGGTCGGACCATACGGTCCGGTCCTGATTTCAAAACCTTGCAATTTATAGATGATTGAAAGTGGTACTATTGTTACTATAATAAAACCATTTTGTAAGGCACACAACATAGATGTTAAGAGATGAGGTTAAGCTTGACCTCAATAAGATGACTTTTGTTGTGAAATAATAGAAATAGATAAAACAAAGTAAGAAGAAAACAAGAAATATATATTGATAAACTCCTTTATTCAAGTGGTCATCCACAATCCTTTTGATATCTCTTAGATATATACAATAACAGTAAAGCGATCCCACATATATATAGAACCTTAGAATGCTTGTAGAGTTCATGGGATAAGGTTGCAATAATGAATACCATTATGGACATACATCTCCCCTATAGACTTTAAGGGGGTGTTTGGTTTGTGTTTCCAAACAACCATTTTTAGTTTTTAAACAGCATTTCACGCATTTTCATACACTTTTTCACCCACACGTATTTCCACAAATATTTTCAAATAACAATTTTCAGTTTTTAAACACATATACCAAATGGGCCCTAAACATCCCAAATAACCCTTTCATTGCCCAAACACATTCCAATAAGACTTTATTTCTAACAACTTTATAATTGTGCATGCATCATTATTTAGTATATAATTTATGTTGCAATGAATTCTCATTTACATGCCCTAAATCATAAATTTAGTTAATTAATGTATAGTGGAGTCGTTTATTCGTATCTTAGTTTTGGATCATTGAGAGGTACGTGAATCTTTTAAAATTGTTGATATATTAGTTTGTTCATTGCGTGACTTTACAAATCATGAAAAAACTAACATTAAAAATGGGACTTTATTGTTATAAGTATAAATTGTTAAGATTTTAGGTGTCGTCTAAATTCTATGAAAAAAGTTTCTTTGTAAGGAAAAAGTTTCATTGTAATTATTTTTCAAGATCATTGTATTCATTTGGTGTAAGTAAGGTTGAAGTTGTTCATGGTGCATGTTTACGAATTTTGGCCTAGCAATGAAGATTAGTTGAACAAAATCAAGTGTATTCAAAAAGTTGTTGGGCTGAATGTTTTGCCTAATGTTCACCCAACACTTGATCGAGCAAACTTGATAAGGAGAACCATTGACTTGGGCTTTCGCGTTCCTTTCTAGCTTCTCAAACCTTAAACCCTACACCACACTATATGAACAAATAATATTCCTACTATTAAAAGAGAAAGGAGAACAAAGAATTCCTTGAGAAAACCTTGCCAAAACCACAAAGTCTTTCTGTTGGGGATATTATACAAAGTAATAATGGAAAAATAAGGTTAACACAAAAGACAAATAGAAAATAGATAACTTGAAGGTACAATATCGTTTTCCTTAAACAATATTTGTCCCCCACACTATTGTTGCTAAAGGATTATCGCAAATTTGTCCCTAGGATACAACCAAGATGTTGGGTTCTACAGATAGCCTCTATTTATACCCATAAGGTTATATTTCATCAAAAGGCATGTATGGAGAATTAAAATATTTCATAAAACCATTCACAAGGCTTGAAACCTTTTCAAACTCTCTGAATAGTCACCAAAATATTTTGCAGAAAAATCCTAATTTTCAACTTTCGATCGGTCGAAAATTCCTTTCGATTGATCAAGTGCTCTTTTTAATCGGTCAAACAGGAATCGGGCAGTGATCAAGACATCTAGAAACTCTAGGATTATTTTCTTACCATTTCAATCGATCGAGCCAAAGTTTCGACCGATCGATAATGCTTAATTTCGAATTTTCACTTAAAATTTTCTAGAACTTGAATTTTAACTTTAACAACTTTATGAAACAATATTCTCCAAACTCAAACAACATTATTACAACCTATCCTTGTATATACCTATATATATACAACACTTTCAACTTTTCTAATTGGTATATTCTTAAAACAAATTTTACCACTCAAATACAAGGATCACTTACCATGTGTTGGAGTGACGATTTGAAACCCATAGAGACAAGCAAAATATTTAAAAAATTAACTTGCAGCATTGGATAATTGTGAAGATTTAAGGCTGGAGCCAGCAATTGCAAGCAAGAGCAAGTAACTTGGTTATGGTGTCTCTTTAGATGTACGAGAAGCCTTGAAAATGAATCTATATTATAACAATTAATCTTCATAGTGGATTTGATGTGGTCTTGGACTCAAAGTGTTTTTCCCAGTTAGGTTTTCACTTTGTGATCAATTCCTTGTCTTAGTGTGTGTGAGTTGTTTTGTGATTTTTGTTTATTTCCTTTATTTATATTGTACTAGAAATTGATTAATTAACTGCCTAGACATATTAATTATAAAATTGATAAATTGGTAGTAAGCCAACTTAGGGATCTACTAAAAAATGTCTTTTTATAAATATATAATGTAGTTTGCATTTGAGATTTAAAAATTATCAAATATGTTTAATTATATCAATTTCTAGTTAAGGAATAGAAAGTCAATAGTCTATCAACTTATTTATAGAGTGGTTATACTTGTTATCACTCCTTTAGTTGCTATTTGCAATTACAGATATAGCATTTTCAACCATAATTATTGAAAAAAACTAGGTTTTGCAGCAAAATTGAAGATGATTTTTAAAGGATTTTTTTTTTTTAATTTTTCATATTAAAAAAGAAATTATTGCAGAATTTAATATAAAATCAATTATATATATATATATATATATATATATATATATATATATATATATATATATATATATATATGGTTCTCAAGATTTTTTTAAAAACCCCAAGTTTCATTTATAGATATCATACAAAAAAAATTTGGTTGAAATATATTAAAAAATAGTTGTTTTGTATCTATTCTTTGGTTTATATTGTAATAAAACAAATCAATAGCCTTCTAGAAATGATTTTCTGGGAGAGTTTAAAGGACAAAAAAGTGAAAAATATTAATTCTAATTTTGATTAGCATCTAGAAATTTATTTCTAATCTTATACTGCATGAGAAATGAAAGAAATGCACATGTTAAGGAGAGCTTGGAACAACTCGTCATTGGAAAGAAATTAAAAAAAATTTAATTATTTAAGTTAAAACAGGTGCTATTTAATAGAGCTATGAAGTTTGTGTTTGTGTTTGTGTTTGTGTTTTTTTATTTTTTTATTTTTTTATTTTTTTTACTGAATGAGCTATGAATTTTGCGTTGAAAATTTTAGAACTGAACTATTAATACTGAAAGCATATGCACCAAAAATTTTAGAACTGTGAAATTAATACAAGAAATTGATAATACCATTTGATAACAATAAAATCGAAATATGAAACTCCACATATAATATATCATAATTTTTTTTTTCCCCAAAATGGTCGTTCTTAACACAAACAATGAGCATTTTAGAGTTGTATTACTTGAAGGTTACTAGTATTGGTGGTGGTGACAATCATGATAACAACAACAATGCTAAGTGGGATTGAGGTGTACAGTGATGGTAATGCATTAGTGCCCACAATAACAGTATAAGTTTTTAACAATTGTGATGGTTTTGTCGAGAAGTTGGTGGTGCTTTGCAGTAACAATTGTCACGACCACAATAACAGTAGTATGATACACATGATGATCACGATGGTTGTGGCTAGTGATATTGAGTCATTGATCATTATGGTGGTGGAAATAGTAATCACGGTTGGTAATTGATGGTAATGATAAAATGATATCGATATTGCTCATGTTGTTTGTGATTGAAAAAAGAAAAAGAAAATATTAAAACAATCCAGAGGGTTGTGAGATTAATCACTGGGGTATATAAACACCCACTAAATTAGCATTTCCACAGAGTTAGGTTGCAAGTGGTAGGTGATTGAATAAATTAACTGTTAAGCATTGCCTAACATGTTAAAGTATTGAAATTAATTTTAAGACTTTAGTTGTCATTCGTTTTCATACTCCACAAATATGCTTCCTGTATATATTGATACCTTGTGGATGTATAATTATCCTCAGATTTCATCAAATAAAAGTCTCTAGACTAAAATACAATGCTTTAAGAAAACAAAAAGAATCATGAAAAGTGTAAAGATAATAGATTTCAAGGAATTTAGTTTCCTTTGTTTCAAAATATGTAATCATTTTATGATCATGACATTATCCCTTAATCATATCCATGGCCTTAGTAGTAATCTTATGAAAGAGAGTTATTGGGGTTATACTTTGCATGAGGCAAAATTGATGAGACTGGAACTAGCTAGCATATTAAGATCATATAGAAACTACCCCAGAAGAAAAGAAGCCTAAATGTTATTATGTCCTTAAGAACTTGAAGCTGCCTAAAAATAAATTAAACCTAAAACTTTGAAATTAAGATTTGGTTACACCAATCAATCAGTCCATGTAATATGCTTAGAAGACGAAAAAAGTCAGCATTGACTGAATCAATCTCTTGAGAATAATTCTTCAAAATGCCTCCTGATTTTTTTTTCATTTGAGAACATTGTATTGTTCTCCCAAAATCATAAAAATGACCTTGCCGTCTTGTTTCCAAACTATGTACTAGAGTACAAAGTGTCATAACTTGGACACATTTTAGGTTAGACACCGCCTAAGACTAACATATATCACGCCAACACATTGTAATGGTTTTTACTTTATAGGTTTGCTTCACTTCAGTGGAAACTCCCATTAATGGCATGTAACAAACTCCAGCAAGCAACCCACCAACCATTGTTCCCCTTTGGAAGATTAAGACAGATGAAGAAGAGATATTGTGAGAAATGGTGACGTTTCAGCTACATGGCTTACCGTGAGAATCCATAAAGATCTTATGGAGTTTAGCTAAATGGAGCTTCCAAACAAAAGCTGGTTTGACAATCTCCAACAACCACACAATTTAGAAACATCAAACATTATGTTGCGTTTCTTTCCAGTCCAATCCACAAACCTTATCTAATAAAGGCTTACACCACCCACACAAGCACACGCACCAGCATGTCTATGTATGCATAGTTACATACATACATACATGTGTACGTATACATATAATAGAGAGAGAGAGTCAAGGTCTTTGAAGAAGGCAGAAGAAATTAGGCAGTGACATTACATTTAAGGAAAAAGTAAAAGAAATAAGGCAGTGTCATAGCATTCATGGCGTAGAAAAGTTGTGCTTGCTAAGGAATTTATACCTACTGTAGCCAATAATTACTTAGGAGATTACATATCATTACATAATTGATGTTTTCTTCCTAGTAGAATTTCACAAACACATGCCAAGAAAATTGACTGTGATTACTTATGAAGATATACTTGTCTTAGTCAATAATTAATTAGACCATATAAGACTAAAGATCATTACAAATTTGATATTTTCTTCCAAATAGAACTTCACATTGCACTCGCCAAGAAAATAACTGAACCTAGGACCACAAAGAGAGAGAGAGAGAGGGTATCAAGGATAAAACCTTGTCATCTACTTTGACCTAGTAAGATTTTTATTAGTACTGTCCTATAGGCTGCAACTAATTGTTTTGATAAATCCTTCTACAAATGTCAGAATGTTTAAAGAATTGTCTGTGCAAGCAAATGGATACAATATATTGCTGACATATATTTTTTCCAGTCTATCATGGTCTTGTTTTCCTTGTGAATTGTTGCAAAGTTTTATTCCAAATTTCCAACTGACCTGAAATCATTAATGATTGTGAATTTTATCTTGCAGAGGTAGTCATTGGTTTGGAGTACCTTCACTGTCAAGGTAAGCTAATCTTGATTATGTATAATAAGTGATGAATTTCATATGTGAGAATTCAAAACATATTCTAAGTTAATAATTGATCTGTTGAAGGAACTTTTTCTGAGACAAGACAACTTGACTAATATAATACTTTTATCTAATAGTTTACAAATCCCATTGTGCCACAGTATTTTGCTCTCCAAATGAGCCTGTGTCAACTTAATGTCACTAATCGTTGTGTGAACTTTTCTATCACACCTCTGGATGAGTGGTCCTCCTACCTGCATAATCATACCTCAGATAGCCAAAATACTCTAATTACTGCAGCTTAATGTTTGCCAGCATATTTTAGATGCAATTTCGATGTTTGGCTGCACAAGCATCTGTAACGGAAAAAGTGGAGTAATGCAAACTTGCATCTTCATGCTTTTAGAGATTTTGAAATAAAGGAACTGCATAGATCCAATATATGTTGAGATGCCTTAGAATAAATCAGATGAAATTGAGTGCTGTTGTGCGCATTTTTGTTCTACATCAAGATAATGTTAACAGGTAGTGGTGGCAGTGGTGATAGCGCAAGATGGTAAAGATATGTTTGGGGACAATAGTGACATCAAGGTTGTAAAGAGCATAGTGTTTTGGTCTGGATGAACTGATGAATATTTCTATTTCTTAATGTTAACCACCTCTCATTTGACTCCTAGGAAAAGGAACAATGCTTCATCATTTGCTTTGACACCTTGGCTACTAACGCTGTTCAGTCTGAACTTCATCTTGACATGGGATTATATATTTAAATCTATCAACGTCTCAAAATCTAAGATCTTATAGACACTTTCACTCTAATATCATATTACAAATTAGTTTCTGAAGTTAAACTATGATGAATTTGAGTCAACTGTATGCATATCAAATTTAGAAAATAAATAAATAAAAAATGAAGACCGTGACTAACACAATGTGGCCTGGTTTGGGTCCAAATCCTCTCTGGCATTGCGTATCAATCAATTTCTAAGTTTTTTGTCTGTATTACATCAGCTTGTAAAAATTCAAAGGAACCATGGGTTCATCTTTTCTATGTGCCATTGTCTTCCTAAAATCAATGACATTTAAGTTGCTAAAAATTGGTAACATCTTTGTATACAAAATTAGACATTTACAATAAAAACTTACTGGTTAGCAGCAATGAATTCAAAGGACAATGAAACGGTCTCTCTCCTTCCAGTCCCAGATATGAGACAACCCATAATATAGCAAAAATAAGAAACAGCCCCTGGGGCAGCCTCTAACTCTTTACATACTGGCCAGCCAATAATTCAACAAGCTGCATAGGGAATGTGATAAACTGTGAGAAAGCTGCAGCATATCCTTTGCTCTTTTTTATGGATGAACAAGAAGCAGAAGTACTAAATTACAAAACTTTAATTTCACTAATAATAAAATGAGAGCTTGTTGGATAAAAATCAGAACTCTTTACATTTTGCTTATTAAAGTTAGATACATCACTTTAGTATGTTTTTCTCTCATAATTATTGGTTTTCATATTTATTTTCTTAATTAATTTTTCTGGGGGGTAGAGGCATATACAAGAAGGATGTGACATGCTTTGACTTATTTATGGCTTTAACTAGGGATTAAAAACAGAAAATATGGATGCTTATGAATACTGAATTGCCTAAATGGTTCATGACAGACTTGACAGTAACAAATCATGTTCTAACAGTTTCAATACAGACAACAGAAGAGATGCCAACAGTATTATATATCCAATCCCACCAACAAAGATTTGAAAGCAAAACTACAAGTCAAATTCATAGTGCAGAAAGCATTTAGTGGAGATGAGGTATGAATGTGCAGTGCTTATTCAATGTTAACATAAATTGGGGATTTTCAGTTTCAATGGTCCTAATACTAACCTCAATTACATATCTCTGCCTTGTTGAAATCGTTGCATATGTGGGTACATTTATTTTGTTATTGAACAAGTCACCTCATCATTGTTTAGCAGCTAATGATTCAATAAGGCTTAAGAAGCCCACGAAGTTATTACAATAATACAAGGTTTGTACTTGTTTATACAAAATATGCAATGTTAGTTGAGAAGTTATTGATACCCTTGCATCCAACAATCTGGAATTTGAACTCACTGCCAATTGAGGTTTTGTACAAAGACGAGAAAAGAGAGAAGGAAATAGTCTAATATAGAAGAAGATCACAATGCTGAAGAAACATATTCGTAAGTTAGAGAGCACCATAAGGTATATAATTATAACGCTCAACTGAATCTTCCGTAAGATACAAAGGGCTGGGCCTGGGATAGTACTTCTTTAGTTCACCAATTGTATTTGCTTTCTCTCTCGTCTTTTTTGGGAAGGAAAGAAGAGAATAGAGCCCATTTTTGTGAGGCTTTTTTTGGGCCCATTTCGACCTGTTGTGTGCTCTTTATTGCACAACATACTGCCACTTTCCTTGTTTTGCTCATGGATCAGGTGGCCTGGTCCAATCACTTGTTTTGCTCTTTGGTCTCCTTGTAAAATCCCTACTCCCAATTCAGCTCAGTGCATGGTCTTCTCTTATCATTACAAAACACCTGAGAATTCTCGCCAATCGAATAGTATTATGTACACATGGGTTAAGTCATTACTTCAAATTCATTTTGTCTTCAATAATCACATATTATCAGAATTGCAACACTAATATAAGAAGATCAAACTTGGGTAAGTATTATTAAAAGAGACATGCAATACAACAATGACTATAATTATCTTTAGAGCCAACCAAACACCAACAAAGTAAATCTACTGTAAGTATATCAAAGAAGTAAAATAGTGCTTTTTCTTTTTTTTTTGCTTTGTTTTCTTTGTTTTCTTTGATTGTAAAATCCAAGTTAGTATCTATACATCAATACAACCAAAACCAGGGGAAAAAACCACAATCAATCAAACTTTCATCTTTGTGTCATTGCTGCGCGAGAGAACCTCCAATCCTCCTGTTTAATGCAAAAACTTCTCCAACTGCTGCTGATGCTTCTAATGAACGTTCTTTGAGTCCAACCATTACATTCCTTCCTGAGCATTAATTTTGATATACTTGCCAAGACCAAAATCACCAGCTCCCTCTTTGTACCAGATTTAAAAAAGGCCTCCTTAATGGAAAGACTAATAGCATAGTAGTAAGCCAATGCTAACAACCAGCAAGAACCTTGTAGGCTTGTACCAATCTCTAGGTTTACAAATAAAACAAGCACCATGCCACTTAGATTTTCATTTGCCACACCCTTCAACTAGGATAGGAACCTACGAATCTTGACATTGCAAAAGTTATCTGCCAAAGCCAGGCTACTCCTGCCAAGTAGCTGATTATCTGATATAAATCCAACTATGTCTCCACTCTACATAGTATAGAAACTCCTAAACCCAACTATGTCCCCATCATTCTTTTTTCTTCAATAATCACGTTTAATCATTAATAATAAGCAAAGATAAATCCTAATTTTTTGGGGCAATTATTATTTAAAAATTAAAAACTTAAGTAATACATGATCATGAGAACAAACAGCTGCATTGCACCTAATCCTACCCTTGATCAGAGGACTGCTCACAACAAGCTGATCACAAAAGAATTACATGATGATTGCGATGTGGGCATTTATTCCTAGTCAACTTTAAATTTTGTTCTTCTTCCGGTAACCAAGGTAAGCTACATCACATAATCATGCATTAAAGAAGCTCTCACTATCTTGTTGAGAAGACCTTCAACTTTCCACTTGAAGGAAAGTGTAGAAAGAAGGGTTACCTCAAGTTCCCAACATTGCACCACCAGATGCAATATGGTTGAAGGTGGATCAGAATTAACCCATTTAACCCAACTGCTCATATTTGACTATAGAATAATGGTCTCCATGATTAATGAACGCTTTGCAAAACATCCTGCCACTCTAGCCATATCAAACACCATATTATTATATCATTTAATCAAAGTTAAACCTAGACTAGATGTTAAAGTGGAAAGGCTAAGAGATGGTATATCAAGTAGGTCAAAGAAGCAAACCAATAGGCCAACATAATATTAAATGGCCAAGAAAAAGAAAAGGCCATCTATGAAATGTATTGAATCATGAGAGAGAGAGAGAGAGAGAGAGATCAAATAACCTACGTTCATACCCCAAAAATGATTTCTTATTTCTTAAAATCAAGTAAGTTTCTTAATGCATCCAAGCTTCTAATAACCTAGCAAATGACCACCTAGGTTGGTAGTAAAATGACTTATTCAGATAACCTGTTCTATCGAACCCATTTTTGGACAAAAATAAGTATTAGAAAAGAGTACTGTCTTCAATCTATATCTCATTTTCAAAATTTACAATCTTTGTGTCTCATTAGAAAAGAGAACTGTTTTCAATCTATATCTCATTTTCAAAATTTACAATCTTTGTGTCTCATTTTAAACTCCAGAATCTTTGCATATTACTGAAAAATTTTGTAGTCTCATATTCAACTTGGGTCTTTCTCAAATCTTTCCCAATATTCCTTAGACTAATCCAATAGGATAAAAACCCATATCTCAAACTGCAACTTCATAGATAAACAAGTCAAATTTCACATCAAGATTAAAAAAAAAAAAAATCAACCATTAATTCAAATTTGAAATATATTTCTCCACCTAAAGAATAAAACCCATGTATCATAAAAGTATTCAACAAAAGAGAAATAAAAATTTTTATAGAGAACTCCAAGTTTTTCAAACTAAATTCTAATCATCGAAGAAACAGATATATATATATATATATATTTTTTTTTTTTAATTTAAAAAAAGGCATTTTGATCACGAATAATTTTGAACAAAGAGGGGAAGTGTTTATATCAACCATAGTGTCAAGTTCTAATAACATAAAGAGATCAAAACATGTAAAAGCTGCAAGCACCTATGGAATATTAAGATACAATTCAGATCTAATTAAACCCTAATGAAATTTACACAACAAGGGAGATTTAGATTACTTTCAGTTTGGAAGGCGAGAATAATGTTGCACATAATAAGAGAAACAAAATATATATTATCATAAAGATACCACAATAACCTCGGCCCAAAAAAATAATACATAAACGTTTTAGGATTGGTCACGTAGATATATTGGTAAAAGTAACTAAATTAAGCAGATTATGCACCTTAAATGTATTTTTCTTGTATTGGAAGTGTATCCATGGATATGAGCTTCCAATTCTTGGCATCTTCCTGTTGCAAATGTTTCACGCAAACCGATATCAATGACTTCCGTACATGCCCAAACTTGTATTAGTATATATATGCACACCTACACCATCAACTTTAACATTGATGCACTCAAGATTTTACAAAAGTCAATTAGAAAATATGCAAGAGTCATTTGTATCAACTCTTTACCTCCTTTTCCATGTAGCGGCTACTTGACAAAAAAGAGAGTACAATAACCTACCTATAACACTCAAACTTTTCTTGTTGCCTAGGTTTATGGAGATAAGTTCAAATAGAAATTTGATCTTATATTTCTATATTTGAAATATGGAAAGTTGACAACTCTTAATAAGGATATGAATTGTAAAACCCAATAAAAAATGAAAAGGAGAAGGAAAATGTAGTTTATCAACATATGGTATCATCGAGTATTCGAGTGTGTTGAACCTCATACAAACATGGGAAGGATGTAAAAATCATGACTTAACCATAAATTACTTGTTGCAAGTACTTTATCTATATGACTACTATAGAGCATTTATGGCATGAGTTAGTTCATGCTTTATGGGTGTAGCTGCATCTATTGTAGTAATATATGCAAACTATGTCCCAACCTAATGTACCATCGACAGTATAGAATCCAAAAGTGAAACACGTTGTCCTTTCAGTTAGCAACAAGTAGGATATAGTGTGGATTGAGACACGTTGATAAGAACATCTGCATTAACCCCTTAATGACATCAATAATCCTCCAACAACATGCCAAGTATAGTTCACTAGAAAATCCTAATTATCTAGAATCTGAGCATTTGGAAATTGGAACTATAATTAAAACAGTTAAATGTTACACAATTACCCATGTAAACTTACAGATGGGGTAGGTAACAATGTCATTGCAACCCTATTTTTTTCATATGATTAGTACATATTGCCTGTGCGTCAAGGATGCAACTCTGAATAAGAATCTGCAACAACATATATATAAATGGCACACAAGACACACATAGGTAGGGAAAAGATTTTAAACAAGAAGAAGTCAACCAATTGGACAACGTAAATATGTTGAGCTAACCCATGTTAATAACTTGTCAGCAGAAAAGGCATCTACTTAAGTATTTGGAGAAAATAATCCACTAATCTAGCTTTACTTGAGAAGGCTTTGTCCAAGTAATTATCATGATATCATCCCAAGAAAATTAGCTATTGATAAGGCTGGAGGGCAATAACAAGGAGAACATTCAGTAAACTGAATAGAATCATGGGTAGAATCTGCAAAAGGTATTCAATGCAACCAATTACATATGAAAATAAATTAGGCCAATACCCCATTTCCCACCCAAAAAAAAAAAAAAAAAGCAAAAACCTTGTAATGTATAAATTCAATGTACAATAAATTACAAGTATATACTAAAAGGGAATATAAAATTTACCCATATGATGAAAAAATTAGACACCATTGCAACAAAGAAAAGATAAATTACTGAATCAATTGCAAAATAAGACATGCTTCTCATCATGTCTAAGTTGCCTATGGCATATATTATAAAAAGTAATGATTATAGAATATTAAGCACCCAAAATCAAGATCTTTATTTGTTTATAATTCATTATCCTACAAATTACTTGGCTACACTAAAATAAACTGCACCACAAATGCATATTAGGCAAAATATAGAGACACCCAAAGGTCTTTCTTCAAAATTCAATTTTAAGCCGAATAATAATATCTTCAACTTTTTATCTACTTATACGGCTTTAACAGAAGTATTACACCAGCTCTCACCTTGAAATTCCACACCTATTTCCCCAATTTTCAAACTATTCAAAGCAGAATAAAAGGAAAAATATATGTCATAACAAAACCAATTGGCACAGCAAAACTATACAGAAAAATATTAACTGAAATAGCTCAGTGAAGGAGTTTTCAAATCCCATAACATTTGGTTTCCCTACCTCATTAAGGTATAACACTCAACCAATTAACAAAATACCTTACAATATAACAATACTGACCATGTGCACCCACCATACTATAGTTTGGGATTTAATTACCACAACATATAGGAATAGCAATATTAATCAACCCCTATACATTTCTATCAACAAAATCAACCCCTATATATGACATTGAAGTTGTGCTGGTGTATATAGCCACCTCATGCAGTACATTGTTTCCATAGCATAATTATACAATAACATGTACTCTGAGCGGCAACCGTAACTTCTTGCTATTTTGGCCACTGCCAAACACCAACTCCTCCACATCACACACATCAACCTCACATAGCATCTCCAAAAAAGTGTTTGTATAGCACACATTTTCTCTATTCATTATATATTTAATTTGATTAAATTTGACAACAGTAGCATAAAGCAACAACAAAAAGTTCATGCAGAAAAAGTCCGTCAGTGCTTGTATTTGGTTATAACAATACAATGCTATCACATGGTAAATCATCTACTTAGAATTATTCTTCATCAAAAACTTCACACTAAGAACCCATATCATATGGATTGAAATCCATTAACAAAGCCCAAACAATCACACTATTCAAATTTTATACCAGTTTCCAACCTGCCATTGCTTCATAGTAGATCGATAGAGGAGTAAACAAGAAAGGAAAAGTACTAAACTACGAAACCAAGATTTCATTCATATGCTGACACGGTAACAAGCCAGCGACGTGTCCCATAAACAAGAAAATGTTTCTAGAAAATTGAGTATCAAAAATCAAGATTTTGTTTGTTTATCACTTATTATCCTACAGAGTTTACACTACGTAAAATTGCACCACAAATGCATAATTAGGCAAACCATAGAAACACCCAAATGTCTTTCTTTGCAATTCAATTTTAAGCCCAATTTCTTTGCAATTACTGCTATAAGGAAGAATACTAAACCGAAAAATGAGAAAATTGAGCACCTACTAGTTTCTTTCTGCCGTACCTCACAAAGGTATATAACGTTCAACTGGATCTTCCATAAAATACAAAGGACTGGGCCTGGGATAGTATTTGTTTTCTCCTTTTTTTTTCTCTTTTTTTTTTTTTTTTTTTTTTGGGTAAAGAAAGAAGATAACAGAGCCTATTTTTGTGAGGCTCTTTTGGGGCCCATTTTGACTGGTTTGGACTCTTTATTGCACAACATATTTCCACTAAGGCAGAATTAAGGTTTACCCAATGATCAGGTGGCCTGCTCCGATCACAAAATTAGTGTTTACTTTACGTGCTTCTTATGGTACAGTCTTGAGAGAAGCAAATATTGGGCATGAATTAATCTATCTTAATAATAAATTTCATTACTTATCAAAAAATAAAATTGCAATGAAGCAAATGCAGTCAAGCTCGGCCTAGAGTAACCACATGACTACTCTCATCTCGAATCAAATTGTTTAGTTTATCAGTTGCACATAGTCGTCCACTAACCTTTAAAACTTCACACTTTTATTTGTTAAAACAATTTTTTAAAATTTTTTACAATTAAAATAAATTGAATTTAGCAGCAAATCAAAAGACTAATTTCTTTGTATATTTATTATATTTTAGTTGTACATTCACATTTATACCTTAACACGTTTTTCTAAAAAAGCTTTAAAAAAAATTTACACCTGAAAGAAATTGAATTTTGTAGAAAATCAAATGGCTATTTCTTTCATTAATTTTTTTTTTTTTTTTTTTTTTTCCCAGAGAAGATTGTAGCTTTATTTAGAAGAAGATAAATTTAGTACATGATGAGTAATAAGTCGACTCAATCAACGGTAGATTTTCTTCTATCCAAGTTACAAAACTATCAAAATTTTCTACTTCTTTGACATATTTTACTAAAATATGTGCTGATCTATTCTCTTATTGTTACACATGAGGGACTCTAGCTTACTACTGAAAGGTTTGGAGTTTCTACCCCACCCCTTCTAAGATGTTTGAAATAGATAAACCCATGAGGGCATCAGATATAATCTTTGAATCATTTATATCCAGTCATATGAATTTATACAAGAATATCCTTATACTTAAATATGTTTATCTTATGTCTAGTTTTTTTTTTTTTTTTTTTTTTTTGGTAAACATACATGTTAGCACCATCCTTCGTTCAGCCTCTATGTCTTCAGGGTGGAAGCCTACCTCTCTTTAATGAGACTTGACATATATTTTGGATAAGGGTGAAGTATGAGCCATTTGCATTGCACAACTATTTATTCAAAAGAAATTATAAAAGTAAAACTATTCATTAAAAAAACAAAGAAATGGTAAAAACATATTACTTCCTTGCATGTTGAAAAACAAATGAAGAAGAAATGATTAAAGAGTTTTCTGCCTTGCTTTTTGCTAGAGCACTCTCATCAGGTGTGCTAAATGTGCTAAATGCTATAATATTTGGCATTTGGCACATCAAACTCCAAAATATGAGCTTCATCAAGTGTTCTATATGTGCCATTTTTTTGGAACATGCCACAGTACGCTCTCAAATTTGAGAACATACTGTTTACCTTTACCATAATTTATATTACTTTTTTATTCTCGCTAGGGTCAATGCCTCTGTCTCCTTATCTCCTCTTTCTTCCCTCTGTCTCCTCATTCCTTCACCTAAATGTATCTGCTCTCTCTCTCTCACTTCATTTCTTTGCTCTCTCTCTCTCTCTCTACTCCACATCACTGTCTCCCTCTCCGACGAAACCCAAGCCGGAGCATCAAGCCACGCCACGCCACACCACACGAACCCGATCTACACTCTCAGATCGCCGTCCACCAACACAGCCACACAAACCCGACCCACCACATCCACAACCCATGGCCTAATCACCATGCCGCCGAACTTGTTGTGCCATCCACCACATCATCGGAATCTCCCACCATCGGATTTCTCTTAATCGGCCTGCAGTGGTGGGTTTTGCTTTTGGATTTGTTTGATTTGGGATGTGGGTTTGTTTGATTTGGTTGTGTTTTTTGCCGTGCCGATCTCTCTGGTTGTGTTTTTTTTTTTTTTAATTGAGATGGCGTTGGTGGATGTGGGTTTGTGCCGGTGGTGGTTGTCGGTGTTATTACGGCAATGGTGGTTGTGCCGTTGTCGTTGACGATGAGGATGAGGATGATAGGGAGTAATTAATATATTATTTTAATATATAGTAAATATTATTTTAATGTATAGAATTGAAATATAAAACATTAGATAAATGGCATGTTATAAAATGATGTGTTAAAATGATAAAGTAAGTTTTTGATATGTTAAAATGGCATTTTTTATAAAAGAGCTGATGGGAATGCTCTTAGCGTTCATGTATGATGTAACCCCACCAACTGAGGAAGTCAAAAATAATTGGTCTCTCTGCTCAGCCCTACAGAATTGGAATATTGTAGAAGAAAGCATTTGTGGTATGAGGATCAAGGAACTTTTCTACAGGTCACTTGCTCAGTCCAGCTACATCCGAAGGTGATTTTTGAAAGTGCAACAGGATTGCTTGAGGAATATCAAGGCTTAAACGCTACGCAACGGGTATAGCTGGGTCTGGTAACTAGTGTGGGAGTTGGGACTCACTTGCATGATAGTATGTATATCGGTTTTCATTTGGGACATCACAGCATGTTTCGCTGATGTCCCCCCCAGTGCTAGATGATTCGGTCTAGCCTTACTTTGTATACTTGGTTTAGTTCAAAATTTAAAATAAAAGTTTCTATTGTTTCGGGTTCCCAAAAAAAAAAATGTAACGTTTCTTTCATCCAAATTAGATTCTTCTTTCTCTACATCATTTTTCTTTTTCTTCATTTTTCTCATCAACATCCTCTTCTTCATTAGCACTTGCCTCTGACTCAATCAACCTGCATTGTAACATACAACATTAGATTTTATATGTAACTAACACTTTCAGGTTAAGATGATCATAGAGTTACATGAGGATATTATGCTATCATGAACGTCCATTTCTTATTAGTACGGAAAGCTGCTCCCACAATATCAACTACCACCATAGCTCTAAAAGATATGGATGGTCAGGAAATTCAAATTCGCATCATATTAGGTTTTTTTTTTTTTTTTTTCAAAAAATGTGTTCAAAAAATTTTCAATTATACTTACTTTCCATTTCTTTTAGCTTTAGGAACTTCTCTTTCAATCTCAACATCCACATCAATGGCTCGTTTCAGGGGAAGAATCTGATTTTTCTCCTCCTACATGAATATATGTAGTTATGATAATTTACATGGATAACCTTATAAACAAATCCAATAATTAATAGTTGTTATTGACACAGTATACCTGTTCATGTTGCAACTGCTTATACACATGATCTTCAAACACGTGAATGGCTGTGAAATTTTGTTTTGTAGTGTTGTTTGGATTGATTTTTATCTGGAACATGTATGTTTTTCCAAGTAAATTCTTTATTGGCTTTGGAACAACATCCTCATCATCATCCTCATCCTGTCATATGGGGGTTTATATATATATATATATATATATATATATAGACACACACACACACACAAAAAATTCATTTGTTATACCAAATATTCGAAAGATATATGGAAATCTTAAAAATCATGATAAGTTCATAACCTCAAAAAGTGTTACAAAGCTATAAATATTATACCTTTATTTCTGTAGTATAGACTTGTGTAGCAGGAATACGAACAATTTTCTCTGCTTCCTTGTCAAATACCACAAATATTGTGCTGCCACTTTCATCCTTGACATGTAATTCTAATCTGTACCTGAAGTTTTTGGCAAATGTGTAAGTTTCTACAATATATATTTTATATGTAATATATTTTAATCTTTTTCATAAACTAGAACTAACCTTATTGTTGGAGAAGAAAATTCTTTCTTGCAACTTTCACACCAAAATGTAGATCCAATTGTCTTAGCCTTTTTAGGACAATCAGTGCATGAAATATAATGCCATCCATTTTCAGCATTTACTTTTTTCACAACAGCCATACAATAGAAAATCGCTTCCTACAGTAATTTTTTTATTAGTATATAATACATGTAACTTTGTCATTAATCAAATACTTATTTAGATTTTTAACTTACCTGGGATTTTGATTGCTCAAGAAATTTTATAATTTCGTGTATTGTCCTCTTATCTTTTACCACTTCTTCAAAATCCCAGTGGATGTAATCCTTCTGATTATCCAAGTTGATAACCTTTGTTGTAGAGGTGGAGGACAACGAAAGTTGGTCTTATTACATACAAGAAAAGTTAATAGTCAGCATAGCATTTAACTGAACCATACAAATAGCATAACGAACTAAATTATGACATATATATTCTTACTCTTGAATGATTTCACAGTTGTTGAAGTAATTATCAAAATAGTTGATTTTGATCTATCCATGCATACATCTTCTGTGATACTTTCTGCAAGGTCTCCCCACAATGTAATCTGAATTTTAGGTTTCCTGCATTTTGGGTTATTTTAAGCCTTTTTTCAGTATTTGATAAATTTCCTATTATTAGGATTAAAAAATCATTTGAGTCGAACGAACCTTTTGTCTTCAATCTTAATGATCCTTCTCTTCAATGGCCTTCCATTTTTGTCTTTCTCATACACAAGGGAAATGGTTGACACTTTTCCAATAACATCTACATAATTTACATGATCAAATACATCAAGGACATACAACTTTATTTTTTTCCTTTAATCAAACCTTTCAATTATATGAATATAGAGTTAATATAACAAAATTTATAAGCATCAATACCTGTTAAGTGGACCTTTTTGTCACACCGACCACTCAAATGTTCAAATAGAACACATTCAAATTTATATTTTGGGATTGAAGGATGGTCTGACTCTGCTGGTTTAACTATTGTTGTTGCATAGAACTTGATCATATGTTCATTGGTGACTATTTTGTAATCAATCTGGTAAGGAATAACAGCAAAATTCTTTATGTAATAGATGTTGCCTGCTTGTAGTGATTCCCTGAATTGATGAACAAATGCATCCTTGATCCTTGCATGTATGTGATTGCCCTTATACAATCATGAATTAAACAATCAATCATTATAACTAATTTTTTTTTTTAAAGCAATATCATTAACATAAAATTTTTTTTTTTAAGTTGTCTAGTTTATAGCTGACGTATGGTTGTATGAGCATTTAACCTGTTCATTGAGCAAGACCATATCCAGGCTCAGAAAATCTTTGTTCTTGAGATTGTAGAAAAACAAAAAGTTGTCTAGTTTAGAGTTGATGTATGGTTGTATGTGCATCTGACCTGTTCATCTAGCAAGACCATATCCAAGCTCATAAAATCTTTGTTCTTGAGATTGTAGAGATCCCATAGTCGTGTGACTCGAGCCTTAATCTTCCAATTCTTTTTGTTACCATTGAGCTCATGAAGTAAGCTATAATCACCTTTCATCTTACCTATATTGAAGGCATAGGCTGATTTAATAAACTATGTCAAAGTAAATAGAAAAATAGATTGAAAAGGGAAGGGAGTTCGATACTAATACTGATTAAGAGACAAACAATTAATTGTGTTTGATGCAAATGAAACCCAATGTGTAAGTGCTTAATATATAGGGCAAGTATCATTTGCTAATGCAATGAGTTGGAGCTTGAAGGGCTTGAGTATTATGGTAGCTTAGCTGCTTAGGCTAGAAGGGTCTAATGCAAACTTGTACTGTAACTATTCACTAGTGGAGGTCCAACAGTGGTGTCATGGAGAGGTTTTTACCATAAGACTCTGGGTTTTTCACTTCACACATTTGGTGTTTTCATGTGGTTTGCTTCTCTTTATTCCGTTTTTCATATTGCTTTACTTGTTTTAGTTGCTACTTGAATATGCATGCAATGTGAAATTGGCTAATTACTTATATTGGACATTAATTGTTAGTTTAGGCTATAAGTGAATAAGCCATAAAATTGGGTATGTGGGATCTAAATATATACCTAGCGTGTTAGGTAGCATTTTTTTCAATTTGATATTGAGGGTAGCTGCCAATTACAAATCATTAAAAACATGTTAGAAAATAAAATATGAACATGAACTAAATTCAGATTGTTTAGCTGGTGTACTATGACTAATATATATTGTTAATAAAAGTAAATGGTATGTAACTCATAGTCATAGACCTAAGAACTATCACTTTGAAGCCCTGTTTTTTTTTTTTTTTTTTTTTTTTTTTTTTTTTTTTTTTTTTTTTTTTTTTTTTTCTGTCCAACTAGGAAATCAATTTTGGGCTTTTAACACAAAGACGTGTGGAAAATCTACTTAGATAAGGAAACAGACCTATTGAATATCCACTTCTAAATACTAGCTTAAATGAATCTATTAAGAAATTGGGGTAAAATTTTATAAAGATTATGTGGGAGAAACTTCTAAGTAATTGATTAGATTACTGATCATATATTCTTCTCTTTCTAGCCCAACTAGCTCGCCCACAACAGATATGATCATCAAAGTATAAAAGTTTGATAATTTCAACAAAAAAAAAAAAAAAAAGCTCTTGGGAGTTGTTGCTTAACTGTAAAATTAATTGGAGATAACAAAGTAGTCATTAAATACATACTCTTTTTTGTAGGGCAAACCACGTATATTGCTAGCTTCTTTTAGAGATACCCTCCATATTTGCACTTTGTTCATGTTGAATTTTTTTTTCATGCTTTTCCAATGCTTCACCAAACTTTCCCTTTTGGTTACATACTACTGATGGATCTATCTTACAATCTGACCCTTCTTCCTACACTTGAGGATTTTGACGAGCTCATCCAAACACCACGTAGTTTTTTTTTTTTTTTTTTTTGAGAAACTCCTTCTACTTTTTTTAATCCATCAATTCTCCTATTTTTCACAGCTTACGATGGAACGTAGAGAAAATGTCTAATTATATAAATATAAATATACATATATATATATATATATTTTTTTTTTTTAATTTAGTTTTATCAATATAGTTGGCTATTGTAAATTGTAATTCTACCTCTAATTTTTTTTGTAGGGTCACAATTTGGGGTCCAAGTCCAAAATGTATGGAGTCTTGGTCCAATGAGCCCAATATAATGAATTTGTAGAGAATAGGTCAAAGAACTAGGTCCTAATGAGTTGGGCAACGACTAGTATTGAATTGCATGACGATCAAACACAAATAAAGGATGCTGATATCAATAAACTTTCAGTCCGAGGAGGTTAAACCTGTATATAATGATCACTCTTGGATATCAAAATGATTTAGATTGCTATACTATTTTTTTTCTCTCTATTTTTCGATCCCCTTCTCATGGAGGGTCTCTCACATTATATAGCTCCTTTTGGGTCATCTTGATCCTACACTTGTTGATTATCTGAGTCTCTACTTGAGTGCCCGTCCCATCAGACACCCCTTTCAGCCTTCTGTGAGTTGTGATAGCCAAAGCAACACTGTTCAGAGGTCTTCTTCACATAAATGCGGCCAGAAAAGTAGTTGCAATGCATTTAATGCGGTGGTAGCAGCTTTTCCTTAGATATTTTGAATTTCCTTATTTCTCGTATGTTCATGAGGCACATTCCTATCGCTAGAACCTTTTGGAGGGTCACTCTAATTGCTAGAGTACACACTTGAGTTACGTTCGTCGTATCCGACGAGGTATTTCTCCTCGGATCATTTTTCATTCATTCCCTGCTTATGAGACTTTAACTGGAAATCCCTCAACAACTATTTGCCCCTCCTCAGACTTGTCAATGTCCCGGATGAAGCCCAAAGCCCAATATATGATCTTGGGCCCTTACCCCTACAGTTTTGTTTGTTGTTTCATTTTTCTTAATTAGCCTGTTGTTTGAATAATATATATATGA
Organism: Quercus tomentella; assembly: GCA_028535165.1. NCBI lineage: Eukaryota > Viridiplantae > Streptophyta > Magnoliopsida > Fagales > Fagaceae > Quercus > Quercus tomentella. The sequence continues at coordinate 18,009,537 of JAPQVY010000089.1, read as the reverse complement.
ATATAAAAAATATTGTCGTGTGGAAGAGATAATTTTGTATTTGGTTTTTTGTTGATGTTTTAGTGGTACTATTGCAAAGATGAGAGAATTTTAAGATTTACTCTGTTGCAAAATTGGTTATATTTCTATTTGGTGAGTGAAATTAAATATGATCCATTGTATTCTTAAAGATATGTTCCCATTTTTCAACTCCTAAGAGCATTCCCATCAAGTGTGTTAAATGCCAAATATTTGGCATTTGACACACCAAACTCTAAAAAACCCTCTTTATCAAGTGTTTTAAATGCTATAATATTTAGCATTGATGAACAGTGCAATCACAAATTTGAGACCACAGTGTTCACCAATGGTAAAACTTATATTATTTTTTTATTTAGGTAGGGCCAGCTTTTTTTTTTCTTTTCTTTTCTTTCTTTCCTTTTCACCCTCTCTCTCTCTCTCTCTCTCGTGCTTTTCGTCCCATCTCTCTTTCACTCTCTCCGCCTCCCCATTTGCTTTTCTCTTTGCATCTCGAGTTCATGGGTCTTGGGTGTGGCCGGGTTGAGTCGGCGTTCTTGAGGCAGACCCTAATGTCGGCGTGGAAGAAGATTTACAGTGCCGGGTCTTGGGTGTGGTTGGGTCTTGATTTGATTTACAGTGCGAAGGAGGACATCAAGCCAAACCATGGAAGAAGATGACAACGGGGAGAAAGTGGTGTCTGTGTCCGTCAGATCGAGTCTAGATCGGCAATTGACGGTGCCATCAAATCGGGTCTTCCATGGGAGGACCAAGGAGTTAGAATCTGATGGTTTGTATTCGTGTGTGTGGGTGCCTGCTACAAAGTTGAAGAAGGGATGAACTTTTTTTTTTTTTTTTTTTTTTTTTGATTTTGGTGGTTGGGGGTTGAGGTTGTTGTTGGTGGTGGTGTCTGTGACTGTGGCCGGTGTTGGCAGTGGCAGTGAGTTTATTGGTAGTGAAAGAGATGAGGATGAGAATAAAAATTAATATTTGTGGCTATTGGTATTAGGGTGAGGCTGGGCTGCGGTGGTGGCTGGCAGTGGCTAGCCTTGGGTGTGAGTTGTGCCGTGGGTTGAGAAAGATGGAGAGACAGTGGGAGAGAGAGACAGAGGGAGAGTGAGAAATAATTTTAAAAAATGAATAAAAATATTAAAGAAAGAATATTTAAATGAAGTTGTAAAAAAAAATAGAATGTTTGATGTTTGGTATATTGTAAAATGAGTGTTAAAATTGTAAAAGTAGTGTTTTGAGATTGTAAATGCTAAAATTTTTACAATTGTTGATGAGAATGCTCTAATATAACAAGTAGCCTTTTTATTTTTAATTTTTTTTTTTTTTTTGAGGCATGTAAAGAATGTTTACAAAACTCTTTTTGCACCGCATCTTTAGTATCCTTTATTATTTTTTGTTTTTTGCAATTTTTACTTTGTTCAACTTTTCATCTTCTTCAACTATTATCTTCTTAATTCAAGCTTTCATCTACTCTGATCATTGTTTTTTTTTTTTTTTTTTTTTTTCATTTGATTCCCTCTATAGATTTTTAAATTTTCTCATTTATATCTTCTTAAATTCTACAATGTTTTCACTTTGTTCAACATTTCATCTACTCCACCATTCCTCTTCCATTTTAATTTTCAGATAAATTTCTTATTATTTCATTTCCACCCTCCTCTATTCCTTCCAAGTTGTCCACAACAAAAGAGGTCAATACTCTCTCTCTCTCTCTCTCTCCAATTTTGTTTCTCTTTTGGTAGATTTTTTTATTATTTCAACCACTTATTTTTTCCGCTAATGGTTCTTTTTGTTATTGTTGATTTAATTGCCACATGACATTTGTTTCTCTTTTTGGTAAATTTGTATAGACTTTTATGTATATGTAGGTATTTTGGTATTCTAATTCTAATTCTTGATCAAAGTTCTTTTTCTTTATCCCATTGGTTTGTTTTACAATGATGCATATATAGAAACTTAATTCTAAGATTTTGCTAATAATTGTTTATTTGATAATCTTTGTTGGTGGACAAATTTGTAATTTCTGCAAAGATAATAACCTCGATAGATTATCAACAACAAATTATTTTCCTAATTGGTCTAGTTAATCATTGTTAAGTTTTATTAATTTTTTAGATACGTTTTCTAGTGTTTTGGATTAAAGGGTAGAAAAAATAGGGTTTAAGAAAGTTCGTTTAAAACTAAAAGAATAATTTCCAAATTTTATATAGTACATTTTAAAGATAACAAAAAATTATAAATAAATTTTTTTTAGAAAGAAATAAATTTTATTACAAATGAATATTTTCACTAACTTGTCTTTTGAATTCCTACTCAAAATTGTATTGTTTTTCATTTTAGTATGACATAAATTATATGTATGATATATGATAGATATATATATTACATTTTTTATTGTTCCAAAATAAATGAAAATATGATTATGAAATACACTACTCTTTATTAAATTAGTCCAAATTGCAAAAAAATAAATTTAATAAGATCACCATTAAAAAAAAAAAATTTATCACGCGCAATGGGCGGGTTTGCGACTAACTACATCATAAAAATCCAAGTTTGTATCTATACATCAATCCATCCAAAACTAGGAAAAATAAATAAAACCAAACCAAAACAAAAACACTAGCAGTCAAGCTTTCATATTTGTGTGTTTGCTTCTCAAGAGACAACCTCCTATCCTCCTGTTTGATGCAAAAAAATTTCAACCTGCTGCTAATGCTTCTAATGAACAATAACAATAGAGTCCAACCAATAAATGTCAATACAGTTGTGCCATTTGTTCACTAGCACTCTCTCTGTATTACATTTGAAAAGGCCTCCTTAATGAAAGCCTAATAGCAATAGTAATAAGCCAATGCTAACAACCAACAAGTACCTTGCACCAATCTCTAGATTTACAAATAAAACAAGTGTCATGCCACTTAGATTTTCTTTTTTCTTTTTCTTTTTTTGGTGGAAAGGAAATTATCACTAACAACTAACTGAACTAAGCAACCTCCAAAAGGATTAAACATGATTGTCATACATAGTGCCAACAGAATCAAAACTAAGGAGCAGAGCAACATCCGATGGGGGACTCTACAAAAACAACAGAATCCTAAGATAGAAGGGCACAACTTTTAGCTAGTGCATCAGCACATTTGTTGGCTTCCCGATAGCAGTGTTGAACACAAACTAGAGGAATTTCCTTCAATCCTTCTCTACAGTCAGCCACAAAAGCATCATTACTATTGGAGAAAGTTTCTCTGCAAACTGAATTGCAGGAACTCTCTCCAAACCGTGAGATGTCAAAAGAAAAAAATGACACCTGTCCCACTCACTAAAACTAAAATTCAAGAGAACTCCGTTAACCCAAACGTTAGGCATTCTCCCGTTAATGGACTGAGCTATATTTCCCCCTCTTTTTTTATCAAAACAGTAACTATTTCCCACCATAACCAAAACTTCTGCAAATGAAAATGCTCAGTCCATAAACCACACCAGTCACTCACACTCTCTCTGTCTCCTTCCTTCAGCCTCATACAGCTCAAATCCCTTCTCCATCTCTTTCTTTCGTTCTTTTCCCTTTCTCTCTTCAATTGATCTCAGCCACACTCAACCAATGCTCCCTCCGCCTGTCTCCCCCGATCATTCCATTGTTTCCGATAGTCCCACCCATCCACCACTCTTCACCGTTCCACTCATCCAATCCCTTCCCTCTCAGTTGGCGCCACTCCCTCCAAACCTCTCTCATTCTGCCGTTCCCACTCCCTTCCCCCTTCTCTCTCTCTGCCTTCCCCATCCCCCACCCAACTTGTCCCCGCCGAGAACCACCTCTCCATACCCTTCTTTCTGTGGCAATCTTAATGATGAAGACGGTTATTTTCGCGGTTATCTCTGTGATGAAGACAAAGATGATTCTTTTGGTGGTAATCTCTGTGACGAACACAAAGACGACGATTCCTTTCGCAATAATCTTTATGACGAAAACAGGGACGACTGCTCAACCTTTTTCAAGGTTTGTTTTCCATTAGCAGATTTGAGATTTTTATGCATTGGTTTGTTATTTCTATTGTTGTTCATTGTTTGTGATTGATTTTCAAAGTTTGAATATTGGAGCTTGCCTGATCTTAGTTGAGTTTTGTAGCTTCGAATTTTGGGTTGAAAAAACTTAGCTACAGTTTTACTTAGGTTCATGTAAAAACTGAGAAATCTAAATAGAATTGAGAGGATTTCATTGATTGAGAGAGAATTACGAGAATTACAAGAATTGGGAAAAGAATGAATGAAATCAATAGGTGCTCTGTTTTATATACACAGGAAAATATAACTAACTCCCTAAAGGCGCCAAAAAAAAAAAAAAAACAGTTATTTGAAACTTCTAGAAACTGTACATGTGTTAGTCTTTGTGTAACAACCTCCTTGATTCACGGAACTTACTCCTTCAATGCTAAGTGAATTATCCGTAGTTTATCTTCCTTTTTCTTGTCTTGTTCTTTCTGCTGGGTTCGGAGGGATAGCAATTATGCAGCCCATGTATCTGCAACATTTGCTTTGAACTCTAGGGACCATTTTTATTTTTCTAATGGCAATCTCCCACCAAGAGCTTTAAAAATTGTTTAATTGTGTATTTAAAAATTTAGCAAGCAAATAAAATGAAGATTATATAGTGTCTCTGTAGATTTTGATTCGTCTTTGTATTGTACCTCAGTGGTTTCTAGCATTAATGTTTTTGTTGTGCAATGTAATAAATTTTCTACGTTGTTTCCAAATAAGGTGGCTACCAATGATCCAATACTATCACATAAGTCAACTTTAACTCCACACCTAAAATGAATAATGTAATAAATGAACAATTCAATAGCAGGAGTTCTTTATGGAATTAATGACTAAATGAGAATTTACATATTTGATAGTGTACATGCCAAGGTTTAGCCACAACCTCTTCTTTGCAAAATATACATCTAAAACACTAGTACTTTTGTTACACTTGTTGTATGCTATGTAGTAGAATTTCTGGTCCAACTTGCTAATAGAGATTGATGCCTTGACCCAAATATTCACTTGCTGCGTTAATTGATTGCCATATTTATCTTTCTAACTCATTGGTTTTTTATTCAATCAAAATTTATATAAGAGAGAAAAATTATCTTACCATTTTAAGCAAACTTGGTATAGTAGAAATTTTTGTAAAATTTTTCATTAGTGGCATTATAGAGTTATTGGATGAAGATGAGAGATAGAGTTTTTTGCTAATGATATCTTCCAATAAATTTTCATTCTCAGTAGCCTTATAGGAAAGAAAAAATAATAGAGGTTTATAAATATGCACATAAAAATGATTAAGAATCTCAGTGGAAGCTTATAAATATGCACAAAAATGTTTGTGACTATCAGTAGCACTATGTGCAGGAAGCAAATATTGTCTCATTCCATTGTATGAAAACCACTTATGTAACAAAAAATTACATACAACAAGCAAAGGTTGTCTCATTCCATTCTATTCAAGGCATCTGATGCAAGCTTTGTGGTCTGAGCAATGCATTCCTCATCAGCAAATGCTGCACTGCTTGCTGCCCTCTTGGCTTGACCAGTGCATCTAGCATCAGCAACTGCTGCACTGCCTGCTACTCTTGTGGCTTGGCTAGTGCATCACTCATCAGCAGCTGCTACACCACTTGCTACCTTTGGCTTGGGTTATGCAACTCTGCTATGGGATGTTGCTTGCACTTTTAATAGTTTACTAATTAAATTCAACTATTTAGGGGCAAATACATAGTTAAATTTAATTGGAGAACATAAGGTATAACATTGAACCAGGTGTATCTAAGTTTTGTTCTTTTTTGTAACTGGGTATCTAGGAAACAAAAGTATATACTTACTAAAATAGATACTGATTTCAGCATAGATTTGAGGCTTTCTTTGTTATTTGGAATTATGTTAACTACATGAAAATGTTAGTTTTGTATCTTTGTTGAAGTATATGTTTCCTTTACTTAATCTGTTGTTGTGCATCAGCTCATTTACGTGTATCAGCTCATTTACGTGTTTTTTTTTTTTTTTTTTTTTTCATATGCAAATTTATTTTCCTAATCTGCTAACTTTTTTTTTTTTTTTTTCTAAATTCAAAAGGAGGCTCAAGTAGTACCTACTCATGGAAGCCCAAAAAAATCAAGCACTGCAATAGACGCTCCAAAAATTGGCATGAAATTTGATTGTGATGATAGTGCATATGAATTTTACAAAGATTATGCCCACCAAATTGGCTTCAGTGTACGGAAACAATTTATAAAGAGAGGAAATATGGGACAAGTCATAAGGAGAACATTTTGTTGCTCAAAAGAGGGTGAACGAGGTGTTGACAAACGCCAAGAACAGGTACATTTTCATCGCCCAATCTCACGAGTAGGTTGTTTAGCACAAATGACATGTCAACTTCAAAAAGATGGTACGTTAGAAGTTGTTTCTTTTCATGAACAACATAATCATGAGTTTGCTCCTTCACTAATGAAACATATGTTAAGATCAAAAAGAAAAATTGCACCTGCTCAAAAAGCTATTGCAAATGATGCAGAGAAGTCTGGAATATCAATAAAACAAACTATAGATTTATTGAGCATGCAAGTTGGTGGTCATGAAAATCTTGGTTTTTTAGATTATGACTATAAAAATCATGTACATCGTGAGAGGAGAAATGCTTTGAAGAAAGGTGACGCTCGTGCTATGATGGAATATTTTCATAATATGCAATTAGAAGATCCATCTTACTTTTATTCAGTACAAGTTGATGATGATGGTCTAATATTGAACATATTTTGGGCTGATGCTAGATCAATAGTTGATTATGGCCACTTTGGAGATGTTTTGTGTTTTGATACAACTTATAGGACAAATCAATATGATCGACCCTTTGCTCCATTCATCGGGGTTAATCATCACAAACAAACAACCATCTTCGGTGCAGCTTTACTTTATGATGAAACCATAGAGTCATTTAAGTGGTTGTTTAAAACTTTTTTGAGTGCAATGTCAGGGAAGCAGCCAAAAACTATACTTACAGATCAGTCTGCTGCAATGGCTAAGGCAATAGCAGAGGTATTTGCTGAATCGAATCATCGTTTATGTGTATGGCATATTTATCAAAATGCTGCTAAGAAACTAAGTCATGTATTTCATTCATCAAAGCACTTTGCAGCTGATTTGAGCACTTGTATGTATGATTATGAAGATGAAGATGAATGGCTAGTTGCATGGAATAATATGCTTGAGAAATATGATCTTACTAATAATAAATGGTTGTGTGGGATATTTGATCTAAAAGAAAAATGGGTCATGGTATATGGTCGACATATGTTTACTGCTGATATGAAAAGCACCCAACGTAGTGAGTCAATGAACAATGTGTTGAAAAAATACTTGAAATCGAAATATAATTTTTTGCCTTTTTTGGAACATTACTCTAGAGTCTTGGTTGATAGAAGACGTCAAGAACTACAAGCTGAGTTCAAAATGAGGCAAACAACACCAGTTTTACAACTTGATGTGGAGATGTTGAGACATGCTGTAAAGTTGTACACCCCAAAAATGTTCAAAATGTTTCAAGATGAATATATGAAGATGGGAGATTGTACAATTTTCAAGGTTAGTAAATCTGATACTATCATTGAATACAAAGTTAAATATAGGCAAAAAACTCAAGAGCACCTTGTTAAATATGAAGCCTCAACAACTAATGTTCAGTGTAGTTGCATGAAGTTCAGTTTTGTAGGAATTCTTTGTGTCCATGCTTTGAAGGTTCTTGACAAAAAAAACATTCAGATTCTTCCAACTCATTATATATTGAAAAGATGGACACAAGATGCAAAGGTTGGTTCTATCAAGAACTATCATGGTGTTGATATTAAAGGTAATGCTCAAGAGTCATTGGGAAAGCGTTACTCTCATTTATGTCACAATTTTCGTGAAGTTTCCATACTTGCAGCAGAATCTGAGATTATGTATGATTATGCCAAAAAATGTTCTGAAACATTATTGAAGGATTTGCAGGAAATGAGGAAAAAATGTTATTCCCTTAGCATAGAGGATCATTCAAAGGTCCATGATGAAGTTGTTCTTGAGGATGTTTTACAAGGTGATAATGGATGTCAATCCCATGAGGGCATAACTTTTCAGGATATACGTGGAATTAAAACAAAACCTACTGTTGGACGTCCAAAATCAAGGTTGAAAGGTGTGTTAGAACGGCCAAGAAATCCAAAATCTCAAAGAAAAAAGGCATGTGAGTCAAGACAAGTTCAATCACTTGGAGGCCTAAATAAAGTAAGATATGCTACATTGCACTATAATATATGAATCTATATGTCTACAAATTTATTTTAAGTTTATGTGACAATTATTCTTTGCATATGTTATAGGCCAATTCCTCATTTGACATTAATTCTCTTGAAGAAAATAGTAATGTTAAACAAGTTTCACAGTTGGTGGATAATTTCACTCAGGTATGAATCTTTGGGTTTGAGTTTTCAAGTACTTTTCAACCTACCGATAATAATCACTGTGCATTTTCTTTTCCTGGATAATTACCAACTTTAGGCCTTTGACAATCCCCCCCCCCCCCCCCTCTCTTTAAGAAGGAAAAAAAGAGAAGGAAATGCTTCCTTCCTGTAACAAAGCTTAATTGACTATGTGGGAGAATTAGTTATAAGAATTTGTTTGTGTGTGTGTGTGTGTGTATATTGAATGAACACCTCACTACTTGAAATAATAAGATATACATGTCATTGACGTAAATTTGTTAAAATGTAGGAATCTGTCTTTTGTAGTCATTTGGTTGGACAAGACTATGTTGTTGGACAAATTGTTGAGACAAATCAGGTATACATATTCCTTGTGATTTTTGCTACAACTTGAACCTATATTTTTCCTAAGTTTTTTTTTTTTATACATATATTTATATTTGGTGGCATATTTGCAGGTTTCCGTAGCTCTTGATGATAATTTATAATCCTTGAAGAACACCATATTGGAGACTTTTTGAATTATATTTTTGCAAAGCATGTCTTAGTTGGCAAGCTAGTCCATATTTTTGGACAATTTTTTGTACAGCCAGTGGACAATATATGATACACACAAATGACAGCTAGTGGACAACAACATATTGGACAATTTGTTAGAAATAATATCTAACAATTTTTGTAACTAATGAAGCTACTCAAACATGTTAGGTTCTATATTTGCATGTTTGAGTAGCTTCTAGTTAGGCACTAATGATATATGTAAAATGACATATTTTTAAATGCAATGGAAATGTACATTTCTATATGTTAAGATCCATATGTGCATAACTGCATATTATGTAATGAAAAAGTTTTGTACATGCCTTTTTTGTTTCATTGCTAAGTGGTGTTCATTTTTGGATTTTATGTTTCAAGATGACTTTATTTCATGCTTCAGAATCTATAAACTAGAACAAATTGACATATTATAAAAGCTTTATAACTTTTTAGATTGCATGTTATGTTTGCAACTTCTTCAAAACAAGTGAATAATTCACTGTTAGCAACTTCTCTCACTTTTAGCATAATTCACTGTTGATAGAGGTGAAAAATTGAAGCAAATATCTCCCACTTTTCAACAATGATATCTGCATTATGCCTTAAGTTGTGCTCATCTCTAAGAATATCAGTTAACACACATTCCATATACAAAGTCCAATGGAAATTTTTTTTTATTTTTGGTTAAAAGACAATAACATTAAACTAAAAAGCTACATCCAGTTCAGTACAAAGTTTGTTAAAAAATACACTATTACAGAAATCCTCCAAAGCCTTAGCTAAGTCTACAGGTGGACTTGTAAACAAAATGAAATCTAGTTCTTGGTCAGCACCTATTCTAGCTATCAAATCAGCGCCTATTCTAACTCAACAATAAGGCAAGGCATACATAAACTCGTGGATTTCGTGGTGAAGTCACACAATACATAAACTCCAATGTTTGGTTGTGGATCTCCATAGGCAGATTTGGATTTGGATTTTTCCTGTTGAAGACGTATGACTTTCTGCTCTTCCATATACTTCACACAGCAAAGTTGAAATAACTTTTGTCTTCTTGTTCATTTTCAGTTCTTGGTTTTCTTTTCATTTTCCTGCTTACCCTTGCTTACATCCATCATCCCATTCCCTATATGTTGAAATAATCATGATAAAAAAAAAAAAAAATTAAACATCTTATAGATGCAAACATTACATGATATGACATATATGATAAAAAATAATAAATATAATAAGGCCAATGGTGAATATAGTTTTCAAACATAACTTATTAAGGGATAAAAGCAATATGAGAGCTTCTAAACCATAGTATAGAAGCTTGTATTAGCTAGTCCCTTTCTACTAAAATACAGTACTCAAACCACATGTACATGTCAAATAGCCCATGGTTTTTTTTTTTTTTTTGGATAATGGGAGTTATATATAAATGAACATGTAGCACTCAAATTTGTAACATTATGAAGTCCGTTACAAAGTTTAGTGCAAAATTTCACAAAGGAAAATCTAGTAATGCCATTTTATACATTATGGTTCTTGATTAGTGTTTTCTCTAGTTTGATTTAGACTTTAATCTATTCAAAGAAACTTATTTTAGCATTTACAAAGCAAAAAAGAAAGTTTGAACTTTATACCACCTTTAAGCCTTTATAGACCTCTAGCATCAACAATTTTCAAAACTTCAATTACGACAATAGATTAGACAAAATAACATGACTTAGCACCTTTAAGCCTTTGACAATTGTGATCACAGTACATTAAACAATGTTTTTCTTAACAGCTTGTATCTCTCAGCTTGGTATTTGCTTTCCATAACAAAGGCTGCAAACCTAAGAGCTACTATTAAGAACAAGTGCAGCGACTTTGTCTTTCAAAATACAAAGTACAAGACTTCACAAATTGCCGGATAAATGATTAGGAATTTCAACTAAGCCATCCAAACATAACAGCCTATTGCATTTTGGTTACCCATTCAATCATTGCATAGAAAGTGCATAATGCATTTACATATAATACAAATATATATATATATATATATATATATTTTTTTTTTTATCAAACTACTAATTAACACATCACAATTTTAATGCCTACCCACAAACTATGAAAATCCACATATTATTTAAGCATGAGTTTGAACTTTGAAACCATTCCCTTAAGTCTGCTCTGAATTATGCAGTAACAGGAAGTATTGGCTAATTGTTTCTGCTTTAACACAAGTCTGTAATGGCCTTTCAATTATCCTATCGATTTTTTATTTTCATTCTCATTATGTTCTTTGTAATCCTACCTAAAACCCCACCCAGCAAGCAAGGAACTCCACCATCAAATCCTCCTCCAAGAATCCTGCCACCCTCCTTCACAACTTCTAGTATCCCTACCCAATTACCACCGGTAAAAAAAGTTTAGCCACAACAAACCCAACTACCACTGATAATCACTACCAACAAAAACTGATAGGAAAATTAAATAGATAGTACAACATCAGTTTCAGACACAATTCCACCGATACTAGGGGCTACAAAACTCAAGTAAAATCAGGAAAACACCAATATTCAAACTTTGAAAATCAATCACAAACAATGAACAACAATAGAAATAACAAAACCACGCATAAAAATCTCAAATCTGTTAATGGAAAACAAACCTCGAAAAAGGTTAAGCAGTCGCCTTTCTCTTCGTCATAGTCATTACCGCGAACGAAATCATCTTTGTGATGGGGATAACTGCGAAAAGAATCGTCTTTATCTTCGTCACTAATATAACCACGAAAACAATCATCTTCATCACACAGGGAGGGATTGCCACAAAAAGAAGGGTTTGGAGGGGTAGTTCTTAGCGGCGACATTGTGGGTGAGGGATGGGAACGATAGAATGAGGGATTCGATGGGTGGAATGGTGGAGAGTGGTGGATGGGTGGGATCGTCGGAGACAAGAGACAAATCGAGGGGACCGGCGGAGGTAGATTGGTTGGTGGAGTTTGGGGCTGAAAACGATTGAATATGGGGAGAAGGGTCTGGAACAAAACAGAGAGATGGGAACCGATTTTCTTTGAAGGAGAGAGAGAGAGAGAGAAAGAGAAAGGACTGATGGTTTTAATAAAAAAAATATAACGGGAGAGTGCCTAAGCGTTTGGGTTAACGGAGTTCACTTGGGTTAACGGAGTTCACTTGAATTGGAAAGTAGACATCATAGGCTTCAATTTGAACAAAAATTTTGCATAATTTGAACTTATATTGAGTAAGTTATGATCATTTGAAGCTAGACCAACTGAGTAGTGCGATTTTCTGGGTTTTAAAACTTCATTTTAAGAGTCCAAAACATCATGCTTTGATGTGAGCCAGTCCCTAGACCCCTTAGGAACTTCCGAAGACCACTAAAAAGCCCCGAAAACCCTAATTTTAACTTATAAATACTCATCTTATGTCTCCAATCAAAACCCTAGATAGAGAGAGTATTTTTTGGCCTCCATCTTCTCTAAAACCTTATTTTCTCTTTTCAAAACCCTAACACAACACCTAAGCACGTTTTTTACAAAGAAAAAAGCTCTCTTTAGTTAGTTCTAAGGCAGAAAGTTTGTTTTCTAAATTGTTTTCTAAAACCTTTTCAAATTTTTTTGTTCTTAAATTGTTCCCTCAATCTAATATTTGTGTTGTAAGCATCGAGGGGTCAGTTAAACTATCTCAAATCTGTGATTCTAAAGCAAGGTGAGTCTCTTTTCCATGCTTCTCAATTTGCTACATAGGATTCACATGGTTCTTTGTTTGATGTTATCATAAGTGTTCTTATCATGTTGGATTGATGTTATGATCTTTTTGATATGTTCTAATCTAATTTTAGATTGTTTATAATCTATTCTTGTTGTTCTTGGTTTGTTATTTTAGTTTTATGTAAAGTTTAATGTGTTTATTTATTAAATGTAGTTTAGTTTAATTGTTTGACTTTGTTTCTTAATTATTTGTTTATGTTGATGTTTGTTTTATTTGCTTCATGTTAGTTTAGTGTTTAGAGTTCTAACATGCTTATTTGATCTCACATGTTATATCTTTGTTTGATTAATCTCTAAAAATGTAATTTTCGGATCTGTGCTTAAAGATGTGTACGCATTCATCGAGTATGCATGCGCACCCCATATCCAGATTAGGGCAAAATTCTTATTTTTGTTTATTTAGTTATTTTTCACATGATATTTGATTCTGTTTTACTGTGTTTAGGTTAATTAATTTTGTTTAATTACTTTCCATGTTTGTTTTAATCTTTTTGTCATGTTTGGTTTATTTTATAATCTTTCCTTATGTGTGTGATTCAATTGTTATCTTTTCTTTTTTAGTATATGTTTAATTGTGTTTTATTTGTTTCTTTTTATATTGTGATGTGATCTTTAATATGTTGCGTGTGTTATTTCCTTAAGTGCATGATGTATGTTTAAGTTAAGGATTATGACCCTCTTAATAAACTCTTTAATTAATTATGGCCTAACAACACATAATGGAAGCCGACCCACAAGCCGGGCGGTCTTAGGTGTCTAACAGATTTCCAAGTCGTACCCAAACTTCGGACTCATAATCCGGTATGCTTACCCATGCATGTAAGTGATTGGCCCAAAAAGCCCAATATGGTTCCCAGACCTAATCTAAGTGTCAACTCCATTTTTCTCCACCACAGTCCACTCGGCCGAGGCATACTTCTGTGCGCCCACACTAGCAATTTAAGGGAAATACATAAGTGAATCCCATCCCACATCAGAAGTTTTTTTTTTTTTTTTTTTTTGCCCCTTCCTTTTGAACCTATTATGGGACATGAATGGGGATTTCCACTTTGAAGTTCCAAAATTAAACATTTCTAGCTGTATTCAATTTGTGCATCATAATAATAATAATAATAATAATAATAATAATAATAATAAAAAGATTTTGTATGATTTTTGGGTGAGGATCAGGCCGAAAGAACCTGAACCCAAAAGAACATTCATATATCTGTATTCCCCCCCCCTAAAATTCTATATGTATCTTTTTGTTCTTTTTGTTCATTTTTATTTTTATTCTTTACGTTGTTTCATTTGTTTTTATTTTATTTTATTAATTATTGAAAGTTCAAAAACGTGTAAAAACACCTTTGAACGTTTAGACCCCCAACTTACAACTTAACCAATTCAAGCAATATGTCAAACAACAAGTGTGCGGAAACTTAACATATGCTATAATATGAAATTGGTTAAAAACTATCTAAGCCATAACAAAATAAAATCCACAGCAGATAATAAAAAGGCAAAGATAGAGAGGAAGGAAGATGCAAACACAAAGACAACACGCGATGTGTTATCGAAGAGGAAACCGAAGCCCTCGGCGTAAAACCTCTCCGCCGCCCTCCAAGCGGTCAATAATCCACTAGAAAATGTAGTTGGGATACAAGGACAGCAATAGACCCTCCAAGCCTAATCTACCCAGTGCACCTAAGCCCTCCAAGCTTCTTGCTCCAACGAGGTTGCGCCGAACCTTTTTCTTTTCTAGCTTCCCGGATTCCGCTACTAGACCATAGCATCAACCAATGAAGATTGGTTCCTTCCTAACTGCTTCCCAGAAATCCAAACAACTGTCTCACAGTGATGATGATGGTGAGAACCAGGTCTGATATAATGCCTCTCAAGGATTTGACAATGGAGAGGAAGAGAGTTGGGGAATTTGGAGAGACTCTAAGGTATAGATTGTGGGTGAATCAATCTTGTTTTTCTTTAGGGTTTCTCTCTCAAAATTCTCTCTGGAAGCCCTCTCTCAATCGTGGGTAAAAGGGGTATTTATACTGGAGTGGGAGAGAAATGTGAAACGTCAGGTTTTACAAAACAGGGGTGGCTCGCGGCTTGACCTCGCGGCTTGACCAAGTCACGAGATCCAGTCACGAGATAACCGTATGGCCAGTTGTCCTGTAGTGCTCCAGATGGCATGACTGTTCACCTTCCAGCATGCTTGGCACGTGTGCTGCGTCTGGCGGCTTGCAGCCGCGAGTCACCCGCGAGTCCCAGCCGCGAGTCTCTGTTTTCTTGCACACTCTTGAGCAATCTTCACTCTATCTCACTCACTACCCTTACATCAAACCCACCTAAATACAGGGTTACTAAATGCTGAATTACAAGCAAATTTGGCACGGAATAAAGCCAATTAGATGGTTGAATAAATTCAACCTTACAATTATTACTTATGTCTAAGTCATTAGGGGCTTCCCTTGTTTGAATTCCTCATTTTTTAGTTCAAAAATGCCCCTACACCCCTATGTTTAAGTAGAGATAAAACTAAAGGACAATTCGGTAAAAATGCAACTCTAACTCCCACTAAAACATTACCTAAAAAATAGGACCACTTTTCTGTTATTTTTCAAATTGATTTATTCACTCACTTATAAATTAGATTTTTATAATATAAATTATATATATAATAAAAAA
Organism: Quercus tomentella; assembly: GCA_028535165.1. Classification (NCBI taxonomy): domain Eukaryota; kingdom Viridiplantae; phylum Streptophyta; class Magnoliopsida; order Fagales; family Fagaceae; genus Quercus; species Quercus tomentella. The sequence continues at coordinate 17,994,066 of JAPQVY010000089.1, read as the reverse complement.
AAAACACAATTTTTGTTTTACAAAATAGGACTACTAAAAAAAAAAAGCCTCATCACACGTGCGAAGCGCGTGTGATGAGGCTAGTATATATATATGTCTATACTATTATTTAAGGGGCTTCCCTTGTTTGGATTCTTTATTTTTTAGTTTAAAAATGCCCTTACACCCCTATGTTTAAGTAAAGACAAAACTAAAGAACAATCCGGTAAAAATGAAACTCTAACTCCTACTAAAACCTTGCCTAAAAAATAGGACCACTCTCATATTAATTTTTAAATTGATTTATACACTTATAAATTAAATTTTCAAAATAAAAGTAGAGATAAAACTAAAGGACAATTCAGTAAAAATGCAACTCTAACTCCCACTAAAACATTACCTAAAAAATAGGACCACTTTTTTGTTATTTTTCAAATTGATTTATTCACTCACTTATAAATTAGATTTTTATAATATAAATTATATATATAATAAAAAAAACACAATTTTTGTTTTACAAAATATGACTACTAAAAAAAAAAGGCCTCATCGCACATACGAAGCCCGTGTGATGAGGCTAGTATATATATATATATATATATATATATATATATATCTATACTATTATCTATACTATTATTTAAGGGGTTTCCCTTGTTTGGATTCTTTATTTTTTAGTTTAAAAATGCCCTTACACCCCTATATCTAAGTAAAGACAAAATTAAAGGACAATTCGCTAAAAATGCAACTCTAACTCCTACTAAAACCTTGCCTAAAAAATAGGACCACTCTCATATTAATTTTTAAATTGATTTATACACTTATAAATTAAAATTTCAAAATAAAAATTATATATGTAAAATAAAAAAACACAATTTTTTTTTTCTTACAAAATAAGACCACTGACCAAAAAAAAAAAGATTCATCACACAGTGATGAGGCTAGTATATAAATATATATATATATATATATATATATATATATATATATATATATCCATATTCTATGTTATATTTTTTATAATAGCAGAAGCGGAGAAAAAAAGGATTCTTACCATTCAGGTACGGCGTTGAAAGCCTCTCACTATAAATATAAAAACACAAACGGCCAAAACCAAAACCCTTCCTTGCCGATCTTCTCTGCAATAGAGTGCGAACTTCCCCACTCAGATTTCTGCCACCAAGTCAGCTTAGAGACACAAGAGAATGATCGTTACATCATTTGAAGATTCTTTTAATAACTGTTTGGAATAAGCCGATACAGAAGGAGAGAGGACGATAGAGAGACAGTAAGTCTGAATAACCATGAGAGACAGAAAGATAAATCTGAGGGCTGCCATGAGATTTTAGAAAGTGGGGTTTTTTTTTGTGAGAATCATTTGGGCATTATTTATGATTCAGGTATTTTGGTTTGATTGGTTATGATTTAGGTTTTTTGGTTAGGAGTAGTTTTGTTTAATTTATGTAAATACACGGGTTAGCTTTGGTTTAATCTCTTACCCTATTGTCTTCTTAAGGTTTGCTGTCAATTTAGGGATTTGAAATCAGGGAAACAACCTAGAACATCAAATTCTAAATGAATTGTTATTATGAATTTTTAGTTTCTGGGTTTAGTATCAAATTCTAACTGAATTGTTATTAGGAATTTTCAATTTCTGGGTTTTGTTCCTTTGCTTTCATGAATTTCAGTTTCATATTTTGTTTTGTTTTGTTTTTGCCTATTTGGGTTGCATTCGTTTTGGGTATCTGTTTAAAATCAACATGCATGACTTTTTATTTATGTTTTTTTTTTTTTTTTTTTTTTTTTTTTACAATTGGTATTTATTTCATTCTTCTTTCTATGTTTTTGTTTCTGATGTTCTTTTTGTTCGTTTTTGTCAAGTTATTTGAGTGCTTTTTATTAAAAAATTAAAATTAAAATTTAATTTTTTCCCCTGCAGTTGTGATACATAGGCTACAGTTCAGAGATCATAGCTGGGATGCACGGACGCGGCAAACTAGCCGCCGCACCCGCGTCCGACGCGGCGACGTGCGAGGGACGCCGCTGACCGCACGTCGAACTGCGTCCAGTTTTTTTTTTTTTTTTTTTTCGTTTCGCGATACGCGTCGACTCGCGCCAACTCGGAGCCGACGCGAGCCGATTCGCGCCGAACCGGGCCGATTCGCGCTGAATCGGATCGTATCGGCCGAATATCGGTGTGTTTCGGCCGGAAAAAGAAAATAGGCCGGTGAGGGAAAAAAAAAAAAAAACTTAAACCGAAAATACCACGCCGCTATCGCCGTCACAATTTCACCGGCCTTAACCCCTTTCTTCTTCTTCTTCTTCTTCTTCTTTGCTTCTTCGTCTTCTTCTTTCTTTTTTTTTCGCCAGAGCCCAGCGTACGTTCTATTCTGTTTCTTTTTGTTGATAAGTTTTCTTTTTGTTTTTGTTTTTTTTTTTTTTTTGAAAAGGATTGTTAAATGCCTTTGTTAACAACTAGGCTTTATTTGTTTTGTGTGCCTCTGACCAAACACGTGTGACGTGACTGAGCCCCATTATTATTATTATTTTTTTTTTTAATGGGAAGCTACACTTATTTTAATGCCTGCCACATATATCTTTTATTTTGTTTTTGGGCTGACCAAATACGTGAGCCACTAAGCCACATTTTTATTTATTTATGGAAAGCCTCATCTATTTTAATACTTTTATCAATAATTCAAGTGTTGAAAACTTTTGTGTACTTATTACTATTTATTTTATTATTATTATTATTATTATAAGATGAGTTTTCTATTATTATTATATAAAAAAGCATGCTTAGCAATATTTTTTTTTTTTTTTGAGAAGGTGCTTAGCAATATATTAAAAATATAAATAAAAATATTTTTAATAATTTTTTAATCGCCGAGTCCCGCCGCACCCGCACCCACCTTTTTCAAAAATTGCCGAGTCCCGCACCCGCACCCGAGTCCCGAAACGCACCCGTGCTTCATAGGATCATAGTGATTGAGGCATTGCATTAGAACGAGTACCAAAAATTTTGAGAGGTAAGTTTTTACAAATGTTAACTTTTAAAAACCCACACCGGTTCAGTATGTAACCACTCTATCTGCCTTCTTATATACTGTTTCTTCTCTTCAATTTTTCCCTTTTTTGGTTATGCTCTTTTTCCTCTGCGGTAAGAAACCCAGTGACGCTTGAAAGAACAGGGGCCTGCCTTCACTAGCCTGCCACCACTGGTCAGCCAGCGAAACCACTACCGGTAAAACTGATTTCTTTCTTTTTTTCCCTTTCAGTTGTACTGCTTTGGATTTTATTTCTTAATCTTCTTCTCCTTTACTATTATAGAGTGAATTGGGGAATTGGACCTTTACTTAGTAGTAGTTGGATTCGAAATAAACTCATTCTATTTTGTAGAATAGATTAGGTGATTACATTGGTTGTCATTACTCATTAGGATGTTATTATCTCTTTAGCCAATTGTTTCGGTTATTTTAATTCTAATTAGTTTGCTATTTGAATTATTTTCAATTGGATGTAATCCATATCATGGCTGTATTTTATACGGAAAAGTGTAGAAATAAAGATCATTAGAAAAATTAAACCAACACTATCTCTTTTCTCTCATTAAGGAGATTAGACATCTCAAATTGACTAAAATCCTTTGTTCTTTTCGGTTGCTAAGGAAATTTTGCATGTAGGTTACTCATATGGTACTTTGTCCTAATTTACTGTTGGTAAATGTATGATATAACACATAAAGTTGTTAATCTAAGCATTTTTTATATGCTCTTTTTTTGTGTCTTCATCATCATTGTTGCTGATGATGCTTATTACAAAGCCAGTACCCGTTTTCTTTCTGTTTTCATTGGTGGATAGGATTTTCCTTTTTGTGAAGTTATGGTTTTCATTTGGTAAAAGTTTGGGTTTTAATTATTACCAAAATGAGAGGGTGAAAAACTATTCTCTTTCTTTGAATAGTGATCATCTCAATTTGCAAAAGAAACTCTAAATTCCACTATTGGCTACAACGTGCTAAATCTTCTAATTGTTGATGAATGCTACAAGATCTCAGTTACTTCATTGGTAGATAGGATTTTATTTTTAGCGAATTTATGTATTTCATTTGGTATAAGTTTGGGCTTTAAGTTTTCCAAAAATGAGTGGATTTAAAATTGTTCTCTTTCTTTGAATTTGTTTTCAATACCATCATATTTTTTGGTAATTGTATTGTCAAAGCTATTCATATGTTTTTGTATTTTAATCTGCAATTACCAGTACTATTTAGTGCCTATGATTATGTTTGATGATAAGTTAGAATTAAAGCTTTTAATTTTGAATGAAAAAGTCTAACTTTATATAGGTTCTCAAAAAATATAATTGGGAAACTTTTTTACAACAATGGAGAGGGGAATTTGAACCATGTTTATCCTATAAATTAAATCCACTACCTTATGCGATAAACATATAAATATAATGCATTTTGGCTAAATTTTGATGCGTTTTGGGATGATACAATTATGTAATTTGATTTATGTTATCAAGATGTAATCTACAATTTTACATTGAAATTTTATTCATAATGTTCTACTCATACCAAAAGAATATGTTCTGCCGAGTGCAAAGGCAGATATTAATGTGGAGAAGGTTTTCTTTTCAAAAGCAAGGGATATTAAATGAAGGCTTGCTGATACTAATTCCAAGATTGAGGTATTTGCGCATCAATATTGGATAGATTAAATCAATCATCATAGAGAGCAGATTGAATCAATATTAGATTTCTGATTCAATATTTTGGCTTCTTTGTTTGTGTTTTGCTTTTGGTGGGCATCCGGATTGGCATATACATTGAACTTATATGTATGACATTGAAATTTCTGATTCAATATTTTGGTTTCTCTGTTTGTGTTGGGCTTTTGGTGGGCATTCGGATTGGCATATACATTGAATTTATATGTATGACATTGAAATTTTCATTGTAATGTGGCAACTGTGAAATGATAAGGGAATGGGCATTAGTTATGAATCTTATGGTCATTGGAAAAGACAATTGTGAAGAAGGCTTTAGCACTTTAGATTTTATCTATTAACATTCTCTAAATTTTTTTCTTCCCTACTCTTTTTCCATGCTTCATCCGTTTTTTCCCTCCAATACATGATACTTCTTTTTCTCCCAGTTTATCCATCATTGATTTTTCTATCTGTGTATAGAGCAGAAAGTTGGTAGGCAATCTGTCACTAACACAGGTTTTATTACTTTTTTAGGACTTCACCTTTCTTATATGAGACACTGTACTTTTTTGTATTTGTGTTTAGGACTTACTATTACTTCTGTTAAATACCTTTTCGCACTGATCTTATTTTAAAATATTTTTTTATGCCATTTTTTAGTGTATACTGCCATGCACATGATCATGAAGATTAGTTTTCTGGTGGTTATTAATTTATGTTATTGAATCACACTTAATACAGAATACCTCTTTGGCCTTCAAATAGTGACATGCATTGATCTCAAACGATATGGTTTATGTGTACTGTTTATCTTTCTTTTTCTTTTTTTTTTTGAGAAAGATTGTTTATCTTAATTGATTGTTAGATTACCAAAATCTTCAATTTTTTTTATTTAATTTTTTTTTTCTCCTCTGATTTTTAATTCAGTTACTTCTTCATTCTGCAGCCTTTGAAATGATTTAGTTTTGCTTGGAATATTTGGATTCACTTTTTTAGGGTACTCCAGACTTATAATTCAAAGGCTATATGATATTTAGATTGTTTTAATAGTTGGGCTTCTAATTACTATACAATAGATTTATCTTAAGTGTGTTAACAGTGTTTGCATGACTGTTGACTGAGTTTTTTAGCATGATACGTGTTTGAAAACATGTCTTATAGACCTGCATTTTATTTCTTTAGTATTATGTTGTTTAGAAAATATAATACCATTAAGATGATTGCTCTACTGACTCATAAAATAGATGCCTACAAAAGAGAAAGCAAAGGGTAGCCCATAGCTGTATGATGCCAGTTACTATATCTTCGATCCATTTTTTTCCCCGGTAATATGTTTGAAATATGCCTAAAGGAATACCTCCAGACCACAGCCACCCCCTTATACTTTTAAGGGCTAGAATATAAATGAAAACAACATGGAAAGTGTACCTATAGTAGTTTTACATAAATATCTTTTTAGAGTAAACTTACTAGAATTAAGATACTTACTTCCATGCTTTTGACTGGCTTAGTATAGGGTGATTTCTTAGGTTTTGTATGTCTAAATATTGTAGTGCTCTTTACGCTTAAACTCACATGACTCAATTAAAATATATAAATAAAGGATCCTATTGTGCATCTTTGATTCTTAAAGGGAATTTTCACGTCGATGATCATGATCATCTCTTTAGAAGTATTTGGATTCAATTAGTTTTTGTTTTGGACTGGACTGAACTGAACTATAAAACCATATTATGATTTAGTTAGGTTTTTCCCATCAATTTTCAATAGCAAAATATATTGTTAGGATTCTCTTTTCTTTTGTTTTTCTATTTTGGCTATGTTTTCTAACCAGTTTGCCTAATTTGTATTTCTGAGGTTTTTAATTCAGTCTACCTCAAAGATTACATTGTTGTGATTTTGAGGAAATTTGAATTTGAATTTATGATGATTCTGAAATTGTTCATTGCAATTTCAAGCTGAGTTTTTACATATGGTTTATGGTCTCCATCATTTTTCCCTACAGGTGTTTATGGGTCTTGGTGTAATAATTGATAGTAGTGGAATACCTATAATGCCAAAGTATGTATCTTAATTCTTAAAATTATAGGTACTAATTCTAAAATAGTTGGTTTCCTGTCAAAATGATTGGATATGTAGTTTTATAACCACTATGTTCCTTTTTATTGATCACTTATATGCAAAATGAAGTAGCAATGCTAAATTATGTTATTAAACTTGAGTTTGGTGTTACTCAACCTTCAAATGTTTTTATTTTTTATGGTTCATTTATTTAAACCTGCCAAATAGAAGAAGCCTTTTCCTACAATTAAGGTAGTGCTGCCATGTAGGAAAAAAGGTCATCTAACTTTCAGCCACGTTCCCAATTAAAAAACGAAACATTTTACTGTTTAGCAACGCCGTAACACAGTTTAATAGTCTCTTAGTATAAAAAAGAAAACTAACTGTGTAATCAAAAGGCTTGCTGTTATTAAAAAAAAAAAAAAAAAGGCTTGCTATACGTAGAAAGAGAAAGAGACGGAAATTGCTGCTCCGTTCGTTCTCTGCTCCATCCCTTCTTTGCTCTGTTCGTTTGCTGCCCCATCCTCTCTCTTCAATAGTGTATTCGGAAGGTACGCATTGATTTTTCCCTGGAACTTCTTACTGATGCTTTTCTTTTTCGATTTTTCAAAAATAAGAAAAGCTGGCTATTTATTCTCTTTATTTTTTTCTTTGAACTTTCTAGGGTTTTTCTTTCACCCTTATTGAAAAGTAGATGGGTTTATTGTTTTTGTTTTTTCCCTTCGGTTTTTTTGTCTTTTTTCCCATTCTATCCTAGCCAGAAACGGTGCTACTTGGTGGGTGTACTATTGTGGAATTGTATTGTGTTTTGGTTTAGGACATCACCACAGGTCAAACTCAAAACCCACACACACCGATTATGACTCTGTTGGGCAATCCAATGGATCCGGATCCGGATCCCTTTACCTTTTACTATTAAGGGATTTTTAGATATTATTCTATAAGGCCAACAGTACAGTTTTTTTTTTTTTTTAATAATTTCTTTTAAAAAATTTGTGGATTAGATATGCTTTAGATTTGGTTCTTTTGGTTGGATTGTTTTTCATTTGGGTAAGTTTGGTTTTTATTAAGGACTCTAGATTAGAATGGTTTAGTTTTGGGTATTTGAGTATATTCACGCTGCTGTAAACAGAGGACAATGGATGATAGTGGTTTTTATTTATTTTTTAATAATTTATAAATCTTTATTGAAACATTTTTATTTTATTTTTTTTGTATGTTCTTTTTTTACCCGTTATTTTCAAGTTCTTTGAGCACCTTTTCCCCAATTTGTAACACACAGTTCTATTTTCAAGTTCTTTTATCCGTTTTTTCCCTAATTTGTCACACAGTTTTTTTTTTTTTTACCAGTCCAATCTGAGACCCAATCTATCTAGAATAACATCTTTTTTTTTTTTTTTGGTCAATGTTGCATGCCATACATTTGATGAAATTTCTCATAGTCATGCAGTATTAAATGTCTCTTATATAAAATTTAAAGAGATGAAACTTCATAATGATTTTTAAAATAGAAGAATCTTGAAAAAATTAATGTTGTTATGATGGGGCATTAACAATAGTGAAAATATTTTAAACCTCCTTACAGGAAAGATTGGTGTGAGGGTAATGTAGCTCTCATGTGTTTTACTTTTATGTGTTGAGATTTCCATTTGAGGGTTTTGATTTTTATATTTGGATTTCTATTGCTTTAGTTTCTATAGGTCACATTTGTATGTGCAATTTATCTTTTTAATAAAAGCTTATAGAAATTGCAATTGGTCAATCAATTTCACAAACACATTTACGTCTTTGATTAGTTTTGGTGATAATATGTTTTTTCTTTCAAAGATTGCCCTTTAAAAATATTGTTTGCTAATTTGTGGGTTGACAAAATAGAACTTGAATTGTTTTTTTTTTTTTTACAGAGTTGATCTAAAATTTCCCACGGCCAAGGTGGGATGCAAAATTGGGTGTGCATACATAGCTTGCGGTCATTCACAGCGAAAGCTCCTACCTATGCCTTGGAATTTTTTAAAGGGCATGCTCTGTAAGTACTTTTATTCTGTTTTGAGATGATTAAAGATTTATCATAATTATCTCATTGGAATTTTGGCATAGTTAAAAAAAGGGGCAGCAAGGTATATAAATGTGCACATGCATAAATATTTGTATCAGTCCTGCCAATTTGTAGTAAAGAATTATTATCTTCAACTATAAGATTTTAGAAAAATATATTGTTTCTTTAGCCAATCTGATTATTTTGGTTTTGATGTAATAATATTATTCTTCTTTTCTTTTTGGAAGGCATAACAAATTGAAGATATACTATATGATAGTAGGTCTAAAACAAAACTAAAAAATTAAACTAAAATCAAAGTAGAATTTTTATTCATATATATATATATATATATATATATATATTGTTTTGCTTTTGAAGTTGGCTAAATTAATAATGTTTATCATGTGTTGGATGGAATTCATGATATATGTAATGGTTAGTGGAACTCATTTGCTGTTTCATATATCAATGTTTAGTATTTTTAAAATAGGCAAATACTTCCATTCTTCATATTTTTATAATAGGTCTTGATGCCTACAACCTCCCATTAAAGATTATGCCATTTTTTTTAGTGTTTTGAAGTGCGTTGTTTTCCCATAACGTTGTGCTATAACAAGAATAACTCAAGATGTTGGTTATTGTGTCTTTTATATCACAGAGGTGTAACAATGTATATTTTCTTTATTTGTAAGCAGTCAATTTACGTATTTGCAAGCAAATTTAGTAAGGACAAGTGAAATGATTTGTTGGTGGTAATGTAGTTGAGAAGATTTTGGATTCATAAATCAACCTTTTTTTTTTTTTTTTTAATGTGAGCTAATGTAATTTTCTTTTATTCAAGGTTTTCTTATATATTGTTCAATATACATTTGGCAGTCAAACAGATTCATTTCGAATTGAATAGAGAACCAAAAGAAAACGGCATGGAAGACGAAATAATTTCCAAACTATGTATTAGAAATGGTCCTACACTAGCTAGGAAAAAAAGGAGAATGGTCATGGGAACAATTGGAACCATCTTCTACTAGAGTTCCATCTATACTTATGTTTGATTTAGTTGCTCCAAAGGAATGGCCAATATGCATATATTATGCTATTTCTTGAGGCGCCAGTTAATTAAAGCATCAATCACTGCTGGAAACAAAAAAGTCCATCATCATTTAGAAAATACAAATGACACAAACCTCTGAAAGTTAAAATATTTTAGAATTGTTATGATATAATGTTTATACAATTGAAGTCTGAAGTTGGTTGATTTCAACACTCAATTAAATTGTATTATGCTATTGCTAGAATTTCATTGTAGTTAGAATATATATCCTGAATATTAGTTTTAAATTTTGATCCCTGATTATAACTAATTGTGCTCTAATGTGTTTCTTTATTACATTACAGGGAAAGTTTTTCTTAAACAATCTGACAACATTCTTAAATTTCCTGGATCAATGGTCTGCATTTAGCCGAAATTGAATGAATTTTTTTATCCTGTATTTCTTTGTTTGTTGCTCTACATTTTCCTTTGCTGTAGAATTTTGTGAGACTATTTACTACTGTAGTTTGATGCATTTCATGGATTAATACTACAGGATTTGAGTATCATAATATCTTAATTATTAATTATTGTTTGTCGAAGTCACCTATATTTGCTTCTACAAAAAACAAAGACAACTATAATCTCTCTTAGACTGGCATTATTTTATTTTGATAATCTTTTGGACCTTTGGAACATGTTTTGAATAAAAAATTATTAGAGTAAAAAAAAAAAAAAAAAAAAAGCACTTTCTTTTTGCTTGAGTGCATGGGTGGTAAAGGAATACAAATTTTCTAAATATATTTCTAAAAGGTCTATTTAAAATTTTGTTGACCGACCATGAAATTTCAAGATTAAATTTGGAAGTCTCTATGAAAGACTCTTTGGATTTATGTAATAAATTTGGATTAAATTTGATTTTATTTTTTTGGTATTATCTTAATGAAAAAATGTTTATATTTTCAATTATCATGTCTTTTGTAATAAATAAAAGTATCCCGCACATTGTGCAGGTTATAAGCTAGTATATATCTAAAAACTGAAGTATAATATTTATTGTTGTTACGCTCCTGTTGAGCTATATCAACGGCTACATCATCTACCTATTTCTCATTTGTCTCCACTACTTCTAACCATAACTTTTCTTTTACCTTTTCATCTCTCTAGTACTCTTAATTTTAATGTCACTCTTCATCTATCTCTTCTTCTTCCTTTTATTTTAACTCTTCATATGACATATGACTATATTTTTTATTTGATACTTCTTCTCATTTTATTTTCTATCTCTCCCGAAAAAGGTGATTACTCTCTCTCTCTCTCTCTCTCTCTCTCTCTATATATATATATATATATATATCTAAAAGTTGAAGCGTAGCATTTATTATTGCTACGCTCCTGTTGAGCCACATCAACAACCACATCATCTACCAATTTCTCATTTCTCTCCACTACTTTCAACCATAACTTTTCTTTTACCTTTTTATCTCTCCACTACTGTCAATTTTAATGTTACTCTTCATCTATTTCTTCTTCTTCATTTTATTTTGACTCTTCTTATCCCCGTTCTATTACTATAAATATAACATTTTCTATCCCATTCTATACATATTTTCTCACATGAAAAAGGTTATTACTCTCTCTCTCTCACTCATGTTTTATTTTTGTGAGAATTTTTTATTTTTTGTATCTCTACTTTAGATTGATGTATTTATGTGTTCTTTAGAATTTTACTTTGAGTTGCAATTTGGTTTTGGGTTTCTAAGTTATTATCTTTTTGTTTTCTTTTCTATAATTGTTAAATGCTATTTTATTGCATATAAATATAGTTTACAAGAATATAATGTTATTCTATTATATATTATGGTTTGGATAATTTGGTGTTTGACTTATAACTATATTTTTTATTTGATGCTTCTTCTTCTCATTTTATTTTCTATTTCTCTCCTAAAAAAGATGATTACTCTCTCTCTCTCTCTCTCTCTCTCTCTCTCTCTCTCTATATATATATATATATATATATCTAAAAGTTGAAGTGTAGTATTTATTATTGCTATACTCCTGTTTGGCCACATCAGCGGCCACATCATCTACCTATTTCTCATTTCTCTCCATTACTTCCAACCATAACTTTTCTTTTACCTTTTCATCTCTCCACTACTCTCAATTTTAATGTCACTCTTCATCTATCTCTTCTTCTTCCTTTTATTTTGACTCTTTTTATTCCCTTTCTATTCTATCTCATTCTATACGTATTTTCTCACATGAAAAAGGTTATTACTCTCTCTCTCACTCATGTTTTATTTTTTTGTGAATTTTTTATTTTTTGTATCTCTACTTTAGATTGATGTATTTATGCGTTTTTTAGAATTTTAATTTGGGTTGCAATTTGGTTTTGTGTTTTTAAGTTATTATCTTTTTTTCTTTTCTATAATTGTTAAATGTTATTTTATTGCATATAAATATAGTTTACAAGAATATAATGTTATTCTATTATATATTATGGTTTGGATAATTTGGTGTTTGACTTATAACTATATTTTTTATTTGATGCTTCTTCTTCTCATTTTATTTTCTATTTCTCTCCCAAAGAAGATGATTACTCTCTCTCTCTCTCTCTCTCTCTCTCTCTCTCTCTCTCTCTCTCTCTCTCTCTCTCTCTCTCTCTCTCTCTCTCTCTCTCTCTCTCTATATATATATATATATATATATATCTAAAAGTTGAAGTGTAGTATTTATTATTGCTACATTCCTGTTGGGCTACATCAGCGGCCACATCATCTACCTATTTCTCATTTCTCTCCATTACTTCCAACCGTAACTTTTCTTTTACCTTTTCATCTCTCCACTACTCTCAATTTTAATGTCACTCTTCATCTATCTCTTCTTCTTCCTTTTATTTTGACTCTTTTTATCCCCTTTCTATTCTATCCCATTCTATACATATTTTCTCACATGAAAAAGGTTATTACTCTCTCTCTCACTCATGTTTTATTTTTGTGTGAATTTTTTATTTTTTGTATCTCTATTTTAGATTGATGTATTTATGTGTTCTTTAGAATTTTAATTTGGGTTGCAATTTGGTTTTGTGTTTTTAAGTTATTACTTACGACTATATTTTTTATTTGATGCTTCTTCTTCTCATTTTATTTTATATTTCTCTCCCGAAAAAGGTGATTACTCTCTCTCTCTCTCTCTCTCTCTCTCTCTCTCTCTCTCTCTATATATATATATATATATATATATATATTCCTTTTTACAACTTTACTTTAGGTTGATGAATCATTGTATTTTTTTATAATATACTATTTTGGATTAATACAATTTGGTAGTGTGTTTGATTTTTTAAGTTTTCCGTCACAAGTCTTCTCTCTCTCTCTTTTAGGTTTTGTTTGATTTTTTTTTTTTTTGACATAATACTTAGTTATTTTGGAAGTGAGATTATGAATTTATATCAAAATACAATGTTGGCTATGTATTTGAATGTGTCTATCACCTATTAAAATTAAACCGCCCAAGATGAATATTTATAGACAATATTTTTATTTTTATTTTTCATTGATTTATTATTTAGTTATAATATCAAAATTAAAGTAAATGAATTTGTAAAGTTAAAACTGCATAAGTTGAATTTGTAAAGTCAATATATTTATATATTTAATATTTTCAGAAAATTAAAAGTAAAAAACAGGTACTAAAGAGAATAATGATGTGGCCAATGATGTGACGGATGAGAAAGCTCAACAGAAGCATTATAACAAAAATGCGATATGAAGATCCAATTAAAGGCAATTAAATCTTAATAAATAAAAGTGTATGTAGTCAAAAATAAAATAAAATTAGATCATGTTCTCTTTATGATATTCAAATTATTTTCTTTCATTTTGATAGGTGAAGGGTTCAATTTCAGACATAAAGTCTACTTTTTTTTTCTACATATTATTTTAAATATTAAATTTATAATATGGTATAGTCCCTTAGGAACGTTTAAGAAATATGCAGTTCCAATTTCATGTATCTATATTAGTAAACAAAACTCAATCAATAGTTCGAAGCTACTCATATGATAAGAAAAATTATAAATATAATAATTTCTTTTTAAGAGAATGAAAATTTTGAATAATATATTTGAAACTCAAATAGTTTAGTTGTACAGGAAAAACAAAAGAGGAAAATATAAAGCACGATAATATAATTTATCAAAATATGGACCACCTAAAAAATGAATAATATCAATCAAATAAATCCAAATAATAAAATGATGATATATTTTTTGAGATAAATAAATGAAAAATAATTTTAAAATTTTTTTAAGTTTTTGGGAGAACAAATTATTTTCCACAAAATTTAGAGAACAAATAATAGCGCTCAGAGGCTCTTCTATTTTTTTGCTCAGAGCCTCTGAGTGCGTGCTCAGAGGCTAGTTTTATTTAAGGAAGCCAATTAAAGCATTCAAAAATTATCACCAAAAAAAAAAAAAAAATCACATACGTGAATAACATGAAACTAATAGAAAATACTCAATGTAGTGAGCATATTTTGTAAAATCTTTTTAAAGATTCAATAACTTGGGCACCTAGCATGCAGATGAAGAATTTAAATAGAAATTTTGTGTTAATCTTGTGAGACACTTTGAAACAACATCATTCTAAACAAAAAGGAAACTAAAAAAAAAAAATGAAAAAATTTTCTAAACAGCCATTAACAGAAGCCAAAATGAAGAAATATAAATAAAGGGAACCAAAAGAAAGATCTCATTTGTTATATTAGATTCAAAATTATTGAATTCAAAAAAGAAAAAGAAAAAGAAAAAAAAAACAGTTTGACATTAAAGAAGAGAAATAAATACCAAACAAATAGAAATTGTCATGTGGCAAGAGACAACCAAACACATATTGTGAAGTCAGGATTTCACCAAATAGGTGTTAATTGGTTGTTGGTGAGATATTGACAAAGCAGGAGGAGCCAGTGGCTTGAAACATAATTGCGGCTATGTTGTGCCCTTCTTGATTTGGTGGAAGCATGATATCAAGAGCATGGCTGTGACAGTAACATCTCATTATCACAAATACACGTTTGAGAGGCATTTAATATAAGAAAGCAAAACAAATTTTTAAAAACGGTAATTTAATACTATAAGAAATAGGAAAACTTAAATATATTTTAAAAAAAAGAAGAAGAAAATAATCGGATAAGTAAAAGAAAATTATTTGCTCATATATACTTATCTAGTCAGGTAATCTAGTCTATTTTCAACAAAGCAATTTATATATATCAGGATTTGTTTAGTTTGATATTTCCAGAAGAAGAAGAAGGATATAGCTTCTAACTAAAAAAATAAAAACCGGAAATGTAAAAGAAATTAATAAAAGTTGTTCTAGGAAGTTAATAGAGTAGTTTAAAAACTAATGTGAGTGTATTGAGAGTGTGGTCCTAATTTGTAGATAGTGTTTTATATGGTAGTTAAAGAAGGTTTTTTTTTTTTTTGCAATAACAACATTTTTTTTTAATGAGCAGATGTATATTTACAAATAAACGCGTGTTTGTTTTATTTTTTTTTTAATAAATGGATAAAGTAATTTGAAAATTATCAGGAGAGTGGTCATGTTTTGTAGGCAATGTTTTAATGGGAGTTAAAAATATATTTTTAAAGATATATTTTTACCATATTATTCTCAAGCTTTATATCTACTTAAATTTAGGTTGCAAGGGTATTTTTTGGAAAAAAAAAAATTCCTGTCCAAACAGGGAAAGCCCCTTTAAATAGTAGTATAGATTATCTATTTTCACGCATCGCGTTGGTCTGTGACTAGTAAATGATAAAAGTTAAGGAAATACCATTCAAAAAAAAAAAAAACAAAAAAACAAAAAAAAAAAACAAAAGAAAAGAAATATTCATTAGAAAAAGGAAAAGAAATGATAAAAAGATATTACTTAATTTACTTTAGTTAAACTAAGCCATGCAAAATCAGCCCAATTTCAGGAACTTAAAAAGACTCGAATCAATGAAAACTTTGAAGTCTGCTACACGAATCATTTTCTCAAATTAATGGGGAGCCACTTCTGTCTAAGATGATACTCTTTGTACATCTCAACTGTTTTACCAGGGGAGTAGCCAAGGAAATGATCAAACACATTTTTTAAATAAGTAATCAATGAATTTTGTTAAAGAGGAGCAGTGCTCAAAATCTAGAGCGTGCATATTCTATAGAGACAGGTTTTATTGCAAAAATAATCACTTAAAATGGAATAATTTCCTTTGGATCATTATCACCCATATAATAAAATCAAATGGCACCGAAGTAGGGTAAGAATTCTGCTCAATGCAAGACGAGCCAAAAAATGAAAGTAGATGAAAATGAAGTAATATTAAACCACATCTGCTCCAAATAGACTGCTAGGAATGTTTATAGAGATGTCAGAAGCCAATCATCATAGTGGATTACAACAAAGTCAAAGTCAAAATTTTTTGATGTTATTGTAATGAAATAAAAGAAAACATAATAAATTCACTGTTTCATATTCCACATATGTATTGCCAAGGCTACAAAGAAAACTATAGCAACTTACATTTGATTATCATTTTGCATAATCCAGAGAAAATCTGCTTGCCTAGTAAACATTTGGGACCAAAGGTCTTGGTTTCCCAAGGACTGAGGAGAAGTACAAACCGACTATCATAGTAGTCTGGCACAAGACGAGTCAAACAACTTGCTTTAGCCTTCCTTGAAAATTAATCCAAATCATGGTGCATTATTCTGAGCCACATTTGGAGTAACAAACCTGCACATATAACCTAATATTTAAACATAATACATGCCTAAAAAAAATATTATATCTTCGGCAGAGGGAACCCCCAGACACATAGTTAAACATATAATAGCATTCATTGAAGTATAAGACACCTCAACAACCAACCCGGAACACAATCTGATGATTATGCTTCTTCCAGATAACCACAAAACAGCAAAATAGGTGAATCAACACATGGAGCAACCTCTAACACTGTAGGTTTCAACAGACCAACAATGCACCAAGCTGCATGAGGAATGATGCAACCCATGAAGATCCTGCAGCCCATCATTGGTTTTGAAACAAGCATGGTGAGTAGCTCCATCAATCATCTTGAAAACGTGTCTCACATTAAAATTTCAACCTAATGTGTACGTGGGCAAACAAGTTTTTAGGAGTCAACTAGTACTGTCAAATTCCCTCATTTGACTTCATTTCTATCCAAAAAATCAATTTCCATCAGTAAGAATTTGTAAATCACCAAAACCAGATTCTGTAATTCCTTCTTCCCTTTTAAACTTCAAGAAGAAAAAAAATTAATTTTATGGCCAAAGGCACAGTAACAAAATCTGTAGTTTAAATTCTTCCAAAATAAGATATAGAAAAAAGGTCCACATATGGCCAAAAATTGAAAGAACATAAAGAAAGGCCCACACTAAACATCTTGTTGACTAGTCCAGAACAGTGTCACCCCGGGACTAGACATCATAGGAAATAGCCATCAAAACTCAAAGATCCCTAGTTTCCCTAGCCCTAGCTTTATAAACAGAATTAGGCGATAACATTGCTGTTTTGATTGGTAAATACTAATCATTTGCACATTTCAGATTAAATCCATAACTTCAGCATTCATCCCTAGTCTATGAGAAGCAAAGGAGTAGCCCAGGGAAGTGAACGATCAAACACTTCCTTTTTAAAGTATTAATGAATTATGTTAAAGAAGTGGAGTGCTCAAAATGCAGAGCCTCTTACAGAATTACAATCATAAACGTAAATATCCCAAAAAAAATCGTAGTACAACATCCAAATTACAGATGCAGGAAAGTAAATTTGGTCTTTATAACTGATTTCTTCATGCCTTCAAAGGTTCAGTAACTCCAATTGTCCACATAAGACAATGAGGAACTGCCAACCGAATGACGATATTTATGTTATGACTATGAGTACCATTCCAGCAAGAATAGGCATCTATCACCTTCTTGGCATCAACCGATGTACCCCAAAAGCAACAGAACAATGGACCACAAGTCATGACCTACTAAGAAACTAACCAAAGATGGTCTACTGATTCACAACTTCCCTTGCATATATACAGTGCCAGTCGACCAAGACCATTGATATGCATCTTGACAATGAGGGTTCCATGAATGACAAACCCATTTCCTTTCTCATTGTAGATCTGAAAAGGCTCTGTGACATTGTGAGGGACGAGAACTCTGAGGCTTTGAGTCACTCTGGTAGAGTAAAAGCATTGGCTGTGATTCTTGAAACAGACATAAAGGGAGATATTAGTGATAATATGGCTGATCTTATTCATAGAAAGAATGTTTTTGTTGCCAGTAAGTAACAAAAGTCACCTGCAAAAAGCTCCTCAGTTATGTATTTGAAGTGTTTGAGGACACCACTGGTATTTTACTTTCGACCTGTGCTATACTCTCTCTGCCTTAGGTATCAAACATCATGTCTAGCAAGATTGGTAGTATCATGGTGGGAGTATTATTGTTGCTGTCATTCTGGTTGTTGTTGTTTCTGCTGTCTGTAACTTCAAGTAATCCAGGCAATTTGAAAAGCTCTCTCAATGAGCATCAGGGTCGACATAGTGAGGGACGGGAGGCACCAACATATTTCAATGCACTTTTTGGTATTGTTGCTGGCTGTTACTCTACTCTGGCTTATTCTATGATGTGCATGATGGTTGATAATGCCTTGGCTAGTCACAATCTGGATCATGCATAACAATCTGCACTGACAAAATGGGCACCTTTACATTAAATGAGATCAAGGTAACAGGATTTTGCCTTTAAATAAGCAATGAGGGAAGGTAATTCCACAGAATAGTATCATATATTCTTGATATAATGCAAGAAGGAGTTGGTTTAAGAAAAACCAAGTACTATTTAAAACATAGATTCTCAATTGGTTGTGACGATTTCTGGGAGCTCTACCAAGAAAGCAATACTTTCTTGTGCTGTTTTTGATATGAATATTAATGAAATCTATAATCCATGTCGAAGACTTTAAGTCAGGGAATTACTACAAGGGAGCTTCTGAGACTAAGGGATATAAATTCAGGAAATTGCTTTTAGCTAGCCTTTAATATGACATGAGAGCAGAAAGAAAAGCTATACCCTGCCCAGTATTTTAAATAAGACCAGCCCTATGACAAATTAAAAACCTACTCCGAAGTAATTATTAGTTTTACGAAGTATCAAAAACTCGTACTAAAGTTTGAAGGTAAAGTCATTCTTCCTTGAACTTTCTTAGGCATACAATGAGAAATAAAAGGCAAACACTATCAAATAATAAACATCATTAGTTTGAGAAGCTCATTACAAAACTCAAACATTAATAAATCAGACAACTTGCTCTAACTTAACTAACCAGAATATCATTTGATGTTACTTATATGTTATCATATTTAACAAATCAGCAACATAGAGAGCCTTAAATCACAATGAAGAATTTGCAAACTAAACTCAGAGCAAAGTGACCTCATGATTACTCCCATATTGAAACCAAATTGCAATACCAACAATTATCAAATTTTAGGGAAAACACACACACAAATAGTTACATGCACAAGTTAAAAGAAATACATTATTTCACTGCATAGGAACTTGTCTGCCATCTTTTCGTCAATTGCATAATTAGTATAGAAAGATGATTGATTATCAATAAACCAGACTATAAATTTAATTTTCTTCAACAAGAAGAAATTATCAGAGTACTTAGTTCCCAAGGTTTTACAACAATGTTTAGGTCATATTACAGCTAGGTAGATTAGTAACTCTGGCAAGAGAACAACAATACCCCAAAAAGAAAATGAAGATTTATTTCTTCCTAAGTAGGATATTAAAAAAAATGAAATTACACGTGTCCCTTCCTGAACACCTCATCTGATGTGGCAGGGGCAGTAGAAGCTAACCAGATCATGTTTAAGTCAAACCAAAGGGTGGCCAAGGTGGCCGTTGCCTCCCATGGGATTGAATTTTTAAAAATTTCTTATATGTATATAGATAATCCTTTTTGTTGTACACCCCAGTTCTTCTAATTTAATAAAATGGTCCCCTTAGGTTTTTGCAGATTTTACAAACCCTTAATCCTGTTCAAAAGTCACAGGCTTTGATGGGATTGACATAACATCAATGCTCTAACATAAAAATTGTTGGTCTTTATTAGAGAATTTTTACTTGCCTTACAAATTATATTTTTAGACATACCTTATTCAAAATATACATAGATTTTCCTTCAAATAAAAAAGTCTGTTCATTAGAGAAGCAGGCAATGTAAATAAAATTGTACTCAATAAGGCAGCTAACCAAGAAGAGAGAAATTGAAGAATGTATCATCAACCTTTTATAAACATATTCCGCTGTATATATAAAGAAGTTAATTAATTTGGTGACATTTATAAGCTAATGCCTTAAATTTTGGGTGCCGTGGCTTCCATGAAGATATACATGCCCTGGCCCAGGCACTAACAATCTAATGACCAGGTGGCAAGCTGCATATAATTCCATCCAGGCCACTTACAAGCCAACTTGTGGACAAGTCACCTTTGATAGGGCTTATATAAGGTAACTGTTTAAAGCTCAAAATAAGTTTTAGTTCAAAATGCAAGAAAGCAAATTATAATTGTAGAGTTTTCATATGTTTAATTCAAGAATATCCCAAGCAGAGTAACATACAATACTCATGAACATACCTCAATGGCCTAAGCCAATACTGAGAGATTGGAGTGAGGGCAATCAGGTAGTTGAATTGAAATTGCAGCTTTGTCTTTGCCTTTTTCACTCACTTGTTAAGAGCATTCATCTTTTCTGCAAACAAGTTTGCATGTCTCTTAAGCATAAAGCTTCTTCACACATATAAAAACATCAGGATATAAAGTTAACAGTTTACCTTATCAGCCTTTGTCCTTGTTAATATTTTCTTTAAAGTTCTATAACTTTCAATTCTTCAAAGCACTCAATCAGATTATCGAAACCCAAATCTTAGTTTCTTGAAATATATTTCTTCCATTTGGTCATTTAATATATTTCACAATACATTAGCATTTTCTACATGATTGTGTTTATTAGATAATGTGGTTAAGATTGTGTTTATTAGATAATGTGGTTAAGATATCACTAAGTGATTCTTTCAAATCTACAAGCACCCACCAACAGCCGTAGGGAACATGTAAACAGAGTCCATTTCTGCTGTTAGAACTATATGGTTAAATGATAAAATTTACCATGTTCTAATAGTTTAAAATTTTAGAAGAATCAGTAAATTTAGCATGGTATGAGAGTAGGTCTTAAGTTCAATCCCTGTCTCCTCCACTAAATGACAACGAATTGGCTCAACTATATAGGCTGAATGTAGGGACTTAGGAACCTTTCTAGAGACACTAAAAGCCAATCCTCCAATGGTTCTACACAAAAGGCAAAGCCAAAGAATAATCGCTGCAGATGTTGTAACAGAAGAGGAAAAAACAGAATAAAAGAAATCAATATCTAACTCCATAATTTATGAATACTAAATTTCACATATGTATGCAATTACGATGAATAAGAATTTAAAATTGAAACATCATCATGAGAATTATAAATATGACCAATCACATCCCCTCTATTACCAACAAGGTGCTGCCTCTTACTTTGTGAGTAACAGGACAAGACAAGCAGCTTGATCATACCTAAGCATGACTTAAAGCAACAATATCATGTTTAGGCTAACCACTATCCATTGATGTTGGTTGAAATCATAGACATTATGTCCACAGAAATGAACAAAAAATTAAACTAAAAAAACCACAACATGCAATTTTTAATAGATGAAATGAGAGCAAATTTGTTTCTCTGATACTCTAAATCTTCTTACTCATTGACATATTTTAAACTCAAGTATTAGAGATGAAGTGCAGGATGGATGATCATGCATGTCACTGTAGCAGTCACAATTGGTAGTGGCAATTCCAAAAGGTCAGCCTCTAGCGGTTATTCTGAAATATGGCATATTCTACAAAGTGCATGATGGCTGATCACACCCTGGTTCAGGAAGCTTCTGCTCGTGACACAATGGACTGAGCCACAAAAAATCTGTAGTCACAAAACTGGCATCTGATGGCACATGAGATGAAGCTAACAGAATTTGGCTTGGTAAAGAAGCAATGAGAGAATGTACTTCCTAAGAAAAAGCACCAAATGTTCTTGATCTAACCAGATTTCCAAATGAAGAAGAAGCCAAAGCAGAATTTGGCTTGCAAGCTGGTTTTACAATGAAGTTTGCTGCAATTCAAACAGAACAATCCAAAAGATAAATACTCAACAATAAGCTATATAAATAATGAGTATCTCTAGAGCAGATTCATCCGACTACAAAAAAGAAAGAGAAATAGCAATCCAATTGTTTAATCTTTACCGTATTTTACCATTACATATATATACTGAAACTCCTCTCTATAAAAGAAAGAGAGTGAGTTCATTCATTCAGCCCATAGAAACATTTTATCAAATACATGGAATGCTTACCATTGTACCCTCTACCACAATTTGCAATCCTCTTTGGCCATTGGCGTTCCCATCTTGCCATTTATGTTTATGCCACGTCTGATAGCTCTCCCATTCCCATCGTGATCTTTGAGAACCACAGCCAAGCCTACATTGTTTTGATCACATGAAGCATCAAAATTAAGCTTTACAAATTGATCAAGTGGTTTGGTCCAAGCACTTCCCCTGTTTTGCTCTTTGGTGAGTGATCTCAAGTAAAACTCATACTGTTTGTTCAGACGATGGGCTAACTGGTTTATGTTGGCTTTAGAGTTTGAAAACAGAGCTTCCTCTCGAGCTATCCAAAGGATTTTCATTGCCACTACTGCATACAATGTGAATTCATCTTTGGTAATTCTTTCTGCAAGTAACTCACTTGGGGGGTCAATTATATGTTCAACAAATTCCATAACAGACTGAGCTTGGATCTTTTCGACTCGAAAACCCCATCTACCACCATACCATACTCCTTTGGCATAGGGACAGGTTTGAAATAGATGTAAAAGAGAATCTTCTGCTATCTCACAGAGAGGACAACGGGCATCTTGGGTTTTTGAGCATCCGACGAGCTTTTTCTCAAAGGGGAGGACTTCGGCAGCCACTCTGCATAAAAAAATTTTCAATCTTTCATCGAAAGAAAGTTTGAGTCTTTCATGAATTCTTATTTGGGCCACCTTATTTGCTGCAGAGTTGCAAGGAGGACAAATGCATGATACATGGACTCCGCACCTTTCTATTGTAATTTTTGCTATTTTAGAATCATAATTTGAACATTCAAATCGAATCACAACGTCATTCCAATCCCCTAGAATTATGCCTTTCAAATACCTATATCTTATATAGAAGAACCACATAAAAGATGATTGTATAATAAAATTAGAACCTGGAAGACGTCTTTCAAAACCATTGATGCACATGTAGACAGAACAGTATAATTCATATTCATATGGCACATCATCCTTCAATTGCACTTTTAGTGCAACACAGAAAGCGAATGATGGAAGTTTCCGACCGACCGAGAATGATATGGAACTTCCAACACTTTGATGGTTGAACCACCACTTTGGAATCTTAGTTCCTGGAAGTACAAGTGAATAATAATCATAAAGTTTCCATGTCAAGTCCGTTTCAGATGTAGCTTCATCGAAATCAAATTCTGATTCTGATTCAAAGTTTGTTTCAGAATCAGAATCCTGATGCCGTATTCCCCTTGCACATACGATATTTTGTTGAAGCCCTATAAATTCTCCAAACTGCTTGCCATTAGCAAAATTAAGAAACTTCAGTTTAGCAAATTTAGTAATAATCTTCAATTAACAAAAACAATTCTATAACTTTGAGAGAAAGAAAGAGAGACCTGATTCAATAATCTTCTTCTTGATTGTGAATTCAACGAATTACACTCTATTGTAGATACAATGTGTATACAATGTGGAAGTCTTGGAATTTTCAGAAGGTTCCAGCAACAG
Source organism: Quercus tomentella (assembly GCA_028535165.1). Lineage (NCBI taxonomy): Eukaryota > Viridiplantae > Streptophyta > Magnoliopsida > Fagales > Fagaceae > Quercus > Quercus tomentella. The sequence goes on along the minus strand of JAPQVY010000089.1, from coordinate 17,970,234 downwards.
TGAAGCGCTAGAATCTTTAATTGGGGAAATATGATAGCAATTTCAGGGAGGGTAGTAAAGTTGCTGAAAAGGATATCTAGATTTTCTAAATTGGGGAAGCAACCAGGGGTATCCATGGCTTTTGGAAATTCTTCACAATCAAACATAGAGAGCCTCTTAAGATTTTGTAAATGAGAGATGTTACTTGGAACATCTTTCACGTTTTTTAAACTTATTGTTAACTCACGAAGGCCAGTGAGATATCCTATTGATGAAAGCAACGCTAATCTTACCGTTCCTTGCTCAAGACTTTCAGAGCCAAAGTGATAAAATCTTTTAAGAGATTTCAACTGGAGCTTTGTTGGTATAATTCTAATATTTCGGCATTCATTGAGATTCCAGCATTCAAGCTTTTCAAGAAGTCCAACGGACTGATGAATCTCAACTAAATTTATGCAATTAAAAAGCTCCAACTCCTTTATGTTTGGGGCAATTACTGATAAGTCGGGTATTTTTGTAATATTCTTACAATGTGCAAAATCCATATATTTCAATAATTTGAATTGACACCTCTGCAGAAAAAAGAAATTTTTTTTTGAAATTTATTAGTAAAAAGAAAACAAAATAAGGCTACAAGCTCATTTCAAAAATAATAATAATAATAAAATAAAATAAAAAAAGCTAAAAGCTTACATTAAGAAATAATAACCCTTCAATTATGAATTATAATACACACTTCTATCCCCCCCTTTTACAGGGGCGGTTTCTCAAAAAAAATAATACACACTTCTAAAATAAAAATGCTAAAGGCACTACAATTTTATAAACATAAAGCTTATAAATTATTATGGCAATGAATGTGATTGGTAGGCTTTAACTATCTCATAAATAAATATTTGAATTGTCTCTTTATAATTTGTGACACATCAATTTGTATGTTCAATATAGTAAAACTTATAATATCTGTAGCACTACTCTTTTTTTTAAATAAAAAAAAAAAAAGATTTGTCAATAGTTCATTGATTTGCACCATAAATTCTTTATGGTTATGAGTACATTTTAAAATATTTGTGCACAATTTGATTTTATTTATTAAAAAAAATTATAGAAAATTTATTTTATAGAGTAATAAATGCATTGGTTTTAGCAACCAAAAAAAAAAAAGCACCTTAACATATTCTCTAAAAGTACTCGTTAACACACACACACAAAAAAAAAAAAAACTAATAAGAATTTATAAACGCTATAATTATACCTCGAAATGCTCGTCCAATTTAATATGGCTCCGTGGCATGTTAAGTACAACGAGTTTTGTAGGTTCAAAGGTGGATGGTAAGGACGATAAAGGAAATTTATTCCAATCAAGTAACCTTAACCCATTGGGAAGAGATTTAAGGTCTTCACAAATTACATTACGAATTTTCAAATATTTGAGACTTTTCATCTTCCCAATATTCAACAGCATGTTCCTTGGTTGCGGTAAGCACAATGATATGCCTCGAATTTCATGTAATCCCTAATTAGACAAAAAACCACGAGTCGAATTACACAACAAAATTTATGATTATTAAATCTTAAATAAAATCAGTACTGATAAACTTATATTTTCTTCAAGATTAAAATGTTAAAATTAAAGAAAATATAAGAAAAAATTAACTACATTAGCATTGTGAGAAAAGGGAAAGGATAAATAAAAATGACATACCATATCTCCTGTTAGTACTTCAAGAGCATCCTCATCACTTAATAGTTTTTTATGTTTCTTTGACAGTACTCCTGATTCTTCTCGAACAATTTCAAAGCCCATTTGTTGTATCAAATCATGCATCACAAACTTGCCATTATCAACAATTATGAGGCCTTTGTTGATAAGCTTTTCAATATCACAGAACGGGTCATATGAATAGCTACTTTGTAATATATCTACAATAACTTCCTTGTAGTATCCTTTGAAAAAACATGCAATATCAAGGAAAATATCCCGTTGAGTTTGGTCCAATCCATCGTAGCTTATTTTGAGTACTTGTTGAATATTTGGATTAGGAAATTTTTTATACTTTTCTAATATACTATTCCAATAATGTATATCTCTCTTGTACAAATCAGCACCTATTATTTCTAGAGCTAATGGAAGGCCTTTGGCATAATGTATAAAGTGGTCTACGAGCTCCAAATAATCTTTCGTAGGCTTTTTTCTTTTGAATGCATGTTGACAAAAGAGTTCATGAGATTCAACTTGATTTAATTCCTTAACCCTGAAGTTATAATAGGTTAGATGACAGTCTTCTTGAAGAGTAGATAGCACTTTTTCCTCTCTTGTTGTGATAATGATTCTACTTCTAGAAGCAAACCAATCGCATTTTCCAAGCAAATTTTCTACTTGGACTAATTTGTCCACATCATCTAGAATTAAAAGAATTTTTTTTTTGTGAAGCTCTTCCATTATCGCTTTGATTCTTTTAGATACACCATGCACTTTCAAATTTCTACCCCCTGAGATCTCATAATAAAGTTCATCTTGTAATTGGAGTACACCATCATTTGTTTTTGAGTTTTCTCTAACATCTTCTAGAAAGCTGCTTCCTTCAAAACGATATGCAAATAAGTTAAAAATAGCTTTTGCAATTGTTGTCTTACCTATTCCAGGAAGACCATGGATCACTAACATGCGAACATCGTTTGACTCAATATCTAAGTGCCAACTTATTTCCTCTACGCGAGAGTCTATTCCAACTGGGTATTTAACAACAAATACTTGCGAACAATTTAATTTAGCACTTGAGATCTTTTCAAAAATTTCTTGGATAAACCTAAATTGAGGGCGGCTGCCAATCACAAAGCATTAAAAAAATAGCATGTTAGAAATAGAAATATGATCCTAAATTGAATTCAAATTTGTTTAGCTTGTAAACTACAATTGAAATTTTGTTAATTAAATTAAATGGCACATAGATCTATACTGTCAATACAAATACTTTTTTTTTTATTGTTCAACTAGGATATAAATATTAGGCTTTTTGCACAAAGATGCATGGAAACCCTTCTTTGGAAAAGAAGATTTTGTAAAGATTATGTGAGAGAAGCTTCTAATTAATTGATAAGAATATCGATTATATATTCTTCTCTTGCTATCATTGACCGTTGTAGTTTAACTAGCTCCGTAATGAAAGATATGATCAAAATATAATAGTTTCATAAAAAAAATTAAAAAAACAAACAAACAAATAATATAGCTTCTTGGCGTTGTTTTTTAATAGTAAAATTTTATGGTGTTAATAAAGTAGTGATTAAATACATACTCATTTTTGTAATGCCAACCAGATAAATTTCCAGCTTCATTTAGAGCAGCCCTCCATCTTTGCACCTTGTTCATGTCATACTTGAAATTTTCTTCATGTTTTGCCAGCGCTTCTCCAAACTTTCCCTTTTGGCTACGCACTTCTGATGGATCTACCTCGTAAAAAACTGGAAACACCACTTGGCCATTCTTTTTATATTCAAGAATTTTGACAAGTTCATCCAAACACCAAGTGGAAGTTGCATAGTTTTTAGAGAATACAATTATTGAAATCTGTGAACTTTCAATAGCTTCGAAAAGTTCAATGGAAATTTTCTTTCCTCTTTGGAGCTCATCATCCATGAAGGTGTTAATACCATTATGACGCAAAAAACCATTCAAATTGCTAGTAAAACCATTGCGGGTATCTTCTCCTCTGAAACTCAAGAACACATCATATTTATATCGTTGGGTGGAAGACGAAGAAAAGGCTCGTTTATTAGTTAGAAGAGCCATTGTGATTTCTGATTTGGATATATAGACGGTTGAGAAGATCTAAAGGAAAGAGGAGAAAGAAAGAGGTGACGAAATTGAAATTGTCTTATGAGTTTAGGAAAGCAAAGAGAATGAAAATTATGAAGAAGAGATTTCTCAATGGGTTTGAGAGAGAATGGGAATGGTAGAGCGAAGGAAATGAATACCAGATTTAGATAGTTGTGAGGCGAAGAAGACCAAGAAAGTCACATGTGAAATTACAGTAGTAGCGTACTACTACTTTCATAGTTGGTGGTCCAAACGCGTAATGTAATATAAAAATAGAAAATTGGTCGTCCGTAAAAAAATACTTTTTGGAGTGTCGTTTTGCTCACCATTCTGATTCCCTTTCAAACTTTCACACCCACCCACCAGGAAAAGATGAAGAAATTTATTGGGTACGCGTTTTTTGCTTACTTTTTGGAGCGTAGCGAAGGCATTCTGATTCCTTTTCCTTTTCAAACTTTAAAGAAAGAAAGGATGAGAGGAAAGGAAGTGGAAGACGCACTCTACAGCAAGCGGCCCACACTATTCAATGCTACAACAATAGCAAGTGTAGTAGTGGTGGGTACTCACCTCACCTTCTTGGCTCTCTTACCCTCACTCACACACAGCTTCTCGAGTCTCAAGTCTCAATGCTCCAGTCAATGTCTACACCTACTCTTCTTTTCAGTGAAAGGATAAGAACTTGCTAATGAAATGTTTGCAGTGTGTTAGGAGTTAATTAATTAATTAATTTTTTATGAACAACTTAATTTATTTTCTGAAACTTTATTTCATTTATCAAATAATTATAAATAAAAAAAATCGAATGGAGTAGTAAAATTTTAAAGTTACGTAATTTAATATTGTGGAAGTAAAGGTTGCATGTTGTAGTATATATTCACGCTTTTCTGAGTTTTCTCCATTAATTGCAAACCAAATGTGAAGAAGAGATTTAAGAACAGAAGAAGAGTTCTTTTCTTTTTCCCGTTCCATTCTGTCTTTCTCGATGTGCTTAGAGAGTGTGAGTCTATTCAGGGCCGGCCCAACAAATATGGGGCCTTTTTATATGTAAATATTAATTAAATAAAATTATATAATACTAATTAAATTAAGATTAATTTGATGTAAATACAGAAATTGATGAATAATATTAATTAAACTAAGGTTAATATAGAAGATTAAATATTATAGTTGAATCAAAAGGAACTTACTTTAACTTAGATATATGATTATGCATAGTTAAGTACAGTTGTAATCTAAATTTTAATTTTATATATTCTTTTTAAGAGAAAGAGATAAATAGATATTATTTGGTGTGTAGCTTAGTAGGAGATTAGTCATCATTGATGATTTATCACATTTGCAACATTTTATTTGAAACATCTTAAGGTTTCAATTGGGTTAAATTTTTATTGGTCTCCTATTTTAAAAGCCTTGTTAGAAATGAAAAAGAAAAATACTAAAAATACTACAAAATATTCACAATAAATGTGATTATGACTGTAATTGATGAATTTTAACAACTTAATTTATTTGTGTTTGAATTACTTTTTTATGTGATTGATGATATGTCAGTTAAATCTATAGTAAAATTTGTGATATTTTTAGCATCACTCTTAAAAAAAAGTACCAATTATTTAAAAAATATTATATTTTTATAAAATTTTGGACATTTTACTAAGAAAGATGGAGCCTTTTTTTAGTAGGGAAATTTTTTATTTGTTGTGAGGCCTTAGGCCTAGGCCTAAGTTGCCTAGGCCTTGAGCCGGCACTAAGTCTATTCCGTTGTGAGCGGTGTGTGAGCGTGTGAGGTCAATCAACTTCTAATAAATTGGTTCATGGTGAGAATGGTACTTGCCAACAGGATGATGTCATTTCAGTTTTCCCAACTTAAGAAAATTTTGATAATTAATTATCCAAATGATGGCCTTACTTGGATTCCATGATGCATGAGAGACATCGGTAAAGGATTAAAGATAACATCGGTAAGATGAAGCATCTGTGGTTCCAAATCAAAAGGAGGCCTTGCAAAATGTTCGAAAGAAAGGTCAACAAGCTCTACATTGATCTATCAAGGTTTGGATGAAATCATATTCAAGAAAATTTCAAAGTGCAACTTCATCCAATCAAGCATTAGATATTCTTCAAAACTCTCCAAACAGAGTTGACAAAGTGAAGAAAGTTCATTTTCAAACGTTGAGAGACAGGTTTAAAACCTTACACATGAAACAATTAAATTAGGGGCTGTTTGGTAACGTTGTTCTAGTTTTGGAAATACATGTGGGTGAAAAAGTATGTGAAAATGCATGTAATGTTGTTTAAAAATTGAAAACATGTTGTTAAACTCCTATACCAAACGGCCCCTAGTTTCGAATAATTTCTCAATTGTATTGACTATTGTAAATCAATTAAAAAGATATGGTAATATTTTGGATGATGCCTGTTTGGCCCAAAAAAAAAAAAAAAAATCCTCTAGTCCTTAGTTTCAAACTCTGACTATATATATATCATTTTGGCAATTGAAAAGTTAAAAGATTTAAAGTCGATGACCATTGACTCATAGTTCTCAGAACCGGACCGGACCGAGAGGTCGGACTGTGAAAATTGGTTTTTTAAGCATAAAGAACCGGGCATATGTGGCAATTCCGTGAACCCCTAAAATCAAGGTTGGACTGCACGAACCGGTGGCAAGAACCGTGCGGTCCAACCCTTTAGCAATTTTTTTTTTTTTTTATATAAAAACAACTTAACACAATTTTATTCTACTTAATTAAATTATCCATCTCTTACAAGGAATAAAAAAAAATTATAATTAAAATCTTTCAAAGATATTCAACTTTACTTCAAAAATTAATCATAAATTTTAATGTTTTCATGGTTATTATTTTATTTTATTAACTTTCTTATTTAATGATTAAATATATGCTTGAAAATCATTAAATTTCCCTCACATATATAGATATATTAGTCAATTTTTCTAGTTTTATAAATTTAATATCTATATTTAGGCTTTAATTAATTATGACATCATCATGGTTCGACCCCGGTTCAACCTCGGTTCGACCTCAAAAACCTTGAACCTCTCCATTTTACGGTTCAATGAACAGTCCGGGTCTGAAAACCTTGATTGACTAACTCATAATTAAGGTCTTTACAAGCCTATAAATAAGGGCTTAACAAGAAGAAGAATAGCTTTTGGAGTAGGTTCTACAATCTAAGCTAACCTTGAATGAAAAATGGTGAACTGAAAGTAGTCAAAGAGGCCAAGGACATAGAGATGGTTGAGGAAAATGATCTATAATTTGTCAAATACTCTCAACACCCTGAAGAACTTTTCAGTTAAACTTATATATTGCAAAAGTTCTACTACTAAAACTCTGCCATTAAAGTTCTGTTTTTCACAACAATGCCAAATGAGTACTACAACCAAAGTTCTACAACTAAAACTTTACTTCCTTTAATATAAACAAAGGGACACATAATGCACTATTTAGAATCTATTATGCCAGCAGTATTACCAAACCTTACCTTAAAAAAAAAAAATATATATATATATATAAAATTAAATTTATTTATAATTATTTATATCGATTCTCATTATTTTGAAAATTTTATAATAATATTTTATTTAAAATAACACATTATTTACGTTTTGTCCATTTGTTTAATACATTTTATTTAAAGCATGTTTGGTATAGTTTTATCCTACTTATTCATTTAGCTGGCTTATGTACCAAAGTGCTCTATATTATACAAATGCAAATCATCTATACCATTTTTTGTATATCACTCTATGTTCCACCAATAGCAACTTGTCATGTATTGATTTTACTTTCTTTATAAAATAACAGGAGTTGAAAGTGGAAAAAATCATACACATAGCAAGTTGTGATTGGTGAAACATAAAGTGATACACAAAAAATAGTACAGAGGATTTATATTCATATTATACTAGTATTGGTTGATATGTACTGTATCAACTACTAGACTAGTATCGATACCCTCCTAAAACATACCATATAAAATAATAGTCTATAACGGCTTGAACAAATTGTATCAAGGATTTTTATGGTATTTCAGCGGTTATGAGAAAAATAACTTAAAAATGTTATTAAAAAAAGTTATAAAATATCTTATTTAAGCAAATGCATTGTGTTAATGTACATAGGATAATATTTTGGCTTATACCCATAAGAATAAAAAAAAAAATAGGTTTATAAATATGTGGACTATAAATCCTACTTATATAAACATATAAATAAAAAAAATATGTTCATAGTCATACATACCAACACACACACACAAATAACAATATTCTCAAAATGATACATTGATATTAACTAATATCAAAATATATCATTCCCCTGACCAAACCGAAACAACTTTCGATAAAGCATTGACTACTTTATTATGTACAATTTTTTGAATTTTTATTTATTCTAGATATAACCATACTTTTGTTCAATTTATTTTTATGTCAAATCATATTATATCATATACTAAAATTTGGGTTTTAAAATCTTAGTTGCTACAAGTGACTCAATGTATATGATTTATTACACCTGTTTGTATATTAGAATTTTTCCATATGGCTCTTTTTCTTTTTCTTTTAATAAATCATGTTGCTCATTAATATTTATTAAAACTGTTAATTTTATATAAAATTATATTGCCAAAATAATAGAAAACTTTTTAATTCTTAGCATAGTTTATACTCCATTACCTAAGTTTCAAAAACTTTCTGTTTCACCACTCTAAGAGTTTCTTTGATAGTGCAGTGGCCAAGAGTTTATCTATCACTAGCAAAAGTTCGAGTCTCCAACATCTCCTAAGCTGTAGAACTGTCGTTCCTTCCTTGGAAGGTGGTTCTATCCCTAAGGCCGGGTAATGTGTTTACCTTAGTGCTTGTGGGCATTCTTTTTTTGGGGGCTTGGGAAATCGTTAGAGTTTAGTTTTTCCTTCATATGGATAGCCTTACAAAATATTGGAGTTGCCTTTCTTTTTCAAAGAGGGAAGACTCTGGTTTTCGTCTAAGGAGCTAGGTGCAGATGAGTTTGTTATAGCAGGAAAATTCCTGACAAAACACGCTTTGAATATTAACACGATAGCTAGGACTTTCAAATCTTTGTGGTAATCCAGGAATGGTTTCAAAATAAGAAAACCTAGGTGACCAGCTAATAAGTTTTATTTAGTTGTTAGTGTTACCAAAAGATTTTATTTTATTTTTTTTAATAGAAGTCATAGCTTTGATTTTTTTTTTTTTTTTTTTTTTTGAGAAGATTGTTCCGAAAAGTTAAAAGGATTATTACATTTTGGACTAAGAGAGGACGTTGCTATGTTTTAAGCTAAACGAGGTCATTGGGGGAAAAATGAAATTTGTCCCCCAAAAAATATAATCCATAAATTTTTTTATAGGGTTGTTGTAAGCGACTAAATTTCTAGTTTGAAATAAATCAAACAAGTAAAATAGTTTCACAAATGCGAATTTGTATTGATGATTGTGTGGTACAATTCTCTGGAATTACAAAAGAGTGATCCTCTGATTCGATCTCCTTGCAAAACTTATTGATTAGACTTATGGTAATGTGGATTTGACTTGAACACAAAATATCCTTCAATTTGGTTGAGGGATGGATCGAAGATTACTGAAACGGAATTACAATGAATCTCTGGCTATGAGCTTGTTTAGAAATCCTTTGTTCTTCGCATTCTTCGTGTTCTTCGTGCGTTCTTCGTCTTCGAAGGTTTGTGGTGGAAGTTCTTTGGAGCTTTAGAGGCTTGAATCCGTTGAGCTTCAATGATTTGTGATTTGTTGATGTTTTCGGACACTTTTGGCTTGATTCCCGTGAACTTTAGGATCTAGGCAGATGATCTGGATGATTCTGCTTCGAATGTTCTCCGATTTTGGGGTTGAAGTTCTTGAAGTTCTTGAAGGCTTTGAGGCTTGATCTTCACAGAGCTTTTTCACTTCTGAATTCTGGTCCCCTGAATGTCTCAGGAAGGCTTCTATTTATAGGAGTTTGGGGGTGGATGAGCGACACGTGGCGGAGCTTGATTGGTGACACATGTCACAGCCTGATTGGTCCGCTTAAGTCATCGCTTACACGTGCGAGGTTGCTTGAGTCATCGCTTACATGTGCGAAGCTGCTTGTGTCATTGCTTACACGTGCGCTGATGTGTGATTGGTTTTTGCATGACACTTGGCAAATTTCTGTTGGTTTCTGAGTAGTGATAGCAAAACCTAGCAGCAATATGTGTCGCTTTGTAATTGGCTGTATTTTATGGATTTGATAATGTGACGTGTCAGCTTGTGATAGGTCGGGAATTTTCCCTCTCTACAAATGCCCCCTCGAGACTCATTCACGCACACAGTTTTGGAGTGTGGTGTGGGAATGAGTTTCGAAAATGGATTTTTGTACATGACTCTTTAAGTGAAGTAGTTGAACGTAGTGGAGCTGTTGAAGGTGGTGGAGCTTTCAGAAGGATGAGATAATTTCCGAAGAGTAGACCGACCCATATGAAAGGCTTTGATGAGACTGAAAAAGGGTCTGCCAGTATTTGAATGTACTTGCGTGACCGAGTATTCTCAGCATAGTTTAAGTTGAAGTAATTTCAGGAGAGTATTTTGGATCGTTGGCGGCGATCACAGGGTGTAGAAGATGGGGAAGAGGTGAAGATGTTGGTTGGGTACAGCATGCAGAGTCATGGGGCTAAGCTTGTGTTTTTAAGAAGTTCTGGTGAAGTTATCTCGGAGGAACATGCTTTGGATTACGGCGAGGACATGTGGGAAAGTGGTTGAATGCGCATGTGTAATTGTATCACTCAGCTTAAGTTGAGGTAATTTCAGAAGCTTATGGATTCTGGGTATGCTGGTAGTGGCAATGAAGAAGATAGAGATGAAGCAAAGTGAATGGATGAAACATACCCACCATGGCGCTGGCCCTGTATGTTGGGGACCTTCTGGTGTAGATGTCTCTGGGAAGTACACCTTTGGATATGGGACTGACTGCATGCTGAATGAGGTCCGGCGGCGAGTTATTGAATGTGCCTGTGTGATGGGACCATGCCGACAGATGTTAAGTTGAAGTAATTTCAGAAGAGTACCTTCTGAAATTCTTCAAGCTGATTTTAAGTTGGAGTAATTCCAGAAAATGTGTTTCGAGGTACCAGCAACGATGACCTTTGGGTCCCACGGTGGTGGGGACATGGAATAAGGCATTGGTGACCATTTACCGGCACCAAAGGCTGAATTCTGATGAGCTGGCGCCTTGGAGGTTGTTTTAAGTGTTGATGGAAAACAATTTGTAGGATACCCCAACACTTTTTTACCATCTTCACCTACTGCCACTTGTTGGAAAAGCACAGAAAAATGAAAGATGGAGCTAACTTGTGATTCTGGTCTTAGAAACCAGCCAAGTTGCTGTTTGTTCCGAACCACTGCTTCTGCTGGAAGACCAAGCAATTGGAGAGAGACTACAGGAGCCCTGAGGTTAGGAACAGGTGTGTCCGCTGGACTTGGATTTCCTGGCCAACCAAGTCCAAGGAAGCATGGAACCAAAGTGCAGACCTTGTTACGAGTAATTTTATGGACAAAGGTGGTCGTTAAGTGGAGAAATAAAGTTTGTTTGGATCTCAAAACTGCAATGATGTTGTAAATAGGGTTTCGACCGAACCATGGGAGGGTTGATCTCAAACCGATTATGAAGCAAAATCGGTTGTTAGGTGTTGAGAATGATGAGATCATAGTGAGAAATGGTTGTGAAAAGGAGGATTTGAAAATCTGAAAGAGGCAAATCTTCATTTTATGATTCAGTGTGTTTGTTTGTTTTTTTTTTTTTTTTTTTTTTTTTTTTTTTTTTTTTTTTTTTTTTCGGATGAGTTCTTGATGAACCCGGCCCTCCTATTTATAGTGGAGAGATGAAGAATGGTAGATTTAGTAGTTGAGAGTGGTAGTTGAGAATTTTTGGTGAGACTGGCGGTTGAGAATTTTTGGTGAGAACGGTAGATGGGAACGGTAGGCACTGAACGAGAATGGTAGGTTGGAGACTGGTAGGTACCGAACGGGAATAGTGGGTTCAATTAGTGACCCAGTGTAATTTCAGGTTCAAGACACACTTGTGAGAGTTCATTTGTATTTTGAGAGGAAGTCTTGATGAAGTCTGGAGAATAACCCTGAGGGGATCCCAATTAAATGGATGAATCTCAAATTTTGTTCTTGAGGACCTAAGTTTTGAACACTTGGAATTGAGTCATTTTTGCAATTTTCAAGTCTCAAATGACAAAACGGACTCCAAAATCGGAATGTACTCAAAAAATTGAGCAAGATAGGTCCATCTCAAAAATTTTGACATTTGGTCAACATTTGCACAAAAGTCAACTTTTTTGGAAATTGGACGTTTGCACAATTTCTGAGTTTCGAATGAAGAAACGGGTCCCAAAATTGGAATGTACTCGAAAAATTGAGTGGGACAGGTCCGTTTTGAAAATTTTGACTTTCTGGTCAATATTTGCACAAAAGTCAACTTTTTTAGAAATTGGACGTTTGCACAATTTCTGAACTTCGAATGAAGAAACGGGTCCCAAAATCGGAATGTACTCGAAAAATCAAGTGGGACAAGTCCGTTTTGAAAATTTTGATTTTCTGGTCAAGGTCAAAAGTCTGCTTGGTCCAAGCATTTTCTCTCTCTTTTTCTTTTTTCTTTTTTTTTTTTTTTTTTTTTTTTTTTTTTTTTAGGCGGTTCGGATCGGGTCAGATTTCCGGGTCGGTCCGGGTTAAATCTGGACCAACGGGTCAGGAGGTGGAGGATGACGTCATTGGTGACGTCAGGCCAACTGAGGCGCGTGTCAGGTATGGCGCGTGGCAGCGCGTGGCACGTGCGAAAGAGGTGCCGGCGCGTGTAAGCGCGTGTGATCGCGTGGAGGCGCGTGTTCGTTAAGGGAGCGTTTCTGGCGGCGCGTGGAGGCGCGTGGCTGTGCATCTGGACCTGAAATTTTCAGGTTTGGTAGATCTTAGGCCGTAAAACATCATGGTATAGTCAGTTTTTTAAAATCATGGGCAGATTTGCACAGATTTGAAGGATTTGGCCGCGGATTGTTTCTAATCTGTGGCGGCGCGTGGAGGCGCGTGCCGGGGATTTTGGACCTGAAATTTCTGGGTTTTGTAGATCGAAGTCCATTTAACAGCCTTGTGATATCAGTTTTGTGAAATGAAGGCCGGTTTTGCGCAGATTTTGAAAGACTATTCCTTTGGTCACTGTGAGTTCGTGGCCGCGCATGGGAGCACGTGGATAGTCTACTGAGTTTGATTTTCTCTAGGTCTTTGTAGCTTGAAGTCCCTAGAAGATCCTTGTGGGGTCAGTTTTGTGAAATAATGTCTGGATTTTCACAAATCTGAAGGAGAAGTCCGTAGGCATGGCTGGGTTTGTTGCCATCTTAGTCCATTCTTACGGTGGCTACTCTGACAATATTTTGACAACCCAGGCAGAGAGTGGTTGCCACTGAGTGTCTCTGCTGTTCTCAAGGGATGGTGACATAGTAGAATAAAATACTTTCCATTGCCGGCCTAGCACTGCATCCAAAGTCTATCATCATAGTTTTTCTTAGAGGACTTATTTCCTTCTGCAGACTGATAGGTTCTTAGGTGTGTAACAATTTCTTTCTGACACCATGATCCTTTCCTGAGCATTAATTCACCTCTCCCCTTTTTTCTTAAGGTTTGGTGCAGTCTCTTTTGAAAATATGGTATTTTAATTATTTATGCACCTCTTTCTTTTTGTCCATTAGTTTCTGAGGATCCCTATATAAAGCCATCCGGAGCATGTACTAAGTTTGTACAAGCATTATCTTCAGTGGGTAGTGTATTTTCAGTGTAGAGAAACTCTGCCTTTTTACTTTCTTTTTTTTTTTTTATTATTATTTTTTTTTTATTAGATGTTTTTTCTGTACTAATTTTTTTTCTTTATTAAATGTTTTGTCTGTACTAATTTTTTTTTTTTTTTTTTTTTTTTTTACAGCAATCATGATGCTCTTTTTTAAGGATTCGAAGATTGGTCAAGAACCGGCCTTGTTCATTTGAAAAGAGAAAGATGACAAGGATGCAAAGGCTACGACTTTGATTGTTCGTCCGCCTATAATAGGAAGATTTTCGGAAAGATGGGGCCATAACTCTTACACTCTTAATTTGCCAAAATGGTCACAAGTCGTTCCCTCCGACGATGGCTCTAAATTGGAGACAATTGTCCTTCTTGCTTCGCATCACAAAAATATTGCTAAATCAAAGCCGTACAACACTTTGGGACGAGAGATAATTGCAAAGCGTGCCAATTGGGATTTTTCCTTTAATGTGAACGGAGGGTTTTCCTATTTCTCCCTTTATTGGGATTGGCTAGAAGATGTGCTCGGTCGGTGTAAACACCTCCTCGATGCGGCCCACCTCTACAGTGCTGTCTTTGCTTCCTTATTCACATACGATTATGATGAGAATCTCATGAAAGCATTTTGTGAGTGTTGGAGTCTGTCGACCAATACCCTCCATACCTCAGTTGGGGAAATTTCCATCACACCATGGGATCTTTCCATTCTTGGTGGACTTCCTTGCACAGGTGCATTTTATGATGAAGTGGTACCCAATGCGCAAGAGCTGGATGGAACTAATGAGCAAGGACGACCCTATCTGCCGTACAGCTGTCGCTTCCTTTTCATGGCGTATCATCACCTTCAAAACCGACTGAAGAGGCAAGGGAAAGTGAGTGTTCGTGACTGGATTACCTTTTGGTATAGAGGAAATAGCAGGTATTCGGCTCCCAGAAAACCAGCAAGACGGACAACCATTCCCAAGTGTAGTCAGAATCCCTTTGGCGTGATAAACGAGCGTGGACCATGGTCTGATAAAGAACACGGGGTCTTTGCGGATCTTCAAGTTGAGGATAACTTAAAGGAAGAGACTTACTTATCGGCACTTCTTTCTTGTTGGCTGTGTGTATTTGTTTTTCCTATTAAGGATCCAAATAGCATCCGTCCAGGTACTTTCAAGATTGCTAGTTCCATGGCCAATGGTCGTTTGTTTGGCCTTGCTTCCCCAGTATTGGCTAGCATTTATCGTGGACTCAACACCATTTCTTCTTCTCCTACTCCGAGCAAGTCTGGAGCTAGTTTTGCCATTCATTACGTTTATGCCTGGGTAGGTCATTTTTTTAGAAGCAATCGCATCACCAATGACAAACTGTCTGATCCTTTGATGACAAAATATTCTGGTGTAGGCTACGCCTCTCTGTTCAATGAATTCTCCGCACGAAAGCACATACGAACCGCCACCAACTTCATTTGGCACGGGACTGCTTTCAAGAAAAGCTATGACCAGACATTTATTGACAACGATCATTTATCCATTCAGAAATTTGGCTACTTTATGAGCCTTCGCTCAGGGTACTTGTCACTTCGATGTGAAGACCAACATACTATAGAAGCAAATAGTCCTCACAGATTTAGCCGGCGCTTTGGATTTCATCAAGATATTCCCAGTGATTTGAAGGAAGAAATTCGTACAGGCTCTTTAAAAGATCTACACCAATTCTACCAATCTTTCACTCGCAGCAACACAAATTCCAAGGTACTCATTTCGGCTTTTGCCACAGACTTTGGAAGCCGGGTCAGATATAGCTACAAGCAATGGTGGGAAGGAGTTCGCAGAAATGATTTTACCAAAGGAACAAATTTTTTAGCTGACATTGCCTCCTTTCGTGTTAAATCATTGACACCCAACAAATTTCAAAAGGGAAAGAGGGAGCTACAAGACCCATATATTCCACAGCCCTTGTCAGAATTTGCACAATATCCTCTTGAAGATGATCGTCATTCAAAAGACTCATCTCGACATACCGGGGTTGCTCGAAGTCAAGGAACCAGAGGTTCACTTGCTGTTCCAGCTAGGGATGCCATTAAAATTTCTGAAGAGAAGGTGTGTAACAACCTGGACTATAATTGGAAACATTTGAAGAGTCCAATGAAGGGTGTTGATGCAGAGACTTCTATTGATCATGTGCATCTTCTTACAAATAGTGAGTCTTCCATCTCAAAGCCATCTGCGAAGGGTTCGGATCTTAAGAGGTGTAAGTTTGCTGATGTTGGTACGTCATCCAAACTTCTGACTGAGCCAGGAAGGACATTTCTCTCATCCACACAGCCGACCAACCCTCCGGAAGTCTCTATGTTTCAGGCCATAGCGCATGTTTCTTCCGTGCGTAGGAAAGGGGCCTCTATGTTGGGAGATGTTCTTCTAAATAAGATTTCGAATCTTTCTGTGGACAACATCCTCCCACAAGTTGAAATAAATGAAATTTATAGTGGGATTGAAAGTCTTGGAGTGGACCCTCAACACTTGCGCGAGAATGTTGACAAATCTTGTGAGGGTATTGCAGACTATTTGAAGATGAAGGAATCTCTGAACCAACGACCAAGTCCTGTTATCTTAATTCAACGCGAGGCTGAAGTTGAATTCCTCCTTTCTGAAGCGTCGCAGAAGAAAGTATCTTTGAAGACCGAACTTGATACTGTTAGATTGAGGATGGTTGACCTGCAAACTGAGCTCGTCCAACTAGAGCAATCACGGTCTCAAATTGAGACTCATCAAGTTGAACAAGACAATGTTGTGCAAGACTTAGAAGAACAACTTGAAGAAGTCAAATCTGCCCCCGCTCTTGAAGACCAGGATATGGAGGCTTTAGAGAAGATACGAGCCCTTCTGGAAGATAATCGTTCTAGCTTGAAAGACTTGAAATGGATGTCGTAATATTTTTTTTTGTTTTAATTCCCTTCATAAATGTCATCATGCTTTCCTCTGTACTATCTTCCTTTCGTCAATCAATAAAGAAGTCTTTATTCTCTGTTCCTTCATTTTTTTTTTTTAGTGCGAGACTGAACTTAGCAAAAGATACTAAGTTGCCTACGTACCCTTGAGAGGGATCAAGTCATCACGTAGTTCAAATGATTTTTTTTTTTTTTTTTTTGCGTGACTGAACTCAGCAAAAATACTAAGTTGCCTACGTACCCTTGAAAGGGATCAAGTCATCATGTAGTTCAAATGATTTTTTTTTTTTTTGTTTTGTTTTGTTTTTTTTTTTTATAATTTTTTTTTATGTGTTTTTGCAAAAAGGGGGGCGCAGTGTATAATAGTGGGTACACCACTGATCGAACCCGAGACCTCCTCAAGGGTGACATAGGCATCCAACCGCTATGCTACACTCGCAATTGTTGACATGGAGTGGGATTAATTTCTCCTTATTGGTACGCTTTCAAGGGTAATGGGAAAACATCATGTACTCTTGCAGCGCTACAGTGGGTAGTTTAAGCTCTTACCGAGGAGCAATCCTTGATTTTCAAGCATAGAAGCGTTTGAGGAACTTCCCATTGATGGGGCCGATCCTTACACCATCATTATCAATCAACTTGTAAGCTCCATTGGTGTAGACTTCTTGCACAACATAAGGTCCATCCCATTTTGAAGTGAACTTATTGCCTGTACGATGAGTTGTGATGATAGGTCTTCGAACGGCGAGGACTAAGTCACCAACTTGGAATGATCGTGGTTTAACTCTTTTATTGAATGCGCTTGAAAGACGAGCTTGATAGCATTCAAGGCGTTGTTGGGCCTCGAGCCTTTTTTCATCAAGCGCCTCTAATTCTTGCAATCTGAGCTTGGCATTTTCTTCTCCAGTCAATCCTTCTTGAATGGCAATCCGTAATGATGGGATTTGGCGTTCTAAAGGAAGGACGGCTTCCACTCCATAGACAAGAGAATACGGCGTCGCTTGAGTAGGCGTTCGAAATGTTGTTCGATACGCCCATAATGCTTCTCCGATTCTTTCATGCCAGTCTCGCTTTGTCTTGGATACCACTTTTTTCAACAAACTGCCAAGTGTTTTGTTAAATGCTTCAGCTAGTCCATTTGCCGGGGCATTGTACATGGAGGAGTTGTATTGTTTAAATTCAAACTTCTCGCATAGCTCTGTCATCAGCCTATTGTAGAATGGTTTGCCATTATCAGTTATGATATACCGAGGGACACCATACCGATAGATCAAGTGAGTTCGAATGAAATTGACCACCGTTTCTTTCTTCACTTCCCTAAGGGGTACAGCTTCTGCCCATTTCGAGAAGTAGTCAGTTGCGGCCAAGATGTACAAATGGCCACCGGATGACTTCGGTAATGGCCCTATTGCATCAAGTCCCCACGCATCAAAAGGCCAAGAAGCTACAGTTGGGTGTAGAGGTTCTGGCGGCTGATGGATGAAGTTTGCGTGATACTGACATGCTTCGCACTTCTTAGCGCACTCCATAGAATCTTGCACCATTGTAGGCCAATAGTAACCCATTCGTTTGATCCTATAGTGTAACTTAGGACCTGACTGATGTGCGCCGCATATTCCAAAATGAGCCTCCTCTAAAGCTTGTTTAGCCTCCTCCTCTCCTAAGCAACGGAGAAATAATCCATCAAATGAACGGCGGAAGAGAGTGTCTTTATAGTAAATAAATCGAGCAGCCCTTCGCCGAACTTCGGTCTTGTGGCGTTTATCATCTGGGAGTCTTCCATGTTGAAGGCATTCAATGATCACTTGTCGCCAATCTTCTTTTTCAACAAGGCATACAGAAATGATGTTGGCTTGCTCTTCTTCATCTTCTTCAACTAGGAGAGGTACAACCCACCTTTGGGAAATAGCAACTTCGGTTGTCTCTTCTTGGGATAATGCTAAGGCGGTAGCCAAATTAGCTAAAGCATCGGCCTGTCTATTCTCCTTCCTTGGTATATGCTCCAATGTGGTGGCCTCAAAACTTGCTACCAACTTCTTCGCATATTTGCAATAAGGGATAAGGTCTTCTTTCTTGACATCATACTGCTCCGAGACTTGGTTGATAATTAATTTGGAATCCCCAAAGATCTCAAGCTGCGATATGCCCATCTCAATGGCCATTTGTAGACCAATGATCAATGCTTGATACTCGGCTACGTTGTTTGAGCAAAGTTCACTCAATGAGAACGAGTATAAAAGTATTTACCGTTGTGGAGAAACAAACACTACACCTGCCCCCGCTCCTTCCCGACGTGCGGCCCCATCGAAAAACATCATCCATGGTGGCATTACTTCAATGTAAAACACATCTTCATCTGGGAAATCATCGGAGAACTCCCAATCAGATGGAACTGGGTGATCAGCTAAAAAGTCTGCCAACGCTTGTCCTTTGACAGCTTTTTGTGGAACATATGCAAGGTCATATTGTTGTAGCAGGACTGCCCATCGAGCTATACGACCTGAAACCACTGGCCTGGAGAGGACATATTTAATTGGGTCCACCTTTGCTATCAAATGGACCGTATATGCTTGCATGTAGTGCTCCAATTTGTCTATGGCAAAGAAAAGAGCGAGACACATCTTTTCGATAGGAGAATAATTTAATTCAGCCCCATTAAGAGTTCGACTCAGATAATAAAGAGCTCTTTCTTTCCCCTCCTTATTTTCTTGAGCCATAAGAGCACCTAGGGACTTTTCTTGTGCCGCAATGTACAGCACCAGAGGCTTTCCCGGGATAGGAGCACCTAAGACTGGAGGATTAAGCAAGTATCTTTTGATGCGCGCAAAAGCATTGCTACAAGCCTCATCCCATTCAAAGTGCACATCCTTCTTCATTAACCTGTTGAAAGGTTGACATCGACCAGCCAAGTTCGAGATAAATCGTCGTATGTAAGCTAGTTTTCCCTGCAAGCCTCTCAGTTCTCGTAAATTCTTGGGCTCTGGCATTTTCTGGATAGCTTCAATTTTGGACTGGTCAATTTCAATACCGCGGTGCCTCACAATGAAACCAAGAAATTTACCAGATGTTACGCCAAAAGCGCATTTGCGGGGGTTCATTTTAAGCTGATACTTTCTTAGGCGATTGAACACGGATTGCAGTTCTGCCAGATGGTCTTCCCTTCTTTTTGTTTTAACCACCAGATCATCGACATAACACTCTACGTATTTATGAAGTACATTATCAAAGATCTTTTGCATGGCCCTTTGATAAGTAGCACCAGCGTTCTTTAGCCCGAAAGGCATTACTTTGTAACAGTAAATGCCTTTAGGAGTACGAAAAGCTGTAAGCTTTTCATCCTTCGGATTCATTCGAATTTGGTTATAACCTGAAGAACCATCCATGAAAGATAAAGCTTCATGACCAGTAGTGGCATCAACCATGACCTCAGTGATGGGTAATGGAAAATCATCCTTGGGACATGCATTATTCAAATCACGGAAGTCAACGCATACTCGAATTTGTCCATTCTTCTTTTTGATAGGGACGATGTTAGCAATCCATTCCGGGTACTGTACTTCACGAATGAAGCCCGCTTCAATGAGCTTATTGACCTCGGTTTCTATTTGAGGGATAAGCTCTGGCCGAAAGCGTCTTTGGGCTTGTTTGACTGGGCGCACGCCTTTCTTTACTGCCAAATGGTGAAGAGCAATACCTGGATTGAGCCCAGGCATTTCCTTGTAAGTCCAAGCAAACACATCTTTATATTCTACCAGGAGCTTGTGGTATCCTTCTTCTTCTTCAGGAGTGAGAAGCGCACTAATGAAAGTTGGTCGAGGTTCTTCGATAGTTCCTAAATTGATTTCTTTAAGTTCATCAACTGTAGCTTGTACTCCATCTTCCAAGGCTGGGGGAGCTTCATCGACCTCTTCATTGGTTGCTTCAGCATCTGAAAGTGTACCTTCTTCTATTGTAATATGAAACGAGGATGATACCTCTTCAATTTGCTCATTGTGAACAAATGATGGTCTAGTGCGTACAATTGTTCGCCTCTTGACTTTCAGCGATCCTTCAGTGCTGATGTCTAAGGTAGAGTTACGCTTCATGCGTGAAGGAATGCTACTGCGGATCTCATCATGAACTTTCTCCTTCTTTTGAACTTCAAAGTTCATTGAATTTTGAGAATGACTATCAACAGGCCTTTTTGTTGCCCCCAATCGATCAAAGACTGATTTATAAGCAAGAGTGTCCCGATTTTGTGTTAAGCAAGTTGTATTTAACCTGTCGAACACTGTGATTCGTGACGATGAGGCCTCAATGCGATCAAACACTGAGACGCGCGATGAAGAATGATCTTTTCTTTGATTCGAACTTTCGCCAACCTCCACTGTTATGTATTGGGAATTTGAAGCATTGCTTCTTTTCTTGATCCATATCTGAGCTGGTTGTTCAGGAGTATAACCTAATCCGGTCTTTGGGATAGGAATTTCATGCCCTTCAAGCCGCATTCTCCTTTGTGTTTTGCTAAGGCCATGTACCTTCTCTCCGGTGACTTCTGGAATCAATTTCCCTAAGTCACTTTGTCTTGAGAAATCGTAGCCTGCTCTGGCCAACAGCCTATACGCCTTCGGGTCAAACCATTCTTTCGTCTGTTCGCTTGGTAGAATACCATGCTCTGTCAGACTTTGTGAAGACCTCACGAATCCATTTAGTGGCTTCGAGGGCAAAGGATTTATGGATGAAGTTAAAGGCATGACATGGTTTTCTTTCAATATGGCTACATCCTCCGTCGTGAGCCTTGCAGGAGGCCTTCCCATTTCTTCTGTAGATTGAAGGCATTCCGCAAATGGTGATTGTCCATTCTTACGACGTGATAATGGTACATAACGGAGGAATGGAGGGCTATTGGAAGGCGTTGAATTTTTCGCCCTCACTGCACCACTGGTAGATTCACTAGAATGATCATTCCTAGATTCTGGACCTTCCTTTGGGGAAGGAATATCCTTTCTAGTGATGAATTTCACATGCTTCTTTTCACCCTGCTTGCTTTCCATGGACAGGATTTCAACTGGGAGAACTTCACTAGAAATGTTATCTTCTACATAAAATTTTGCGTCAGCAAAGTGAGCTTCTGCCTCAGCAAAAGGCTTTAAGTCGGCATTGACTTTCTTTATTCCACTTTGAAGGTACTTGAAACATTGATGCAAAGTCAACGGCACTATTCCATTTCCATGGATCCAGGGACGTCCTAACAACATGTTGTAAGTCGTCTTGGCATCAATAACGTGGAATAAGACGTTACTTGTCAATTCTCCAATGATCAATTCCAGGTGGATCATGCCGATTGCGCGTTGTCCTCCTTGGTTGAAACCTTGAATGACCAAACGACTATGTGATAATTCCTCCATAGTAAGACCAAGTCGTCTCATTGTCATTTTTGGTAGTATATTAACAGCTGAGCCTCCGTCAATGAGAATACGATTGATCTTTTGTTCACGAGCATAACCAGAGACATAAAGTGGGCGATTGTGGGGCTTAGAGCCTAACAACAGATCCTCATCTGTGAAAGTTAAGTCTGGAGAGCATGTGTAACATTCCTGAGTTTGTTGAAGAGTGTTGGTAGAGGGAGTGTACATCTCTGGCTTTTCAGGAGCTTGGGTGAGCACTTCTTTTGGTGAGGTGGAGGATTGCAAAGGTTCAACTTCACCAACCTGAGATTGGAGTTCCTCCAATGATGACAAAGTCTCATTTGGACCACCGTGGTCAACATCCTCCTTTTCGTCCTGAATTTCGCAATGAGAGACCGTGTGAACGGCCTCGGCTGAGTCATTTTGAAGGAATTTTCTGGGGAAGAATTCTTCCAATGTGATGAGCTTTCGAGATTTTTGGGTCTGTGCTGAATCTTCATACACTTTTGTTCCCAGTCTCCCTCGCCTCTTATTGCTCCTTCCTCTTGATTGAGGCTGAATTTGGTTTTATGCTTTTCTGGACTCTTTGGCGATCAAATGAAGAGGGAATGTTCGTCTCTGTTTCCATCTCCTGCGAGTAACCATTGTCCAGCCCTCTTCCTCATCCATTGTTGACCTTTTATCATCATTTGAATTATAATTAGGTGCTTTTTGTGAGAGCTGAACTGGAACAGGTTCCAGAGAACCAAATTGGATGAGCGTGGTATTTGCCCCCTGCTTAGTAATTGGAGACATGCAAATAGGTAACCCGCAAGAAATTGTTGCAATGTTTGATTGAGCAACATCATTAAAATCCAAGTCAATCTTCCTTTCCTTGGCTAGCTTCATGATGAGTTCTTTAAGGACAAAGCATTTTTGGATTGGATGGCTTAAGATGCGATGATACTTACAATAGTTCGGGTCATCAACTTTTCCCATCTCTTCTGGCCGTTTGCATTCTGGCAATTCAATTAATTTCAACTTGAGCAGTTGTTCTAGCATTTCGGGCATATCGGTATCTAGGAAAGGATACACCTTTTGCTCCCATTCCTTAAGTGATGAGCGACGCGTCTCACGCTGTTGGCCTCCCTCGGGCCTCTTCTCATTAGCCCTCACATTTCTTGTTGAAACTTTGACTGGGGCAGGGTTGACATTCATTGAATCTTTGATATTACTTTTCGTATTCCTGTCATTTTTCCTTATTTCCCGTCTTTCTTTCCTTTCCTCAGGTACGGGAGGTTTCGTATTTCCATGGCTAGAGATACTCAATTCCATGTCATGCGCACGAGTTGCCAACTCTTCAAATGTTCGGGGCTTTATCCCTTGAAGGATGTAAAGAAGTCCCCAATGCATGCCTTGGATGCACATTTCTACAGCAGATATTTCAGAAAGTCTATCCTTGCAATCTAGACTCAAAGAACGCCACCGATTGATATAGTCAACGACAGGCTCATCTTTCCACTGCTTGGTGTTAGTAAGCTCCATCATGCCTACCGTGCGACGTGTGCTATAAAATCGATTGAGAAACTCCCTTTCGAGTTGCTCCCAATTGTCGATCGATTCGGGTTCCAAATCAGTGTACCAATCAAATGCATTTCCCTTGAGTGAACGGACAAATTGTTTTACAAGGAGGCTTCCTTGAGTTCCTGCATTCTCACAAGTCTCTACGAAGTGAGCAATATGTTGTTTTGGATTGCCCTTTCCATCAAATTGCAGGAACTTAGGAGGTTGGTATCCATTTGGCATTCTCATGCTGTCAATGCGCTTTGTGTAGGGTTTTGAATATATGAGAGAACTTGTAGAAGATCCTCCATATTGTGCTCGAATGGTATTTGTTATCATGTCCTGCAGTTGTTGGACAGATATCGAGGCCATTGAGGTGGAATGTCCGTGTTGAGAAGTGCCTTCACCTCCTTTTCCTTTATCAACCCTAGCGTTTTCTCCTTTGAAGGTAAAGCCAGGTGGGTGCTCAGGGCCAAGACTTGATTCACCCGAATCTTGTACTTCTAGTTTGTTCATCAGGGTTGCAATTTTGACATCCTTCTCTTCAAGTGCTTTGGTGAGAAGGGTGACCCTTTGTTCCATTTCAGCCATTTTTTCTTCCATAGTAGAGGTGTTAGTCATCATCACTGGCATGACCTCTAGATATGATGGAGAGAATGATGAAACAGGATGAGTCGAAGGTATTTCATTTCTTAAGTTTCTCATCACGGGTGAAGAGTTGATAGAAAAGGTCTTTGTTGGGGATGATTCATTATTGATCTCGAAGTCTTTCGAGACAGATGAATCCTCAGCGGTAGTCTTCCTATTTGTAAGAAAGTCTAGAGAGATGGTTGGTTGGGGTTGAAATCGATCAAGAACTTTGGATCGACTGCGAGTGATTGGGCCGACATAATCATCAGCGCTAGAATCATCGACCACTGATTTTCGGACATTCTTGCTAGAGGCCATTGAGACTAGTAGCAAATCGAATTTCTTTTCTTTTGAAGGAGAAAGAGATGAGAGGCAGAGAGGTCCCACTGGGCGTGCCAGAATTTGTAAGCGACTAAATTTCTAGTTTGAAATAAATCAAACAAGTAAAATAGTTTCACAAATGCGAATTTGTATTGATGATTGTGTGGTACAATTCTCTGGAATTACAAAAGAGTGATCCTCTGATTCGATCTCCTTGCAAAACTTATTGATTAGACTTATGGTAATGTGG
Organism: Quercus tomentella; assembly: GCA_028535165.1. Taxonomy (NCBI): domain Eukaryota; kingdom Viridiplantae; phylum Streptophyta; class Magnoliopsida; order Fagales; family Fagaceae; genus Quercus; species Quercus tomentella. The sequence continues at coordinate 17,945,525 of JAPQVY010000089.1, read as the reverse complement.
ATTTGACTTGAACACAAAATATCCTTCAATTTGGTTGAGGGATGGATCGAAGATTACTGAAACGGAATTACAATGAATCTCTGGCTATGAGCTTGTTTAGAAATCCTTTGTTCTTCGCGTTCTTCGTGTTCTTCATGCGTTCTTCGTCTTCGAAGGTTTGTGGTGGAAGTTCTTCGGAGCTTTAGAGGCTTGAATCCGTTGAGCTTCAATGATTTGTGATTTGTTGATGTTTTCGGACACTTTTGGCTTGATTCCCGTGAACTTTAGGATCTAGGCAGATGATCTGGATGATTCTGCTTCGAATGTTCTCCGATTTTGGGGTTGAAGTTCTTGAAGTTCTTGAAGGCTTTGAGGCTTGATCTTCACAGAGCTTTTTCACTTCTGAATTCTGGTCCCCTGAATGTCTCAGGAAGGCTTCTATTTATAGGAGTTTGGGGGTGGATGAGCGACACGTGGCGGAGCTTGATTGGCGACACATGTCACAGCCTGATTGGTCCGCTTAAGTCATCGCTTACACGTGCGAGGTTGCTTGAGTCATCGCTTACACGTGCGAAGCTGCTTGTGTCATTGCTTACACGTGCGCTGATGTGTGATTGGTTTTTGCATGACACTTGGCGAATTTCTGTTGGTTTCTGAGTAGTGATAGCAAAACCCAGCAGCAATATGTGTCGCTTTGTAATTGGCTGTATTTTATGGATTTGATAATGTGACGTGTCAGCTTGTGATAGGTCGGGAATTTTCCCTCTCTACAGTTGTATTTACGTAATTGGTTAAAAAAACGATTTTTGGAATCTATTGACTTACTTATTATATTAAATATTATTGTAATTGGGCTTTTATTCTCATAATTTATTATTTATTATAGAGAATTAAAATTGATTATTTTTGAGTTTCTATCGACCACTTTGGAATAATAAATTTCTTAAATATTATATTAGTTTAAATATTGACAATTATTATTGTTCAAGAGATAAACACTTTGACAAGACTCTATAAATAGTCTATATATATATATATATATATATATATATATATATATATATATAGGTAAAGCTTAAAAAAAATTCAATTATAACTTGAAATTAGAATCCAGTTTTGCGTCATGTGTCAAAATTTATGTGGAGACCACACAATAATTATCTACTTAAGTTTATGCCATGTGTCCACTTAGGTTTTTTTAATCTGTGTGCCAAGTGAGTTTATGAGTGTAAAATACTAAGAATCTAATATTAATGAACTATAAAATTATAAAAAAAAATAAATAAAAAAAACCAATCACATATACTCAATAAAAATCACCACACAACAAAGATCACCACACATTCTATCTTATTAAAAATTAGAAAAAAAAAATTTTATCATAAGAAGTATTAAATTTAGGTAAGACTTTTAATATGTGACTAATTACGTTTACTTTAAAAAATAATAATAATTTGACTAATTATTTATATTTTTAGGATAAAAATTATATTTAATTTTAAATGTATCCATATGTATGCATGTGTTACATGCTATTTTTTAAAGTAATTTGTCTAATTATTATATTTTATAATAAAATTTGTGTTTAATTTTAAATGCATCCAAACATTTGCATAGGTTACATGCTAATATATATATATATATATATATATATATATATATATATATATATATATATATATATATATTAATTAATAGGCAAAGCTTACAAAAAATCTAATTAGATTTTAATTGGATTCTCAATTTTGCGTCACGTGTCTCATTTAATTTTTAATTTTGTGCCAAATGAATTATTGAGTGTAAAAATCGAAGAGTCCAATTCCAATTAGATTTTAATTTGAGTTTTATATATATATATATATATATAAAATGAGAAACTATTACATATTTTAGAAATGTATGGTTTAAAAAAGTGTAAGATAATACCATGTATAATTTGAACATCTTCAAAAAAAAGTATAGTTTAAATCATATACTGTGATTATTTTTAATTATATTGTGCATATGCACGAGACTACATGCTAGTTAATATAATATATAAAGACACATTTAACCTAAAAACGTGCAGCTGAATTGGCACCTAGGAGGGAAAGAGTTCGAGCCAATTATAAGATTCATATTAGTTTTTTTTTTGGATGGGAAGATTCATATTAGTTGATATTATTAAAAAAATACATTCGTTAGTCCTAATTGATATTAGTCAATATTATTAAAAAAAGATTTTTGTTAGTCCTGATTGATTAAAGTATATATATAAATATATATATTTTGTAGTATTGATCATGCTTTTACTTTTCATCTATTTTTTTTAGTGTATTCTTTAAATAACACTTTTAGAATATGAAAACTAGTGCAGAAAATTGTAACAAGTTATTCATAATCTATAATAATATATAGACATATGTATCTATCACCACATCGTGTTTGTTAAAGATTGTATTAAAATGAGTCTCATTTAATAAAAATTAGATAAATAAAAAAAAGATATAAAACTTTTTTTTTTTTTTGAGAAAGAAAAAAAAAGAGAGATATAAAACTGGTGCTACAAGTTATTTTAATATATTTTTTCTCCCTATAAAGTTAGCCCCACTTAAAAAAAATAAATAAAACTCTAAAAAAAAAAAGGTGTCGTTAACAAGCACGTTAACCCAATAATATGAGTTCAAATTTTCTGTCTCACACTTTCTGCTCTACTCTATACTTCACCAATAAAAATTTACCACATGTCCATTAATTTAATTAAAATGTTAGATTTATGCTATTTTCTTATTTCAAATTTTTTATTATTTAAATTTAGATGAGCATTTAATTAAAAGAAAACTCATTCCACATCAAAAAAAAAAAAAAAAAAAACTCATTCATATTCCCACCGCCATCACCACCAACTTCACCGGGGTGGCTGTCCATTGATGCCATTAACGCCCCCAGTCACTGTCAATTGCAGCCGCTTGTAGGAAATTTAACCTAAATCCCAACTTGTAAGAAACAAAAAACAAAAAAAAAAATAGAGAAAACACACGCCAAAGAAAAATAATCACACGCACAAGACAGTATTTACGTGGTTCGGCAATTTGCCTACGTCCACGGAGTTGCAGAGATTTCATTATTATTAGGAAAAAGTACAAAGTGCGGCTACAAAATTTTTCACACACTCAAAAACATGGCAACAACCCTATAAAACCCCAATCACCAAAGTCGGTTCCACAATGGGCTAAACGGGCTAAAAATTATCGGCCCAAGCCTCCGCTCCATGGACTAAACCTCAGTAAATCTCCCATTAAAAACCACGCAATATTATTCGGGTCGGGTCGGGTCGTCGAATCGGATCAAACAAAACTAAGCTCCACAAAGTCCAACAAATCTCCCACTTGGAGACTAGTTCAATCACCAACATCAACCACAATCCTCCAAAACACAATCCCTCATCCCTGCAACTCACCCTCCTATCCTCAAGCTAGAAGACCAACTGAAGCTGCACACAGCTTCAGCTTCTCAATAGTGACACCCTTAGTCAACATGTATGCCTGGTTCTTAGATCCACAAATCTTCTCAAGTATTACCAACTTATCTTCAACAAGGTAACGGATAAAGTGGTATTTTGTCTATATATGCTTCGACTTTGAATGAAAAGCTGAATTTTTGGCAAGAAAAATTGCACTCTGACTGTCACTGTGTAGAATGCCCATCTTCTGCTTCTTACCCAATTCATCTAAGAAACCATGTAGCCAAATCATCTTCTTTCCAGCTTCAGTTGCTGCAACATACTCAGCTTCTGTAGTAGACAAAGTAACAATCTTCTGTAGATTTGAAACCCATGATATAGTTGTACCACCTAGAGTAAAAACAAACCCAGTAGTACTCTTTCTACTATCAATATCACCAGCAAAATCAGCATCTACATAACCCTGCAGTTTCAAACTTGCACCTGTGAAGCAAAGATATGTATCTGATGAACCCTTCAAATATTTCAGAATCCACTTGACTGCCTCTCAATACTGCTTTCCAGGCCTACTCATGAAGCTGCTCACAACTCCCACTGCATATGCAATGTTTGGCCTTGTACACACCATAGCATACATCAAGCTACCAATAGCTGAGGCATAGGGCACCTTACTCATATGGTCCCTTTCTTCTTCTGTCTTCAGTGACTGTTCTTTGCTTAGTTTGAAATGACTACCCAAGGGTGTGCTCACTGGTTTAGCTTCATTCATGTTAAACCTGCTGAGAACTTTCTTCACATACTCTGACTGTGAAAGTTTCAATGTACCATTAGTCTTGTCTCTAATGATTCTCATACCAAGGATTTGCTTTGCAGCTACTAAATCCTTCATTGCAAACTGTTTGGACAATTGCTTCTTCAGCTTATTAATCTCTTCAATGCTAGACCCTGTAATAAGCATATCATCCACATACAACAGTAATATGATGTAAGAATTGTCAAAAAACTTAACATTGCAACAGTGATCAACTTCACATCTCTTGAACCCAATTCTATGCATAAAACTGTCAAATTTCTTGTACCACTGTCTAGGAGCTTGTTTTAGGCCATAGACTAGATTCTCTTGTCCCTGAACAATGAACCCTTCTGGCTGAATCATGTAAAGGTCTTCCTCCAAGTCACCATGAAGGAATGCTGTCTTCACATTTAACTGCTCAAGATGTAAGTTTTCTGTAGCCACCATTCCCAATACCAGTTTGATTATTGACATCTTCACAACTGGAGAAAATATCTCTGTGTAGTCAATGCCCTCTTTCTGCTGGAACTCTTTAATAACTAATCTGGCCTTGTAACGTTTGCTACCATCATACTCATTCTTTATTCTGTATACCCACTTGTTGTGCAAAGCTTTCTTTCCTACTGGCAATTCAGTCAGTTCCCATATATGATTCCCCAATAAGGAATCCATCTCATCCTTCATGGCTAACTCCCACTTGCTTGAATTCTCATCTTGCAAGGCTTTATCATAACACTCTAGCTCACCACCATCAGTCAACAGGAGATAATTTAAAACAGGTGAATAACGCTGTGGAGGTCTAATGTTCTTGGAAGATCTACGAACTTCAACTACAGGTGTACTCAGACCTACTTGTGAATTTACATTCTCTTTATCTTCTTCACCCCTTTTCTGGACAGTACTTTCAGTCAATTCATCTAAGTTGACAAACTCAAATTTCTTTTAATCTATCTCTGTAACATCTGACACTACAGTTGACATGTCCTTGTACATAACCTGTTAATTAAATATTACATTTCTACTTCTGAAGATTTTCCTATTTTGTTCATCTCAAAACCTATAGCCAAATTTCTCATCACCATAGCCAATGAAAAAACATATTTTAGACTTTGCATCAAATTTACTACGACCATCAGAATCAATATGAACATAAGAAACACAACCAAACACTTTTAAGTGTGAAAACTTTACCTCTTTACCGCTCCAAACCTCCTCAGGAAGTCTGAATTCCATGGGAACTGATGGTTCTCGGTTTATTAGGTAAGCTGCAGTGTTAACAGCATCAACCCAGAAAGTTTTTGGTAGTTCAACATGCAACCTCATACTTCTAGCACGCTCATTGAGAGTTCTGTTCATGCGCTCAGCCACACCATTCTGCTGTGGTGTCCCAGGAATGGTCTTCTCCATCCTAATTCCCTGTGCAACACAATACTCACTGAACGCTTCATCTATGTACTCTCCTCCATTATCTGACCCCAAACATTTTACTTTCAAACCTGTTTCTGTCTCAACCATGGCCTTCCACTTCTTAAAAGTTTCAAATACATCAGATTTATTTTTCTGAAAATAAACTCATACTTTTCTGCTTGAGTCATCAATAAAAGTGATGTAGTACCTTGAACCTCCAAGGGATGCAACCGGAGAAGGCCCCCACAAATTAGTATGTACTAATTCCAATTTTTCAACCTTCGGCGTCCTGCCAGTTTTCAAGAAGCTCACCTTTTTCTGCTTTCCTAAGATGCAACTTTCACACATATCAAAATCAATGGACTTCAATTCTGGTAGTTTTCCTTTTGACAGCAGCATCTTCATCCTTTTCTCACTCATGTGACCAAGTCTGCCGTGCCATAGGCTTGTATCAGTGCTTGCATCAGCAACTGCAATTGTGTCTCTTGGACATGAGGTCATATACAGAGTATCAGTCTTCTTTCCATGAGCCAATACCTTAGCTCCATTTGTAACCTACCAAGTACCACCAACAAATAGTATTGCATGTCCTTCATCATCAAGTTGTCCAACAGAAATTAGATTCCTCCTTAGGTCAGGAATATGTCGAACCTTCTCTAGTAACCAAATAGATCCATTGGGCAACAATATCCGAACGTCTCCTATACCTACAACATCCAAGGCTGAACCATTAGCCAAATACACCATATCAAAATCACCTGCAATATAATTCTGTATGATTTCTCGGTGTGAAATGGTATGAAACGAAACTCCTGAGTCCAAAACCCAATCATCAAGTGGACTGTCTACTGCAAGAAGTAATGCATCATGTACCTCTTCTGTTACAGCATTAGCAGAATCATCTTCATTCTTCTTCTTAGGACTTTTGCATTGCCTCCTAAAGTGACCTGTTTTCCCACAGTTCCAGCATTATACTTGTTGGCCTGATCTAGATTTGCTTCTGTTCCGATTAGAATTTCTGGATTTTGATCTACTCCGGTTTGAATTTCTGTCATTACCTCTGCCTCTTGTCTCAAGGTTTAGGGCAGAACCAGATCCTGAGGTTTCGCCTATATCTCTTCTGCGAATCTTCTCAGTTAGAATTAAATCTCGTATATCATTGTACTTGAGCTTTTCCTTTCCTGTAGAATTGCTTACTGCCATCCTCATTGCCTCTCAACTGTTTGGCAAAGAAGCCAAGACAATCAAAGCACGAATCTCATCATCAAAATCAATTTCTACAGACGATAATTGATTTGTGATAGTGTTAAATTCGTTCAGATGTTGTGCTATTGATGCATTCTCTGCCATCTTCAAATTGAACAATTTCTTCATCAAATGCACCTTGTTGTTTGCGGACGGCTTTTCATACATACCGGACAAAGCCTTCATTAGATCTGTTGTGGTCTTCTCCTTTACAACTTTGTGTGCAATAAACCTAGACAGAGTTAACCTAATAACTCCTAGAACCTGTCTGTCAAGAAGCACCCATTCCTCAACCTTCATAGTCTCAGGTTTTGTCCCCAAAAGAGGCAAATGCAATTTCCTCCCATAGAGATAATCTTCAATCTGCATCCTCCAATACGCGAAGTCTGTGCCATCAAACTTTTCTATTCCAGACGCCTTTCCTACTTCGTCTACCATTGCTCCCACTTAAAGCTAACCCTAGGCTTTGATACCAGTTGTAGGGAATTTAACCTAAATCCCAACCTATGAGAAATAAAAAAATAAAAAAAAATAGAGAAAACACACGCCAAAGAAAAACAATCACACGCACAAGATAGTATTTACGTGGTTCGGCAATTTGCCTACGTCCACGGAGTTGCAGAGATTTCGCTATTATCAGGGAAAAGTACAAAGTATGGCTACAAGATTTTTCACACACTCAAAAACACGGCAACAACCCTATAAAACCCTAATCACCAAAGTCGGTTCCACAATGGGCTAAACGGGCCAAAAATTATCAACCCAAGCCTCCGCTCCATGGACTAAGCCTCAGTAAATCTCCCATTAAAAATCACGCAATATTATTCGGGTCGGGTCGAGTCGTCAAATCGAATCAAACAAAACTAGGCTCCACAAAGCCCAACACCGCCAAGCTAATACCACCGGGCACTGTCCTCTTTAATTTCAAACCAATTTCACTGCTACCGACGAAACCCACCACTTTGTCCCTCTCAAACCCAAGAAAAAAAATCCACCCAGCACTAGAATGAACGTTCTATCAAGGTGTCCCATTCATATTTTTTAAGCCTTCCAACCAGCCTTGTGGCCCTCCAAAACAAATCCCTTCAATCCCAAACTCTAAACCCAGAAACAGCTCTTGATTGGACTCACCTTGTACAACAAGCTTATGTGCCAAGGCTTCTTCATTAACATCGATGTCAACACATCCTCACTCTGTAAATTGCATTCAGATTCTCAGTGATTGAATAGCAAAGTTTGGAACTTTCCAATCTTTTAGTTCAAAGATTGAAGTTTTCTGGGTTTTTTCAAAAGCTAACTTCGATGTGGAACCTGAGCCGATCACCAGTTTTTTTCATGGGTTTGAGAGGGACAAAATGACTGGAGCCATACTCGGAGGTGTTGATGGTGTCGGCAGGCTCTTGATAGTGGCTTCGAAGAATGTTGGTGGTGAATCTGGTGATGAAGGAATACGTTGGGTTTTTTTTTATATTTTTATTTATCTCAGGAAACTGAAATGAGAAAATGGCATAAATCTAGCATTTTACTTAAATAAATAATTATGTGGCATGTTTTTATTTGTGGAGTATAAAGTGAAGTAGGAAAAATGAGATAGAAGATTTGGACTCCTTCATGATAATTTATGCACCAACATTATTTTTTTAATTAATTAATTTTTTGAACGTTTATTTTGGGTTGACAATTCTCTCTCCCTATTCTTTATCTCTATCAGACAAGAGAGCAAGTATTTTATATTTTTCTTTAGTTTGATTGTCAAATGTTCATGAAATTGGTTGATTCTTTATTGGGTACTTACAAATTTTTTTCTCTGTTGTTGCTATGTTTGGTTCCAAACCTGTCCTTTTGGAGTAGTGAGCTATACTGGGTACTTCATATTTCTAAGCTTAGCTACTATATCTTTCTGGGTAAAGACTAGCTTTTGATAGTGAGGCATTTTTGGGTTTTGACTGTCTGGTGGTTAATTTTGCAAATGTTATGCACAATTGAACTTTTTTTCTTAATTGTATTTTGTACTCCTTAGAAGAACTACCATGAAGTAGTTGATATTTCTTTGCTATGCTTTGTTATTGTTGGTGGGCTATTGATGTTATGCTGTTTTAGCCTTGGAGTTATGGGTGATTCTTGAAATCTTTGAGTTGGGTGCTTGAAATGTTTTAGCTGTGATTCTGTTCTGTGCTCTGTTTATGGAGATTATTGAAAATCTCAACCTTTGGGGTATTTTGAGTAATATAATCTGCTTAAAATATCTAAGCTATTCTATGCTTTCTGCTCTAATTTTGTTGGCATTTCCCAAAAATTTGACAAATATTGGTTTTTGAGCTTTTGGTTAAGGTTTGTATGATTATAATGCTCCAATCATTGGATTTGAGTTTGGCATTCAGCTCTAATGTGCTGTTAAAAGTTTGGGTTGTTAATGGCTTTTTTTAATTGCTAAGTAAAATAAATGGATATCAATTATAAAAATTAAAAAAAAAAAAAAAAAACCCTCAACTTTTGAGCTTTTGGTGAATCTAGAAACTCTGAAATGAAAAATATTTCCTTTTGAGCCTTTTTTTGGTGGGTTTTTCTTTGTTTATGTTAATTCATTTCTGATTGTGAGTAAATCTTGGCTTTGCTTGTAGAACTTTTAGAGCTCTATGTTTAAAAATCTGCCCTGTAGTTTGTTTTACGAGATTCAGTACTCATATGAATTTTAATTCTCATTGTGTTTGAGATCATAGGAAGGTCTTCATATAAAATCTTGTACATGTTGATATATCTCACATCATGCTAAATTTTTGTAATGATAAAAATTTTTGATTTGTTTTGCAGTTTTTTTACTAATTGAAAAAAGGAATTGGCTCAGTGAAAATCAAAATGGAACAATAATATTATTTTTCATGATTGTGGAAATTTGCCCATCCTATTTTTTTTGTTCTTTATATGCAACTGCAGTCTACTTCTTTGAAGTTTCGTCTCACTCATTTTTCTTTATCATTTTGTAGTATTTTTAAGAAGATAAGATGGAAGACAAGTGTGCAATCAAGAAAGATGTTACAGAAGTATTCTTTTTTCAATAGAATTAATGCTTTAATGTTGCTTTTGTTTTCATTATTTTGTATTATGAACGCTTTTGCTCTCATATTCCATTTTGTTAATGGTAATTTTTGACTTGTGCAGCTGATAGGCAATACCCCAATGGTATATCTCAATAATGTTGTGGATGGTTGTGTAGCCCGTATTGCTGCCAAGCTTGAGATGATGCAACCAGGTTCCAGTGTTAAAGACAGGCATTTAACTCTTTATTTAACTGTTTTTTTTTTTTTTTCAATTGTATTTTGATTTATATAGAGTGATTTACAAGCTATTGTATTTAATTGACAAGCTATTTTGATTTCTATTGAAAATGGATCTGATGAACTTATTAAAAAAAATGGATTTGATGGATTGCTTAGGTTTTGTTTGATTTTTCCATTTTAATTTTGGCTATAAGGAGAGTTCAAGCAATCGAACAAATACATGACAAATTATGATGAGTAGAACACAAAAAAACGGGACAAATGAATATTCATTTATTTAATGGGTAAGAATTGACATCCCAGTGCAATAAATCTTATTTCTATCGCAAAAACTTCACTTGTTTGCCTTTTACCTTTCTACAATTTTTTAACTTTTTTTTTTTGTTTAAGGGTTTTTAACTCAATCACTTAAATATTACACCAAGAGTGCGTTTGGCCCCCTACTTATTTGTTTTTTTTTTTTTGTCTAACTATTTTACAAATAATCTAACTTTAGTTTTTTTTTTTTTTTTTTTTAAGTTAGTTTTTAGTTTTTTTGACACATTTAACATAAAAGTTACCAAAAATTATATTTTTGATAAATGATCTAGTTAACAGGTACCCGTAGAGCACTTGTTAATTGATTATTTTAAAAAAGTTTTAATGCACTTTAATGGAAAATATAAAAAGTTGTCAAAAAACTAAGTCACTTTTTTCTTTTTCCATAAAAAATTTTTTAAAAAAAAATTAAACCTATACTCTTAAGGCATCCATTAATTTTTCCCTTTGATAAATACTATGAAAATATGTTATTACAAATAAATTGTTTCCAGACACACTTGAGATCTTAAATACTAACATAAACAAACATTTTTCATAAACACACCCTTACACTCTAGATTAAGGCCTGTAATGGTTTAGCTACCAAAAAAAAAAAAAAAAAGGGCCATGTAGTGTGTTTGGGAACAACTTATTTACATATTATTTGTTCATTCATTATATGGCCGGTAATTGGTATGGTATCATTCCAGCCACTAAACTCTATGTACGAAATATGATATCAAACAAAATCCATATCATTAGTACTAGAGATTTTTCAAGTGTTTCAGTCAGTTTAAAAAAATCATTAAAAATATGTTATAAAACATGTTACTTGAGCTAATACATTCTGCTAATGTACTTACGCTAATATATGGACTTACACAATACGTAGATTTTAAATTCTATGTTTATAAATATATAAATATGTAAATATGTATATACATACACAAGGCCAATATTGACTACTTTGGTTTAAAGAATAAAGTGATGATTTCTCTCCCTCCATAATGAGAAGCTATTCCATGTATCAAATATATGTAATGCCCCTCTCACATACAAGCGAATCTCACACTTGTGAGGTCCATCCCATATGAAAGAGGCCTTATGAATGGCCCTTACATATGATACTTTTTCCATAATCACAAGAATCATGGTAAAAAAGTATTTCTTATAATAATATATCAAATTATCCATATATCTTCTCAATAAAAGTGAATATCATGTGATTAGATTTTAGCTTGTAAAGACTCAAATTAATATCGAATTAGTTCAATGTGTATTGTATAAGTATATGTTAAGTTCCACATTGGGCATATTTTGGATTAATCTAAACTTTATAAACAACTACAAGAAAATTCAATTGTGACTAGACTAGTTCTTTTAAAGTATAATTTAAATATTGATAGCACATTTACAGTGTGCCAATTTTTTTTTAGAGAGAGTATACAAAAAGAGAGGAAGTTTTATTATTATTATTATTGTTGTTGTTGTTATTGTTGTTGTTGTTGTTGTTGTTATCATCCTTTTGAACCTATTATGGAACATAAATGGGGATTTCCACTCGGTAGTCACATAATTAAACATTTTTAGCTATTTTCTTTTTGTTTATAATAATGATAATAATAATAAGCTTTTGCATGATTTTTTGTGTGAGAATCAGACCAAATGAACACAAACCCAGAAAATACCCACAAAATGTTGCACACAAACGATCTGTATTTTTTTCATTTTCTATTTTTCTAAATCTTTATCTATATCTTATTATTTATTTTTAATCTTATTTATTTTGTTTCATTTCATTTTTCAGTTATAAACATCTAAACTGAAGTAAAGGAACATGTAAAGGAAAAACTGTATGTAAAGTTAAAATTGTCCAAAATGAATATATAGAGACAATATTTTGTCTCAATTTTTCATTGATTTAGTTATAGTATCAAAATTAAAGTAGATAAATATGTAAATTTAAACTGTGAAAGATGAATTTGTAAAGAAAATATATTTATATATTTAATATTGTCAAAAAAATTAAAGGTAAAAAATAATAAGAAAAAGAATAGGGAAATTTTTTGTTGCGTACTTGTATAAAGCAATTGCCACATACAAGTTTATGTGGCAACAAAAAGAAAGGGGCAAGTGTCCAAGGGTCACGTGCAATCTTTAGACACACGTTGCTTTCTTTTTGCCGCCACATAACCCTATATGTAGCAATTGCTCAATACAACTATGCAAGAAAACCTTTTCCAAAAGAATAATGATATGACCAATGACGTGGTGTATGAGATGTCTCAATAGGAGCGTAGTAACAATAAATTTTGCACTTCAGTTTTTAAATATATATAAATATAGATATAGATGAATAAAAAAATCAATGAAGAAAATAAAAATTTCCATAAAAAGGTATTCACAAGTCTTGTTTAATTAATCTTTAATGCTAAAAATAGACACAACTTGACAACTACCCCATAGTAGGAGTCCCGAGTCCAAATCAAGCATGTTATAGATCTCTTACTAGTGGTTTGTACCATCATTATCCTATTATTGACTAATTTATAAGTGTTCCTTGATGCAAATATTTTTTTTTTCATTTTATTTACAATACTAAATGCTTTTAATGAATGGTGTTTGTTGTTGACTTGATTTGAAGGAAAATCATATTATAATATGTCATATTTTGTGTTGTTGTCTGGTTTTGGATTATTTGAAAAAAAAAAAAGAAGATAGTCTACATACAATATGACGAAGAACAATTTGTGCAGTTGAAGAAGATGGTCTTTATGCAGTTTCCTTTAACTGTTTGTAATATTTTGTTTAACTAATTAGCAGCAAATTATTATGTCTTTGTCATATGATATTCCTACATACTTGAGTAATTGTTTTAAGTGTTTACGAACATTTTATATTGCTCTTCATTTTCCTTATCTCATTAGTGTATTCTTTGAGTTTTTTAAGAAAACAAATTCAAATTTGTGTGTAAAATTATTTATTTATCTATTAATTAATCAAATGTTGGATTAGATTATGTCATTATTTATACAATACTTCTTCATCTTGTTTCAAAAAAAAAAAAAAAAATTCCTCTACTTTTTTCCCCTTTGGAATTGTACTCTTGGGTTATTTTATTTTATTTTATTAATAAATTATTAAGGAAAGAGAGTTACAATCATGTATAAATCTATAACTAGCACTTTTGCTTAGAATCAGCCACCTATTTCTATTGCGTGACGTCAAAGCCTTATTAAAAATTTTAAATTTGATTTTGCATTGGATATTTGGCTTTATCACATCATATTTGATATGTTTTATAAATTCGGGAGAATGAATTTAACTTTAATGTGAGTTTTATTTTTCCTTTCTTTTTTTTATTTTGAATTGTAGTTTTGTTGAGTTTTATTAATTTTTTAGATAGGTTTTCCAGTGTTTTGGATTGTAGGGTGGAAAAAATTGGATTTGAGAATGTTTGTTTAAAATTAAAAGAATACTTTCCAAATTCTATATACTTTTTAATGATATACAAAATGTTATAAATAAATTTTATTAAAAAATGAAAATTTTCACTAACTTAGTCTTTGAATTCCTAAGAAAAACTATACTATTTTCATTTTGATTTGACAAAAATTATACTACATTTGTGATTGTTCCTATAGTAAATGAAATATGATTATGAAATATATTATTTTTATTTACCAAAAAAAAAAGAAATAAATTGTTTTTTATTAAATTAGTTCAAATGAAAAATAAATAAATTTAATGAGATTACTTTAAAAAAATTTATCGCACGCAACTAGTTATTACTTAATTTTGAGTAAATATTGGAAACAATCCGGTGTAACAACAAGCATAAAATGAGGGCTGTGCTAGGACATACTGGACTTGATTGGTCCAATATTGTTTAGCCATGTGAGCCTTAGAAACTTGGAGACAATACCGTGGTTGTGATCATAACTGGATCCAAAGTCCAACCCAAAAGGATCCATTTATAGTAGATTTCAAAATTGAATGCCCAACAAATTGCTCTAAGACCAAGGGGCCATGGACTCCCATAAAATTTTGAAAACATTTTGAGCCCAATTTGAAAGTCTGGATCCTATAATTTACACATAATCCTCCTCAGTTCAAAAACTATGCTCCAATTTGAAAGTTGACCCAAAGAACCAAATAAATAAATAAATAAATTCACATCTAACTATAATTGTTTTGGAATAACGCTTTGATTGTTTGTTGTTTGTGACAAAGTTAAAAGTTCAGGATTTAGGAGCTATTGTGATGTTTGACTTCACCCAAAGAATATTCAACATGTAATAAGATAATAAATATGAATTTCAACCTTCATAATTCACAATATTTCCTTTCTTGGTTGAATATTTGCCCAATAAAAATACAAATTTTTACCTAGCATGCTTTTTCTTTAATAAGCCATATGGGATTTGTAGGCATAATAATTCATTCAAAGTTAATGCATTTAAGAATCGAAACGAAGTCCTGGATGAAAGAAGAAAGTTTTTTTTTTTTCCTTATTTATAGAGAGAATTATTTCAACTCTCTTCATAAGGTTACTTTGAGATCATGTTTGACATATAGCTTGTTTCATCCACCCACCAAAGAGCTTATCAAAAATTTATTGATGATTGAAAGTGGTACTATTGTTACTATAATAATACCATTTTATAAGGCGCACAACATAGATGTTAAGAGATGAGGTTAAGCTTGACCTCAATAAGATGACTTTATAATTGTGCATCATTATAAGTATATATTTTATGTTGCAATGAATTCTCATTTACATGCCCTAAATCGTAAGTTTAGTTAATTAATGTATAGTGGAGTCGTTTATTCTTATCTTAGTTTTGGATCATTGAGAGGTATGTGAATCTTTTAGAATTGTTGATATATTTGTTTGTTCGTGGCGTAACTTTACAAATCATGAAAAAACTACCATTAAAAATGGGACTTTATTGTTATAAGTATAAATTGTTAAGATTTTAGGCGTTGGCTAAATTCTATGAAAAAAGTTTCTTTGTAAGGAAAAAGTTTCATTGTAATTATTTTTCAAAATCATTGTATTCATTTGGTGTAAGTAAGGTTGAAGTTGTTCATGGTGCATGTTTACGAATTTTGGCCTATCAATGAAGATTAGTTGAACAAAATCAAGCGTATTCAAAAAGTTGTTGGGCTGAATGTTTTGCCTAACGTTCACTCAACACTTGATCGAGCAAACTTGATAAGGAAAACCATTGACTTGGGCTTTCACGTTCCTTTCTAACTTCTCAATCCTTAAGTGCTACACCACATTATATGAACAAATAATAATCCTACTATTAAAAGAGAAATAAGAACAAAGAATTCCTTGTGAAAACCTTGCCAAAACCACAAAGTCTCTCAACTTTTCTAATTGCTATATTCTTAAAAGGAATTTTACCACTTAAATACAAGGATCACTTACCATGTGTTGGAGTGATGATTCGAAACGCATAGAGACAAGCAAAATATTTAAAGAATTAACTTGCAGCATTGGATAATTGTGAAGATTTATGGTTGGAGCCAGCAATTGCAAGCAAGAGCAGGTAACTTGGTTATGGTGTCTTTTTAGATGTACGAGAAGCCTTGGAAATGAATCTATATTATAACAATCTTCATAGTGGATTTGATGTGGTCTTGGACCCAAAGTGTTTTTCCCAATTAAGTTTTCACTTTGTGATCAATTCCTTGTCTTGGTGTGTGTGAGTTGTTTTGTGATTTTTGTTTATTTCCTTTATTTATATTGTACTAGAAATTGGTTAATTAATTTAGGGCTGTCCAAGCAACCCGGAGACCCTGTCAAACCGACCAAACCGACCGGACCCGACCCGTCACGGCCAAATCCGACACCTCCGGCGGTCGGTGACGGTTCCTATTCTCTGAAACCCGACTTCGGCGGGTCGAGTGGCGGGTTTCAGTCTCTGAAACCCGAGCCACCCGATCCAACCGACAAATGCTAAAAAAATGCCAAAATTTCCTAGATCCGGCGACTTTCTGGTGTTCCTTAGCTCCGATCCGGCCACCCTTGGTCTTCCTTCGCTCAGATCCGGTGGTATTTGCTCAGATTCACTCAAATCCGGCCAAGATCTACTCTCCTCCTTCGTCAGATTTTCTCAAATCCGGCGATATATGGTTAGATCTGACTCAGATCAACGAAGATAGGCTCAGATCGGCGAAGATAGACTCAGATATTTGGTTAAATCCGGCTATTTTTACTAAGATCGGCGAAGATAGACTCCGATCTACTCGAATCCGGCGCCTTCAACTCAGATCGGCGAAGAAAGAACTTCTCCTCCGCCTGCCGACGCTCATCATCGGACTCGACCGACCCGACCGCTCGCCCCCCTAAGCCCGGCCGATCCGACCCGTGGTGATCAGCGGTCGGTTGCGGGTGTGTTTTTGTTCCACCCGATCTGAGCGGGTCGAGTCCGGGTTGGGCACAAACCCGACCCGGCCCGACCCGTGGACACCCCTAAATTAATTGCCCAGACATATTAATTATAAAATTGATAAATTGGTAGTAAGCCAACTTAGGAATCTACTAAACAATGTCTTTTCATAAAATATATAATTTAGTTTGCATTTGAGATTTAAAAAATTATCAAATATGTTTAATTATATCAATTTCTAGTTAAGGAATAGAAAGTCAATAGTCTATCAACTTATTTATAGAGTGGTTTTACTAATTGTTATCACTCCTTTAGTTGCTATTTGCAATTACAAATATAGCATTTTCAACCATAATTATTGAAAAAACTAGGTTTTGCAGCAAAATTGAAGATGATTTTTAAAGGAATTTTTAATTTTTCATATTGAAAAATAAATTATTGCAGAATTTAGTATAAAATCAATTATATATATATGGTTCTCAAGATTTTTTAAAAACCCCCGAGGTTCATTTATAGATATCATACAAAAAAAATTTGGTTGAAATATATTAAAAAATAGTTGTTTTGTATCTATTCTTTTGTTTATATTGTAATAAAACAAAGGCGAAAACACCATTTTGGTCCTTACATTTTGGGGTCACAATCAATATAGTCCCTACATTTTAGTAGTAGTAAATTTGGTCCATGTTATTTTCAATTTGCAATCAATTTGGTCCCTACCATTAACTCACTAACAAAAAATGCATACGTGGTAAATGATGTGCACAATTAGAACAATTAAAGCTGACGTGGCTTATAAAAATAATATTAAAAAATGAAAAATCAGCATTTTAATTATTAAAAAAATCCAAATCAGCAAAAAAAATTAAAACATCCAAAAATCTTTTCTGGGCAACCAAACATGTAAAAACTAAAAACTTAAGAAAAAAATCACACGGAAGATTCAAGATAAAGTACATCTCGAACCATGGGTAGGAAATCGGATGAGAGAGGTTTGGTATAGATTGGATGCAGTCGGTGGCTGGGTTTTTCTTTCGGGGTCCTTGGAGTGGATTTATGCATAATCAATCTATTATGTCAACAACACAAAACCCAAATTTGGGTTGTACTTGAAGAGGGGGAGAGAGTCCTCAATGGATGGTGACGACATGGCAATGGTTCGCAAAAGGCATAACCATGTCCGGTGGATGGCAACGACATGGCAATGGCTTTCTTCAACCCTTGAATCAGTGAGCATGTTTTGCCAAACTAGTATAACCCTTGATGGTTTTATTGGCAGATGGAGGAGGGAGATAATGGTTGATTTGGGTTGGGATTTCTGCTTACGATTGCGCGGTGGAGAACATTGCCAAGGGTGGGTTGTTGGAGTGGGTAGTAAAGTTCTGATCTACAATATTTCCTTTTGTTTTTTGTTTGGTTCTCGAGAAAAACAAAGAGGAAAATGTAGTGGGAAAAAAAAAAAATCCATTTGCTACTTCTTACGAGCTTTGTATTATAGTTTCATTTCATTTTGTTCTTATTTACGTTTTGCCTACGTTTTATTGCACTAAAGCTCTTGTGTTTGTTTTTTTTTTTGCTTTAAAGCTCTTGTGTTTGTTGAAATATCTCTATGATATTTATTATATATTCTTTTTCAGTTTGGTTGCTAAAAAATGAAATTGTATTCAGAAAATAATTGAAACTTCTCTGTGATGGTTTTAGTTTGTTGATATTACTTTTGGTTACTTTTGGTTGATGGAATTTTTGGGGTGTGATTTTGGTGAGAGGGGAAAAAAAAAAAATTCAGTATTGCTGTGTTTGTTTGTCAAGAAACTACAAGAACGACAGAGAAAAGAAAAGAAAAGAAAAATTAAGTATTTTTTTCTTTAAAATTTGAGAAATTAATTTTTTTTCTATGCTGACATGGCATTTTTTTTATAGGGGCATTTTTTTTTTTAATTTCAATTAAAATTATTTATTATTTTATAAGCCACGTCAGCTTTAATTGTGCCAACTGTGCATATCATTTGCCATGTAGATATTTTCTGTTAGTGAGTTAACGGTAGGGACTAAATTGATCGCAAATTGAAAATAATAGGGACCAAATTGATTGCTACGAAAATATAGGGATCAAATTGACCGTGATCCTAAAATGTAGGGACTAAAATAGTGTTTTCGCCTAAACAAATCAATAGCCTTCTAGAAATAATTTTCTGGGAGAGTTTAAAGGACAAAAAAGTGAAAAATATTAATTCTAATTTTGATTAGCATCTAGAAATTTATTTCTAATCTTATACTGCATGAGAAATGAAAGAAATGCACATGTTAAGGAGAGCTTGGCACAACTCGTCATTGGAAAGAAATTAAAAAAAAAAAAATTAATTATTTAATTATTTAACTTAAAACAGGTGCTATTTAATAGAGCTATGAAGTTTGTGTTTTTTTTTTTTTTTTGGCTGAATGAGCTATGAATTTTGTGTTGAAAATTTTAGAACTGAACTATTAATACTAAAGCATATGTACCAAAAATTTTAGAACTGTGAAATTAATACAAGAAATTATAATACCATTTGATAACAATAAATGTCGAAATATGAAACTCCACATATAATCATATATCATAATTTTTTTTTCCCAAAATGGTCGTTCTTAACACTAACAATGAGCATTTTAGAGTTGTATTACTTGAAGGTTACTAGTATATTGGTGGTGGTGACAATCATGATAACAACAACAATGCTAAGTGGGATTGAGGTGTACAGTGATGGTAATGCATTAGTGCCCACAATAACAGTATAAGTTTGTAACAATTGTGATGGCGTTGTCGACAAGTTGGTGGTGCTTTGCAGTAACAATTATCACGACCACAATAACAGTAGTATGATACACATGATGATCACGATGGTTGTAGCTAGTGATATTGACTCATTGATCATTATGGTGGTGGAAATAGTAATCACGTTGGTAATTGATGGTAGTGATAAAATGATATCGATATTGCTCATGTTGTTTGTGATTGAAAAAAGAAAAAGAAAATATTAAAACAATCCAAAGGGTTGTGAGATTAATCACTGGGGGATATAAACACCCACTAATTTAGCATTTCCATAGAGTTAGGTTGCAAGTGGTTGGTGATTGAATAAATTAACTGTTAAGCATTGTCTAACATGTTAAAGTATTAAAATTAATTTTAAGACTTTAGTTGTCATTCGTTTTCATACTCCACAAATATGCTTCCTGTATATATTGATACCTTGTGGATGTATAATTATCCTCAGATTTCATCAAATAAAAGTCTCTAGACTAAAATACAATGCTTTAAGAAAACAAAAAGAATCAAGAAAGTGTAAAGATAATAGATTTCAAGGAATTTAGTTTCCTTTGTTTCAAAATATGTAATCATTTTATGATCATTACATTATCCCTTAATCATATCCATGGCCTTAGTAGTAATCTTATGAAAGAGAGTTATTGGGGTTATACTTTGCATGAGGCAAAATTGATGAGACTGGAACTAGCTAGCATATTAAGATCATATAGAAACTACCCCAGAAGAAAAAAAGCCTAAATGTTATTATGACCTTAAGAACTTGAAGCTGCCTAAAAATAAATTAAACCTAAAACTTTGAAATTAAGATTTGGTTACACCAATCAATCAGTCCATGTAATATGCTTAGAAGAAGAAAAAAGTCAGCATTGGCTGAATCAATCTCTTGAGAATAATTTTTAAAAATGCCTCCTGAATTTTTTTTCATTTGTGATCATTGTTCTCCCAAAATCATAAAAATGACCTTGCCGTCTTGTTTCCAAACTATGTACTAGAGTACAAAGTGTCATAACTTGGAAACATTTTAGGTTAGATACCGCCTAAGACTAACATATATAACGCCAACACATTGTAATGGTTTTTACTTTATAGGTTTGCTTCACTTCAATGGAAACTCCCATTAATGGCATGTAACAAACTCCAGCAAGCAACCACCAACCATTGTTCCCTTTGGAAGATTAAGACAAATGAAGAAGAGATATTGTGAGAAATGGTGACGTTTCAGCTACATGGCTTACAGTGAGAATCCATAAAGATCTTATGGAGTATAGCTAAATGGAGCTTCCAAACAAAAGCTAGTTTGACAATCTCCAACAACCATACAAATTAGAAACATCAAACGTTATGTTGCTTTTCTTTCCAGTCCAATCCACAAACCTTATCTAATTAAGGTTTACACCACCCACACAAGCACACACACCAGCATGTCTATATATACGTACATACATGTGTGTGTATACATATAAGAGAGAGAGAGAGAGAGAGAGAGTCAAGGTCTTTGAAGAAGGCAGAAGAAATTAGGCAGTGACATTACATTCAAGGAAGAAAAAGAAAGAAGGCAGTGGCATAGCATTCATTGCGTAGAAAAGTTGTGCTTGCTTAGGAATTTATACCTACTCTAGCCAGTAAGTACTTAGGAGATTATACATCATTGCAAGTGGTTGGTGATTGAATAAATTAAATGTAGTTTCCTTTGTTTCAAAATAAGCATTCGTTTCTTCATTGTCATCGGCTCTATTTTAGTTACCATATTGTCTGTTGCGGCCGACCATCTCTCGCTCAAAGGGAAGAACCTCTGCAGCCACTCTGGATAAAATCATTCTTCATCAAAAACTTCATACTACAAACCCTTTAACTATTGGTTGAAAATCTATAAACAACACCCAAACAATAAAAATATTCAAATTTTATACTGGTTTCCAACCTGTAATGACTTCATTGTAAAAAAATAGAGGGCTAAATGAGAAAAAATAAATAAAAAAGTACTACTACAAAACCGAAACAAGATCTTCTCAAGTCCATTTTGCTTGAAATAGAGAAAGTCCATTTCTCAGTTACTGCTCCAGATACAAAATTTAGAGAGAGAGAGTAGTCGCAAACAATCAATTCACGGAAACATTTTATTGCTGCCCCTTTGTAGTCATATTGAATTAAAAATGATTTTTTTATATGTAAATTGAATCAAGATTTTTTTTTTTTTTTTCTTTCTAGGTAATTGGTTTATAGGGGGATCGAACCCCAAGCTTGACAAAACACTAAGGCCCGGGTACCACTCAGGCACAAGGCCCGGTGGTGATTATTTATTGAAGATTCAAGCTCAATGGGTTTCTACCAAAAAATAAACTTTTGAGTCTATATTGGTCGGTGATGTCATATTGTCATTATGCAGTTATGATGACTGATTTGGCCCAATTGAATTAGATTAAAAGTATTTTCTGTTGAGTGTTTGCATATTATAATATTAAGATGCTGCCACATTGGGGTACAATGGTAATTTATAAGTTGTAAAGAGTGTAGTAAATTACTGCTTGTATAAATATGCTAATTTATTATTATTATTTTTTTAAATAGGAAAAATGGTTTTGTCATGTTTGCAGATTCAGTCAGATTGTGTCCAAATCTATCAATGCCATAGGCTCGTTTGGTAAGAAATTTTTATTAACGTTATTTAAATTTTGTAAAAATATGTATGAATAAAAAAGTGTATGAAAATATATGTTGTGGTGTTTAAATAATAGTTTTCGTTGTTTAAACACTATTACAAAATAAGGCCTTAAAATTAAGGGCCTTGTTGACAATTTAATTCCAATATCATATTAGGAAACACTAGCTTTGGCAGTTTCAAAATTTGAGTCACCGAGTGTTGCAATTTTTTTTGTTATTTGGCATATGTTTGGTAAAATTTCAAGGATAAATTACAATAACCTACCATGTTGTTTGAAGTATTACCAAACACATCCAAAGGTTTTACAAAATGACCAATTTGGTCCTTAATCACTAATGCTGTTTGTGCACCGTTTATTATACCATTTATTTTTTATTTTTTTTGTTTTCCTTTTCTTCCTTCTCCCCCTTCACGCCAGAAAATCTCTCTCTCTAACCTCCAGCTTTCTCTCAAATCTCTGAAACTCTCATGGCCGATACAGACCCACACGCTACTAGACCCTTGTTCTCAATGGATCCATCATCTTCTGAACCTCCATACAGCCGATCCGTGTTTCACGTGTCATCTAGGACCCTCTAGCTTATAGATCGAAGAGTGGGTTTGGGGTTTTGAGGGAATGAGAATCAGATAGGGATGAGATGTTTGTTGGTTTCGGGTTTTAGAGAGAAAAGTGAGATGAGAGGCCATTTTTGTGGCGGGGTTGGCTGAGGTTCACCGTGGAAGGTCACCCTCTCTTAAACTCTCTTCTGAGTTCTCTCTTAGAGCTCTCTCTAATCGGTGAAACCCATGAGTTTGGCAACCGACAACACCACCACGCAAAGCACTTCCCGATTCCCATCGCAGGTTTGATGCCATCAACGCCGTTTATCGGAGTTTCGTCCCTCTCTCTCAAATCGGAATCCACATGGTGATGGTGGTGGTGGTGCTTTGATCTGGATCTTGCCTTCAACAGACTCTCTCATCCTCTTTGTGGCAGCGTCGTGGATTGTGGCTGGCCTTTGGATTTCGGATTTGGGTAGTATTTTGTCAGGAGACGATGAAGATTGACGATGAAGTCGATCTTGTGATATGGTGTGTTTTTTCTGTTTTTTGATAATGTTGGGTATATTTCAACAATTTACTGATGTGATAAAGTAAAAGAACAAAACACGTATCTAAAATTAAACAATAACACAAAATAGATATAATAGGCAAAAGTAATAAACAAATACTAAATATAAATAATAAGAAATCTACAAACAATTGAAGACTCACAGACCAGATGCTTGAAAGGATGAACAATGAGATCAAGTCTTATGTTTTACACAATCTCCTTAAAGCAGATTTCGCCCCTCACACTTTCTCTATGGTGCTTTGAGACTCATGGACGTCTGCCTCCCAGGATAAAATGATCAAATAGCACGAAGATGAAGCACTCAAGGTCGTGCTCTACGAACTACTCAATGCCTCTTTCTCTCTCTTTGACACAAAATGAATGAACAAAAATCTCACTGGGAGATTTTTCTCAGAAAAAAGTTCTTTTTCATGAATGAGGGACCATGAAACTATACGTGACTTCAAACTAAAACACTGTTTCAAAGATTACTGCCGTGCACAGACTTTGACTCAATAATAAAAAATAAAATAAAATATTATTATTAATTGGATAAATGGGCCTAGTCCACACATGCCTAAAGCCCAACCCAATATCCAGCCCAAAGCTCATATTTTCTATTATTTCCAATGTGGGACTCAAGGATTTTCACTACTTATAATAACATCTTCAAGTGAATATAGAACACATCAATTTCTTATTCACTCCATGTTACTATCTTTCCAACAATCCCCCACATGAATAGAAATTGATAAAGCACAATGCAAATGACAATGCAGACACAGAGAGAGTAGAAGAAAAGTTACTGTATCGGGAGAAGTAGCTTGTGGCTTTGAACTTTCCTTTGTGAAAGACTATCGGATATACTAGCTAACCAATGAACATGATGTCTTGAACTGTTCAGCCGTTTATGTATACCAAGACAATAGAATTCACACAGCTCCTTTTCGGACATTTTTCGATTCTTATAGTTGTGTTCATTTCGGCCCTGAACATATCCTGGTAAATTCATGAAGTGCTCTAGAGAATTCAGCCTTAAAAACTCTCATGAAAGCGGCCCACCTCACACTCATATAGGTGATTCTTATTAAGAGTATCCTGCTATACCCCACTCGGAA
The DNA here is from genome assembly GCA_028535165.1 of Quercus tomentella. Taxonomy (NCBI): domain Eukaryota; kingdom Viridiplantae; phylum Streptophyta; class Magnoliopsida; order Fagales; family Fagaceae; genus Quercus; species Quercus tomentella. Next base: position 17,920,995 of record JAPQVY010000089.1, on the reverse strand, counting down.
TTCCAAGATATAAGAATCATTAAAAGCAAAGCTTACCCTTAACATCGCTTACAGGCATCACTATTTCATCATAGGAATGGGTGGGAGATATAATCTTCATAGTGATAAAAATTAGTCTCCACGATTCGGTTGTCCCTTTGAACCTAGATCTTGGGATCTCCAATCATCTAGGTTGGGTTGCCATCCCGGAGACTTTTAAATAATAGGCTTTAACCCCATTCCCCTCGATGAGCAGTTTACTTGCTCTCTACTCAAACTTTTGGTTAACGGATCCGCTATATTCTCTTTCGACTTTATAAAGTCAATGGAAATAATTTCATTAGAGAGCAACTGCCTCACGGTATTATGTCTTCGATGTATATGTTGAGACTTACCATTGTACATATGACTCTGTGCCCTACCAATAGCTGATTTTCTATCACAATGTATACAAATAGAGGGCACAGGTTTCATCCACATTGGCATATCCTCCAAGAAATGAAGAAGCCACTCTGCTTCTTCTCCTGCTTTATCCAATGCGATAAATTCTGATTCCATTGTTGATCTAGCAATGCATGTTTGTTTAGAAGACTTCCAAGATACCGCTGCACCACCAAGTGTGAAGACATATCCACTTGTGGATTTGGTATCTTTTGTGTCAGATATCCAATTAGCATCACTATACCCTTCTAGTACAGCTGGATACCGAGTGCAGTGCAACCCATAGTTTAGGGTGTATTTCAAATACCTCAAAACCCTAACTAATGCCTTCCAGTGGTCTTCCCCTGGATTACTAGTGTATCTACTCAACTTGCTGACAACATATGCTATGTCCGGTCTAGTGCAGTTCATTATATACATAAGCCTGCCTATTATTCTTGAATACTCCAATTGAGATATGCCTTGCCCTTTATTCTTAGTTAGATGTAAATTTACATCCACAGGTGTTCTCACTGGATTGTCATCATATTTCTTGAATTTCTCAAGAACTTTCTTACTATAATGTGATTGAGATAAGACAAGTCCATCAGATTTTCTAGAAATTTTCATTCCTAATATCACATCTGCAACACCTAAATCTTTCATGTCGAACTCACTAGTCAACATTCTCTTGGTAGCTTTAATGATCTCATTATTGCTACCTATAATGAGCATATCATCAACATAGAGACACACAATGACATAGCCATTTACAGTATCTTTAATATACACACATTTGTCACACTCATTGATTCTAAACCCATTTGACATCATTGCATTGTCAAATTTCTCATGCCATTGCTTTGGAGCTTGCTTTAATCCATAAAGAGATTTAACTAGCCTGCACACTTTCTTTTCTTGACTTGGAACAATGAACCCCTCTGATTGTTCCATATAAATTTCCTCATTTAATTCACCATTCAAGAATGCCGTTTTTACATCCATTTGATGTATCTCTAGGTTATGCAACGCTACAATAGCCACCAACATCCGAATGGACGTTATTCTTGTAACAGGTGAATATGTGTCAAAATAATCCATACCTTCCTTTTGTTTGTAACCCTTTACAACAAGTCTTGCCTTGTACTTGTCAATAGATCCATCAGCCTTTAATTTCCTCTTGAATATCCATTTATATCCTAGAGGTTTACAACTTGGTGGAAGATCCACTAGTTCCCATGTATGATTTTGTAAGATGGATTCAATCTCACTATTGACAGCTTCTTTCCAGAAAGGCGCCTCAGGTGTAGAGATAGCTTCCTTGAAGCTTTGAGGTTCATCTTCTAACATATAAGTTAGAAAATCCGGACCAAACGATTTTGCCGTTTTAGCCCTCTTACTACGTCTAGGCTCAACCTCATTCCTCTCTTCCATCAACTCTTGATCATGAGAGGTACTAGATGTAGACTCAAAGTTTCTCTTAAGAGAACTTGATACTTGTGTGGATTTGTAAGGAAATATTTCTTCAAAAAATACTGCATTCCTTGATTCAATAATGGTATTCACATTCATGTCAGGAATGTCAGATTTATGAATTAGAAACCGGTATGCACTGCTATTATGAGCATAACCAATGAAGACACAATCCACTGATTTTGATCCTATCCTTATCCTTTTAGGAATAGGGACAACCACCTTTGCCAAACACCCCCACACCTTTAAGAATTGATAGGAAGGCTTTTTACCTTTCCATAACTCATATGGCGTCTTTTTGGTTTTCTTTCTAGGCAATTTATTAAGAATATAATTGGTGGAAAGAATAGCTTCCCCCCACAAGTTCTGCGGTAAACCGGAACTTATCAACATTGCATTCATCATTTCTTTTAAGGTTCTATTTTTTCTTTCAGCAACTCCATTTTGCTGAGGTGAATAAGGTGCAGTGGTTTGATGAACAATACCATGCTGTAAACAGAACTCACCAAAAGGTGATTCATATTCCCCACCTCTATCACTCCTTAGAACCTTAATCTTTTTGTTGAGTTGATTCTCAACCTCATTCTTATATTGCATGAATGCCTCAATTGCCTCATCCTTGCTCCTTAACAAGTACACATAACAGTATCTAGTGCAATTATCTATAAAAGTGATGAAATATTTCTTACCACCTCTAGTTTGTACAGATTTCATGTCACATACATCACTATGTATTAAATCTAGAGGTTCAGTGCTTCTTTCAACTGATTTAAAAGATGCTCTAGTCATCTTAGCTTCCACACAAGTTTCACATTTATGATCAAAATCAATTTCAAATTTAGGCAATAAATTTAAATTAATTAGTCTATGTAAAGTATGATAATTAACATGACCCAATCTACCATGCTATATATTAGATGACTCAAGCATGTAAACAGAAGATGCACCCTTATTATTATCAATAACAGTCATTACATTCATCTTAAACAGGCCATTACTCAAATATCCTTTGCCCACATACATTCCACTCTTAAAGAGTGAGAAATTATCAGACTCAAAAACCAACTTGAAACCATTCTTGCTCAACAATGAGCCGGATACAAGGTTCTTTTGAATTTCTGGCACATGCAGTACATCTTTCAAAGTAAAAAACTTGCCCGTAGTCATTTTGAGCACAACCTTTCCAATTCCTTGAATCTTTGAGGTTGAGGAATTTCCCATGAAAATTTTTCTTCTATTACCCACAGGATTATATGTAGAAAACATTTTCTTTTCTGAATGTACATGGCGAGTAGCCCCAGTGTCCACCCACCATTCCTTGGTATTTCCTCCTACCAAGTTCACTTCAGAAATTACAGCAGAAAAGTTCATGTTGGTTTGAGCCACAACAGGATTCACAACAATTTTGTTTGACATATGTGTTCAACAAAATTCAAACAAATTGTCCTTAAAATCAGCCAAGCTTAAGAAATAAATGCCAAACGTTACTGTGCAAAAAAAAAAAGTCAAGCCAACTATCACACCGAATTTGCAGAAAAAGAGCACGCATAGAACAAACAAACTAAACAACAGCCTGAACAAAACCCAGTCAAGCAATAATCCAAGTTTCACAAAAATCTTAATATAATATAATATACTATAAGTCAACTATAATTCAAACCCAAACAATGCAGGAACAAATCGCACAGATATAGATCAAAGCCAGTCAAACAAGAATTCATATAAGACAAAAAGGCCCTAATAAAATAATATAAAAGGAAGAAGGAAAGATCAACTAGCAACAATTTATAATACAACAATCTCAGTCAAGCACGTAACCAACGTTATTGAAAAGATCAAAGTTCACGATAAACACAAACCCAGTTTTCTGAGTTTTTGCGCAGTGTATCTACTATTACCGATTAACGTATTTCAACAAATACAGAATTCCTTTCACAGTAAATCACAAGAGTAAATTAAAATCTGCTTTAAGATTGTTGGGTATATTTCAACAATTTACTGATGTGATAAAGTAAAAGGAACAAAACACGTATCTAAAATTAAACAATAACACAAAATAGATATAATAGGCAAAAGTAATAAACAAATACTGAATATAAATAATAAGAAATCTGCAAATAATTGAAGACTCACAGACCAGATGCTTGAAAGGATGAACAATGAGATCAAGTCTTGTGTTTTACACAATCTCCTTAAAGCAGATTTCGCCCCTCACACTTTCTCTGTGGTGCTTTGAGACTCGTGGACGTTTGCCTCCTAGGATAAAATGATCAAACAGCACGAAGATGAAGCACTCAAGGTCGTGCTCTACGAACTACTCAATGCCTCTTTCTCTCTCTTTGACACAAAATGAATGAACAAAAATCTCACTGGGAGAGTTTTCTCAGAAAAAAGTTCTTTTTCATGAATGAGGGACCATGAAACTATACGTGACTTCAAACTGAAACACTGTTTCAGAGATTACTGCTGTGCACAGACTCTGACTCAATAATAAAAAATAAAATAAAATATTATTATTAATTGGATAAATGGGCCTAGTCCACACATGCCTAAAGCCCAACCCAATATCCAGCCCAAAGCTCATATTTTCTATTATTTCCAATGTGGGACTCAAGGATTTTCACTACTTATAATAACATCTTCAAGTGAATATAGAACACATCAATTTCTTATTCACTCCATGTTACTATTTTTCCAACAATTAATAGTTGGGGTTGTGTTGATTTTCTATGTTGTTTGGCTTAGATTTTTGCTGGTTTTTTGGGGTTTATGTTGGAATTTTTAGAAGATTTCATTGGGAATTTACAAAGAGATTTATCTTTGTTGTTTGGCTTGGATTTTTGCTTTTTTTTTTTTTTTTTTTTTTTTGGGTTTCTATTAGTTTGAAAGGGATTTTTTTTTTTTTTTTGTAATTTTTGCTGGAGTGTTGTCGGAGGCTAGGGACAGAGAAAAGAAATTTTCTGGCGTGAAGGGAGAGAAGAAGAGAAGGTAAAAAAAAAAAAAAAAGTTTAATAAACGGTGCACAAACAGTGTTAGCGACTAAGGACCAAATTGGTCATTTTCTAAAACTCTTGGATGTGCTTGGTAATACCCCAAACCTCAGGTAGGTTATTGTAATTTATCCAAATTTCAATGAGATGTGTGATATGGAATACTCCGTTTCAATTTTTCTTTTTCTTTTATTTTTGATGTTCTATTAAGCAGCTTTTCTGTCAGATTTAGATTATCATATTTGATTCTTGTTGATCAAGTGTTCAATAACCTTTAACTCCATGCCTTATTGAGCTTCCCTTAGTGCCGCATCTTTACATGACTTTTGTATTGGAAACATAATCTTAGGATTGTTGGGCTGTTAAAATAACATATTCATAAAATGAAAATGGTAAGATAGATAAATAAAAATACCCTAAAAAATAAGATTTGATTTATTTTCAAACTTAAAAGAAAGCAAAGGAGGACACGATTTCCTCTCGTTTTCGACTTACCCACTTTTTTTTTCCCTTGTTCTTCGTCTTTTCCCTTCTCTTTTTATTTTAATTTTTTCTTTTCTCACCTAAGATTCTTCTTTTCACACAACCTTTCTTTTTCTTTATTTATTGATGTGCATATGTTTTTGTATGTCATGATACGGTTAACAGATATTGTAACAGGGGATGAGGACAAATGATCAGGACGGAGCTAGATTTTGGAGTTAGGGGGGTAACCCTGCTGCTCGTTATGTGCGGTAACTCCGGCCTTTAACTTTACCACTTTACCACTAAGGATTTTTGTTTAAAACTTTTTAAATGACTAAGTTGTTTGTTTTGAATAAAATAAGTTGATTGGGCTTAATATTTTTTAGTTTTATTATTGGTAATTTTTGTTGTTGAGCTAATTTTGTTGAGCTTATATATTTTGTTTTAGATTTAATCTATTAATTTTTTATGTCCTTTAAAATGTGAAAAATGCTAAAACTACAAAATTTTTACAAATTGCTAATATGGTAAGTGGTTATTAGTAAGTAAAAAGTGATGCAAGTGTGCGAATCAATAAGAATTTGCTACTTTAAGAGCAATTACATCAGTTTGTGCATAAGATTTCGTCTATTTTACACTTAAAACCTACTTTTTCTATTTTACACTATCTTTTTTACAAAACATTCACATCAATTTATCTATTTTACAAGATATTTCAATAAAATTTTATTTCTTCTCAATTTTTTTATTATTTCTCTCAACTACCTTTACATACGCTCTCTCTCTCTCTCTACCATTTTTTCTGATTTGTTGCTCTCTCTCTCTATACCCATCTCTAATCCACACCCTCTCTCTAATCTCTAAATCTCTCATGGCTGAATCTCAAGCTTCCACCATCTCCGATCCTTAAAGGAAACAGAGCTTCCAAGCTCCACCGTGACACCCACCCACAAACTTCCACCATCTCCAATCCTTAAAGGAAACGGAGCTTCCAAGCTCCACCGTGACACCTACAGACTGCCACTGATTATTCCAGTCAAGCACCAATCTATCTCTCTGTTGGTTTGTCTGTGTGGGTGTGTTTGTGTGTTGATTTGTTTATGTGGATGTGTTTGTGTGTGAGTGTGTTTGTGTGCATCTGAGGAAAATGAAGATGAGGAGAGGAAAGTCACTAAGTTCGTTGTGCACGGAGAAGTGAGAGAAAAAAAGGTGTGAACGGAAATTAATAAAATAATAAATACACATGCTACAGTAACCATGCATATATGCACAGTTACTGTAGCAATTGTGTATTTATACACAAGTTTGCACCCACTGATGTGGGTGATTTTTTGCTTAAATTGTGTAAAAGTAGTTACTTTTTTCATTTTGCACATTTATGCACAAGCTGATGTAATTGCTCTAATAGTTTGTAAAAATGTTGTAAAAAACTTTATTGCAATAACATTACTCTTAAAAGAATTGATGATATTGTTAAGAGGGGTAAAATGTAATTTTATTTAATAAAATTGCTAAAATTAGTACTTATTAATAAAATAATATTTTTTTTTAAAAAAAATTAGGGGGCCATTGCCCCTAGTCAATATATAGCTCCTCCCTGCAAATGACATGTTGATTGTTAGGGTACGATGCTGATGTCAAGGGAGTAATGAACAGTGTTTTGGCCCGCTTGTGTTTTGGCTACTTTTAACTCGTTAGAGCAGGGTTTTAGTATGAACTTTACCTTGACCTGGGTTTTAATAGTTTTATATCCAAATCTATTAATGTGTTAAATTAAGGACCTCTTATTTTTAAAGAAGTTAAACTATGAAGACTAACACAAAGTGGCACGAATAATGGCTTGGATCCAAATCCTCTCTGGTTAAATGTTAATAAGAGATGAATCCATAGCAAATACTTAGAAGAAGTTAAGTATATTTCCACACTATGACAAAATAAAAATCACAGTTTTACAAATACTAATATAAGAAGGAAGGTATATATCATATTTTGTGTATCTCGTTAATATGTCAGAGGTTATATATATTAACCTTGCTTAAAGGTACAGTCATTTATAAACATCTTAACGCCTCTCTAATCTGAGTCTCCCAATCATATGATACCCAATTAACATCTTTTCCCCCTCTGTTTTTGCCAACAAATGCCACTCCTCATCACTTGCCTCCATCTTCCTCTTCCAACCAGCATGAGCAGTAGTTGGCAATCCTTACAGGCAGTGAAACTAAAAGCCTATTAACACTAACCTCCCTTGTATTCTCAGTAAACAACTTCCTTATCAAGCATATCTTATATCTCCGTGCCATATCCCGAAATAAGTGCAAATTTCTTTCTTTGTGGAGCATAGTTAGGTCCCTTTTTAATGAGTAGCCGTTCCATTCACTAGAGCATAAGTAGTTCAAAAATAGAAGCGATAACTACATGCAAACAATTTAAGTAATGGTTTTAAAAGACAAACAACACCAAGCTGAAAGGTTTAAGATATTTACCAAAGACATGAAATGGACCCCCAAGAAACCAGAAGACATTCAAGAAAATTCACACACTTTGAGAGCCTAGTGATTATTCAGTGATTATTCGAGTAAGTAGATAGATACACTCCCTTGATTTCTATCCAGAACATTGAATCAGCTTTTATGATTATTGTTGCAACCCATCCATTTATAGCCCAATATCAAAAACCAGATTCTAAGCTTTATATGGTTGTTCAATTTAACAGTTTTAAATTAGCCACATTTTCGTTCTGTAGCAAACTAACGGCAGTGTTTAAATGCAATGCTAAATAAATTATCAAGGTTTGATAAAAAAAACAATGGTACTTGGAATATTCCTGGTTTAAATGCAGTATTCAAAAAGGTAATTTAAACAAATTTTCCAGCTTAGAGAACGAAAATTAATTTAGTGAGTAGAAATTCTTTTGCTTTTAAAACATCAAACAATGAAATACTTAATTTAACTTTCCCATACCTAGTAGTAGTTGCCATAAGCATATCAACAAGGTACAAAAGAATATTAATCATTATATACTAATGAGTAACTACAAACCCAAAGGATGTCTATGCCGGAAATTATTTATGTCAAATGTAAATTTCTTCTTCAAAAGTATAACAAAACCATAAAATAAGAATTTCACCAAGAAACAATAACAAATCCGAAAGGACAATAGTTGAATTATTAATAAAAACTCATAGACATGATTCTCAAAAAAAGAAAAGAAAAAAAAAGAAAAAAAAAAGAGACAAACATAACAGTATTTGATGCACACCAAGGAGCTGGATATGCTGATTATACAAGTGGAAATGGAGCTGAACTTGCACAAGACCCTTTGTCATTTTCTAGTGGCCCAATTACAAGACTTAGAGCCAAACGTTTCAAGGAAGCACTGAATGGGCTAGTCCAAGAGAATTGGGCTGATTCTAAAAAGACCCAGATGGGCTCAAATAATAATCAAGGCTTAGTTCATGTCATCAAAGCAATTGAAGAGGCTAATGCATGCAAATTCGCAACCAACATGGTCTGACCATAAAAGGGTGTGAATTTGTTAAGTTCCAAGGATATTAAATGGGAAGATGCATTGGTATTGGCTGGGCATGTTAATCCTAGTCATTTAGCTATTTTTGACTGCCTTTAGAAGTCCTAGAAAACTAAAAAACGTGGGAACTTGATTATATTAATTTTTGTGTTGTTTTTGAAGTTGTAATTATGATTTTTACCTATTCTTGGAGGGTTGTTCCAAGTATAAATCTGGTAGTACAAATTTTAAAGGGGACAGATTGGTATTCAGAAAATTATTCTCCTTGTGAGTCTTGTGATCCTCTTGGTTCTTAAAAGAACTCTTGAACTTATCAAGTTAATCTTGTGGCGTTCAAACAACCAAACTTATCACCTTTGATTCTTGAGAGATTCTTAGGAATTCTTGGTGTGGCGTTTCAATTCTATCGTAGTCTTGGTTTTCATTTGGTTAGGTGACAGGTCAAGGCTCAACAAATCTTGTCTACACGATCTTGGGGTTCCAAACCATCATTGCTATTGGGTTTCATCACAATTGTTGGTGAAGTTCATATCATTTTGGTATCAGAGCTTTGGTTCTAAGATAAGTTTGACTGTATTTTATTTTCATTCTATTTCCTGTTCCTTGCTCCAAAAAAAAAAAAAAAAGAAGATTTCTCAGTACACGAAGAGGAAAATTTCTCAGTCATATCATTTCCAGTAAAAAAAATTTCTTCATTTCAATCTTGTTTCTCACCTTATTCAAGTTCTTGACCTTGTTGATGAGTTTTGGTTGTTTCTCATTTTGAATTGCTACTAGTTTATTTTGAATTAGTTTCTTGAAGTTCGATTAAGAACTAAAGAAGACACAAAAGAGTGGAAAAAGGCAAGAGTGTGTGAGACCATAAGAGGAAAAAAAGCCGTTTAGAGTGAAAACACGAGTGCGAGTGTATCAATTCTTGAGTGAAACACGTAAGGGAGAGCTTGTGAGGATTCTAACTCTGTTTTGCAGATTTTAAATATGTCCAATAATCAAGAAGAAGACATAACCGAAGGACTTCGACCACTAACGGATCAGACCCTCCAAATGCAAGCGATGCTAGGGGAGATGAGGCGTATGTTGAGGGCTAAATTAGAACCTATTCATGAGAGGTTGGATAGGGTAGAAGCGGGAACTCCTAGGCAGCAAGGTGGGCATGTTCCTTGGCGGAATGTTGAGGAAGAGGCAGAGTCGAAGGAGGTTGATGGGCCATATGTGAACCGAGGCAAGTTTAAGCGTGGGTATGGGAATAGAGAAGCAAGGATGGGTAGGCCTAGGAGGGATAATGATTTAGGAAACATAAAGATTAAGATCCCATCTTTTCAAGGTAAAAATGATCCTGAAATTTATTTGGAGTGGGAAACTAAAATGGAGATGGTGTTTGATTGTCACAACTATTTGAAGATAAATAAGGTTAAGTTGGCTGCAATAGAATTTACTGATTATGCCATTGTTTGGTGGGATCAATTATTGATTAATAGGAGGAGGAATAGAGAACCACCCGTGGACACGTGGGAGGAGATGAAAATGCTTATGAGGAGACGTTTTGTACCCAATCACTATTATAGGGGATTGTATCAAAAGTTGCAGAGGTTAACTCAAGGTTGCAAGAGTGTGGATGAGTATTACAAGGAGATGGAGGTAGCTATGATCCGGGCTAATGTAGAAGAGGACCGGGAAGCCACCATGGCTAGGTTCTTGCATAGTTTAAATCGTGAGATTGCAGATATAGTTGAGATGCAGCACTATGTTGAATTGACGGATATGGTGCATCAAGCCATAAAGGTGGAGGAACAATTCAAATGAAAGGGATTGGCTAGGAGGGGACAACCTATGGCTACCACCAGTCCATGGAATACAGCTCCAAAAAGGGACGAGCAGCTACAAAATAAGCCAAAATTTGAACCATCTAAGAGTGCCAACTCAAAGACCACTTTAGGTAACACCGAGGCTTCGAGTTCTAAAACACGTGATATTAAGTGTTTTAAATGTCAAGGGCGGGGACACATAGCCAGCCAGTGTGTAAACAAAAGGGTGATGGTGATAAATGCTCAAGGAGAGCTTGAGTCGGAGAATGAGGAAGAAGTAGATGATGATGACATGCCATCTTTGGAGGATGCCGATGATGAGCAAAATGCTTGGTTGGAGATTTATTGGTAGCAAGGCGAGTTCTCAATGTGCAGGTTAAGGAGGAGGAAAGTAATCAAAGGGAGAACTTGTTTCATACTCGGTGCTTTGTAAATAACAAAGTTTGCAGTGTCATTATTGATGGAGGGAGTTGCACAAACATAGCCAGCACTTATTTGGTGGAAAAATTGGCCTTAACTACCTTGAAACATCCTCAACCTTATCAGCTTCAGTGGCTGAATGAATGTGGCGAAATCAAGGTGACAAGACAAGTGTTGGTGGCATTATCCATTGGCAAATATGAGGATGAGATGCTATGTGATGTGGTTCCCATGCATGCGTGCCATGTATTGTTGGGAAGACCATGGCAGTATGATCAGAAGGTTACGCATGATGGATTCATAAATAAGTATTCTTTCATTCTTAAAGGGCAACCTATTACTCTTGTGCCATTAACTCCAAAACAGGTTAGGGAGGACCAATTGAAGTTACAAAAATCAAATGAAAAAAAAAAAAAAAGGAAAAAGAAAGGAAGGCCGAAATTGAAAAAAAAGAGTTTAAAAAAAAAAAAAAAAAAAAAAAAAAAAAAAAAAAAGGAGAGAAAAAAAGTGATCAGAGTGAAAAAGAAAGAGAGAGGGATTCGGCCATAATAAGAGCAAGAGAGGAAAAATTCAATTACATTGCAAAAAAAAGTGAGATCAAGAGAGCATTATTTTCACACCAGCCCCTTATTGTACTCATGTACAAGGAGGCTCTTTTATGTACTAATGATCTCGCCGGTGCATTACCGAGCAATATTGTTTCTCTTTTGCAGGAGTTTGAAGATGTCCTTCCCGAAGAGGTACCTCATGGTTTGCCTCCAATTCGAGGGATTGAACATCAAATTGATTTCATACCTGGTGCATCAATTCCAAACCGACCTGCTTATAGGAGTAATCCCGAGGAGACCAAGGAACTTCAGAGGCAAGTAGGTGAATTATTGGAAAAGGGGTATGTGCGAGAAAGCATGAGTCCTTGTGTGGTTCTGGTGTTATTAGTTCCTAAGAAGGATGGAACATGGAGGATGTGTGTCGACTGCCGAGCCATCAACAACATAACGGTAAAATATCGTCATCCCATTCCTAGATTAGATGATATGCTGGATGAATTACATGGTTCTTGTGTCTTTACAAAAATTGATCTTAAGAGTGGATATCACCAGATTAGGATGAAGGAAGGTGATGAATGGAAAACTACTTTTAAGACTAAATATGGTTTATATGAGTGGTTAGTAATGCCTTTCGGTTTAACTAATGCTCTGAGCACATTTATGCGTTTGATGAACCATGTTTTGCGTGCATTTATTGGCAGATTTGTAGTTGTGTATTTTGATGATATCCTAATTTATAGTAAAAATTTGGAAGAACATATAATGCATTTGAAATCTGTTTTGGAAATTCTAAGGAAAGAAAGGTTGTTTGCTAACCTCAAAAAGTGCACCTTTTGTACAGATAAGCTTGTGTTTCTTGGTTTTGTTGTTGGTAAAGGAGGAATTGAGGTGGACGAGGAAAAGGTGAAGGCAATCCAAGAGTGGCCAACGCCTACAACAATCAGCCAAGTGAGGAGTTTCCGCGGCTTAGCTAGCTTCTATAGACGGTTTGTGCATGATTTTAGTAGCTTAGCCGCCCCTCTCACTAAAGTCATCAAGAAAAATGTGTCGTTTAAGTGGGGGAAAGAACAAGAAAAGGCATTTAATCAGCTCAATGAAAAGTTAACTAATGCACCTTTGCTTGTTTTACCTAACTTTGCTAAAACTTTTGAAATTGAGTGTGATGCTTCAGGAATAGGTATTGGAGCTGTTTTGATGCAAGAAGGCCGTCCAGTTGCTTATTTCAATGAAAAGTTGGGTGGGGCAGCCCTAAATTACCCCACTTATGATAAGGAGATGTATGCCTTGGTGAGGGCTTTGGAAAATTGGCAACACTATCTATGGCCAAAGGAATTTGTGATTCACACAGATCATGAATCTTTGAAGCATTTGAAAGGACAGCAAAGGTTGAACAAATGCCATGCCAAGTGGGTGGAATTCATTGAAACATTTCCTTATGTGATTAGATACAAGCAAGGTAAGGAAAATGTGGTGGCTGATGCATTGTCCCGAAGGTATGCTTTACTTTCCATTTTAGATACAAAAATGCTTGGCTTTGAATACATTAAGGATCTGTATGCACAGGATTCTGATTTTTGTGATGTGTTCAATGCATGTGAAAAAGTAGCATTTGGTAAGTTTTATAGGCATGATGGATTTGTGTTTCGGGAAAATAAATTGTGTATGCCTATGTGTTCTTTGCGTGAATTGCTTGTGAGAGAAGCTCATGGTGGTGGTTTGATGGGTTACTTTGGTGTAGCTAAGACTTTAGGAATTTTGCATGATCATTTTTTTTGGCCTCATATGAAACGTGATGTGGAAAGAATCTGTGAGACATGTATCACGTGTAAACAAGCTAAGTCTAAGTTGAAACCCCATGGTTTGTACACCCCTTTGCCAATACCTAGTGAACCTTGGATTGATATTTCTATGGATTTTGTTTTAGGTTTACCTAGGACTAAGAGGGGGAGAGATTCAGTTTTTGTGGTGGTCGATAGATTTTCCAAGATGGCACACTTCATTGCATGTCACAAAACTAATGATGCATCACATATAGCTGATTTATTCTTCAAAGAAATTGTTAGGCTACATGGTATGCCTAGGACCATTGTTTCTGATAGGGATGCAAAGTTTTTGAGTTACTTTTGGAAAACTTTGTGGGGAAAGTTGGGCACCAAGTTGTTGTTTTCTACTACTTGTCATCCACAAACGGATGGTCAAACTGAAGTAATAAATAGAACTTTGTCTTCCTTGTTGCGTGCTATCATTAAAAAGAACTTGAAAACCTGGGAAGATTGTATGCCACATGTTGAATTTTCTTACAATAGAAGTATACATTCTGCATCTAAGTTTTCACCATTTGAAATTGTTTATGGTTTTAACCCATTGTCACCTTTGGATTTAACTCCTTTACCTTTGAGTGAACGTGTGAACTTAGATGGCAAAAAGAAAGCAGAATTTGTAAAGATGATTCATGAAAAGGCACGGCTGAACATTGAAAGGAGGACTCAACAATATGTCCATCAAGCCAACAAGGGACGCAAGAAGGTAGTGTTTGAACCAGGAGATTGGGTTTGGTTGCACTTAAGGAAGGAACGTTTTCCAGAGAAACGGCGTTCAAAACTCCTACCTCGGGGTGATGGACCATTTCAAGTAGTGGAGCGCATCAATGATAATGCCTACAAGCTAGACTTACCCGGTGAGTATGGTGTCAGTGCAAGATTTAATGTTGCTGATTTGTCTCCTTTTGATGTAGGTGATGATTTGAGGACAAATCCTTCTCAAGAGGGGGAGAATGATGCACACCAAGGAGTTGGATATGCTGATTATACAAGTGGAAATGGAGCTGAACTTGCACAAGACCCTTTGTCATTTTCTAGTGGCCCAATTACAAAACTCAGAGCCAAACATTTCAAGGAAGCACTGAATGGGTGGTCCAAGAGAATTGGGCTGATTCTAAAAAGACCAAGATGGGCTCAAATAATAATCAAGGCTTAGTTCATGTCATCAAAGCAATTGAAGAGGCTAATGCATGCAAATTCGCAACCAGCATGGTCTGACCATAAAAGGGTGTGAATTTGTTAAGTTCCAAGGATATTAAATGGGAAGATGTCATGATAGCATGGTCTGACCATAAAAGGGTGTGAATTTGTTAAGTTCCAAGGATATTAAATGGGAAGATGCCTTGGTATTGGCTGGGCATGTTAATCCTAGTCATTTAGCTATTTTTTACTGCCTTTAGAAGTCCTAGAAAATTTAAAAACGTGGGAACTTGATTATATTAATTTTTGTGTTGTTTTTGAAGTTGTAATTATGATTTTTACCTATTCTTGGAGGGTTGTTCCAAGTATAAATCTGGTAGTACGAATTTTAAAAGGGACAGATTGGTATTCAGAAAATTATTCTCCTTGTGAGTCTTGTGATCCTCTTGGTTCTTAAAAGAACTCTTGAACTTATCAAGTTAATCTTGTGGCGTTCAAACAACCAAACTTATCACCTTTGATTCTTGAGAGATTCTTAGGAATTCTTGGTGTGGCATTTCAATTCTATCGTAGTCTTGGTTTTCATCTGGTTAGGTGACCGGTCAAGGCTCAACAAATCTTGTCTACACAATCTTGGGGTTCCAAACCATCATTGTTATTGGGTTTCATCACAATTGTTGGTGAAGTTCATATCATTTTGGTATCAGAGCTTTGGTTCTAAGATAAGTTTGACTATATTTTATTTTCATTCTATTTCCTGTTCCTTGCTCAAAAAAAAAAAAAAAAAAAAAAAAAAAAAAAAAAAAAAGAAGATTTCTCAGTACACGAAGAGGAAAATTTCTCAGTCATATCATTTCCAGTAAAAAAAATTTCTTCATTTTAATCTTGTTTCTCACCTTATTCAAGTTCTTGACCTTGTTGATGAGTTTTGGTTGTTTCTCATTTTGAATTGCTACTAGTTTATTTTGAATTAGTTTCTTGAAGTTAGATTAAGAACTAAAGAAGACACAAAAGAGTGGAAAAAGGCAAGAGTGTGTGAGACCATAAGAGGAAAAAAAGCCATTTAGAGTGAAAACACGAGTGCGAGTGTATCAATTCTTGAGTGAAAACCAATAACAACCTGCTACTTAGGATTTGTTGTAAAAATATTGTGAAAATGTTGTGGACATATCATTTCTCTGATAGTAATGTAGTATCACAATATTTTACACAATTTTTTTCTATAATTTGACACATGGCAAAGTGTGAGTAATGAAAAAAAAAATTATGGGTTTACATCTCTACCACTCACATCTCGTCACATGGAAAATTGTGGCAAAATTTGTATAAAATGTTTTGGTACTATTATTGCTCTAATTTTAATTAATATTTACAGTTAAGTATATAATAATTATTAAATAATTTATTTTATTTTATTTGAGTGTCTTTCTAATTCTTATATAATAATAATAATAATAATAATAATAATTATTATTATTATTATTATTATTATTACAAGTTTAACTAATCAATATATAAATAAATAAATAGATATTATATTTAAATTTGCTTAGGATTTGATATTTCTTATTTGTCTTGTAAAAGTTATGATATGAAAATATATATTTGAAATATAGATATTTATATTTAATTGGATTATTTTAGTTAATTTAATATTTTTATATATAAAAAAAATAATTATTAAATTAATTATGACGACATCACGGTTCGACACCTGTTCAACCTCGGTTCGATCTCAAAAATCTTGAACCTCTCCCTTTTACGGTTCAATGAACGGTCTGGGTTTCAAAACCTTGGTTACAATATAGTAGGGTGTATTTATCAAAAGGATAATCTCAGGTTCATTTCCTGATGGAGGGGAATTAAGTTTTAATTTTCTTAATAAAGAAGAGTATGTCTTTAAGCTATCAAAATAACCAAGCTTATGATCCCTCTGATCTCAAATAAAATTTTCTTTATATCTTCAAATAAAGATAATTTTTTAAAAATTGTTTTTAGTGATTTTTCATTTTTCTTTTTTTCCTCAAATGAGCTTCTAGTAATGAATAACTATACAAAATAGATCAAGTTCTTTATAACTCAGCAATATTGACTAGTTTTTTCTTTATGAAGAATGCCACAGTTTTGAATTTGCATTCTCCACATATTATAACAATTAAAATTTTTTTTTTAAAAAAAAAACTTGGTTCTCAATATCATATCATATTATATCATATTATATATAATAAAAGTTGGGTTTAGACGTCGTGGTTACGTCACGTGGCTTCACCAAATTGTAGAAATTTTATTAAATTTTTAGATTTTTAAAGAACTAAAAAGGAATAGTATACTACGAGAATTCTAATTCATTTTTATCATTAAGTAGTTTATCTCTTTAAAAAAAAAATAAAGAAATAAAAACTGGTTCACGTCTGCTTCATGTAAGATTGTAGGTATAGATTAATATTAGATTAATCCAAAAAATACTATATAGTAAGCGTAAAATAAAAACTGCTTCATGTAAGATTGTAGGTAAATTAATATTAGATTAATTAGGATTCTAATTCATTCTTATCTCTAATTCATTGTTATTATAAAGTAAGTGTATCTCTAAAAAAAATGAAATAAAAAATTGCAAATTAATTTTAGATTAATCAGGACTCTAATTCATTCATATCTCAAATTCAAAAAATCAGAAATCTAATTCATTCTTATCTCTAATTCATTGTTATCATAAAGTAAGTGTATCTCTAAAAAAAAACATACTGCTTCCCGTAAGTTGTTTTTTCAATCTAGCAAATAACGTTAACTATTTTTTTGGGATAAAGTATTTTTAAAAAAAAAACTAATATGTAATTAACCTAAACTTCTTGATTAGGTAACTTCAAGGAGTTTAGAGTATTTGATTTTTACTTGGACTCCTTTTCTAGGTGGAGAATGTATATATATTCACCATTAGTTGGTGTAGTATTTCATTCTCCAACTTATTTTACAGTTTTTATTTTTATTTTTTATTTAAGCTTCCATTTTTCTACCTACAATCATGTGGGTATGTATTTTTTACTCTAATTTTTATTATTATAATCAATTAAATACGTTTTATGTATTTGTTGCCTTTTGTTTAAGCTAATTTCCTTATATTTTTCTTTTTTTGAGGGGGTAATTTCCTTATGTTTGATCTAATTCATATGTTAATGGTTTGATCCAATTTAATTATTTTGTTGTCCAATATATATGTAAGTTGTCGTAGTAAATTCCAATCATAGACTATTAAATTTACATACAATTTTGCAACCTATATGGTACTTTGTTTTTTTTTTTTTTTTTTTTTTTTTTTTTTTTTTTTTTTAACTCTATTTAATTTTCTTCTTGATTTTCTTTTTTAAGGTTTGTCAAAAAAGATTTCAAGCATCCTAAGAAAGGTTTGTAATCTAGATGTAGAACTTTGCAATTTTTTTTAATTAGAACAAAGGTTTTATTCCTTGAATAGTTCTATCTTTAAAAAGTGGCCAATTTTATGTTACTTTGTCTAAAGATTTTAATCATTAATATTATTGTTAACAATATTGCAAATCACTTATATTGTAGATTCATTAGATGTAAAATTCATATGTGAATGGTTTGATACATGTAACTACAAATGATATTATAGCACAATTAGTATGTTAGAAGATAATTTTGTATTAAGGTGCTATCATTTTATATTTGATGGTTGTTATACCAATGCAATTTATTCCTTTCGTTATAATAATTACTTATTTAGTTACAATAATTATATATATTCTACAAGTTTTAACATAAAACCGTGCAACGCACGGGCCTTCAATTAGTTTATATATATATATATATATATATATATATAGTAAACAAAACAATATAGTTTAAACTTAATAGACTGAGCTTCTAACCTTTTATTTGTTTTTTATTTTATTTTTATTTGAACCTATTGTGGGACATAAATCCCAAACTAAAACATTTCTAGTTGTATTCCTTTCTTGCAGTCTCCCAAAAAACACCTACAAATGTTGCACGCATACTTAATCTATTTTGTTTTTTTTTTTTTTTTTTTGCTAAATCTTTATCTGTATTTTCAATCTTCTTTATCTTGTTTCACTTTTTATTCATTGTTACTTATTTTTGAGTCAATATTGAAGGACTAAACAAACTAGCCTAACAACCACTATGCAACCACTACGCAACGAGGACAGTGTTCGGACATAGTGGACGTGATTGGTCCAATATTATTTATCCTTATGGTGGGCTACGAAACCTAGAGACAATACAACGGTTGTGTTCAGAACTATCTCAACGCAGCCCAACAAACAGGGATGGAATTACTCTTAAGACCATGTGGACCAAGGCCCCATAGACAAGTCTGTTACAACAAAAATTAGGCGAATTCAATGTTAAACAAGCCTGATGTGTAGGTCCATCAATAATCTTGAAATCAGGTCCACATTAAAAAGTCCAACTAATGTGGACTCACTTGGGCAAACAAGTTGTTAGGAGGTAATTAGTACTGTCAAATTCCCTCACTGATTTGAGATTTCATTTCATTTCTCTTCAAAAAATCAATACCCATCATTAAGAAGTTGTAAGATCACCAAAATCAGATTCTTTAGTTCCTTCTTCGCTTTTGAACTTCAAGAGATTATAGTAATTTTATGACCCAATTTTATTTTGGATCAAGTTTTACAAAAGTGCAAGTAACTGGATGACTCAAGGCCGATAATAGCAAAGCAGAAAAGTCGTCGTTTTATGAAGCTCAAATATTCCCAAAAAAATATTGAAAAAGGGTCATACTTTTTTTTTTTTTTGAGAACAGGTCAGAAAGAAAAAGGGTCATACTAAAGTTCATTAACTTTATCCATATTGTGACCCTCTCTATTTTTCATTAAATTTTACAAGTAAATGATTATCAACATTCCTTTATAGCCTATTTTTATAACAGGATCAAGCATAAGATAAGTATAAAGGCCCACACCAAGCATCTTGTTGACTCTTCCTAAACAATGGAACTCCAAGGCTTAAACATCATAAGAAGTAACCATCTAAACCAGAGCTCCCTATCTTAGTTTCCCCATTCCTCCTTGCTTCAGAAACAATATTCAGCCTTCACATTGCTGTTTTGATTGGTACGTCCTAATCATTTTCATCCCTCGTTTCTGAGAGGCAAAGGAGAAGACATTTGGTACAAAGAACAATAGCATACTGATTCTGGATCTGAACAGAAATATAATCTAGGAACATTGCCAACCCAATGAAGTGAATAATCAAACACAATTTTTTCCTAAGTATAAAATGAGTTTAGTAAAGAAGAGTAGCGTAAAAATGTAGAGCCTCATAAAGAATTACAATCATGAAGGTAAATAACCCTCAAAAAAATCATAGTACAACATGTATATATGTTCAAGTATTCCAGTCCCACCAGATTGTCCACATAGGATAGTGAGGAACTACCAGCCAAATGATGATATTTATGTGTTGTGTGTGTGCCTTCAAGCAAGAATGAACATCTATCACCTTCTTGACATCAACCAATGTACCCCAAAAGCAACAAAAAAAGGACCAATAATCATGGTCTACTAAACAATGAACCAAAGATGGTCTACTGATTTACAACTGCCCTTGCATATATACAACACCAATTGACCAATTCCATTACTGTGCAGCCTGTTAATGAGCGTTCCTTGAATGAAAAACATGTTTACATTCTTAGTGTGGATATGAAACGGCTCAATTGACATGGTGAGGAATAAGAACTTTGAGGCTTTGCATCAGTCTGGAGGAGTAAAAGCAGTGGCTGTGGTTCTTGAAACCAACATAAAGGGAATTATTAGTGGTAATGGGGCTGCTCTTATAAAGAGAAAGAATTTTTTGGTGCCAATAAGTTCCAAAAGGCACCTGCTACTTGGAAAAAAACAAAAATGTTTGCCTGTATTCACTCTTTCATCAAAAACCTCTGCAGAAAATTATTGCTTGTGGTAATCTTGATAGGCAAAATTAGATAGTCATGTTCTGAGCCCGATCATGATTTAAATTGAGCCTAAAAATTATTCAAGAAGATTTTATTAGTACTGTCCTATTGGTTGCAATTAATTGTTTTGATAAATTCCTTGTACATATGTCAGAACACTTAAAAAGAATTTTTTGTGCAAGCAAATAGATACAATATATTGCTAACAATTTTTTTTTTTTTTTCAATCTATCACGGTCTTATTTTCCCTGTGAATTGTTGCTAAGTTTTATTTCAAATTTCCAACCGACCTGAAGTCATTGATGATTTTGAATTTTATCCTACAGAGGTAAGGATTGCATTGGGTACCTTCACTGTCAAGGTAATCTAATCTTGATGATGTCTAAAGTGATGAATTTCATAAGTGAGAATTCAAAACATATTCTAAGTTAATAATTGATTTGTTGAAGGAACTTTTTCTTAGACAACTTGACTAATATAGTACTTTATCTAATAGTTTACAAATCCCATTATGCCACAGTATTTTGCTTCTCTAGATGAGCCTGTGTCAACTTGTTGTCACTGATCGATGTGTGAACTTTTCTATCACACCTTTGGAAGAGTAGTTCTTGTACCTGCATAATCATACCTCATATAGCCAAAATATTCTAAATACTGCAATTTCTGCTGCTTAAAATTTTCCAGCATATTTTAGATTCAATTTCAATGTTTGACTGCACAAGCATCTGTAATGTAAAAAGTGCAATAATATAGACTTACTTCTTCATGCTTTTACTGAATCTAGAACTGATTTCCTTGCAAGGGTATTTCATAGGGATTTCAAGCCTAAAAATGTTTTACTCGTGAACAATGAGCACATTCCTTGACAAATTTTGATTTGTCATGTTGACATTTGAAAGCCACAGGTATTCTAGTTATCTAATCATCTTAAGCATATATAGTCTCAGGGAAAGGGGGGAAATAGAGATTTTGAAACAAAGGTACTGCATGGATCCAATATATTTTGAGATGCATTAGAATAAATCTAATAAAATCGAGTGCTGATGTGCACATTTTTGTTCTACATCAAGATACTGTTAACAGGTAGTGGTGGCAGTGGTGATAGGGCAAGAGGGTAAGATATGTTGGGGGATGATAGTGATGTCAAGGTTGTAAAGAACACAGTATTTTCGTCATGGACGAATTGGTGAACATATCTATTTCTTAATGTTAACCACCTCTCATTTGAGTCCTAGGAAAAGTAACAATGCTTTCATCATTTTCTTTGACACCTTGGCTACTATTGCTGTTCAGTCTGAACTTTATCTTGACATGGGATTATATATTTAAATCTATCAACGTCTCAAAATCTAAGATCTTATAGTTATAAACATTTTCACTCTAATATCAAATTACAAATTAGTTTCTGAGTTAAACTATAATGAACTAAGCCAACAGTATGTATATCAAGTTTAGAAAAAAATGAAAAATGAAGACCATGACTAACACAATGTGACATGGTTTGTGTCCAAATCCTCTCTGGTATTGCATATCAATCAATTTGTCTAATTTTTATTTTTTCTTTCTTACATCAGCTTGTTAAAAATTCAGAGGAACCATGGGTTCATCTTTTCCATGTGTCATTGTCTTCCTAAAATTAATGACATTTAAGTTGCTAAAAAATGGTAACATCTTTGTATACAAAATTAGACATTTACAATAAAACCTTACAAGTAAGCAGTAATGGATTTAGGGGACAATGAAATGATCTCTCTCTTT
This sequence comes from Quercus tomentella, assembly GCA_028535165.1. NCBI lineage: Eukaryota > Viridiplantae > Streptophyta > Magnoliopsida > Fagales > Fagaceae > Quercus > Quercus tomentella. Next base: position 17,898,692 of record JAPQVY010000089.1, on the reverse strand, counting down.
CCAGATTACCCATAATATACCAAAATAAGAAACAGCCCCTAGGGCAGCCTTTAACATTGTACACACTGGCCAACCAATAATTCAAGAAGTTGTATAGGGAATGTAATGAATTGTGAGAAAGCCGCAGCATATCCTTTGCTCTTTTTTTATGGACGAATTACAAAACCTTAATTTCACTAATGGTAAAATGAAAGCTTGTTGGATAAAAATCAAAACTCTTTACATTTTGCTTATTAAAGTTAGATACATCACTTTAGTATGTTTTTCTCTCGTAACTATTGGTGTTTCACAATTTCCATCAGTCATCCACTTTATAGGTCATCTCGAAATAATAGATTGAAATTGTAAAAAACTAAATGAGTAAAGGAAAGATCATATATGAATTATTATGGACGAGTAGAAAGCTTCAGATGGTGTCCATATTTATTTTCTTAATTTATCTTTCTGGGGATACAAAACTATAGGTAGAGGCAGATACAAGAAGGATGTGATATGCTTTAACTAATTTACAGCTTTACCTAGGGACTAAAAACAGAAAATATGGGTACTTATGAATTTTGATATTGCCTAAATGGTTCATCACAGTAACAAATTTTGCTCTAACAGTTTCAATAGAGACCACAGAAGAGATGCCAACAGTACTATATATCCAATCTCACCAACTAAGATTTGAAAGCAATACAAGTCAAATACATAGTGCAGAAAGCATTTAGTGGAGATGAGGTGTGAACGTGCAGTGGTTGATTCAATGTTATCATAAGTTAGAGATTTTCAATCTCAATGGTCCTAATACTAACCTCAATTACATATCTCAGTTATGTATACTTAATCTGTTGAAATTGTTGCATATGTGGGTCCATTTATTTTGTTATTGAACAATTCACGTCATCATTGTTTACCAATTAATGATTCAATAAGGCTTAAGATGCCCCTGAAGTTATTACAATAATACAAGGTTTGTACTTGTTTATACAAAATATGTCAATGTTAGAGTTGACAATTGGTTTGCTATGATGTTATACAAGTTATTGATACCCTTGCATCCAACAATCTGGAATTATGTCTTGATGTGCTAAACGGTGATATCTCAACACTAGTTGATCTTAATTCTGAACTCCCTGCCAATGGAGATTTCACTTATGCGGAAGCATAGCAAGGACATCCATAAACTACGAGGTATTGTATAAAGACTAGAAAAGAGAAGGAAATAGAGGAGAAGATCACAATGCTGAAGAAACATATTCATGAGTTAGAGAGCACCATAAGGTGTATCATAAATATTATAACACTCAACTGAATCTTCCATAAGATACAAAAGGCTGGCTGGGCGTGGGATAGTATTACTTCTTTAGTTCACCAATTGTATTTGCTTTCTCTCTCTTCTTTTTTGGGAAGGAAAGGAGAGAACAGAGCCCATTTTGTGAGGCCATTTTTGGGCCCATTTTGGCCGGTTGTGGGCTTTTTATTGCACAACATATTGCTACTAAGGCAAAATTAAGCTTAGCCCATGGAGCAGGTGGCCTGGTGCAAACACTTTCCTTGTTTTGCCCTTTGGTTTCCTTGTAAATCCCAACTCCCAACTCAGCTCATTGCATAGTCTCTCTTATCATTACAAAACACTTGGGAGTTCTCAACAATCGAATAGAATTATGTAAACATGGGTTGAGTCATCACTTCAAATTCTATCTCATCAATTCATGACATATTATCGGAACTGCAACAAATATAAGAAGATAAAACTTGGATTTCTTTGGAGTAATTATTATTAAAAGAAACATGCAATACAACAAAGACTATAAATATCTTTAGAGCCAACCAAACACCAAAGAAGTAAATCTACTGTCAGCATATCAAAGAAGTAAAATAATCTTTAAAAATTACAACCAAAACCAGGGGAAATAAAAACTACAAGCAATCAAGCTTTCATCTTTGTGTCACTGCTGCACAAGAGAAAACTTCCTATCCTCCTGTTTGATGCAAGAACTTTTCCTGCTGCTGCTGATACTTCTAATGAACGCTCTTTGAGTCCAACCCTTCCTGAGAATTAATTTTGATACAGCTCTGCTACTTGTCAAGATCAAAATTACCAGCACCCTCTTTGCACCAGATATTAAATGGCCTCCTTAATGGAAGGACGAATAGCACTGTTAGTAAGCCAATGCCAACAACCAGCAAGCACCTTGTACCAATCTCTAGATTCACAAATAAAACAAGCACCATGCCACTTAGATTTTCATTTGCAATATCCTTCAACCATGACAGGAACCTACCAATCTTGACATAGCAAAAGTAATCGGCCAAAACCTGCCAAGTAGATTTAAACCATAAATAATATCAAAAGAAGAAGTTGATCATCTGATATAAATCCAACTATGTGCCCACTCTACGTAGTATGGAAACTCCTAAACCCAACTATGTCCCCACCATTCATTTTTCTTCAACAATTACATTTAATAATTAAAAATAAGCAAAGATAAATCCTAGCTTTTTTGGGGGCAATTATTGTTTAAAAATTAAAAATAAAAGTATTACATGATCATGAGGACAAACCGCCGCATTGCACCTAACCCTGCCCTTCATTAGAGTACTGCTCACAACAAGCTGATCACAAAAGAACCACATGATGATCATGATGTGGGAATTTATTCCAAGTCAACTTCAAATTTTATTCTTCTTCCTGTAACAGTGTAACCAAGCTAAGCAACATCACGTGATCATGCATTAAAGAAGCTCTTACTATCTTGTTGAGAAGACCACCAACTTTCCACTTGAAGGAAAGCTTAGAAAGAAGGGTTACCTCAAGTTCCCAACACGGCACCTCCAGGTGCAATATGGCTGTAGGTGGATCAGAATTAACCCACCTAACCCAACTGCTCATATTTGACTATTGAATCATGGTCTCCATGGCTAATGAACTCTATGCAAAACATCCTGCCACTCTGGCCATATCAGACGCCATATTATTATATCATTTAATCAAAATACAAAATTCAAACCTCATAAGTAAAGCAGTACCTTGCTAAACCCAGACTAGATGTTAAAGTGGAAAGGTCAGGAGATGGTATATCATGTTGGTCAAAGAAGTAAACCAATAGGCCAACATAATATTAAATGGCTAAGAAAAAGAAAAAGCCATCTAAAAAATGTTATTGACTCATGATAAGAGAGAGAGAGAGAGAGAGAGAGAGAGAGAGAGAGAGAGAGATCAAACAACCTATGTTCATACCCTAAAAATGCTTTCTTATATCTTAAAATCAAGTAAGTTTCTCAATGCATCCAAGCTTCTGATAACCTAAGAAATGACCACCTATGTTGGCGGTAAAATGACTTATTCAAACAACCTGTTCTACCCAACTCATTTTGGGACAGAACTGAGCACTAGAAAAGAGAACTGTCTTCAATCTATATCTCATTTTTCAAATTTTACAATTTTTGTCTCATTTTAAACTACATAATTTTTGCATATCACTGAAAATTTTGTAGTCACATATTCAACTTGGGTCTTTCTCAAATCTTTCCTAATGTTCCTTAAACTAATCAAATAGGATAAAAACCCATATCCCAAACTGAAACTTGATAGATAAGCATGTCAAAATTTACATCATTATATAATAATAAAAAAACCATTAATTCAGATTTGGAAAATAGTTCTTCACCTAAAGAATAAAACACATATATCATAAAAGCATTCAAAAAAAGAGAAATCTCAAATTTTATAGAGAACTCCATGTTTTTTAAACTAAATTCCAATAATCAAAGAAACAAATACAATTTTTTTTAATTAAAAAAAAGGCATTTAGTTCACAAATAATTTTGAACAAAGAGGGGAAGTGTGAATATCAACCATAGTGTCAAGTTCTAATAACATAAAGAGATCAAAACATGGAAAAGCTATGAGGACCTATGGTATATTAAGATTAGATTAAGATCTAATTAAACCCTAATGAAATTTACACAACATGGGAGATTTAGATTGCTTTCTATATGGAAGGGCACAACAATGTTGCACATAATAAGAGAAACAAAATATATATTATCATAGAGATACCACAATCACCTTGGCCCAAATAAATAATATATAAACATTTTGGGATTGGTCACGCAGATATTTCTGTAAATGTAAGTGAATTAAGCAGATTATGCACCTTAAATGTATTTATTTTGTATTGGAAGTGTATCCATGGATATAAGCTTCCAATTCTTGGCATCTTCATGTTGCAAATGTTTCATGCAAACCAATATCAAGGACTTCCTATACATGCCCAAACTTGTATTAGTATATATGCACACCTACACCGTAAATGTTAACATTGTCACATTCTAGATATTACAAAAGTCAATTAGAAAATATGCAGTCTCATTTGTATCAACTCTTTACCTCTTTTTCGTGTAGCTGCTAATTGACAAAACAGAGAGTACAATAAACTAACTATAACACTCAAACTTTTCTTGTTGCCTAGGTTTATCGAGGTAAGTTCAAATAGAAATTTGATCATCTAGTTCTATATTTGAAATATGGAAAGTTGACTGCTCTTAATAAGGATTTGAATTCTAAAACCCAATAAACAAATGAAAAGGAGAAGAAAAATATAGTTTATCAACATATGGTATCATCGAGTGTGTTGAACCTCATAAACGTGGGAAGGATGTAAAAATCATGACTTAACCATAAATTACTTGTTGCATGTACTTTATCTGTATGACTACTATAGAGCATATATGGCATTAATTAGTGCATGTTCAATGGGTGTAGGTGCGTCTAGTGTAGAAAAATATGCTATGTCCCAACCTGATGTACCATCAACCATATAAAATCCAAAAGTCAAATGCTTTGTCCTTTCAGTTAGCAACAAGTAGGATATAGTGTGGATTGAGACACATTGATAAGAACATCTGCATTAACCGCTTAATGAAATCAATAATCCTCCGATGACATGCCAAGTATATCTCACTGGAAAATTCTATTTATCTAGAATTCAAGCATCTGGAACTTTGACTCAAACAGTTAACATGTTACACAATTACTCATGTACACTTACAGATGGGGTAGGTTACAATGCCATTGCTACCCTTATTTTGTCATGTGATCAACACATATTGCCTGTGCCTCAAGGATGCAACTCTACATAGAGGATAATATCAATATTATTAGTGACAGTTCAGTCCACAACTTAAAATAAATATAACAATCTCAAATTGATAGCATAACAAATATTTCTTTGGCAAAAGGATAAATAATATAATTGCAATGCACAGGGTTATGCTTTAAGACAATGACTCATTGCAAAGCATATAAATTGTATCAAATTTCTTGTGGATCGAACTTTTAGTAGTAAAGAGTTGGAGATTTCCAGTTGCAACAGTCCTTATACTATCCTCAATTAAATATCTCCACCAAGTATACTTAATCTTTTGAAATTGTTGCTACATGTGGGTAAATTTACCCGGGAAACAAACTATTTGGTTAATTTGAACATTTCACCTTCATCATTGTTTGCTAGTTAATGATTTAATAAAGCTGGAGATGCCATTTTAGTTAATCCAAGGTTTGTACTTGTATATAAAAAAAAAAATGTCATCTTAGGATTGGCATGATGTTACACAAGTTATTGATACCTTTACTGCCAATGATCTGGAATTATATCTTGACATGGTAAACGAGGATATCTCAACACTAGAAGATTTTAATTCTGATACCCCAGCCAATGAAGATTCCACTTAGGCCATAGGCACAGGCCTAGACCTCCTGAATCAGATTTTGGAGAGACAATACTACTACAACAATATAGGGGTACAAATCAAATTTGTCATAAAGCATTTGAAAAAATGCTGTGAAATAAATCAATTGATAAAAAAAAAGGTAGAACACACCAGAACCAGCATTTGAGATAATGCAGAAAAGATATGGGAACTCTGAGATGAAAATGTATTCAAATTGTTCAAAATGAACAATCAATAAAATGATATTTTTCACATGAAAAAGAATTAAAACAACACAGAGTACTGATTAATGATGTAAAAAAATTTACCAAATTACACATAAGCAAAAACTTTATTATATGGTTACAAATAAATAAATAAATAATTATTTCACAGAATGCATTAGGGGAAGACACTGAACAAGCCTATAATTTCTTCAAATTTTTTTTTATTGAAGGAGTCTAATCTCTAATGAGTCATTAAGCACTATAAAAGGTCTTGAAATGAAAATTTTTTGGAGCGAATACCACAACAACAGAGGAAAAAGTAAAACATACAAGAACCAGCATTTGAGATAATGCAGAAAAAATAAGTGAACTTTGAGATGCAAACCTATTCAAATTGTAAAAAACGAAATCAATACAATAATTATTTGTCACATAAAAAAGATTTAACACAATATGATGTAAAAAAGCTTACCAAACTGCACGTAAGCAAAAACAATTTTGATATGGTTACATGTAAGAAAATATGCCTTCACACAATGCATTGGGCAAAGAGACACTGAACAAGCTTAATGAAATATCTTCAGAATTATGTTTTGGTTAAAGCAGCCTAATGAGTCATGAAGCACTAGATGAAAGCTCTTTAAAAGAAAAAAAAAAATTGGAGAGACTATTATATACTAAAATGAAAGGCTTTGCATTTATAAAGGAGCAAAATGGTCTCCATATCCAAAGAATTCTCTGATTAACATGAAAAAAGAACTGCAAGTTCGATTATCCGCTGTTGTGTGCTTTCTCAATATTTCCCCTGGTTTGGAAGCTATTATCGCAAATACATTTGCCTCTATATTTGTCATACCCTAGACTTCCCAGATTATTGATGTAATGTTTTGGTACAGATATGAATAGGCTTATGACACTAGCATTTTTCTTATTTACACCGTTAGACATCCAAAAGAAAATTCCTTGCTCATGATAGCAAAAGACCTTTTTATATGAGTGCCCCATGACACTCGTTAGACATTATGTCCGTGTTGATACTCAAGGTTCATGTTAGTGGCTACAAATCTTAGCCTAGAAGACTTGATGCCTTTTCATAAGTTTTTTCTAATTTATTCAACCAAAATTAAGAAATCTCAAGTTTATATATCAGCTATTAAATTTGCTGGATCCTACTTCTATCCACACTTTGAGAAGCCGAAAGTTCATTATAATTTCACATAAAACAGTGAAGTGCTAACAACAAGGTACATCATCATGTACCCAAAAAGTAGATGCATAAATTATTTATCAGATAAGTAGATGGCATCAATTACTTGCATACTGTAGACACTCCCTAATAGCCAACTTTGTAATGGCTGCAATATCCTGTTGCCATTCATGCTTAAGCTGCCAGCAGCTAACATGACATATCAGATTAGCTGGCCCCTGAATGAATAGGTCATTAAACTAAATGAGAATCTGCAACGACATATATACAAATGGCACACAAGGCACACACAAGCAGGGAAAAGAGGTTAAACAAGAAGTCAACGAATAGGACAACGTAAATATGTTGAGCTAACCCATGTTAATAACTTGTCAGCAGAAATGGCATCTACTTAAGTAGTTGGAGAAAATAATCTTCTAATCTAGCTTAATTGAGAAGGCCGAGTCCTAGTAGTTCTCATGATATCATCCCAAGAAAATTAGTTATTGGTAAGACTGGAGGGCAATAACTAGGAACACATTCAATAAACTGAACGTGCAACCTGAAAAAGGTATTCAATGCAACCAATCACAAAGGAAAAAATTTAGGCCAATGCCCCATTTCCCACCACCCCCCCCCCCCCCCCAAAAAAAAAAAAAAAAAACCAAAAACCAAAAACCTTGTAATGCATAAAAAAAATGTACATTAAATTAAAAGTATATACTAAAAGGGAATCTAAAATTTACCCATATGATGAACAAATTAAACACTATTTCAAAGAAGCAAAGATAAATTACTGAATCAATTGCAAAATAAGACACGCTTCTCATCATGTGTAAGTTGCCTATGGCATATATTATAAGAAGTAATAATTATAGAATATTTAGCACCCAAAATCAAGATCTTTATTTGTTTATAATTCATTATCCTACGGTGCTAAGCTACACTAAATAAACTGCACCACCAATGCATATTAGTCAAACTATAAAGACAGCCAAAGTTCTTTCTTCGAAATTCAATTTTAAGCCTAATATCTTCAACTTTTTCTTCTATTCATACGGCTTTAACAGAAGTATTACACCTGCACTCAAGTTGAAATTCCACTCCTATTTAACCAAGGAGTAGCTTTCCCCAATTTTCAGATTATTCAAAGCAGAATAAAAGGAAAATATAAGTCATAATAGAACCAATTGGCACAGGAAAATTATACAGAACAATATTAATTGAAAGAGCTCAGTGAAGGAGTTTTCAAATCCCATAATATTTGGTTTCCCTAACTCATTAAGGTGAAACACTCAACCAATGAAAAAAGAATGTACATCAAAAAAAAATCAACTAATCTAAAGTGACTAATTTCATCCATTCATTGAGATTTTGTTTACATTAATTGGATTTGTACCCAATCACATGAATGAACCAATTAATTTAGAAGGAGAAGGATCTTAAATGTAATAATTGTACCTTGACATGTTTCTTTGTAGTTGAATCAGGAATCTTCCACAGCATAGCAGACATGGATTGAAGTCAGCATCTTGTTTACAAAGGGTTAGTATCTCCTCCTCCTTTTGTTTTGGTCCATTTTGCAAGGCTATGGCCTACATTATTACACAACATCTTGCCACGGAGTCAAAACTAAGGTTTATACATTGATTAGGTGACCTCGTCCAAACACTTCCCCTATTTTGCTCTTCGGTTTCCTACTGAATCCCAAGTGATCTCAAGTAAAAGTCATACTGTTTGTTTAGACGGCGAGCTAACTGATTTATGCTGGCTTTAGTGTTTGAAAACAAAGCTTCCTCTTTTGCCATCCAAAGGATTTTCATTGCCACTACTGCATTCAAAAAAAGATTCTGAATCGCTTGTGAAGATTTCTAGAGCCCTACTAAGAAAGCAACACTTTCTTGGGCTGTTTTTTATTTGAGTATGAATATCAATTAATTCTATAATCCGTGTTGAAGACTTTGGGAAAAAGAGAAGTGGAGTTTTAGTGAAGATGAAGAGTGAGTAGGTTGTTCATATCCACTAAAAGGAAGCTGTTGAGACTAAGGGATATATATTCAAGAGACTACATTCTAGCCAGCCTTTAACATGACATCAGGGTAAAATGAAGAGCTCTCCCCCCACGGCCAATTCATTAACTAAGACCGGTCCTATGACAAATCAATAGCTACAGCGAAGTAATTATTAGTTTTACTAAATGTCAAAAATTCCTACAGAATTTCAAAGGAAAAGTGATTCGTCCTTGAATTTTCTTAGCAATACAGTTGGAGGAATAAATGACCAACGAGATTGAGGGTGAAATTCATACATTAAAATGGACAAAGAAGTAAAAAAAATCATTAGTTTGATAATTGTATTAAAAAAACTAATGGTCTATTTGGATTGAGGGAGGAGGGAGGAGGGAGGAGAAGCAAGAGGGAGTAGAGTAAAGCTTACCAGATATTAGGCTAATTTCTGACCAACTCTACTCTACTTTCCTCTACTCCCCCTCAATCTAAACGGACCATAAAACTTTAGTGGATTAGAAAACTTGCTCCGAACTTGACTAACTATAATACCAGTCCACGTTTGATGTTAGTTATATTTTTGTCATATTTAACAAATCAGCAACGCAGAAGGCCTAAATCATACTTAATAAAATTACATTGAAGCACATGCAAATAAAACTCAGAGCAAAGTGGCCTCATGACTACTTCCATATTGAAACCAAATTATAAGGCCAACAATTACCATAAGTTAGAAGAAGAAGAAGAAATTTATAAAAAAAAAAAGCATAGGAAATTGTTTGTTTAATTTAATTTGCTTCAATAAGAAGAAGAAAAACGCAAAAGAAATTATCAGAATACTCAGTTCCCCAGGTTTTGCAACAATGCTTATGACATACATCTAAGTATAATGGTAACTCTAGTAAGAGAACAACAATACCACAAAAGGAAGTCAAAGGTTTATTTTTTCTTGGGTAGGATAATTAAAAAAAAAAAAAAATTGTTGTTGCACACTGTGAAGTGCACACACTACACACAGCACTTGGAAATTGTGTTCAAAACATGATTTCAGTTATAAATTTGAAATGGTCACAATTTGAGTTGACATGGGGCACACACACCATACACACCAGTGTGTAATTAACAGCACTCTTAAAATGATATTGCAATTCCACATGTCCCCTGCTGAACATCTCAACTGATGTGGCAAGGGCGGTACCAATTAAGCAGACCATGATCAAATGTAAAGCAAAGGGATACCTGGGTGGCTGTTGCCTCCTATGGGATTGAGTTTTTAATATTTCTTATATATATATATATGTGTGTGTGTGTGTGTGTGTATGTATGTACACCCCAATTCTTCTACTTTTTCAGATATCAAAAGCACTTAATCCCATTTGAAAGCTAGAGGTTTTGATGGGATTAAGGTAACATCAATGGTACACCAGGAAAATTATTGCTCTTTTTTTTTTTTTTACTTGCATAAAATTTTATGTTTAGCCATTCCTTATTTGAAAGAGCGGTGATTGTTGCACATCAGTGTGTATTTACACATAGGTGTGCAAAAACTGAAATCGTGAGTTAAAGACTCGATTTCAAGTTGGAAATTGTGTCTTCATCTCACGATTTCAGTTGTTGCACACCTATGTATCCGTACACATTGATGTTCAACAAGAATTTTTGCCTATTTGAAATATACATTGATTTTCCTTCAACTAAATATGTTAGTGTCCCCTAAATATTATAAAGAAAAAAAAAGAGAGTGTGTTCATTATAGAGAAGCAATAAATTTGGCCTAAATAAGGCGGCTAGCCAAGGAGGGAGTAATTTAAGAATGTATCATCAACTTTTTAAACATATTCCAATGTGGAGAAAAGGAAGTTGATTGATTTGGTGACTAGGTGACTATGAGAAGCTGTGAGCCAAGCGTACTAATTTATAAGTTAATACCTTTAATTTTGGGTGCACTGGCCCAGGCAGTGAAAATCTCATGACCAGGCCACGTATAGTTTTACAAGCTAACTTGTGGACAAATCACCTCTAACAGGGCTTGTTTTAGGTGACTATTTTATCAAATTACAGCTCAAAGTAAGTTTTAGTTCGTTTTGCGAGAAGGTTAATCATACATTGATAGAGTTTTCAATAGCTTAATTCAAAAATATCCCAAGCAGGGTAACATACAAAGTAATGCTTATGAACATACCTCAATGGCCTAAGCCAATACTGAGAGGATGGAGTGAGGGCAATCAGGTACTTTTATTGAAATAGCAGCTTGGTCTTTGCCTTTTCACTCATTGCATTCATCTTTTCTGCAAACAAGATCAATCGCATGTTCTTAAGCATAAAGGTTCTTCAAACAAATAAAAACATCAGGATATATTAACAGTTTTTCTCATCAGTCTTTGACCTTGTTAATATTTTCTTTTAACTTCTCCAATTTTCAGTTCTTCGAAGCACTGAATCAAATTATTGAAACTCACATCTTAGCTTCTTGAAATATAGACCTTCTATTCACTATTTAATGTATTTCACAATACATAAACATTTTCTACACGATTGTGTTTATTAGATGATGTGGTCAAGATATCCCTATAGTGATTCTTCCAAATGTTCAAGCACCCACCAACGGCCTTTTGGAAAAAGCAGAGAAGGTCCATTTCTACGATTTCAATATAAAAATTCCCTACAAATTAAATATATTCTACATTGATGGATTTCATTACAAGAAAATAAAAGCATTTAAAATTCATTGTATTTCCCTTGTACTGATTACAACATATGAAGATGATAACACAATCCTCGTATAGGGAAAGAGTATTGAAAATGACAAACACTGTTAGATCAGAAAGTAAATGACAAAAGATTGACTCATAACTACATGAGCTGCATGTAGGACTTAGGAAACTTTCCAGAGACACTAAAAGCCAATCTTCTTAAGGGATCTCCACAAAAATCAATGCCAAAGAATACTAGTTGCTGATGTTGTAACAGAAGGAGGAAAAAGAATCAAAGAAATCAATATCTAATGCGATAAAACTTATGAATACTAAATTTCACATATGTATGCATTTACGATGAAAAAAGAACGGAATATTGAAACATCATCATGAGAATTATGAATTTAACCAATCCACTTTCCTCTACTACCAAGCTGCTTGTCCTGTGGGAGTGATAGCAAAGACAAGCAGCCAGGTATTACTGATGCATGATTTAAAGCAAAAATATTATGCTTAAGGTAACCACTCTCCATGGATGTTGTTTGAAAACACAAATGTTTTGTTTTAAAAATATAAACAGAAAATTAAAATAACAAAACCATAATATGCAACTTTAAAGAGATGGCAAGAGAGAACAATTTTTGCTCTGATACTCTAAATCTTATTACTCACACAAATATTTAAAACTCTAAGTATAAGAGATGAAGTGCATAATGGTTGATCATGCCTTTCACTGCAGCAATCACAGTTATGGTGGTGGCAACTCCAGAAGGTCTGCCTCTATCAGTTACTCTAACATTTGGCATATTCTATGAAATGCTTGATGCCTGATCACTCCTTGGTTCAAAAACCTTCTGCTTGTTACACAATGAACTCAGCCACAAAAAAAAAAAAAAAATTGCACTGACAAAACAGGCACTTAACAGTAAATGAGATGAAGCTAGCAAAATTTTGGCTTCGTAAAGAAGCAATAAGGGAATGTACTTCCTAAGAGAAAGCAGCTAATGTTCTTGATATAAGGCAACAAGTTTTCTCATTTACAGGAAACATTAGACTGGACTGTTTGAAGACACAAGCGGCCAAGTTATCTAACCCCATTTCAAATAACGAAGAAGCCAAAGCCAAAATATCCTTCGCTCTTCCATTCCCAGCCAAGCTTGCAAGCTGGACTTACAATGAAGTTGATGATGTTTGCTGAAATCCAAAAGATAAATCCTCAACAACCAGCTAACAATAGAAATACAATAGTGTAATCTTTACAGTAATTTACCATTATATGTATATCGAACCTCCTCTTTTGTAAAGTAAGAGAGTGAGTTCGTTCATTCAGCCCAAAGTAACATTTTATCAAATACTTGATGTGCTTCCTCTCGTGCCTCCTAAAGAATTTTCATCACCACAACTGCATATAGTGTGAATTCATATTTGGCGACTCTGCTTGTAACTCACTTGGGATTTAAAAAAAAAAAAAAAAAAAAAACAAATTCAGAGTAATGATGGTACCTGGGCATATTTGTTTGAAGTTCAATCAATAGGTTGTCATTTTCTTCAATGGTGGACATGGGTTGAAGTCAGCATCCTCATTTGCTGTGAAGTTGCAAGGAGGACAAATGCATGATACATGGACTCCGCACCTTTCTATTGTAATTTTTGCTATTTTAGGATCATAATTTGAACATTCAAATCGAATCTCAACGTCATTCCAATCCCCTAGAATTATGTCTTCCAAAGACCTATCTCTTATATATTGGAACCACATAAAAGATGCTGGAGCTAAAATAAATTTAATAGATACAAGACATCTTTCAAAACCATTGATGTACATGTAGACAGAACAGGTAAACCTACGAAATTCATATGGCATATCATCCTTCAGTTCCACTTTTAGTGCAACACAGGAAGCAAATGATGGAAGTTTCCGACCGACCGAGAATGATACGGAACTTCCAACACTTTGATGGTTGAACCACCACTTTGGAATCTTACTTCCTGGAAGTGTAAGTGAATAATAATCATAAAGTTTCCATGTCGAGCCCGTTTCAGATGTAACTTCATCGAGTTCAAATTCTGATACAGCTTCATTGTCCGCTTCAGGATTAGCATTAGTTTCAAATGCAGAGCCCGTTTCAGACGTAGCTTCATCGAAATCAAATTCTGATTCTAATTCAAAGTTTGTTTCAGAATCAGAATCCTGATGCCGTATTCCCCTTGCACATACGATATATTGTTGAAGCCCTATACATTCTCCAAACTGCTTGCCATTAGCAAAATTAAGAAACTTCAGTTTAGCAAATTTAGTAATAATCTTCAATTAACAAAAAAAATTCTATTACTTTGAGAGAAAGAAAGAGAGACCTGATTCAATAATCTTCTTCTTGATTGTGAATTCAACGAATTACACCCTGTTGCATATACAACGTGTATACAACGTGGAAGTCTTGGAATTTTCGGAAGGTTCCAGCAACAGTTAAGCCCTAGAAACTTTAATTGGGGAAATACGATAGCAATTTCAGGTAGGGTAGTAAAGTTGCTGTAAAAGATATCTAGACGTTCTAAATTGGGGAAGCAACCAGGGGTATCCATGGCTTTTGGAAATTCTTCACAATCATACATACGGAGCCTCCTAAGATTTTGTAAATGAGAGATGTTACTTGGAACATCTTTCACGTTTTTTAAACTTATTGATAACTCACGAAGGCCAGTGAGATATCCTATCGATGAAAGCAACGCTAATCTTTCCGTTCCTTGCTCAAGACTTTCAGAGCCAAAGAGAAAAAAGCTTTTAAGAGATTTCAACTGGAGCTTTGTTGGTAAAATTCTAAGATTTCGGCATTCATTGAGATTCCATAATTCAAGCTTTTCAAGAAGTCCAACGGACTGATGAACCTCGACTAAATTTATGCAATTAAAAAGCCCCAACTCCTTTACGTTTGGGGCAATTACCGATAAGTCAGGTACTTTTGTAATATTTTTACAATGTGCGAAATTCATATATTTCAATATTTTGAATCGACACCTCTGCAGAAGAAGAATTTTTTTTTGAAATTTATTAGTAAAAAGAAAACAAAATAATGCTACGAGCTCATTTCAAAAAAAAAAAAAAAAAAAGCTAAGAGCATACATTAAGAAATAATAACCATTCAATTATGAATTATAATACACACTTCTAAAATAAAAATGCTAAAGGTACTACAATTTTTTAAACATAAAGCTTACAAATTAATGTGACAATAAATGTGATTGGTAAGTATCAACCACCTCATAAATAAATATTTGAATTGTCTCTTTATAATTTGTGACACATCAATTTGTATGTTCAATATAGTAAAACTTGTAATATCTGTAGCACTATTCTTTTTTCTTTTCTTTTAAAAAAAAAAAAAAAAACATTTGTCAATAGTTCATTGATTTGCACCATAAATTCTTTACGGTTATGTGTACATTTTAAAATATTTGTGCATGGTTTGGTTTTAGCAAAAAACAAAAAACCTAATAAGAATTTATAAATGCTATGATTATACCTCGAAATGCTTGTCCAATTCAATGTGGCTCCTTTGCATGTTAAGTACAACGAGTTTTGTAGGTTCAAAGGTGGACGGCAAGGACGATAAAGGAAATTCATTCCAATCAAGTAACCTTAACCCATTGGGAAGAGATTTAATGTCTTCACAAATTACATTGTGAATTGTTAAATATTTGAGACTTTTCATCTTTCCAAGATCCAATTGCATCTTTCTTGGTTGTGGCAAGGACAATGTTATGCCTCGAATTTCATCTAATCCCTAATTGGACAAAGAATCACATGAATCACATTAGACAACAGAACATATGATTATTAAATTTAAAACAAAATTATCTTCAACATTAAAATGATAAATCAAACACAATGAGAAAAAATTAATTAAATTTGCATTGTGAGAAAAGGGAAAAGGTAAATCAAAAGGACTTATACCGTATCTCTATTTAGTACTTCAGGAGCATCCTCATAACACAATAGCCTTCTATGTTTTTTTGACACTTCTGATTCTTGTCGAGCTATTTCCAAACCCATTTGTTGTATCAAGTCATGCATCAATAATTTGTCATCTTTTGCAACAACTATGAGAGATTTATCGATAAGTTTTTCAATATCATAGTATGGATCATGAGAATTGCAACTTTGTAATATATCTACAGCCAAATTCTTGTGGTATCCTTTAAGAAAACATGCAATATCAAGGAAAATATCCCGTTGAATTTGGTCCAATCCATCGTAGCTTATTTTAAGTACTTCTTGAATATCTGAATTAGGAATTCTTTTGTACTTATCTAATGCACTTTTCCAACACTGTACATTTTTGTCATATAAATCAGCACCTATTATTTTTAGAACTAATGGAAGTCCTTTGGCATAACCTATAAATTGGTGTACGAGCTCCAAATAATCTTCTGTAGGCTTGTTTCTTTTGAATGCATGTTGACAAAAGAGTTCACGAGATTCATGATCATCTAATTCCTTAACTTTATAGTAAATTAAATGACAATCTTCTCGTAGAGTACATAGCAACTTTTTCTCTCTTGTTGTGATAATAATTCTACTTCCAGAAGCAAACCAATTGCATTTTCCAAGCAAATTTTCTACTTGGACTAATTTGTCCACATCATCTAGAATTAAAAGAATTTTTTTGTGCTGAAGCTTGTCCATTATCTCATTGATTCTTTTAGATACACCATGCATTTTCAAATTTCTACCCCCTAAGATCTCAAAATAAAGTGCCTTTTGTAGTTGGAGTACACCATCATTTGTTTTTGAACTTTCTCTAATATCCTCTAGAAAGCTACTTCCTTCAAAACGATATGCAATTAAGTTAAAAATAGCTTTTGCAATTGTTGTCTTACCTATTCCTGGAAGACCATGGATCACTAACATGCGAACATCGTTTGACTCAATATCTAAGCAACAACTTATTTCATCTACGCGAGAGTCTATTCCAACTGGGTATTTAACAACAAATACTTTCGAACACTTTAATTTTGCACTTGAGATCCCTTCAAAAATCTTTTGGATAAACGTAAATTGAGGGAGGCTGCCAATCACAAAGCATTAAAAAAAAGTTAGAAATAGAAATATGATCCTAAATTGAATTCAAAATTGTTAATTTTGTTTAGCTTCTAAACTACAACTGAAATTTTGTTAATTAAATTAAATGGCACATAATTCATAGATCTAAACTGTCAATACAAAAACTTTTTTTTTTTTTTTTTTTTAATGTTCAGCTAGGATATCAATATTAGTCTTTTTGCACAAAGATGCAAGGAAAATCTTCTTTGGAAAATAAGATTTTCTAAAGATTATGTGAGAGAAGCTTCTAATTAATTGATAAGTATCAATCATATATTCTTCTCTTGCTGTCATTAACCGTTGTAGTTTAACTAGCTCCGTAATGAAAGATATGATCAAAATATAATAGTTTCATAAAATAAAATAAAAATTAAAAACAAACAAACAAACAATATAGCTTCTGGGAGTTATTTTTTAATAGTAAAATTTTGTGGTGATAATAGAGTAGTGATTAAATACATACTCATTTTTGTAATGCCAACCGGATAAATTCCCGGCTTCATTTAGAGCGGCCCTCCATCTTTGCACCTTGTTCGTGTCATACTTGAAATTTTCTTCATGTTTTGCCAACGCTTCTCCGAACTTCCCCTTTTGGCTACGTACTTCTGATGGATCCACCTTGTAAAAAACCGGAAACACCACTTGGCCATTCTTTTTACACTCAAGAATTTTGATAAGTTCATCCAAACACCAAGTGGAAGTTGCATAGTTTTTAGAGAATACAATTATAGAAATCTTTGAACTTTCTATAGCTTCAAAAAGTTCAATGGAAATTTTCTCTCCTCTTTGGAGCTCATCATCCACGAAGGTGTTAATACCTTTATGACGCAAAATACCATTCAAATTGCTAATAAAACCATTGCGAGTATCTTCTCCTCTGAAACTCAAGAACACATCATATTTACATCGTTGGGTGAAAGACGAAGAGAAGGCTCGTTTATTAGTTCGAGCAGCCATTGTGATTTGGATATATAGACGGTTGAGAAGATCTAAAGGAAAGAGGAGAAAGAAAGAGGTGATGAAATTGAAAATGTTTTAAGAGTTTAAGAAAGCATAGAGAGTGAAAATTATGAAGAAGAGATTTCTCAATGGGTTTGAGAGAGAATGGGAATGGCAGATTGAAGGAAATGAATGTTAGATTTAGATATTTGTTGTAAGGCAAAGAAGACCAAGAGAGTCAAATGTGAAATTACATTAGTAGCGTACTACTTTCGTAGTTGCTGGCCCAAACGCGTAATAGAAAATTGGCCGTACAAAGTGAAATTCACTTTTCAAAATTTCATACCCACCCACCAGGAAAAGATGAAGAAATTTTTTTGGCTACGTGTTTTTCGCTTAATTTTGGAGTGTAGCGAAGGCATTCTGATTCCTTTTCAAGGAAAGGAAGATGCAATTTCTTTTCTTTACACTCTTTTTGTACAGCCTCCTCTTTCTTCTTTCCTCTTTTCTTACTCTTTTTGTACAGCCTCCTCTTTCTTCTTTCCTCTTTTCTTTCTCATGAATCTCCTTCTCTTCTTTTATTCTATGACTACAGCATTTTTAATACCATTTTTTTACAAGTATTTTATATGATAGAATATAAATAATTGTTTGTTACTTTCGCATGAATTTATTATTATTTTTCACTACTCATAGTGTGCATTTGGCTCTAAATTTAAAAAAAAAAAAAAAAAAAAAAAAAAAAAAAAAAAAAACTAGTTTATTTTACTATTCAACTTATTTTTGCTACTATTCATAGGATCTACTATAGAACTCACTGTATTATTTTAACTAATTTTTACCTTTATCTACATTATTTTCAATAAAAAAATTTTAATTCTAGCAAAATTAACGGATCCCAAACAGACCTATTATTACTCAGTCAGTGACATAAATAATTGTGTAAAATAAAGTTTGCGGTAATAGAATAAACACAAAGACAAGTCCTACACAATGCTACAACAATAACAAGTGTACTAGTGTCTTCGTGGTGGGTACCCACCTCGCTCACACGCACACCTTCTCAAGTTTCAAGTCTCAAACCTTCAGTCAATGTCTACACCTTCTCTTCTTTTCACCACCACTTTCACCAGCAACAAACCTTCTCACCTTGCCTCTGCCAGCCTACAAACACCATTAACGACATTCCGCTCTCTAAGCCTTTTTTGTTTTCTTGGGTTTTTCTGTGATGAAAATTGTTTATTTAACACAAATAGAGAAACTTTGATGAACTTATTAAAAAAAAGATTTGATGGATTGCTTTTGGTTTTGTTTGATTTTTCTATTTTAATTTTGGCTATAAGGCGAGTTCAAGCAAACAAACAAATACATGACAAATTGTGATTAATATAACACAAAAAAGGGACAAAGGAATATTCATTTATTTAATGGGTAAGAATTGACATTCCTATGCAATAAATTTCATTTCTATCGCAAAAACTTCACCTTTCTACAATTTTTTAACTTTTTTTTTTTTAATTTAAGGGTTTTAACTCAATCATTTAAAAATATTACACCAAAAGTGCGTTTGGCCCCTATTTATTTGTTTTTTTTTTTTTTTTTTTGTCTCAACTATTTTACAAATAATCTAACTTCAGTATTTTTTTTTTTTAAGTTAGTTTTTAGTTTTTTTGACACACGTTTAACATAAAAGTTACCAAAAATTATATTTTTGACAAATGATCCAGTTAACGGGTGCCCTTAGAGCACTTGTTAATTAACTATTTTAAAAAAAAATTTAATACCACTTTTATGGAAAATATAAAAAGTTGTCAAAAAACTATGTCATTTTTTTCTTTTTCCATAAAAAATTTTTTAATTTTTTTTTTTTTTTAAACCTATGCTCTTAGGGCATCCATTAATTTTTCCCTTTGATAAATACTATAAAAATATGCTATTGAAAATAAATTGTTCCCAGACACACTTGAGATCTTAAATACTAACATAAACTACCTTTTTTGATAAAGTACACCCTTACACTTCAGATTAAGACCTGTAATGGATTAGCCACAAAAAAAAAAAAAAAAAAAAAAAAAAAAAAAAAAAGAGAGGCCATGTAGTGTGTTTGGGAACAACTTATTTACATATTATTTGTTCATTTATTATATGGCCGGTAATGGTATGGTATCATTCCAGCCACTGAACTAATACAAAGACCCATAAAACGTACGAAATACGATATCATACAAAATCCATATCATTAGCACTAGAGATTTTTCAAGTGTTTCAGTCAATATAAAAAAAAAATCATTAAAATATGTAACAAAAAATCGATTATAAAACATGTTACTTGAGCTAATACATTATGCTAATGTACTTATGCTGATATATGGATTTACACAATATGTAGTTTTAAATTCTATGTTTATAAATATGTAAATATGTATATACACACACAAGGCCAATACTGACTACTTTTGTTTAAAGAATAAAGTGATGATTTCTCTCCCTCCATAATGAGAAGGTATTTGATGTATCAAATATATATAATGCCCCTCTCACATACAAGTGGGTTTCACACTTGTGGGGTCCATCCTATGTGAAAGGGGCCATATGAATGGCCCTTACATATGATACTTTTTCCATAATCACAAGAATCATGGTAAAAAAGTATTTCTTATAATAATATATCAAATTATCCATATATCTTCTCAATAAATTAAAGTGAATATCATGTGATTAGATTTTATGCTTGTGAAGACTTAAATTAATATCAAATTAGTTCAATGTGTATTGTATGAGTATATGTTAAGTTTCACATTGGGCATATTTTGGATTAATCTAAACTTTATAAACAACTACAAGAAAATTCAATTGTGACTGGACTAGTTCTTTTAGAGTATAATGTAAATATTGATAGCACATTTCCTGAGCGTAGTTTTTTTTTTAGAGAGAGTATACAAAAAAGAGAGGAAGTATTATTATTATTATTATTATCCTTTTGAACCTATTATGGAACATAAATGGGGATTTCCACTCGCTAGTCACATAATTAAACATTTTTTAGCTATTTTCTTTTTGTTTATAATAATGATAATAATAATAATAATCTTTTGCATGATTTTTTGTGTGAGAATCAGACCAAACGAACACAAACCCTGAAAATACCCATAAAATGTTGCAAACATACGATCAGTATTTTTTTCATTTTCTATTGTGGGGCCGGGGAACTTATGACCCGGCCCACATTTTATTAAGGCTCAGGGTCCATGCCGAGGACGATATGTGCCGAGGACAAATGGGAAAAAGGGCCGGTGTGTCTAGTGGAACAGCCGAGGATGACCCTGTCCTCGGCACCACTAGACTTCAAAAAGATTAGCAACGTCTCAATGATGACTATCCCCAAAAAGCCCCTAGAAGAGGATACGAATAGAATGGGACCCACGTTGGGGGTATGGCGCGGAACTGGTTCAGGATAAATACAACCTCTCCGCATTTAATGATTTCACCAGTGTCCTGACCGTGTTAATGAGAGAAGACACCTGGTCAGGGTGATTTCGATCGTCGCAACTAATAGAAAGCAAGATGGGACCGTCGATGGGACGGGTACAGAAGTTAGCACCTGCCTGACCAACAAGTGGAGGGCTAAGATCAACCGAGAAGGGTTATATAATGTGAGGGCTGACACACCTCTAGGGAGGCTGGGAAAAATGGCCAAAACCAGAGCCTCCCAGCCCACCTTTAGGAGGAAGACTCCCAGAGCGTGCACGACCTATCTATGTATGTACACGTTTTATTTATGCATGAACACCCCGGAAAACCGCCGTCTCGTGATCAAGACCTAGCCTTTCAAACCCACGCTCTATAAATGATATTGTGAGGGCCTATTTACGTGCGAACCCAGTATCGTTCTTGGATCGCTCCAAATCGTGTCCTTACAATTGGCGCCGTCTGTGGGGAGGGCTTGTGCGTTGGCTCAGGCGTTTGGTCGAAACAATCTCCTTGTCACTTCTAAACAGCCGTTTATGTTGTATGGTGTTAGCTTAAAGTTCCACTAGGGGCTATGTTTCTTTAGTAGGGGCTGCGCTGGATAGCATCAATAGCACGGATGGTTCTAGGGGCTTGGCCGAGGAGCTGATTCCCCGTGATCCAAGGACTCACGCCATAACCGAGAAGTTAATGCCCCTACTTTCTAAAAATTGGGTTTTGGACAGAACCAAGGTATTGCATGGTCCTCGGACTCAAACCTATGGGGAAACCAACTACTTCTAAAAAATTGGGTTTTGGACAGAACCAAGGTATTGCATGGTCCTCGGACTCAAACCTATGGGGAAACCAACTACTTTCTAAAAATTGGGTTTTGGACAGAACCAAGGTATTGCATGGTACTCGGACTCAAACCTATGGGGAAACCAACTACTTCTAAAAAATTGGGTTTTGGACAGAACCAAGGTATTGCATGGTCCTCGGACTCAAACCTATGGGGAAACCAACTACTTCTAAAAATTGGGTTTTGGACAGAACCAAGGTATTGCATGGTCCTCGGACTCAAACCTATGGGGAAACCAACTACTTCTAAAAAATTGGGTTTTGGACAGAACCAAGGTATTGCATGGTCCTCGGAGTCAAACCTATGGGGAAACCAACTACTTCTAAAAAATTGGGTTTTGGATAGAACCAAGGTATTGCATGGTCCTCGGACTCAAACCTATGGGGAAACCAACTACTTCTAAAAATTGGGTTTTGGACAGAACCAAGGTATTGCATGGTCCTCGGACTCAAATCTATGAGGAAACCAACTACTTCTAAGAAATCTAGATACTAAGCAGGACCTAACACTACACGTAACTGCCTCCATTGAATGAGGATCAGACGTGGGATCAAAGCTCTGTCGGTGCAGGTAAGCTAATGTTTTGAATATGATTCTAAGTGTATCGCATGCACAATAATTCATACATGTTAGGATAATTAGTTCAAAATTCGTAAGTAAAAGTAAGTATTGACAAAGGCAACTAACCAGTAACCAAAAGGAAAAAGGAAGAAAAGAATTTCACCCACGTTCAACAGTTTCAAACTACTGGCAGATTATAAAGTTTTCAAAATGAAAAAGAAACAAGTTAAATCGTTAAAATCAAAACAAATACGAAGTATCGCTGGGGTTTCTACTTCTTTAGCTTGGCATCGACCACACCCTGGGAAGACTGGGCAGAATCAGTGTCGGTACTCTTGGGAACCATGGCAGGGGGAATCGTCTGTAGGGGCTGGGCAGGTGTGGCTGGCTCCTCGGCGGTAGTCATCTGAGTGCCAGGCACGGGCTCAGCAACCTCTTTGGGCACCTCCGGATCCGTATGCTGAGGTGCTTCGATCACATCCTGAAACTCTCCCTCTTTGAGCGGCTCCATAGGAGAAGCGCCGACCCGTATGGTTTCCGATTCAGTGAACCCTTCTTTACGTTGGTCGCTCACAGCTGCAGAGCTGGTGGAGGTGGCCTCGCGGATGGCTGAAGGGTAGAATATGTTCTCCGCTTTCCACAAGTCAGAAGAAGCATTCACCCCAGCCCGCTTCAGGGCCTCTTCCCAAACCTGGGAGCAGTAAAGCCTGCATACTCCAGGAATCTGGGCTTTAAGGATGGCTTGGGTTTCAGCTACCCCCGCATTATAACCCTCATCCTCGGCCATTTCCTTTGCAGCCTTAGCCTCGTTTCTGGCAAATTCGGCCTCCTGCTTGGCCCTTATGGCCTCCTCACGGGCATACTCCGCCACACCTTTCTCATGCTCTGCCATGGCCAGTCTTTTATTTAAGTCATCGACTAACTCTTTAGCTATTTGCAACTGACCCTCGACCTCTCGCAGACGTTTTGTTTGGTCCTCAGCTTGTTTCTAGGCGCTGGCTAAACCCGCCGAGGCGCTGTCCCTTTCTCGGGTTGCCTCTGTTAGGGCAGCCTTGGTCTTGGCCAGGTCGTCCTCAGAAGTTTTGAGAGTCCGTGCGGCCATTAAGCGCTTGGAGCGTTCACTCTCGGGCGCCTTACTCTGGTTGTTCACCTCTTCCTCCATCCTATAGGTGGCCTGGAGAGCCTGTCAAGGGAGATAAATACATCATAAATAACAAACTGGGAGTGGGAGTTGACAAAGTTCTAGGTTTCAAGAGCCTTACCATGCCCAGGTACCTCTTCGTACTGAGGAAGACCTCCTGCATCCTCATTTTCTTCAGCCCATCCATGTCGGTGGGAAGCAGCATGGCTCTCCCTAATGCGTCTGCCACATAACCACCCTCGCCATCTCCAAGGTCCCTCATAGACGCGGTTTCTAGCAATGGACCCCCGTGGAGCATTGGAGCGGGAAGCCAGGCGCTTGGCAGTGATTGGGCCTCGATCCCCTTTCCCTTGCTTTGGGAAGATTGGGACACAATCTCTTGATCCTTGCTTTGATGCCCAATCTTCAGCTGCTTCGTACGATGGGCTTCCTCCTTCTCCTTAGAAGGTTGGGACTTTCCCCTATCCACGGTCTCCTTGCCCTTGGGACTTCTCTTTCTCTTTGAATCAGCACCTTCCGGCCGAGGAGGCAGGGCTGGTTGAGAAGGAGTAGGAAGTTTGGGGCGGGGGGATTGTGGTTGTGACTTGGTGGAGGACGACCTAGTTTGGGTGGTCTGGGGCTGAGGTGGTGGGTCCGGAACATTAGGTGGCGGTGCTCCCTGCGCACCCTCCCCCGGCTGACCCTCGAGGAGTTCGAATAGGCTGGGCTGGGGTACTCTCTTGGATCCCATCTCGGCTTGCGAAGATGTGCCTATTAACGATAGTTCCGCCTCAGACAAAGCTGGGTCACCTAAATCACCAGAAGGATCCTCGGATGGGCTATTTAGGTCAAATGCCCCAAATCCTTCCTCTGACCGATCTAACTCGTCTTCGTCCTCCGTTACTTGGCGAGACGAGGAGGGGCCCACCGGCGGGACGCTCTCTGGGACAGATGGTCTTTCGGAGATTAGAAATCCTGACTCGACCACGGTGATTTTTGGAAGCTGAGGACGGTTGGCGCTGATTACGTGCCTCGGGTCGCCAAATGACTTCTGAACAGGAGGGTACCCTAATATTTTGTGAGCGGCTCGGACTTGACCATCTCCGTCATTTACGAAAACCGCCGCTTGTAGAACAGTCTCCAAGTCCGCCCGGTTAACTAAGTGAAAATGCTGTTTAAGAGCGTGTGAATCTACAAAAGAAAAAAAAATATATGCATGGTTAGTTACCGAACCACATTAAACTAAAAAAGGGGTGCAAAGGGTCGGCGTCCTTCCATTCCTTATACCCCACCTGGTTCTCCTTCTACCACAGGGCACGGATCGCCATCATGCCACTCACCAGAGACGATAAGGAAGTCCTTGTTTAATCCCTTGTTAGAATCGGGAAGGCACTGGATTAGTCGAACCTTGTCGTCCCTCGTCTTCATGTAGAATGTTTTCCCTTTCAAATGTTGGAGGTTGTAGCACCAATTCACGTCATGGTGGGTCAATCTTAGCCCCATCTTTTCGTTTAGTGCATCCACGCAACCCAAAATCCTAAACATGTTGCCGGCGCACTGGGTGGGGGTTAATCGAAAGTGCCGGAGGTAACCCCTCGTTACCGGCCCCATAGGGATTCTCATACCCCCCTCTACAAAGGCGAGGACGGGAATTACTACCTCGGGAAGGCACTGGATTAGTCGAACCCTGTCGTCCCTCGTCTTCATGTAGAATGTTTTCCCTTTCAAATGTTGGAGGTTGTAGCACCAATTCACGTCATGGTGGGTCAATCTTAGCCCCATCTTTTCGTTTAGTGCATCCACGCAACCCAAAATCCTAAACATGTTGCCGGCGCACTGGGTGGGGGTTAATCGAAAGTGCCGGAGGTAACCCCTCGTTACCGGCCCCATAGGGATTCTCATACCCCCCTCTACAAAGGCGAGGAAGGGAATTACTACCTCACCCGTTTTCCTCTTATAGTGCCACTCCCCCATCTTGCAGTGCCTCAGACTTACGTTGGGAGGAATTTTGTAATCGGCGATGAACTTGTTCATCGCCTCTTCAGTATCGACTAGTTTCCTTAGTCTCGATTTAACCTTCGACTTAACCATTTCTATGATTTACTAAGCAAACTCAACCAGCAACGGGAGAAGGAAAGGAACAAGAGAGGAAAAATAAACCCAGAAAAGAGAAAAAAATGAGTTAATGGAAGCAAGGAACTTACATAAAAGAGGAAAGACGCTTCGGATAGACTTTTAGTGCTGGAGATAGACTCGAATTTGGGCGAAAGTTCAGATGAACCCAGGGTATACACGCTAGAACTCTTAAGTGCAAAACTGAAGAGGCGGATCCGTTCCAAAAAATCATTTATACTTTCTAGGGTAACTGCACAACTTTTCCTGCCCATAAAGACCAAGGAATCACCACCGTTGATTTTCATCATGCCGTTGAACGTGGGAAACACAGAGCCGCCCGCATTTAATGAGGCCACGTCTCACCTTCCAACCGCACCAGGAACGTGTCTCGGGCAGATGAAAAGTCTTGGGAATCAGTAAGTGACAAGGATTGACAAGCCTTGACAGATATCCGATATCATCAAAAGCCTCCTATCCGTCCGAAGAGTCGGATAGCAGGATTTTGAGGGGCTATTGTGGGGCCGGGGAACTTATGACCCGGCCCACATTTTATTAAGGCTCAGGGTCCATGTCGAGGACGATATGTGCCGAGGACAAATGGGAAAAAGGGCCGGTGTGTCTAGTGGAACAGCCGAGGATGACCCTGTCCTCGGCACCACTAGACTTCAAAAAGATTAGCAACGTCTCAATGATGACTATCCCCAAAAAGCCCCTAGAAGAGGATACGAATAGAATGGGACCCACGTTGGGGGTATGGCGCGGAACTGGTTCAGGATAAATACAACCTCTCCGCATTTAATGATTTCACCAGTGTCCTGACCGTGTTAATGAGAGAAGACACCTGGTCAGGGTGATTTCGATCGTCGCAACTAATAGAAAGCAAGATGGGACCGTCGATGGGACGGGTACAGAAGTTAGCACCTGCCTGACCAACAAGTGGAGGGCTAAGATCAACCGAGAAGGGTTATATAATGTGAGGGCTGACACACCTCTAGGGAGGCTGGGAAAAATGGCCAAAACCAGAGCCTCCCAGCCCACCTTTAGGAGGAAGACTCCCAGAGCGTGCACGACCTATCTATGTATGTACACGTTTTATTTATGCATGAACACCCTGGAAAACCGCCGTCTCGTGATCAAGGCCTAGCCTTTCAAACCCACGCTCTATAAATGATATTGTGAGGGCCTATTTACGTGCGAACCCAGTATCGTTCTTGGGTCGCTCCAAATCGTGTCCTTACATCTATTTTTCTAAATCTTTATCTATATCTTATTATTTATTTTTAATCTTATTTATTTTGTTTCATTTCATTTTTCAGTTATAAACATCTAAACTGAAGTAAAGGAACATGTAAAGGAAAAACTATATGTAAAGTTAAAACTATCCAAAATGAATATATAGAGACAATATTTTGTTTCAATTTTTCATTGATTTATTATTTAGTTATAGTATCAAAATTAAAGTAGATAAATATGTAAATTTAAACCGTCTAAGATGAATTTGTTAAGCAAATGTATTTATATATTTGATATTGTCAAAAAAATTAAAGGTAAAAAATAAATAAGAAAAAGAATAGGGAAATTTTTTTCTGCATACTTGTATAAAGCAATTGCCGCATACAGGGTTATGTGGTAGCAAAAAGAAAGGGGCAAGTCCAAAGGTCATGCGCAATCGTTAGACACACGTTGCTTTCTTTTTGCCACCACATAACCCTATATGTAGTAATTGCACAATACAACTATGTAGGAAAACCTTTCCTAAAAGAATAATGATGTGACCAATGACATGGTGTATAAGGTGTCTCAATAGGAGCGTAGCAACAATAAATTTTGCGCTTTAGTTTTTAGATATATATATATATATATATTTATAGATGAATAAAAAAATCAATGAAGAAAATAAAATTTTCCATAAAAAGGTATTCACAAGTCTTGCTTAATTAATCTTTAATGCTAAAAAAAGATACAACTTGACAACTGCCCCATAGTAGGAGTCCCGAGTCCAAATCTTTAATTACTAATGGTTTGTACCTCCATTATCCTATTATTGACTAATTTATAAGTGTTCCTTGATGCAAATATTTTTTTTCATTTTATTTACAATACTAAATGCTTTTAATGAATGGTGTTTGTTGTTGACTTGATTTGAAGGAAAATTATATTATAATATGTCATATTTTGTGTTGTTGTCTGGTTTTGGTTTATTTGGATAAAAAAGAAGAAGAAAAAAAGATAGTCTGCATACAATATGACGAAGAACAATTTGTGCAGTTGAAGAAGATGGTCTTTGTGCAGTTTCCTTTAACTATTTGTAATATTTTGTTTAACTAATTAGCAACAAATTATTATATCTTTATTATATGATATTCCTACATACTTGAGTAATTGTTTTAAGTGTTTACGAATATTTTATATTGCTCTTCATTTTCCTTATCTCGTTAGTGTATTTTTTGAGTTTTTTAAGAAAACAAATTCAATTTTGTGTTTAAAATTATTTATTTATCTATTAATTAATCAAATGTTGGATTAGATTATGTCATTATTTATACAATACTTCTTCTTTTTACACACACACACACACAAAAAAAAAAAAAAAAAAAAAAAAAAATCTTCTACTTTTTTCCCCTTTGGAATTGTATTCCTGGTTTTTTTTTTTTTTTTAATAAAAATTATTAAGGAAAGAGAGTTACAATCATGTATAAATCTATAACCGACACTTTTGCTTAGGATCAGCCTCCTATTTCCATTACGCGACATCAAAGCCTTTTTAAAAAAATTTAATTTGATTATGCATTGGATATTTGGCTTTATCTCATTGTTGAGGGTCATTTGTGAGAGTCCAGGTGGAAAGAAAGAAAGCTCAATAACAAGGGCAACAAAGAATTGACAAAGCAGACAGCAAAACCATTAGGCCCAAGTGGCAGGAATAATGGATTACAGGCCCAAGAAATAAACAAATGGGTCTTGAAAAGGCAAGTGGGCTCAAAGAAGCCCGGAAAGAGAGAAATAGCATCCCATGAGCAGTGTATAAGATAGAAAAGCGAGAAAGGGCCGCCGCAGGCCCAAAGTAATGCAAACTAAGAAAGTAAGGGGTTTATGGCAAGCCCATAAACCCCAAGGATGAGAATAAGATTATTGGGCCAGGGAAGCCCAATGAAATTAGTAAAAAGCCCATGAAAATGTAGAATTAGAAAAAAAGGGCCGAGGAAACCCAAAGAAAGCAAACGGGCTGAGGATGCCTAAGGGAAAGCCAAAAGGGACTTGGGAGCCCATAAATAAAAGCAAATCAGTGGCCATGACAAGTCACTGAGAGAAGGAATAAACGGCTGGCCTAAAAGAGGCCCATCAGGATTAAGTTATTGCAGCAGGAATAACAGAACGACATTACAAGAAATAAGGGAAACTAAGGAATGGACCAAAGAAATGTAAGACCCATCACCAAATAAAGCCCAGCTCCTGTGAGGAGCGGGAAAACAAAGAACAGCCCACATAAGAGGTCAAAAAAACGGACGGCGAGCCTCCAGACCACGGCAGACGAATGGGCAACAGGCAAGTTTTGGACACATATGAAGGCACGCGTAAGGCCCAGACACCACCAGCCTGTACCCAGCCAATACAGAGCATGGTGAGGTCGGGGGGTCAGAGGATCAGAGGGCATGGTTTGGTGGTGGGGAGAGGGGAAAAATCTATTTTTATGATTCCGGCTCAGGCTCTTTCGGGGAGGTGTCCTGCTGGGATGGCTTACTACCCAAAAGAGGCAAGCTGAGTTGGAACCATTAGATGCATGCCATGAGGGATAGGGAGAGAGAAATGACCCAAATCGCGGCAACAAAGGGTGCCACGGCAGACTAGCAAACAAAATACTCTTCCTTGTCTGCCGATGGGAGGGCGTCACACAGAACGGAACAGTGATGGTCGGCCAGTACACCCAGACCAGACAAAGGAAGTTAAGGGTTAAAACAGTAAAATCGGGTCACGGCAGGCACTATAAAAGGAAGGGTCTTGCCGTGAACAAAAAGGGGGAAAAAAGGGAGGAGGAAAAAAGGGGGGGAGAACAACGGAACTTGGAGAAGGAAAAGAGAAAACTTAAAAGGAATAGCAAAAGAAAACCAAGTGAGAAGAAAGAAAGAAATAGTGAGAATTAGAAAGGTGGGCATGCACCGGTAGATTAATCCCTTCTCTCCCTCATGAAATACGGCCCATTGTAAGAAAAAAACTCGAAAGCACCTACGCAGAAAACCACTCAGGCTCGTTTCCCTCAGGGTTGTTAACCTCTACGGCAGGATTCTTTCCTGAGAGATTGACTGCTTTGAGAAGGGACGTTCTCCCCTTTGTGGTTTTGCTCCCGCGGATTGAATTCCCGATCGATTTCCTCTAGTATTCCGATTAACCCATGATTATAAACATTTGAAGTTCTCTATTATTCTCTTTTTTCTTTCTCTTTCGTAAAAAGAAAAACAAATAGTATTGTTATTGTAATTGATGTTAAGGGCTATTTGGTCAATTCCCCATTAAAGTGGCTAGATATTTTTCTGTTTATTTTATTATTATTATGTCTGCCTGTCATAATTTGTCTGAAACAGTTTCGCTTGCCGTGAACTCGTCCCTGACAGATTTGGCCTAGTTTGCGCACAAGCCGAACCAACTTAAGCTGAAGCTGGGCCGATCCCGACTCTCTTATCTAGAAAACTTGGCTTTAGTGCAGCAGGAGGCAGTCCAACACCACTAGCACAGCCCACCCCCTTACACTCATCATATTTGATATGTTTTACATATTCGGGGGAATGAATTTAACTTTAACGTGAGTTTTATTTTTCCTTTCTTTTTTTATTTTGAAATGTAGTTTTGTTGAGTTTTATTAATTTTTTAGATAAGCTTTCCAGTGTTTTGGATTGTAGGATAGAAAAAATTGGATTTGAGAATGTTTGTTTAAAATTAAAAGAATACTTTCCAAATTCTATATACGTTTTAGTGATATACAAAATGTTATAAATATAATTTTATTAAAAAATGAAAATTTTCACTAACTTAGTCTTTGAATTTCTAAGAAAAACTGTACTATTTTCATTTTGGTTTGACTAAAATTATACTACATTTGTGATTGTTCCTATAATAAATGAAAATATGATTATGAAATACATTATTTTTATTTACAAAAAAAAAAAAGGAAATATATTATTTTTTATTAAATTAGTTCAAATGAAAAATAAATAAATTTAATGAGATTACTTTAAAAAAAATTATCAGGCACAACTAGTTATTACTTAATTTTGAGTAAATATTGGAGGACTAAACAATCCGGTGTAACAACAGGCATAAAATAAGGGTTGTGCTAGGACATACTGGACTTGATTGGTCCAATATTGTTTAGCCATGTGGGCCTCAGAAACTTGGAGACAATACCGTGGTTGTGTTCATAACTGGATCCAAAGTCCAACCCAAAAGGATCCATTTATAGTAGATTTCAAATTTGAATGCCCAACAAACTGGGGCGAAATTAATCTAAGACCAAGGGGCCATGGACTCCCATAAAATTTTCAAAACATAATCCTCCTCAGTTCGAAAACTATGCTTCAATTTGAAAATTGACCCAAAGAACCAAATAAATAAATAAAATCATTAGTTAGCCATCTAACCATAATTGTGTTGGGATAACGCTTTGATTGTTTGTTGTTTGTGACAAAGTTAAAAGTTCAGGATTTAGGAGCTATTGTGATGTTTGACTTCACCCAAAGATTCCTTAATCGCATTTTCTTCTTCTTCTTCTTTTTTCCTGTTTTATTGTTTGTGTAATTTTTTTAGTTAAAAGAATATTTAACATGTAATAAGATAATAAATATGAATTTCAACCTTTATAATTCTCGATATTTCCTTTCTTGGTTGAATATTTGCCCAATAAAAATACAAATTTTTACCTAGCATGCTTTTTCTTTAATAAGCCATATGGGATT
Organism: Quercus tomentella; assembly: GCA_028535165.1. Taxonomy (NCBI): domain Eukaryota; kingdom Viridiplantae; phylum Streptophyta; class Magnoliopsida; order Fagales; family Fagaceae; genus Quercus; species Quercus tomentella. The sequence goes on along the minus strand of JAPQVY010000089.1, from coordinate 17,866,784 downwards.
TGTAGGCATAATAATTCATTCAAAGTTTATGCATTTAAGAATCGAAATGAAGTCATGGATGAAAGAAGAAAGAATTTTTTTTTTTCTTATTTATAGAGAGAATTATTTCAACTCTCTTCATGAGGTTACTTTTAGATCATGTTTGACATACAGCTTGTTTCATCCACCCACCAAAGAGCTTATCAAAAATTTATAGATGATTGAAAGTGGTACTATTGTTACTATAATAATACCATTTTGTAAGGCGCACAACATAGATGTTAAGAGATGAGGTTAAGCTTGACGTCAATAGGATGACTTTATAATTGTGCGTCATTATTAAGTATATATTTTATGTTCCAATGAATTCTCATTTACATGCCCTGAATAGTAAGTTTAGTTAATTAATGTATAGTGGAGTCGTTTATTCTTATCTTAGTTTTGGATCATTGAGAGGTACATGAATCTTTTAGAATTGTTGATATATTTGTTTGTTTGTTCGTTGCATGACTTTACAAATCATGAAAAATCTACCATTAAGAATGAGACTTTATTGTTATAAGTATAAATTGTTAAGATTTTAGGTGTTGGCTAAATTCTATGAAAAAAAGTTTCTTTGTAAGGAAAAAGTTTCATTGTAATTGTTTTTCAAGATCATTGTATTCATTTGTTGTAAGTAAGGTTGAAGTTGTTCATGGTGCATGTTTACGAATTTTGGCCTAGCAATGAAGATAAGTTGAACAAAATCAAGTGTATTCAGAAAGTTGTTGGGCTGAATGTTTTGCCTAACGTTCACCCAACACTTGATCGAGCAAACTTGATAAGGAAAACCATTGACTTGGGCTTTCGTGTTCCTTTCTAGCTTCTCAATCCTTAAACCCTACACCACACTAAATGAACAAATAATAATCCTACTATTAAAAGAGAAAGAAGAACAAAGAATTCCTTGAGAAAACCTTGCCAAAACCACAAAGTCTTTCAACTTTTCTAATTGCTATATTCTTAAAAGGAATTTTACCACTCAAATACAAGGATCACTTACCATTTGTTGGAGTGATGATTTGAAACCCATAGAGACAAGCAAAATATTGAAAGAATTAACTTGCAACATTGGATAATTGTGAAGATTTAAGGCTGGAGCCAGCAGTTGCAAGCAAGAGCAGGTAATTTGGTTATAGTGTCTCTTTAGATGTACGAGAAGCCTTGAAAATGAATCTATATTATAACAATCTTCATAGTGGATTTGATGTGGTCTTGGACCCAAAGTGTTTTTCCCAATTAGGTTTTCACTTCGTGATCAATTCCTTGTCTTAGTGTGTGTGAGTTGTTTTGTGATTTTTATTTATTTCCTTTATTTATGTTGTAATAAAAATTGGTTAATTAACTGCCTAGACATATTAATTATAAAATTGATAAATTGGTAGTAAGCCAACCCTAAGCCAACTTAGGGATCTACTAAACAATGTTTTTCATAAATATTATGGTGGGCCTTTTTTGTGTTTTGGGCTTGATTTCCTCTGCTGTACCGCAGCCCGTGATTCTGAGATAAGAGAGTTGGGATTGGCCTAATTGAAACATACCTTAGGCCAACTTGTGCACAAGTTGGGTCATCCCCATACAGACACGCCCTAGCAGGAACTTTGAACGTACTGCGTGCTCACAGCAGGAAAGACTGTTACAAATATTACAGTAGGAAGTATGATGCAGCAAGATAACTAAAACATTTCTACTAATAACAATAATACATGAATAACACCACATAGGAGGATATAGCAATATGGTTACGAATGACAAGGTCACAACAAAAAATTTAACAGTATGATAACAAGTTAGTCATTGAGCAACCGAAGCAAAGAAAGAAGATTTGTCCGCCAAAGGAATGGACTTAGCTCTTCAGTAGGCACAAGCCCAAAAAGGGAACCGATCTCCAATGTGGGTAACCTCAAAGGGAACTCCTGCTGTAGAAGTTACACACTTTGGAAAAAGGACATAAATGGCTGAAACTTGAGCTCTTAGCTTATCAAAGAGTGGATCTATTGAAAGGGAGAGAAATGGGTAGCCTATTGATGCATAACTCTATCCCTAGCACTCATGTTCCTTCATTTCTTTGGGATTTCTGTATCTTTTCTTTTCTTTTTTATTTCTTTGTTTGCTCTGCTTCCTTTTCTTTCTATCTTTCTTTCTTTTTGTTTGTTGTTTTTCCTCCTCCCGTTCTTATTGTGCATGCCTATGGCCTTTTATACTGCTTGCCGTGATAGGATTTAACATTTTTACCCCTTAACTGCTTTTGGCTCGTTGTGGGTGTCCTTCCAAAACTGCCCACTAGTCTGTCAGCTGCTCAGCTACTACCATTACACTGCGGAGGTTGCACCACGTCTCATTCCCAAACAAAAAGGTTTTGGCTTTATCTCTTACCTTTCTTAATACTCTCATCTGAATAAGGGTTAAACCTCTCCCTTACCAACCTTTATGGCATGCATTTAGTGATTCCAGCTCGTGTTTACTTCTTTTGGGTGAGATGTCATCCCAGTAGGACATTTCTTCCCAAAAAAGTTTGAGCAAGAACCCCAAAATAGGCTCCCCCCTTCTCCCCACCGCCAGACCACACCCTCTCACACCTCTGACCTGTGGCCCACCTTCCTTATATTGGCTGGGTACAGGTAGGTGGTGCCTAAACCCTATGTGCATGCTCCACTTCCGTTTGAACCCATTACTTTTCTAGCCTTCACGCATTTGCCATTACCTCTGCGTTTATCTGATTCTGCTGCACATTCTAGTGTTTGTTTAACTCTTGCGGCGTGAATAATACATGGGCCTTTGGGCTTTTGTTCTCTGCATTCCATCTTCTCTTTGGACTGGGCATTGTATGGATGTGGGGCCTTTCCCTCCTACCTAGCCTATGTCCCCTTTTGACCCTTGTTCGTAGGCTGGCTAGTGCTTCTGCCATGTCACTGTACTATTCCTGCTATGATATCACTTATCCTTTTACCTTGTTGTTACCTCTAGGCTTACAGGCTACATTGTTATGGATTCCGTTCCATTCCAGCTGGAATGGTCGGAAATATTTCGTACTGGCATGCAAATCGGTACCATAATACCTCCCGTTCCAACTCGGGTCAAATTTCAGCCTATTTCAGGGTATTTCGGCCATTCTGGCCAATTTTGGCTGAGATACAAATTTCGATCGGTACCAGATTTCAACTTTAAAAAAAAAAAAAAAAAAAAAAAAAAAAAAAAAAAAATTCATTCATTCGGCCAGCATGCACTTTATGTTTTTTTTTTTTTTTTCCTGAATTTTTTCATCTTATTTCAAACATAAACTTGACATTACCAAATGATATGTTAGGGGAAAAAAAAAAAAAAAAAAAACCAAAGAAGTAGACATCAGAATCTCAGATCAATACCAAATGATTTGTTAGGGAAAAAAAACCAGAGAGAAAGAAGAAGAAGAAAGCATAAATCCAAGCTTTGGCAGTATGGTGGACGAAGTGGAAGTTAATTTGCTAACCATTTGAAATCTCTTCTTCAAGGCTTGTCTGAGTTGTCTGTACTCTCTAGAACTTCCAAAGTGAGAGAGTTTCATTTATGAGACTTGAAAATGACAAATAGAGCTTTGAAAAGTAATATTAACTATTAAGGGAAAATGGCTCAATGCATGTGGGAGTAGGTGGGAGTGGAGCTTCCTAGAAGCTTCATGAATCATGATTATAATTATCCCAAATTTCCAAAATATTCATTTATTTACAAAATTTTGCTTTAAAAAAATTCAGTTATTTACATAATAACTCAAATATGATTTTAATAAAATAAACAATCTAAACCCCTTTATAAAGATTTTCTTTTTAAATCACTATATTAATAGCAATCAGTAAATGTATTATTTTATTTAATTTTTTATGGGATTATTTTATTAATTACTATTGTGTAAGTAATGACTTGTTATAAATCTTGGATGTGATATTGATGTTAAGGCTTAATATTAAATGATTTGTAATATTTGATATTTAGTAACACTTTTTTGAATTGATAATTTTATGTTGTATAAGAGTATATATATATATATATATATATATATATATATATATATATATATATATATTTTAAAGAACCCCGAAACACTCTGAAACGGTACCAGTTTATATATATATATATATATATATATATATATATATATATATATATATATATATTTTAAAGAACCCCGAAACACTCTGAAACGGTACACCGAAATAAACTAGTACCGAAATATTTCGTTCCTTTGGACAAACCGAAATGGGTTCTGAAACGGTATTCATAACATTGGACTAAAGCTCCTGCCAATCCATTTCTTACATTCTTTCTTCTTTTGGGCTTTACTGGCCAGCATTCCTGCTAGGCCATCTCTTTCTATGCCTTGGGCTTCCTCGGCCCATTTCATTCCTCAAACTTCCTCGGTCCATTTTCTTCTTCCTTACCTCTTTCACTCCCATGGATTTTTGCTAAATCCTTTGAGCTTCCCGGCCTATTTACCACATCCTTACCTTTTGGATTTATTGGCCTTTATGCTAACCTTATGAATTTACTAATTCCTTTCATGGGCTTCCCCCACCCATTTTACTTTTTCTCCATCTCTTATAATTCTCATGGGTTTACTACTTCATTCCTTAAGCTTCCTCGGCCCATTTGCTTTCTTTCTGGCTACTTTTTATTTTTGTGGGCCTGTTGACCATTATTCCTGCCATTCTGGCCTGATAATCTTTGCTTTACTATTTTCTCTCCTCATCTTTTTCATTTTATTGGGTTTCTTCTGCCATTGGGCTCTTTTGTCAAAAGTGGGCATTAACAAATGCATAATGTAGTTTGCATTTGAGATTTAAAAAAATTATCAAATATTTTTAATTATATCAATTTCTAGTTAAGGAATAGAAAGTCAATAGTCTATCAACTTATCAATTTATTTATAGAGTGGTTATACTTGTTGTCACTCCTTTAGTTGCTATTTGCAATTACAGATATAGCATTTTCAACCATAATTATTGAAAAAACTAGGTTTTGCAGCAAAATTGAAGATGATTTTTAAAGGATTTTTTAATTTTTCATATTGAAAAAGAAATTATTGCAGAATTTAGTATAAAATCAATTATATATATATATATATATATATATATATATATATATATATATATATATATGGTTCTCAAGATTTTTAAAAAAACCCGAGTTTCATTTATAGATATCTTACAAAAAAATTTGGTTGAAATATAAAATTAAAAAAAAAAAATTGTTGTTTTGTATCTATTCTTTTGTTTATATTATAATAAAACAAATCAATAGCCTTCTAGAAATGATTTTTTGGGAGAGTTTAAAGGACAAAAAAGTGAAAAATGTTAATTCTAATTTTGATTAGCATTAGAAATTTATTTCTAATCTTATACTGCATGAGAAATGAAAGAAATGCACATGTTAAGGAGAGCTTGGAACAACTCGTCATTGGAAAGAAATTAAAAAAAAAAAAAAAAAATATTTAACTTAAAACAGGTGCTATTTAATAGAGCTATGAAGTTTTTTTTTTTTTTTTTGAATGAGCTATGAATTTTGTGTTGAAAATTTTAGAACTGAACTATTACTACTAAAAGCATATGCACCAAAAATTTTAAAACTGTGAAATTAATACAAGAAATTGATAATACCATTTGATAACAATAAATGTCGAAATATGAAACTCCACATATAATCATATATCATAATTTTTTTTCCCCAAAATGGTCGTTCTTAACACAAACAATGAGCATTTTAGAGTTGTATTACTTGAAGGTTACTAGTATATTGGTGGTGGTGACAATCATGATAACAACAACAATGCTAAGTGGGATTGAGGTGTACAGTGATGGTAATGCATTAGTGCCCACAATAACAGTATAAGTTTGTAACAATTGTGATGGTGTTGTCGACAAGTTGGTGGTGCTTTGTAGTAACAATTGTCACGATGACAATAACAGTAGTATGATACACATGATGATCATGATGGTTGTAGCTAGTGATATTGAGTCATTGATCATTATGGTGGTGGAAATAGTAATCACGGTTGGTAATTGATGGTAATGATAAAATGATATCGATATTGCTCATGTTGTTTGTGATTGAAAAAAGAAGAAGAAAATATTAAAACAATCCAGAGGGTTGTGAGATTAATCACTGGGGGATATAAACACCCACTAAATTAGCATTTCCATAGAGTTAGGTTGCAAGTGGTTGGTGATTGAATAAATTAACTGTTAAGCATTGTCTAACATGTTAAAGTATTAAAATTAATTTTAAGACTTTAGTTGTCATTCATTTTCATACTCCACAAATATGCTTCCTGTATATATTGATACCTTGTGGATGTATAATTATCCTCAGATTTCATCAAATAAAAGTCTCTAGACTAAAATACAATGCTTTAAGAAAACAAAAAGAATCAAGAAAGTGTAAAGATAATAGATTTCAAGGAATTTAGTTTCCTTTGTTTCAAAATATGTAATGATTTTATGATCATGACATTATCCCTTAATCATATCCATGGCCTTAGTAGTAATCTTATGAAAGAGAGTTTTGGGGTTATACTTTGCATGAGGCAAAATTGATGGGACTGGAACTAGCTAGCATATTAAGATCATATAGAAACTACCCCAGAAGAAAAGAAGCCTAAATGTTATTATGTCCTTGAGAACTTGAAGCTGCCTAAAAATAAATTAAACCTAAAACTTTGAAATTAAGATTTGGTTACACCAATCAATCAGTCCATGTACTATGCTTAGAAGACGAAAAAAGTCAGCATTGGCTGAATCAATCTCTTGAGAATAATTTTTAAAAATGCCTCCTGAATGTTTTTCATTTAAGATCATTTTTCTCCCAAAATCATAAAAATGACCTTGCCGTCTTGTTTCCAAACTATGTACTAGAGTACAAAGTGCCATAACTTGGACACATTTTAGGTTAGACACCGCCTAAGACAAACGTATATAACGCCAACACATTGTAATGGTTTTTACTTTATAGGATTGCTTCACTTCAATGGAAACTCCCATTAATGGCATGTAACAAACTCCAGCAAGCAACCCACCAACCATTGTTCCCTTTGGAAGATTAAGACAAATGAAGAAGAGATATTGTGAGAAATGGTGACGTTTCAGCTACATGGCTTACAGTGAGAATCCATAAAGATCTTATGGAGTTTTGCTAAATGGAGCTTCCAAACAAAAGCTGGTTTGACAATCTCCCACAACCATACAAATTAGAAACATCAAACGTTATGTTGCTTTTCTTTCCAGTCCAATCCACAAAACTTATCTAATAAAGGCTTACACTTACACCACCCACACAAGCACACACACACAAGCATGCCTATGTATACATAGTTATATACGTACATACATGTGTATTTATACATATAATAGAGAGAGAGAGAGAGAGAGAGAGAGAGAGTCAAGGTCTTTGAAGAAGGTAGAAGAAATTATGCAGTGACATTACATTCAAGGAAGAAAGTAAAAGAAACAAGGCAGTGGCATAGCATTCATGGCGTAGAAAAGTTGTGCTTACTTAGGAATTTATACCTACTCTAGCCAATAATTACTTAGGAGATTATACATCATTACATAATTGATGATGTTTTCTTCCTAATAGAACTTCACAAACACATGCCAAGAAAATTGACTGTGATTACTTATGAAGATATACTTGTCTTAGTCAATGATTAATCAGACCATATAAGACTAAAGATCATTACAAATCTGATATTTTCTTCCAAATAGAACTTCACATTGCACTTGCCAAGAATATAAATGAACCTAGGACCACAAAGAGAGAGAGAGAGGGTATCAAGGATAAAACCTTGTCATCTACTTTGACCTAGAAAAAATAAAAGTTGGTCCCAATGATAATGTTTAAAATTATAAATTCACATCAAATGTTGAAATGTTGAGCCATTTGATCAACCTATATGAGAGAGAATAAATACATATATAGTGTTTTGCCGGCTATTACTCAAGAAACCAGAAAAGTTGTCGAGGGCCTGTATGTTGTGGTTCCTAATGTTCAAAGTAAAACTGTAAAAGGAGTAATAATAAGAGAACTTCAACCTATTTCTCAAAATGATAATTCCTTCAATTTCCTTGTACATGGAGAAATTTACAATTGAGTTCCTCAAACTGTGATGCAAATGAAAACACAGAAAGGCCTCTTAATCTCCAAAGATTCCATGACTTCATTGATATATAATTTTAAAGCCTTAAGTCATTTCTGACTTTCTATACAATATATAATTAATCTGTTACCCCAGGCATTTGCTTAATCTTTACAAAGCATACCAGTTCCTGGGGCCTATCTCATATGTAAGCTCTTAAATTTTTAACAATAAAGAAAGCTAAAAAAAAAAAGTTACAGATGCAAATCCCAAAAAAGAAAAATATATAACTGATTCAAATTGCACAAAGTTTTTTTCATTTTTTAAATTCTTGAGAGGTATATGCAAGTGAGGATTCAATCCCAATTCATGACAAAAGAAAGTATATAATTATGAATAGACGAGAAATAATATGAGTGTAAAAAAATGTCTATACAATATAATTTGGAAAAATCACATTAAAATACCAAAAAACTGTCACTCAAAATCCTAACATCTCTCACCATCTTATGAGATCTCCCAAATTATAGATACAAAAGAAAAAACCCAAATTTCATAATATATATCAAAAAATACTACAAAAGAAGTTTGCAAACATATTGGCATAGAGAGTAAATCGTGGAATATAATTATACCCAGATGAGTGAAAATCAAATGAAAGAAAATAAGATACCTTTCTAGTGTTTCTAGATGAAAGAAACCCTAATGGGTATCCTGAAAGTGAACCTGAAGACAGAATTAGGGTCTCTGGTGATTAGGGTTTTCTCATGCTTCCAGCAACAGGTGAAACTGCCACATGATCTATTCTTTCCAAGATATATACATGTATATAGGGTTTCTGAGGAAAGCTCAGATCATGCTGGCAGCTTCAACTGCTAGTGGTGCACGACAGCACCACTGTTATATGCACCATCACTGTGTTGTAGCGTATAGTCTCATAGATCCTCTTTTTCTTTATCAATTTTCTGCTCCAATTGCTTCTTCTTCTTGTGGTGGAAGACTTGATAGATAAGAAAGGATGAGAGGATATAAATAGATAGAGGAATTATAAAGGAGTTGCAGTTCTACTATCTTCAGGTATACTCTTGCTAGTTCCAAACTCCTTATATATTTTTGTCTCATGTGAAAATGATTCAACAAAATATATAAGGTAATAGTTGGTCTAACTGTCTGAGTTGTCTGACATTTCTTGTCAATAATATATATATAATAACAACAACAACAAGGGCATATTACATATTGTTTGCCAGTGAATGTGATAGAGGCATGTGGTTTCAAATATATTAATTTGAAATGTTAATTTGCTCATATGAGTTCTTTTTTTATAATTATACCAGTAAAATACAATAGTGCATTTAACAATTACAAAAATTTGCAGATAGGTAAAATTAATATTATTTTCCTAATTTTTTTTTGGAATCTTATTTTCCATAATCATAGATAAGTAAAATGTCACTTTTTTAAATCACAACTGGTAACGAGCCATTTTTTTGTTTTTTTCAATTTTTTTTTTGAGACATGATTTGTATGTGCAAGTTTTGACAGATTATGATGGATGCTAACAGAATAAACCTCAGATGCCACTTTTTATGCCTTTGCAAATAGAATTCAGGTGGGCAAAATACTTATGGTTAACCCTAATGATAATCATAGAAGTGGCAGCAGCAATAGTAGTAACATTGAATAAAATAGAGTTTTGCAATTCTAATTTTGATTCACAAGATATCTTAGGTATATATCCTAAATCTCAACTGTTAAGTAGCAATATTAATTGGGATTCTTCTCCAACCCAATGGGCTTGCACACTAACATCGATAAATTGATGGTTAAAATATCGGGAGAGTGAGAAACAAATCATGGTTCTTCTAATAAAGAAAAATAAAGTATTATACCTCCCAATTAAAAGCGCCTGGTAGATTAATTGGGAAATATTAGTTCAAAACTCTATCGTCACCTATGCTTTTCTTTTTAGAAGACTCTTCTCCTATCCATTGGGTTCATTCATTCAAAAAAAAAATGATAATATATATATATATATATATAAAAAAGAAAATATTAACTTATAAGAGAAAAGATTGGATTCATAGTGCACTAGACTTAATTAAGCCAACTCAACTTATAAGCTATCACATACATAACAAGAAATTTATATATTTGAATTATAGTTTAGTGATCATTCCATTATCCTACTAGATTTTTACTTTGTCCACATTAATTAATATAGAAAGAGTAGGATTTTAGTCTCATTAATTACTAAATTTGTCAAAAAAAAAAATTATATTATTAATTTGTTAAAACTAAAAGGACAAAATTGTAAAAGCAAAAATAAAAATAAAAATGAAAATCCTTAAATTTAGGAAAATGAGAGAGTAGAGAGAGAGAGAGAGAGAGAAAAAAAAAAAGTGGCAAGGTGACTATTTCTTAAAATGTAACTAAATGTAATGTAATGTGAAAAGCATTATTAGAGATGACATGGTATAAAACAGGCAAAAAGATGGATGCGTGTGGTCCCTAAGGAAGCATATTGAATATTGTCACGCCTGCGCCACCACATGCAGACAGCTTAGTGAGAGTTTCTATATTTCCTAAGAGCCTTTTACAACTTTATAAGTTGGATAGATGACCCTTTCTTTCATATATATGCCAACTCTCTCTCTCTCTCTCTCTCATTGGGTGCTTTGTAAGGTAAGCATCAACCATGAACCAAAAAGAGTATAAAACGCAAAAGTGTATAAAGGGGACCATTTTGCATATATGGTTCCACAGGTGTTGCATAATTAAGCTTCACACTAAGGAAAGAAAAAGTTTTTCATTACCAATTCACCCATTGAAATGAACCTTAATTTCCCCCAACTCTCTCTTTCTCTCTCTATTAATTAGGCACACAAAACAATAATCTATCAGAGCATTTACTACATTTTTTTATAGTGATATTAATATATAAACCACCTTTAGTTTTGTTAAGTGATGATGGTAACATTTTTTATTTATAATTAAACCAAAGAAGCCATTAATTAGTAAATAAACATGTTTACAACTATAGGCATTTGATTGGCACCAGACATACACAGAAAAGCAATTATATATCATAGACCAATTGTCACATGATTAGGTATAGCATTTGGAGCATTAGTCTGTAATCCATCTGACTTTCCCAATTATAAGAAAATGATGCATATATTTTTGTCAAAGTTGTTGAGATTTGTACCCTCTCGTTTACTTTTCATAATTGTTTTTCTAAATTGGATTGTGTAGCTATATGGACTTACATAGGAGGACATTGTAGGAACCATTTGTTGGAAAGTGACCGCATCGATAGTGCTTCCCACATATAGATTTTTCTAAAGAAAATGAATGGTTTACGCATGCACACATTTTGGATTTTTTAAAAGACTATATTCAAAAGCTTGACTGCTTGGTTTTAGTTACCGCAAGTGCAGTCTACTGAGACTAGCCTATAAGAATCGATATATAAACTGATCACCTATACCAACTAGGTTTGGCTCTCGAGAGAATTTGCTTGTGGAGTACTGATGGATAAAGAGAAGCATTAGCTAGCCAAACCACAATTTGGTAGCCATACTTGTTTAAAAAGTCATATGGTTTTTCAGTTTTTTAAGGTATTGGGGTTTTAGAGCCTTTCTTCCATCCTTAATCACAATCTAAAGAAAAATACTTTCAGGATTAATTAAGCTAAAGTGAAAACTAGACGAAGAATTGCTACTTATATAGTGTGTGTTTGGTATTGCCTTAAAAAACCAGTTTTTTTTATTATTTAGTTTATTTTTTCTACTATTCATGGGTTTTATTACACTTTTTGCTATTCATGGGTCCCACTATACTATTTCAGCTACCTTTTAACTTTATCTACAATATTTTCAGCAAAAAAATTTCAATTTAACCTAAATAAGTTATTCCCAAACAGACACTTAGTGTGAATATACTATTAGAAAAATGCATAGTTAATTTTCTCATCAAATGGTAACAGTAGCTAATTAGGGAATGAGAAAACTTACTAATCATGTTCTAATAACTTTATGTGGGGAAAACAATATTGAAGGAGGAAGTCATTGTTGAAATCACTACATCTGAGATGACCAACCTAGCTAGTGTTTGTTTGGAGGTGCTCTAAAGGTTTAAGTAAAAAAAAAAATAGAGTGACGAGGGAACAAGTTTGCAAAGTGTCTGTGTCTTTGAATTTTCCATACCTTTGTTAGAGCCAAGTTTAGTAAAATTGTAAAAATGTAATTTGAATTATCAAATTGAAATAGCAAGCTACGACGAGAGATATTTTGGAACTAGAGTAAGGCACATGATAATCAATAATTAATTATGTTTGAATTCTAAGAAGAATTAATTTTAACTAGTCATGTGTCAAAATTTTATTGGTTAAGTTTAAAGACAAATATTTCTTTGAGTTTGTAGGGTAATTCTAATGGATAATGGTTATTTTATAATATTTAGTTAATTATCTTTCTAAAAATTGACGATTAATTGAAATCTAAAATCTTAATAATCCCTCAGGATAATCTAAATGAAAAGTATTTTCATCAAACACATCGAGTTATAAAATCACTGAAAACACGTTATAGTTCATTTCCAAGCACCAAGCAACAAGCTCCATATTCATCCAAGTTTCCAGAAATTTATCACCCAAACTACCACCGACTCCTTAAGATAGTAAAACTAAAGACATCTTTGCACATGATCAATAAAGTCTGAAGAAGTCGGACAAAAAAATTCCACCAAATCAACACACAATGTTGTGATCTTGAACACTCTTTTCGTCGCAAGACTATGGATTATCACACATCAATCTTGCATATTCATTTTTAATGTCATCACACATCATCTTATCGTGTCACATTTCACCACATCATATAAGTATCCAGCCCAAATCAACAAATGAAAACATGTTATTTGCAACCATACTAAAAAAAAAAAAAAAAAAAAAAAAAAAAAAAAAAAACTAACTACTAATAATAATAATAAAAATAAAAAGAGCGAAAATTTAAAAAATGGCTAAAAAGTTATATCTGTATGCACTACTTGAAATGGTGTCACTCCTTCCTCTCTTGCCAATCCTTGATCTATTTCCCTCTCTTCAAATGAGGGAGTTACACATTCATGATGAATATGCCAACTCCATGAACATGCATGATTCATGCTCATGAATGCGGCTTTTCTGTAATAATGTTATATTCATTGTATGTTTTCATGATGAGGACATGAAATGGATGGTGTATATAATTGTTTGATAATAATTTCACAGGACGTTAGGGTCCATTTGGTTAGGGAGATGGAAAAGTGAGCGGATAAAAACGAGGGAAATGATGGAAAAGTGAAAAGATAGAAGAGGTTTTAGTTCCCTTATTTGTGCTTGGTTGGGGTAGAAAAGTGGAAAAAATGAAAAACTGAGTTTGTATAAATTTACTTATATGCCCTCATTAAAATAATGATGCCCAATTAAAAAGAAAAAAAGTGGCAAACAACCAACCAAAAAAAAAGGACAATCCTCCAAATTTATTTTATATATATATATATATATATATATATATATAAAATATGCCCAAAAAAAAATCATGTCCAGTTAAACCAAAAAATAAATAAATAAAAAGAAAAGAAGAAGAGCAAAACAAAAGAAAGCACCCACAAAAACGAAAGAAGTTGTACCTTATCACGCCCAGCAAAATATTGGCAAAAAAAAAAAAAAACCCAATAGCATGTCTAGCACATAAGAGGAGGAGATGGTAGTTTAGTCATTGACTATAACTATTTCTCTCCCCTATATTTTCTCTCCAATTTGGAGAGATAAAATTTTGGTGGATTTAGGGAGAAAACACCTAAACCCCACTAATTTTCCATCCTCCCAACCTATTCACTAGTAGAGGGAGGAGGGGCAGATGGGGATGATGGCCCCCCTTTGGGTTTTGAATAAATCCCTCCCCCTCCTTGCAATTTCTATGAAAAAAAAAAAAAAAAAAAAAAAAAACTATACTTTTACACATTGGCCCACCTTAAGAAAATAATCTGGCTTCGCCACTGCAGTCCCATTCTCTACAACCAAATACTCATAAAATTAGTTTTTTTTTCACCCCATTTTTCAATCCTCCTTGTTTCACTCCCAACCAAATAGACCCTTAAAGTTTAAAAGGTCAATTTTAAGGTCCGACGAGATGAATACCTTACAACTTCCAATATCGTAACGTAAACTTCAAGCTTAGATTTTAGGATTTAGATTAATAATTTATCTTTGTCATTTCTATTTTTAGAATATAATTAAAAGTCAGCATGTCATGCTAATACCTTAACCGGTTGGCACTTCAAAGTATTTGCGATGAAGACATTCAAATTTCAAATTCCCCATCCCTTATTGTAAATTTTGAATTATATATATATATAAAGGTCAACATGTTGTAATTTTCCTTTAGATTGTAACTAGGAAATTAAACCATGTAAGTTTCTGTTTTTATGTAATTCTATGAAAGGAAATGTATATAATTTTGAGTTTTAATTGGATAAAAATATATAATTTTGGTTTTCTTGAGTTTAGGTTATCTCTTAATCATCCTATGCCTTCCCAGATGTGGTAGAAGAATAACACCTCTCTTCTCTCCCCAGGTCATAGAGCTAATCAATTGTCACACAACATTTAATGCAATTATGGTAGTTAGCGGTTGGTACACCCCAATTTAGAGAAATTATAAGGTCCTCATAGTGGACCACTTCACTTGTCCACCATTCTACTAGAAAACTCCTACTTGTTTAAAATGGCAGAGTAAAAAAAAAATTTTAAAAAGAAATTGATTACTAACTGGTAGATAAGTGACATGGTCCACCATGAGAAATTTATAATTTCTCCCCAATTTGTATAGGTTAATAAACTTAGATCCCTGGTCTTAATGAGGAATAATCCCAACACCTATTACCACTTAACTTAAAAAAAAAAAAAAAAAAAAAAAAATACTTAGGGCCTGGTTGGTTTCAAAAAGTGATGCATCTAGTTTTCATTTTCTTTATTCTATATTCAAATCCTGAATTTGAATATAGAAAAAAAAAAAAAAAACACTTATTTTCACATTTAGTAGTGTTTGATAAGTTATTTTGAATACATAATTTGGGTATAAAATACATCATACTTGGGTTTGGTCATTGTTTTTTATTTAAAAAAGAAAAAAGTAACTTTTCTCATTCATACATATCACATCACTAAAAAAAAGTAACTTTATATTTTTACAATATTTACGAAAATGCCAATGTATTTGTATTCATAGAAAATGAAAACGCTGAAAAGTTGTATTCATTCTTTATATTCAAATCCAACTCTTAGGATAATGAAAATGAAAATTGAATACAAATGCTAAAACCAAACCAATTTTTTTAGTGGTGGGATCCACTAAAAATTGAAAATAAAAGCAGAAAACAATGCTTTTTTTTTTTTCTAGCTAACCAAACAGACCCTTACATTTTTCTACTTGTTTATGTGCAAGTGCAATTTTTCTTTATTTTTTTTCAATGTACAATTATATTTTAATTAATTCTCAATAAATTAGTGAATAAAATTTCAGCAAAAATTTACATTCAGAAACTACCAACAATAATTAAGAGTCAAGTTTAAGCTATACCAATTACCAATATTAACTTTATATAGAGTCATACTAATCAATATCTACTTTTATAATCACGGCCATGGACAACATACTTTTTATACTTAATTCGTATGTTAACTT
The DNA here is from genome assembly GCA_028535165.1 of Quercus tomentella. Classification (NCBI taxonomy): domain Eukaryota; kingdom Viridiplantae; phylum Streptophyta; class Magnoliopsida; order Fagales; family Fagaceae; genus Quercus; species Quercus tomentella. Next base: position 17,850,932 of record JAPQVY010000089.1, on the reverse strand, counting down.
TCACGTCAATAATATTATCAAAAAAAAAAAAAAAAAAAACCTTTATGCCAATAAGAACATTATGAATAATTTATATATGCATGCATTATAGATAATTTTGATTTATAAAAGGTTAAATTTAAGGTCTTGCAGACAAAATAGTTATTAATTCTTCGTCATCTTTAAATTTGATCGGTATCGATAATATGAAGAGAACATACAATAGAATTGTGATTTTGATAATATATTTACCCACTAAATCTCTCTCACTCTATCATTTTCGTCCAAATTTGAGAGAATCACATTAGCACATAATACTATACATGAATAGAATGATGAAATTAATATCTTTTAAATCTCTTGCTTCTCAAAATAAAAAAATAAAAAAAATTATAAGAAAATTATAGATTTGTAAATTTGATAAAAAATTAAAATTAAATTAATTTTTAAGGGGAAAACATATATTTATATTTTTACTGAATAAGAGGATTTTATAGAAGCAAAAAAAATTACTCGGATCCAGGCCATCTTATTTTTGGGCCTGAATCATGGATGAGAGGTGGGAGTAGATAGAGATGGGCTCTTTTCTATCACAAGGCCAGGGCAGCTAGCATATGGGCTAAACCCAGTTAATGGTCCTGAATCACCTGATAACATAACAACCAAAAAGAAAAAAAATTAGAAGCTAGGAAATCAAAAGTCTATACACAAATAATTTGATACTTGTTTACGTCACAAGCGGTTAATGGTAAGTAAAAATGTAAACTTAATAACAACTCTAGATGAGAATTAATTAAGGTTTACTAATTCAATTGTTATAAAAAAAATTGTGAAAATTATTTATTTATAGCGTTGCTCTCAAAAAATAACAGAGACCATCTGTCTAGACTATTAATCACAACAATATATTTGCTTCAACAGTGTCCAAAAAAAAAGCAAATTGCTAAATCAGTATTTGGTAGCTTAGACTTGATGTGATCGGTCGGTCATGGATGGACCAGAAGATGGAGATTTGGTACTATGATGGTAAGTATTAACAAACGGTGGTAGGTGGGATCTGAAGTCAAGTCTGATTGGTTTGGTGAAACTCATTCATCCCACTAATGTACCAGTGACACCGCTACCACTAACACCAAAATATTGAGAAAATTTCACATTTATGATACTATTATGGTAACTATTGACACAATTTTTTTTTACTACATATTTATTATTCTTTTAGGACTTTTTTTTTTTTTTTTGGGGATAAGAATTCTTTTAGGACTTGATAATTGATACTTGCTAAGTTTTTATTGGTATATCACTTAATACATAAGCAAACCATCCAAACAAATAAGCAAATTAGAGATTTGATGTAGTTTAAATTGATAATTAGATGCTAGAGATTTGTGTTTAATTTTAAATGTATCCATGCGTTTGCATGGGTTACATGCTGATTTGAATAATAGATATCTTTGTTGAAATTAGAGAAAGTTCAATTAAAATTTGAAATTAGAATTCAATTTCGCATCATGTGTCTAAATTTATATGGAGACTACACTATAATTATGCACTTAAGTTTGTGTCATGTGTCTACTTAAGTTTTTTAATCTTTTTGTCAAGTGAGTTAATGACTGCAAAATATTAAGAATCTAATATTAATAAATTAAAAAATTAAAAAAAAAAATTAATCACATATACTTAATAAAAATCACCACACAACAAAGATCACCACACATTCTATTTTATTAAAAATTAGGAAAAAAATGATCATAAATAGTATTAAATTTAGGTAAGAATTTTAATATGTGACTAATTATGTTCACTTTTAAAAAAAAATTGACTAATTACTTATATTTTTATGTTAAAAATTGTGTTTAATTTTAAATATATCTATATGCATGCATATGTTACATGCTATTTTATTTTTTAATAATTTAACTAATTATTTATATTTTATAATAAAAACTATGTTTAATTTAAAATGTATCTATGTGGTTGCATGAGTTACATGCTAATTTGAATAATGGATGTCTTTATTAAAAATATAAGCAGATTCTAACTGATTAAATCATAAGACTCTCGAAGCATATTTAAAAATCTAAAATAATAATTATTTTTTAATTATTTAAAAAAGAAACAGCAAAGGTCCAATAAAATAAATTAATGAACCTTTTGTTATCCACTCCATTTTTCAGTTACTGCAATTTTGAAAACGGTAAACTCTTTTGGACTGTTTATAAAACCTGAACCAGACATACCGTTTGTCTATACTCTGTTTGCTGAGGTTTCCCATTTCCCACTATAATCTTTTCAATCAGAGAAGTCTCCCCCCAATACCCAATTGAGTGAAAAAAACTGCGGAAAAAAAGAACAGGATGGCTGACGAGCACAGTGCCCAAATTCCAAAAGTGAAACTTGGAAATCAGGGACTTGAGGTAAAACCCATTTCAGTTCCTTGGTTTTACTTTCAAATTTTCAATACCCTATAAGATAAAGCACAAAACTTTAATTTCATTCTTTCATATACGCTTTTACTATGTGTTTCGAAATTGCTCAAGGTAGTACTAATTGTCCAAATTCATGTACTGCAACTGAGAAAAAAAATGAATCTGATTTAAAACCCAGTTCATTGCTTGACTTCCCCACAGCAATGGCATCATAAAAATCTAAACTTTTTTGATCATATAGCTTTTCTTTATGTTCTTTTGCATTTAGTTTATATATTATGTCTGGGTTTTTTCGTGTCTGCCTATTAATCTTTTGAAGTGCTTAAAGGGCAAAATGAGATACAAAGATTTCTTCCTTTTTCCAGGTATAAATGGGGTTATATCTTTTGAACTGATAGATCAACAATTTTAGAAGTGTTATAAGTCGAAAACTGATAGAATTGATAAGTAAGATCAAAACAATTATAACATTGTGTCCCTCATTTTCTTTTCTGTATAGAGTTGAAGAAACAAACATTATATATTTTCGAGATGGTAGGCTGATAAATTATTCTCCTGTATCATTTGTTGATCTATTTGATGAGCCGTGATAGTGTTAAGTAATTCATTTTGTAAACTGGGATCACATATTTTTACCTCAAGTAGACATGCTATCATCAAATTCATTTGGACTCTCTCTTAAAAAAATTATCAGAGGCCTGAATTATGCCCCACTGTTCCTCTTTAGAATGTGGAGAAAGAGTTAAGAAATGTTTGTTTGAGTTCTTCTCCACAAAATAAGGGATGTTTTTGCTTGTTATAAACTTTTTAGATTGTAATGTAATTTGACTTCCAGGTTTCAAAGCTGGGGTTTGGCTGTATGGGGTTGTCTGGAGTCTACAATGATCCTGTCCAGGAAGAGGTTGGCATATCAATCATCAAGTATGCATTCAGTAAAGGAATCACATTCTTTGATTCAGCAGATGTTTATGGAGCAAATGCTAATGAAGTTTTGGTTGGAAAGGTAATGCACCTGCACAGTAATATTTTACTGGATGATCTATATTCATTTATGCTAGCTACAATGCGTTTGAACTTTGAATACCTTTGCTGATTTATTTATACTGGCAGTATATCTGTGAGATGCATGACATTTTATAGGGGTTTACAATCTCCATATCTACAATCACACGACTTAAAAGACTTTCCAAATTTTATTTCACTAATCTAATTAATTTTCCACAAAACAAAGAAGGAATCAAAGAGTTCCCTCAGAAAGTATTTTTAGAACCTTCTTGCGATATCTGTTTGTATCATGTCCATATCTAGAATTAACTTCATATAAACATATAGAAAACAATATAACACATATAAAGATGAAAAACTCAACACAAAGGAAAATGCAGATCTAGATGGGATTTTGGGATTTAAAGATGTGTGTTCCATTGTTAATGGTTTGGAGAGAGAATGAGAGATGAAGATAGAGGGACAATTATTAAAAGCAAAGGAAAAGTTGTAATAAAACAATGAGCAAATGGAGCAAGGACAATGAGAAATTGAAGGACCTACAAAAATTAATATAACAACCAGTATCTGTATTGGATCCATTCATAATAGAGTGACTAAATTTTACACTGGCCATCAACCTACTGCAACCCTCCTCCTTTTCCCAAACTTGAGACTAGTTGTGAACAAAATATATAACACTAAGCATAGACACAGGTTGAGTTACCCACAAAAATTAATAGCACAAAAAAAAAGAGGTCAATTCTAGCTGTCCTTGTAGCTGAATTTAATTCAAGGGCTGAACTTTCTCTGAGCTTGGATTTGTATATATTTATATGGTTTAGATAATATCTCTTTGTAGACTAGGATATCCTAATTAACAAAGAACGATATAGGAAAAGTTTTGGCTTTGTTTGAAAAACTCTGTAAAAGAAGGGATTGAGTACAATATGTGTTATAATTTTGATATGATATTGTTATTATATCTCTTGTATCAAGAAATTAATGCATGGCTCATTTCTAGGCTCTCAACCTTAATGAACGAAGCCACTTTCTTACCCTTGGGAAGAATCTATAACTTGTTAGCTACAGAGATCAATCTCCTGTGCATCTAAAACCTGAAACATTGGAAATGGACTTCTGAAGAACCATTGTCCATGCATTGTCCACATTAATTGAAAAGCCTTAAGCATTTCTTTTGGAAAATAAAAAACCATCACTTGCTTCTGAAGCCTTTGCCAGAAACATTTGTCATTATGCCAGGTTTCATAAAAACGACAATCAAAATAATGACAGCAAACCCTGACGGTGAAAGCTTCTATTTATCTATTCATTAGTGGAAACAGAAACTATATTAGTGACCATCTTATGAGAACACAGACTGACATGATTGTTGTTACCTCTGCAGCTGGCTCAAGAGTAAAAAGTTTCATAAAATTTATGTCTTTTCAGGCATTGAAGCAGTTGCCTAGGGAGAAGATTCAGTTAGCCACAAAATTTGGTATCGTCAAAATGGAAGCTAATAGAGTTACAGTTAATGGTACTCCTGAATATGTCCGCTCCTGTTGTGAGGGTAGTCTGAAGCGCCTTGATGTGGATTATATTGATCTCTACTACCAGCACCGTGTTGACACTTCAGTACCTATAGAAGACACTGTAAGTGTTTCAAAAATTCTTTCTCCCCCTTTTTAAAATGCATTCTGCAAGTGACATCAATTTTTATATATATTGTTGCCTTAACTCAAACTCATAAGCAGTGCTGTTAGACTCTTTCTGCTTCTTGAAGTTGTAAACTAGGTAATTCTTCTATTAATTTTTTTTTTTTTTTATGGTAGATTGGGGAACTTAAGAAGTTGGTGGAAGAAGGAAAAATAAAGTATATTGGATTGTCTGAAGCTAGTGCAGACACAATAAGGAGGGCACATGCAGTTCATCCCATCACTGCTGTACAAATGGAGTGGTCCCTTTGGACTCGCGAAATTGAGGAAGAAATAGTCCCCCTTTGCAGGTAACTTCATATTCTATTCCAAATTATTAGAAAATCAAAATCTCTATTCACAATTTATCAATGCCTTCCTGCCCTAAAACCATTCCAGTTACCTTCTTCCATTATGTTTATATATCAGTCAACATCTCAAGTTCTTGAGGCTTAAAACAGAAAAATGCTGTAGCATGTTTCTTGCATCAGAGAAATGTACATGGATGTATGATAGACTAGCTCTATTAAAAAATATACCTTTTTATTTGAATTTTATATTTTTGGCATTAGATTTATCTCCTAGGATAAAATGTTATATTTCCCCCGCCTTGGGTTGTCGTGCCATTTGCATTTTCCTGTTACTATGCTGCTGTTACAATTTGTTTGAACACCATACTGTGCCGTGAAAAGTGTCCTTTAAGGATATATGCCAAAATGTACAGGGAGCTTGGAATTGGAATAGTACCATACAGCCCTCTTGGTCGTGGATTTTTTGGTGGCAAAGCAGTCATAGAAAGTATACCTGCAAATAGTTTTTTGGTATGTAGCTGGTTTTTCATTCCTTATCTGTGCATCTATATAAACAGATTTTTTTTGGCTTGTTAGAAGTTATTGTTTTTCTCTTGTTGCTTGTGAATTAAGCTTGGACTGATGGCTAATTTTTACCTTTTGTCAGAACGCAAATCCTAGATTTCAAGGAGAGAATTTTGATCAAAACAAGACCCTCTATTTTCGATTTGGAAAGTTGGCTGAAAAGCATGGATGCACCCCTGCACAACTTGCACTTGCATGGATTCTTCATCAAGGAGATGATGTGGTTCCCATCCCTGGTGAGTGACTCTTGTGAACCTTGTTCACCTTCAATCTTGTATGTGTTGCTCAGATTTTCCAGCATCCTTTGAATTTCTTGGAAAGAAGAAAATAATTTGAGATAAACAAATCATTAGAAGATTTTTTATTCATTGGTTGGGCTACTGAAAAATCAACCATCACTATAAATTCAATATTAAATACTCTATCTGCTATTAGTCTTCCTCCTTCATCACCAGCTAGTTAAAAAAAAGGGGAAAAAGGTATTCTTACCTACTTATGATGTTTCTTGGTAGCAAATGCCAACTTGCAAATCTGTCTTGTCATTCAAAAGCAGCTGGACATGATCATGATATGTTGTTATGATATTCTGGTTTCAAAATAAATGAAAAGTTCAGATATATTATTTCAGCGTCACAACTTTTTGAAATTGGAGCAGTTCAAAAATCAAGAACTTCAGTTTTCCTTGTCCATCTAACCAAGCAACTAGGGAGAGTACAAAGTTATGTGATTATGTTATGCAGCATAAAATTATGCATTAGTCATACTTCTTTTGTACCTCAAAACATCTGATGAGAAGTAACAACAGGTCAAAGTATTGTAATAAAACTTTACTCAACCTATGAAGAAAAAGGGCAAAAACAAAATAAAAATTAATCAAACTCGACTAAAAGCCTCAATCCCAACAGATTGGGCCAGCTACTTGGAACTTTTTTCTTTTTCTTTCCCTTTAGCACTATCAAAGATCATTCACTTCAGTTTTAGAAATAGAACTAAAAGTATATTTTTTATTTTTCATACTTATCAAATAAATATTTTTTATTTTTCATGAATCATGCCTATAATTTCTTCATGGTTCCTTCGTATAATTCACAAGTTGTTCAATTTAATGATTATTGTCAACTTCCTTTCATCTTGAATTTTATCATTTTTGAGTTTTGTATGAGTTCCTTTGACAACGTTTACAATTTCTGTATTTTACCCATTATTTTATTTCTATCTTTTGGTCTAAAGACAACAATTTATTTGGTTGGCACTTACAAAAATTTTTTTGGAAAAAATTATTTGATTAGCTCTTCAACTAAGATGAATTGAAGTATAGCCTGAATTATTTGTCTGACCTTGCTCATGTTTTCTAGGGACAACTAAGATTAAAAATCTTGATGATAACATTGGTTCCATAAGAGTGAACCTCGGTAGAGAAGATGTGAAGGAGATTTCTGATGTAATACCCGTCAATGAGGTTGCAGGGGATAGAATAAGTGATAATTTTATTCGCTGCTCATGGAAGTTTGCAAATACACCATCAAGGGACAGCAAATTAGCTTAAAAGTCTTTATTTGATATGAGGTGTTTGTTTCGTGCAAAACTTATGGTGAAAGATGATGCTGATCAGCTACTAAAGTACAGTCCAACCTATGCTCAAGATGGTTTTCACTGAGATGAATAACAAAGTACTGAATTTTTAGAATGGCAATGTTGTAGGATATTACGTGTGCTAGTGTGATTATGATGTTGTTCTCTGTATTTGAAGTACTGTCCTCCATTTTAGGCACAATTAAATGTGTTGATGGCCAATATCTTAGAGATGTATTACAAATCTGGTTACCTCTCTTTATTCAATGGAGCCACAGTGAGTCATGAATCGTAGTATAGTTTCACAAACTTCAGCCAATGCTGCCTAGTTTTACTGTGATGACAAGTTTTTTTCACTAAAGGTGCCTGCTAGAAAAAGCCTCAGCATCAGCTAACATGTCTCTAGGATTCTAACTCAAACAAAAGACTTAGAATGCATGAAGGGTTAAAAGCTATGTAAAGATCTGCAAGACATGAATGTTCTTTTGAACTTCGCTCAAGCAATCATTAAAGTCAGGCAGAAAGTTCGCAAGACTCTTGCTTGAACTGGACAATAGAAACTTGAATTCAATAATTTAATAAACTGCTAGACAAATTAGATCTAAGAAAGATTGTAGCTCCAACGCATTTGTCTCCTTCCCTTCGAGGATAATTTTTAATGTTGGGAGACCTTCCACTAAGCAGAACAGCTCAAGTGGGAAACATTACATAAAGTTTATCAATGGGAACATGTACTACTTTAACATAAGCAACAAAAACAAAGCGTTGAAGATGCTGCATGGTGTCATATTTAAAGACGAAAGAAACAAATAAAATGGCCTTATAAAAAATATAGTGACAACGTGACATAATCAATGATGTCAGAAAGTTTGGACTGCAGGACCGATTTTGTGGTCTGAAGTTCATTTTTGTTGTTTTTTAATGGCATGAAATTTTTTGGGTTAGGTTTGGGTGCAGTGTCCAGTTACATTGAACCCATTAAGATTATAACATGTGTCTACTTTTGAACACATGTCACTATCTTAACGTCTCTAGCGCACTACATGCACTGGACCTCATTCAAATTTTTTAAAACTCGACCCTAGTTTCCAGAAGTTTGATTTTTTAAATCGGCGGGTTCCAGCTATGGCTGAAAATTAGCTTACCATTTAAAGGTGAACTCATTGAGTTTATAAAAAAAAAAAAAAAAATGTGAACTCCTTCATGCATGTATCTTTGAATTCTTTAGCATTACTTGCTATTTAGGAAAATGCTAGGACCACAATTTTTGCCGCAACTTGCTCACATGACAAGTCGTGAGTGGAGGAGTAAAAGTAGTGGGTCCACAACTCCACCTCTCATGACTTGCCACGTGAACAAGTTGTGATCCTAATATTACTTTGCTATTTAAAGGTGAACTCCTTGATTCATGTATCTTGAATTCTTAAGCATCTTCCAAGAAGTATTGCTATATATATAAAAGGTTATATTCAATGCATAAACTCTTATTTTTGCAAGGTTTGGGAGAGGTTATGGTAGGTAATCTTTTCTTTTTCTTTTTTTTTGAGAGAGACTAATTACCTAACTTCAACTTATCATTTTTGGTGAAAGGCAAACAAAGATATGATTTTTTGAAGTAAGACTAATAAGAACAGCTGAGGAGCAGAAAGTTCAGATTCCTAGGGTGAAAAAGTTCATGAAGGGGAAGATATGTGTGTCTGTAGATATGACACAAATTCTAAGCAATATTTTGGTTCATCATCTTAGTGGGACCATCATCCTTATGGTTCACCATCTTAGTGGGACCATCATCCTTACTGCTACAAAAAAATAGTGACTAGTCGTAGCAGCAATAATACACCTATTAAGCCAAGTTATGTGCCTCATTGTTTGCTTCTGTACTTTCATAGAAACATCCCAAATAAGATAATGCATGAATATAAATGATAATCTCTTTTTTGGATTTTATAATGTCGGAGAAATTTTGGTGGGATCTCCTCCCAAAGCAGGCAATTGGGGAAGACTAAATAATAACTTTTGGTGGGGTCTCCAGCCAAAGCAGGCAATTGGGGGAAGACTAAATAATATATAGCATAGGCATTTGTATATATATATATATAACTGACAACAGAAGTAAGGCAAACGACGATTAGGATTTTAAAGTAAGAATAAGAATGGCTGAGGAGCAGAAAGTTCAGATTCCTAGGGTGAAACTTGGAACTCATGGATTTGAGGTACCTTCTCTCTCGGGTTTTTTTTTTTTTTTAATTAAAGTTTTTCTCTTGCATATGGTTGAATTGAATACCACCACTATAGATTTTTCCCATGCCTAGATTAATTGAAATTTCAAATTAAAAGCTTTTAATTGAGAAAATTAATGATTTTTCATGGTTGTGCTTGATAAGCACATGTTTGTGTAATATAGAATTTTGATACTTTACAAGCCTTGAGCCCCTCAAAGAAATCTCACTGAAAATATAGCAATGGCTATTCTGCCTAAATAATTGAAATTTAACTTGAATGTAAAGTTATGTAATTTGCCATAGCTAGAAGATCCTCTTTCTTATCTGGGAACATAAAATTGAAGGTTATGACCAAATGAAAATCAAAACTGATTTAGGAGTGAATTGGTATTACTGATAAGCAATTTTTCAGAAGCTTTAGGTCTAATTTGTGGCAGGTGTACTGAACTAAAACTCTACAAGTCACTAATGCACAATTGGTATTGCTAGTATATCTATCCAATCTAAATAAGGACCCTTTTGCACATAGGTGCGTGCAAAAACAATATTGATTATGAAGATTAACAGGGCAGTTTTATTCTAATGGTTCTCATAAATGAAGCAGTATGATATTTGATTATCTTTATATATACCCCTCTCTCTACATAATGATTTTCCTACTTAACAAATGATATTAGCTACACTAGATATTGTCTCTTGAAAACCAAGACAACTGCTGTGACAATAGCATGCTCAAATGTAGCCATAGTGCATAGATCCTAGTATCCCATGAACAGAGTCAGAATATGTACTTGGAGTTAATGTAAGCCTTAGGTGAATCCCTTACCAAATGTTGTTTGAGTTACAAGACAGTTTGATCCCCTTATTTGTTTTCCATTATGGCCTTAACCACTATCCTTAACTTCAAGTTCCCCACTTATTGAGAATCTTGAAAAGAAAAACCAGGAATATTTTGATAGATGGCAGAATAGAACAATGCATACTCATTAAATCATCAGTTCATGTCATCACCTAAATCTCATGTCATGTTTATGATTTATAGTATGATGCATGAGAATATGTGATTATTTTGTAAGGAAATATAAATAATATATAATTTATTTTTTTAAATATGCGTAAAATCTTATATTAGGATTAGTCAACTGTAACAAAAGTATTTCTCTCTCTCTCTTTTTTTTTTTTTTTTTTTTTAATTTTTCATTTTGATGTATTAAACTACTAATTGCTGAATGCTCCTTTTTTTTAGAACCCTCTACCAAACCAACCAACTAAGAGCAAGGAATTTTTTTTAAACTAAAATAAACATTGCTTTCTTTTTTTAATAATGAAATTTTGTGTTCTTTATAAATAAAAAAATCTTGCCTTTCCTTGTCCGACTGCCAGCGATTGAGAGAAAGATTTATCCTAGTAAATGCAACCCATATGATCATAAAGAAAGGCTTGCCTATACGTCTTTCTAGCGTACGCGCGGTTCCTTTCGATTGGAGCCTGTCGCTACCTGGATCAATCAGCCTATTCTAGTTCGCCTTGTGTCATCCGATTTGAGGGAATGAATTGGATCGTGAACTCTTTCAGACCCTGGCCTTTGATCTTTCGCTAGGAGCGAGGTTGTCCTTAGAAAGAATGGTTTTTGTATATGTACACACACATGTATATTTTACTTTCTTTTTATATTAAAATTTTCATCTGCTCATATTATTAGCCAATTCGCTAGTGATAGAATATAACGAGGATTAGGTTTTTCTAATCATTTAGTTAGAAAGGAAAGAGAAAAATAGAGTCTTCCCATCATTCAAAAAACTTCAACTTGTAACCACTATTTTAATGTTATCTTTAATACCAAACCAATTTATCTCACCACTATTTTAATGTTATCTTTAATACCAAACCAATTTATCTCTTTGAAGTATACAAAATATGATCATGATCTCTCTTTTTGAATACATTTCTTATCTCAATACGTTCGTAAATATATGCTAAATCAAAACATACTCATTCCATATGAAGAAACTTTGCAAAAAAACAAAATGTCATATCAATCATTGCTTAACAATGATTAAATAAACTGATTAGGAAAATAATTTGATATTGATAATCTATTTTTTTTTCCACATAAATTGCAAATTCGTCCACCCAAAAGATTATCAAACAAACAATTATTAGCAAAATCTCATAATTAAGTGTTATAATAACAACAACAACAACAATAATAATAATACAATTGCAAAAGAAAAAACATGTCACTAATCTGATTATTTTCCTTTGAATAACCTTTGCTTTTGTCTTAATAAGTGGCACTATAGAGTACTTCTAAATCAATTACTAAGAGTAATTTCTCTATGAAAACAAAATTTTTCCACAAAATGATTAAAAAATAAACAAAATAGAGTAAAGTCTCATAAATTAACATCTAAATAGAACCCTAAAAGAATCAAATATAACTTGCAAAACAAGTAATTAATTATTAACCCAATAAAATCAAATCAATGAGATAAAGAAAAAAAAAAGTGTAACTAGGAATTGGAATACCAAAACAACTAAATATGCATAGAAGTCGATACAAATTTTCCAAAAAGAGAAAGAAATGTGATGTGTCAGTTAAATTGACAATAACAAAAAGAACCATTAGTAGAAGAAAAAAAGTGGTTGTAACAACAAAAAATCCACCAAAAGAGAAACAAAATCGAAGAGAGTGAGAGAGAGAGTATGACCTTTTTTGTCATGGACAACTTGGAAGGAATAGGAGAGAGGTGGAAAGGAAGTAATAAGAAATTTATATGAAAATTAAGATAGAAGAAGAATGGTTGAAGTAGGTAAAAGGTTGAATAAAGTGAAATGGTAGATTTTAAGAAGATATAAAGTATAAGAATACAATGGTTGAAGAAGATGAAAGGTTGAATAAAGTGAAAATTGCAAAAATTAAAAACTAAAAAGTAAGAAAAGATGCAAATGATGTGGCACAACAGGAGTTTTGTAAAATTTATTGCAAAGCTTTCATTATTATATATTGAATGTATAGATAAGATGGGAAGTTAATAAACTTCCTTCTTGTCAAGTTATTTTCTGACCTTTGACAGTATTTAACGATTCATCAAATTCACATGGACTCCATCTTGAGAAATAATTAGAGGCCTAGACCATTGCCTATAATCTTTTTGTCTGTTTAGTAATTTTTTCCCCGCATGAGAAAATGTGGGAGGAAAGAGCTTAAAATCCCTGTTTAAATTTCCTTCCACCAAAACAAGAGGTATTTTTCTTCAATAATTACTTATAGTATTATTTGTCCTCTAGGTTTCAAAGTTGGGGTTTGGATGTATGGGGCTTTCAGGAGGCTACAATGATCCTGTCCCTGAAGAGGTTGGCATATCAATCATCAAGCACGCATTCAGTCAAGGAATCACGTTCTTTGATACGTCAGATATTTATGGGCCACATGCTAATGAAGTTTTGGTGGGAAAGGTAAACTTACTTGAAAATGATATCTCAGATGGTTTGTATTCATTTAGACTAGCTTGGATACCTCTGAGTACCTTATTCACTTTGTTCATAATGTACATAACATCAATCTTGGGGTCTACATTGCTTAGATTAGAATTGTGGACTATGGTAAGTGGTGAGCCCTTGAATATAAATATGTGGGCTGGAAGTAATTCATTCTGTCTATGTAACTAAATGAATAATTTTCTGAACAAAATTCCATTTGAAATTTGTTTGTATTTAATGAACAAGGATACCCTTTTCAATAAAGCATAATTGTAATAATTTTGATCTGTGTGGTTATAGAGATTACATAACCTTAGAAAAGCAGGTAACCAGTAAAATGTATCTCGTGATTGATTTGTATTTCTGAAAATCTGATTACACACTTCCTATTGCACACTCCACGCTACCTTTTGAAATCATGTTTTCATTGAAACGATTTCAGTTGAAATTGTGAAATTGTGTTTTAAAAACATGATTTTAGCATGTGACAGTGTGTATTAAAGAGTATGTGACTATCATTACTCTTTGAATTGTTTGTGTATTATTTTAAGAAGATATCGTAGAGCCAGCTTATTTTCAGAAAAGCATTCTCCAACTATAGGAAGGGAGCTGCTTTTTACCCTTTGAAAGAATATAACTTGTTATCTAGAAAGATCAATCTTGTATTTAACAAAATCCTGAATCACAGGAAATGACTTCTGCAGAACTTCTTCCAAATTATAATTTTTTATATTAATTGACTGCCCTAAATACTTTTTTGTTAATTAAGAAAAATAATTTCTTTATGCCAAAGCTTTGATTATAAACATTTGTCACCAAACAATTTCCATGCTTTGGGGTTACAAGGAAGCTAACCTTTTTATTTTCAAAAAGAAAAAAATAAATTGTTTTGTTTAAGTTGATTACTCAAACATAATGTTTTCACTCATGTATCATGCTAATTCTCTTTCGAGAAACAGAAACAGAACCATTTGAATGCGCATCTTTACTGTAACATTGGTTTTCTTAGTTATTGGTGGCTTTTTTTAGTTGGCTTATGAGTAAACAGTATAATTTAAAAAGGCATTTTCAGGCACTGAAGCACTTGCCTCGAGAAAAGATTCAGTTAGCTACAAAATTTGGTATTGTCAAATTTGATCTTAATAATGTTGAAATAAATGGTACCCCTGAATACGTTCGATCCTGTTGTGAGGATAGTCTGAAGCGCCTTGGTTTGGATTACATTGATCTCTATTATCAACACCGGATTGACACAACAGTACCTATAGAGGAGACTGTAAGTGTTACAAAACTTCTTTTTCCCCCTCTTTTATAAATGCATTTTCCATGTGACATCAATATTTATAAGCATAATTTCCTTTACTCCAAATCAGAAATAGTGCTGTATTATTCTTTCACTTTCCTGAAGTTGTAAACTAGGCAATTCATACATGAAAACTTACTTTTTTGGATCATAGATTGGGGAACTTAAGAAGCTGGTGGAAGAAGGAAAAGTAAAGTATATTGGATTGTCTGAAGCTAGTGCAGACACAATACGAAGGGCACATGCAGTTCATCCCATCACGGCTGTACAAATGGAGTGGTCCCTCTGGACTCGCGAAATTGAGGAAGAAATAGTTCCACTTTGCAGGTAACTTCATATTCTCTTAAAAACTATTGGGTGTTCCATTCAAAATGACTGGCCCCCAAGGTAAGGGAAGGGGATGAGGAAGATTTAAATAAGTGACCTCCACTGCATAAGGCATATTTCTCAATGCATGGTTCCGGCCTGAGGAGCCACTTGGGGTTATTTGCATTTATCTTTTACTATACTGCTGTCACAATATGTTTGAACTCCACATTATGGACTGAAAAGTGTCCTTTTGATATGCCAAAATGTACAGGGAGCTTGGAATTGGAATAGTACCATACAGCCCTCTTGGTCATGGATTCTTTGGTGGCAAAGCAGTTATAGAAAGTGTATCTGCAAACAGTTTTCTGGTATGTAGCACATATTTGTCTTGACTTTTTCTGTGCGTTTAAATTATGGAAAAAAAAAATACTGACGAAGAATCAATTCTAGATATTTAATTAATCAATTTCATGTTCAATTTAAATCATGGATAATCAAGCATGAAATAAACAACACAAGAAAAAATTACACACACAGACAAGGAATTTTTCATGAAGTGAAACCCAATTGGGAAAAAGACTCTGGGCCAAAGTCCAACCCATCAAATCCACGATGAAGACTGTTATGGTATAGACTATACTTGCTACACTTTCTGAACAAGTAAACCGTACTTGAGCTCCCCACTTTTGCTTGCAACTGCAGACTCTTGTCCTGTGTCTTTACAGTTTTTTGATGCAGCAAGTCAATATGCTGACCGCCAAACAAGTCTCTTGGTTACTACTAGGTTCATAGTGTGTCAGTTGGCTAACAAAAGTTAAGTCTTGCATGTGTTTTGAAGTTTAAGACTCAAACCCAAAACAAGTCAAAAAAGAAGAAACATTTTGGAATCTCAACACATAGCTCGACACCTATAAATTGATCAAGAAAAGCTTGACATGTCTCGAGGCTCTTGACATCTATAGATTAATTGAGAATCATGGATCCAGATTCTCAATCTAGACCATCAATTCATCCAATCTGAAGTTTTATGTGCCCTACTTGCTAGAGTATAAAGGGACTAATATATGACGACTTAAATAAGTTTTGAGAGCTGTGTTTTTATATGCTTTCATGACCGAGTTCTCACTACCATTAACCAAAGAAGATCTCCAGACCAGTGATAATGCTAAAGTTACTGCATAACACAGACTAGTTGTGGAAACCTTCTAGAGGGTTCTTGAAGTCATAAACAGAGTGCTCATATGAATAGAATCTGCCATAGAAAAGTTCAAGAAGTTGGAGTTGCGTGCAGTCACGTTAGTAAATACAGTAGAGGTAGCTTCAGAATTAGAGTTAATTTTATTGTACAAACTTATATTCTATGAGTGGATTTGTTTTCTTGAGGAGCGGTGGTAAACCCCTGGAGAGTTTTCTTGTTAGGGTTTTCTCTTTGTAATCATATTGCTTGTGTTCTTTATTTTCTAAAGGTATTTATTTTGGAATATTGGTTTGTGGATTGAGTTAACCAAATCTGAATTGGAAAGCATAATTTGTAAATTAATTGAATCCATCATAAAATTGGTTAATTGATTGCAATAAGGGTCTGGATTCCTAACAGTTAGTTCAAGGCTTCTTGAAGATTTTGGTTAGTCTTTGTGGTTTTAATGAATGCTCCAACAACACAGGTGGTTTTCTGATCTTGGTAGTGTGAATCCTCTCAAAATTAGGCAATGGGAGAGGGTGAAAGATCTTTTGCACTTGGAATAGTTTTTCTCAAGGATTTATTGGCCATCTTCCTCCTTTGAAATCACTCCTTTAAAATCAGGGTTTAATTTTTGACTTTATTTGTCAAGGGTTTGAGGAGTGATTGGCCCCAAAAATTGCCGTAAAAGCCTAAGTTGGTTCTTTCTTTAACAAGTTCTCTCGACTGAATGTTGAACGAAAGACTGTCAAAACTTTCTGTCCATGCTTCTGAATTTCTTCATATATTCGCCCGACCGAATATAAGCCCGCTCAACCAAATTTTACAGATGTGCACAGTGAACACAATCTTCCGTCTTCATCCTCAATTACGCCGAATTAAAAATTAAAATTCTTGAACAATTACAAGGAAACTTTGTGATTTAATCAGCCAACACTAAAATACCTAACAAGACATACAAACAATTTTTAGTGGGCTTGTTGCAAATTTATTATTATTATTTCTTGTTGCTTGTGAGATTAAGCTTGGGACTAATGTGTAACCTTTCCTTTCATCAGAACATACATCCTAGATTTCAAGCAGAGAGCTTAGAGCAAAACAAGACCATTTATTTTCAAATAGGAAAGTTGGCTGAAAAGCATGGATGCAGCCCTGCACAACTTGCACTTGGATGGATTCTTCATCAAGGAGATGATGTGGCACCTATCCCTGGTAAGTGACTCCTTTTTAATGTTCATACACCTTCAGTTTCAAGTGTTCATCTTTTACCAGCAGCCTTTCAACTTTAATGGACAGAAGAATAGCTTGGATAAATCAGGGGAAGAGATAAAGTGGCATGTTTTTCCACTGAGGCTGCTCTAAATCCACCATCAGTCAATCACTATAAAATCTGAAATACCTCCTTCATTATCAAGAAAAATGGACTAGAGTACTGTACCTACTTTTGATGTTATGAATGAACAAAACCCCACTTTCCTTTGTGACTTGCCAATTCACAACTAGTATGACACAATCATGGCATGTTCAGCAACTGTATTTAGGTAGAAAATTTTTCAGTCTTATGACTTCTTGAAATTTGATGGTAATCTCAAATTTCCATCAGTTTTTCTTGCCCAATTCACCAGCATCTTTGCAGCACACAAAGTTATGTGGCTCATTTGAAGAGTAATCAAATCTTATGTTTAGCCACATACTTCTTATGTAGGCTGTAGCTCAAACAATCTGGTCCCAAAGATGGACTAATACAACTCAAGTAAACTCAACTACGCCTGGTGTTCATAACAAAAACTAAAGTCATAATTACGATTTTTCTTGAATTATGTCCGTATATTATCTTGATTAATTCTCACATAATTCCTGAATTTTTGAATTTATCATTTTTGAATCTTGTAATATTTCCTCTCTAAAAATTTAACAATTGCCCCCTCACTCTTTTTTTTTGGGGGGGGGGGGGGGGGGGTGGCAGGGAGGGGGTATCTTTCGGTCCGAAGATAACAACACCGTAGTAGTAGTACTGTGTATATCACAACTTGCACTAATTTTTTTAAAAGGGTCTTGAACTAAGATTTATTGCTTATAGCTGATTTTTTTTTAACATTTCTCATGGATTTGTAGGGACTACAAAAATTAAAAATCTTGATGCCAATATCGGTTCCTTTAGAGTGAAGCTCACCAAAGAAGATTTGAAAGAGATTTCTGATGTAATAACCATCAACGAGGTGGCTGGGCATAGAACAACTGACGCTTTTATTCACTGCTCATGGAAGTTTGCAAATACACCAGAAAAAGAAAGTAAGTTAGCATAATAAGCTATGTGCACAATGGGAAGCGCATGTCTCATGGAAAGAAATAAAATCATGAGGCCACATAAAGCTACTTCAAATTGTGAAAGACGAAGATGATCAGCTACCAAAGAACAGTCCAAACTATGTTTGAGATATTGTTACTTACTGTCAAGACTATGATGAATGGTGTAATATTGAATTCACAGAACAGTGATGCTGCTTGTTTTGTGTGTTACGATAATTATGATTCTGGTTACTCTGTTGTTTTAAGAATTTTGTCTATTTTCTTCCATTTTAGGCACTTACAGGTATGGTGATTGCAAATTTCTTACAAATATTTGCTTCTTATCAACATCTTTACTCAATTGAGCTGAAGTGAAATGTGAGAGAAGTGTATCTTACCGTAGCTTCTTAAGCTTTGGCCAATGCTGCTTATTCTTAGTTTGAGGCCAACATTTTGGGTACAGAAATAAAGAAATACGGAACAATAAGAAGCTTTCTTTCATACATACATACATATATATATATGGGTTTTTTTAGGAAATTCTTATTGGAAAAACGAAAAAGTGATTAACTTTTTTTATGGTCTTTTCAATTTCCTATAAAAACTTTTTTAAAATGGATGATTACTGTATGTCCTAAGGGCACATTAACTGCACCCTATATATATATATGCTTATGTACTTATGTGCTAAAGAGATGCTAGATTTAAAAATTTTGAAACTAGTATTCTTGGCTGATTCAATCATCCATGTTCAATGGTCCTATTTACTTCAATTGTTATCCTGATTTAACTCTTGCTATTGATGATCCTAATATTCTTAAAGCATTAACTTTGAATATTTTGACATCTGGTTATGATATGGAAGATGGTAGTAATCCTCTTGCTATCATTTATCGTATTTATTATAGATTGTTGAAAACCAAACTAAACCCACATGCTAAGTTAAAAAATGCTGGTGATAATACTTTGCTGATCCAATGCTCCACACCTAATGCTAAGGTTACCCTTCCAAAAATGATTCGTTGGAAAGACATCACTCTTCCTAATGAATGGAAAGACATCACTCTACCCATGGGTGTCCTTGTTTGAAGGACCATATATTATGGAAAAATCGTGGAAGATAGGGTCTCTCAATCATCATTTCCATTAATGTAAGCACTTTGATCTATCATGGACTAGGTTTTCTTCCTTTCTTCTCTTTTTCTTTTTCTATATATATTTTTTCATTGAAGACTCAAAAACAATCAGTGATTTACAAAAGAACCCTTATGACTCGTGAGTCATCCACTAACCACTAAATGGGAAGCAACCTATCTTAATGCTCTTCCCAATTTGTCATTCCATTTCTTGAGTCATATTGACAACCCCGGTCGATACATAATTTGTGAACAAGCGATAGTCCAAGAGCCAATTCCTCCAAATTTTCATCACATCTTTCATTCTCCTCATCCTTTCAGATCTGCTCAACCATCTGCTAAGCAATCCTAATGGCTCTTCTGAAAAGCAAAGGAGCTTCATCTTCCTCTTTCACCCACCAATCCAAGGACTTTGATGTCTTCTTGAGTTTTAGAGGTGAAGATACCCGTTATGGTTTTACATGCCATTTGTATCGTGCTTTGGTTCAAAATGGTGTTAATACCTTCATAGATGATAAGCTTCGATTGGGAGAAGAAATTTCAATGGAACTTCTCAAAACCATTAAAAAGAAAAATTCAGAAGTCAGAGTAGGAGTGGATACTTGGACTGAAATTTAGGGCTAGGTATTCCACTCATAAAGCCATTAAACTGTTAAATTTGGTACAATTTCAAAGTCGTTTGGGAGTTCAACAATTTTTTAAAGATTAAAAATCTTGATGATAACATTGGTTCCCTAAGAGTGAACCTCGGTAGAGAAGATGTGAAGGAGATTTCTGATGTAAATCAATGAGGTTTCAGGGGATAGAATAAGTGATAATTTTACTCGCTGCTCATGGAAGTTTGCAAATACACCATCAAGGGACAGCAAAGTAGCTTAAAAGTCTTTATTTGGTATGAGGTGTTTGTTTCGTGCAAATTTTATGGTGAAAGATGATGCTGATCAGCTACTAAAGTACAGTCCAACCTATGCTCAAGACAGTTTTCATTGAGATGAATAACAAAGTACTGAATTTTTAGAATGGTAATGTTGTATGTGCTAGTATGATTATGATGTTGTTCTCTGTATTTGAAGTACTGTCCTCCATTTTAGGCACAATCAAATGTGTTGATGACCAATATCTTAGAGATGTTTTACAAATTTGGTTACCTCTCTTTATTCAATGGAGCCACAGTGAGAGTCATGAATCGTAGTATAGTTTCACAAACTTCAGCCAATGCTGCCTAGTTTTACTGTGATGACAAGTTTTTTTCAGTAAAGGAGCCTGCTAGAAAAAGCCTCAGCATCAGCTAAAACATCTACAGGATTCTAACTCAAACAAAAGACTATGAATGCATGAAGGGTTAAAAGCTATGTAAAGATCTTCAAGACATGAATGTTCTTCTGAGCTTCGCTCAAGCAATCATTAAAGTCAGGCAGAAAGTTCGCAAGACTCTTGCTTGAACTGGACAATAGAAACTTGAATTCAATAATTTAATAAACTGCTAGACAAATTAGATCTAAGAAAGATTGTATCTCCAACGCATTTGTCTCATTCCCTTCAAGGATAATTTTTAATGTTGGGAGAACTTCCACCAAGCAGAACAGCTCAAGTGGGAAACATTACATAAAGTTTATCAATGGGGACATGTACTACTTTAACATAAGCAACAAAAACAAAGCGTTGAAGATGCTGCATGATGTCATATTTAAAGACGAAAGAAACAAATAAAATGGCCTTATAAAAAATATAGTGACAACGTGACATAATCAATGATGACAGAAAGTTTGGACTGGAGGACCAATTTTGTGGTCTGAAGTTCATTTTTGTTGTTTTTTAATGGCATGAAGTTCTTTAAAGCTCGACTCTATGTTTCAAGAAGTTTGATTTTTAAATCGGAGGGTTCCAGCCGGGGCTGAAAATTAGCTTGCCATTTAAAGGTCAACTCCTTGAGTTTATTAAAAAAAAAATAAAAAAATAAAAAGGTGAACTCCTTGATGAATGTATCTTTGAATTCTTTAGCATTACTCTGCTAATATAGCAAAGTTGTGACAAAAGTTGTGGTCCAAACATTATTCTGTTATTTAAGTGTAAGTCTAGTCACTAGTGTCACAAACTTTTCTACAACTTTGCCACAACTTTGCTATGTGGCAACTCATGTGTGATGAAATCATGGACCCATTCATGAGTTGCCACTTACAAAGTTGTGGCAAAGCTATGGAAAAGTTTGTGGTACTAAACTTACTCGCTATTTAAAGGTGAATTCCATGATTCATGTGTCTTAAATTCTTTAGCATCTTCCAAAGAAGTATTGCTATATATATATATATATATATATATATAAGGTCATATTCAATGTATAAAACTCTCATTTTTGCAGGATTTGAGAGAGGTCATGGTAGGCAATCTTTTCCCTTTTTTTTTTATTTTTTTTAGAGACTAATTCCGGAACTCAAACTTGTCATTTTTGTGAAAGGTAAACAAAAGATTTTTTGAATTAAGACTAAGAAAAGCTGAGGAGCAGAAAGTTCAGATTCCTAGGGTGGAAAAGTTCACGTAGGGGAAGAAGATATGTGTGTCTATAGATATGACAAATTCTAGGTAATATTGTGGTTCACCATCTTAGTGGGACCAACATCCTTGCTGCTACAAAAAAATAGTGACTAGTGGTAGCAGCAATAATGCTCTTGTTAAATGTGCCTCATTGTTTGCTTCTGTACTTCAATAGAAACATCCCAAATAAGATAATGCATGAATTTAAATGATAATCCCTAGGGTCATTCATGGGCTATTGGAAATTTGACTCAATTCTCTTTTTCGGATTTTACAATGTAGGAGAACTTTTGGTGGGGTCTCCACCCAAAACAGGCAATTGGAGGAAGACTAAATAATATATAGCATAGGCATGTATATATGTGTGTGTATATACATATATACACATATATAACTGACAACAGAAGTAAGGCAAACAAAGATTAGGATTTTAAAGTAAGAATAAGAATGGCTGAGGAGCAGAAAGTTCAGATTCCTAGGGTGAAACTTGGAACTCAAGGATTTGAGGTACCCTCTCTCTTGGGTTTTGATTTTTTTAATTAAATTTTTTCTCTTGCATATGGTTGACTTGAATACCAAATTACATTCCACCACTATAGATTTTTCCCATGCCTAGATTAATTGAAATTTCAAATTACAAGCTTTTAATTGAGAAAATTAATGATTTTTCAAGGTTGTGCTTGATAAGCCCATGTTCGTGAAACATAGAATTTTGATACTTTACAGCCCTTGAGCCCCTCAAAGAAATCTCACTGAAAAGATAGCAATGGCTATTCTGCCTGAATAGCTGAAATTTAACTTGAATGTAAAGTAATGTAATTTTCCATAGCTAGAAGATCCTATTCCTTATCTGGGAACATAAAATTGAAGCTTATGACCAAATGAAAATTAAAATTGATTTATGAGTGAATTGGTATTACTGATAAGCAACCTTTCAGAAGCTTTAGGTCTAATTTGTGGCAGGTGTACTGAACTAAAATTCTACGAGTCACTAATGCACAATTGGTATTGCTAGTATCTCTATCCAAATTAAATAAGGACCCTTTTGTACATAGGTGTGTGCAGTAACAATATTGATTATGAAGATTAACAGGGCAGTTTGATTCTAATGGTTATCATAAATGAAGCAGTATGATATTTAATTATTTTTATATTCACCCCTCTCTTTACATAATGATTTTCCTACTTTAACAAATTATATTAGCTACACTAGATATTGTCTCTTGAAAACCAAGACAACTGAGCATGCTCAAATGTAGCCATAGTGCATAGATCTTAGTAACCCATGAACAGAGTCATAATATGTACATAAAGCTAATATAAGTCTTAAGTAAATCCCTTACCAAATGTTGTTTGAGTTATAAGACAGTTTAATCCCCTTACTTGTTTTCGATTTTGGCCTTAACCACTATCCTTAACTTCAAGTTCCCCACTTACTGAGAATCTTGAAAGAAAAACCAGGAAAATTTTGATAGATGGCAGAAGAGAATAATGCATACTTATTAAATCATCAGTTCATGTCATCACCTAAATCTCATGTCATGTTTATGATTTATAGTATGATGCATGAGAATATGCGATTATTTTGTAATGAAATATAAATAATATATATTTTATATTTCAAAATATGCCTAAAATCTTATATTAGGATTAGTTATATGTAACAAAGTATTTTTCTCATTTTTTTTTTTTTCATTTTGATGTATTAAACTACTAATTACTAAATGCTCTTTTTTTTATATAACCCTCTACCAAACCAACCAAGGGCAAGAATTTTTTTAACTAAAATAAACATTGCTTTCTTTTGTTAATAATGAAATTTTTGTATTCCTTATAAAGTAAAATACACACATATATATATACACACATGTATATTTTACTTTTTTTTATATTAAAATTTTCATCTACTCATATTATGAGCCAATTCGCTAATGATAGAATATAATGGGGATAAAGTTTTTCCAATCATTATAGTTAGAAAGGAAAGAGAAAAATAGAATCTTCCCAGTTCCTACCATTCAAATAACTTCAACTTGTAATCCTCTATTTTAATGTTATCTTTAATCTCAAATCAATTTGTCTCTTTGAAGTACACAAAGTACGATCATGATCTCTCTTTTTCATTACATTTCTTATCTCAATATATTCATAAATATATGCTGAATCAAAACATTCTCATTCCATATAAAGAAGCTTTGCAAACAAACAAAATGTCATATCAATCGTTGCTCAACAATGATTAACTATACTGATTAGGAAAATAATTTGATATTGATAATCTATTTTTTCACCACATAAATTGCAAATTCTTCCACCCAAAAAAGATTATCAAACAAACAATTATTAGCAAAATCTCATTATTAAGTTTCTATAGGTATCATTATAACAACAACAACAACAATAATAATAATACAATTGCAAAAGCTAAAACATGTCGCTAATTCAACTATTTTTCTTTGACTATCCTTTGCTTTTGTCTTGATAAGTGACACTATAGAATACTTCTAATTCAACTATTGAGAGTACTTTTTCTACAAAATCAAAAAAAAATTCCACACAAAATGATTAAAAAATAAACGAAACAGAGTAAATTCTCATAGTTTAACATCTAAACAAAACCCTGAAAAAATCAAATATAACTTGCAAAACAACTAACTAATTATTAATCCAAATCAAATCAAATCAACAAGATAAAGAAAAAAAAAGTGTGACTGGGAATTGGAATACCAAAACACCTAAATATGCATAGAAGCCGATTCAAATTTTCCCAAAACGAGAAAGAAATGTGATGTGACAATGAAATTAACAATAACAAAAAGAACCACTAGTAGAAGAAAAAAAAGTGGTTGTAACAACAAAAAATCCACCAAAAGAGAAACAAAATCAAAGAGAGAGAGAGTATGACCTTTTTTGTCGTGGGCAACTTGGAAGGAATAGAAGAGAGGTGGAAAGAAAGCAATAAGAAATTTATATGAAAATTAAGGTAGAAGAAGAAGAGTTGGAAGTAGATAAAAGGTTGAACAAAGTGAAACGGTAGAATTTAAGAAGATATAAAGGAGAAAATTAAAAAATCCATATAGGGAATCGAATGAAAATTTTAAGAAGACAATGATTAGAGGAGATGAAAGATTGCACTAAGAATACAATGATTGAAGAAAATGAAAGGTTGATTAAAGTGAAAATCGCAAAAAAATAAAAAGTAAGAAAAGATGCAAATGATGTGGCACAACAGGAGTTTTGTAAAATTGATCGCAAAGCTTTCATTATTATATTTTGTATAGATAAGATAGGAAGTTAATAAACTTCCTTCTTGTCAAGTTATTTTTTGACCTTTGACAGTATTTAATGATTCATCAAATTCGCATGGACTCCATCTTGAGAGATAATCAAAGGCCTAGACCTTTGCCTATAATCCTAGGTCCCTTTTTGTCTGTTTAGTAATTTTTTCTCCGCATGACAAAATGTGGGAGGAAAGAGCTTAAAATCCTTGTTTGAATTTCCTTCCACCAAACAAGAGGTATTTTTCATCAATAATCACTTATAAGTTACAGTATTATTTGTCCTCTAGGTTTCAAAGTTGGGGTTGGATGTATGGGGCTTTCAGGAGGCTACAATGATCCTGTCCCTGAAGAGGTTGGCATATCAATCATCAAGCATGCATTCAGTCAAGGAATCACATTCTTTGATACGTCAGATATTTATGGGCCACATGCTAATGAAGTTTTGGTAGGAAAGGTAAATTTACTTGAAAATGATATCTCAGATGGTTTGTATTCATTTAGACTAGCTCAGATACCTCTGAGTACCTTTTTTAGTTTGTTTATAATGTACATAACATCAATCTTGGGGTCTACATTGCTAAGATTAGGATTGTGGACTATTGTAAGTGGTGAGCCCTTGAATATAAAGTTGTGGACTGGAAGTAATTCATTCTGTCTATGTAACTAAATGAATAATTTTTTGAACAAAATGCCATTTGAAATTTGTTTGTATTTAATGAACAAGGATACCCTTTTCAACAAAGCATAATTGTAATGATTTTGATCTGTGTGGTTGTAGAGATTACATAACCTTGGAAACGCAGGTAACCAGTAAAATGTATCTTGTGATTGATTTCTATTTCAGAAAATCTTATTACATACTCCCTATTGCACACTCCGTAGACACTGCTTTTTGAAATTGTGTTTTCATTGGCAAGATTTCAGTTAAAATTGTGTTTTAAAAACACGATTTTAGCACATGTGGCAATATGTATACGGTGAATATATATTAAGGAGTGTGTGACTATCATTATTATTTGTATTTATTGTGTATTATTTGAAGAAAATATCGTAGAGCCAACTTATTTTCAGAAAAGCATTCTCCAACTCTAGGAAGGGAGCCACTTTTTACCCTTTGAAAGAATATAACTTGTTATATAGAAAGATCAATCTTGTATTTAACAAAATCCTGAATCACAGGAAATGAATTCTGAAGAACTTCTTCCAAATTATAATTTTTGATATTAATTGACTGTCCTAAATACTTTTTTGTTAATTAAGAAAAATAATTTCTTTATGCCAAAGCTTTGATCATAATTTGTCACCAAACAATTTCCATGCTTTGGGTTTTTAAGGAAGCTAACCTTTTTATTTGCAAAAAGAAGAAAATAATTTGTTCTGTTTAAGATTATTAATCAAACATAATGTTTTCACTCATGTATCATGCTATTTCTCTTTTGAGAAACAGAAACAGAACCATTTGAATGCGCATCTTTACTGTAACATTGGTTTTCTTAGTTGTTGGTGGCTTTTTTAGTTGGCTTATGAGCAAACAGTATAATTCAAAAAGGCATTTTCAGGCACTGAAGCACTTGCCTCGAGAAAAGATTCAGTTAGCTACAAAATTTGGTATTGTCAAAATGGATCTTAATAATGTTGTAATAAATGGTACCCCTGAATACGTTCGATCCTGTTGTGAGGATAGTCTGAAGCGCCTTGGTTTGGAATACATTGATCTCTATTATCAGCACCGGCTTGACACAACAGTACCTATAGAGGAGACTGTAAGTGTTACAATACTCTTTTCCCCCTTTTTAAAGTGCAGTTTCCATGTGACATCAATTTTTGTAAGCAGAACTTCCTTTACTCCAGCTCAGAAGCAGTGCTGTAATATTCTTTCACTTTCCTGAAGTTGTAAACTAGGCAATTCATACATGAAAACTTAAATTTTTGGATCGTAGATTGGGGAACTTAAGAAGCTGGTGGAAGAAGGAAAAGTAAAGTATATTGGATTGTCTGAAGCTAGTGCAGACACGATATGAAGGGCACATGCAGTTCATCCCATCACAGCTGTACAAATGGAGTGGTCCCTTTGGACTCACGAAATTGAGGAAGAAATAGTTCCACTTTGCAGGTAACTTCATATTCTCTTAAAAACTATTGGGTGTTCCATTCAGAATGACTCACCCCCAAGGTAAGGGAAGGGGAGATGAGGAAAATTTAAATAAGTGACCTCCACTTCATAAGGCATATTTCTCAATGCATGGTTCCAGCCTGAGGAGCCACTTGGGGTTATTTGCATTTATCTTTTACTATACTGCTGTCACAATATGTTTGAACTCCACATTATGGACTGAAAAGTGTCCTTTGGATATGCCAAAATGTACAGGGAGCTTGGAATTGGAATAGTACCATACAGCCCTCTTGGTCATGGATTCTTTGGTGGCAAAGCAGTTATAGAAAGTGTACCTGCAAACAGTTATCTGGTATGTAGCACATAGTTGTCTTGACTTTTTCTGTGCGTACAAGTTATGGAAAAAAAACACTGTTTGAAACTCAAAGTCAGCTTACTAATATAATTCAATTCTAGATATTTAATTAATCAATTTCACACAAAATTTAAATCATGGATAATCAAGCATGAAATAAACAACACAAGAAAAAATTACACACACAAATGAGGAATTTTTCATGAAGTGAAACCCAATTGGGAAAATCACTCCGGGCCAAAGTCCAACATATCAAATTCACTATGAAGACTGTTATGGTATAGACTGCACTTAGTACACTTTCTGAACAAGTAAACTATACTCGAGCTCCCCACTTTTGCTTGCAACTGCAAACTCTTGCCCTATGTCTTCACAGTCTTTTGATGCAGCAAGTCAATATGCTGACCGCCAAACAAGTCTCTTGGTTACTATTAGGTTCATAGTGTGCCATTGGCTAACAAAAGTTAAGTCTTGTATGTGTTTTGAAGTTTAAGACTCAAACCCAAAACAACTCAAAAAAGAAGAAACATTTTGGAATCTCAACATGTAGCTCGACACCTATCAATTGATCAAGAAAAGCTTGACATGTCTCGACAGCTATTGATTAATTGAGAATCATGGATCCTGATTCTCAATCTACACCATTAATTCATCCAATCTGAAGTTTTTTGTGCCCTACTTGCTAGAGTATAAAAGGACTAATATGGGACGACCTAAATAAGTTTTAAGAGCTGTGTTTTTACATGCCTAGGATTTCATGACCGAGTTCTCACTCACCATTAACTGAAGAAGGTCTCCAGACCAGTGATAATACTATAAGTTACCGCATAACACAGACTTGTTGTGGAAACCTTTTAGAGGGTGGTTCTTCAAGTCATAAACAGAGTGCTCATGTGAATAGAATCTACCATAGAACAGTTTAAGGAGTTGGAATTTCATGCAGTCACGTTAGTAATTACTACTAGAGGTAGCTTCAGAATTAGAGTTAATTCTATTGTACAAACTTCTATTCTATGAATGGATCTGTTTCCTTGAGGAGTGGTGGTAAACCCCTGTAGAGTTTTCTAGTTAGGGTTTTCTCTTCATAATCATATTGCTTGTGTTTATTACTTTCTGCACTTATTTATTTTGGAATATTGGTTTGTGGATTGAGTTAACCAAATCTGAATTGGAAAGTATAATTTGTAAATTAATTGAATCCATAATAAATTAATTGATTGTAACTGGGGTCTGGATTTCTAACAGTCACTTCCAGGCTTCTTGAAGATTTTGGTTAATCTTTGTGGTTTTAATGAATGCTCCAACAACACAGCTGGTGATCTTGTCTTTGGTAGTGTGAATCCTCTCAAAATTTGGCAATCAGAGAGGGTCAAAAATCTTTTGCACTTGGAATAGTTTTTCTAAAGGATTTCTTCGCCATCTTCCTCCTCTGAAATCACTCCTCTAAAATCAGGGTTTAATTTTTGACTTTATTTGTCAAGGGTTTGAGGAGTGATTGGCCCCAAAAATTGCCGTAAAAGCCTAAGTTGGTGCTTTCTTTAACAAGTTCTCTTGACTGAATGTTGAACGAAAGACTGTCAAAACTTTCTGTCCATGCTTCTGAATTTCTTCATATATTCCCGACCGAATGTAAGTCCGCTCAACCAAATTTTACAGATGTGCACAGTGAACACAATCTTCCATCTTCATCCTCAATTACGCCAAATTAAAAAATTAAAATTCTTGAACAATTACAAGGAAACTTTGTGATTTAATCAGCCAACACTAAAATACCTAACAAGACATACAAACAATTTTTAGTGGGCTTGTTGCAAATTTATTATTATTATTTCTTGTTGCTTGTGAGATTAAGCTTGTGACTAGTGTGTAACCTTTCCTTTCATCAGAACATACATCCTAGATTTCAAGCAGAGAGCTTAGAGCAAAACAAGACCATTTATTTTCAAATAGGAAAGTTGGCTGAAAAGCATGGATGCAGCCCTGCACAACTTGCACTTGGATGGATTCTTCATCAAGGAGATGATGTGGCACCTATCCCTGGTAAGTGACTCCTTTTTAATGTTCATTCACCTTCAGTTTCAAGCGTTCATCTTTTACCAGCAGCCTTTCAACTTTAATGGTGAGAAGAATAGCTTGGATAAATCAGGGGAAGAGATGAAGTGGCATGTTTTTCCACTGAGGCTGCTCTAAATCCACCATCAGTCAATCACTATAAAATCTGAAATACCTCCTTCATTATCAAGAAAAATGGATTAGAGTACTGTACCTACTTTTGACGTTATGAATGAACAAAACCCCACTTTCCTTTGTGACTTGCCAATTCACAACTAGTATGACACAATCATGGCATGTTCAGCAACTGCATTTAGGTAGAAAATTTTTCAGTCTTATGACTTCTTGAAATTTGATGGTAATCTCAAATTTCCATCAGTTTTTCTTGCCCAATACACCAGCATCTTTGCAGCATACAAAGTTATGTGGCTCATTTGAAGAGTAATCAAATCTTGTG
The DNA here is from genome assembly GCA_028535165.1 of Quercus tomentella. Classification (NCBI taxonomy): domain Eukaryota; kingdom Viridiplantae; phylum Streptophyta; class Magnoliopsida; order Fagales; family Fagaceae; genus Quercus; species Quercus tomentella. The sequence continues at coordinate 17,820,684 of JAPQVY010000089.1, read as the reverse complement.
TTTAGCCACATACTTCTCATGTAGGCTGTAGCTCAAACAATCTGGTCCCAAAGATGGACTTATACAACTCAAGTAAACTCAACTACGCCTGGTGTTCATAACAGAAACTAAAGTCATAATTACAATTTTTCTTGAATTATGTCCGTATATTATCTTGATGATTCTCACATAATTCTTGAATTTTCGATTGGGGGGGGGGGGGGGGGGGGGTGTGGGGTATCCTTTGGTCCGAAGATAACAACACCTTAGTAGAAGTACTGTGTATATCACAACTTGCACTAATTTTTTAAGTAGGGTCTTGAACTAAGATTTATTGCTTATATCTGATACATTTTTTAACATTTCTCATGGATTTGTAGGGACTACAAAAATTAAAAATCTTGATGCCAATATTGGTTCCTTTAGAGTGAAGCTCACCAAAGAAGATTTGAAGGAGATTTCTGATGTAATAACCATCAACGAGGTGGCAGGGCAAAGAACAATTGACGTTTTGATTCACTGCTCATGGAAGTTTGCTAATACACCAGAAAAAGAAAGTAAGTTAGCATAATAAGCTATGTGCACAATGGGAAGTGCATGTCTCATGGAAAGAAATAAAATCATGAGGCCACATAAAGCTACTTCAAATTGTGAAAGATGAAGATGATCAGCTACCAAAGAACAGTCCAAACTATGTTTGAGATATAATTACTTTCTGTAAAGACTATGATGAATGGTGTAATATTGAATTCACAGAACAGTGATGCTGCTTGTTTTGTGTGTTATGATAATTATGATTCTGGTTACTCTGTTGTTTTAAGAATTTTTCTATTTTCCTCCATTTTGGGCACTTATATATATGGTGATAGCAAATTTCTTACAAATATTTGCTTCTTATCAACATCTTTATTCAATTGAGCTGAAGTGAAAGGTAAGAGAAGTGTATCTTACCATAGCTTCTTAAGCTTTGGCCAATGCTGCTTATTCTTAGTCTGAGGCCAACATTTTGGGTACAGAAATAGAGAATATGGAACCATAAGAAGCTTTCTTTCATATATTTATATATATATATATATATGGGGGTTTTAGGAAATATTTTATGAGAAAGCGAAAAAGTAATTAACTTTTTTGACAAATCGTGGAAGATAGGGTCTCTCAATCATTTCCATTAATGTAAGCACTTTGATCTATCATGGACTAGCTTTTCTTCCTTTCTTATCTCTTTTTCTTTTTCTATATATTTTTTTTCATTGAAGACTCAAAAACAATCAGTGATTTACAAAAGAACCCTTATGACTCATGAGTCATCCACTAACACTAAGTATGCGTTTGGATACCGCTTATTTTGCTGAAAATTGAAAACTGAAAACAATAAAAAAATATATTCCAGTTACTATTCACATGAACAGTGCACTGTTCATTTGCCTTGATGCACTGTTCATGTCCCATAATCAGTGCACCAAGCGCTGGAAAAAAAGAAGCCAGACGCAGACGCTGGGCTCCAAAACGCAAAACAAACACACCCTAAATGGGAACCAACCTATCTTAAAGCTCTTCCCAATTTGTCATTCCATTTCTTGAGTCATATAGACAACCCTGGTCAATACATAATTTGTGAGCAAGCGATAGTCCAAGAGCCAATTCTTCCAAATTTTCATCACATCTTTCATTCTCCTCATCCTTTCAAATCTGCTCAACCATCTGCTAAGCAATCCTTTATGGCTCTTCTGAAAAGCAAAGGAGCTTCATCTTCCTCTTTCACCCACCTATCCAAGGACTTTGATGTCTTCTTGAGTTTTTGAAGTGAAAATACCTGTTATGGTTTTACATGCCATTTGTATTATGCTTTGGTTTAGAATGGTGTTAATACCTTCATGGATGATAACCTTTGATTGGGAGAAGAAATTTCAATAGAACTTCTCAAAACCATTAAAAAGAAAAATTCAAAAGTCAGAGTAGGAGTTGATCCTTGGACTAAAATTTAGGGCTAGGTATTCCACTCATAAAGCCATTAAACTGTTAAATTTGGTACAATTTCAAAGTCGTTTGGGAGTTCAACCATTTTACTAACTGGCCAACTCTATGGGAATGGGTAGAAGCATTTAACTAGGAGTGACTTAAAATATTAGGAATAGATTTTGCTCCCTTCAAAAAAGGAAGAAATGCTAATTTTCTTGGACTATTTTATTTTTTAATTCTCTTAAAATGTAGTTGAATTGGATGGTTGTTATAAGAAAAATGGAGTTCAATTTCCTTGGGGAATTAAGGCCTTAATGCTATGATCACCTGCCTAGACTTCTGCAAAGTAGAGAGCCAATTTCCAATGATTATTTCCCTCCAGGTTGTGTGTGAAATCGACTAGTAGTTATTTTACCATGTTTGTACTTTCAAAAGTACAACCCATTGAAACATAATAATTTTATATCATCAACTTTTTGAAGAAAATTCTATATAATGATCTGTTTCAAGAATTTTTTTTTCTTGTATTTGGCACAGGTTATTGATTTGCAGTTTGCAGGGTAAGAGTATTTGCACTGGCAAGCTATCACTCCTTGAAGTTAGCCTCTGACCGGGATGATGCCTATACAAAGTGACAAATCTTATGCATGGGTCAGTTTTTGCTAGTTGGATGATGCCTATACAAAGTGACAAATCTTATGCATGGGTCAGTCTTTGCTAGTTGGACATGTTTTTATTACATTCCATGTTGAAGATGTTTGCCTTAGAGTTAGCATTGCTATAAGCTAATAGAGAACAGATAATAATTTAAATAAGTCTTACTGCATTTAGTTCCCACTTAATTCATCAGGTAAGAAATGAAATAAATTACAATCACTACCAGATAAATAGCCAAAAAAATTAGATCAGGAAATCAATGTACCAGATCAGTCATTCTTTCTGCAGATCCATGATGGAATATACACACACCAATATTCACTCCATGAATGTCATTGTCTATATCATGAATTGATTGGCTGTATCTTCAATCTGCTGTTGTATGTGATATATTTTGTCAATTCACTATCACCCTAAAGGTACATATTAAATGATAACATGAACAGAAAACTAATGTACCTCGATGCAGGCACCAAAGAACATGATGACAGTCTACCACCATTTGTTTAGTACCATCACAAGAAAATCCATCTTGACTCCTTACATCTTTGAATCGAGTCCACAAACTATTGTAATGACTTTTCAAGGCCTTGTTCCTGTCATTCCATTCTCTCTCTCTCTCTTGTTTTCTTTTTTCTCCTATAAATGGCCTCAATCTGCATAATATCACAGCAATTGTCTTTCATTCTTAGTGCCACCTAAATAACAAAGCCAGAAGAACATTGTGTGTACCTCTGAAGATATCCTCACACGCTGATTTTCCATTCTTGAACAAAATTGATACTGCACAAAACCCACAAATAACTTTACTGAAACACAGATGCCATGCAAGCTGGGTGCAGATAATCAAAGGTCATTAGCATCCAAAAATCTCCTATAATTAGAATATTCTAAAGCCTAAAATTGAACTAGTAGGAATAAGAATGAAGAGCAATTCACATTGATAGTGCAAAAGAACCAGTACAAGCAAAGACAACTACATCTTGGCTTAATGCATGAAACTTCAAGCACATTTTTATTCATATGCACACCTCCCCTGCCTTTCCCATTATGTTACCAACTCAAATTTTTTAGTAAGTATCCATATTGATAAGTTTGAACTAAACCAAATAAGCTCTTCCTTATCACTGACTAGCTAACATGATTGCCAATTGCATGCCCACAAATCAATAACTAAAGCTTCATAACAAGAACATTTGAAAGGGTATTATTAGGAATGACAAAAAGTGGATCCAAGGCAGGACACTTCTAAACTACCTTCAAAAAATTCTTAGTACAAATTTAAATTGGCATAGGAAGAGAAACTACCTTACAACCTAGAACACATGAACCCACGTTCATTTTTTTAATTTGGGAACATCTCAAAGCCTAGAAGTAGATAACTAATATAACTTAACCCAGTTGTATATCTCCAACAGAAGATGATAGGATCATCTTTAAAAAAGTTTGAAACCCCCACTTCCTTTCCCACCTGGAAACATAATTAGAGTGTCTCCAGGATCCCTTTACTTAGACCTACATATTGCGGAAGAAGCCAGTTGGGGATTTGTTAACAAGAACTGAGAATGTCACATTGGAGACACAAGATGAAGTCCATTTTGCCCCATGGACAATTCTGTTAAGCAAATACAAAGAAGCTACCAAATGTTATTCACACAACCCCAACACCCCCCCCCCCCCCCCCCCACAAAAAAAAAAGGCCTGCATTTTTACCTAAAAGAAAAAGGACCCTCACATACTCATCTCACCCACATAATACATTCCAAAACTAGTGTGTATTGAAAAGGAAATGTGAAAAACTGCCATATGACAGGACCTAAGCCTGAATTTGGCACTTGTATGAAATTTTTTATTTTACATCAAGAATATCAACCTGAAACTTGTACAAACTTTTGCACATATTTCCTTGCCATCAAGGGTTACAAACTACAAAATCATATAGAACTTTGTAATATACATGAAACAATAATATTCTCCAACTGAGATCCAAGCTACCTAAATATCAAAGAAAATTCATCTCAACATGAATGCCCTCCTCCCCAACCCTTCCAAATGAAAAAGAAAAAAAAAGAAGGGAATTTCAACTTCAGTAGCAAAATTTGGCCTGCAAAGATAGAAACTTTTACTTCAAAAGTCAACTAGGAGAAGTGTTAGGTTCTAAAGACTTAGGTTTTATGTATTTAGAACTCTAATATGTATTGTTGGCAAACCGTGATCAAAACAATATGTTTAGTAGTGTTTAGTCTTGCTCAAAGTTGTATGTTTGATGTAAAGTTGGAATCGAGCTGATGCAAAAGTTACTATGCATTTCGGCCTGGCTCAATCGATCGAAACTTAGGCTCGATCGATCGAATCTCGGGCAGAATGCGTTTTTCTGCAGATTTCCAACTCAGCCCTAGTTTGTTTAAAACGTTTAGGGTTTTCTAATTTGTCCTAAGTATAAAAGGCAAACTCTAGCCACGTTTTAGTGTTGCTCATATTGCTGTTTGTGTAAATCTCTTGTGAGATTTAGAGGAGCTTTCCTTTACACAAACTTAGGATTTTCAAGGAGGAGATATTATCTACACCTTGATGATCAACTCAGTTGCTGCCATTGAAGCTTAAAGAAACACAAGCGGGTGTGCTTGTATCTGGTGGTGAATCCAAGAAAGAAGGAGTCCGTGGATTCAGAGCTTGCACATGGTTGTGTCAGTAAGTTCTACTGGTGGGTAGCAATAAGAAGTCAAGCGTGGGGGCTTGTAAGTCTTATTGTATGAACTTCGATTCTTTCAAGATAGTGGATTCAGGTTTACCTTGAGGATAGTTAGGTTAAATCCTTCCCAGGTTTTTACCGGTTTAGTTTCCTGGGTGATCATATCATTGTTTTATTTATCTTTCCGCTGCTATACATGATATGATATATTTGTGTTAACCTAGATTTGTTAATTTGACTAAGTAATCACTTGGCTAATTACCTAGGTTAATCTGATTGTGGTTTTAAGGGGTCTAAAAACTAACAAGAAGAACATATAAATGCACATTAAGAAAATATTGGGCAGCAGGTTAGCACAAGAAAAAGGAATATACATCATAAAACAGAATAAAAAATTGTTAGTTCAAAGCCTGCAAAGTTTTAATAGAAAGAAAGGGCCTAGGAATGAGCTCTAAGGCAAGCAAGTGAAGCAGAAAGTGTATTAAGAACACATTCGACCAGTAAACAACTGACCCATGCTTATGATTTTTAACTAAGCAGGAGCATCATTACACGTTTATTTGAATCAAGTTGGAGGCCAACCTCTAGAAGTGACCAGTCACCTGCCCCCATATCCTTTTCGCACAAAGCAACAATCTGGCCATTATATTATGTAAATGCAAGAACATAATTCTTTAAGCAGATTGTGAAATAGTATGACTATATTTGGGCAAGTTGGAAATCTGAAAAAAAAAAAAAAAAAAAAAAAAAAAAACAACAACAAACAACAAACTTATCCACTTCACAAACAACTTGCTAAGGAAAATCAACATTGGAATTACTACGCAAAAGTCTAGGCAAGTGATCATAAGCATGGCATCAAGGACTCAATTGGCCAAGGAAACTGCTGAAGCCACCCCCACCCCCCTTTCTTTAAAAGGAGCAATAAGGAAGAGAGATGGCCTCTTAGTTGGAGCTCCAATGCTGCACATACATTAACTTCAAGCTACTAATCATATTGTGAAAAACCAAAACAATCATACCAAAAATAGAATTAATGCAAATCGATGATGTTTAAGCAATCAATGAAATTAGAATTGGTAAGTTACAAAAAAACATAATGAATTTTTGGAGTTGGAATAATTTTGAAAACTTTTACAATTAAAAGAAATTGAATTCTGTAACAAATTAAATCACTACTTTCCTTAATTCTGCTTTTTCTTTGAATCAATGTCCTTTAGAATTGGAGAATAAGCTTGTTCATTTAGAGAGAGAGGTAGAGAAGTGACAAAGACACCTACAAGAATGAAACAATGCAACTAAAGGAGACATATCTATACTATCCCAAAAAAAAAAAAAAAAAAAAAAAAAAGAGGAGACACATCTTGACATTAAATAATGCAGTTGTAACAGAACAGGGACAACACAAAAGAAAATTATTTCAAAATTTTCATTGTGGTACCTTGGCATATTTCTTCAAATTTTGATTAAGAGGTTCTCATTCTCTTTGTTCTCATTCTCATTTCGAATTGGTTTTGAATTTTTTGCTCACCAAGTGGCATATCCTCTATCTTGGAAACATTGGTGATGCTTAATGCAGCACGACTCCTCTTTTGTGATTTTGGTTCACCAAGTGGCATATTTTTCTTGCTGTTGTTTTTTTTTTATTTTGTGTGCTTTTAGTAATGGCTGACAAGAAGTACTCCGAGTTGAGCACAACGTATGGTACAGTCTGCACAGAATAAAACTTGGACCTTGGCAAAGAAATGGTCTGAGCCGTTGGTGCACAATTCTCTTTGAAATTTGATAGAATTGAGGTTGGACTCCTTCATAGTTGTTGTGGGAATTTTGAGGAGGACATGTGCATTCTACATGGACATCCAACCTTTTAATGATAGGAACAACTTGTCTAGGCTTACTAGTCCAATGAGAGATTTTACATGAAATCTCAACGTGATTTCTATCACCTAGATTCAAGTCTTGAAATAGCAGCTGCAATGAGCTATGAGGTCTATAGTAAAACCAAAGATGAACACACCTAATTGCATCAAAGAGTCTCACTTTGAGCTCTCATTTAGTACCATTGATGGAAATGTTGACATCACAAAGATATTCATAGAGAACATCATCCAGCAATCCAAAAGCAAGACAAAGAGAAATTGTTGGAAATTCTGGACCAATGGAGAATGATATAAAACTTTCAATACTTTGATGGTTGAACCTTTTTGGAACCTTATTTCCTGGTACTACAATTTCATATTCACATCTAGTATCCTCGCCATCAGAATTAACATGCAAGCTTTCAGATTTGAAGTAAACCTTCTTAAATACAATGAACTCAAAGGTGCTGAGAAATGAAAGGAGGTCAATCTGCTAGATGACTGTGGATCCATTGATATGTTGCTTCCCAAACCTAAACATGCTATATCCTGTGGAAGCCCTAACTTTTCTCCAAACTGCATACAATAAGAGAATTTAAGAAACTACAATTTAGCAAACTAGTAATGTACTTGGGAAGGTAACCATAATTGCTTCTTGGAAAATGTTAAGCTTACTAAAAATTTTACTAGAAAATCTTTATAGACTGGAGTGACAATGAATGTGGTTGGTGTCATTTAACAACATATATGTAATGTTTAAATTGCTTTTCTGTGATGCACACCAGTTTGTAAGATGTATACAGTAAAATTGGTAGTATCCCTCGAACTTCTTGTATATCTTAAGGAGAGAGAGAGAGAGAGAGACCTGAATCAATAATTTTCTTGATAATTGTGAATCCAACAAGAAGCAGCTTGACGCATCTACTTTTGTTATACTTTGTGGAAGCCTTGGTATTTTCACAAGCTCAGCACACCCCTTAATACAAAGTGTATGTAATCTATCAAATCTAATAATGCTTTCTGGGAGTGTAGCTACATTGCTTGGATATATATATATACTTGTTTCAAAGAAAGGGTACAGCAAGAAGTCAAAACAAAATCTAATTCTGAAGGAATTGAAAACCCATGAAGACTTAGTTTATTCAACCTCCAAAAACCATCTTTGGACAATCCACCATAAGAATTACATTGTGGTTGTCTATCGGTCCTCACAGCCCTTGGAAATTCAGCACTGCCATATATAGTGAGCTCACAAAGATTTTGCAAGTCATAAATGCTAATTGGAAGATGTACCAATTGGTCTTTAGAACCTAGGAGTAACTACTCAAGCCTAGTGAGATTTCCAAACAATTGAGGCAACTTTGTAATAGCAGTCTTATTCACATCTAAAAACACTAAACTTCCCATTTCTTGTGAAATCTCAGGAAAGTTCTCAAGGCTTGAGCAGTTAAAAGGACAAAGATACAAAAGAGATTTCATCTTGAGCAACCTTGGAAGACTTCTAAGTTTAGCTTATCAAGACATCCAACAGACTCATGAACCTCAACTAAACTTTTACACTGACGAGAAAGCAAACACTTTAGGTTTGGTGTGGCCATTGACAAGTCAGGCAACATCTCAATCTCTTGACAAGAACTGAAATCCATATAAGTCAAGCTTTCGAATTGTAACCTCACAAAAAAAGTAAAATATAAATATAGCTTCAACCAACTTCAAAATTTAGTTTAGAGAAATAATAATTAACAAATACTAATAATAATACCTTGAAAGGCTTGTCCAGCTTGATGTGGCTTTGTGGCATTTTGAGTGCAACGAGTTTTTGAGGATGAAATGTGGTTGGCAAAGAAGAGAAAGGAAATTCACTCCAATCAAGCAACCTTAATCCATTGGGAAGATATTCAATGCCTCCACAAACGTGTACATTACTAATTATAAGCAATCTAAGATTTTTCATCTTTTTAAGAAAGTCTGCTCTTAATTGCACGTTTTCTGGCGAGCATAACATTATGCCTTGAATTTTATCCGACCCCTAATTAGAAAAAGCATTAAGTGAATAATAATACACAAAAGTATAACAAATATTAAATTTTAAACAAAATTGATTGATAAACTTAAATATTCTTCCAAATTTAAAAGAAAAAAATCAATACATCTTCCATGTGATAGGAAAAAAAGAAAAAGAAAAAATGAATCAAAATAACTCATACTGTATTTTCATTTAGTACTTCAAAAACATCTTTAGAACTCCATAGTCTGCTACGTTTTTCAGGCTTTTTTGGTGATTCTTGACGAACAATTTCCCTACCCATTTGTTGTAGCAAGTCATGCATCAACAATTCATTACATTCACCCAAAGTTATGAGGCACTTATCAATAAGTTTTTGAATACCATAATCTGGGCATAAATCACAAGCATCTAGTACATCTACAACATAATGCTTTTAGAGTCCCTTAAAGAAACATGCAATATCAAGGAAAATATCCTGTTCAATTTCGTCCAATCCTTCATAACTTATTTTGAGTATACCTTGAATATTTTTATTAGGAATTCTTTCATATTTATCTAATGCAATTTTCCATTCATGTTTAGTTCTTCCACATAAATCAGCACCCATTACTACTAGGGCTAATGGAAGACCTTTGGCATAATGTATAACTTGATTTACAATTTCTAAATAATCTTCCACGGGTTGTTTTTTTTGGAAAGCATGTTTACTAAAGAGTTCAAAAGCTTCATGTTCATCTAATTCCTTAACCCTGTAGGATGAATGACCTTCTCCAAGAGTAGCTAGCAAGTGTTTGTCTCTTGTTGTTATTATGATTCTACTTCTAGGAGCAAACCAATCACATTTTCCTAATAATTTCTCTATTTGGTCCAATTCATCCACATCATCAAGAATTACAAGAATCCTCTTTTTGTTAAGCCTTCTCTCTATTTCATCGATTCCACGAGATGCATTGGCCATATTCCAATTTGTATCTCCTAGGGTCCCAAAAAGAAGTGTCTTTTGTAGATTGGTTATGCCATCATTTGTTCTTGATTTGTCTCTAATATTCTCTAGAAAGCAACTTCGTTCAAATTGATTAAAAATTCTATTATAAGTAGCTTTTGCTATTGTTGTCTTACCGGCTCCACCAGGGCCATATATTCCTACCACGTGTACTCCATCTGACTCAATCTCTAAAAGTAATTCTATGGCCTTTACCCAAGGATTTATTCCAACTGGATATTTAGCAACATATAGTGGTGTGTCCCTTAATATGGCACTCGAGATCTCTTCAATAATTCCTTCAATAAATTTGAATTCAGGATAGCTGCCAATTAACAAGAATTGAAAACACATAATGAGTTAGACTAGAAAATAGAAATATAAACTTGAACTAAATTCAAGATGTTCAAGTTGTGCATTACAATACTAGTGTTGTTAATTAAAGTAAGTGGCATGTAACTTAAAGTAATTACTATCACTATGCCAGGTGCTAGCACTTCTTCTTTTGGATAGGATATTAGTTTTAACTTTTAAGCTTGTAAGCTCAAAGTTGCATAGAAAAACCAGCATCTTAGTTAGGTGAGGACACAAACTTATTGGAAACCCATTCTACTACTTTGGATTTGGGAAATTGTTCTAAAAAAACCCAATTAATTGGTAAGGTTATCTTTTGTTGAAATATTTTATTTCTACTATTGACCTATAACTAGGGTTTCTTGACATTATGCCAAGAACCTTGTAATTTAATTGGCACCTCTCCATGCATAAAGTTCTTTCCATGCATAAAGTGCTTAGGAGTCTAGGGGGGAAGGGTTTAGTTGCGGAATTAGCAGCATATTGTAACACTAATTGGCTTGGACTCCTTGGTTTTAACTACTAAGTTGCCAAGAGCTTTGTAGTTTAACTAGGTCCTAGTGTTTTTAACAGAATTTAGATTCCCCCATCCGAAGTCCCAACTATTAAATCATCCACACACAAAAATGCAAAGTTCAAATTAAATAATTACAGTCATTAATAAAACCCCCATTCCTTCATAAAATCCAAAATAAGATCTAATAGACCATAAAGTTAAAAACAATATAATACACATTGAGTCAAATTATTCAGTTAAAAAGTCAAATAGATGGGAGAAGATTTCATATAAGAATTCTTATTCCATCTCTCAATTTGATTATAATATTTGGTCATTTTGGTGTTTTTATTTTTTTTTTATTTTTTAGGGTTATTTTGTCATGACCAAGGTTTTCGAAGGTATTTTGACCATTTAGAGGTTAAGGGTAATTCAATTGTTTTGAAGATAGATATTGAGTGTATTTCAATCCTTTCAAAGTTTTCAAAAATTATATTGATCATTTTGTTGTTTTTGTTACTTTGGGGGTATTTTCTAAATTTGAGGTACAAAGATATTTCTGTCATCTTGGATGTTTCGGAAAGTATTTCCATCACTTTGGAGGTTTTGATTGGAGGTTTTAGAGTTATTTCATTCATTATACTATTGTATAGATTTCGAGTGTATTTTGGTGATTTTGAAAATTCTTATTTTGTTAATATATGTTTTTTGGTAATATATATATATATATATATATATATATATATATATATATATATATATATATATATATATATATATATAAAGCAAATTATTGGATAAACATGCATGAATAAGGATGTCAATTTCATCTTGACCAAACCCCAATTTGTCTCTCTGCTACAAAGAAGTGATGGGCAAGGACATGATAAAATACACGTCCTCACCAGGGTAGGGATGGATTTTGGTCACCTCACCCTAACTCACACAAAGCATATTTACTAAAATACTATTATACCTTTTATGATTACAAAATTACCACTATTGGTGCTAGGAACTTTGTAGTATTATTTTATTAAACAATTTAGCATGTAATTTGTGTTTTTTACTAGTGTATAACTTCTTTATTTTATTATTGAGTATTATTTTTTGGGAAAATAATGTGTTTTTTTTTTTTTTTTTGGCATATGGAGACTTTGTACTATATAACTTTTTTTGAGGGAAGATTTTGTACTAATTAATGTCCGGTTAGTTAATTTGGTCTGGAATTTTATTATATTAGTGTTTAATATTTGTTTTAAATTATTGAGTATTATTGCTGGGTAAATTAAAATTATGTTTGTGAAATTAAATATTAATATTATATTATTGTATATCTTAATTATGTTCTAGGCAAGTTGGTGCGAAACCGGTTGCCTCGACCTGCAGGGAAGGGCAGGGCCGTATTAATGCCCCTTTATTAGGTTTTACAGAGGGCTTGATACGGGTAATAACTAATAACTATATATTTAGTTAAATCAATAATAAATGTTAAGCACTAAGCTCATTATTTAGTTAAATCAATATACCGCAACATTTGAGCAAGTTGGTACCTCCCTTCAGAAAATTTTTAAGTATTCTCGAAGTATAAAGAAATTGTGCTATCTCTTCTTACATTCAAAATGGACCTCTCTATGAATTTATTAAATAGACTCCACCATAAATGTAAGAGCAATGAGCACCACCCTCTATGCTCTGAAAATATTTAAGAATTACTAGGCACTAATAAGTGCTTTGGAGAGTAAGGGAAGGGCATGGGTTTAAGCTGTGGAGATTAGTATGTAAATATTTCTAATTTTCTCAAAAAAATAAATAAATAAATGAATAAACCCATTATCGTTTGACCCAAACTTGCTCATTTGCTGGGAAATTATTCCATCTTCTTCTCAGTTAAGGGTACGTCACATCTATGGGAATCACATGTGAGGCTATATTTTTTGTAAGGTGGGTGTAATACACCGAGTGAATTATATAAATTAACCTCATTTGCCACCTTTAAACAAGCATTAAAACTTATATAAAAGCATAAAATTAAAAAAAAAATACATGCCCATACTTGTAATGCCAACCCGATAAATTAGCGGCTTCATTTAGAGCTTCCCTCCACCTTTTCAGCTTCTTGTTATCCTTGAATTGTTCTTCATGTTTAGCCAATGCTTCCCCAATCTTACCCTTTTGGTTACATACTTATGATGGATCTACATTGTAAAAAATAGGCAGCACCACCTGATTATTCTTCTTACTCTCGAGAATTTTGATAAACTCCTTCAAACACAAAGTAGAAGATGCATAATTTTGAGAGAATACAATTATCAAAATCTTTAAACTTTCAATGGTTTTGAGAAGCTCCACAGAAATTTCTTCTCCCCTTTGAAGGTCATCATCAATAAAGGTATTAATACCCTTTTGATGCAAAGCATTATACAAGTGACACGTAAAACCATAGTGGGTCTCTGAAATTTAAAAACACATCAAAATTCTTGGATTGATGGGTGAAAGAGGAAGATGAGGCTCCTTTGATGGTCACACAAGCGCCATTGGGATTTATGAGCACACAGAAATAGAAGATATAAACGGAGGAGGAGAAAGAAAAATGTGATTGAAATTGGAATTTAAAGAGATGATTATAGGGTCGCCAGTTTGGTTGAGGAAAGTGAAGAGGATAGACACAAACTAAGAGTCTTTGCAAATAGCTAGATTTGCTTTCGGTGTGTTCAAGTTTCAGCCACTAAGCTCTATTTTCTAAACAAAAAATACATAAATAAACTACTACTCCCAACTTTCTAAGCACCACCATTTTGATCCGAATATACAATGCAATTCTTCGAGCTTTTCAAGCGCCATAGATTGCTGCTTTTCACGTGGCAATATCTTAGAAGTTCTGTGTGAAGTCAAAAACAGTTCTTTGAACTTTGCGCAAAATGAAATGCATCTATGTATACAATTTTACTGTACAGATCAGAGAGAGAAGGTGGGTAGTCACACGGGGAAAAACTTGAAAAGTCGTTGTTCTTAGCTGAAGCTGAGAGTAGTTGAGACTTGAGATCTGTGATTTATTTGTGCTTGTTGAGATTGTTTGTCCTGGGTTTATGTTTGTTGATTTTTGTGTCTTGGGTATGTTCTTGTTATTTTTTTGGTTGTTTGTACTCGGTACGTGCTTGAAGATTTAGAGCTGGTACGTGCTTGCAGATTCAACTCTGTTTTATGAGAAAACACGTTTGTTCTTGATTTTTACAAAATCATAATTTGTAGATCTTGATTTCACTGTTTTTTTTCAATGAATTTTTTATTTTTAATGGTACAAGTGATGAGGTGGATAGTAAATGTCTAACAGATCGTGCAAAGAAATGTTAAAAGAAAGATGCTACTTCTAAAACATTTTTACAATATTTTTACAACATATTACAGGTGGTTAGTTGTTATTGGTTCAAATTTCAAACTAACGCTAAAATTACTTTTTTATCCCAACAATAACAAGTAGTAACAACTTGCCACTTAGGATTTGTTGTAAAAATATTGTAGACATATCATTTCTCATGTTAAAATGACCACGTGTGGATAAAATATAATTAACCCTTTAGTCAAGGCTTGATGCATGTGAATACTCATCAAGTGACACAATTCATTATCTTGAGGTTTGTAAGACATTAGAACCAAGACGCTCAATGAATCTAAGCACACAAAAGTACAACTCTCCACCAAAAAAACCAAAATTCAATAAAAGCAGTATTTTTCTCTTTTATTTTTTAATAATTCGATAGTTATAACAATTAAGGAAAATAGATACAAATTTTAGTTCTCCTAATAAAGAAGAAGAAGTTATACCATTAAATTATAAAACTTTGAGAAATATGCAAGTGCTTTGATGCCTGCAAATATAGTCCAAAAAACATTTGCTTTGGCCCTTAGGCCATGGATTAGAGTAGAAGCAATGTAATAGATTAAAAAAAAAATTACAATTTATTAAGGTGATAATAAATTATAATTAAAGTAACATCATTTTCATATGTATTAATCATTTATATCTCATTTATTATATATCAATCACAATAAATTATGTCAATAGTTATGAAGAATTATGCCACCAAATTTATTACCACAACAAAAAGACGCTTACTTCTGTCATTCCAAATTGCCTAATCATGAAAAACATTCACTACGGTTGCATATTAAAAAGTTTTATTGTATCAAAAAAAAAAAGTTTTATTAGTCACATATGTGGGAATCTGTTCATAATAATTTTTTTTTCTTTTTTGAAATCCGATCCATCTTGTACTTTAATTAATATAGGCTTGAATCAAATACCCAAGTTAGTTTTCTAATATTAGATTCCAACAGCCTACCATCGACGCACCAGTGGTCTAGTGGTAGAATAGTACCCTGCCACGGTACAGACCCGGGTTCGATTCCCGGCTGGTGCATTTCTTCTTCTTTTTTTCACTTCTATTTTTGGGAGAAATTAAACATTAATTGCATACTTCTTTTTTTTGTTGAAGTTGATGACCTTCCAAATTTATCAAAATTCCAAATCTAGACGCTCATACCCAAAAAAAAAAAAAAACCTCCATTTTTTGATTTGTTGGGAGAAATTAAACAATATTATTAATTTCTTACATTTTTTTTTTTAGAATACTAAGTATTTTTAACACACACACGGGGTGGAAAATGAGTGTGAGTTAAAGAGGTAAGCCTATGTTGTGTATTCAAAAGTTAGACCCTTTTGGATATACATCACTGTAAATTTCTTTAAAAACCTTCTTCCCCTCTTCCTGTGTGTGTATGTTAAAAATACTTAGTATTCTAAAAAAAAAAAAAATTGTGGTTTAATCTCACATTGGAAAATGAGTGTGAGTTGAAGAGGTTTAAAGTCTGTGTTGTGTATCCAAGAGTTAGGCCCTTTTGGATATACACCACTATAAGTTTCTTTAAAAAACCTTCTCCCCCTTTCCCTGTGTGTGTGTTAAAAATACTTATTATTTAAAAAAAAAAATAGTGGGTTAATCTCACATTGGAAAATGAGTTTAAGTTAAAGAGGTTTAAAGCCTATGTTGTGTATAGGGCTGTCCAGACCCGATCGGAGCTCGACAACCCAGCCAAACCGCCCAATGCCTACCCGATTCCGGCCCGAATCGAAGGTCCAGTTGGTCGGCGGCGGGTTTCCGTTCTCAAAAACCGACATCGACAGGTCGAGTGGCTGGTTTGCATCTCCAAAACTCGAGCAACCCGAACCCGACTGGAGCTACAAAAATATCCGGCCAAATTTGCAAAAACAAGCCAGATCCGATAAGATCTCGACCAGATCTAGTGAGATCTTGACCAGATCCGGCTAGATCTGGTGGGATTTAGCCAGTTTCGGCCAAATTCCAGCAATTTCTAGCCAAAAAAATGCAGATTTCATAAAAAAAATCTAGTTTCCGGCAAGATTTTTCCAATTTCCGACAAGATTTTCCAGTTTTCAGCGAAAATTCCAGATTCCGGTGACTCATTTTTTTCAAATTTCGATGCCTTTTTAATTCCGACAACCGACCCGGCCCGACTGACGCTAACCATCACCCGAAACCGAATCGACCGATTTTTCCGGCAGTCTGTTTCGGGTTCCTCCACCCCTCCACCCGACACCGGCGGCTCGAGTCCAGGTTGGGTCCAAAACCGACCCGGCCCGACCCGTGGACAATCCTAGTTGTGTATCCAAGAGTTAGGCTATTTTGGATATAAACTATTGTAAGTTTCTTTAAAATACTTTTTTTTTTTTAAATTGACAGCTTTCTAGATTTATCCAATTTCAAAACCCAAACGCCCATACCCAAAATAAAAAAATAAAAAGCAAAAAAGAAAGACCTCTATTTTGATTTGAAAAAGTTTAAGACCAAAAATTATTCTATAACTTTTTTTTATTCATAGCCGTGATGTGGCAAATTAAACCATATTATTATTAATTGCATACTTTTTTAAAAAAATAAAAATTTTTGATTACCTTCTAATTTTATCCAATTTCCAAACCCAGACGCCCATACCCAAAAAAAAAATGCAAAAAAAAAAGTCCTTCATTTTGATTTGTTGGGAGAAATTAAACAATATTATTAATTGCCTACTTTTTTTTGGTTGAAATTGATGACCTTCCAAATTTATCCAATTTCCAAACCTAGACACTCATACCCAAAAAATAATGCAAAAAAAAAACCTCCATTTTGATTTGAAAAAGTCCAAGACCACAAGTTGTTCCACAGTTTTTTTTGTCACTATGATGTAGCAGATTAAACAATAGTATTATTAATTCCCTTTTTTTTTTTTTTTTTGACATTGATGACCTTCCAAATTTATACAATTTCCAATCCCAGAGGTCCATACCCCAAAAAAATGCGAAAAAAAAAAAAAAAAACCTCCATTTCGATTTGAAAAAGTCTAAGACCACAAATTATTCTACAAATTTTTTGTCACAACTCTAACGTAGCAGGGTATGATTGGTGAAGAAAAAATAGTGGGTTCATATGAAAGTGGTGATGGTTAATCACTCAAATTTAAATAATAATATTATTAATTTCCTACTCTTTTTTTTTTTATATAAATTGATAACTTTTTAAATTTATCCAATTTCCAAACTCAGATTCCTATACACCCAAAAAAAGACCTTCATTTTGATTTGAAAAAGTCTATGACTACATAATTTTTCATAACTTTTTGTTACAATTATGACATGACAGAGCGTGATTGCTAAAGAAAAAATTGTGAGTCCTAACCCACCCACAGTTAACCACGCCAAAAATGTGACAAAAAAAATTTTGTAAAATAATTTGTATTCCTAAAACTATATTTTAGTAAGAAAAATGCTAACGGATGCTCTTAAAATAATAGTTAATAATCCATTTAAAGAAATGTTTTATATAAAAAGAAAAAAAAATTAATGTTTCGATAATTTTTTCTTTTTTTCATAAAAATAGTATTAAAATTTTTTTTAAATGAATTGTTAATCCTTTCTAAAAAGCATGTTAGCGTGACCTTTTCGTAAAAGAGAAAGTGACATAATCAATGACGGAAGAGATGGCGGCAAGTGGGAAATTGCTCAATTTATTCGGGGAGAACTGAAAGTTCATGTCAGAGTGTACCATTCTTATCGCACATTAAGAGCCTTTTTGGGTAAGGATTTTTCATCACTCAATTTTCGTCACTCAATTTCCATCACTCATCACTCATACTCATAACTCATCACTCATCACTCATCACTCATTTTTTCACACTCATTTGGCAACATCACTTTTATTTTCATCACTCAATTTTTTCACACTATTCATGGGTCCCACACCTGTCAACCAGTATAGTTTTTTTTTTTTTTAGTATCCAACTCACCGAAGCTAATATAAAAATAAAAAATAAAAAAATAAAAAAAAAAACCAAACCGAACAGCCAACCCAGGAAAAGAAAAAGAAAAAGAAAAAAAAAAAAAAAAAAGAACAACGCCAACCCAGAAAAAAAAAAAAAAAAAAAAAAAAAAAAAAAAAAAAAAAAAAAAACCGAACAGCCAACCCAGGAAAAGAAAAAGAAAAAGAAAAAGAAAAAAGAACAACGCCAACCCAGGAAAAAAAAAAAAAAAAAAGTCAAAAGATGGTCAAAAGTTACGGCTGTGGGTCCTTGTGTTTATTTACGAAAATGCCATTGAGTTATGAGTTATGGAAACTGAAAACAGCCTTTTGTTGTTTTCAGTTTCCATAACTCATAACTCAAAAATCAGAGAATTGAGTGATGGAAACAGAGTTATGGAAACAGAGTTATCGTTTGGCCAAACAACCTTTTTACTATGGGTCCCACTATTTTTGAGTTATGAGTTATGGAAACAGAGAATTGAGTCATCAAAAAACTCAATCCAAACAGCCTCTAATTATTCACATTATCCGAAAGAAATAGGAACACTAATCAATGACATAATCAATGATGAAACAAAGGTTGAAAATTGGAATAATGTAGGCTCAAATTTGGTAGTATTTTGATTCGATACTATAAATATGTGGAGTGGCTGCCACTGACAGTAGTTATCACTTATTCTCACTTCAACTCCTAATCCTAGGTACATGTCTTTACTAAATTTTTAAAACTAAACTAGTCTTTACTTTTTTCATTTTTGCAATGTTATTATTACCTCCACTGCTCTATATATATCTGATGTTGTTGATAAATGAACAGGGAAATCCTAAGACATTGAAAATCTTCAAAAGAAAAACACAGAATTTGGAAGATGGCAGAAGGGAAAGAAGTCCAAATTCCAAAGGTGAAACTGGGCAATCAAGGTTTTGAGGTGAAAAACCCAATCCCATTTCTTGAATTGTGAATATACCCATTTCATTTTTTTTTTTTTTTTTTTTTTTTTAAATTTATTTCAAGAAACTTCCACTTTGTATATGTCCAACTCGTATTTCTTTGGAAACCTATCTGCAAAATTTGGTCTATTTCGAGATTTTAAGGTTACATTAACCCATCTACATAATAGCTTCTCGGAACATTTGATGGAAGCTTATCCAGTACCATCAATGATAGCTCTTTTATTTATTTTTTTAACAGAAATGCTCCTGAATGATGAAGCTAATATGTAATGTAAACTTACAAGATAGCTCATTTAATTTCCATGAAATTCACGAATTTGCATGGCTATAATTCCTGATGATAGTTTTAAATCCTAAGCCGTAATCTTTTAAGGAGACATGAAGGAAGGAAAGATTAGAAGAAAATTAAAACTGATTTTGGGAGTTTCCAAGTTACCTTTATGTGATCAGAAGCTTCTAGGTGTTAGGAGTACTATTATGAAAATAACACTCTTGCAGATTGTACGGTATATGTACAGTTTATTTTTGTAAAAATATGATGGGGTCCTGGGGACCAAGTTAACTGAATGCTAGTTAGAGACACAGACCAAAAAGGTCATGGCCAGTGTATAGAGTTCCCACTTCTTCAAAGTCTAAGGGAGGTGATTGGTACAGTCTTACCCTCCCACCCCCCCTCCTCCCCCCAAACTTTTTTTTTTTTTTTTCTCTCTCTCGAGGTTTGTAGAGAAGTGTTCCATTGTAGCTGTCTTGAGATGTGGCTTGCTTGCTGCAATAATGATGTCTTCTAAAGACATTTGGCACCCTCCAATAAGTGAAAATGATAAGACACTTTTATTCACAACAAATTTTACAATTGTTGAGTTGGTCGACTCTAATTGATGGAGAAAAATTTGTGGGTCTATGAATGACAGTTGTGTCCACTCACAGTTGACCAGCTCAGAAATTGTAAAATTTGTTGTAAAAAAAAAAAAAAAAAAGTTGTGTCAATAGTATTACTGTTCAATAAGAACTTCCTACTGCAGCAAGAATTGCGTCATCCCTAAGAAACACAATTCTATATTCAAAGCATGAGCTTGGATCAACCTCAGAGAACAGGAATGATTTAATAAGAGGTAATCTTTAAGCTTTGGCCTAGTGAGAAACTACTTGTGCCAGAAAATTTAAGTGGGAATGACAAAACAAGAGTTTAGAGCAATTTGTTTATACTTATAATTGAATTGTTTTTTGAGATTATGATGCCCTTGAGGCTCTGTCATGGCACCAAAGCAGCCATCTATATGCCTCATAACCAAGTCAACATGATAAACTTAACAGATTGAGGTGATTGGGAAACTTTTACTATAAAGTCTGACTCCAAAAAGATTTGTTTTTTTCTTGTGAAGACAAGAGATTTGTGACAAATGCCGTCTCTTAAATAGTTACTATTCTCTTGCCTACTATACTAAGAACCTTTTTTGGTAATCGTCTATGCTACATAATTGACTACTGTTGTGGTGAGATGCTGGAATCAACAAACTCCTGGTCTTTCATCTTTTTGATTTTCAGCACGTAATATTTGTATTTATTAAAGTCCATCAATCTTGTGTGCTTCATATGTTGTCATGTGGGAGGCTTCAGAGATTAAAATTGATAGAAAGGATAGAAACTTTAGACCTTAATAGTTCTGTTTCTTTCTTACATCAAGAGTCTCAACATAAGGCTGGACCTGCATAAATAATCTATAACCCTGAAATCTTGCAATTAATCTTTCCCAATGTTCAAGATGCATAGGTTCTAAGGCTTTAAGGAAATTTTTTTTCTACTAAAATAGTTTGCTGCGCTCTATTTTCTTTCTATTGCATGTTTTGCCAACTTTTTGTTTCTCATTTCTTTGTAATTCTAAACTCTCTCTCACCTTTTTTTTTCAGGTCTCAAAGCTGGGGTTTGGATGTATGTCCCTGACTGGAGCCTACAATTCTCCTATCCCTGAGGAGGATGGGATCTCAATAATAAAGTACGCTTTCAGTAAGGGTATCACTTTCTTTGATACATCTGATGCTTATGGACCCCATTCTAATGAAATTCTGCTTGGAAAGGTAAACGGCACTAATTTTTACTTTTACTAGCTCAAGAAGTTAAATGTTTTTGTTCCTATCTGGTAGTAAATCTTAAGATGGTTGAAGATGTGGAAATTTCTTTGTGATACTATCTTCTATATGTTTTGTTGTTAGTGAATTGATTAATAATGAGGACCATGTTAAAACTCTGTGCTATTACCTGAAAGAAGTTTATATCTTTCAGGCCTTGAAGCAGTTGCCAAGAGAGAAAATTCAGATAGCCACCAAATTTGGCATTGAAAAAGTGGGATTTCCTCACATGCAAGTGAACGGAAGCCCTGAGTATGTTCGCTCATGCTGTGAGGCTAGCTTGAAGCGTCTTGATGTGCAATACATTGATCTGTATTATCAGCATCGGGTAGACACAAAAGTACCCATAGAAGACACTGTAAGTGATTCTCTTGCTCTTTCACTAGATGCCTACAAAATTCTTGCTTGTTCATAATTTGAAATTATCAAATTCTCTGCATTCATTATTTCATTGTAGATGGTGAGATCCAGGTGGTAAATTTGATTTGATACATATTTTTGGAATGTAGGTTGGTGAACTTAAGAAACTGGTAAATGAGGGAAAAGTCAAGTATATTGGTCTATCTGAAGCCAGCCCTGATACAATAAGGAGGGCACATGCTGTGCATCCCATCACAGCTGTACAAATGGAGTGGTCTATCTGGACTCGTGATATTGAGGACGAGATAATTCCACTATGCAGGTTTATTCAGTTCACACTTCACAAATGATATTTTTATTAATTTTGGTCTCATGAGTGCTTCCATGTTTACACCACTGACATGTTCTTCCTTTCTTGATTTGAAAATTTAAAATTTAGAGCTTCTTGTTCATTGCCCAGCTGTACAAATGCTTTTGTTCATGTAGGGAGCTTGGCATTGGAATAGTTCCATACAGTCCTCTTGGCCGTGGTTTTTTTGCTGGCAAAGGAGTTGTGGAAAATTTGGATGCAAATAGCTCCTTGGTACATATTTCACCAATGTTTTTTCTCATTTATGCATTGACTGTCAAATTGCCTGCATTCTTTGATCAATGCATACTTCAAGTTTATTGAATAAAAAAGGAGGCAGTTGGGTGGTGGGTAACTTAAAGACACCCCTAATGTTAGGGTGCAAATTAGAACTTCTAGTAAACTTCAGGAACCAAAATAGTTTATTCCCTTCATTTTTTTATAAGTAAATCAATTTTTATTGATGAAAAGCTATACAAGTACAGAAGAAACCTGGGGTATTTTGCCAATACATCTAACAATTCCCCTTGCAAAGTCAAAAGTACAATGAATCTATGAAATCATATAGAGTAGAATTTATCAAGACTTTAACTTTATCATGTCTGCAGATAACTCCTATGCCTCAAAGGTCCTCCTTTTCCTCTCCTTCCATACTTGCCACATTACACGTTATGGAACTATATTCTACGCTATATTTCTTAAAGAGTTGGACCTTAGCCACTGTTTATTCAGTTGGCTTTAAAAGAATTATACATTGTAACATCTAATATGTATATTTTTTCTTAAAGCAATCTCCACTGAAGAATTTTCACGTAAATGCAGCATTTATTTTATTTTGAAGTTATCATAATTGCTATTTTTTTGGCAATATTATGTTTTTTAGCTTACGACTAGCTATGATCTATCGTATTGAGTTTTGAGCTATTAAGAATCAACATGATAATAAAATAAGCTTAACTAAAATAAGAATGTTATAGATAAGTTGGGGAAAAAAAGAAGAAGAAAGTGTACAAAATGAAGGTATTCCTTTAAAGATTGGTGGCTCCTATTGATGCAAAGATAAGAAAGAGTTGCTTAAGACAGTTTGGTCATTTACAAAAGAAAGTGATTGATACACCAATGAGAAGGAATGATTTAATTCAAGCCAAGAGAACAAAACGAAATAGAAGAAGACCTTAAAAAACATAAATAAAAGTAGTAAGAAAAGATATATTAACTATGGAGGTGATAGAGTATGATTTTGTAAGGATAGAATGGCATAGAAGAATATATATGGCTAAGAATACACATTGTTGACCAAGTTCTTTAACATAGGACGAATGCAGAATGGATGCAGCAAAACAATTGAAGAACCAAAAAAATAAAAAGATAGATATCCTAGGAGTAAAGTACTAATAACGTAACTTACTAATAAGACTTAAAATAAATTAATTCACTTCACACTTCCCGCATTATTTTTTGGTTGAGAATTTATAGCTGGCTCCAAAGTTTTGGGATTGAGACTTTGTTGTTAAACTTTAGAACCATCTTATATAAAGGATTTCAAGAATTTGGCATTTCCCCTTAACAGTAGTAATAGTAACAATAAAAAAAAAATGTTTTAAATGAAACTGACATCCAGCTGTTCTTCTTTTTTCTTTTCATTTTTCTTATTAGGCGTTGCACCCTCGTTTCCAAGGAGAAAATTTGGACAAGAACAAGACCATTTATAGTCGCATAGAAAACCTTGCTAGAAAGCACCAATGCTCTCCTGCTCAGCTAGCTCTTGCATGGGTTTTCAAACAGGGACAAGACGTTGCACCTATACCTGGTAATTGGCTTTCATTTTTTTTTTTTTTTTTTTGGTCATGATTAATTACTTTAGTGAAAAACTGTGCTCTGCATTTAAGTTTTCAAAAACAGACGAGGAAAAGTGGCTGAAGATTTTATTCATTGTTATTTATACCATTATCTTTTGTGTGCTTCAGATTGAGTTAGCTTGACTCCAAGTCTGTAATGCACTTCCCCTTCTAAGCTGCAACAAGTAGAATTAAGATCACCTGCATCTTATAGAAGACAAAGTTGACATACAAGTCATGGAAAAATATCACAAGTATCCCTATTGAGTTCCATAAGGTTTTCCTGCCTCAAGTTTTAAACCATATAAATGGATAACAACCCATTTCGTGGCTGGAGATTACGTAAATATTGCCTGCTATAGTGCCATAACAGCCTCAGAAAAAAAAATCAGAGATTATAATTTAATGTTAAAATATTTATAAACATAGTGTTAGGTTGTGGTCATAACTAAAAGATTTTATTATGGGTTCATGTTTATGATCACAATGTCTTGAAGGCATCATTGGCCATACAGGCTAGTTTTTAACTTTTTGAATGAGTGGTAGTATGGTTTTGAGGAATAAAAATTAATATCATGAGTCAACCATGTGTAATTTCTAAAATATATTAGCAGATCTGCTAAATATATTGGGAGCTGTGTTTAGAAAAATCTAACAGCATTGATCAAGGTTTAGTTGAGCTGGTTAGAAAAACCTATTGGCATTTGATTTACTTTTCATTGGAAGTGTTACATGAATGAAGATGATGAAGCAGAGTGGAATTTTGTGTCCAGTAAACCCTTTGGTACCTCCCACAGGCAGAAAATTTGGAGTTTTATTTTATTTTATTTTTTTTTGCGGCAAAAATTGATAATCAAGAAGAGAGGATTGATAGTTCCATGGATATTTTAAGGATGATTGTAAATGTAAATGTATATAATTTTGAGTGCATATATCTTCTTTTCTCTTTCAGCAAGAAAGTTCACTAATATGCTCATTTTCAATTATATTTATTTAGTATAAACACTAACCGTTGCTTTTTTACTCAGATCCCTTTTGAATTGTTTGTGAAATCTTATTATCCAATTTGCCAAATCTCTTATGCCTCCTACATTTTAAAAAGGAGGCAAGTTGAGACTTTCAAGTTTCGCCTGCTATTTCTCATGTTCATTTGGCTTGAACTTTTACAGGGACAAGTAAGATCAAGAACCTGGAAAACAATATCGGCTCTTTGAATGTGAAACTTACAGAAGAAGACCTGAAGGAGATATCAGATGCTGTACCAATCGAAGATGTGGCAGGTGGAAGAAGCTATCAAAACATGGATCATTTTCAATGGAAGTTCGCTAACACTCCTCCTAAAAATTAATTATCTCCACTGTGGAGCTGTCCATTTCACTTGGATAATGCTATGTTTTTGTGAAGTGAATGGCTAGATTTATGTTAATAACTAGCTATGTATTCACTTAGCAGATTAGGAACACTATTATGTCTTTCTCAAAAAAGAAAAAGAAAAAGGAACACTATTATGTAAACTTTTTGAGAATAATACCAACATGGTTGCTTTATGTCACGCTCTATTGGATGTTTTGATAGTTTGTTCCTCACTTTGTTTTAGGGTAAATTACATGTTAGACCATATTCTTTAGGAGTGGTTACAAATGAATTTTGAAGTTTAAGACTTACAAATTAAACATTCTAATTTTCTAGTTTCAAATTGAGTCCTAAAGTTTTAAAATTATATCAATTTAAACCTTGAACTCTTTAGGTTTGAGTAGGGGGTTTAAATTAATACAGTATCAAAAGTGCAGGGTTAAATTTGAAACTAATGAAACTAAAAGGTTTAAATTGTAAGAGTCTTAAATTTTAGGATTAAATTTGAAACTTCCCTTAAAGTATAGGTTTTAAAATTTAATTTTTTTTTTTTTTTTCTTATATAGATATTTTGGGAGTTTGTTCCTCTCCTTTTGTATATTTACTAGTCGGCACTTGTGCAATATGTGGAAAATTTTGATAATTTGTTTTTATTTTTATGTTAAATGAATAATGAAATAGTAGATGAAACGTGTAGGGTCACAATTTGGAGCCCAAGCCCAACAGGTATGGGGTCTTGGTCTAAGGAGCCCAAAGACAATGAAATTGTAGAGAGTGGACTATAGAACTAGGTCTTAGCGAAGTGGACAGTGGTTAATATTGGGCTATATGACAATTGGGCACAAACGAAGCTTGCTAATATCCATAGATTCTCAGTCCGAGGAGATGAGATGAGCGTATGCTAGTTCCCACTCGAAGACTACAGATGTTTTTACGGTTTCTCTCTTCTACTTCCTTTTTTCTCTCCCTTCCTCATGGGGGCTCCCTTTCTTATATAGTCTTCTTGAGGCCATCGTGGCCTTACACTTGTTGATCATCTGGACCCCCACTTGAGTGCTTGTCCCATCGGACACCCCCCTTCAGCCTTTTGTGAGTGGCGGTAGCCTAGGCAGCACTATTCACAAGTCCTCTCCACATTAATGCGGCTAGAAAAGTAACTGCAACACATTTAATGTGGCAGCCGTAGCCTCTCCTTGGACATTTCACGTCTCCTTCTTTGCTACGGGTCTGTGGGACTCATCCTTGTTACCAGTGTTTGTTGGGTTGGGTCCTTCTAGTAGGCAGAGTGCATGTTTGAGCCATACTCGTCACGTCCGAGGAGACATTTCTCCTCGGACCGCCCTTTAAATGTCTTTATGCCCACAAGAACTGGGCTGGGAGCCCATTTGGCACCCACATCTTCTCCTCGGACGTGGTGGATCTTCCCGTATGGGGCCCAAGGCCCATTGTATGATTTTGGGCCTTTGCCCCTACAAAACGTATAAGTGTTTGTCTTAAACCCTTTTTAATGATGTGATTATTTTCTAACAAAGTATAGTTGATACTTGATGCAATATGTAAGATTTTCTAAATTACACTATCAATATTTGTTATTTGAAAGTGTTTTTAATTTCTTTTTCAAGGAAGCATAATGTACTTTACATTCAATTATTATATAAGCCAAAATGTTTTGTAAATAATATAATGTATGGTTAAAATTTGTTTCTAGTAGTTCTTACGAACGGTTCATCCTCTGTATGTCTTGAATGACCTAAAAAGGATGCAAATATAAGTAAATTCATTACATATATTATTAAAAAAAAAAATACAAGACTAAAATATAAATAAATAAAAAATGTAATTTTATCCATAACCTACCTACATTACGCTGAGAATATGACATAATTGTCACTGAAGTAACTTCTCTTTCTACACAAACCTCTCCTCTCAAAGCATCATTGAATTGGACTGAATGGATTGAAGTGGACCAAATAGACAGAACTAGGTCGAAATTGATTGAAATAGACAAAATAGACTTAAGTGGACCGAACCGTGAATATCAATTTCTACTATTTCTATAGGATATACACAACTTGAGTATCATAATGTGGTTTTGACATTTGAATCCAAACCTTCATGAGAATATCTAGAACTGTGTACATCAACATCCACTATTTTGTTAGGTGATACAAAATCTAAAGGAAATTTGGACACTTGACGTCCAAACCTTCTAAAGAATATCCATATTTGTGAATATCAATGTCCACGATTTCCATAATATATACACAACTTAAGTATCATAAGGCGATTTGGACATTTGACATCCAAACCTTCTAGAAAATGTCAAAAAATTATGTACATCAATATCCACCATTTGGTTAGGTGATACACAATCTTGAGGAGGCTTGCACATTTGATACCCAAACCTTCCTAAGAATATCCACATTTGTGAATATTAGCGTCCACAATTTTCCATAGGTTATACACAACTTGAGTAACTTAAGGTGGTTTGGACATTTGACACCCAGATCTTCTAGAGAATGCCCAAAATTGTATGTACATCAACATCAATCATTTGGTTAGGTGATACACTCTCCTAAGAACATTTGGACATCTGACATCCAGACCTTCCATCAAACATCTACATTTGTGAATATCAACACCCATGATTTATATAGGTTACACATAACTTGAGTATCATAAGGTGGTCTGGACGTTTGAAATCCAAATCTTCCAAAGAATGTCCAAAATTGTGTACATCAACATCCACGATTTGGTTGAGCGATACACAATCTTAAAAAGGTATAAATATCTGACATCCAAAACTTCGAACGAATATCCAAATTTACCGAATATCTATGTACACGATTTTCATAGGTTTTGCACAATTTGCATATCATATGATGGTTTGGATATTTGATATCCATACCTTCCAAAGAGAGTTGTGTACATCAACATCCATGATTTTGTTATCCGAAGGATATTTGGACATCTAAGATCACTTTGAAATTCAAAGCACCATACTCATTAATAAACTCTTGTCATAAACCAGACAACATGAAACCTATAAATGGCTAAATGTTCTTTCCAAAACCAAATAAACCCACACCGTTAATCTAACTAGTCGCAGACCCACGCAATGCATGAGAATATATATAAATATTATATAATAGGATGTAATATATAAAAAAGTGACACTTACTTCAAGTATTGTCAATTTTTTAAAAAGATTTCTACAAGTATTTTTTATCTTTTTATCTCTACAAATATATTATTCTATTATTTTTTGTATGTTTGATTAATATTTTTTTAAAGTGAATCATATCTTTCTAATTTTTGTTGTAGTGTGTTATATTAACCTAATATACAACTAAAATTTATAAGTTTCAAATCTCTTAAAGAATAAGGAGATATCATGTAATCAAAACTCATCACAAAATTTCAAATTTATCTTAACCAAAATTAAAATGAAACCAACGAAATAAATGATTGACTTTATCATAATTTATTGTTCAAATAATTGGTAGGTATATTCAAATTCATAACCATGTTAATTGTGTTTTGATATAAACTCAAATTCCTATTTCCAAAAAAAAAAAAAAAAAAACTAAGTATTAACCTAAACCAAAATTCCACCAAAGCTATAAAAGGGAGAGAGAAGACTTTGTAATGAAAAATTATAAAATTTTTAAAAAAACCTGAAACACATTTTTTTTAAAAACCCATCAATCGTAATTAAAATTATAAAAAAAGAACAAAAATTCACCGAGAGAGAGAGAGAGAGAGTACTCATGGTTTTTGTGTGGTAAAAATATGGATTGAATGGGGGAAATTATATTAAATTTATACAAATAAAATGGGAAGAAGAAGAGTCAAGTTATAAAAAAGAGAATAGAAAATGATGAAGGAAGTGTAACAATAAAGTAAAGAGTAGTGGGGAAGGTAAAGAGGCAACGAGGGAAGAGAAAGGTTGGAGGAAGTGTAACCATAAACGTGTACAAACAAAATGGGATGAAGAAGAGTCAAGTTATGAAAAATGACGAAGGAAGTGTAATGGTGAAGTAGGGGAAGGTAAAGAGACAAAGATGGAAGGAAAAGGTTGGAGAAAGTGTAACCGTAGTAGGGAGAAGAAGAAGTTTTTGTTTTTGTTTTTTTGTAGATAGTAGTGAGAATAAAAGTTTGAAAAATAAAAGAAGAGATAAAAAATAAGTGGATGATGTGGCTCAATGATTGAGTAGCAAAATGTATTGTGTGTGTGTGCGTGTGTGTGTGTGTGTAAGGAATAGGATGGAAAGAAAATGACACTCAATGTTGAAAGGAGCTTTCAATATAGATAATAAACAATTAGAATTTATGATGACGTGTAGTGCATTACATTTGGCCTCAAAGAATTAATTTTGCAATAGACAATCAATAAAGATGGAAAACCAAAAAAAAAAAATAGTGATGTGACTGCTGATGTGGCTCAATAGAAGCGTAGCAATGATAAATGCTACGGTTCAGCTTTTAGATATAGATATATATATATATATATATATATATATATATATATATAAATGAAAATGCTTCCATGACGGATTCTACAACCATAGAACCCACTTCAATTCCAATTGGACCTCTAGTTAGTAGTCTCTACTCTAGCTAGCCAACATTTGGGGGAGAGGGAGAAGGACGCTAGAAGCTGAAACCAATGTTTGTTTGGTTACATGGACAAATTTTTCATGGATAATAGGGAGAATGGTTGGGTGGAATCTATATATATATATATATAGATAGGTAAATCTTAGAGAAAGTTCAATTAGAATTTGAAATTAGAATCCAATTTTGCGTTATGTGTCTAAATTTATGTGGGGACCACACTATAATTATCCACTTAAATTTGTGTTATGTGTCCACTTAAATTTTTTTAATCTTTGTGCCAAGTGAGTTAATAAGTGCAAAATATTAAAAATCTAATATTAATGAACTATTTCAAAAAAAAAAAAAAATCACATATACTCAATAAATATCACTACACAACAAAGATCACCACATGTTTTATCTTATTAAAAATTAGAAAAAAATTATCATAAGTAGTATTAATTTTAGGTAAGAATTTTAATATGTGACTAATTACGTTTACCTTTTTATAAATAATTTGACTAATTATTTATATTTTTATGATAAAAATTGTGTTTAATTTTAAATATATCCATATGTATGCATGTGTTACATACTGTGGGGCTCAATATTTGGTGGCCCTGGCCCATTTCTACATTGAGGCCCAGGGCCCAAGCCGAGGAGGGATATAGCCAAGGATATGTAATAAAGGTCCAAGTAGTATTGAAACGTAGTCGAGGATGATTCTGTCCTCGGCATTCCCGAGGTCCTCCTGAAAGAAAAGGCAAGAACGGTATAGGCATAGTTTTGAGGGAAAAACCTAAAATATCCATGTTGATAGAGAAAGGACCGCTGGACAGTATGGCGACCAAGGACAAAGGGAAAGCTGCCATTATTGCCATTAAATACTCTGCACCTGACAGAACCATGTTCTTCATCTTTTATAAACACCCCCAACCACTTTGGGTATGGGCTGATGGGACAAGTATCAGTCCTGGAAAGTCGAACTTACACGTGGATGTTGGATAAGAGATGCAAGCTAATATAAAAGGAGAAGTAAGCAATCCGGGAAAGGGGCTGGGAAAAAGGCCAAAAACCAGAGCCTCCCAGACCGCATCGAGGAGAATGACTCCTCGAGCGAACACGACTTACTTTTGTATGAACACCATGACTAACCACTGTCCTGTGATCAAGGCCTAGCCTTTCAAACCCACGCTCTATAAATTTTATTGCAAGGGCCTTTAACGTGCGAAGCCCATATCATTTGGGATCGTCACAATTTGAGTCCTTACAATTGGCGCCGTCTGTGGGGAGGCTTGTGTGTTGGCACAGGCGGTGGGTCGAGAAAGTCCCCCCATCACTTCCAACAGCTCGTTGTAGCGCCCTAACCTAAAGTTCCACTAGAGGCTGCGTTTTTCACTAGGGGCTTGGCCGAGGTGCTAATCCCTCCACACCAATGTCCTACACCCTGGCCAAGGGGCTAACATCTCCCAAACTACACGAAAATCTAAGTTTTGGACAGAACCAAGGTATTGCATATTTCCCGGACTCAAACCTATGGGGAAACCAAGTACAAGAGAATGAAAATCTAAGTTTTGGATGAATCAAGGTATTGCATAGTTCTCGGACTCAAACCTATGGGGAAACCAAGTACAGGAGAATGAAAATCTCAGTTTTGAACAGAACCAAGGTATTGCATAGTCCTTGGACTCAAACCTATGGGGAAACCAAGTACAGGAGACTAAAAATCTAAGTTTTGGACAGAACCAAGGTATTGCATGTCCTCGGGCTCAAACCTATGGAAAAACCAACCATTTAAGGAGAATTCTAGATTGCTCAGTCCTACAAGATGATTATCTACTAAAAATTGGATTACGTCCTAAACAGAATGAAAGTCCCAACCTGTCCTCAGACCCTCAGTTTTAAGGGAACTGGTGAAAACGATCGTTTAAGTTCGGTACGATCGCACCTCGGTCCTCAGACCGGATGCTAGAAAGGACTAGGACTATGAAGGTCGTTTGGAAGGTGGCGAAGCACCCTAATACTTGGCGGCTCGCATAGGCTGTTCCTTTCGGGTTACACATCCTCGGATGATTACCTCTTGCACAGCATCGAGCATTCAATTGTCCTCTCGGTTAGTTTAGGGGTATGCAACCCTTTTTCATGTCGGCATTATTGTGCCGAGTAGTTTTAATAAGCTCAGAATAATATCTCTTTCTTAATAAGGGTTTCTGCCCTAGATATTGCTTTTTCATGTCGGCATTATTGTGCCGAGTAGTTTTAATAAGCTCAGAATAATATCTCTTTCTTAATAAGGGTTTCTGCCCTAGATATTGCTTTTTCATGTCGGCATAATTGTGCCGAGTAGTTTTAATAAGCTCAGAATAATATCTCTTTCTTAATAAGGGTTTCTGCCCTAGATATTGCTTTTTCATGTCGGCATTATTGTGCCGAGTAGTTTTAATAAGTTCAGAATAATATCTCTTTCTTAATAAGGGTTTCTGCCCTAGATATTGCTTTTTCATGTCGGCATTATTATGCCGAATAGTTTCAACAAGCTCAGAATGATATCTTTTTCTTAATATGGGTTTTTGCCCTAAGCATCGTTCAGAACATGAAAGGAAATTATATGATAGCACATCTATATATGGCATAATCACTGCAGAAAAGAAAGAATACATAGAATAAGACAATGTCAACTTTTATTGATGTAAAGAAGCAGTACATCGTACAATGAGGGGCTTAAACAAGCCTATACAGGAAGATAATTACAGAAACAAAAATAAGATAAAAATAACAATAATAAAATACAATGAAACGACAAATCTTTCTAAACTCTGCTCTGGTAGTGGCCGTGTATGAGAGGGAGACCCCTTTGATGGATGAGGAGAAGAAGAGGAAGAAGTAAAAGCACCAGGATGGATATGGTGATGAGAAAGAATAAGAAGGGGAGGCAAAAGGAGGCACCAGTGAAGGAAGAGAGGAAGAAGCAGGGATACTTAGTCCCTGCATCAACCCTGACTTCTAACACGCTGGTGCCATATTAGCTATGCTCATAGGAGAGCGGGTGGTACTGATAATGAGCAACCCTAGCTCGATTGCACCAAAAACTTGATGCGATTAGTTCCTGCTTCGGATTTTGGCTGAAGGAGGATGGGAGATATCTTGAGTCTTTGCCAACCCTGCCCTAACCGAGCCATCTTAAGCTTCGGAGGGACACGGTGCTTTTGGAAAGGATGTGGTCTCTTCACCCCTGTTTGTACCTCAGACATATCACACTATAAGATTTGATTGGGTTGATAAGGAAAACTTTGAGCGCAACTTGAGGTTTAAGGCTTCAGAAAGGTTAAAGGGTCTTTATGGAAAGGAAATACCCTCTCATTTGGCTTCTTATATGGAAGGTAATTCCAGTGGCATTTAATCTGTACAGATTTCCAAAAAGAGCTGCAAACGATATAGTGTCCGTTCAACTCCCCAATGTCATCTATAACTGTCAGATTTGATTGGCCTTGCAAAGAAAATTTATTAAAGACGTGCCTCGTACCCTGAAACGGTGGGAGCACATCGTGTGTAAATCTAGAAGAATATCTCTTAACCTGGTGCGTTTCCTAAGCAGATGAAGAGACGCCAACATTAATGAAGGGCAAAGCTAAACGAACTGTAAAAAACTCTTGGCATCATCAAAACCCTCCTCTCCGACCAAGAGGTCAGACAGCAGGATTTTTAGGGGCTATTGTGGGGCCCAATATTTGGTGGCCCTGGCCCATTTCTACATTGGGGCTCAGGGCCCGAGCCGAGGAGGGATATAGCCAAGGATATGTAATAAAGGTCCAAGTAGTATTGAAACGTAGTCGAGGATGATTCTGTCCTCGGCATTCCCGAGGTCCTCCTGAAAGAAAGGGCAAGAACGGTATAGGTTTAGTTTTGAGGAAAAAACCTAAAATATCCATGTTGATAGAGAAAGGACCGCTGGACAGTATGACGACCAAGGACAAAGGGAAAGCTGCCATTATTGCCATTAAATACTCTGCACCTGACAGAACCATACTCTTCATCTTTTATAAACACCCCCAACCACTTTGGGTATGGGCTGATGGGACAAGTATCAGTCCTGAAAAGTCGAACCTACACGTGGACGTTGGATAAGAGATGTAAGCTAATATAAAAGGAGAAGTAAGCAATCCGGGAAAGGGGCTGGGAAAAAGGCCAAAAACCAGAGCCTCCCAGACCGCATCGAGGAGAATGACTCCTCGAGCGAACACGACTTACTTTTGTATGAACACCATGACTAACCACCGTCCTGTGATCAAGGCCTAGCCTTTCAAACCCACGCTCTATAAATTTTATTGCAAGGGCCTTTAACGTGTGAAACCCATATCATTTGGAATCGTCACAATTTGAGTCCTTACACATACCATTTTTTATAATAATTTGACTAATTATTTAAATTTTTATAATAAAAATTGTGTTTAATTTTAAATGTATCTATGTGTTTGCATGTATTACATGCTAGTTAGAATAATTGACTGGACAAAATTTGATAGATTTTTTTAACATATGGCAAGGCTCACAAGTGTGTGTGGGGGCAGTGTCAAATAGTTAATGCTTAATTTAAAACAGAAAAGTTATCTAATGTCTTGACCACAATGATTTAGAAAATATTTTTTAATGTATTTTACGGAAAAAAAATAAAAAAATTGATTTTTAAACCCTTTTTTTTAATATATTTCTCATGATAGTGATTAGTGTTATAATTTTCTTTTTCAAAATAATCAATTAATAAATAAACACTCAAAATTATCACTAAATAAATAAAAAAATCCGCAGCCATTAACCCCTACGGTTTTCTTAAAAATAAAAAGTAAAAAACTCAACTCTTTAGGCACAGCCAATTCATTTGGTTAGAAACTTTAGAATTCTTTGAAGTCAGCTATCATTGACTACGTTTTGAAACTTTTCTTTTAAATTGTGCTTACTCTTTTAAGATCGTGTCACGAATTTAATTATAATTGTAAAATAGTGAAATTATATTTAGTGAAAAATGTTCAATTTAAAATATTTTTACAAGTTTTACATGACAAATTATTATTATTAGATAGATTAAAAAAAAAAAAAAAAAAACATTGGTGGTGAACTCGGACTAAGTCATCAATCTACTATTTAAGATTGGTTATGAAAATATATTTAACACAGATTTTATCTGAAATCCTGTATTAGTTGAGGGGATTAGAATCCAGTGTAATATTTAGGGTATTGCACAGGTGCAATTTACCATTTCCAC
This sequence comes from Quercus tomentella, assembly GCA_028535165.1. Lineage (NCBI taxonomy): Eukaryota > Viridiplantae > Streptophyta > Magnoliopsida > Fagales > Fagaceae > Quercus > Quercus tomentella. The sequence continues at coordinate 17,785,504 of JAPQVY010000089.1, read as the reverse complement.
TCACAAATTTTTTTTTTTTTTTCACTTTTCAATTTTTTAACTTTCACTTTTTACTTTTTTTTAATTTTTCTTAACTTTTTTGAATCAAGGTTTGAGATTGAAAGTCGCTTTTTGTAACTATCAATCTCAACCATTCATAGGAATCGGCAATCCTAATTGAGGTGGCATTATGTGTACTACACTGTTATGTTACTATCATTAGAGCACTAGTAATGGAGGATGTAAAAAAACACCTATTAAACATTTTCAAACACTACTTTATTTATTTTACCATCTTATTTTACAACTCACTTAACATTTCAGTTTCTATTCTTACATACAACTCATTAAAATAATATAAACTATATCAACAAATAATATAAAAAACAAAACAACTCTTCCATCTCTCTACCTTTTTGTCTTTCTCTCTCTCTCTCTCTACCAAACCCACACACTACTTAAAATAATACTAATATTTAAGTTTACCACCCAGCGATAGTAGGTTGCAAATATGACAACTTACTGTAGCAAGGTGGTATAAATTTTTACCACTACATACCCTAATAGAGTGAGTTATTAATGAATTTGGTTGTAAAAGGAGTTTTAGGAACTGTTTAATAGCGGATTTTAAGTAATATTGTTTGTAATTTATTAAAATACATATAAGAAAGAAAATGCGTAAAAATATATTTAATGTTATTTAAAAACTGAAAATACTAGGCAGTTTACGCCTTACTTTCTTTTCTTCTTCTTGGGTCAAAATTAGTGTTTTACTATATCTAACACTTCAGCATCTCAGCAACTTATACATACGGACATTGAAAAGAAAAACACAAAATTTGGAAGATGGCGGAAGGGAACGAAGTCCAAATTCCAAGGCTGAAACTGGGCAACGAAGGCCTTGAGGTAAATCTAAACGCCACTCCTTGAATACCCATTTCAATTTTTTTTTTTCCTTTTTAAGAAACTTCCACTTTGTATATGTTCAAGTCACATTTCTTTGAAAACCCATCCACAGTAACTCAATACTGATTGACTATTAAGTTTTGAGTCTCAAACTCAAATCACGAATAGTTGAAAACAGATGATGGGTATTGCGTAGTTATCTTTTTGTGATCATAAGCTGTGAAGTGTTATCATTATGAAAAAAATCCTCTTGCATATAGTACCCTGTGTGTTAAAAGTATGGTGGGGAGTGGGGACAAAGTTAACTAGTGTGTTAGTTAGAGGCAAGGAACAGTGCATCATAAATTTGAAACGATTTCTATGAAGCTGTTTAGTTTAGTCACATGCTATAAATTGAGAATAAGTTTGTAGAGAAGTGTTAAACTGTACCTATCTTGAGATGTTGCTGCAAAAATGATGTTTTCTATACTCATTTGACGCCCTTCAACAAGAACTTACTACCACAGAAGGAATTGAAAGTCATCCCTAAGAAACACAATTTTATATTCAAGTCATAAGCAGTTAATGGCTTCGGTTTTGTAGTCATTTAACCACATACTTTTAACATTCCCCTGCACTAGTGAGTTGGGATTTTAAATGGGAGATAGAGTGGAGGAGACAAAGATCGAACTCAGGATCTCATGCTCTCATACCATGCTAAATTATAGATAGTCTCAAAAGCTTAAGCTATTAGGATATGGTAAATTTAATTATTTAACCACATACTTTTATGATTTAATAGGAGATAATCTATAGGGTTTGGAATAATGAATAACTATTGTGGCTGCAAGTTTAAACACGAATGACAAAGCAAGAGTTTAGAGCAATTTGATTATACTAGTTATGATTGAATTGTGTTTTGAGGTTATGATCCCTTGAGACTCTCATAATTCGATTGTGTTTTGAGGTTATGATGCCCTTGGAACTCTGTTATGACACTACACTAAAGCAGCCATTTGTATTACCTCATAACCAAGTCAACATGATGAACTAAACAGATTGAGCTGATTGTTAAACTTTTAAGATAAATTTTAAGTCCACAGGGATTTGTTGTTTTCTTGTGAAGACATGAGATTTGTGTCGACACTACAGATGCCATCTCTTAAAGAGTTGTTACTATTCTTTTGCCTAGTATTCTGAGAACATATATATGATACGCATACACCAATTTGATTTGGTGGGGAGATTCTGAAGTTAAGTGTCATTTTAATATGTATTTGTTGGGTAATGATCTACACTATATAATTGAGACTACGGTCACGGAGAGTTTCTGGAATTAACAAACTCATGCTCCTTCATCTTTTCCATTTTCAGCACTTAAGATTTGCATGTTTTAAAGTCCTTCAATCTTGTGCTTCATATGTTGTCATGTGGGAGGCTTTGGAGAAATTAAAATTGATAGAAAGTATGGAGACTTTAAACCTTAGTAGTCCCATTTCTTTCTTCCATCAAGAGTCCCAACATAAGGTTGAACCTGCATAAATAATCTATAACCATGAAATCCTCTGGTTAATCTTTCCCAACGTTCAAGATGCATAGGTTCTAAGGTTTTAAGGAATAGTTTTTGTACTAAAATATTTTGTTGCGCTTTGTTGGGGACATAACAACTTGGGGAGATTCTAGTTGAGTTAATATAACATATAGGGACAACATTTGACCCAAAAGCTTAAGCCTATGAATTGGAGCCTAATTATGTCATTTGAACCATTCACTCTTGCCATTATTTTCCAATGTGGAAACTCACTACTTAACTAACTACAATACTCACTCATGAATATTCCAACACGCTCTATTATCATTCTACTACATTTATTCTTAACTTTTTGTTTCTCGTTTCTTTGTAATTCTAAACTCTTCTTTTTTCCCCCCAGGTCTCAAAGTTGGGGTTTGGATGTATGTCCCTGACTGAAGCCCAAAATTCTCCATTCTCTGTGGAGGATGGAATCTCAATAGTAAAGTATGCATTCAATAAGGGAATCACTTTCTTTGATACATCTGATGTTTATGGACCCCATTCTAATGAAATTCTTATTGGAAAGGTAAAAGACACTAATATTTACTTTTACTAGCTCAAGAAGTCAAATGTTTTTGTTCCTATCTGGTAGTAAATCTGAAGATGGTCACAGATGTGAAAGTTTTGTTACTACTTTTTATATTATTTGTTAGTTAATTGATCGAGGACCACGTTAAAATTCTGTGCTATTTAACTGAAAGAAGTTTATATCTTTCAGGCCTTGAAACAGTTGCCAAGAGAGAAAATTCAAATAGCCACCAAATTTGGCATCCAAAGATCAGGATTTCCTCAGACGCAGGTGAATGGTAGCCCTGAGTATGTTCGCTCAAGCTGTGAGGCTAGCTTGCAGCGTCTTGATGTGCAATATATTGATCTGTATTATCAGCATCGGGTAGACACAAAAGTACCCATAGAAGAAACTGTAAGTGATTCTTTTGCTCTTTCAACTAGATGCCTGCAATGGGTGATTTTAAAAATTCTTGCTTGCTTTTTTGTAATTTGAAATTATTAAATTCTCTGCAAATATGATTAAATACATGATGCAGGACAACCAGAACAAAATTGAAACAATAGAAAATAAAGGGATATGACCTAGGAGTCAGCACCTAGGCCTTGCTTGGAGTCAGTACCAAGCGGGAAAACCACTAGGGGTCAGCACCTAGGGTAGATCTGGAGTCAGCACCAGACCAAAGAAAGACCAAACGGCCATTGTTTTCATTCATCAAAATATCAACTGTCTCCTCAAGGAGTACAATATGTTGCTTATAAAGGATTGCTAAACCCTAGTTCTAATTGGCTAGGAAACCCTAATTGCCTTATTACAAAAATACCCTTGCTTCTAACCCAATAAACTAATAGGAACTAAAACATAAGAATACAATTGGCTTGCAAACATAAATAATACTAAATAATAATCTTCTTGCGTCTCCCGCATCATTCTCCTCTGGTTGGAGAAAACTCGACCTCGAGTTCTAAAGTGTTGAAGGATTAGGATGCTGACAAGTAACACTTGCTTCAAGTCTGGAATCACCTTAGGGAGCACAGAGAAAAGAAAAACCTTGAATTCCACCGCATTAGACTCATTTGGAATTACAAAATCAATGTGTGGAATTAGCATAATCTCATCTTGAACCTTATGAACCATAGGAAACACTGTGGTTTTAACCTCTTCGACTTCACCAAGATGTAGATCTCCAAGGACTGTGGAGGGTTGATCAGAAGCACGTTCAACAACTTCAACTTTCACATCACGTGCACCCTCAAGCTCGCTGGGTAGTTTTTGAGTGGGTGCCATTATCCTTTCTAGCTGGGCATTAATCCTAGTGATTATTTGCTTCCCGAATGTCCATGAAATAGGTGAAACATTCTAATTTGCCTTTCTTACAATAGTAAAAAGTGAACTGAGAAGATCCAAAGAAATGTCTTCACTTTCATCTATGACTAGATTCATAATTGTTTCCATGGCTGAAAGTACAACAGGTGGATAGTTGGACCTAATTATCTTTAAGAAACTTTGAAACATCTCAACAACCAATGCATCACACTCAAGATCCAGCATCACCAAGCATAACTTGACCTTTGCAATGGTATCAAGAATTGAAACCACCTTCTTATAAGAGCGAGTAGACACATGAGGCATATTTTCAAACGCTGCCACAATAAACTGAAATATTTCTTTCATTTGCTCATCCTTATATGGGGCATTTGGTGCTGTTATCCTTGTAATCTCAATAATGCAAGATACAACTGAAACCTTCACATCCATTTCAGCATGTCTCAAAAGTTTATCAGTGATCAATGCCTTCATTGAGGGTAAAAGTGCATCTCGCATTGATTTGGATGGTTCTTGCTCCACATATGCTAACAAATTTTCAACTTTATCAAGAAGAGTGAGAAGATCATCAATGGAGGAAGGAGGGTTAAGGAGTCTATTCCCAGCCTCCTTAATTTGCTTCTCAAATTCTCTATCTTTAAGTTGCTTCTCAAGCTTTCTATCAAAGGAAGTCATTTTCCAGCTCCAACTTAGAGGCACAATACACAAAGGCTAAATCTTAATTTTCTGCCCTTTTATTTTTGGTCAGGCAAGGTTTCATGGGTCGGTATAGTACTGGGTTGTCAAACAATAGACTTAGGCTTGCGTTTGTTAGGAAATGGGGCTGATGGGTGGACTTCTAAAGGGAAAATTGGGCCAGGTAAAGATTTTTTTTTTTATTTATTTATTTTTTTTTAACGGGTTTGTGCTGGGGTTAATGGTTTGGTCACAAGTTATGTATCACGTGAGGTCATATGGACTGGGTATTGCAAAGAGAAGTGTGCTGGGATTTTAGGATTTTAACACCGGCTATTTACGAGTTACCTTATAGGATCGGGTTGACCTTGGCGTCGCAGTTGGGTTCAGCAAAGTCTCGTCCACAGCTCTCATGAGTCTGGTGGGTTTGCGGCGGCGAAGAACAGAGGTGGCTGGCTTTTCTGGCAGCTGGGTGGTGCGTCAACGGTGGCCAAGATTGACAGATGGGGTTTGTTGGTTGTTGGGTCAAAGGGCTTTGGTTGACGGGTAACCTTCTGGTGGCTTGATCGATTGGAGCAGGTGAGCAGATGGCGGTTTGAAGGCTGGATCGTCGTTGTGGTGGCGCTGGACAACGAAATTGGAAGTCGTCGGTGTGATGGGGACGCTGCCGGTGATGGAGGCTGACGGCGCTGACTTCTTGTGGATCTGAACTGTGATTTGATGGGATGAGAAACACAGGCACTGAATGAATTTTTTTTTTCTTCAAATACTTTTCTGGTTCATGACTACGGTGATGCTTCCATCAGATCGATGTTTGCTCTGATACCAAAACTGACGCAGGACAACCAGAACAAAATTGAAACAATAGAAAATAAAGGGATATGACCTAGGAGTCAGCACCTAGGCCTTGCTTGGAGTCAGCACCAAGCGGGGAAACCACTAGGAGTCAACACCTAGGGTAGACCTCAGCACCAGACCAAAGAAAGACCAAACAACCATTGTTTTCATTCATCAAAATATCAACTGTCTCCTCAAGGAGTACAATATGTTGTTTATAAAGGATTGCTAAACCCTAGTTATAATTGGCTAGGAAACCCTAATTGCCTTATTACAAAAATACTCTTGCTTCTAAATTAAAATACTAATAACCCAATAAACTAATAGGACCTAAAACATAAAAATACAATTGGCTTGCAAACATAAATAATACTAAATAATAATCTTTTTGCGTCTCCCGCATCAATACATCTTATTGGAATAGGTTGGTGAACTTAAGAAACTGGTAGATGAGGGAAAAGTCAAATATATTGGTCTATCTGAAGCCAGCCCAGACACAATAAGGAGGGCACATGCTGTGCATCCCATCTCAGCTGTACAAATGGAGTGGTCTCTCTGGAGTCGTGATATTGAGGAGGAGATAATTCCACTTTGCAGGTTTATTTTGTTCACAGATGATGTTTTTTATAATTTTGGCCTCATGAGTGCTTCCACATATAAGAAGATTACACATGTTCATTTGTTCTAGATGTGGAGTTAAATTTAGAGCTGCTTGTTCATTAGTCATTGTGTCTTCCCTTAGGTTTCAAAGACCATTATCTTCTTTGAATGACTGCCACTATAAGGAAAATTTATTTGGTTTTGTATCCATTTTGTGTAGGCAGCTTTGATTTCATTATATGTAATTATCTTATCCAAAAGCATGAGAATGCTCTCTTGTTGCCTTTGTTCATGTAGGGAGCTTGGCATTGGTATAGTTCCATACAGTCCTCTTGGCCGTGGTTTTTTTGCTGGCAAAGGAGTTGTGGAAAATTTGAATGCAAATAGCCGCCTGGTACATATTTCACCAATAATGTTTCTCATTTATTTGTGGACTTTCAAATTTTCTGCACAATTCTTCAGGCAATAATTGTTTTCTTTTTGAGCAATGCATACTTCAATTATATCGAGTGAAAAATTCCTACAAGGGAAAACAACTATTTTAGTTCATGCAGTTTACAAGAAGTTCCAATTTTGTCTCTAATATTTGAAAATTTGCAAACATGTTGCTGACATTTTTAACGTTTTTCAACTAAGCTTTTCTATCTGCCTCACAAATACAATAGATGACCTGTCACATCAAATAGCTAACCTGACATGACTTAGATGATGATTTGCCAATTGGAAGTCCACCTAGAATGATAGGAAGATGAGGTAGAAGAGTAATAACTATTCACAGATAAGTGAAAAGAACAAAAAGGTCAGTATATGTTTCCAATTTCCAAATCATCGCTAAGTTGTGCCACGTCATCTGTTGGCATTAGTTAGCACTTGGTTGTGTCATGTCATCTACTCATTACCACTCATCACTGACCCTCTCCACTCACTTCTGCTCTTCTCCTTCCCTGCCAAAAAACCCCAACCGCTCACCCAAAACTGGGGTGTTATCCACTTCAACCCATAATCTAGTAAACAACATGCAGGAAAGTTCCCAACCCAAAAAGGAGTTAGTCAGGTAGCAGGTTGATACCAAACCCAAACTGCCTCAACTCGTTGACCTCCCTAATGTTAGGGAGAAAATATAACTTCTTGTAAGTTTCAGGAACCAAATTAGTTATTTTCCCTTCATTTTTCTATAAGTAAATCAATTTTATTGATGAGAAATTATACATAAGTATTGAAGAAACAAATGGGTATTTTTGTTCCCTAGATCTCTTATCTTTGTGTTCCTTCGATCTCTTTTATAAACTAAATCATCTCAAATATATCCACAAAAGAAAATAGCGGAAGACTTAAGGTAACATTAGTAGTAGTAAAAAATGATATATTGATTAAGGAGGTGACAAAGTATGATTTTTGATCGGATAGAATAGCGGTGAAGAAGAATACATATGGCTGACTCCGATCAGTTGACACAGGACAAAACCAAAATGGATGCAGCAACAACTTGGGAGAGTCGTGTATTGAATGACAAAAATACTTTTGACTAAAGGAAATTTAAATAAACTACTAATAACCTTATTCACTCATATAAACTCTGGTCCATATGGAGTTAGTTTGTGGAAAAATATTAGAAGGGGTTGGCCCTCTTTATCTCGGTTTTTTCTGTATGAAATTGGAGTTGGATCAAAAGTGCAGTTTTGGCTAGATAGATGGTGTGGATCATCTCCTCTTGTAGACTGCTATCCTGAATTATATTGGATTTGTCGAAACAAAGAGGCGAGTATTGGGAGATACATTTTTGTAGGGATGTTCATAATCGGGAATTGGAAGCTTTCTGGAGCTTCATAAATACCATTTATAGTACTCCTGTAAGGGGGATTGGGGAGGATAAAAGATGTTGGCTACCTTGTAAGAGTAAGGGGTTTATGGTTAGTGCGTTCTACCATCTTCTAGTTGGCCACAATTAACAGTTTTTCCCTTGGAAAAGCATTTGGAAGCAGAAGATTCCTTCTAGAGTGGCTTTCTTTGTATGGACCGCTACCTTGGGGAAATGTCTGACAATTGACAATTTAAGGAAAAGAAAGGTTTGCATTTTGGATTGGTGTTATATGTGCAAGTGTAATAGTGAAACTGTTGACCATCTATTCCTTCATTGTTCGGTTGCTTTGGAGTTGTGGGACATGGTTTTTGGTTTATTTGGAGTTTGTTGGGTTATGCCAATGTCTGTTGTTGAGCTTTTTGCTTGCTGGCAAGGTCGATTTGGTTGCCATCGCAATGGAGATATATGGATGGCTGTTCCTCATTGTTTGATGTGGTGTATTTGGAAGGAAAGAAGTAGTAGCCAGTAGGTGTTTTGAAGACAATGAGCGTTCTATGCCTGATCTCAAGCTTCTATTTTTCAGAACCTTATTGGACTGGTTCTCTTTTTTTTTATAAGTAATAGGACTTTTATTCAACAAGAAAAACGCAAACAGCCATTACAGGTGTTCATGATGGTGAACACAAAAAACAGCAAACAAAAACAACTGAAAACAGAATAAGAAAAGCAACTTAAGTGGCACAACTAAGGGTAGAAAAGAATTCCAAAGCAGAAGAACAGTTTGAATAACCCCAGCACTTAGCCCATTCAAAAAGAGTATTTCGGCTGAGCGCTTGTAACTAATCTAGCGTTCTCTCCAGAGCCTCAAAAGAGCGCCGGTTTCTTTCCAACCAAACAACCCACATCAAACAACCAGGAACCATATTCCATATGTCCGAAGCATGATTTCCCAACCAATTACTCCAACAAGACACCAAACTCACCACAGAACCCAGCATGACCCATTGAATCCCAAAAGCTTGCAACATTTGCACCCATAAAGCATAAGCTACCGGACAGTGAATGAGAAGGTGGTCCACAGATTCCGCCGAGCAGCAGCACATACAGCACCTATTCGCCAAATGGAGGTCCCGAAGATTATCCAAGGTAAGGATCCGGCCATGTGCTGCGGTCCACAAGAAGAAAGCCACCCTCCTAGGCACCTTGACTTTCCAAATCCCCTTCCATGGGAAGTAAGGAGCTATACAACCTTTTTCTTCTATCTTGGATTTACTTGATTTATGTAATTTTTGTATTTGATATGTACTCCCTTGTATACTTTCTGTGTATTTGGGTGTCTCTCTCTTTTTGAAATCAATTAATCAATAAATCCTTATTACTTATTGAAAAAAAAAAAAAAAAAAAAATCCAGTTGTCCAATGAAAGTACAATTGACCCAAAAGTCATAAGACTAAATTAAAATAAACTTTTCTTTGCACTTTCTGCGTTATTACTTTGTTCAAAATCTAGCTAACCCCAAAAGCTTGGGATTAAGGCTTTGTTGTTGTACTATAAGAACCATCTTATAGAAAGGATTTCAAGAATTTGTTCTTTCTCCATAATAAAATAGTAATAACAACAATAAAAATTCTTCAAATGTAACTGACAACCAGCTTCTTTATTTTTTTTATTTTTATTTTCTATAAGGCCAAGCACCCTCGGTTCCATGGAGAAAATTTGGAGAAGAACAAGACCATTTATACTCGAATAGAAAGACTTGCTAGAAAGCATCAATGCACTCCTGCTCAGCTAGCACTTGCATGGGTTTTCAAACAAGGAGACGACATTGCACCCATACCTGGTAATTGGCTTTCATTTTTTGTTTTTTGTCCTGATTAATTACTTGTCAAAAATGTGCTATGTATTTAAGTTTTCAAAAAGAGAAAGAAAAGCGCTGAAGATTCTATTTCTTGTTATGAATACTATTATCTTTTGTGTGCTTCAAATTGAAATTAACTTGACTCCAAGTGTGCTCTTTTCCCCACTTAAGCTGAAACAAGTAATATTTAGATTTCCTGCATCTTATTGTGGACAAAGTTGATATAGAAGTTAAGGAAATATATCAGAATTATCCCAATCCAAGTTACGTAAGGATTTCCTGCCTCAAGTTTCAAAGTTTAGCATATAAATGGATATCAACCCACTTCATGGCTGGAAATTACACATATATTGCCCGCTCTGATGTCATAACGGCCTCAGAAAAACTCTGATTTTAATTTCCTGTTAACATATTCATAAGCATAGTCCTAGGCTGTGGTCATAACTGAATCAGATTTTATTATGGGTTACGGTTTGTGATCGCAATGTCTTGAAGGCATCATTGGCCATACGGCTGGCTAGTTACTGACTTTTTGCAGGAGTGGTAGTTTGATTTTGAGGAATAATAAATCCTGAGTCAATTATGTGTTTTTGATATTAAAATTGCTAAAAAATATATGCAGGTATGCTAAATATATAGGGAACTGTATTAAGAAAAAATCTAACGACATTGATCAAGGTTTAGCTGAGTTATTTACTTTTCATTGAAAGTGTTACATGAATGATGATGATGAAGCAGAGTGGAATTTTATTATGTCCAGTGCACCCTTTTGTACCTCCCACAGGCAGGAAACTCGAAATTTGATAATTAGGAAGAGAGGACTGCTAGTTCCATACATAGTTTAAGGGTGATTGTGTGTATATATCTTCTTTTCTCTTTCGGCAGGAAAGTTCACTAATGTTCTCATTTTCAATCTTATTTATTTAGTATAAACAGTTGCTTTTGTATTAGAGCCCTTTGGAACTGTAGATTTTAAAAGTTGAGACTTTCACCTGCTATTTCTCAATGTTCATTTGCCTTGAACTTTAACAGGGACAACTAAGATCAAGAACTTAGATGACAATATTGGCTCTTTGAACGTGAAACTTACAGAAGATGACCTGAAGGAGATAACTGATGCTGTACCAATCGAAGAAGTAGCTGGTGGTAGAAGCTATCAAAGCAATGAGCAATTTCTATGGAAGTTTGCTAACACTCCTCCACAAAACTAATTCTCTATTTACACTTTCATGGATATTGTCCATTTCGCTTGAATAATGCCATGTTTTCGTGAAATGAATGGCCAGATTTATGTTAAAAACTAGCTATGTCATTCACACCACAAAATTAGCAACACTAGTTTGTAAACTTTTTGGGAATGATAACCAATGTGGTTGCTTTATGTCATGTTCTGTTGGATATTTTGTTCCTCACTTTGTTTTAGGGTAAAATACTTGCTAGACCATATTCTTTAGGAGCGGTTACAAATTAAATCTTGAAGTTTAAGACTTACAATTTTTTATTTTTTTTATTTATTTTTTAGATTGTTACAAATTAAACATTGATAGGATTTTAAAAGTTGAGGTTCAATTTGAAATTAATGAAACTATAAGGTTTAATTTGTAACAGTCATAAATTTCAACTTACAATATTAAACCACCTCTAAATATAGGGTTTTAAATATTATTTGACTTTTCTTATTTAGATTTTATTTTAGTTTGTTCCTCTCTCTCTCTCACACGCACACACATGTAGCATCCTTGTCAAATGTTGTCACATACATTAGTGATATTAGCCATCTGCTGCTTTTGTTACCTCATCACAAACTAAAGAATTAAAAGTTGATTGAGAACTTTGCAAGTTATCTCCAGTAATGATCTTATCATCAACATAAAGTAAGTAACACTGCGTGGTACCGTGGTCAATGCATCTAATAAATAACATTGCGTCATATTAATCAATAAGGTAACCAAGATGTCTTATGAGGATGCTGAATTTTGTAAACCATGTTCGATCTTTACAGGATACGATGAAGTATACACTTTATAGAAGAATGAGGCAAGCCTAGAGGATGCATCATCTAAACCCTTTTTTGAGTCAAGTTTTTGTTGAGAAAGACATTCTTCATGTCCATCTGAAGAAATTGTCAATCTTTAGAGGCAATGACTACAATGATAATGCAAAGTGAGGAGAGGTATGCAAAAGGGCCAAATGTCTCCTAGGTAGTCAATGGTGTGCTCTTGTGTGAACCGGTTAGCTACAACATTGGCCTGGTAGCGGTCAACAGAACCATCAAATGTTGAATGTGTATGGAACGTGAACATGGAATGGAACATCTTGTGTTTCCCAAAGACAACATGATGGGAGACTCTGGCTTACTTAGTGATAGGATTGTAGCGTCTATAACAAAAACCCTTTTGTTTAAGATCATACCCCAGGAAGTAACACAGTTGAGAGCGCATTTGTCGTTTAGTGCGAGTGCAATCACTAGGTTAGAAAAGAATAAAGCACACACCTGGAAACTTGAAGGTGAAGGTATCCAATTGATGGTAGAATTTATGGCAATGGGAGATGCTTCTCCCTTATAGGAGGTAGGAAAAGAAGCTGAATATAATGAAGTTTTTGCTTGGCTAGACTCTTATATGGTAATGCATGTTTTTTGTCTTGTGTACCTAATATACAATCAAATGGTTTAGAATTGACTTGACTTAAAGCCACTAAAGACTAAACAGTAGACAAGGAAGCATGATTGAGATGAGAGTGCCATAGAGTAGAGGAGTGCAACAAGGGCAAAAGTCTCCTCTAAGTCAAGTCATATTCTTGAGAACTCTTTAGCAACAAGGTGGGTCTTGTAACACTTAACAGGATCATCAAGGAGAATCTTGATCTTGTACACCCACTTGCATCGTACAATAGGCTTTTTAGGGGGGAAAAAACGTAAAGAAAAAATATACTAGATTGAGATCCCATAATTTGACAAGTTTGTGATTATAAAATAATGCCTCAAAGCCAAGAAATGTGCTATGACTCTAAGCTCAAAAAAGGACAACTTCCACATTAAAATGATAATGAAGAAAATTTAATAAATGTAATCCTTTAAATAACAAAGCTGCAAATGCTCACTACTTGTAGTATGAGGCCTAGATTTTTTTTTTATTCAACAAAGCTGCTAAAAAAAGCATATGCATTAGTCATGATGGCCGTGTAGATACTCACTTTATGATTTGTTTGTATTATGAAAAACGTTTTTTGGAAAATGATTTCGAGAAAATAAACTTATTTTCCTATGTTTGGTTGTGATCTTGAAAATAAGTTAGAAAACTGCTTGCTCACTCCCAAGTGCAGGAGATTGTAGCAATATAATTCTCGGAGTACTGAGGTCGAACCACAAGGAGCAGGGTAAATTCAAAGACAATATAATTAAATAACAATTTGGGTGAAGAAGAAAAGTACTTTTGCTTGGAGATTGTTAACAAGAATAATAATAAAAGACGATTAAAATCAATAATGTAAATATCAAGGCATCGGGGTGTTTCCCTATATCGATATGAAATTCTTTGTGATCTAAGAAATTATATATTTCATAATTAATTGTTCTTATACAATTAAATACTTATGATTCGGTTGAACTAAGACAATTCAAGAATGCATAATAACCTAGATTAATAATGTGGTTAGAAAAGTTTTCAAATAATCCATTCACTTTAGAACCTGATTTCTATTTAAAACTATTAGAAATTCATCTAAACAATAAGAAAAACATGATTGAACTTATTGAAAGTATGGAAGGACTAATACAACAAAAGAAATCTAATTGAACAATCAAATATATTGTTGATAAAATCTTAGAAAGAATCACATTGAATATTCATACCGTATAGAAGAAACATAACCCCTAGCCCTAGCAAAGAGTTTAGGTTGCCATTAGAGAAAAGAAAATACGAGGTTTTCTCTACCAAAATTCGTTCTCCCAGCCTCCCTTCAAAGCCCTAATGTCTAAGGCCTTGTTTGGATTTTTTTTTTCATCACTCATCACTTAATTTCCGTCACTCATCACTTAATTTCTGTCACTCATCACTCATCACTTAAAATACCATATCCATTTGGTACCATCACTCAATTGTCATCACTCAATATTTTTCACACTGTTTGTGAGCCCTATACCTGTCACTAGTACCCAAACCCACCGAACCCAGTGAAAAAAAAAAAGAAAAAAAAAAAGAAACCTAGAAACCCGAACCTAGTGAAAGAAGAAGGAAAAAAAAAAAAAAAAAAAAACCAAGAAACTTGAACCCAGTGAAAGAGGAAGAAAAAAAAAGAAGAAGAAAGGAAGAACTGAAGACCGAGAATTAGAGGTGATGAAGAACCAAAAAAAAAAGGAAGAACAAACTGACTGAACCCAGGAGAAGAAAGAAAAGTGGAGAAGAAAGGAAAAAAAAAGGGGGTCAAAAGGTGCGGCTGACCTGACTAGTGGGTCCCTCCAACTACAAAAATACCATTGAAAATAGAGTTATGGAAACTGAAAACAGCTAAAATGTGTTTTCAATTTCATAACTCATCACTCAAAAATCAGAGAATTGAGTGATGGAAACAAAAACTGGAAACAGAGTTATTGAAATCCAAACAAGCTTTTGAGTCATGGGTCTCACCATTTTTGAGTTATGAGTTATGGAAACTAGAAATTCAAACACTCCCTAAGTGTCCAAAGAAAATAGAACTTTTACTATTTTAATTTCCATCCAGGTTTACGGCAGTTACTTTTAAATTAATTTTGGCGTTCAAAAATTGAGAATTTCGAAAAACTCAAAACTGGAAAGTTGTAGATATTTAAGTCACGGTTCCAACCCATCCAGCCTTGTGTCAATTGGATTTTTGAGGAGAGAGATACGCCCAAAATACTGATCAGTGCTCAAATCAGATTTTTCCTTTTCAGATTCTGCCTCTTTGATTTCTTTCCTTATTTGAAGCTTCCAATCATGGTAGACGATCCAAGTACTCCAACTGCACCTCCTTAGACATTTAAGCATGGTCCTTTAGCTCTACTTTAATTCTAGTTTGGCCTCCATTCTCTCACAAATTCCTATAAACTTATTTTTCTTACATGATTTCTTGAAAGTAGAAAATTACACACAATAAATGACATCTTATTCAAGAAATTATGTAAAAATAAATAATAGGGACTAATGCAAATCATAGCTTAATTATACAAATTAAGCATAGTAATAAGAAGATAACGCCCACATAAATATATAACAAATATACATTTCAAGGTGTTATCAAAAACATTTTTTGTTGTTTGACTTGCACATAAATCATTAATAATCGATGATGAAACAAACGCAGTAATAACTTTGTCTCAAATGCATTATTAGTGGTCTGATTTTTAATGTTTAGAGGGTGCCAATATTTTGACATAACTCATGAATACAACATTATTTTAAAAATTTTTTTTATATATTTTATTTAAGAATTTATTTTTTGAAGTTAATATTTAGTGTAATTGAGTTTGTATCAAAGCACAATTAATAAATGGTTCAACCTCGTGTTGACCTACATAAGTCACAATCAACCCAAAATGATTTGGTTAATTATTTATATTAGGATGGATGACCCATTTTGAACCCATTTAGTTGATATATATTTATATATATCTAGAATTGAGTAATTAAAAGAAAGTTAATGTTATATTGGAAAATTTTTATATCAAACCTTAAAGTGTCTAACCTTGCATTTCATTTGATTTTCTTATCTTGTATATTTCTAAAGTTGTATGGAATTTCATTGAATTGAAATAAAAACTTTTAGGTTGTGTGCTATTAGCGTTTAAATAGATGTTATTGTGAAGCATAATTTCAATTTGTATGAAATTTATTTGTTTAATACTATTATAATTTAGTATGCTTACAAAAATATAAAAATATGGTAATCTTGTTAATTATTTGGTCTTTTGTTTTAAAAAAAAAATTTATAAAATGACAAGATACTTTACTTGTTGTGCTAACTAAAACTCATGGTCACCTATATTAAATGTGTTGAAATGGGTTATATTTATGTCAACCTAACCTATTTATTAAATGAGTTGAAATGGATTGTGTTAGATATAAGCATGTTATTAATAATCATGTTGTTTTAAGGTCGAATACTTTTGAGTTGTGTTGATTTATGTACTCGAATACACCTAACTCAACTCAAACATGACCCACTAACACGAATTGTCATCGACTAGTGCAATGGTAGGATTTTTAAGGCACTTGGTAATAGCTATCAAGGTCTTTAAAAAGATTACTTGTTAAGAGTCTTGTAGCTTAAATGACATTTTCTAGTGTTCCCAATAAAGACAAATTCAAATCCCTTTCCTCCAACTATTATTTAAAAAAAAAAAAAAAATCTTAAGACTAGTAGTATTATCTTTTCTAAGAATAATTAAATTCAATTGTGTCATGTTTTGAATTTGCTTGGGAAACTTAATGTAGTACACCTAGATAGGAAACTATAGCTTCTTGTCAAAAAAAAAAAAGAAAAAGAAAAAGGAAACTTTAGCTAAAATTTTCCAATTGAACTCCTATGGTTTTTCTTAAGGGAAAAATAAAATTGAACTCCTAGGTAGCAAGGTACATATTCGTGCATGTGGTTAGAAAGAATTCTTTGAACTTGCCATCAGTGATGACGTTTTGAGTTTCGTTTCAAAACATCTCCAGATACTGGAAAAGTAAAAATGAACTCCTAGTTTTAGGTAGGTAGTAGGTACATATCCGTGGATGTCGTTAGAGTTATTTGAACTTGCCATCAGTGATTACGTTTTGAGTATTGTTTCAAAACATCCTATAGTCTTCACTCTTTACCTCTCTACTAGTACTACTATATATATCTGAGATGTTTCTCAAAAAAAAAAAAAAAATATATATATATATATATATCTGAGATTTTTAATGATAAATGAACAGGGAAATTATCCTAGAAACAGATTTAAGGTATTGAAAATAATCTCTTTTTTTTTTTTTTTTGAGAAACCATTGCAAATAATCTTGAAAAGAAAAACACACAATTTGAATGATGGCAGAAGGGAACGAACTCCAAATTCCTTTGGTGAAACTGGACAATCAGGGCCTTGAGGTAAATACCAGTGGCATTCCTTGAATATACCCATTTCAATTTTTTTTTTTTTTTCAAGAAATTTCCGCATTTTATATATGTTCAACTCGCATTTCTTTGAAAACCCATATGCATAATTTGATCTATTTGAGTTTTTAATAAAGTTACAAGAATCCATCTATTGTAACTCAGTATCATTAACTACTAGTTTTTTTTTCTCATAAAAAAAAAAACTACTAGTTTTTTTTTTTTTTTGATGGGTAAAGTGAATTGACCATTAGTTTCAATCTTAAATCATTCATATCTTTTTCTGAAAGAAAATCATGCATATCCATTATCTATATAATATTATTTTATTATTATTATTATATTATATTATATATATATATATATATATTTATATTAAAGTCAGTTCTTAGTGCAATGACAAGTGACTTCTACCAAAAGTTACAAGTTACAGGTTTAGCTGCAACTTTTAGGCAAAAAAAAAAAAAAAAAATGGATATGTTTATTTGATAATATGTTTTGGGTGGATGAAATTAAAATTTCTGTAAAGAAAATAACCTTAATAGATTATCAACAACAAATTGTTTTTTCTAATTGGTCCAATTATTCATTGTTAAATTTATTAATTTTCTTAGTTACATTTTTCTTTGTTTTGGATTGTAGGCAAAAAAAATAAGGTTTGAGAAAGTTTGTTTAGAACTAAAAGAATAATTTTCAAAATTTATATTTTTTTTAATGATTCACAAAATGTTATAAATAACTTTTATTAAAAAAATGAATATTTTCGTTAACTTGACTTTTGAATTTCTGAGAAAAATTGTATTGTTTTTAGTTTTGTACGACAAAATTTATATTTATGATTTATGATTGTTCTTATATTATATTTATGATTGTTCCTATAATAAATAAAACTATGATTATGAAATACATTATTCTTTATTAAATTAGTTTAAATTGTAAAAAAAAAAAAAAACTACAATAAAAATGATTATCACGGGTAACGCGTGGGTTCACGGCTAGTATATATTAATAGGTAAAGATCAGAGAAAGTTCAATTAGAATCCAATTTTGCGCCATGTGTCTAAATTTATATGGGGACCACACTATAATTATGAATTATCCACTTAAGTTTGTGCCATGTGTTTATTTAAATTTTTTAATCATTGTGCGAAGTGACTTAATGAGTGCAAAATACTAAAAATCTAATATTAATGAACTATTTAAAAAAAATCAAATATACTCAATAAAAATTACCACACAACAAAGATAATTACACATTTTATCTTATTAAAAATTAGAAAAATAGTTATCATAAGTAGTATTAAATTTAGGTAAGAATTTTAATATGTGATTAATTATGTTTACTTTTTTTTTAATAAATAATTTGACTAATTATTTATATTTTTATGATAAAAATTGTGTTTAATTTTAAATGTATCTATATGTATGCATATGTTACAACTTACATGCCATTATTTTTTTAATAATTTGACTAATTATTTATATATTTATAATAAAAATTGTGTTTAATTTTAAATGTATCTATGTATTTATATAAGTTACATGCTAGTTGGAATAACTTACTAAACAAAATTTGATAGCTGTTTTTGACATATGGCAAGGCTCACAGGTGTGTATGGGCAGTCTCAGATAATTAATGCTTAATTTAAAACAGAAAAGTTAACTAACGTCTGGACCACATTGATTAAGAAAATATTTTTAAATGCATTTTGTGGAAAAAGATAAAAATAATTAATTTTTTACAATTTTTTATATTTTTCATAACAGTATTATAATTTTTTTTTTTGAAATAATCAATTAATAAATGCACACTCAAAATTATCAATAAATAAATAAAAAATAAATATATCCGCAGTGAATAACTGGATATGATAAGGGTATTTTAAACATAAAAAAAATAAGGAATTCAAATAGGAGAAACCCCTTAAATAGTAGTATAAAAAAAAAAAAAAAAAAAAAAAAAAAAAACTGAACCTTTTAACCACATGATCCATTTGGTTAGAAACTTTAGAATTCTTTGAAGTAGCTATCAGTGACTAAAGTTTTGAAACTTTTCTTTTAAATTGTGCTTACTCTTTTAAGATTGTGTCACGATTTTAATTATAATTGTAAAATAGTGAAATTAAGTTCAGTGAAAAATGTTAAATTTAAAATATTTTTATAAGTTTTATGCGACAAATTATTATTATTAGATAAAAAAAATATTTACGGTTATGAAAATATATTTATCACAGATTTTATCCAAATCCTATATTATTTGAGGTGGCATTATATGTACCTTACATCGGTATGTAACTATCATTAGTGTTTTACTTTCTTTGCTTTTTTTATTTTTATTTTTATATTTGGGGTCAAAATTAGGGTTTTACTATATTTAACACTTCAATGAGAAAATCAAAAGAATAAGCAACATGTTACATATACATACAGACATTGAAAAGAAAAACACAAAATTTGGAAGATGGCGGAAGGGAACAAAGTCCAAATTCCAATTCTGAAACTGGGCAATCAAGGCCTTGAGGTAAATCTCAAAGCTAAATCTTGAATACCCATTTTAGTTTTTTTTAATCTTTATCAAGAAACTTCCAATTTGTATTTGTTCAAGTCACATTTCTTTGAAAACCCATCCACAGTAACTCAGTACTCATTGATTATTAAGTTTGAGTCTCAAACTCAAATCATGAATAGTTGAAAACCGATGATGGGTGTTGCCAAGTTACCTTTTTGTGATCATAAGCTGTGAAGTGTTACCATTATGAAAATGATCATCTTGCATATAGTACCCTGTATGTTAAAAGTATGGTGGGGACAAAGTTAACTAGTGTGTTAGTTAGAGACAAGGAACAGTGCATCATAAATTTGAAACGATTTGGTCTCAAAGTGCTTGTACTGGGCTCGACTAGGTGTGCTCTTAGTTCGAGTTTTGCTACCTGCACTTTGAAAAGAATTTCTTGGACCAGTGCTTTACCCCTTCGTGGGCCCACCCGACATGAACAGTGATTAGTCTCTGGTTGAAAGCCTTGAGGAAACACTGTGGAGAACCAAAAAAAAAAAAAAAAAAAAATTGAAACGATTTCTATGTAGCTGTTTAGTTTAGTCACATGCTATAAATTGAGAATAAGTTTGTAGAGAAATGTTAAACTGTACCTATCTTGAGATGTTGCTGCAAAAATGATGTTTTCTATATTCATTTGACGCCCTTCAACGAGAACTTACTACCACAGAAGGAATTGAAAGTTATCCCTAAGAAACACAATTCTATATTCAAGTCATAAGCAGTTAATGGCTTCGGTTTTGTAGTCATTTAACCACATACTTTTAACACTCCCCCTTACTAGTGAGTTGGGATTTTAAATGGGAGGTAGAGTGGAGGAGACAACGATTGAACTCAGGATCTCATGCCCTGATACCATGCTAAATTATAGATAGTCTCAAAAGCTTAAACTATTAGGATATGGCAAATTTAATCATTTAACCACATAGTTTTATGATTTAATAGCAGATAATCTTTAAGGTTTGGAATAATGAATAACTATTGTGGCTGCAAGTTTAAACACTAATGATAAAGCAAGAGTTTAGAGCGATTTGATTATACTAGTTATAATTGAATTGTGTTTTAAGGTTATGATCCCTTGAGACTCTCATAATTCAATGTTTTGAGGTTATGATGCCCTTGGAACTCTGTTATGACACTACACTAAAGCAGCCATTTGTATTACCTCATAACCAAGTCAGCATGATGAACTAAATGGATTGAGCTGATTGTTAAACTTTTAAGATAAATTTTAAGTCCACAGGGATTTGTTGTTTTCTTGTGAAGACATGAGATTTGCGTTAACACTAGAGATGCCATATCTTAAAGAGTAGTTACTATTCTTTTGCCTAGTATACTGAGAACATATATATGATAAACATACTCCAATTTGATTGGGTGGGGAGATTCTGAAGTTAAGTGTCATTTTAATACGTATTTGTTGGGTAATGATCTTATATAATTGAGACTATGGTCATGGAGAGTTTCTGGAATTAACAAACTTATGCTCCTTCATCTTTTCCATTTTCAGCACTTAAGATTTGCATGTTTTAAAGTCCTTCAATCTTGTGCTTCATATGTTGTCATGTGGGAGGCTTTGGAGAAATTAAAGTTGATAGAAAGTATGGAGACTTTAAACCTTAGTAGTCCCATTTCTTTCTTCTGTCAAGAGTCCCAACATAAGGTTGAACCTGCATAAATAACCTATAACAATGAAATCCTCTGGTTAATCTTTCCCAATGTTCAAGATGTAAAGGTTCTAAGTTTTTAAGGAATAGTTTTTGTACTAAAATATTTTGTTGCGCTTTGTTGGGGACATAACAACTTGGGGAGATTCTAGTTGAGGAGTTAATATAACATATAGGGACATCAATTGACCCAAAAGCTTCAGCCTATGAATTTGAGCCTAATAATGTCATATGAACCATTCGCTCTTGTCATTATTATCCAATGTGGAAACTCACAACTTAACTAACCACAATACTCATACATGAATATTCCAACATGCTCTATTATCATTCTACTACATTTATTCTTAAATTTTTGTTTCTCAATTTTTTGTAATTCTGAACTCTTTTTCTCCCCCAGGTCTCAAAGTTGGGGTTTGGATGTATGTCCCTGACTGGAGCCTATAATTCTCCTCTCTCCGAGGAGGATGGAATCTCAATAATAAAGTATGCTTACAGTAAGGGAATCACTTTCTTTGATACATCTGATGCTTATGGACCCCATTCTAATGAAATTCTTATTGGAAAGGTAAAAGACACTAATATTTACTTTTACTAGCTCAAGAAGTCAAATGTTTTTGTTCCTATCTGGTAGTAAATCTGAAGATGGTCACAGATGAGAAAATTTTGTTACTACTTTCTATATTATCTGTTAGTGAATTGATTAATAATCAAGGACCACATTAAAATTCTGTTCTATTTGACTGAATGAAGTTTATATCTTTCAGGCCTTGAAACAGTTGCCGAGAGAGAAAATTCAAATAGCCACCAAATTTGGCATCCAAAGATCAGGATTTCCTCAGATGCAAGTGAATGGAAGCCCTGAGTATGTTCGCTCAAGCTGTGAGGCCAGCTTACAGCGTCTTGATGTGCAATATATTGATCTGTATTATCAGCATCGGGTAGACACAAAAGTACCCATAGAAGAAACTGTAAGTGATTCTCTTGCTCTTTCAACTAGATGCCTGCAATGGGTGATTTTAAAAATTCTTGCTTGCTTTTTTGTAATTTGAAATTATTAAATTCTCTGCAAATATGATTTAATACATCTTATTGGAATAGGTTGGTGAACTTAAGAAACTGGTAGATGAAGGAAAAGTCAAATATATTGGTCTATCTGAAGCCAGCCCAGACACGATAAGGAGGGCACATGCTGTGCATCCCATCACAGCTGTACAAATGGAGTGGTCTCTTTGGAGTCGTGATATCGAGGAGGAGATAATTCCACTTTGCAGGTTTATTCAGTTCACAGATGATGTTTTTATAATTTTGGTCTCATGAGTGCTTCCACATATAAGAAGATTACACATGTTCATTTGTTCTAGATGTGGAGTTGAATTTAGAGCTGCAAATTTAGAGCTGCTTGTTCATTGCTCATTGTGTCTGTAAATTTTAGTTAAGGGAATAGATTCAATGAGTCCTAAGTATCTCTTTCTCTTTTTTTTTTCCCCTTAGGTTTCAAAGACCATTATCTTCTTTGAAAGACTGTTACTATAATGAAAATTTAATGGGTTGTATCCATTTTGTGTAGCTTTGATTTCATTATATGTAATTATCTTATCCAAAAGCATGAGAATGCTCTCTTGATGCCTTTGTTCATGTAGGGAGCTTGGCATTGGTATAGTTCCATACAGTCCTCTTGGCCGTGGTTTTTTCGCTGGCAAAGGAGTTGTGGAAAATTTGGATGCAAATAGCCGCCTGGTACATATTTCACTGATATTTTTTCTCATTTATTTGTGGACTCTCAAATTTTCTGCACAATTCTTCAGGCAATAGTAGTTCTCTTTTTGAGCAATGCATACTTCAAGTTTATCGAGTGAAAAATTCCTACAAGGGAAAGCACCTATTTTAGTTCTTGCAGTTTACAAGAAGTTCCAATTTCGTCTCTAATATTTGAAAATTTGCAAACCAGTTACTTACATATTAACATTTTGCTATTAAGCTTTTCTATCTGCCTCACAAATACAATAGATGACATGTCATGTTAAATAGCTGACCTGACATGACTTAGATGATGATTTGCCAATCGGAAGTCCACCAGAATGATAGGAAGATGAGGTAGAAGAGTAATAACTATTCACAGAAAAGTGAAAAGAACAAAAAGGTCTGTATATGTTTCCAATTTCCAAATCATCACTAAGTCGTGCCACATCATCTGTTGGCATTAGTTATTACTTGGTTGTGTCCTGTCATCTACTCATTATCGCTCATCACTGACCCTCTCAACTCATTTCTGCTTGTCTCCTTCCCCACCAAACAACCCCAACCGCTCACCCAAAACTGGGGTGTTATCCACTTCAACCAATAATCTAGTAAACAACATGCAGGAATGTTCCCAACCCAAAAAGGAGTTAGTCAGGTAGCAGGTTCAGGTTGATACCAAACCCAAAATGACTCAACTTGTTGACCTCCCTAATGTTAGGGAGCAAATAGAACTTCTTGTAAGCTTCAGGAACCAAATTAGTTATTTTCCCTTCATTTTTCTATAAGTAAATCAATTGTATTGATGAGAAATTATGCAAAGGTATGGAAGAAACAAATGGGTACTTTGTCAATATATCCATCTTTTTGTTCCCTCTATCTCTTTTGTAAACTAAATCATCTCAAATATATCCACAAAAGAAAATAGCAGAAGACTTAAAATAACATTTGTAGTAGTAAGAAAAGATATATTGATTAAGGTGGTGACAAAGTGTGATTTTTATATTGGATAGAATAACGGAGAAGAAGAATACATATGGCTGACTCCAATTAGTTGACACAGGACAAAACCAAAATGGATGCAGCAACAACTTAGGAGAGTCACGTATTGAATAACAAAAATACTCTTGACTTAAGGAAATTTAAATAAACTACTAATAACCTAATTCACTAATAAGACCTAAAATAAAATCCAGTTGTCCAATAAAAGTACAATTGACTCAAAATTCATAAGACTACATTAAAATAAACTATTCTTCGCACTTTCTGCATTATTACTTTGTTCAAAATCTAGCCAACCCCAAAAGTTTCAGAATTAAGGCTTTGTTGTTGTACCATAAGAACCATCTTATAGAAAGGATTTCAAGAATTTGTGCTTTCTCCTTAATACAACAGTAATAACAACAATAAAAATTCTTCAAATGAAACTGACAACCAGCTTCTTTATTTTTATTATTTTTATTTTCTATAAGGCCTTGCACCCTCGGTTCCATGGAGAAAATTTGGACAAGAACAAGACCATTTATGGTCGAATAGAAAGACTTGCTAGAAAGCACCAATGCACTCCTGCTCAGCTAGCACTTGCATGGGTTTTCAAACAAGGAGACGACATTGCACCCATACCTGGTAATTGGCTTTCATTTTTTGGTTTTTTTCCTGATTATTTACTTGTAAAAAATGTGCTATGTATTTAAGTTTTCAAAACGAGAAAGAAATGCGGCTGAAGATTCTATTTCTTGTTATGTATTATTATCTTTTGTGTGCTTCAAATTGAAATTAACTTGACTCCAAGTGTGCGCTTTTCCCCACTTAAGCTGAAACAAGTAGAATTTATATTTCCTGCATCTTATAGTGGACAAAGTTGATATAGAAGTTAAGGAAATATATCAGAATTATCCCAATCTAAGTTACATAAGGATTTCCTGCCTCAAGTTTCAAAGTTTAGCATATAAATGGATAACAACCCACTTCATGGCTGGAAATTACATAGATATTGCCTGCTATAATGTCATAACAGCCTTAGAAAAACTCAGATTTTAATTTCCTGTTAACATATTCATAAACATAGTCCTAGGCTGTGGTCATACCTAAATCATATTTTATAATGGGTTACGGTTTGTGATCACAATGTCTTGAAGGAATTGGCCATACGGCTGGCAAGTTACTGGCTTTTTGCAGGATTGGTAGTTTGATTTTGAGGAATAATAAAATCATGAGTCAATTATGTGTTTTTGATATTAAAGTTGCTAAAAAATATATGCAGGTATGCTAAATATATAGGGAACTGGATTAAGAAAAAATCTAATGACATTAATCAAGGTTTAGCTGAGTTATTTACTTTTCATTGGAAGTGTTACATGAATGAAGATGTTGAAGCAGAGTGGAATTTTATTATCCAGTGCACCCTTATGTACCTCCCATGGGCAGGAAACTTGAAATTTGATAATTAAGGATGATTGTGTGTATCTATCTTCTTTTCTCTTTCAGCTGGAAAGTTCACTAATGTTCTTGTTTTCAATCATATTTATTTAGTATAAACAGTTGCTTTTGTGTCAGAGCCCTTTGGAACTGTTTGCTAGATTTTAAAAGTTGAGGCAAGTTGAGACTTTCACCTGCTATTTCTCAATGTTCATTTTCCTTGAACTTTAACAGGGACAACTAAGATCAAGAACTTAGATGACAATATTGGCTCTTTGAACGTGAAACTTACAGAAGATGACCTGAAGGAGATAACTGATGCTGTACCAATCGAAGAAGTAGCTGGTGGTAGAAGCTATCAAAGCATGGATCATTTTCTATGGAAGTTTGCTAACACTCCTCCACAAAACTAATTCTCTATTTACACTTTCATTGATATTGTCCATTTTGCCTGAATAATGCTATGTTTTTGTGAAATGTATGGCCAGATTTATGTTAAAAACTAGCTATGTCATTCACACCACAAAATTAGCAACACTATTTTGTGAACTTTTTGAGAATGGTAACCAATGTGGTTGCTTTATGTCATGTTCTATTGGATGTATATTTGTTCCTCACTTTGTTTTAGGGTAAATTACTTGCTAGACCATATTCTTTAGGAGCGGTTACAAATTAAATCTTGAAGTTTAAGGCTTTCAATTTTTTTATTTTATTTTTAAGATTGTTACAAATTAAACATTATAAGTTTGCTAGTTTCAAATTGAACCCTGAACTTTTAAAATCATATCATTTTTAAACATTGAACTTTTTAGGTTTGATTAGGGGGTTTAAATTGATATGATTTTAAAAGTGCAGGGTTAAATATTTGAAACTAATGAAACTATATGGTAATGATATAATTTTAGAAGTTCAGGTTCAATTTGAAATTAATGAAACTATAAGGTTTAATTTGTAACAGTCGTAAATTTCAAATTACAATATTAAACTACCTCTAAATATAGGGTTTTAAATATAATTTGACTTTTTTTATTTAGATTTTATTCTAGTTTGTTCCTCTCTCTCACACCCGCACGCACATATAGCATCCTTGTCAAATGTTGTCACATACATTAGTGATAGTACAGAATTAAAAGTTGATTGAAAACTTTATCTCCGTATCATCAACATAAAGTAACATTGCGTGGTACTGTGGTCAATGCATCTAATAAATAACATTGCGTCATATTAATCGATAAAGTAACCAAGATGTCTTATAAGGATGCTGAATTTTGCAAACCATGTTCGATCTTTACAGGATACGATGAAGTATACACTTTATATAGAGGAATGAGGCAAGCCTAGAGGATGCATCATCTAAACCTTTTTTTGAGTTAAGTTTTTGTTGAGAAAGACATTCTTCATGTCCATCTGAAGAAATTGTCAATCTTTAGAGGCAATGACTACAATGATAATGCAAAGTGAGGAGAGATATACAAAAGGGCCAAATGTCTCCTAGGTAGTCAATGGTGTGCTCTTGTGTGAACTTGTTAGCTACAACGTCGTCTGGTTGCGCTCAATAGGACCAACAAATGACAACATGATGGGAGACTCTGACTTAGTTCGTGGTAGGATTGTAGCATTGATATGATGATAACCTTTTTGTTTAAGACCATAACCTAGAAAGTAAAACAGTTGAGAGTACATTTGTCATCAGTGTGATCACTTGGTTAAAAGAGAATGAAGCATACACCTGAAATCTTGAAGGTGAAGGTATACAATTGATGGTAGAATGAATGGCAATGAGAGATGTTTCTCCTTTAAAGGAGTTAGGAACAGAAGTTGGGAGGATGAATATAGCATAATCTTGAAATAGTGAAGTTTTGCTTGGCCAGACTCTTAAACTGAGATGTGTCGGGGCAAAATGTGAAAAGAAATGTCAAATAGTAATGTGACCTTTCTACCCCATTGTAGGAATAAGTGATGGACCCAACACATCAAAATGAATGAAGTAAAAAAGAGCAAAAGAAAAGACTCACTTGTATTAAATGGTAAGGCATGTTTTTTTGTGTTGTTTGCATAAAATACAATCAAATAATTTAGAGTTGATTCAACCTAACAAAACCCTAGCTACTAAAGACTAATGGTCTGTTTGGATTGAGGGGGAGGGAGGGGAAGTAGAGTAGAGTAGAGTAGAATTGGCCCAAAATTAGTCTATTTTTAGTGAATTCTGTTCTACTCTCCTTTACTCCTCCTCCCTCCTCCCTCAATCTAAACAACCCCTAAATACTACACAAGGAAACATTATTATCGAGATGCAAGTGCAATAGAGTAGAAGTGTGCAAGTAGGGCAAAAGTCTCCTCAAAGTCAAGTCATATTCTTGAGAACTATTTAGCAACAAGGTGGGACTAGTAGCACTTAACAGAATCATCAGAGAGAATTTTGATCTTATACACCCGCTTTCATCTTACAACAAGCTTTCTAGGAAAGAAAAAGAAAGGATGAGGCTTGTGTCTAGCGGCCAGTTCTACTAGACACACTAAGATACAGACACGCGTCCGTATGATAGAGTGTACAGTAGAATTGATCATTGGATACAAGCCCAACCCCAAAAAAAGAAAAAGAAAAAATCTACTTGATTGAGATCCCATGATTTGACAAGTTTGTGATTACAAAATAATGCCTAAAAACCAAGAAATGTGCTATGAATCTAAACACAAAAAAGGAAAAATTCCACAATAAAATGATAATGAAGAAAATTTAATAAAAGTAGTCATTTAAATAACAAAGCTGCAAGTGCTCACTACTTGTAGTATGATGCCTAGATTTTTTTTTTTATTCACCGAAGCTACTAAAAAAGCATATGCATTAGTCATGATGGCCATGAGTAGAGACACTCACTTTACGATTCGTTTGTATTATGAAAAACATTTTTTTTTGGGAAAACAGACTTGTTTTTCTGTGTTCTTGTGATTCTAAAAATAAGTTAGAAAACATTTTTGTTGTTGTTTGGCTTGCAGATAAATCATTAATATTTCTTGTCATTCCAAATAATTCTATGAACAAAAAGGAAAAATTCCAAATAGGTTTCATTTTTGGGCTATTTTATGAAGCTTAAATTGGAAACACACTTCAAATTTGGAGTTGACACAAAAAATTAAACTTGTATAAAGATAGATTTACATGTTTTTTTTTTGGATAAGTTTACATGTTTTTTAGTGATTGGTAGTATCAGAAAAAATGAGTCAATGAAAAACTATAATTGGTCAATAGAAAAAATATGACTTATTTTTTAAGATTGTTTTCTACTAAATTTTTTTGGGAAATAACTCTATCTCACGACAAACTAAATAAGAGAAAATTAGAAGATTATTTTTCAACTCATTTAAAGTTCTTACCAAACATAAAAAAATGAGATAATTTTATAGAAAATACTTTTTAAAAAATGACTAATTTTCTTGAAAACATTATCACCAAAACAAATAGAGAGTGAAAAAACAATTGGTTTGAGTTTTATTATTAGTCACTTAATCGTGCTGGGAATCTTTTCATAATAAGTAGATCAAGAACATGTTTCTCAAAAAAAAAAAGTAGATCAAGAACATGTACTAAAATGCATCAAATATATATCAACCGTGTGCTGTATTAGCATATAAGATTCAAATTGTAGTCAGCACCAGCCACCAGTGGTCTAATCTCTAATGGCAGAATAGTGCCATTAGTGGCATGACATAATCAATGACGAAGAGAGGCTGGCAACTAGAAACCATATATGTCCCAAAACCTTTTCAATCTACTAGGGAAAAATGAGAACATGAACATATTCATGACATAATTGATGATGAAACAAAACAAAGGCAGCAATCCAGGGGGCGCAGTAGGTGGCGGAATCATTAGGGATTTTAACAGAGCATGGATAAGAGGCTTTGAATCTGTCTCATGTGATTGTTGAGCTAGACGCTAAAGTGGTAGTGTCATTTTTGTCATCCTCTTCAAAAATTCATCCTAAGTTGTAGGCTTTGGTTAATAACCGCAGGTTGCTGTTGCGGAGCTTACCTAGTGCCTAAGTCCATCATGCGTTTAGAGAAGCTAACACAAGTGCTGATGCTTTGGCTAGCTTGGGGCGAACTCAAGATGATGATTTTGTTATCTTTTTATCCCCCAGACTCTATTAGGGGTGTTTTTGTAATGGATAATTCGACGGTGTCTAGTACCTGTACCCGGCTTGTTTGGCCTTTAATGCATCACTATTTACCCAAAAAAAACAAACAAACAAATGCATGATTAGTGGTCTGAATTTTAATGTTTAGGGGGTGCCAATATTTTGACACAACTTGCGAACACAACAGATTTTTTTAAAGGTTTTTTTTTAAAAAGTAAATTTTAAGAAACTATATTTTGAAGTTAATATTTAGTGTAACTGAGCTTGTATAAAAGCACAATTAATAAATGATTTAACATGCAAAAGTCACAATCAATCCAAAATGATTTGGTTTATTATTTATGTCGGGATGGATGACCCACTTTGAACTCATTTAGTCCACACACACGTGTGTGTGTATATATATATATATATATATATCTATTTATATTCAAATTTTAAATATAAAATTGAGTAATAAAAAGAAAGTTAATGTTATGTTGGTAAATTTTTTTATGAAACCTTAAAGTGTCTAACCCTTTTACCCAAACAAAGAAAAATATAACACAATTGAATTCAATCATACCTCTTCCTATTTAATGCAGTACACCTAGACAGGAAACTATAGCTAAAATTTTCCATTTGAACCCCCTACGATTTTTTTTAATGGAAAAATAAAAATGAACTCCTAGCCATCAGTGATGACGTTTTCGAGTTTTGCTTCAAGACATCTATCCAGATACTTTTATTTGCCTATCGGTCTCACCGACACTGGAAAAGTAAAAATGAACTGCTAGTCTTAGGTAGTAGTAGGTACTTATCCGTGCCTGTCGTTAGAATTCTTTGAACTTGCCATCAGTGATTACGTTTTCAGTTTTGTTCAAAACATCCAGTAGTCTCTAGCTCTTTACCTCTCTACTAGTACTACTATATATATATATATATCTGAGATTTAATGATAATTGAAGAGGGAAATTATCCTAGAAAGAAACAGATTTAAGACATTGAAAATAATCTTGAAAAGAAAAACACACAATTTGAATGATGGCAGTACGGAACGAACTCCAAATTCCATTGGTGAAACTGGGCAATCAAGGCCTTGAGGTAAATACCAATGGCATTCCTTGAATACGTACCCATTTCAATTTTTTTTTTTTTTTTTCAAGAAACTTCCCCATTTTATATATGTTCAACTCACATTTCTTTGAAAACCCATATGCATAATTTGATCTATTTGAGTTTTCAAAGTCACAAGAATCCATCTACTGTAACTCTCAGTATCATTAACTACTATGTTTTTTTTTTAAGTGAATTGACTATTAGTTTTAGTCTTAAATCATGCATATATTTTTGCGTCGGAAAATCAATAAATCATGCATATCCATTATCTCTTTAATATTATTTTATTATTATTATATATATTAAAGGAAAAGATCTTCTCAAAAAAATAAAATATATATTAAAGCGGTCAATCTAACAAGTAGCTTTTACCAAAAGTTACAAGTTGCAAGTTTAGCTGCCACCATAATTTTTTCAAGAAAGTAAATTTAATTCTACTTTAATTACCTTTAATTCTGTAACGTACTTTTAGTCTAATCTATCAATAGTACCTAGCCATAATCGAATAAAATAGAGTATTTTACTTATGTTGATTATGATATATGAATCAAAAATGTAAATATCATATGAACTGCATGGCTAAAATCCTACATCAAATAGCATATTTTTTGCCTTTATGATTCATTTCAGCAGCAACATATTCGTACAGGTTCAAGAGCTACTTCTCTTAATACATAATATAAATGAGATGTCTTTTGGTAAAGAAAAAAACGAGAAAGAAAAAACATATAGATCAAATTTCCCAGTTATAGTATTATTCTACCATTTCATACAGAGTGTTCTACTTTAATGGGGACCTTTTAATCTCAACCTAAT
The DNA here is from genome assembly GCA_028535165.1 of Quercus tomentella. Classification (NCBI taxonomy): domain Eukaryota; kingdom Viridiplantae; phylum Streptophyta; class Magnoliopsida; order Fagales; family Fagaceae; genus Quercus; species Quercus tomentella. The sequence goes on along the minus strand of JAPQVY010000089.1, from coordinate 17,753,932 downwards.
CTTTTTTTTTTTTTTTTTTTGAGAAACAATCTCAACCTAATCTTAATTATGTCAAATAAAATAAAATGAACGCATGTGCAATAAATTTAGAAGTAACATTTTTTTTTTTTTGGGTAAAATTCTATCGCTTTAGAATCCATTATTTTGTTGGAACTAGGAATCTTAAGCAGCTGGAAACATAATATTGGTCCAAACTCCAAAGTGCAACATTGGTTTAGACATATGGATCCAACCCCCCCCCCCCCCCCCCCCCCCCCCCCCAAAAAAAAAAAAAAAACTTGTAGCAAATATTTGTTTTATAAGCAGTTAATGGCAGCAGTTATGTAGGTACTTTTTAATTGGATCAACATCAGAGAGAAGAGGTATGATTTAATAGGAAAGAATCTATAAGCTTTGACATAATGAGAAGCTACTCTTGGCAGCAAGTTTACTTGGGAATGAAAAAGCTAGAGTTTAGATCAATTTGGAAACTTATAATGGAATTGTGACTTAACTCTTAAGGTTATGGTGCCCTTAAGGGACTGTTACAATAGCAAAGCTGCCATTTGTGTACCCCCATAACCAAGCTCAACATGATGAACTAAACAGATTTGGCATAGTGAGAATCCTTTTTTGGTGATAAAGAAAGACGAGTTTTGAGTGATTTGGTTATAGTTATAATTGAATTGTATTTTGAGGTTATGATGCCCTTAAAACTCTGTTATGACACCAATACAGCCAACTGTATACCTGAGAACCAAGCTCAACATGATGGAATAAACAGATTGAGGTGATTGTCAAATTGTTAAGGTAAAGTTTAAGTCCGAAGAGATTTGCTATTATCTTGTGAAGACAGGAGTATGACAGATGCTGTCTGTTGAAGAGTAATTAGAATTCTCTTGCCTAGTGTATACTAAGAAAATTTTTCCATATATTTGAATCCGATGCACATACACCAATTTGATGGATTTTGGAGGACAAGGGGGGATGTTGAGTTTAAAATTTTAAATGACATTTGTATATTCATATATTGGGTAATCATCTATACTATATAATAGAGACTACAACGAGATTCTGGAATCAACAAAACCCTGCTCCTTAATCTTTTCTATTTTTGGAAATTAATAGTGTATGTAGTAAAGTCCTTCAAATCTTATGTGCTTCATATGTTGTCATGTGGGAGGCTTCAGAGAAATTAAAATTGATAGAAAGGCTGGAGACTTCAGACCTTATATAGTCCTGTTTCTTTCTTCCTTCAAGACTCTCAACATAAGGTTGGCCCTTCATAAATAACCTATAACCATGAAAGTTTAGTAATAGATTTAACTAAAAATATAAATCCTTCCGATCTTTATTTAAAATCTTGCAGTTGATCTTTCTCACTGTTCAAGATGCACAAGTTCTATAGGTTTTAAGAAATGGTTTTCTCTATAATTTTTTGTTCATTTCTCTGTAATCTTTGACTCTCTTTTTTCCCCAGGTCTCAAAGTTAGGATTTGGGTGTATGACCCTGAGTGGAATGTACAATTCCCCACTCCCTGAGGAGGATGGAATAGCAGTAATAAAGTATGCCTTCAGTAAGGGAATCACTTTCTTTGATACATCAGACGTTTATGGACCCCATACTAATGAAATTCTTCTTGGAAAGGTAAATGACACCAATTTTAATTTTACTAGCTCCAAAGTCAAATGGCTTTTTTCCTATCTGGTAGTAAATCTAAAGATGGTCACTGATATGGAAATGTCTATGTCATACTATTTTCTATAAGTTCTGCTGTTAGTGAACTGATTACCAATCTGGACCATGTAAAAACTCTGTTATATTAACTAAGAGAAGTTTATATTTTTCAGGCCTTGAAGCAGTTGCCAAGAGAGAAAATTCAGATAGCCACCAAATTTGGCATTGCAAAAGTAGGATTTCCTCACATGCAAGTGAACGGTAGCCCTGAGTATGTTCGCTCATGCTGTGAGGCTAGCTTGAAGCGTCTTGATGTGCAATACATTGATCTGTATTATCAGCATCGGGTAGACACAAAAGTACCCATAGAAGAAACTGTAAGTCATTCTCTTGCCCTTTCAACCACATGACAGCAATGGTTGGCCTCTTTGAATTATTTCTTGTTTTTAACTTGAAATTGTCAAATTCTTTGCAAGTCTAATTTGCAGAGAATTTCAGAAAGGATTATTTCATTGTAGTGATGGTGAGATCTTGGTGGCAAATTTGATTAGATACATCTTATTGGAATGTAGGTTGGTGAACTTAAGAAACTGGTAGAAGAGGGAAAGGTCAAGTACATTGGTCTATCTGATGCTAGCCCAGACACAATAAGGAGGGCACATGCTGTGCATCCCGTCACAGCTTTACAAACGGAGTGGTCTCTCTGGAGTCGTGAGATTGAAGATGAGATAATTCCACTTTGCAGGTTTGTTCAGTTCAAAGATGATGTTTTTCTATAAATTTTGGTGTCTTGAATGCTTCCATGTATCCTAAATCTCTCTCCTTTTTTTTTTTCCCCCTTATATTCATTCTTGCGTTTGCAACACTATTGTTCTTTTGAATGACTGCGGCAACAAAAAAAAAAAAAATCATCCATTTTGTGTAGATTTGATTTCAATATAATTTAATTATCTTATCCAGAAGCATGAGTATGCTCTCTCGAATTTTAATGTTTTTGTACATGTAGGGAGCTTGGCATTGGAATAGTTCCATACAGTCCTCTTGGTCGTGGTTTTTTAGCTGGCAAAGGAGCTGTGGAAAATTTGGCTGCAAATAGCGTATTGGTACATATTTCACCAGTATTTTGTGTCATTCATTTGTAAGATACAAAGATTTTTCAGGAAACAATGATATTTTTCTTTGAGCAACGATTCATCAAGTTCATTGAATAAAACAGTACCTATTTTAGTCCTTGCAGTTTACAAGAAGTTCCAATTTCATCTATAACATTTGAAAAATTGCAACCAAGTCAAATTTTGAAAATTTAGCTATCAAGCTTTTCAATTTGCCACATTATATTCCATTCAATATTTATTCTGTTTGTGCTTTAAAAGAGTTACACAGTGTAACATCTACTATTGAATTTTTTTCTTAAAAACAGACATCAATTAAGACTGTGACAGATTTTGGATATGACAGAATATCAAAGAAGAATACACAGACAATCGCAATTAGTTTGTTAAGGATCCATAGCCAACTTCAAAGTTTTGGGATTAAGCCTTTGTTGTCATATTTTAAGAAACATCTACATAAGGATTTCAAGAATTTTGGCCTTTCTCCTTAATATTATCAACAATAGTAATAATAACAATAAAGATGCTTTAACTAAACTGACAGCCGGCTCTTTTTGTTTAAGGACAAGCACCCTCGGTTCCAGGGAGAAAATTTGGACAAGAACAAGGCCATTTTTAGTCGAATAGAAGGACTTGCAAGAAAGTACCAATGCACTCCTGCTCAGCTTGCACTTGCTTGGGTTCTCCAACAAGGAGATGACATTGTACCCATACCTGGTAATTGCCTTTCTTAATCTTTTCTTTTTCCCTGATTAATTGCATCGGTTTAAATGAGCCGCATATTTAAGTTTTCCTCATCTCATCAAAAATATTGAAATTTTCCTCACAAAAAAGAGACAAAACAAGTGGCTGAAGTTCTACTCAATGTTATTAATACTATTTTCTTTTTTGTGCAACAAATTAAAATTAATTTGATTTTAATTATGAAATGCTCTTCTCCCTATTAAGCTGCAACATGTAGAATGAAGAACACCTGCATCTTATAGAGACAAAACATCAAATTAGTCATCAAGGGAAAATGTCAAAAGTATACGGATCCAATTTCCATAAGGAGTTCCTGCCTCAAGTTTCAAAGTTTCTCACATAAATAAACAACCCATTTCATGGCTGGAAACTATATAGATAATGCCTCCTATAATGTCATAACAGCCTTAGAAAAACTCAGATTTTAGTTAGTGTTACATATTCATAAACAAAGTGTTAGGTTGCAGTCATAACTAAATAAGAGCTTAGTTTGGGTTCATGTTTGTGGCATAATTTTTGAAAGAGTGGTAGTTTGGTTTCGTGGAATTTGAAAATCAATGTTCACTATGCTCATGTTCTCTCAAAGTATCTATGTAGTATAAAAATTTCCTTTTGATTTAAGATCCCTTTGGAATTGTTTTGCCAGATTTTATTTTCCAATGTGCCAAATCTTGTATATTGTTCATTCATTTTCCTTGAACTTTTGCAGGGACTACTAAGATCAAGAACTTGGAGAATAATGTTGGCTCTTTGAAGTTGAAACTTACAGAAGAAGAGCTCAAAGAGATATCTGATGCTGTACCAAAGGAAGAGGTAGCTGGCAGTATAAGCTTTCAAAACATGGATCATTTTCACTGGAAGTTTGCCAACACTCCTCCAAAAAATTAATTCTCTACTTACACATGGATGATGTCCATTCCACTTAAATAATGCTATGTTTTGGTGAAATGAACGGCCAGATTTATATTAAATAACTAGCTATGTCATTCACACTGCAAAACTAGCAACATTATTATGTAAACCTTTTTGAGAATGGCACCAATGTGCTTTGGCAGTTTGTTATGTTAGGATTAGTGCCCTTAAATCCTATTGTATAATGCTATGTATGACATTATGTATGATTTAATGTTATGATTAATAAAGTTTTTTATTATTATCTAAAATAATGGTAACATGAATATTTGGACATTATCATATAGTCCATGAGATGCATAGTATGTGATTTAGTTACAGAAGATATGGATCACAAGTTCTTTGTAAACTCAGAATTTTAGTTCGTAGTCAGTAATAAAATTGGACATTTCATCTGGAAAGACTATAACATATTAACTAAGATGATTTGTCTTGATTATGGAAGTGGAGACTTCTAGTTGATATATTGATATGTTTTAAGAGTTAAGACATATTGAACTGGATGGTTGTAAGATTTATTATTCTTTTAATGACTGTCAAATGAATAATAAATCTCACGACTTTAATTTATATAAACTCTCAATCCTGAGAGGATAGTGATCCCGATCATGAAATGTAGATTGTTTTGATATATCAGGAGTGAGATCTAATTCAATGCTTAAAACTTCAGTATGTTGGACAGCCACACGTAGTGCTAAAGGAACACATATCCTTAAGATGGAATTCATTGTCTCTTTATAGAGATATAAAATATTTCCTTGAGATAAGTTTAATGAGTTTGGTTATTCAGAGTGTTAGGCCGAACCACTTTAGTAAAGAGTTACTAAAGTTTATATTTTATGAAATTTGATTTCATAAATATATATATAAATAGCTTAAAGGATTAAACAGGGTACTCAAAGACTAAGAGGTAGTAATTTTCAAAGTGGCAATTATATATTATGACTTTGTATTATTACGAATATTTTCATGAATGTGTTAATTGTTTAGATAATAAAGTCTTGGAATTTAATTTTATTAATAAAGCCTAGAGTACAATTATATTTATATAGTGATATTAAATATAATTAATGGTAGCTTTGAGCTTGTCAAGAGTTGACAGATAAGTCCGAAACCCATTGGAGCTAGAGATTTATTTGTTCCTTTGGTTCCATCCCAAGTCACACACTTTAGCCTAATTGGGCTGGCCCAAAAAGTTAATCCAATTAGATAATCAGTTTTTTATTTAATAAGAGTTATTAAATAAAGTAACTGCCAAGACAGTTAAAACGTATGTATGATTAAAAGGAAGAGAAAACAGTTTTTTTTACAGAATCTTGTAAATATACTTTTTCAAAGGAAAATCAACGTACACAATAACTGATTGAGAGACCACACGTCTTGGGCATCTGTGGAATTGGAGTGAAGAGTAAAGGTTTTCCCAAGTTCGTTCTTTTGTTTTGAATTTCACTCCATCAAGGTATGCATTTCTATTTTTTGTTTCTAAAATTCTAGATATTACATGTTATCTTATATGAATGAACAAGATACTTGTGTTGCTTCCGTTGTGTGTTTTGTATGAGACGCAAAACCAGTTTTTCCAACATGTTCATTAGTTTTCGTTATTAGAATCTTTTTGGAGTTTGTTCTTTAATTTTTATTTATTAATTAATCTTGTCACATAAGGCTTCTTCTTTGTTATTATAATAATGTTTTTCCAATGTGTTATAACTATTAGAAAACAGATAGAAAATTTTTCCAGTGCTCACAAATGTTTAAATATCATATCAAGTGGTACAATGTTTGGCCATTAAAGGGTAAACACCCCCTATTTTTGCATAATCTTGCATGACACTCACTTGAGCGAATTATGCAAAATCTCAAGTCCAAAAAGTTCACCCCTCACTTACATGGTATCTCAATTGAGCAAACTTCAGACATAAAGCAACAGAAAGACTCACCTCTCATCTCGATCAATCCAATTCTTACCTAACTCTTGTGTCGACCCTAATTTCATGCCAACTTCAATGATCTTGTTTTTTCACATGATTATTTTTTTTTTTCAATTTTTTTTTTTTTGTTTTTTGTTTTTTTTGTTTTTGGTTTCTTTGACTCTAACTATACTAAAGAGATTATAATACTTTTTTTAACTTTCTTTCAAAGTGGGATTACAAGGCAGAACCAAACCACTAGACAAACTAGGTAATTACCTAAGGCCTATGTGCAACAAGATACCCAAACCTTAACCAATAGAGCCTCAAGTACTAGTCAATGGATAAAATTAAAATTTTTATCAAATAAAAAACAGAAAAAGTAAAAAAGAAAATGCTAAAACTATTATAAATTTTATTGCATAAAGCAAAGAAACTAACGTGGCAATAAATGAGATTTGTGAACTTCAATAATCTAATAAATGCATATTTTAATTGTTTTATTATGATTTGTGACACATCAATTTACAAATTTTATGTAATCCAATTTGTAATATATCTTCCTCTCAAAAAAAAAAAAAAAATTGTAATATCTCTAATATCAATATATCACTCAATGGAAAAAAAATTCCTCTTCATGAGTGTGCTCATGGCTCGTTCCTGCCACAAACATAAACAAAAAAAGATCTCTCATCAAAGTAGGACTTTTACTTTGATAAAACCTATAGAAGTAGTACTTGGAAACAGCTACTCCTTTTTATTTTCTTAAAATAAAATTTTACCTTCTAAATTTGCTAGTTGCTATATGTTTATCAACAAAAAATTAAGTTTCGTGTAAAAGAAAACATAAAAAATATATATATTTATATATATACACAACTAATTACTACAAAATAAAATTATAATAAAAATGTATGTAATTTCACTGAAAAATTCAATCATAATTTTCTTGTATTTGGTTGATTAACCCAATATATAGCTTTTCTTTTAGTTGTATTGTGTACTTTTATCCAATTTATTTAGTAATCCACAAACAGCATATCACTGATCCAAAGAAATCCTAGTTTGAGATAGAGAGATGAGATTTTTTTTTTCCTTAAATATTTGCTGTTCATCAAAAAGGGATAGAGAGATGAGGTGGGCATTGTATGAAATAATTAAGTGTCACGGGTGGATAAAGATTTCAATGAGATCTAGTTAAGGCGGGTTAACCCAAATAGGTCCAACTCATCTTTTTTAAACTGGCCTAAACTCGGCCCAATTTATTTAAAACCACCTAGCCCAGTTTACTTCTCTAACAGCCCAAGGCCAGCCTCACTCGAATCTAAGTCCAATCATCTACACAGAAAAGCCCGTCAAAATTCTTAAGCCCAACTCAGTTACACCGAGTCAATAACCTAAACCCAAGCCCAACTCCCAACTTTACATATTTACACTGACAACCCCTAAATCCCAACAACTACACGAACACCTCCTAGCTATAGACAATTACATAAACCCATACAACTTACAATGGCTACATAAATCCCCCATAAATTTATACATTTACAATACCCCCTCTCCATATCTTATCGAAATAGCTTGAATACCCTCAAAACACCCAAAGTACCAAAATGCCTCCCAAGAACGCACATAGATCACTAAAATACACCAAAAATACTCTTGGAAGCTGGAACATCCAAATGACCCCAAACTTCCAGCAAATGACCAAAAATTCCTCCAAGATCCTAGGAAATATTGTAGGGGGGCCAGGTAGCTTCCATGAGTCCAATCAAAGGCACACAACTTGACTTGGAGCATCCTACTCTTCAATACTATAGTAAGCCCAACAATAGGCCAAAATGATAGGAGCATGATATTTCTTTGTAACTGATCCCATCACACCTTACCATACTTATTTAATAATAGATTGTCTTGTGAATTGTTAGACTTTTAGAGGGTAAGTAAAAGAGAAGTGCTACATTCACACAATTTTTATAATATTTTTAATACAAATCATAGGTAATAAGTCGTTACTAGTTTTAATTTGAATTCGCAACTTAAATTACTTTTTTGCTCACCCATAACAACAACTAACAACCTGCCACCTATAATTTGTTTTGAGAATGTTGTGGACATAGTATTTCTCTAAGTAAAAATATGGTAAAAATGAACTTCCAAACCTATTTCATTGGTTTGTTAATGTTTCATTGCCTAATTTATTAGGATATGAGACCTCACATGCTCTTAACCCCAAGGCTAGATATAAAATCAATTAGACGTAAAAATAAAGACTTCTTCTTAAAATAAATAAATAAATAAATACGGCAACATTGGTTCATGTTTGATGCGTGATAAAACTCAATATGAAATTCTTGCATATGGTAGAGCTCTAGAATTTTGAAAAATGAATGAACCATCCGAGAGAAAAAATGATAATCAACTTTATGAAATTTCTTAAAAAGATACTCAGGGAGGGTCATTTGCAATTTTTGGCAGGATAGATGGACATTTGTAAGTAACTCTTTTGTACAATAGATTGTCAACTTTAATAATCTAATCTCTCATATGACCACAAACCAAACAATCCTACACTAAACAATCCTTTTTTTCCTCCTCCTTCTCTCAACAACAGAATCAAAATTGAAATTTTGATTTTAGCTTTCTTTTCATTATGCATTGTCTTACCTAGATAAATTAAATTTCTTGTTTAAAAAATAATAAGTTTTCATAATATTTTTTGGTTAAATTTTATGAATCATGATATTTGATTTTCTACATATAAAATAAATTCTTGCATAGTCAGTATTAATTCATCAAATTATGTGTTAAATCTTTTTCTTTTTTTTTTGGTTGATTGATGTTGATGCATGATTTAATGATTAAATGAAGTCACAATAGTGAGTTTGCTACTTAGATTCTATTGTGCTACACCTTAATTTTATTTTATTCTTGTCATATTATAAATCTATATTATAGATGATATTTCTTTTATTTGTAAATATCTTTAACAATAAAAACTTACTAAAAATACATTTGGATATGAAAATCTTAAGGAAAAAAAAAGAGAGGAGTCAAAAAAACATATTTTCAAATAAGATTTCTTTTTTCTTTTCTTTTTTGAGTAAAATTCAAACAAGATTTCTTGATAAAGTTATTACTAGGAAATTAAAACTATATCATAGAAAATTAATATAAAATCTCACAAATCAAAGAGCCATTCATCGAAAAGACTTAGAAGATAATGATTTTATAATGGAAAGATAACAATGAAAATAATTAATAATGTTCAAAAGTATTATATAAAAATTATTTATTATTTTCATTTGTATGTGTATCTCTTATCAAATAAAAAATATTACAACTAAAGTGTAAAGTGTTCACCTAAACTTCAAACTATATAAGAACTGGAAATTTTTTCTTAATTTTTTTATTTTTTATTTAAGATAGAAATCCTATTATAGCATAATCTAAGTGTATGTATGTGAAACTCTCTCTTGGTGAGTTCAATCTCGGCACTTGTCCCCCAACCCTACAAGAACTTATACCTGTGAAATGATATATTGGTAGAGATAGAAAGATGGAAAATACCTTTAAAGATTGTTTAATTTTTAGGGGGATCAAATTATCTTCAAAAAATTTTAGAGAATAAATTATATATTTTACCACAATTACAAAATAATTATCTATTTCTATGCATTACATAGGTTTGCGACTAATGAAAGCAAGGACGGAGCCACAATTTTTTTTTTTTTTTAAATATAAGTAGATATGTAGTACTAATTTTAGCAATTTATGTTCTATAAAATTAAACTTTGCCCCCTTTAAAAATACAATTAATTCTTTTAAGAGTAATGTTGTAGTCACAAAGTTTTCTACAAAAATTTTACAAATCATTGAGATAGTAAATTCTTATTAGTTCACATCTAGGGCCACCACATATATAACTTTTTTACTTACCAATAACCACTTACCACATCAATAATTTTGTAAAAAAGTGTATAAGTCTAGCATTTTTCCTCATTCTAAAGGCTATAAAAAAATAGGTTATAGATCTAAATCTAAATCTAAATATACAAGCCCCAAAAAATTTTCCCAACAACAAAAAATTACCAATAACAAAGCTAAAAAATATTATACCCAATAAATCAATTTCACCCAAAACAAACAACTTCTGAACCTAGCCCTTTAAAAAAATAATTTTGTTCTTAGCTAGCAGCGTATGCACACATAAAAAAAAAACTTAGCGGCTAAACAGTGGCAGAGTCGGAGATCAAAGCAGCAGAACATGACTAGCAGCAGAACTGCCCCCCTAACTTCAAGTCCTAGCTTCGTCCCTGAGTGTAAATAACATCAGGCACTTAAGTAAACTTAATCAACCACATAAAATAAATAATAGAATTGATTACCAAAATTTGTGCACTGCACCAACCTATTGATTGATCTACAGATATTGGTGTGGTGATTAGTTGGTAGATACTAGAGTATTCCACAGGATTAGACACCTTTCTCATTTGCTCGAAAATGAGTATAGATCATTTTATGGGCGCTATAATTCTAAAGACTTTCCGCATAAGATAAATGATACTTACTGTGATATTAGGTTGAGATATTTGGCAGAGAATTGTTGAAGTAAAATTTTGCTCTACTGTATGAAACTAACCTTTGGAAGTTGAGAAAAAAAAAAAACAAAAACAAAACAAAACAAAGGTAACTTTTCATATATTAGCCTTTTTTTTTTTTTTATATGAACATATTCTTAGAAAAAATCAAAACGTGTGGGACCTCACTGTTTGACTTTGAAGGAGTATATTAAATATAATTGGAATTTATATTCTCAAACCGCGTGGGTCTCTCTCTTTTGACTCTTGAGTCTTTTGACAGATTACGCAATGGAAAATTCTTGGAATTTGGAAATGCAAAATGGTAGCACTTGTGCTACAGAGTGTGAAACTGTGAGCCCCCTTCCCTGTCTCTCTCTACCAATGCATCAACACGTATATGAATGTCATACTCAATGAAATGAAGACTTCACTAAATATTACTAAAGAAAGAAGGATATGGTTTCTTTTTCTTTTTTTTGGAGAAATTGATATGGTTTCTCTTCCGAAAGAAACTGTACACCTAATGTTCTTCCGAAGTTGTCGGTCACTTTGCTGAGTCATATATTGACGATCCAGGTCATTGCGTCATTTGCGTCCAAATTGTTTCCTCAACCTTCATCCATCTCTTCCAAATCTTCATCTCATCTATATTTCTTTCTTTCTTTCTTTCAGCTCTTCCCAACTATCTGCTAAAAATCCTAATGGCTTTTCTGACCAGCAAAAGAGTCACCCACCAACACAAGAACTTTGAAGTCTTCTTAAGTTTTAGAGGTGAAGATACCCGCCTTGGTTTTACGGGTTATTTGTATCAGGCTTTGGATCGTAATGGTATTAATACCTTCATTGATGATAAATTCCAAAGGGGAGAAAACATTTCTGAGGAACTTCTGAAGATTATTGAAAACTCAATGATTTCAATAATTGTATTCTCTGAAAACTATGCATTTTCCACTTGGTGTTTGGATGAACTTGTCAAGATTATCGAGTGTAAGAAAAATGACCAGATGGAGGTGCGACCAGTTTTTTACAATGTGGATCCATCAGATGTACGTAACCAAAAAGGAAAATTTGGGGAAGCCCTAGCTAAACATGAAGAAAAATTTAAGGATAATAAGAAGATTCAGAGGTGGAGAGAAGCTCTACATGAAGCAGCTAATATAACTGGTTGGCACTACAATCAATGGTATGTCTTTCACGAAAAGATTATATCCCCTCCAATTTTAGCCACACATGAGATTAATGGCATTTTAATTTTGTGTGGTTTAATTATATGACTTTTTTAAATAAAAAAAATCATTAATGGATTTTTTAAATTTAAATGTCACATGTCCTAAATTTTGATTGACATGGGAGGAGTGTGTTATGAACACCAATTTTATGTGATTTATATGGTTTTTTTTTTTTTTTTAAAAGATAATTGGATTTAAAGACAACACTTGTGCTTTGATGAGTTTTACTTTTAGTGGCTTGTTATGTTCATTAATTTTATTGTTAAAGAACAGCTTCCACTAATTTTTTAGGACTACTTTTTTTTTTTGGGCTAAATTATGAATGTATTATTATTATTATTTTTTTTTTAAATTTTTTTAGGCTTCTTACTTTAAGAGTACATGGGTCCATTGCACAGGATGCATTAGACCCAAGCCTATCCCAATATATTATTTTACGAATTACATGGAAGTTTCTCCCCGTTATTATTTATTTAAAAAGCTTGTACCCAAAATATCTTAATGATTTCTAAATTTTCGTTCTAGTAAATATAGGTTATACACCTAAGGAACTGTACATACCTAAATTATATCCCCAAAAAGATAAAAAAGTGCAAATGTAAGCCTAAAACTAATTTTTCTTGCCAAAATGAAAAATAAAATGCTAACTTACTGATATTTATCAAACTTATGAATTACTTCATGCCATATGCTTTCATTGATAATACTTCAAATTTAATGCACAAACTGAACATCTTGAATTTACTTGGCAGCTATTCTGAATCCCATTTTATTCAAGACATTGTCAAAGAAGTCTCAAATGCTAGATTCAATTGCTCGCCATTATTTGTTGCTAGATATCAAGTTGGAATAAATGATCGTGTAAAAGCCATGCTTTTAGATATTGAGTCGAATGATGTTCACATGGTAGGGATCTACGGCCCTAGTGGAATAGGAAAGACCACAATCACAAAAGCTATTTTTAATAGAATTTCTAATCGTTTTGAAGGATGTAGCTATCTAGAGAATGTCAGTGAAAAGTCAATGACAAATGATGGCATAATCAAACTACAAGAGACACTTCTTTTTGAGATCTTAGGGGATAGAAATTTGAAGGTGGACAACAAATATAGAGGAATCAATGTTATAAAGAAAAGACTTTGTTGTAAGAGGATTCTTTTAGTTATTGATGATGTGGATAATTTGGAACAAATAGAAAATTTGCTTGGAGAATCTGATTGGTTTGCTTATGGGAGTAAAATCATTATAACAACAAGAGACAAACAAGTGCTATCTAGTTTTGGAAAAGGTCATTCAACCCACAAGGTTCAAGAACTAAATAATGATGAAGCTCTTGAACTCTTTAGTATGTATGCCTTCCATAGAAATGAACCTAAGGAAGGTTATTGGGAACTTGCAGACCAATTTATACGCTATGGTGAAGGTCTTCCATTAGTTCTAAAAATAATGGGTGCTGATTTATATGGAAGATCTAAATGTGAATGGAAAAGTGCATTAGATCAATATAAAGAAATTCCTAACAAAGAAATTCAGAAAAAACTCAAAAGAAGTTATGATAGATTGGGCGAAACTGAACAAGATATTTTCCTTGATATTGCATGTTTCTTTAGGGGACTCGATAAGGATTATGTTGTAGATATACTAGAAGGTTGCAATTTATACCCAGTTTATGGTATTCAAAAACTTATTGATAAGTGTCTTATAATTGTTGATCGATTTAACAAATTGATGATGCATGGCTTAATACAACAAATGGGCTGGGAAATCGTTCGACAAGAATCACCAAAAAAGCCCAAAAAACGTAGTAGGATATGGTGTTATGAGGATGCCGTTAGCGTGCTAACTGAAGAAGAGGTATTTTGAATAAATTTTTCCTTTTTTTTTAATACATGGTAGATGCACTGAATTTTCATCTTCTATGTTTTTTAATTTTTATTTTATATGAAAATTCAAGTTTAGTAGTATGATTTGTTTTGGTCTAAAATTAATAATTATTAAAATTTTGGTCAATTCTATTGTAAGATGTGATTCACTTAGCTTTGTCCAACTAGGGATCGGATGAAATTCAAGGCATAATGTTGTGCTCGCCTGAACCAATAAAGAAGCAATTCAAAGTTGGATTTTCTAAGATGAAGAATCTCAGGTTGCTTATAGTTCGCAATGTACACATTTGTGGAGATCTTGAATATCTTCCTAACGCATTAAGGTTGCTTGATTGGAATGAATATCCTTCATCTTCCTTTCCATCCACTTTTTGTCCTCAAAAAATCGTTGCACTTAAGATGCCACAGAGCAACATTAGATTGGACAAGCTTCTCAAGGTATGAATGATCATTTGTATTTATAACACAGTATATTTTAAAACTATATCTTAAAATTTGTTGAAGCTGAATTCTTTTTCTTTTTTTCTGTTACAGAGCTTACAATCCCAAACCCTGAAATATATGGATTTTCGTTCTTGTGAATACATTATGAAATTACCTGACTTATCAATGTCCACCCCAAACCTAAAAGAATTGGTTCTTTCTGATTGTAATAATTTAGTGGAGGTTCATCAATCTGTTGGACGTCTTGATAAGCTAGTAGTATGGGACCTCAAGGGTTGCTCTGAACTTCAACTTCTTCCAGATTGTCTCATGATGAAATCACTTGAATATTTTAATGTTTTATACTGCTCAAAGCTTAAGAAGTTCCCTAATATTCATCCAGAGATGAAAAGTTTGAAGTATTTAGAAATGGGGGAGACTAGTATTAGTGTGTTGCCACCATCATTTGGGAATCTCACTCGGCTTAAGACCATACTCTTCGGTTCCTATGACCATTTGTTACATCTTCCAAGTAGTATCTATGAATTGCAACATCTTTCCGATCTTGGTCTTTATGGCACTGTCATATTTCCAAAGGATTTCAGATATATATTTCCAAGCTTGATCAAACTAACACTAAGCTTTTTTGAAACTCGATCAGAAGTAGATTTTATTTTGACTTCGTGTTGCACCCGCACATTGAAATATTTATACATATACAATAGCAATGTTGTTACCCTCCCAGAAAGAATTATCAATTTTACCAGTTTACATACACTTCATATTGAGGGGTGCAAATTGCTTCAGAAAATTCCAAGGCTTCCACGAAGCATAACAAAAGTACATGCATTAAACTGCTTATCCTTGGATTCACAATCATCAAGCGAATTATCGAATCAGGTCTCTCTCCCTCTCTCTCTCAAGCTATGAAGAAACAAATTTGATTACTAACTGCAATTTTCTTAAAAATTTACTGATTTTCATGCAGTTTGGAGAAATTTTAGGACGTGTAGAAAGTTTTTCAAGGTTCGGAGGGTCCAAGAAAACCTGCTGGCGCATCTTCAAAGAATATTCTTCTGAGAATGTTAAATTTAAAAAAGAGGATTTGAATTCTGATGAAGATGAGTGTAACGGATTATGGCTCTCCTCCTCTGACTTCTCTGTACATGTAACTGAGGTCCATAAACGTGAAACTAAATACTTAAATTCTGATCTGGAAGACACTAGATGTGGCTATGAAATTGTTGCACCAGGATATATGATTCCAGTGTTGTTCGAGCATCAGAGTGGAGGTTCCATATCATTTTGGATTGTATCAGGATTTCACACACTTGCTCTCTGCTTTGCTTTTGGTATGCCGAAGGGAATTAATTACAGTTTTGTTTGTGATGTCCACATTTCCATCAATGGTTTCAAACGGGAGCTCAAAGCGCAACTCTTTGAAGAAATGAACATTGGTCATCTGTGGTTTTATTTTATACCTGAAAGCTCATTGCAGCAGTTATTCATAGACTTGAATCTAGATTCCTGGAATTTTGTTAAGGTTTTATGTAGAATCTCTTGTTGGACTAGTGAAAGCACAAAATTGCCTCCTATAATTAGAAGGTGTGGGGTTCGTGTAATCTGCAGTTGCGGTGATAGACATATTCGGCGGTGGGCGGCAAATGGTGACCTTGACTTCAATCCATATCCACTATCAGAGAAAAAGAGAACCTCTTTTCGAATTACGAAAAAGAGACCTGGAATTTTGTTAAGGTTTTATGTACTAATATTACATTGAAACTGTTTTCCTTTGCTTCACCCTCATTTGATTTCTTTTGCATTTTTTTATTTTTATTTTTATTTATAAAAAAACATGGTATTCATATCTCTTCGAATCTGACTATTCCCCTGGGCATGTGCAGTTCTCCCGTTTTACAAGGAAGAATCCCTTGAGGGTGACCCCTGGGTGTCGGTAAGAGGTTTTGAAATAGTATAAGCATGCATGTAAGTGCTGATATATTCCTGAACTGGTGCAGGTTATTCCTATTCATTGAAAAGTATGGCACTCAAAACATCCAAACATCCAAACATGCTTTGTTAATGAATCCTTGGGTTTTCATTTTCTAAGAGACCCCCAAAAATATTATAATATGCAGGACTCAAAATCTTTATTTCTTTTGACTTCAGCTTTCTCAGCAACTAAACAAAGGCTAACATTTAGTCTGTAGAACCTTAGCTCAGATTGGTATATGCATTGTATTTGCTTCTGTTTGAGTTTAATTTGTTAAACGAATTGGAAAAGATGTGCTAATCCTTTTAATGGGTTTCAGATATTTTTGTGGAATTTGAATGGATTTGCCACGTCTATAACTAAGGACTGGGTTGACTCTTATTGTTTATATCTTGGAAGCATAGCATGACACTATGATAGCATGTAAAGGACTCTTACTAGAATGATAGTCCCAATATTGTAGAGGAGAAATGGGCACCCAAACGCCTGCAAGTAGCGATCGCACAAGGACAAACCTGATTCCAGCAATGGAGTGCTATTGTATTGATCTTTTGTTAGATAAGGAGCATAGGAAGAATAGGATGGGAAACATATTCAACAACAAGCTTGGACTGATATGCTGACCATGTTCAATGCCTATTTTGGATCCCCATATAATGAAAAGGTCTTGGAATGTCATTACACTAATTTGTGGACTCAAATCAATGATGTAAAGAGTCTGCTTGGATTTTCATGGGATGATACTAAACAAATGGTGGTTGCCAGTCATCATGTTTTGGATGTCTACATCAAGGTGCATTAGTTTTTGCTAATGTTTTGATTTGGTCTCTACCTTTGGTGTTACAGGGACTAGTGACTTGACATAATATACATGCAGGTTCATCCCGATTCCCGAGGAACAATTCTAGGGGAAAAAAGCATTGATGAACTTAATGATTTGTGCATAATATATGCACATACAACAGCAGATGGAAGATACAGCCTATCAAGTCATGATATAGACTTTGATGATGACATTCAAGCAGTGAATATGGGTGTGTTTTTATTTCCTGTCATGGATCAGCAGAAATGATGCATTTGTCATTGTCATTGGAATTAATGCTATTGGTTTTTTTCTTAAATTGAACCTGTTTTGCATAGTGAATGATTTTGTTCTGCTATCTAGTTCTTTAATTATTTTATCACTACTATTTTTATTCCAGAAAGTATGCATAAAACAAGAAAGAGCCATAAGCAACAAACCCCGCCCCCCCCCCCCCCCTTTTCTTATGAGTATATCCAGAGATAGATGGACTCTATACTATCTTCAAAATTTGTACATCGAATCTCGCTTATAGCCAATCTCTGGGCAGTCAACCATTGTCTGTTTCCACAAGAATGAGTAATGTGCTTACAGCTGATTCTGAACCTAATGATAAGACATGTTGCTGTTGCTTTGCAAACTTGTCCAGATTATAGGAGAAATAAGCAGCTTTACTCCCACCCACACAAAAAAATGAGCACATCGTTCACTTGGCTTTGTTAACACTTGATTGGACTGGTCCTGATGGTTAGTTTTCAGGAAGTGATTGTAATTTATTTTATATCTTCATTTAGTATCTAGAAACTAGATGCAGTAAGATTGATTGAAATTATATATTTAATGAATAAAAATACAGTGTTCAAGAAGTATAATCTGTTTTTAATGAATAAAAATACTTTTACTGATTAGGTGTTGCAACAAAAGCCTTGTACCAACATGTAAAGAGTGTTCAAAAAAGGATTGAACACCAGCCATGGACCAATATTTTGCCAGGCTTTTTCTGGACCAACTTAAAAAAGGAAATAAGATCCGTAATACATTCAAGAAACAAGAATGGAAAGATATGCATACCTTGTTCAATGCAAAATTTGGCTCTAAATATGGAAAAAGTTTATTTAAACAGTCATAAGAAATTAATGAAGAGTCTACTTGAGGTTAAGGGATTTTCTTGGGATGAAATTTACCCATTGAAATTAAGGTTTGAAGTTATTGATTTTTTTTTAAACAGTATGAAACTGCATTATTGTTTCTTTTTTCTTCTTTTTTTTGTACCATATGCCCCTAGAATAAATTCTCTCATGTAATGACAGTTATTTTTGAAGTTCTAGTTAAAGGGGATTACAAATGCCCTGCTAATAATGATCCTTTGCGGATAAATTGGACAAGGGAAATGGTCCATTATATTATGGTCCTTATGTCAAAACAGTTGCACAGAGGGAATAAGGTTGGTTGTACATACAATGCGCAAGCAATATTATCTATTAGTGAATTGATTAATAATTGAGGACCATGTTAAAACTCTATGATTTTAACTGAAAGAATTATACCTTTCAGGCCTTGAAGCAGTTGCCAAGAGAGAAATTTAAAATAGCCACCAAATTTGGCATCCAAAAACTAGAATTTCCTCGTTACAATTGAACATTAGCCCTGAGTATGTTCACTCATGCAGTGGGGCTAGCGTGAAGTGTCTTGACTCTTGATGTGCAATACATTGATCTGCATTATTAGCATCAGGTAGACACAAAAGTACCCATAGAAGAAACTGTAAGTGATTCTCAGGCTCTTGCAATCACATGCCCGCAATGCTTACCCATTTTGAATTATTTCTTGTTTGTAAATTGAAAATATCAAACTCTCTCCAAATTTATTATTTCATGTTAGTGATGGTGGGATTTTGTTGCCAAATTTCATTAGATACAACTTATTTGAATGTAGGTCGGTGAACAGAAGAGACTGGTAGAAGAGGGAAAAATCAAGCATATTGCTTTGTCTGAACCCAGCCCAGATTCAATAAGGAGAGCACATGTTGTGCATCCCATCACAGCTTTACAAATGGAGTGGTCTTTCGGACTGGACTCGTAATATCAAAGAGGAGATAATTCCATTTTGAAGGTTTGTTCAGTTCACATATGATGCTTTTAAAATTTTAAATCTTGAGCGCTCCCACGTTTAGGAAACCTTCAAAGAATACACCACAGACATGTTTTATCAGTTATTGATGTGACAATGTGAAAATTTTGATTGAGAAATTAGATTGCATGTATCCTAAATATCTCTCCTATTTTTCTTCTATTCTTTCTTGAGTTTCTAATAACACTATCTTTTTTAAATGACTGCTACAATAAAGAAAATTGTTCACTTTGTGTAGCTTTATTTCGATATATTTTAATTATCTTATCCAGAAGCATGAGTATGCTCTCTTTGAATCTTGATGCTTTTGTGCACTAGGGAGCTGGGCATTGGAATAGTTCAGTTCAATCCTCTGCAAGATCAAATAGTGTAAAAATACCCTTGAACGTTTAGACCCCCAATTTACAAAATACCAATTCAAGCTTTATATCAAACAATTAATGTGCGGAACATGAACTAAAGCATAACACAGAATTGGTAAACAATTTAAGCCAATTAAAATCACATCCACAGCAGAAAATAAAAGGCAAAGATAAAGGGAAGAGAGATGCAAACACAAGGACAACACACGATGTGTTATCGAAGAGGAAACCGAAGCCCTCGGCGTAAAACCTCTCCGCCGCCCTCCAAGCGGTCAATAATCCACTAGAAAATGTAGTTGGGATACATGAACAGCAATAGACCCTCCAAGCCTAATCTACCCGATGTACCTAAGCCCTCCAAGCTTCTTGCTCCAACGAGGTTGCGCCGAACCTTTTTCTTTTCTAGCTTACCGGATTCCGCTATAATCCATAGCATCCGCCATCCTTGGCATCTTCCAATGCTTCCCAAAACTCCAAAAACACTCAACACTCTAAATGGGTGTGGGTAGTGTTTGGATAGAAATCTCCTCTCAATAGGTATGACAATGAGAGAGGGAATGAGAAGAGACTACAAAGATTTCTCTCTAAGAATGAGTAGCTCTCTCTAATTGGGTGGGTGTTTTGAAGAAACCTCTCTTAGGGTTTTTCTTTCTGAATAGCCACACATATTTTATGTGAATGAGGGGTATTTATACTGGTGTGAAAATGGAATGCGAAAAGTCAGTTTTTCCAAAAATAGGGCTGGCTGGCGACTTGACCTTGCGACTTAACTGAGTCGCGAGTTCAAGCCGCGAGCTAACTGAATGGCCAGTCTGGATTTTTGTCTTGTAGTGCTCTAGCTGGCATGACTGTTCAGCTCCCCTGCATGCTTTGCGCGTGTGCAACTTTTGGCGACCTACAAGCCGCGAGCCAGCCGCGAGATCCAGCCGCAAGTCCCTGCTTCACTACACAGTCTTGAGCATTTCTTCACACTCTCTCACACACTACCCTTACATGATTCCCACCTAAATACCGGGTTTCTAAGTGCTGTATTACAAGCAAATTTGTTACGGAATAAAGCCAACACATGGTTGATTAAATTCAAGTTTACATCTTCATTGTCCTGGATTTTTTTTTTTTTTTTTTCCGCTGGCAAAGGAGTTGTGGAAATTTTGGCTGGAAATAGCTTATTGGTACATATTTCACTAATATTTTGTGTCATTGATTTGTTAGTCTTTCAAATTGCCTGCATAATTTCTCAGGCAACATTGATATTTTTCTTTGAGCAATGATTGATCTTCAAGTTCATTGAATAAAAATACCTACAAGGGAAAAGTCCTTGTAATTGGCAAGCTCCAATTTCATCACTAATATTTGAAAATTTGCATCCAAGTCCCTGAAATTTTAAAAATTTAGCAATTTAGCTTTTCCATCTGCCTCGCTAACACCATAGGTGACATTTCATGCTTTATTTCATAAAGCGTTTTATCTTCGCTGATGTTTATTCAGTTGGGGCTTTAAAAGAATAATACGTTGAAACATCAAATATTGGAAATTTTTCTTAACAGATTCTTCCCTAAACAATTTTTCATGCACTTATTATTAAGTTATTATAAAAGGAAAATTAGGGTACAAAAATGAAATTCATTTAAAGATAAGGAAGAGTCACTTGAGATGGTAAGTCATTTGCAAAAGAAAGTGATTAACGCATTAATGAGAAAGAGTGATGATTCAACTCAAATCTCATATATCATTTGTTTATTTGCCTTGGACTTTTACAGGGACAACTAAGATCAACAACATAGAGAACAATATTGACTCTTTGAAGGTGAAACTTACAGAAGAAGACCTCAAGGAGGTATCTGATGCTGTAACAATAGAAGAGGTGGTAGCTGGTGGTATAAGCTTTCAAAACATGGATCATTTTCACCGGAAGTTTGCCAATACTCCTCCAAAAAATTAATTCTCTATTTACACATGAATGATGTCTATTTCATATAGACAATGTTTTGGTGAAATGAATGGCCAGATTTATGTTAAATAACTGGCTAATCATTCACACTGCAAAATTAACAACATTATTATGTAAACCTTTTTGAGATTAGCACCAATGTGGTTTCTCTATATCATGCTTTATTAGATATTTTGGCAGTTTGTTCCTCACTTGAATTCTTTTTTTTTTTTTGCTTACAGAGCTTACAATCCCAAACCCTGAAATATATGGATTTTCGTTCTTGTGAATACATTACGAAATTACCTGACTTATCAATGTCCACCCCAAACCTAAAAGAATTGGTTCTTTCTGATTGTAATAATTTAGTGGAGGTTCATCAATTTGTTGGACGTCTTGAAAAGCTAGTAGTATGGGACCTCAAGGGTTGCTCTGAACTTCAACTTCTTCCAGATTGTCTGATGATGAAATCGCTTGAATATTTTAATGTTTTATACTGCTCAAAGCTTAAGAAGTTCCCTAACATTCATCCAAAGATGAAAAGTTTAAAGTATTTAGAAATGGGAGAGACTAGTATTAGTGTGTTGCCACCATCATTTGGGAATCTCACTCGGCTTAAGACCCATACTCTTCGGTTCCTATGACCAATTGTTACATATTCCTAGTAGCATCTATGAATTGCAACATCTTTCCGATCTTGGTCTTTATGGCACTGTCATATTTCCAAAGGATTTCAGCTATATATTTCCAAGCTTGATCAAACTAACACTAAGCTTTTTTGAAATTCGTTCAGAAATAGATTTTATTTTGACTTCGTGTTGCACCCACACATTGAAATATTTATACATATACAATAGCAATGTTGTTACCCTCCCAACAAAAATTATCCGTTTTACCAGTTTACATACACTTCATATTTAGGGGTGCAAATTGCTTCAGAAAATTCCAAGGCTTCCACGAAGCATAACAAAAGTACATGCATTAAACTGCTTATCCTTGGATTCACAATCATCAAGCGAATTATCGAATCAGGTCTCTCTCCCTCTCTCTCTCAAGCTATGAAGAAACAAATTTGATTACTAACTGCAATTTTCTTAAAAATTTACTGATTTTCATGCAGTTTGGAGAAATTTTAGGACGTGTAGAAAGTTTTTCAAGGTTCGGAGGGTCCAAGAAAACCTGCTGGCGCATCTTCAAAGAATATTCTTCTGAGAATGTTAAATTTAAAAAAGAGGATTTGAATTCTGATGAAGATGAGTGTAACGGATTATGGCTCTCCTCCTCTGACTTCTCTGTACATGTAACTGAGGTCCATAAACGTGAAACTAAATACTTAAATTCTGATCTGGAAGACACTAGATGTGGCTATGAAATTGTTGCACCAGGATATATGATTCCAGTGTTGTTCGAGCATCAGAGTGGAGGTTCCATATCATTTTGGATTGTATCAGGATTTCACACACTTGCTCTCTGCTTTGCTTTTGGTATGCCGAAGGGAATTAATTACAGTTTTGTTTGTGATGTCCACATTTCCATCAATGGTTTCAAACGGGAGCTCAAAGCGCAACTCTTTGAAGAAATGAACATTGGTCATCTGTGGTTTTATTTTATACCTGAAAGCTCATTGCAGCAGTTATTCATAGACTTGAATCTAGATTCCTGGAATTTTGTTAAGGTTTTATGTAGAATCTCTTGTTGGACTAGTGAAAGCACAAAATTGCCTCCTATAATTAGAAGGTGTGGGGTTCGTGTAATCTGCAGTTGCGGTGATAGACATATTCGGCGGTGGGCGGCAAATGGTGACCTTGACTTCAATCCATATCCACTATCAGAGAAAAAGAGAACCTCTTTTCGAATTACGAAAAAGAGACCTGGAATTTTGTTAAGGTTTTATGTACTAATATTACATTGAAACTGTTTTCCTTTGCTTCACCCTCATTTGATTTCTTTTGCATTTTTTTTATTTTTATTTTTATTTATAAAAAAACATGGTATTCATATCTCTTCGAATCTGACTATTCCCCTGGGCATGTGCAGTTCTCCCGTTTTACAAGGAAGAATCCCTTGAGGGTGACCCCTGGGTGTCGGTAAGAGGTTTTGAAATAGTATAAGCATGCATGTAAGTGCTGATATATTCCTGAACTGGTGCAGGTTATTCCTATTCATTGAAAAGTATGGCACTCAAAACATCCAAACATCCAAACATGCTTTGTTAATGAATCCTTGGGTTTTCATTTTCTAAGAGACCCCCAAAAATATTATAATATGCAGGACTCAAAATCTTTATTTCTTTTGACTTCAGCTTTCTCAGCAACTAAACAAAGGCTAACATTTAGTCTGTAGAACCTTAGCTCAGATTGGTATATGCATTGTATTTGCTTCTGTTTGAGTTTAATTTGTTAAACGAATTGGAAAAGATGTGCTAATCCTTTTAATGGGTTTCAGATATTTTTGTGGAATTTGAATGGATTTGCCACGTCTATAACTAAGGACTGGGTTGACTCTTATTGTTTATATCTTGGAAGCATAGCATGACACTATGATAGCATGTAAAGGACTCTTACTAGAATGATAGTCCCAATATTGTAGAGGAGAAATGGGCACCCAAACGCCTGCAAGTAGCGATCGCACAAGGACAAACCTGATTCCAGCAATGGAGTGCTATTGTATTGATCTTTTGTTAGATAAGGAGCATAGGAAGAATAGGATGGGAAACATATTCAACAACAAGCTTGGACTGATATGCTGACCATGTTCAATGCCTATTTTGGATCCCCATATAATGAAAAGGTCTTGGAATGTCATTACACTAATTTGTGGACTCAAATCAATGATGTAAAGAGTCTGCTTGGATTTTCATGGGATGATACTAAACAAATGGTGGTTGCCAGTCATCATGTTTTGGATGTCTACATCAAGGTGCATTAGTTTTTGCTAATGTTTTGATTTGGTCTCTACCTTTGGTGTTACAGGGACTAGTGACTTGACATAATATACATGCAGGTTCATCCCGATTCCCGAGGAACAATTCTAGGGGAAAAAAGCATTGATGAACTTAATGATTTGTGCATAATATATGCACATACAACAGCAGATGGAAGATACAGCCTATCAAGTCATGATATAGACTTTGATGATGACATTCAAGCAGTGAATATGGGTGTGTTTTTATTTCCTGTCATGGATCAGCAGAAATGATGCATTTGTCATTGTCATTGGAATGAATGCTATTGGTTTTTTTCTTAAATTGAACCTGTTTTGCATAGTGAATGATTTTGTTCTGCTATCTAGTTCTTTAATTATTTTATCACTACTATTTTTATTCCAGAAAGTATGCATAAAACAAGAAAGAGCCATAAGCAACAACCACCCCCCCCCACTCCCCCAACCCCCTCTTCTTATGAGTATATCCAGAGATAGATGGACTCTATACTATCTTCAAAATTTGTACATCGAATCTCGCTTATAGCCAATCTCTGGGCAGTCAACCATTGTCTGTTTCCACAAGAATGAGTAATGTGCTTACAGCTGATTCTGAACCTAATGATAAGACATGTTGCTGTTGCTTTGCAAACTTGTCCAGATTATAGGAGAAATAAGCAGCTTTACTCCCACCCACACAAAAAAATGAGCACATCGTTCACTTGGCTTTGTTAACACTTGATTGGACTGGTCCTGATGGTTAGTTTTCAGGAAGTGATTGTAATTTATTTTATATCTTCATTTAGTATCTAGAAACTAGATGCAGTAAGATTGATTGAAATTATATATTTAATGAATAAAAATACAGTGTTCAAGAAGTATAATCTGTTTTTAATGAATAAAAATACTTTTACTGATTAGGTGTTGCAACAAAAGCCTTGTACCAACATGTAAAGAGTGTTCAAAAAAGGATTGAACACCAGCCATGGACCAATATTTTGCCAGGCTTTTTCTGGACCAACTTAAAAAAGGAAATAAGATCCGTAATACATTCAAGAAACAAGAATGGAAAGATATGCATACCTTGTTCAATGCAAAATTTGGCCCTAAATATGGAAAAAGTTTATTTAAACAGTCATAAGAAATTAATGAAGAGTCTACTTGAGGTTAAGGGATTTTCTTGGGATGAAATTTACCCATTGAAATTAAGGTTTGAAGTTATTGATTTTTTTTTAAAACAGTATGAAACTGCATTATTGTTTCTTTTTTATCTTTTTTTTTGTACCATATGCCTCTAGAATAAATTCTCACATGTAATGACAGTTATTTTTGAAGTTCTAGTTAAAGGGGATTACAAATGCCCTGCTAATAATGATCCTTTGAGGATAAATTGGACAAGGGAAATGGTCCATTATATTATGGTCCTTATGTCAGAACAGTTGCACAGAGGGAATAAGGTTGGTTGTACATACAATGCGCAAGCTATATTATCTATTAGTGAATTGATTAATAATTGAGGACCATGTTAAAACTCTATGATTTTAACTGAAAGAATTATACCTTTCAGGCCTTGAAGCAGTTGCCAAGAGAGAAATTTAAAATAGCCACCAAATTTGGCATCCAAAAACTAGAATTTCCTCATTACAATTGAACATTAGCTCTGAGTATGTTCACTCATGCAGTGGGGCTACCGTGAAGTGTCTTGACTCTTGATGTGCAATACATTGATCTGCATTTTTAGCATCAGGTAGACACAAAAGTACCCATAGAAGAAACTGTAGGTGATTCTCAGGCCTTGCAATCACATGCCTGCAATGCTTATCCATTTTGAATTATTTCTTGTTTGTAAATTGAAACTATCAAATTCTCTCCAAATTTATTATTTCATGGTAGTGATGGTGGGATTGTTGCCAAATTTCATTAGATACAACTTATTTGAATGTAGGTCGGTGAACATAAGAAACTGGTAGAAGAGGGAAAAATCAAGCATATTGCTTTATCTGAACCCAGCCCAGATTCAATAAGGAGAGCACATGTTGTGCATCCCATCACAGCTTTACAAATGGAGTGGTCTTTCGGACTGGACTCATAATATCAAAGAGGAGATAATTCCATTTTGCAGGTTTGTTCAGTTCACATATGATGCTTTTAAAATTTTAAATCTTGAGCGCTCCCACGTTTAAGAAACCTTCAAAGAATACACCACAGACATGTTTTATCAGTTATTGATGTGACAATGTGAAAATTTTGATTGAGAAATTAGATTGCATGTATCCTAAATATCTCTCCTATTTTTCTTCTATTCTTTCTTGAGTTTCTATTAACACTATCTTTTTTAAATGACTGCTACAATAAAGAAAATTGTTCACTTTGTGTAGCTTTATTTCGATATATTTTAATAATCTTATCCAGAAGCATGAGTATGCTCTCTTTGAATCTTGATGCTTTTGTGCACTAGGGAGCTTGGCATTGGAATAGTTCAGTTCAATCCTCATTGTCCTGGATTTTTTTTTTTTTCGCTGGCAAAGGAGTTGTGGAAATTTTGGCTGCAAATAGCTTATTGGTACATATTTCACCAATATTCTGTGTCATTTATTTGTTAGACTTTCAAATTGCCTGCATAATTTCTCAGGCAACATTGATATTTTTCTTTGAGCAATGATTCTTCAAGTTCATTGAATAAAAATACCTACAAGGGAAAAGTCCTTGCAATTTACAAGCTCCAATTTCATAACTAATATTTGAAAATTTGCAGCCAAGTCCCTGAAATTTTCAATATTTAGCAATTTAGCTTTTCCATCTGCCTCGCTAATACCATAGATGACATTTCATGTTAAATAGTTAACATGACATGACTTAGATGAACTACATTTCATGCTTTATTTCATAAAGAGTTTGATCTTCGCTGATGTTTATTCAGTTGGGGCTTTAAAAGAATAATGCATTGAAACATCAAATATTGGAATTTTTTCTTAACAGATTCTTCCCTAAACAATTTTTCATGCACTTATTATTAAATTATTATAAAAGGAAAATTAGGGTACAAAAATGAAATTCATTTAAAGATAAGGAAGAGTCATTACTTGAGATGGTTAGTCATTTGCAAAAGTAAGTGATTAACGCATTAATGAGAAAGAGTGATGACTCAACTCAAATCTCGTATATTATTCGTTCATTTGCCTTGGACTTTTACAGGGACAACTAAGATCAAGAACCTAGAGAACAATATTGACTCTTTGAAGGTGAAACTTACAGAAGAAGACCTCAAGGAGATATCTGAGATGCTGTAACAGTAGAAGAGGTGGTAGCTGGTGGTATAAGCTTTCAAAACATGGATCATTTTCACTGGAAGTTTGCCAATACTCCTCCAAAAAATTAATTCTCTATTTACACATGAATGATGTCTATTTCATATAGACAATGTTTTGGTGAAATGAATGTCCAGATTTATGTTAAATAACTGGCTAATCATTGACACTGAAAAATTAGCAACATTATTATGTAAACCTTTTTGAGATTAGCACCAATGTGGTTTCTCTATATCATGCTTTATTAGATATTTTGGCAGTTTGTTCCTCACTTTTCTTTTCTTTTCTTTTCTTTTTTTTTCTTTTTTTGAGAAAGAATTCAAGTACTTTTATTAATGTAAATGAGTTACATCCGAATACAAAAACGAAACAATATGAGATGGTACATCTTCCATCCAAACTTGGAAATCTGGTATGTTTATAGCGTGTTTCGCTAGATTATGAGCTACACTATTGCCGTTTATCTTTACATGAGAATACAACACTCTTTGAAAATGATTCGAGTAAACTTTCACATCCTCCACCAGCGAACCCAATGGGCTTAGGTTCTGCTCTTGTGACTTCAAAGCCTGAATCAAACCAAGAGCATCCCCTTCTAGTATTACCCTTTGGAACCCCAACTCATGAGCGAACATCAAGGCTTTCCAGGCAGCCAATGTTTCTGTCTCCTCTGCCTTATATGCCTGAGACAACTTCTCTGAACATGAAGCTAAAATAGCCCCATTGTTGTCCCTTATCACAACTCCAACACCTGACTTATTTAACTCGCCAAAGACCGCTCCATCGAAGTTCACTTTCACAAAACCAGCTTGTGGAGCTTGCCATCTGTTACCTCCAGAACCGTTGCTTCTCACCTGCAAACCTGATGCTTCTGTGCTTGCTCTGAACTGCGCCAACATTTCTACTGACTGTGCAGCAACTTGGTGTAGCAGACTAGCTTGAAGATTGAGCCTCACCTTGTTTCTCTGCTTCCAAATAGTATAGGCCGTATATGCTAGCAGCTCTAGTGATTTTCCTTTCTCTATCATCCATGACAGCAGCTCCTTGACACATGTAAAATCAATTTCACTCCTGAACCCCCATGCTTCCTGATCAGCCCACACAACATCTAGCTCTGGACAAGACCATAAAGCATGCACCGAATCCTCTACTGCCCTTTTACACCTTTCACAGATCAGGTCCTCCAAAATTTTCCTTCGCATCAAAGCTTGTTTGGTTGGAAGTACATTACGGCAAGCTCTCCAAAGGAAATTTTTTATCTTTGGAGGGGCTTGCATCTGCCATACTTCCTTCCAAACACGCTTATGACAGATTGGAGGGGTTTGAGCATTCAATTGCAGCTCCTCTTCTTCAAGGAACCTATAACCAGACTTACATGTGTAATTTCCTGAGGTAGTGTACGGCCAATACAAGGAGTCCTCTGTCACGTGTTGACTAAGGGGAATTTTCTTTATCAACTTGGCATCCTCTTCCACAAATAATACATCCACCATCTGCTCATTCCAACTTCTTGTGCTTGGGTCAATAAGTGAGTCAACGTTATGATTTTCAAAACTCTCCAATGGGCAAATAGGCTGAAACGTTGGGTGTTTTCTTGGTAGCCAACGATGCTGCCAAATATTGATTTTTTCTCCACTCCCTACCCTCCATAAGGCACCCCTTTGAATGATATCTCTTCCTCTAAGTATACTCTTCCATGCATAAGACCCCATCTTTGAGTCGGTAGCCTCCAAAAGTGATGAATTGGGGAAGAAACGAGCCTTAAACACTTTATAAAATAGTGAGGTTTTATTATTCAAGAGTCGCCATGCTTGCTTTGCTAGAAAGGAATCATTGAACATAGCAAGGTATCGAAAGCCCATACCTCCAAAAGTCTTAGATTTTGTCACCTCTTCCCATTTAACCCAATGGATTTTCCTATGATCACCCCTTTGACCCCACAAAAATCTTCTGATTAGAGCCTTAATTTTATTGCACAAACTCACCGGCAATTTGAAACGTCCCATAGTGTAAGTGGGGATGGCCTGTATGACAGCCTTTAAGAGCACTTCCCTTCCGGCTTGTGAAAGTAATTTTGCTTCCTACTCTTGAAGTTTCCGCCAAACCTTTTCCTTGATGTAGTTAAAACTTTCTTTTTTCCCATTCCCAACTAAGGAGGGCAGCCCAAGGTATTTTTCATAGTGCAAAATTTTTGGAACACCTAAGGCTACCTTGATTCCATGCTTCACCTCCTCCGAAGTAGACTTGCTAAAGAACAAGGAGGTTTTGCTCCTATTCATTTTTTGACCCAAGGCTTCTTCATACTGTTTTAGTATCTCCAAGACATTATCACATTCTTCCATTATGGCCATGCAAAAAATAAGACTATCATCTGCAAAAAGCAGATGTGTTAGTTTTGGACCCCTCCTACAAAGAGAATAGCCATGGATATCACCTTGTAACTCCGCCTTTTTAATTAGACCATTCAGCCCTTCCGTACAAAGAAGGAATAGGAAGGGGGAAAGAGGGTCACCCTGCCTAATCCCCCTTGTAGGAAAAATCATCCCACATGGTTCTCCATTTACTAAGACCGAATACGATACTGTTTTCACACAACCCATTACAAGATTTATCCACCTCTCCCTAAAAACCATCTTCCTCATTATCCCCTCTAAATAATACCACTCCATCTGGTCATATGCCTTACTCATGTCCAATTTTAGTGCCATATAACCATAGTTACCCCCTTATAGTTTTGTAAACTATGCAAAGTCTCAAAGCCCACTAAAATATTATCAGAAATTAATCTACCCTTGGTGAAGGCAGATTGGTGTTCTGTGATAATGGATGGGAGTAATTTTTGAGGCGATTTGCAAGAACTTTAGAATAAATTTTGTAAAGGACATTACATAGGCTGATTGGGCGAAATTGGTAAGCATATTCAGGAGAGTTTATTTTTGGAACAAGAGTGATAAAAGTATGGTTTAGGGGATTAGGTATAGTACCTGAGTTCAACCATGACAAGATGGAAGAAGTGACATCATGATTTACCGTGCTCCAAAAATGTTGGTAGAAGAGTGAAGGCATGCCATCTGGACTAGATGCCTTGAGGGGCACCATTTCTTTGAGGGCAGTAGCTACTTCACTTGCTTCAAACTCTCTACATAAACTTTCATTCATCTCCTCATCAATCACTGTAGGCACACAATCTAAGATGCTTGTGGGGACCCTCCCATCCGTTGAGGTAAAAAGAGACTTCTAATAGTTCACCATAACTTCCCCAATATCTTCCTGGCTAGTTCTCTACACACCCCCCCACATCCCTAATACCTTCCATTGAATTTTTCCTGAATCTCTTCATGGAACAACTATGAAAATATTTGGTATCTTTATCTCCCTGATTTGCCTATAGAACTCGTGATCGTTGAGCCCACATCGTAGCTTCCCTATCTTGCAACACCTCAATCTCCGTTTTAATTTGTCTCACCCTACAATTGTTCCCACTAACCATGGCTGCCCTCTCTTCTTCAGCTAGCTCCTTTTTCAAACGACTCAGTTCCAATCTCACATTCCCAAAAACATTTTTTTTCAGTTCCAATCTCACATTCCCAAAAACATTTTTTTCCCATTGCCCCAATTCCTTCCCACACTTCTCCACTTTTCTTAGTATATCACCCTCTACTTTGATTTCACTCCCACTACCCCAAGCCGAGACTACCACTTCCTCACAACTGGAATTTGAGAGCCACATCTGTTCAAATCGAAAAAAAAATTTCCGGGTAGGTATATTCATACTCAATAGTGATACAAGAATTGGAACATCATTTGATGAATTACATGACAAATGGAACACCCTTGAACCTCCAAACTTCATAAACCAACAAATTATTAACTAAACACCTATCAAGCCTCTCCCAAATTGAAACTCCATTTTCAAAGTGTTTGCTCCAAGTATGAATGCTCTAAAATGTGTGAAAACACAAGAGTTATTTAGACCCCCAAATTAAAAAAATGGCTCGATAGATTTTACTCTAACTTATACTAAGTGCGGAAAAGAGTAAATGCGAGCGGATAAACAAACAAGCTACTCTAACCCATAATCATTATAACACAGCAGTAAAATGAAAGGTAAAAGAGTAGGGAAGAAGAATGCAAACACAAGATAACACGCCGATGTGTTATCGAAGAGGAAACTGAAGAACTCGGTGAAAAACCTCTCTGCCGCCTTCCAAGCGGTAATCGATCCACTAGACAATCAGTTGGGATACATGGGTTGGCAAGAGACCCTCCAAACCTAATCTACCCGATGTACCTAAGCCCTCTAAGCTTCTACTCCAACAAGGCTTCTCAGAATCGTGTCTTGTCTAGCTCTCCGGATCCCGCAATACGCTTGATTGCATCCACCAAAGCCTGGCTTCTTCTAGTGCTTCCTAGTAGCACCAAAACCTCACTTGACACTTTAAAAGGGTGTGGTAAGTGTTTGGGCTATCAACCTCTTAATGGTATAGAAATGGAGAGGTAGGAGTTGAGGAAATCCACAAGCAAATATGTAGAGATATGTGGGTATAACAATCTCTAACTCTCAAGGTTTGTGGCTAGGGTTTTCTCTCAGAAGCACTGCTCAACATTTGTGGGTAATATGGATATATATAGTGTGGGTACAGAAAGTGTGTATCAGATAGGACAATCTGGCAAAACAGAATGTTTCGCGAGTGTCTCGCGGGAAGGCCTTACCCGTGAGCTACTCGCGAAACACAGCTGTCTCCATCCTATCCTGACTCTTCACATTCCAGTCATGTGTAAGGCACATGCATCGTTTCGCGGGATACTTAGTCACGAGATACCTGTGAAAACTCTTCAATCTTCAATTTGCTTGAGTCTTCACACACTCTCTCTCTCTCTCTCTCTCACACAACCCTTACAATTAAATCCCACAATAAATACAGGGTACAAAAGATTGAAAAAAATTATAATCAAATTTGGCACGAAATTAAAGCCAACAAAACACATAGTTGTAAATTATAACTTTACAAAGTATATTTGGAGCCCTCAAATCCCAAGTCCATGAACCCACATTCATTAATCACCTCCCGAAATTGCTGCATTTGATTATAAGGCCTTCTAGTACCCCTAAGTTTCTCCTCTTTTCTGATAATTTCATTAAAGTCCCCATAACAAAGCCATGGCTTTTCAGGTCTTGAGTTCAAAGCCCTAAGCTTA
Organism: Quercus tomentella; assembly: GCA_028535165.1. Taxonomy (NCBI): domain Eukaryota; kingdom Viridiplantae; phylum Streptophyta; class Magnoliopsida; order Fagales; family Fagaceae; genus Quercus; species Quercus tomentella. Next base: position 17,720,833 of record JAPQVY010000089.1, on the reverse strand, counting down.
TTCCATGCTTCATGACATCTCGCTGTCTCCAGTTCACCATAAAAACCCGTTAATCTCCACTCATTCTTTGTATCTTTATCAATCACCGCATCAATGTAGTATCTATCTGAACCTTCCACTTTTAAATTAATCGTTGCTTTCCAATAAAGAACTAGTGCTCCACCTCTGCCCACTCTTGGAACAACCCATCTATGATCAAAACCAATACTCCTTTAAACAAATTCTAGCCTTGCATCATCTATAAGCGTCTCGGCTAAAAACACTACAGTGGGATCTTTTGCCCATATGATTTCCACGAGCTCCCTCCATGTACGCAGGTTCCCAAGCCCGAGACAGTTCCATGCTAAACAACTCATTGCTTTAGGCAAGGTTGAACATCAGCTCCCACCTTTTCCAAGGTTTTGTTTTCTCCATTAAAGGCTGCTTGAAACCGCTTTGCTGAAACTTCACACTGATCTTCCTCTGTTTCAGCCATTCTCTTCTTCCCATGTGACTGAAAACCTGCTGCCATGTTGCCTCTAGGCTTCTTCCTTTCTCTGCATTTCTAGGTAGATAAAGCACGTGGAGTTGGTGAACCATGAACCCTATTTTCCTTGGCAGCATGTGAGTTATTAAGTTTTGGAGGCTCACTTAAGTTGTCACATGCATTAGGGTTTTTTGATACATTCCTTTTCGTTCTCAACAGCTTAGCCACCCCAAATTCCTGAGTCAAACTTAATTCCATGTTACTTACCTTACTAGCCATTTTGGTTTCCTTAGGAGTCTTAGTAATTATCTCATTAATCCTGTTTTAATTGACCGAATCTTCCCTAATAATCCCAGCCCTTTCATTATGCCTTAATGAGACATTTATTTCCTCCACTTCAATGCTGACATTATTGCTAGCTGTTACTCCCTGTGGTTGCTTTGGTGCTCTTCCTCTACCTAAATCGGAACTCTAGCCTAAGTCAATATCCCTCGGTGTACCAGAAAACCTCTTCTTCTTCTCGACATAGAATCTAGGGACTAGAATTGCGCTTCTTCTTGCAGCAACAAACGGTGGAGCTCTCAAGTATGGACCAAATTCACGTTGTTCTGGAGTGAGTGTTCCTTCACTGTTAATCCATAACTTACAATCTCTGTCATCGTGAGTGACACATCCACACCAGTAGCACATATTCGACAACCTCTTGTAATTGAACGGTATCCACACTTGCTTACCTCCCTCACCTACTGAAATCAATCTACCACGACATAATGGTAATGACAGATCAATGAAGGCCTGAATTTGAATAAAATGCCCACCATCAAATATTTTCGGATCCATTAGCACGAAAACCTCCCCCAAGACACTACCAATTTTTTTCACAGCCTCTACTATCATAAACTTCATGGGAATTCCATGCAGTTGGACCCATAATTTAGTCTTCTCAAACCTTATATCCTGCAGTGAGGATTCGCTCTCATATCGGCTCATTACTACCAAGTGTTTATTGAAAGTTCATTGTTCTCCCTCTAAAATTTTGTCCACATCCTCACTAATATCCAGAGATGGAGCTAGAACTTGAAGTTAGGGAGGGCAGTTTTGCAGTTAGTTGCATGCGGTGGCTCTAACTTTCGGCTCAGTTGCTTAATAGCTAATGATTTTTCTTTTTCTTTTTTTGTGTTTTTATGTGTGTTTTTATGTGTGCATCCAAGTATGGACAAAACTATTTTGTTTAAAATTTTTTAAAGGGTCAGGTTGTTTGTTTTAGGTAAAATTGGATGATTGAGTTTAATTGTTTTTAGCTTTACTATTGGTAATTTTTGTTGTTGAATAATTTTTTTGGGCTTGTTTACTTTGCTTTAGATTTTAGATTTGGCCTTTAAAAGAAGGAAAATGCTAGAATTACAAACCTTTTTTTTTTTACAAATTATTAATGTGGTGAGTGGTTATGAGTAAGTAAAAATGCGATGTAAGTGATGGGGCAGTGTTAGGAGTTTTAATTAGGAGAATTGTTAAATGTAATGACCATTGCTATTTTAATTGGTTAAGTGCTTGGCTGTCTGCTAAGGTACCTAATTAGCTAAAATAGCAAAGGTAAGTATGTAGGAACTACAATAAGACTATAGGGATGCTTGTACCCGAATCAGGTGTAAGGGTTAGTGGAGTTAGTTGTGACAGCTAGGACAGCTGGGGTGTGAGTTAGTTACACAACTGTAAGAACAGCTATGTGCAGTTATTTACCAAAGGGAATTGGGGTATAAGGATGAGAGGCATGTAACCATGAGGGGTATCAATTCAGTAAAGCTCAGTATTCTTTTTTTGTTATTCTATTCTTCTTCCCATTCTTGCATTCATCTCAGGAGGCCTAGCTAACCTCGAATTTAGCTACTATCACCTCATCAATTCAACCCTTAACAATTGGTATCAGAGCCGAGATTCTGTGACTAATGGCTGAGACACGATCAACAGCTGCCATGGCAGCCACTAATGAAGCTATTTCTTCTCTTCGAGCTACTTCTGATCATCATGGCAAAAGCATCCAGGAAATTCAAAAGATTCAGGAGATTCATACCAGAACAATGAATGAGATGAACCAACATCTTATTTCAATTCTTCAGAAGTTGAACACGGATGACAATAGATCACAGGAACCTTCATCTACAATTCCTAATTCTTCAACAATGACCTTTGGCAAACCTGTTAGGCTTGATTTTCCTCACTTCTCAGGTGATGATCCTGCTAGCTGGGTATACAAAGCTAATCAGTATTTTGCCTATTACCAAACTCCAGCTATGGAGAAACTTTTGGTGGCTTCCTTTCACATGGACCAAGAAGCTCTGGTGTGGTTCCAGGACGCAGAGGATGTTGGAATTTTCTGTAACTGGGAGGGTATGGTACAAGCCTTATATGTCAGATTTGGATCAACACCATATGATGATCCAATGGAGGCCCTTACCAGGTTGAAACAGACCTCAACAGTAGCTGTTTACAAAGCTGAATTTGAGGCCTTATCAAATTGAATCAAAGGCTTATCATCAACACACAAGATGAGTTGCTTCTTAAGTGGTTTGAGAGATGAAATCCGTTTGCCTGTGAGAATGCTGAATCCACCATCATTGAATGCAGCCTTTGGTTTGGCTAAGATTCAAGAGGAGTATTGGAGCAGTTGCAAAAGGAGTTCTAGAATCCAACAAGAAACGGGTAAGCCATCTATCTTGGGTCCTCCTAGAGTCAACACGTTTTTAGAAGCCAAGTCTGGAATTCCAATTAAAAGAATCTCTCCTGCTCAAGTGGAAGATAGGAAAAAGAAGGGATTATGTTATAATTGTGATGATAAATGGAGTCCTGGTCATAAATGTAAAATTGCTAAGATATTTCTGCTTGAGGGAATTGATTTGGGAATTGATCCACAGTCTGGTGTCAAGATCACTGAGTTGGAAGAAGACCTTGGGAGTTCAATGGCTGAAAAAGAAGACACTAATGCCAATTCTGAGGAGGTTGAGATAACCTTATATGCTTTAATTGGTAACCCCACGCCTGGTACTATGAGGATTAGGGGTAAAATCAATGGAGTAAGTTTGGTAGTGTTGCTTGACACAGGCAGCACCCATAACTTCATTGATGCAGCCTTAGCCCCTGGACTGAAATTAGCAGTTGACCAATCACAGACACTGGAGGTCAAGGTAGCCAATGGTGCCTTGATCAGGACTAAGGGAATTGGGGTATAAGGATGAGAGGCATGTAACCATGAGGGGTATCAATTCAGTAAAGCTCAGTATTCTTTTTTTGTTATTCTATTCTTCTTCCCATTCTTGCATTCATCCCAGGAGGCCTAGCTAACCTCGAATTTAGCTACTATCACCTCATCAATTCAACCCTTAACAGGCAAATGCAAACCAATAAAAGTTTATTACTACAACAGTTTGTAAAAATGTTATAGAAAATTTTGTAGTTAGAGTAGTACTCTTAGAAGAATCAATGATAATATTAAAGGGGGCAAAGTGTGATTTTATAAAACAAAATTAGTGACTATGTATATATTAATTTTTTTTTTTTAAATTAGGGGGGGCCATTGCCCCCCCTAGTCCAAGTCTCCCTCCGTCTCTGCTAATATTGAAGGAGAAGAGAAATTTGTGATCTCCAAAACTTTGGATTTTGAAACCGTTCTTCGTTCTCCATAGCAGGTTAAACGTCTTCGCTATGACCTCCATGTTAATGGCTCGCTTAGTTAGAAATTTTGCAGCAATAGAAAACTTCTCATTACTCTCATTGTCTAGCAAACAGCACCCTAGACCCTCTCTATCTGACAGCGTAAGCCTGTTCCACGACTGAGCCAAATCATCCATCCTCACACTCACACAAACTGTTTCCCACACCCCAAAAACGAACCCAACAAGCCTAGAAGCAACAGTGTTACTCCCAGGATACTCAGCACCTTCTTCGAAGGGACACCTGAATTCTACTGTGAAAGAGAAGTTAGAGAGAGACTCAACTTCTACGTTACAGAGAAACCTTTCCACCTATCTAGCATTAGTCTTGTTTAACAAAATGCCCATAATTTTTTTTCTCTTTTTTGATTTTGGGTCAAGACCATATTTTTACTACTGCCTCACTTTTCTTTATTAGATTTTTTGGGAGTTTGTTCTTCACTTATTTATTTATTTATTTATAATTAATCTTGTGAAATAAGGCCTTCTTTGTTGTTATTATAATAATTTTTAGTCAAAATGTGGGCAAATTAACATATTCATTAACAAATGAAACGTCACTTTCAGTAAATTTCTGAGTTGCAAGATAACCTTTTATTTATTTTTATTTTTTTGAGAAGCAGTTGAAAGATAACGTTAATTAATCATTATAGGCAAAATTGTAGACCGTCAAAGCACGAGACAGCAGTGCTCTAGTAGCAGATTAGTGCCATGACATAATCAATGACGAAGAGAGACTGGCAAGTAAAAACCAAGTCCCTAAACTTTTTCAATATATCCGAAGAACATTAGAACATGAACATGCATGCCTGAAAATAAGGGTTAATGAAAATAATGCATAATGACATAATCAATGAAAGCTTTTTTTTTTTTTTTTAATTTTTTTTTATAGATAAGATAAAATTTCAATCTATGGTGTTTGTTTCACAATGTTTTTTCTTTATCTTCAAGCTAAGAAACCAATTGATTTTTAGTATAAACGAGGTTTGAACCCTAGATTTCTCATTCAACGACAAGAAACTTTATTAGTTGAGATAACATGAACCTACAAATAACACTATTTTTTAAAGTTAGTATTTAGTGTAAACTAGTTCCTATCAAAACAAAATTAAGAATTAATTAATTTTGTGATGATCTGCATAATTTGCAATTTGCTCAAAATGATCCGGTTTATTATTTGTGCCAATATAGGCTTATTTTGAAATGAATTTATTTAGTCCACATGAAAAATTGAATCCATACATGTCACTAGAATCCTTCAAACTTGCCAGTGCCATCAGTGATGATGTTTTGAGCTTTGTTTCAAAACGTCCATATACTTTTCTTTGCCTAGTGACCTCACAGTAGCTTGCTCCCAATAATTTGATAATTTGTATTTAAAATGAATTTTTTTAAAGAATTTTACAATTAAAATTAAAATATTTTATTTTATAAAAAATCACTATCAAACATAATTTTGACTGAAAATACTAAGCTTTTTTTTTTTTTGGTTGGGTGTGTGTATATATATAACTTATCAAATAAAATAGGGTGTGTATATATAATAAAAAAGCATGTGTGTGTATATGTATGTGTGTGTGTGTGTGTGTGTGTGTGGGGGGGGGGGGGGGGGGGGGGCTTGATAGATATATTAGTATCGCAACTTGCCCCCACCAAACAAAAATTCCTAACTCCACCCTTGGCGCTATAGTTTTAAAGATGACTATTTTCTGCATAAGATAAATGACACTGCCGGAGATCAAAATCGCTGCACACGATTAGCAGTGGAACTGCCCCCTAACCCCAAGTCCTGATTTCATCCCTGAGTGTAAGTAGCATCAGGCACTCAAGTAAACTTAAACAACAAGATAAAATAAATAATAGAAATAATTACCAAAATTTGTGCACTGCACCAACCTATTAATTGATCTACAGATATTGGTGTGGTGATTAGTTGGTAGATACAAGAATATTCCATAGGATTAGAATCCTTTCCCATTTGCTCGAAAATGAGAATAGATAATTTTATGGGCGCAATAGTTTTAAAGATGACTACTTTCCGCATAAAATAAATGACATGTGATATTAGGGTTGCGTTTGGATAGATTATATTTGACAGTTTATTTTACTATTCATAGGTCCCACTGCACTTATTGGTACCATTCTTGGGTCCCACGGTACTATTTCAGCTAACTTTTACATACAGTATTTTCAATAAAAAGTTTTTAATTTTAGCAAAATAAGTGGATTCCAAATGGACCCTAAGTTGAGATATTTGGTAGAGATTTGTTGAAGTAAAATTTTGCTCTACTGTATGAAACTAACCTTTGGAAGTTGGAAAAACAAAAAACAAAGATAACTTTTCATATATTAGCCTTTTTTTTTTCTTTTTTCTTTTTTTTTTATTAACATATTCTTTGAAAAAATCAAAACGCGTGGGACCTCACTGTTTGAATTTGAAGGAGTGTATTAAATATTATTGGAACTAGTCGCTAACCCGTGCGATGCACGGAAAAGTTATTGTGAATAAAAATTTAAACAATTCTTTGTTTCTTCCTCTTTGATCGTACATTGAATTCTAGTCTAAAAAATTCCTACTTTTGATACGAAACATTAATTTACTAAATCAAAAATATCAATGAAACTTAAATTACAATTAACAAAAACACAATCCATAAACTTAAATTAAATCCAAACACAAACAATCGTACAAAAAAGAAGTCTCATATTTACAATGACAATTCAAATATATTATGAATTGAATTTTTATAGAATAACACTAATCTTTTAATTAAGGAATTGAATTTTTGTTATTGAGTATAAAGCTTGATTGGTATTGGTTACTAAACAATTAATATTGAAAAGGGTGCTCGTTCAGCTATCACGTGGTGTAACAATCAGTTTGATGGTGCAGTGACTTGGATTAGGTTGGACAGAGGAGTAGCAACCAATCCCTGGATTCAAATGTTCCCATCAACCAGAGTTCATCATATATCTGGTTCGCTCTCGGATCATAGCCCATTGTGGATTTGTACTGATGATGAAAATGCACGTTTTTACAGGAAAAAGAAACCTTTTAGGTTTGAAGCGGTCTAGATGAGAGATGAAGGGTGTGAAGCAGTGATAAAAAATTCTTGGGAGAGCCAAGCAATGGATAATCCGATGGGCAGAGTGACAAAAAAATTAGAGGCATGCCGGTTATCCCTGCAAGATTGGAGCAAACATTCTTTTGGCAACATTCGCCGCACGCTGCAACAAAAGAAAAAATTGCTAATGCAGGCGGAAGCAAATGCCATGAACGGATCCAACAATTCCCATGTGAGAACATTGAGGGCTGAGGTGCATGATCTAATGGTCAAGGAGGAGTGCCTATGGTTGCAAAGATCACGGGTGAACTGGTTGAAAGCAGGGGACCTTAACACAGCCTATTTCCACAGCCGTGCAAACCAGAGAAATCGAAGAAATTTCATCTCCAAACTGACCCTAGATAGTGGGGAAGTGGTGGAGGATGAGCAGAAGATTGGGGAGGCGTTTGTGCACTATTTCCAATCCATCTTCCAGTCAGCCAACATAGTCGAGTTTGATCCAATCCTCCAGGGGATTGAACCAAAAGTGACAACGCAAATGAATGCCGAACTTAACCAGCCTTTCACAGCCATGGAGGTAGAGAAAGCACTCAAGCAAATGAAACCTATGACAGCACCTGGTCCGGATGGTATGCCGCCAATTTTTTACAAATCTTATTGGAATACTGTTGGTTCTGATGTTATAGATGCATCCTTATCTGTCTTAAATACGGGAATACTGCCTCCAAACCTAAACCATACTTTCATTACCTTAATCCCCAAAACAAAATCCCCCACAAACCTAAAAGATTACCACCCCATAAGCCTATGCAATGTCATATACAAAATAATCTCAAAGGCCATAGCAAACCGACTTAAAAAAATCCTCCCTAAACTTGTGTCCAAAACCCAAAGTGCCTTCATGTCAGATCGTCTCATCACCGACAACATTCTTGTGGCCTTTGAAACACTCCACCACCTAAAAAATAAAAGGAAAGGCAAAACAGGGTTCATGGCTCTAAAATTCGACATGAGTAAAGCCTATGATAGAGTTGAATGGGCATTCTTAGATAAAATCATGGAGAGATTGGGGTTTGATGATAAATGGAGGAAGCTAGTGGGTTGTTGCTTTCGATCGGTCTCTTTCTCTGTCATGATTAATGGGGAACCCCATGGATTTTTTCACCCAAGTAGGGGTCTCCGTCAAGGAGACCCCCTATCACCTTACTTGTTTCTTTTATGTGCAGAAGGTCTTCACTCTCTAATTCAACAGGCAGCTGATAGTGGAGAACTTAGGGGGGTGTCTCTTTGCAAAGAAGGGCCAAAAATTACCCATTTATTCTTTGCGGATGATAGCTTGCTCTTTTGTAGAGCAACGGATTCAGATTGCCAAAAAGTGTTGAATATCCTCTCAGTGTATGAAGAAGCATCTGGTCAGAAAATCAACCATGACAAAACTCATTTATTTTTCAGCACAAACACACATGAAGACACCAAGAATAGGGTGAAAGTCTTAGTGGGAGTTGAGGAGGTGACTCAATATAAAAAATATTTGGGTATGCCATCATTTGTGGGGAGAGCAAAAAGAGAAACCTTAAGTTACATTAGGGAGAGAGTGTGGCACAAAATCCAAGGCTGGAAAGAAAAACTCCTATCACAAGCGGGTCGGGAGATTTTAATCAAAGCAGTCATTCAAGCAATGCCGACCTTCACTATGGGATGTTTCAAACTTCCCAAAAATTTGTGCAAAGACATTGAAGCACTGACTAGAAAGTTTTGGTGGGGGTACTCGGGTGAGGCGAGGAAAATCCATTGGATAGCATGGAAAAAACTTTGCCTACCAAAACTACATGGTGGCTTGGGATTTAGGGAATTGGAAAAATTCAATCTTGCTCTCCTAGGCAAATAGGTTTGGAGACTAATCCATAATACCGATTCCATGTTCTACAAAGTTTTCAAAGCAAGGTTTTTCCCTACATGCTCGGTTCTTGAAAGTGGGGTGAAAACGAATGGATCATATGCTTGGCAAAGCATCCTCAAAGCGAGGGAGGTAGCCAAGCAAGGAGCATATTGGCGGATTGGGGATGGCACTAAAGTGCAGATTAGGGGTGATAAGTGGCTGCCTGATAAATCAACAAAACACATCATCTCTCCTCAAAAAAACCTCCTGATGAACGCAAAGGTATGTGCTCTAATTGATGAGGATGGCCCAAGGTGGATTAGAGAACGGGTAACACAAGAATTCTTTCCCCATGAAGCCCAACAAATTCTGGGAATCCCCCTATGCTCAAACCAGGCCCAAGATCTTCTTATTTGGGCTGGCACAAAATCAGGGAGGTACACAACAAAGAGTGCATACAAAATGCTATCGTCCAACCAGGTTTCATCAACTCCTAGCCCATCTGATTCATCGGCCAATACCAGCTGCTGGAGAAGAATTTGGTCCATGAATATCCCAAATAAAATCAAGCACTTCCTATGGAGAGCTTGCCGGGAATCACTCCCCACAAAAAAGAATCTGCTAGTCAGGAACGTGACAAGGAATGCCCTCTGTGAGTGGTGCAATGAGGAAGTGGAGGACACGGTTCATGCATTGTGGGGATGCCAAGTCCTCAAGGAGGTTTGGTGGGAAGAAGAAGTCCTCAGAAATCAGCTCTCAATGCGCTTCGTCGACTTCAGGGATCTATGGACTGGTATCTCAAATGTAGATGAACCAAACCTAGCTGAACGGTTTGCTATGGTCACCTGGGGTATTTGGAACAAGAGGAACGCTAAAAGAATGCAAGCACCTTCCCTCCCATTTCACCAGCTGTACCAGAACATGCGTGAGAGGTTAACTGAATTCCGGCTAGCACAAGAACATCCTTTTTCCGAGCCTAGGCCCTCAAATACACCGCGTTGGTACCCGCCCTAGAACTCACAGCACAAAGTCAATTATGATGGTGCTCTGTTCAAAGAAATTTGGCAGGCGGGAGTTGGAGCGGTAGTTAGAGATGCGGACGGACGGGTCTGTGGTGCTATTTCAGATAGAATGGTGCTACCAGGAACAGTGGAAGAGGTTGAGGCCATCGCATGTAGAACAGCCGTACGTTTCGCGCTTCAGCTTGGACTTGCAGACGTGGTGATTGAAGGGGATTCTGAAACCATCACAGCAGCGATCAATTCGGGCTCTCCGTGCTTCAGCTCATATGGTCATATCCTGGATGAAGTGAGAACACTGGCGCTGAACTTTGTATCAGTTTCGTTTGTTCATGTGAAGAGGCAGGGGAATGCCGTAGCAGATAAGCTGGCTAAGGCATCTAAAACCATACCTTGCCCCCATGTTTGGTCGAATGACATCCCAAGTGATGTGCAACAGCATGTAATCCTTGATAGTACCTTTGATTAATAATAGTTTTTTGACTTGATTCTCAAAAAAAAAATATATATATATATATATATCCTATTCCTTGATAATGAATATAAGATAACCAAAAAAATAAATGAAAACTTATTCTTCACCATGACACCAAACCCCCTCGCCCCAATCATGGTTCTCGCAATTTAATTCCCATTGTCCATGACAAAATATCCCCATTACTCACTCAACTATATTAGTGCATCCATATTCTCTTTTCATTAATAACTTACAACTGTTCCATGTTGCCTTAACAGGTGAACTTTAAAGTTTAAAGAAATGATAACTTCAACATGTGACATTTTGCTAGGCCACACATTTATCTAGCTGTTGTTATTAATCAATACAAAGGTAGGGAAATGAACAATTTTATGGTACAAACAGCTTTACAACACAGCCTGAGTCCTCAAACAAAGCATACAATATTGATAGACATTATAATGAGTAGAAACTGCACTTGATGTGGCTCATTGCATAAGTAACAACATATTAACACCTGTCCAAATCAAGCTTCAATGCTATTTCTTCTACTTGCTTAAACTGAAAATCATATCCATTTCCAATCAGTTAGTCTTAGCGCATAAAAACTTGGTAGAAAGTCAAAAAAAAAAAAAAAAAAAAAAAAAAAAAAAATCTTTACTGCTTTGGAGTTTCAATCTTGTCTCTCCCACTGCAGATCATATCAAATCCTCCCTAATAAAAAGAAAATGCGAGCAAATTAAAAATAAAATAAATAAATAAAACTTGAAATAGAGCTTATATTTAAAATGACATATATAAAGAGACAAATTAATGAGCAAAATATTGAAAAATACCTATGGTGGCGTGGCACATAGGAGGTAAAAGCAATGGTATTTTCTTTTAGAATTGGTAATCTAGCAAACAGGCGGACTTTCTAGCAGGTTCGTTCTAATTTCTGCCCAACAATATCTACATAATAATGTCAATATGACCTTTTCAAAAAAAAAAAAATGTCACGATGACATGAAAGAGGCATTATAATGAGAAGTTCAAACAGATATACCTAAAACATATGCATAATTAAGAAATATATATGCAGTATGTATAATTGAAATGAAAGAAATAAAAGTGTAAAGATAGTCTTCATTGAAAAGCAAACCATGGAAAACTAATAAAAACCTTGAGTTGTTGTTTCGAATTGTTTTGGCATTACCAAAGGCCTCAAGAACTGGGTTGGACTGTGATATTGAAGGTCAATGTGGACATAAACCTTGATTCTTACTTAATTCTTTTGATAATATGCCAAGCATATACTCATTTAGGAAAATCTGAAATCCAACTGTGCATCCTTCTACTCCAGATTGCCCGGCTAAGTGTGCAAGATATCTCATGAGCATCTTTGTTGTCTCAATTTTACCAGCACCTCTTGTTGGGCTTTGTGGAGCCTAGTTTTGTTTGATCTAGTTCGACGACTTGACCCAACTTGAATAATATTGCATGATTTTTCATGGGAGATTTACTGAGGTTTAGTCCATGGAGTGGAGGCTTGGGCCGATAGGCCCAAGTTGGAGTGCTCATGGACTAGCCTTTTGGGGGTTCGGGGGCAACACCCCCAAGAAATTTTTTTGGCCCATTTAGCCCATTGTGGAACCAACTTTGGTGATTAGGGTTATTATTGTGAGTCGGTTGTTGTGTTTTTATAAAGAGAAAAATTGCAGCCGCACTGTGGATTGTATTTTTTTTCTTGATAATAGTGAAATCCCTACAACTCCGTGGACGTAGGCAAATTGCCAAACCACATAAATATTGTCTTGTGTGTTTGATTGCTTTCTTTGGCATGTGTTTTCTCTATTTTTTGTTTCTCACAGGTTGGGATTTTGATTAAATTCCCTACAACTGGTATCAGAGCCTAAGGTTAGGTTTGAGTGGGAGCAATGGCAGAGGAAGCAGGAAAGGCGTCTAGAATAGAAAAGTTTGATGGCACAGACTTCGCTTATTGGAGGATGCAGATTGAAGATTATCTCTATGGAAGGAAATTGCATCTGCCTCTTTTGGGGACAAAACCTGAGAGTATGAAGGCTGAGGAATGGGCGCTTCTTGACAGACAGGTTCTAGGAGTTATTAGGTTAACTCTGTCTAGGTCTGTTGCACAAAATGTTGTAAAGGAGAAGACCACAGCAGATCTGATGAAGGCTTTGTCCGCTATGTATGAAAAGCCATCCGCAAACAACAAGGTACATCTGATGAAGAAATTGTTCAATTTGAAGATGGCAGAGAATGCATCAGTAGCACAACATCTAAATGAATTTAATACGATCACAAATCAATTGTCGTCTGTAGAAATTGATTTTGATGATGAGATTCGTGCTCTGATCGTCTTGGCTTCTTTGCCAAATAGTTGGGAGGCAATGAGGATGGTAGTAAGCAATTCTACAGGAAAGGAAAAGCTCAAGTACAATGATATACGAGATTTAATTCTGGCTGAGGAGATTCGCAAAAGAGATGCAAGCGAAACCTTAGGATCTGGTTCTGCCCTAAACCTTGAGACAAGAGGCAGAGGTAATAACAGAAATTCAAACCGAGGCAGATCAAAATCCAGAAATTCTAATCGGAACAGAAGCAAATCTAGATCAAGCCAACAAGTACAATGTTGGAACTGTGGGAAAACGGGTCACTTTAGGAGGCAATGCAAAAGTCCTAAGAAGAAGAATGAAGATGATTCTGCTAATGTTGTAACAGAAGAGGTACAGGATGCATTACTTCTTGCAGTAGACAGTCCACTTGATGATTGTGTTTTGGACTCAGGAGCTTCGTTTCTGAAAGTTCAAATAGTGTATAAAACACTCTTGAACGTTTAGACCCCCAATTACAAAATAACCAATTCAAGCTTTATGACAAACAACTAGTGTGCGGAAAATGAACACAAGCTATAAATAGAATTTGTAAAAAATCTAAACTAATTAAAATCACATCCACAGTAGAAAATAAAAGGCAAAGATTAAGGGAAGGAAGATGCAAACACAAGGACAACACACGATGTGTTATCGAAGAGGAAACCAAAGCCCTCGACGTAAAACCTCTCCGCCGCCCTCTAAGCGATAAGTAATCCACTAGAAAATGTAGTTGGGATACATGAACAGCAATAGACCCTCCAAGCTTCTTTTTCCAATGAGGTTGCGCCGAACCTATTTCTTTTCTAGCTTCCCGGATTCCGCTACTTGACCATAGCATCAACCAATGTAGATTGGTTCCTTCCTAACTACTTTCCAGAAAACCAAACAGCCCTTTCACAGTAATGGATATGGTGAGAAAAGGTTTTGGTAAAAATACCTCTCAAGGATTTAACAATGAAGAGGAAGAGAGTAGAGGAATTTGAAGAGTCTCTTATGTGAAGATTGTGGATGAATCAATCTTGTTTTGCTTTAGGGTTTCTCTCTCAAAATTCTCTCTGGAAGCTCCCATTCTTTCGTGGGTATAAGAGGTATTTATACTAGGGTGAGAATGGAATGTGAAGAGTCAGGTTTTTCAAAACAGGGCTGGCTCGTGGCTTGTCCTTGTGGCTTGACTGAGTCACAAGATCCAGCCGCGAGATAACAGAACGGCCGGTTGTCCTATTTTGTCCTGTAGTGCTCCAGCTAGCATGACGCTTCAACTTCTGGCATGCTTGGCACATGTGCATCTTCTGGCGGCTTGCAGCCGCGAGTCACCTGCGAGATCCAGTTGAGAGTCTCTGTTTTCTTGCACACTCTTGAGCATTTCAATACTCTATCTCACTCACTACCCTGACAACAATCCCACCTAAATACAGGGTTACTAATTGCTGAAATACAAGCAAATTTGGCATAGAATAAAGCTAACAAGATGGTTGATTAAATTCAACCTTACAGTTTCATACCACTCCACACCAAGAAATCATACAGAATTATGTTGTAGGTGATTTTAGTAAGGTGTATTTGGCTAATTGTTTAGCCTTGGATGTTGTAGGTATGGGAGACGTTCGGATATTGTTGCCCAATGGATCTGTTTGGTTACTGGAGAAGGTTCAACATATTCTTGACCTGAGGAGGAATCTAATTTTTGTTGGACAACTTGATGATGAAGGACATGCAATGCTATTTGTTGGTGGTACTTGGAAGGTTACAAAGGGAGCTAGGGTATTGGCTCATGGAAAGAAGACTGGTACTCTGTATATGACCTCATGTCCAAGAGACACAATTGCAATTGCTGATGCAAGTACTGATACAAACCTATTGCACCGCAGACTTGGTCACATGAGTGAGAAAGGGATGAAGATGCTGCTATCAAAAGGAAAACTACCAGAAATGAAGTCCATTGATTTTGACATGTGTGTAAGTTGCATCTTAGGAAAGCAGAAAAAGGTGAGCTTCTTGAAAACTGGCAGGACACCAATGGCTGAAAAATTGGAATTAGTACATACTAATTTGTGGGGGCCTTCTCTAGTTGCATCCCTTGGAGGTTCAAGGTACTACATCACTTTTATTGATGACTCAAGCAGAAAGGTATGGGTTTATTTTTTGAAAAATAAATCTGATGTATTTGAAACTTTTAAGAAGTGGAAGGCCATGGTTGAGGCCATCAGATATATGTCTTTGCTTCACAGGTGCAAGTTTGAAACTACAGGGTTATGTAGATGCTGATTTTGCTGGTGATATTGATAGTAGAAAGAGTACTACTGGGTTTGTTTTTACTCTGGGTGGTACAGCTATATCATGGGCTTCAAATTTACAGAAGATTGTTACTTTGTCTACTACAGAAACTGAGTATGTTGCAGCAATTGAAGCTGGAAATGAGATGATTTGGCTACATGGTTTCTTAGATGAATTGGGTAAGAAGCAGGAGATGGGCATTCTACACAGTGACAGTCAGAGTGCAATTTTTCTTGCTAAAAATTTGGCTTTTCATTCAAAGTCGAAGCATATACAAACAAAATACCACTTTATCTGTTACCTTGTTGAAGATAAGTTGGTAATACTTGAGAAGATTTGTGAATCTAAGAACTCGGCAGACATGTTGACTAAGGGTGTCACTATTGAGAAGCTGAAGTTGTGTGTAGCTTCAGTTGGATAGGAGGATGAGTTGCATGGATGAAGGGATTGTGTTTTTGGAGGATTGCGATTGATGTTGGTGATTGAACTAGTCTCCAAGTGGGAGATTTGTTAGGCTTTGTGGAGCTTAGTTTTGTTTGATTCGGTTTGATAACTTGACCTAACCCGAATAATATTGTGTGGTTTTTAATGGGAGATTTATTGAGGCTTAGTCCATGGAGTGGAGGCTTGGGCTGATAGGCCCAAGTTAGAGTGCTCATGGATAAGTCTCTTGGGGATCTGGGGGCAACTCCCCCGGGAAAAAATTTTGGCTCATTTAGCCCATTGTGGAACCAACTTTGGTGATTAGGGTTATTATTGTGAGTCAGTTGCCGTGTTTTTATAAAGAGAAAAATTGTAGCTGCACTGTGGATTGTATTTTTTTTCCTGATAATAGTGAAATCCCTGCAACTCCGTGGACGTAAGCAAATTGCCAAACCACGTAAATATTCTCTTGTGCGTTTGATTGCTTTCTTTGGCGTGTGTTTTCTTTATTTTTTGTTTCTCACAGGTTGGGATTTTGATTAAATTCCCTACACCTCTATCTCTACTAACCAAAATTGAATTGTCTTTTCCTTCACTAATCATTGCCCTATTTTCTTAAACAACACATCAAATAAGAAACTACCACCAAGAAGTGATATGAATTGCATACATTTGAAATGTAATTAACTTGACTTAGATATTTAGGAAAGATGCGGGCCATTAATAGGAGTATGAGGTCTAAGAATGGCTACATATAATTAGATGTAATTTTTTGTTTCACTTTACCGCAATTAATTTATAAAACATGCCTATCTAGATGATCTCAGTCAAATTTAAAGTTGTAGCTGTTTAGTTATATACATATATTAATAAAGAAGGTACAGTCCAAAATTCATTCCTATTTAAGAAGATTATTAAATTTTCTAATGTTGCAACTTGGGTTTTGATGATGGAAAGTTTTAGTGTACATAGTACTAAATTGCCACTTATTTTGATGACATAGTATGCCTAAATGCACATTAGAAAAAATGCAATGACCAATGGCAACTAAAACCAACAGGCACAAACCATGAAGTGGATATAAACTAATGCAAGAGTAAGTAAGACATTTTGTCAAACACATGGTGTGCACAAAACTTCAACATTAGAATGTACCATAAAACCGATAATGAACAATCCTAAGTGTGGGATGAGCACATCAAATAGTTCAAACAATCAAAGCCAAGTCAGAAATCCACACCTCATGTATCAATGGCTAAGATATAGGATTTTTTTTTTCTTCTGAATAATGTCAAGATATTAACAATTTTTATTATAAATAAAAGAAATTAATAGTTTAAAATAGAAATATACAACTTATTTACACATTGAACAATTCCTGTAACACAACAAACAACAACAATAACATAACAAATAAACAGAACAAACAAATTGAAGACTATCAAATGTACGAAACTACAAAACTAATTAAATTATTCCATGAACAATGTAAAGCCAAAAACCCAACTCTTTCATGGCTTTAATATCATAAGAAAGCACATGATATCTGTCTTAATTGATGTTAAACCTTCCAATTCACAAAATAAAATATAGAACCTAGAATTCAAAATCATACTATTGGTTTTTTGGGAGAAACCAACCAGCAAGTGGAAAAATAAGATTAATAAGAAAGATGATAGACTTAATATATAGATTCAATATAGCTAGAAAATTAGAATGAACATACCCAAAAGAAGCAGTGCTCCAATGGCAACTAAAACCAACAGGCACAAACCATGAAGTGGATATAAACTAATGCAAGAGTAAGTAAGACATTTTGTCAAACACATGGTGTGCACAAAATTTCAACATTAGAATGTACCATAAAACCGATAATGAACAATCCTAAGTGTGGGATTGTTCATTATTGGTTTTTTGGGATAGTGAGAAACCAACCAGCAAGTGGAAAAATAAGATTAATAAGAAAGATGACAGATTTAATATATAAATTCAATATAGCTAGAAAATCAGAATGAACATACCAAAAAGAAGCAGTGCTCCAATTAAGTAACCCAGCAGTAACAAATTCAACACCCTAGGCAGAAACAAACGTAGAAAGGAAAAAAACAACAACCATCAAACAAAAGAATAGAGCACAGCACGAAATAATAAAAGGTGACAGATTTAATATATAGATTCAATATAGCTAGTGGTGCGGACACGAGGTACAAGCCCCCAATTACACGCATGTATAGGAGGAAGAGCAAAAAGAAGACGACCCAACCTGTGGCCTTATGGATGGAGCATACTAGTTATTGGGCTTGAAATTAAGCAAGCCCGAGCATTTAATGATTAGGGTTTCTTTAGGGTTTCTTTACGCATTTTTATTGTTAGCTATAGAAACACTTTTTCAGATTATTGTAAGACAGTTTTGAGAATTATTAAGAATAAACGTGTGTTTTCTTTCACTGGTGCTGACTCCAGTTTGCTTGGTGCTGACTCCAAGCAGCCCTTAGGTGCTGACTCCTAGGGTTTATCTTTTGTTCTATTGTTAGTGTGGTTGTCCTACGTCAGCTAGAAAATCATAATGAACATACCCAAAAGAAGCAGTGCTCCAATTAAATAACCCAGCAGTAACAAATTCAATACCCTAGGCAGAAACAAATGTCGAAGGGAAAAAAAAACCATCAAGCAAAAGAATAGAGCACAAAAGAAATTGGAATGTAGGGATACCTCAACTGAACCACCTCGCTTACATTAGTATTTATATAGATGTGAGGAGAGGAAGGAAGGAAGGAAGACAGAGAGGCTGCCGTTAGAAGCCAAAACAGAAGTTGAAACCGTAGATCAGGAAGATGAAAACATGAGTGAAACAGTAGAACAGAAGCTGAAATCGTGAGAATCAAAAAGTAGGGAAGGGGAAGGTACTAAACCTGAAACAATGAAACAAAACGTGAGACTGGAAGATAGGAAGTTGTAACCGTGAAAAAACACCAGGGATTTAGTTGAAAAGGCTTTGGGTGTGGGCTTGGGCTTTATAGTGGAATTAAATGTATAAGAAATGGACTTTAAAGTAGAGATAGGGCTAGAAATAATTTTATTTTTATTAGTATTTTAAAATTGGTAAAATCTATTTTAAAATTAAATTAAAAATTCAGAAAAGAGGATGGGAATGACGTGGCTGCTGACATGGCTTAATGTGAGCACAGCAACATTAAATGCTACGCTTCAGCTTTTAGTAATATATAGATTTATATTCTCAAACTGCGTGGGTCTCTTTGTTTTGAGCCTTTTGACAGATTGTGCAATGGAAAATTCTTGGAATTTGGAAATGCAAAATGGTAGCACTTGTGCTACAGAGTGTGAAAGTGTGAACCCTCTCCCCTGTCTCTCTCTGCCAAACCATCAACACGTACATGAATGACATACTCAGTGAAGACTTCACTAAATATTACTACTACTCATCTTCAATTGACTACGTATATTACTAAGAAAGGAGGACATGGTTTCTCTTCAAACTGATATACAATCAAGTCGATTTATGTACTATTTTTTTTGCATAAATTCTTTTAACATATTCCGTTTGATCAGAGTGGTTTTACTTAGAAACGTGTCTTCCAGGATTCAGACATATAGATTTGAATTTAGGTGATTAAAATTCAAATTCCTTGTTTGAATAGTTTAAAAAGGATTAAGGATTTTTTTTTTTTTTTTTTTTAGAGATAATTACAAGGCCCCCCTAAACCCCTGAGCACTTTGTACATGGGGAGATACCAATTCAACTACTAGGCCTTTGGCAAAGGATTAAGGATTTGAATTTGAAAAATGTATTAAATTTTTTAAACCTTACAGCCTGTTTGGTAGCTTAGTTCTAACACACATTTTCACATTTTAAACAAAATTACACACATTTTTACACACTTTTTCACCCACACGTATATCAAAAACACCCAAATAACATTACTTAAACTCTGGAAAAAATTGGCCTTTGCCCTTTTTTAAAAAAAATCTAGCATTTTGCCCTCTTTCCCAAACTAATTAAGGAAATGCCCCTCTTTTGAAACTCGATTTTCTGAAAATCGAGTTAAGCCCTATAGTGGCGTTTTTAAGTAGCCTATAGTGACGTTTTAAGGACCTATAGTGGAGTTTTTTAACTCGAGCTCCTTGAACTCGAGTTATAGGTTAAAAAAGAAAAAACATCACTATAGATCCTTAAAACGTCACTATAGGCTCCTTAAAACGCCACTATAGGACTCCAGAAATTTTTTTTTTATAACTTGATTTTGAGAAAATCGAGTTTCAAAAGAGGGGCATTTCCCTAATTAGTTTGGGAAAGAGGGCAAAATGCTGGATTTTTTTTTTTTTGAAAGGGGCATTTGCCCATTTTCTCCCTCAAACTCTTCTATCAAACGGGCTTAAATCTTTGAATTTGATGTAATTTCTAAACCTATAGAATTTTAAAAATCCATAATACATATTTCAATATTTATGAATTTAGAATTAAGGTATTTCAAATCTTATCACTTTAAAATTCAAATCCAAATTTAAGTGTGCAACCTTAAGTTATTGCAATATATTCATTGTTAGTAGTACGTTCATGTCAACGGTATATAAATATAATAGAACATCGTAACGTAAAGGATCTTCCTACTTTCGTTTGAAAAAGTAAAAGGTTCTTCCTACTTTGAAATTTGAATTATTCGTTTCACTGAAAGAAACTGTACACCTAATGCTCTTCTGAAGTTGTTGGTCACTTTCCTGAGTCATATATTTAAGATCCAGGTCAATGTGTCATTTGCGTCCAAGAGTAAATTATCTGCGTCCAAATTGTTTCCTCAACCTTCATTGATCTCTTCCAAATTTTCATCTCCTCTATATTTCTTTCTTTCTTTTTTTCAGCTCTTCCCAACTATCTACCCAAAAATCCTAATGGCTCTTCTGACCAGCAAAAGAGTCACCCACCAATGCAAGAACTTTGAAGTCTTCTTGAGTTTTAGAGGTGAAGATACCCGCCTTAGTTTTACGGGTTATTTGTATCAGGCTTTGGATCGTAATGGTTTTAATACCTTCATTGATGATAAACTCCAAAGGGGAGAAAACATTTCTGAGGAACTTCTCAAGATTATTGAAAACTCAATGATTTCAATAATTGTATTTTCTGAAAACTATGCATTTTCCACCTGGTGTTTGGATGAACTTGTTAAGATTATCGAGTGCAAGAAGAATGACCAAATGGTAGTACGACCAGTTTTTTACAACGTGGATCCATCAGATGTACGTAACCAAATGGGAAAATTTGGAGAAGCCCTAGCTAAACATGAAGAAAAATTTAAGGATAATAAGAAGATTCAGAGGTGGAGAAAAGCTCTACATGAAGCGGCTAATATATCTGGTTGGCACTACAATCAATGGTATGTGTTTAACGAAAAGATAATATCCCCTCCAATTTTAGCCACACATGAGATCAATGGCATTTATTCAACTTTGTGTGGTTTAATTATATGACTTTTTTAAAATTTAGATGTCACGTCCTAAATTTTGATTAAAATGGGAGGGGTGTGTTATGATCACCAATTTTATGTGATTTATATGGTTTTTTTTTGTTTTTTATTTATTTTAAAGATCATTGGATTTAAAGACAACACTTGTGCTTTCATGAGTTTTACTTTTAGTGGCTTGTTATGCTCATTAATTTTACTGTTAAGGAACAGCTTCCACCAATTTTTTAGGGACTAGTTTTTTTTGGCTAAATTTATTATTATTATTATTATTATTATTATTATTATTATTTTATTTCTTTTGGCTTCTCACTTTAAGGAAGTTAGCAACCAATGGTAAAAATGGAAGAATTTTAAAGTACTTGGGTCCAGGATGCATTAGACCCAAGCCTATCCCAATACTTTATTTTACAAATTACATGGAAGTTTCTCCCACTTATTATTTATTTAAAAAACTTGTGCCCAAAATATCTTAATGATTTCTAAATTTTCGTTCTAGTAAATATAAGTTATCACCTAACTGGATTTTCCATCCAAATCATTATAGACGGCTAAAACTATTTGGACAAAAATTAGGTAAAGTACATTAGGTTCCTCAATAAAATTCAAACACATGGTTTTATTGACCAATAAAGCAAAATATATATGTATATATATATATATCTTTTCTAGTGACAATTAAATTTAATATAGTGTCAAGAGTCTTGTAACTCAATTGGTTTGCACCTCTTGATATTTCTAATAATGACATTTAGGGTTCAAATCCCATCACCCCCAACTATCGATGTATCAAAAAAAAAATTCAATATACACCTAAGGAACTGTACCTACCCAAATTATATTCCCAAAAAGAAAAAAGTGCAAATGTAAACCTAAAACTAAATTTTCTTGCCAAAATGAAAAATAAAATGCTAACATGCTGATATTTATCCAACTTATGAATTAGTTCATGCCATATGCTTTCATTGATAGTACTTCAAATTTAATGCATAAACTGAACCTCTTGAATTTACTTGGCAGCTACCCTGAAACCCACTTTATTCAAGACATTGTCAAAGAAGTCTCAAATGCTAGATTCAATTGCTCGCCATTATTTGTTACTAGATATCCAATTGGAATAAATTCTCGTGTAAAAACCATGCTTTTAGATATTGAGTTAAACGATGTTCACATGATAGGGATCTATGGCCCTGGTGGAATAGGTAAGACCACAATCACAAAAGCTATTTTTAACAGAATTTATGATCGTTTTGAAGGATTTAGCTATCTAGAGAATGTCAGAGAAAAGTCAATGACAAATGATGGCATAATCAAACTACAAGAGACACTTCTTTTTGAGATCTTAGGGAATAGAAATTTGAAGGTGGACAACAAATATAGAGGAATCAATGTTATAAAGAAAAGACTTTGTTGTAAGAGGATTCTTTTAGTTATCGATGATGTGGATAATTTGGAACAAATAGAAAATTTGCTTGGAGAATCTAATTGGTTTGCTTATGGGAGTAAAATCATTATAACAACAAGAGACAAACAAGTGCTATCTAGTTTTGGAAAAGGTCATTCAACCCACAAGGTTCAAGAACTAAATAATGATGAAGCTCTTGAACTCTTTAGTATGTATGCCTTCCATAGAAATGAACCTAAGGAAGGTTATTGGGAACTTGCAGACCAATTTATACGCTATGGTGAAGGTCTTCCATTAGTTCTAAGAATAATGGGTGCTGACTTATATGGAAGACCTAATTGTGAATGGAAAAGTGCATTAGATCAGTATAAAGAAATTCCTAACAAAGAAATTCAGAAAAAACTCAAAAGAAGCTATGATGGATTGGGCGAAACTGAACAAGATATTTTCCTTGATATTGCATGTTTCTTTAAGGGACTCAATAAGGATTATGTTGTAGATATACTAGAAGGTTGCAATTTATACCCAGTTTATGGTATTCAAAAACTTATTGATAAGTGTCTTATAATTGTTGATCGATTTAACAAATTGATGATGCATGGCTTAATACAACAAATGGGCCGGGAAATCGTTCGACAAGAATCACCAAAAAAGCCCAAAAAATGTAGTAGGATATGGTGTTATGAGGATGCCGTTAGCGTGCTAACTGAAGATGAGGTATAAGTAATTTGAATTAATTTTTCCTTTTTTTTTTTTTAATACATGGTAGATGCACTGCATTTTCATCCTCTATGTTTTTTAATTTTTATTTTACATGAAAATTCAAGTTTAGTAGTATGATTTTTTTTGGTCTAAAATTAATAATTATTATAATTTTGGTCAATTCTATTGTAAGATGTGATTCACTTAGCTTTGTCCAACTAGGGATCGGATGAAATTCAAGGCATAATGTTGTGCTCGCCTGAACCAATAAAGAAGCAATTCAAAGTTGGATTTTCTAAGATGAAGAATCTCAGGTTGCTTATAGTTCGCAATGTACACATTTGTGGAGATCTTGAATATCTTCCTAACGCATTAAGGTTGCTTGATTGGAATGAATGTCCTTCATCTTCCTTGCCATCCACTTTTTGTCCTCAAAAAATCGTTGCACTTAAGATGCCACAGAGCAACATTAGATTGGACAAGCTTCTCAAGGTATGAATGATCATTTGTATTTATAACATGGTATATTTTAAAACTATATCTTAAAATTTGTTGAAGCTGAATTCTTTTTTTTTTTTTTTTTTTGCTTACAGAGCTTACAATCCCAAACCCTGAAATATATGGATTTTCGTTCTTGTGAATACATTACGAAATTACCTGACTTATCAATGTCCACCCCAAACCTAAAAGAATTGGTTCTTTCTGATTGTAATAATTTAGTGGAGGTTCATCAATTTGTTGGACGTCTTGATAAGCTAGTAGTATGGGACCTCAAGGGTTGCTCTGAACTTCAACTTCTTCCAGATTGTCTCATGATGAAATCGCTTGAATATTTTAATGTTTTATACTGCTCAAAGCTTAAGAAGTTCCCTAACATTCATCCAAAGATGAAAAGTTTAAAGTATTTAGAAATGGGAGAGACTAGTATTAGCGTGTTGCCACCATCATTTGGGAATCTCACTCGGCTTAAGACCATACTCTTCGGTTCCTATGACCAATTGTTACATATTCCTAGTAGCATCTATGAATTGCAACATCTTTCCGATCTTGGTCTTTATGGCACTGTCATATTTCCAAAGGATTTCAGCTATATATTTCCAAGCTTGATCAAACTAACACTGAGCTTTTTTGAAATTCGTTCAGAAATAGATTTTATTTTGACTTCGTGCTGCACCGGCATATTGAAATATTTATACATATACAATAGCAATGTTGTTACCCTCCCAGAAAAAATTATCAATTTTACCAGTTTACATACACTTCATATTGAGGGGTGCAAATTGCTTCAGAAAATTCCAAGGCTTCCACGAAGCATAACAAAAGTACATGCATTAAACTGCTTATCCTTGGATTCACAATCATCAAGCGAATTATCGAATCAGGTCTCTCTCCCTCTCTCTCTCAAGCTATGAAGAAACAAATTTGATTACTAACTGCAATTTTCTTAAAAATTTACTGATTTTCATGCAGTTTGGAGAAATTTTAGGACGTTTAGAAAGTTTTTCAAGGTTCGGAGGGTCCAAGAAAACCTGCTGGCGCATCTTCCAAGAATATTCTTTTGAGAATGTTAAATTTAAAAAAGAGGATTTGAATTCTTATGAAGATGAGTGTAACGGATTATGGCTCTCCTCCTCTGACTTCTCTGTACATGTAACTGAGTTCCATAAACGTGAAACTAAATACTTAAATTCTGATCTGGAAGACACTAGATGTGGCTATGAAATTGTTGCACCAGGAAATATGATTCCAGTGTTGTTCGAGCATCAGAGTGGAGGTTCCATATCATTTTGGATTGTATCAGGATTTCACACACTTGCTCTCTGCTTTGCTTTTGGTATGCCGAAGGGAATTAATTACAGTTATGTTTGTGATGTCCACATTTCCATCAATGGTTTCAAACGGGAGCTCAAAGCGCAACTCTTTGAAGAAATGAACATTGGTCATCTGTGGTTTTATTTTATACCTGAAAGCTCATTGCAGCAGTTATTCATAGACTTGAATCTAGATTCCTGGAATTTTGTTAAGGTTTTATGTAGAATCTCTTGTTGGACTAGTGAAAGCACAAAATTGCCTCCTATAATTAGAAGGTGCGGGGTTCGTGTAATCTGCAGTTGCGGTGATAGACATATTCGGCGGTGGGCGTCAAATGATGACTTTGACTTCAATCCATATCCACTATCAGAGAAAAAGAGAACCACTTAATAGAATTTCGAAAAAGATGCCAAGGTACTAATATTACATTGAAACTGTTTTCCTTTGCTTCACCCTCATTTGATTTCTTTTGCATTTTTTTATTTTTATTTTTATTTAAAAAAAAACATGGTATTCATATCTCTTCGAATCTGACTATTCCCCTGGGCATGTGCAGTTCTCCTGTTTTACAAGGAAGACCCCTGGGTGTCGGTAAGAGGTTTCGAAATAGTATAAGCATGCAAGTGCTGATATATTCCTGAACTGGTGCAGGTTATTCCTATTCATTGAAAAGTATGGCACTCAAAACATCCAAACATCCAAACATGCTTTGTTAATGAATCCTTGGGTTTTCATTTTCTGAGAGACCCCCAAAAATATTATAATATGCAGGACTCAAAATCTTTATTTCTTTTGACTTCAGCTTTCTCAGCAACTAAACAAAGGCTAACATTTAGTCTGTAGAACCTTAGCTCAGATTGGTATATGCATTGTATTTGCTTCTGTTTGAGTTTAATTTGTTAAACGAATTGGAAAAGATGTGCTAATCTTTTTAATGGGTTTCAGATATTTTTGTTGAATTTGAATGGATTTGCCACGTCTATAACTAAGGACTGGGTTGACTTATTGTTTATATCTTGGAAGCATAGCATGACACTACGATAGCATGTAAAGGACTCTTACTAGAATGATAGTCCCAATGTTGTAGGGGAGAAATGGGCACCCAAATGCCTGCAAGTAGCGATCGCACAAGGACAAACCTGATACCAGCAATGGAGTGCTATTGTATTGATCTTTTGTTAGATAAGGAGCATAGGAAGAATAGGATGGGAAACATATTCAACAACAAGCTTGGACTGATATGCTGACCATGTTCAATGCCTATTTTGGATCCCCATATAATGAAAAGGTCTTGGAAGGTCATTACACTAATTTGTGGACTCAAATCAATGATGTAAAGAGTCTGCTTGATCAGTATGGATTTTCATGGGATGATACTAAACAAATGGTGGTTGCCAGTCATCATGTTTGGGATGTCTACATCAAGGTGCATTAGTTTTTGCTAATGTTTTGATTTGATCTCTACCTTTGGTGTTACAGGGAGTAGTGACTTGACATAATATACATGCAGGCTCATCCCGATTCCTGAGGAACAATTCTAGGGGAAAAAAGCATTGATGAACTTAATGATTTGTGCATCATATATGCACATACAACAGCAGATGGAAGATACAGCCTATCAAGTCATGATATAGACTTTGATGATGACATTCAAGCAGTGAATATGGGTGTGGTTTTATATCCTGTCATGGATCAGCAGAAATGATGCATTTGTCATTGTCATTGGAATGAATGCTATTGGTTTTTTTCTTAAATTGAACCTGTTTTGCATTGTGAATGATTTTGTTTTGCTATCTAGTTCTTTAATTATTTTATCACTACTATTTTTATTCCAGAAAGTATGCATAAAACAAGAAAGAGCCATAAGCAACAACCCCCCCAGCCCCCTCTTCTTATGAGTATATCCAGAGATAGATGGACCCTACACTTCTTCAAAATATGTATATCGAATCTGGCTTATAGCCAATCTCTGGGCAGTCAACCATTGTCTGTTTCCACAAGAATGAGTAATGTGCTTACAGCTGATTCTGAACCTAATGATAAGACAGGTTGCTGTTGCTTTGCAAACTTGTCCAGATTATAGGAGAAATAAGCAGCTTTACTCCCACCCACACAAAAAAAGAAAAAAAAGAGCACATCGTTCACTTGGCTTTGTTAACACTTGATTGGACAAGTGATTGTAATTTATTTTATATCTTCATTTAGTATCTAGAAACTAGATGCAGTAAGATTGATTGAAACTATATATTTAATGAATAAAAATACAGTGTTCAAGAAGTATAATCTGTTTTTAATGAATAAAAATACTTTTACTGATTAGGTGTTGCAACAAAAGCCTTGTACCAACATGTAAAGAGTGTTCAAAAAAATATTGGACACCAGCCATGGACCAATATTTTGCCAGGCTTTTTCTGGAACAACTTAAAAAAGGAAATAAGATCAGTAATACATTCAAGAAAAAAGTATGGAAAGATATGCATACCTTGTTCAATGGAAAATTTGGCTCTAAATATGGAAAAAGTTTATTTAAAGAGTCATAAGAAATTAATGAAGAGTCTACTTGAGGTTAAGCGATTTTCTTGGGATGAAATTTACCCATTGAAATTAAGGTTTGAAGTTATTGATTTTTTTTAAACAGTATGAAACTGCATTATTGTTTCTTTTCTTTTTTCTTTGTACCATATGCCTCTAGAATAAATTCTCTCATGTAATGACAGTTATTTTTGAAGTTCTAGTTAAAGGGGATTACAAATCCCCTGCTAATAATGATCCTTTGAGAATAAATTGGACAAGGGAAATCGTCCATTATATTATGGTCCTTATGTCAGAACAGTTGCACAGAGGGAATAAGGTTGGTTGTACATACAATGCGCAAGC
This sequence comes from Quercus tomentella, assembly GCA_028535165.1. Taxonomy (NCBI): domain Eukaryota; kingdom Viridiplantae; phylum Streptophyta; class Magnoliopsida; order Fagales; family Fagaceae; genus Quercus; species Quercus tomentella. Next base: position 17,692,895 of record JAPQVY010000089.1, on the reverse strand, counting down.
TATATTATCTATTAGTGAATTGATTAATAATTGAGGACCATGTTAAAACTCTATGATTTTAACTGAAAGAATTATACCTTTCAGGCCTTGAAGCAGTTGCCAAGAGAGAAATTTAAAATAGCCACCAAATTTGGCATCCAAAAACTAGAATTTCCTCATTACAATTGAACATTAGCGCTGAGTATGTTCACCCATGCAGTGGGGCTAGCATGAAGCGTCTTGACTCTTGATGTGCAATACATTGATCTGCATTATTAGCATCAGGTAGACACAAAAGTACCCATAGAAGAAACTGTAAGTGATTCTCAGGCCCTTGCAATCACATGCCTGCAATGCTTATCCATTTTGAATTATTTCTTGTTTGTAAATTGAAAATATCAAATTCTCTCCAAATTTATTATTTCATGGTAGTGATGGTGGGATTTTGTTGCCAAATTTCATTAGATACAACTTATTTGAATGTAGGTCGGTGAACACAAGAAACTGATAGAGGAGGGAAAATCAAGCATATTGCTTTATCTGAACCCATCCCAGATTCAGTAAGGAGAGCACATGTTGTGCATCCCATTACAGCTTTACAAATGGAGTGGTCTCGAAGACTGGACTCGTGATATCAAAGAGGAGATAATTCCACTTTGCAGGTTTGTTCAGTTCACATATGATGCTTTTAAAAATTTGTCTCTTGAGTGCTTCCACGTTTAAGAAACCTTCAAAGAATACACCACAGACATGTTTTATCAGTTCTTGATTTGACAATGTGAAATTTTTGATTGATAAATTGGATTGCATGTATCCTAAATATCTCTCCTATTTTTCTTCTATTCTTTCTTGAGTTTCTAATAACACTATCTTTTTTAAATGACTGCTACAATAAAGAAAATTGTTCACTTTGTGTAGCTTTATTTCGATATATTTAATTATCTTATCCAGAAGCACGAGTATGCTCTCTTTGAATCTTGATGCTTTTGTGCATGTAGGGAGCTTGGCATTGGAATAGTTCAGTTCAATCCTCTTTGTCCTGGATTTTTTTTTTCGCTGGCAAGGGAGTTGTGGAAATTTTGGCTGAAAATAGCTTATTGGTACATATTTCACCAATATTTTGTGTCATTTATTTGTTAGACTTTCAAATTGCCCGCATAATTTCTCAGGCAACGTTGATATTTTTCTTTGAGCAATGATTCTTCAAGTTCATTGAATAAAAATACCTACAAGGGAAAATTCCTGGCAATTTACAAGCTCCAATTTCATCACTAATATTTGAAAATTTGCATCCGAGTCCCTGAAATTTTAAAAATTTAGCAATTTAGCTTTTCCATCTGCCTCGCTAATACCATTGGTGACATTTCATGTTAAATAGTTAACATGACATGACTTAGATAGTAAGATGAACTACATTTCAAAACATGGATCATTTTCACTGGAAGTTTGCCAATAATACTCCTCCAAAAAATTGATTCTCTATTTACACATGAAAAATGTCTGTTTCACATGGATAATGTTTTGGTGAAATGAATGGCCAGATTTATGTCATGTTAAATAACTAGCTAATCATTCACACTGCAAAATTAGCAACATTATTATGTAAACCTTTTTGAGAATGGCACCAATGTGGTTTCTCTATATCATGCTCTATTACATATTTTGGCAGTTTGTTCCTCACTTTTCGTTACTAGATTTTTCGGGAGTTTGTTCTTCACTTCTTTTTTTTTAATATATATAATTAATCTTGTGAAATAAGGCCTTCTTTCTTGTTATTATTATAATAATTTTTGGTCAAAACGTGGGCAAATTAACATATTCATAAACAAATGAAACGTCACTTTCAGTGAATTTCTGAGTTGCAAGATAACGTTAATTAATCATTAATGGCAAAATTGTAGACCGTCAAAGCACGAGACACCAGTGGTCTAGTAGCAGATTAGTGCCATGACATAATCAATAACGAAGAGATACTGGCAAGTAAAAACCAAGTCCCTAAACTTTTTCAATATATCCGAAGAACATTAGAACATGAACATGCATGCCTAAAAATATGGGTTAATGAAAATGATGCATAATGACATAATCAATGAAAGCATTTTTTTTTTTTTTTAGATACGATAGAATTTCAATCTATGGTGTTTGCTTCATGATACTTTCTCTTTATTATCAGGCCAAGAAACCAATTGATTTTTGGTATAAACGAAGTTTGAACCCTAGATTTTGCATTCAGCAACAAGAAACTTTATCAATTGAGATAATATGAACCTACAAATAACACTATTTTTTTAAGTTAGTATTTAGTGTAAACTAGTTCCTATCAAAACAAAATTAAGAAGTATTTAATTTTGTGATGATCTGCATAATTTCCAATCTGCTCAAAATGATCCGGTTTATTATTTGTGCCAATACAGGATAACTTATTTTGAAATGAATTTATTTAGTCCACTTGAAAAATTGAATCCATACATGTCACTAGAATCCTCAAACTTGCCAGTGACATCAGTGATGACGTTTTGAGCTTTGTTTCAAAACGTCCATTTACTTTTCTTTGCCTAGTGACCTCACAGTAGCTTGCTCCCAGTGATCTTTACCTTTACTATATTACTATATATATCTGAGACTTTAATGATAAATGGAAAGGGATATCATCCCAGAAAAAGATTCAGACAAACAGAAAAACACAAAATTTCAAAGATGGCAGAAGGGAACAAACTCCAAATTCCAAGGGTGAAACTGGGCAATCAAGGCCTTGAGGTAAAACCCAATGGCATTCCTTGAATGCCCAGTTCAAAATTATATATATATATATATATATATATATAAATTTTTTCAAGAAACTTCCACTTTGTATATGTTCAATTCACTATTTCTTTGAAAACCCATCTACATAATTTGATCTATTTCAAGATTTTAAAGTTACAAGTATCCATCTACACTAACTCAATATTCATTAACCATTACTTTGAGTCTCAAATCATGCACATTTATTATCTATTATGAAAGTTCAAATATATGTAAAAACACCCTTGAACGTTTAGACCCCCAATTAACAAATTACCAATTCAAGCTTTAACTCAAACAATTAATGTGCGGAACATGAACTAAAGCATAACACAGAATTGGTAAACAATCTAAGCCAATTAAAATCATATCCACAGCAGAAAATAAAAGGCAAAGATAAAGGGAAGGAAGATGCAAACACAAGGACAACACGCGATGTGTTATGGAAGAGGAAACCGAAGCCCTCGGCGTAAAACCTCTCCGCCGCCCTCCAAGCGGTCAATAATCTACTAGAAAATGTAGTTGGGATACATGAACAGCAATAGACCCTCCAAGCCTAATCTACCCGATGTACCTAAGCCCTCCAAGCTTCTTGCTCCAACGAGGTTGCGTCGAACCTTTTTCTTTTCTAGCTTACCGGATTCCGCTACTAGACCGTAGCATCTGCCATCCTTGGCATCTTCCAATGCTTCCCAAAGCTCCAAAAACACTCAACACTCTAAATTGGTGTGGGTAGTGTTTGGATAGAAATCTACTCTCAATAGGTATGACAATGAGAGAGGGAATGAGAAGAGACTACAAAGGTTTCTCTCTAAGAATGAGTAGCTCTCTCTAATTGGGTGGGTGTTTTGAAGAAACCTCTCTTAGGGTTTTTCTTTCTGAATAGCCACACATATTTTGTGGGAATGAGGGGTATATATACTGGTGTGAGAATGGAATACGAAAAGTCAGTTTTTCCAAAAACAGGGCTGGCTGGCGACTTGACCTCGCGACTTGACTGAGTCGCGAGTTCAAGCCGCGAGCTAGCTGAATGGCCAGTCTGGATTTTTGTCCTGTAGTGCTCCAGCTGGCATGACTGTTCAGCTCCCCTGCATGCTCTGCACGTGTGCAACTTTTGGCGGCTTGCAAGCCGCGAGCCTCCCGCGAGTCCTAGCCGCGAGTCTCTGCTTCACTGCACTGTCTTGAGCCTTTCTTCACACTCTCTCACACACTACCCTTACATGATTCCCACCTAAATACAAGGTTTCTAAGTGCTGTATTACAAGCAAATTTGTCATGGAATAAAGCCAACACATGGTTGATTAAATTCAACCTTACATATTATTGTAAGAATATTCACGGGTAAGCAATGTAGTTATGTTGAGCAGTGCCTCAAAAAAATGTTGAGTAGTGAAGTCACACATTGGATACTAATAACAAAAATGAGCGTTTAACAAAACATAACTAGGCTCATACCCATAAATTTAAGCTTTTAGGTTAAGTAATTTCTCTATATGTTATATTAACTACACATTCGGCAAGTGTTCAATCCCCCATGTAAACTTTTTGTAAGATTCAGCCATTTAGAAATCCATTATCCTATTGGAACTAGGAATCTTAAGCGGTTGGAAACAAAAAAATGGTCTAACATGTAACATTAGTTTAGACTATAGGCCAATAAAAAACAGAGAGAGAACTTTTCACAAATGCTGCCACAACTTTTAAAAAGCTGTATTCATTCTATATTAAATTAACTTTTCTATTTTTTTAAGCCAAGCCCAATAAATAAAAGACTATTTAAAAGTTTACTTCTCAACAATTGTTTAAAAAAAAAAAGGTCCAAGTGCTACCACAAGTCCCTAATAAGGTTGTTGGATGAGTTTTATTCTATAAAAAACCAAACCACTAGATGACTTTTTTTTTTTTTAAGTAAAAATAATGTACCCCGCAGTGTGGGTTGCAGGCTGGTTTGAATTATGGGAAGATTAGAAGAAAATTAAACCAATTTTGGGAGTTGCAAAGTAACCTTTTTGTGATCAGAAGAATTAAGGTGCAATTATAAATTTGAAACAATTTGTATGAAGCTATTTAGTTTAGTCACATGCTACATTGAGAATGAGTCTGTAGAGAAGTGCTAAACTTTACCTGTCTTGAGATGTTGTTTCAATGTTGATGTCTTCTATATTCATTTGTCACCCTTCAACAACACCTTCCCAGTGCAGCAGGAATTGTCTCATCCCCAAGGAACGCAATTCTATAATCAAAGCACAAGCAGCTCATGGCTGTGGTTCTGTAGGTGCTTTTTAATTGGATCAACCTCAAAAAAAGAGGTATCATTTAATAGGAGGCAATCTATGAGCATTGGCAAAGTGAGAAACTGCTATTGGAAGCAAGTTTAAGTGGAAATGAAAAAACAAGAGTTTAGAGAAATTCGGATACTTATAATTGCATTGTCTTTTTTTTGTTCTGTTCTTTGTAATTGTTGATTTTGTTTTCTCAGGTCTCAAAGTTGGGGTTTGGATGTATGAGCCTGACAGGAGTCTACAATTCTCCTCTCCCTGAGGAGGATGGAATTGCAGTCATAAAGTATGCTTTCAGTAAGGGAATCACTTTCTTTAATTCATCTGACATTTATGGACCCCATACTAATGAAATTCTGCTTGGAAAGGTAAATGACACCAATTTTAATTTTACTAGCTCAAAAAATTTAATATTTTTGTTGTTAGTGAATTGATTTATATCTTTGTGATACTAAAGATGGTCACTGATGTGGAAATATCTTTGTGATACCATTTTCTATAAGTTCTTTTGTTAGTGAATTGATTTATAATCAGGTACCATGTTAAAACTCTATAATATTAACTGAAAGAAGTTTATATCTTTCAGGCCTTGAAGCAGTTGCCAAGAGTGAAAATTCAAATAGCCACCAAATTTGGTATCCAAAGAATAGGATATCCTCAGATGGAAGTGAACAGTAGGCCTGAGTACGTTCGCTCGTGCTGTGAGGCTAGCTTGAAGCGTCTTGATGTGGAATACATTGATCTGTATTATCAGCATCGGGTAGACACAAAAGTACCCATAGAAGAAACTGTAAGTGATCATGCCCCATTAATCACACGCCTGCAATGGTTGACCATTTTGAATTATTTCTTGTTTGTAATTTGAAATTGTCAAATTCTCCGCAAATTTCATTAGATACATCTCATTGGAATGTAGGTTGGTGAACTTAAGAAACTGGTAGAAGAGGGAAAGGTCAAGTATATTGGTCTATCAGAAGCTAGCCCAGACACAATAAGGAGGGCTCATGCTGTGCATCCCATCACAGCTTTACAAATGGAGTGGTCTCTATGGACTCGTGATATTGAAGAAGAGATAATTCCACTTTGCAGGTATGTTCAGTTCACGGATGATGTTTTTTTATAAATTTTGGTCTCTTGATTGTTTCCATGTTTAAGAAACCTTTGAAGAATACACCACTGGCATGTTCATCAGTTCTTAATGTGACAATGTGAACATTTTAATTGAGAGATAGATTGCATGTATCCTAAAATTAAATCTCTCCACTTTTTCCTTCTATTCTTTCTTGGGATCCCAATATTACTATCATTTTTGAATGACTGCTACAACAAGGAAAATTGTCCATTTTGTGTAGCTTTGATTTCAATATATTGAAATTATCTTATTCAGAAGCATGAGTATGCTCTCTTGAATCTTGATGCTATTGTGCCTCTAGGGAGCTTGGAATTGGAATAGTTCCATACAGTCCTCTTGGTCACGGTTTTTTCGCTGGCAACGGAGTAGTGGAAAATTTGGCTGCAAATAGCATATTGGTACAAATTTCACCAATATATTGTCATTTATTTGTTAGACTTTCAAATTGCTTGCATAATTTTTCAGGCTACAATGATATTTTTCTTTGAGCAATGATTCTTCAAGTTCATTGAATAAAAAATACCTTCAAGGGCAAACACTATTTTAGTCCTTGCACTTTACAAGAAGTTCCAATTCATTTCTAATATTTGAAAAATTGCAACTATCCCTGAAATTTTAAAATTTAGCAATTAAGCTTTTCCATCATTTCACCTTTAATAGCTTACATGAAATAATTGAGATGAACTATTTTACATGCTTTATTTCTTAAAGAGTGATCCTCACTGGTGTTTATTTAGTTGGGGCTTTAAAAGAATTATGCATTGTAACATCTACTATTGAAATTTTTACTTAATAGAATTCATGATCAAAAATATTAAAAACATTGAGTTCATGAAGATGAACACAAAAGGACAAAGATCAAAAGGCTAGTCTAAGGGAAACAAGCAATTCTATGCTTTAACTAAATTCACAGTCTGCTCTTTATTCTATAAGGACTCTCACCCTCGCTACCAAGGAGAAAATTTGGACAAGAACAAGACCATTTTTAGTCGAATAGAAGGACTTGCTAGAAAGCACCAATGCACTCCTGCTCAGCTTGCACTTGCATGGGTTCTCCAACAAGGAGATGACATTGTAGCCATACCTGGTAATTGGCTTTCTTTTTCCTTCTTTATTCCCTGATTAATTGCATTAGTGTTAATGTGCTACATATTTAAATTTTCCTCACAAAAATAAGTGGCTGAAGTTCTGTTCACTGTTATTAATACTATTTTCTTATGTGTGCTACAAATTGAAATTAATTTGATTCCAAGTCTATAATGCTCTTCCCCTATAAGGTGCAACATGTAGAATCAAGATCACCTGCATCTTATAGAGACAAACATCAAGCCAAAACATCAATAAGTATCCGAATCCAATTTCCATAAGGATTTCATGCCTCAACTTTCAAAGTTTGGCATATAAATAAACAACAATCCATTTCATGGCTGGAAATTATATCAATAATACCTACTATAAAGTCATAAGAGCCTTAGAAGAACTCATATTTAGTTAGTGTCAACATAGCCATAAACAAAGTGTTAGGTCGCTGTCATAACTAAATAAGATTTTACCATGGTTCAGGTTTTTGATCGCAATGTCTTCATGGCATCATTGGCCGTACAGCTGGCGAGTGGCTAAATTTTTGAGAGAGTGGTAGTTTGGTTTCGTGGAATAATAAAATCATGAATGAATGTTCACTAATATGCTCATGTTCTATCACAGTTTTGCAAGATTTTATTTTCCAATGTGACAAATATCTTATCTTTTTCGTTCATTTTCCTTGGAACGTTTACAGGGACAACCAAGATCAAGAACCTGGAGAACAATATTGGCTCATTGAAGGTGAAACTTACAGAAGAAGACCTCAAAGAGATATCTGATGCAGTACCAATGGAAGAGGTAGCTGGCAGTAGAAGCTTTCAAAACACGGATCATTTTCTCTGGAAGTTTGGCAACACTCCTCCAAAAAATTAATTCTCTTTTAACACATGGATGATGTTCATTTTACTTAAATAATGCCATGTTCTGCTTCTGGTGAAATGACTGGCCAGATTTATGTTTAATAACTAGCTAAGTCATTCAAACTGCAAAATTAGCAACATTATTATGTAAACTTTGTTAGAATGGCACCAATGTGGTTGCACTATGTCACACTCTATTAGATATATTGGCAGTTTGTTCCTCACTTCTTTTTTTAATTTTTTGGGAGTTTGTTCTTCACTTTTTTAAAAAAAAATTAATCTTGTGAAATAAGGCCTTCTTTGTTTTTATTATTATAATTTTTGGCTAAAACATAGGAGAATTAACATATAAGGAGCATTATTGGTTCTAGACGCAATATAGCTTGGTCCTCGCATAGCTCAGCCCATTGCTTCTTAGGCAAAGTCACCAGCACTGACGTTGCAAGCCCTTCTTCCATTGAAAGCATTACCACAATCAACCCTTTTCCCTCCACATTCCCTACCTGATACAACACATGAACCGGCTTTACATCCTTGTCAAATGCTGTCGCATACTTCAACGTTGACATATTGGGGCTCCCGGGCCACCTTGCTAGGTACAAGCATGTGTTCCAAGCTTATACATGTTAGTTCAGGGCCATACATTCTAAAAGGTGGTGCAAACTTCCCCCCCTCTCCCTTTTGTGGTTCAAACCAATTCATAACTGACCAAAACTCTTCCTCCTTTGTACCAAACACATGGCTGTTCACCAACCCCACATGTCCTAACTCACATTGGCCTATCTCTTCTCACTTCAATGATAGTTGTGAAATATGCTATGCATTGCCAAAATACCCAATTAATTGGGAGTGGAGCTTGCAATAGCCTCCAAGAGTCTACACAAACTGAGAGGAAATGTGTAGTGTAACTTTTAGGACCTTTCAAAGGTGTGAAACGTGACCAAAAGAGTGCTGCTAGCAATTCAAAAGGAGTGGCATTAGGACAATTTTCCTGGATGCTTGAGATGTTGGGCTTTGTGAAGACTAGTTTTGTTTGATCCGGTTTGACAACCTGACCCGACCCAAATAATGTTGCGTGGTTTTTAATGAAAGATTTTTTTAGGCTTAGTCCATGGAGTGCAGGCTTGGGCCGAGCCCTTGGGAAAATTTTTTTGGCCCGTTTTGTGTATAAAATGCAATTGTGTGATTAGGGTTTGTGTTGGTTGCCGTGTTTTTGAGAGAGAGAAAAAACTGTAACCGCACTTTTGTATTTTTTCCCTGATAATAGTGAAATCCTTGCAACTCTGTGGAAGTAGGCAAATTGCCGAACCACGTAAAATATTGTCTTGTGTGTGTGATTGTTTTCTTTGGCGTGTGTTTTCTCTATTTTTTTGTTTCTCATAGGTTGGGATTTCGGTTAAATTCCCTTCATAAGAGGCATTGTTTGATCACTAAATTGGAAAATTTGATTGTGTTTGTGCCCATTTTGACTAAGAGAGTCTGTCATTCGAAAGAAGCACCAAAGCAACAACATGAGAAATTAACTCCGCAAAGTCATGGGTAAAACTCACCCTTGAAAACCAGCTTGCAAGGGGAGAGTACCTAAGAGCTTATTACATATGTTTAAGCTTACACTTTAGTCACATGGGACATAGGATTAAAACATACTTCCACGCTTCGCAGCCAACGGCCACAACGGCTCGTTCTATCGACACTGACCTGATGGTAGACTTTTCTCTTTTTTGGCGATTGCACTCGCCTATCAGTTATTCAATGACTTAGTAAGACATTTTAATCTGGCCTCTAGTTAGCTCCCTTCACGATCCGACCACAAAACTGTAACTCATTTTATCATATACTCAATGAGCTATGTTTGATTACTCGACGTGGTGGTCGACTCTAATAACAAATGAAAACCGACTTACAATGGTGAATTCTACCCATGGGTTTGTATCACTTTGTGTATAATGGTGCCAAAAAATTTATATATTTTAAGTTTATTACTTTAAAGGGTGGTTTAAGTTGAAAGACAAGTTTCTTTATGCATGATAAAGAGTCAACTAAATTGGATATGAATATTGTTAAAAATCAACATTAATTTTCTTGTCTATAGAAATTTCTAGAGTTTCTCTTAATCTCTTTCTTTCCAGAATTCTCTAGACATTACAAGAAAAAACCTATATTGCAACAAAAAGGAATTTTAGTGGCAATAAGAACTAATTCACTTTGTAAAGCTTTTTTGTTGCAATAGGACTTAAAAAGTATTAATTTATTGCAACAATATTTTATTTGTTGCAATAACTTGTAATAATTTTGTTGCAATAGAAAAATCAATGCCTTATAAAAATCCCCAAATTTTCATTACTGCAATTTTTTAACAAGTATTGATGGTTTGCATTTTTTGTAGATTTTTTTTTTTTTTTTTTTTGATTTTGTGAAGATATGGTTAAATATGATGTGTTTAGTGGGAAAAAAAGATTTAAAAATATATATAAAATTTATTGCAACAAAAATTATTATTGCGGTAACTTATCCCATGTTAGTTAACCGACTTTATCCCATGTATAAATATGAAGAAGTGTCAAGTGTATGAAGTAAAGTGGTGTGAAGTGAAGTGTGTCATAAAGCACCAACTAATGTGAAGTGATGTGAAGCAAGTGTGTGTCATAGGCAGCAAGTTTGTAGAGTGATGAGTAGAGTGAAGCAAAGTAAAAAGTTTTAGAAGGTGTCTTAAGTGTCGTGTGTGCAATGCACTAGTGTCAGTGTATGTGAGTCAAGCATTAGTGTTTGTTAAGTTTTGTAGTTTAAATAGTCCAATTTTGAATATAAAAGTGCTTGTTCACGTGTTTAACTCAACAAATATTACAACTTAGTGTGGGATCGTTGTATATGGTAGTATATACTTGTAATATGTGAGTAAATTTACTTTGAAAAGTAAAGAAATGGAGAGAATTGATTTTGTTATATTGTTTAGTGGCACTTACAGAAGTGCCAATGGTGCAATTGGCACTTTTGTTTTTGTGTAAAAGTGATGTGAACAGAAATGTTGATCAGCGCTTCTCTTTGTTTGAAAATGTCGAGAGAGAAAGATATGGACTTATGGGTGAAATACCAGGTGCATACACGCAGGCATTCTGTTTTGAGGAGTTCATGGATGACGATGCCGAGTTGGATGACGAAGTGGAAACGCTTAGGCAAGGTATGGTAGCCATGAAGTTCTCGAAGGAGCTTAAACAAGAGAACCGAAGACCATGGGCGAGAGCTTTGATTGTGAAAGTATACGGTAGAGCTGTTGGATTAAATTTCCTTCAAGCTAGACTATTATCTTTGTGGAAGCCAGCAGGGCGTTTGGATGTTGTAGACCTTGAACATGGCTTCTTTCTCATAAGGTTGTCATTGAAAGAGGATGTTGAGAATGTACTAAAGAGAGGTCCTTGGTTTATAGGAGACCACTTCCTTTCGATTAGACCATGGGAACCAGATTTCAAGCCTGAGTCAGCCAAGGTGTCTTCCATTACAGTTTGGATAAGGCTCAGTGGGTTACCTATTAAGTACTACAATGCCAAGGCTCTCCAACACATCCGGAAGGCCATTGGCAATGTGTTAAGGATTGATACCTTTACGGCGACTAAATCTAGAGGCAAGTTTGCAAGGTTGTGTATCCAAGTTGATGTGGATAAGCCGCTTATCACTACAGTGATGATAAGTAAACTTCAGCAAACCGTTACATATGAGGTTATCCATAACTTATGCTTTAAGTGTGGAAGAATGGGCCATAGAAGGGAGTTCTATCCATTTGTTGTTAAGCCGGTGCCGTCGTGTGAGGAAACGGAGGTGGGAGGTGCGGGTGATAGAGGTGCAAGCACACACGTTGTGCATGCTGCTGACAATGCTGAGGTAAATATGGGACCACATGGAAAGGATGATGCCGTACGAGAGGACGTGCATGAAGGATCGTATAGGCCTTGGGTGGTCGTGGCACGTAGAAAGAAAGAGACAAAATTTCAGAGGAGTGGTGGGTCCTTACCTGACCACGGTCTTGCTTTTGAGCAGAGGAGTAACAGCCATCAGGTAGCTAATAGGAGGAATTGGGTTGGTGTGGAGAAGAATGATGGCTCCAACGAGCTTAACAGGGAGACAAAGAGAAAATTGTCTCCCTTGAGGATTCTGGATAAAGCCTAAGTGGAGCAGGTTATACATAGAATAGGGAAAGAAGCCCAAGCCGGTTCGGCCCATAATGCAGGTTTGAAAACTAAAGTTCCTAAAAGTGATAAAGCCCGTAAGGCTAATTCAGTTAAAGGCATGAAGTCTGATGCACGTGCAAGGGCTGGGTACACTACTTTGATCGGTGCCGCTGGGGAAGAAAACAAAAAGGATCACTCTGAGATGAGAAGCAAGGTGAGTAGCACGCCGTCGCACATGATGGGTTAAGCCGATGCCGTCGCTGTGTCTGAGATGGGTCAGGTTGCTATGTCACACCTTACCGCGCCGTCGCCTGCTGGAGAGTTCCTTTTCACTGCTGTCGCTGTGAAAACTAATTCAGTTAAAGGCATGAAGTCTGATGCACGTGCAAGGGCTGGGTACACTACTTTGATTAGTGCCGTTGGGGAAGAAAACAAAAAGAATCGCTCTGAGATGAGAAGCAAGGTGAGTAGCGCACCGTCGCACATGATGGGTTAAGCCGATGCCGTCGCTGTGTCTGAGATGGGTCAGGTTGCTGTGTCACACCTTACCGCGCCGTCACCTGCTAGAGAGTTCCTTTTCACTGCTATCGCTGTGTCTGAGATGGGTCAGGTTCGAAGAGGAAGCTCCGGAGTAAATTCTGGTGATCAAAGTGGCCATGAGGCAAGCAACCTGAACTGGGAGTATAGGTTGGGGCAACATGAAGATCAAGGTGTGGAAGGAGGGCTGGTTGACTGTAACGACAGCTTGGTGGGCTGTTCTGGTGATTGTTCTGGCAATGGAGATGGATTACAGGTAGCTCGATCTGATCATGGTTCCTTAAGTGATGGGAGTGGGGGATGTGCAGCTCATGGTGCGGATCAGATGGATTTGGAAGGGAGAGGCGATGGTGGGTCTTCCCAATGAGGTTTATCAATTCCCAAATCATAAAGTCCTTATGAATAGCATTATTTGGAATTGTAGAGATGCTTCAAAGCCCTCTTTTCAAAAGCGTGTTAGGGAGATGGTTCAAAAGCACAATCCGGCTATTTTGGTGGTAATGGAAACTCGTGTTGGGGGTAACAGAGCAAGGGAAATCATTGAGAGGCTCCCTTTTGATGGAGCTATTCGCTCTGATGCAGTTGGGTTTGCTGGTGGAATATGGGTGCTGTGGAATTCTGATAGAGTTAACGTTGCCCATTTGGCCAGCACTGAACAAGAAATTCACTTCATGGTTAAGGTACGAATTTCAAATGTTATTTGGCTTTTCTCTACTGTGTATGCTAGTCCTAGGTATGCTGAAAGGCATATTTTGTGGAATAACCTTATAAAGTAACAGACCTTCACAATATGTCTTGGGTTATAGCAGGGGATTTTAATGAACCTTTGGTAAATGATGATAAATTTGGGGGTAGAGCGGTTAGTGTGAATAGTTCTCTTTTGTTTAAGGAGTGTTTAGATAAATGTAATATGATAGACATCGGCTTTGCGGGACCTCGTTACACTTGGACCAATAGAAGGGAAATTCAAGCTTTGATACAGGAGAGAATAGATAGGTTCTTTGTGAACCCTCAGTGGTGTTTGCTTTACCCGGATGCAAAAGTTACCCATCTACCTAGGTACCATTCTGATCACTGCCCTGTTCTGTTAGAGATGCAACCAGGAGTAAGCAGGGGGAAGAAAAGGCCGTTTAGGTTCCAAACGTGCTGGTTGTTAGACCCTACTTCCTTGATGTTGTTTCTCAAGCATGGGGAGGTGCAAATAATCTTGTAGAGGCCATTGATAGCTTCACTAGGAATGTTGTGGATTGGAATAAAAACCAGTTCGGGAATATTTTTACAAGGAAGAAAATTCTGATGGCTAGGATTAATGGTATTCAGAAGGCTATTGCTTTTAAACCTTCTAGCTTTCTTCTTAAGTTGGAAATGGATCTCCTTAGGGATCTTGATCTTGTTCTCAATCAAGAGGAGGAGTTATGGGCTCTGAAGTCTCGGGTAAATTGGTTGGTTCAAGGTGATCGCAATACAACTTTCTTCCATGTTTCGACATTGGTTAGGAGGAAAAGGAATCAGATCATGGCTATTAAAAATTCAGTGGGGGATTGGATCCATGAGGAGAGTGATATCAAAGAGTTTATCAGAAGCGGTTTTAATGGGATATACTCGACATCTCATGAGACTGTTTCAAGGGAAGACCCTAGTTTTTTCCAGTGCCAAGCCAGCCTTTCAAATGGGGATAGGGAGAGCATCGGTGGAGAGGTTACTGAAACAGAAATCAAGGCTGCCTTGTGGTCCTTAAAACCATTTAAAGCCCCGGGTCCGGATGGGCTTCATGTGGGCTTCTTCCAAAAATTTTGGCCGGTAGTAGGGGACTCTATGATTAAGGAAGTTAAGCAAATTTTTAGGAGTGAGAAAGTGCCTGAGCATCTGAATAAGACTCTTATTGCATTGATTCCTAAGATCTAAGGTCCTGAGACATTAGGTAATTACAGACCTATTAGCCTGTGTAATACGGTTTATAAAGTGGTGACAAGATTATTGTGGCAAGGTTGAGACCTTTCTTGGATAAGCTTATATCTCCCTTACAGACGGCTTTTGTCCCGGGTAGAAAGGGTATTGACAATGTCATCATTGCCCAAGAGATAATTCATTCCCTTGGGAAAAAAAAAGGGAAGACGGGGTACATGGCTTTAAAGATAGATTTGGAGAAGGCTTATGACAAGCTTGAGTAGGGCTTTATTCGAAACATGCTTACTAGGATTAACCTTCCCATAAAGCTCGTAGATGTTATAATGAGTTGTGTGTCAACGGTCTCCACTTCCATATTGTTTAATGGGGAAGCTTTGGATCCGATTCTTCCTTCTAGAGGGATAAGGTAGGGTGACCCACTTTCCCCTTATATTTTCATTATTTGCATGGATTTTCTTGGCCAGCTAATAGAAGAAAAGTGCAATTTGAAGACATGGCAGCCAGTTAAAGCCTCTCAAAGTGGTCCTGAATTCTCTCATCTCTTCTTTGCGGATGACCTCATCTTTTTTGCTAAAGCAGATTGGGTAAATTGCTCCGCCATTAGAGATGTTCTTGATGAGTTTTGTGATTTATTTGGGCAATCAGTGAGTGAAGCTAAGTCGATGGTGTATTTCTCTCCAAATGTAGACCGAGACACAAGGGAATCTCTTTGTGACATTCTTGGGTTTGCTTCCACTCCATTCTTGGGGAAGTATCTTGGCTTTCCTCTAAAGCATCCTGGCTCTTCATCTTAGGAGTACAATTTCATCCTTGATAGAGTGAAACAAAAACTTTCGGGTTGGAAGGCTAACATGCTCTCTTTGGCGAGGCAGAATGTTCTCATACAAGCCTCTTTGGCTGCTGTTCCTTCGTATGTTATGCAATGTACCCTTTTGCCTGGTAGAATTTTGGATGGGTTAGATAGAGTGAATCGAAATTTCCTGTGGGGTTCATCGGAGGCAGCCAAGAAGATTCACTGGGTTGGTTGGGATAAGGTGATAAAGTCTAAGGAGGAAGGGGGGCTTGGGTTGCAATCAGCAAAGGGCAAGAATATAGCTCTCCTATCTAAGCTTAATTGGAGGTTCCAACTGAAAAGAAGGCTCCTTGGGCTAGAGTTTTGAATCTGAAATATTGTAATCCGAGAAGAAGAGTTGCTACCAATGCTAATAGACTTCCTTGTTCTCACATATGGGCGGCGACGAATAAAGGTATGGATACTTTCAATAAGGGTAGCAGGTGGCTGGTTGGTAGGGATAGTGGGCTTAATGTGTGGCAAAGCAATTGGACAAATGGAGGTTCTCTTAGAGGTTTGATTCAGGGTCCTATCACGAGGGAGGCTAGCCATCTAGAAGTTAAAGACTTTATGATAGACACGGGTTGGGATTGGGGGAAGATTCCCTTTGAACTTCGTATAGAGGTTAAAAGGTTGATTCAAGCAACCCCAGTGACGTTGTTGAGTAGAGTGTTGATAAGTTGGCTTGGTCGGGGTCTCCTAAAGGCACCTTTGATTTGAAGAGTGCTTATAGGATTGCCATGGGGGATGAATGTATAGAACCTTTTTCAGCTCTTTGGATTTGGAAAGTGAATACTCTTTCAAGGATTAGAACTTTTCTTTGGAAGTGCGCCCATAACAGCATTGGAGTTAAGGTTTGCCTTGAGAGGAGGGGTGTTAGTCATGATACTACTTGCCCTTTATGCCAAGAAGGAGCTGAAAGCATTTTACATGCCCTGAGAGACTGCCCACTATTAAGATGCCTGTGGAATCAATTGGGGGTTTTACCCTCTAATGAAGCCTTTTGGAGGAGCAACCTCCAAGATTGGCTGATGTTAAATAGTAAATTTAAGCACAGTTTAGGTGCTACTCAACCTCCTTGGAAAGTTGTTTTTTCTTTTACTGTGTGGAATGTTTGGAAGTGTAGAAACAATGTGGTCTTCAATGGCAAAAGTAGGAACCCGAAGCTAGATTTGGTGATTGTAAACCAAGCTATAGAATTTTTTCATTGCCTTTCCTCTCCAAGGTTGCTGACCTGGAATGTTTTGAAGAGGATCAGATGGGAGAAGCCCATCCAAGGCTGGTGGAAGCTCAACACAGATGGCTCTTGTTGTGGTAACACAAGTTTGGCAGGTTGTGGAGGGGTGATTAGGGATGATGCAGGTAGGTGGGTTATGGGTTTTAGTAGGAGTATTGGCATGACAAACAATTTTGCCACTAAACTGTGGGGTTTAAGGGAGGGCCTTCTTTTATGCAACAACCTCAACATTAATGCTCTTGAAGTTGAACTTGATGCCAAGTCTATTGTGGATGCCTTAGGAAATCCTTCCTATGTGAATAACGTCATATCGCCTCTTTTGGATGATTGCAAGCTTTTGATTTCTCGCATACCGTAGTTTTGTATTAAGCATTGCTTCCGTCAGGCGAATAGGTGTGCGGATAGTCTTGCTAGAATGAGCTATTGTCTAGATGCTGATTTTTCTACCTTTGATAGTCCGCCTGTGGACTTAATTGATGTTGTTGAGGATGACCTCAATGGGATGTTTTTTAATAGGGTCTGTTCTGAGTTTGTTGCTACTGCTTAGTTTGTAATGAATCATATTTTTCACCCAAAAAAAAAAGGATAAAAATGATTCCCTCCACCAAAATCTTGCCTTTTATCCTTGAGAGAGAGATGAATTACAATATTTTTTATAATTATTATATATATATATATATATATAAAGTTTATTTATTTAAAAATTATTACACCTACTAAAAAAATTAAATATTAAAAATTTATAACTATTTTAAAGAGAAATAATTATTCTTTCATCTTGAACGGTAGTCATTATAATTATTCCTTACAACAGTATTCTCTTTTTTTCTCTTTTTTAGGCATGTTGTTAAGATGAAAATTGCAACACTGCATAAATGATTAAAATCCAAACATACTCTCATAGTCATCTCACGATCTGCCACCTGGGCTGGGAAGCACTAAAAAAAAAATGTCAGCATTCTTTTTACACCAAAGACCAATTGACAACCCGTTTTCGTTTTAAGGTCCAAACCCATTATTATCCCGACGCTCCTCCTCCTCCTCCTCAAGACCCTTCATCATCACCCCAACTGCTCTTCTTCTTCTTCTCTTATCTCTTCTCATCATTCTCGGTGTCTTCTTGCCCTGGGCTGGCAATGGCATGCCCGACTTCCCCTTCTCCAGTAACTCTAAACACTTCTTCCCACTACTCCAAATGGCGTGATTACACTCTGGCCCAAGCGGCTTCATTTGTGGCCAAGAACGGTACAGTGATCGTCTGCGCTATGAGTCACCCTTACTTGCCTTTTCTTAACAACTGGTTGATTAGCATTGCCAGCCAAAAGCATCAGGACAAAGTGCTTGTCATTGCCGAGGACTATGCCACGCTTTTTAAGGTTAATCAGCGTTGGCCTGGCCACGCCGTGCTCGTCCCGCCTGCCCCTGATTCTCAAACTGCCCATAAGTTTGGTTCTCAGGTATGTATTGTATTTTTTTAACATCTGGGTTTCATTTATATTTTATTTTTGCCCAAACTGTACGTACGTTCCTAAACTTTAACAAACTTAAAGTGATCCATTTTAGTTCCTTACCTTACAAACGTTGATTTTGGTTTTAAACATCATAGACTAAAATCGCTAATGGGCTAAATTTTCAGGAACAACAATGTATTTAAGCATTTGTTATTTTATATGTGAGTTCAAATGCTGTGTTTTTAAGTTAAAAAGTTGGCAATCTAAAGTCATTGTAAATTGGAATTGCAAGTTCTGCTAAACTGCTTATATATTGTAATATGTGTATTGATCCTAACCTAAGTTATTTTATAGTTTAGTTTGCAACTTAAGCCCATGAGCACTTTAGTTCTTTTAATGTGATTGCTTTATTTAGTTTCTTAAAAATTACCACGTCATCACTCTGTTAGACACATTGGACAAAAACCAATTAATTTAAGTTTGTTAGAGACTAAAATTGACCACCTTAAGCTTTTTAGGGACTAAAAGAAATCACTTTAAGTTTGTTAGGGATTAACAATGATCACACTTTGAACTTCAGGGATTATATCACTCATCAGTTAAAAGTTTAGGGACTAACAACGTATTTTGGCTTTATATTTTCTTATTTTATGTGTGAGTTTAAAGGTGGTATTTTAATGTTAAAAGTTGTCAATCTGAAGTCTTTGTGATTGTAAGCAGCATTTGTTGTGCTTAACTGTTTATACATATCTTTTTTGTTAGTTCTTCTAGAACTTAGGCTTTTGTGCTACATTTGTAGTTATGTAACGTGTACTGATCCTAACCGCTTTTTGTGAAAATTGAATTGATTTGTTGAATTGAAAACTACTTTTCTTGCTACGACCAAGTTGTTATGCCAATGTCATTGCCTAAATCATGAAAAAAAATTTAAAAAAAAAATTTTAAAAAAAAAAAACCACATATAAATCCTTTTTATCACATCAATCATGTTGTATTTTTTGTTTGCATCAGTGCAACAAGGAGTTTGGAATTTAGATGTTTTCTTTACTAATTTGTTGTCCTTTTGATGTTCCTTGGTAGTATAAACTACAGTGTCATTTCGCTTGAATATTTCCTTCTTGTCATGCCAGTTAGTATACAATGCTTGGAAATGTTTATCTCCATTTTTTTGTTGACTTCATTGCAATTTGGAAGCAATCCTAATTGGTTTCATATGTACAGGGATTCTTCAATTTTACATCCCAAAGGCCACGTCACCTATTCCATATTTTGGAGAAGCATCATGGCAGCTAGGGGAACTATTGAGAAGGGGTCAAGGTGCATTGTTGGAAATGGTAGGAAAGTGGAGATTTGGCGAGATAGATGGCTTCCAACTCCAGACTCATTTAAGGTTATCAGCCCCCAAAGACAGAATCTGAATCTGGAAAAGGTCGCCCAACTTATAGACAGTGAGACTGGAACATGGAAGGCGGGTCTGGTAAAGGAGACTTTCATCCCCCACGAAGTTGATGCCATTCTCAGTATTCCAATAAGCCCCAGACTTCCGGAGGACTCCTTAATTTGGGCTTGGTCAAAAAATGGATTATTCACTGTTAGGAGTGCTTATGGGGTGACTCTCAAGTTGCTTGAGGAGACCAGCACAACAAGGGAACGAGGAGATTGTTCAGATAAATCGAAAGCAACCAAGTTCTGGAAGTCCATTTGGAAGCTCAACTGCCCAAGCAAAATAAAGCACTTCCTTTGGAGGGCATGGAAAAACATCCTTCCAACAATCTTTCGCTTGGCATCGAGGAAAGTGATCGCAGATGGTGGCTGTGGTTTTTGTGGAGAATGTGAATCTTCAGGCCACATATTATGGGATTGTAAAGTCGCCTCAGATGTTTGGAAGGAAGTAGGTCTCTGTTTCCCCGATTTGGATCATCCAACTAAGGAGTTCATTGATGTGGTGTGGACACTCAAGGAAAGGAAGAGGGTCACGGACTGGGAGTTGTTTGCCACCATGGCATGGCATGGCATATATGGAACAACAGGAATGCCTTTAAACACGAGGGCCGTTGTAAAGAAGCAAAAAGTATAGCAAAAGAGGCTCCAGAGTAAGTGGAGGAAGCGTGGAAAATGCCATCGCCTCCAATCCGTGGCCTTGCCCCTGTTAGAAACCAGTGGAGACCACCTAGACATGGGCGGTATAAAGTTAATGTGGACGGGGCGGTGTTTGCAAGTATTGGTTGCAGCGGAGTCGGGGTAGTCATCAGAAATGGGGAGGGTCAGATTATGGGAGCAATGAGTAAGAAAATTTCCCTCCCCCTGGGAGCCCTGGAAGTGGAAGCGAAGGCAATGGAAGAGGGGATTCTGTTGGCTAGGGACCTTGGTCTAATGGACATCATCTTAGAAAGCGATGGGCAGACAGTGGTGATTGCATTTGCGGGGTCTGACCCGAGTCCAAGCTCGATCCATAAGGTTGTGGAGGGAGCAAAACTCTGGCTGGGTTCCTTCAACTCCTGGAATGCAACCCATGTTCGCAGACAGAGCAATATGGCAGCTCACCTTCTTGCTAGGGAAGCTATTAATGTTAATGACTGTGTAATTTGGGTGGAAGATACCCCCCTGTAATAGCGAACCAAATTCATATGGATGTAATCTCTTTGGACAACTGTCCTAAGTAATGAAAGTTAGTCATGGTTTCACTATCAAAAAAAAAAAAAAAAACTACTCCATATTTTGGAACTTGGATATAGTGTAATATACAATGATGTTGATATGGTCTGGTTGGCTGATCCATTTTCTTATTTGCAAGGGAGTCACGATGTGTACTACACAGATGATATGGCAGCAGTAAGTACACCTACTTTGCTGTGTGCCATTTATGGAAAATAGTGCCAAGTGTTGCATATTAGCTAGGCATTTATCTGATTCTAGTATTTGGTCAGAGGAATATCCTACTTTTATTGAGAACTTAGTGTCTCAAGATGTACTGTTCTTATCATCCTCTTAATAAAGTGACGTAATTTGCATCAAAAAAAAAAAAAAACATTATATTCTATACAAACTCGATTTGTAACAAAATCTAAATATGCTGGTCGTTTGTTTCCTCATAACCATTTATATTTGTCTATCATTTGATGGCCGTAAATTGGGAAATAGAGGGACAAATCATGATCTTCTCAGTTACTAGTTGAAATGTTTTTTCAATTTAGTTATTCTGTTTTTGTCTTGCAACAAAAGAACATCACATCAGTGAACACACCCAAGTTCCATTCTACTGGAGCCTGCCTCAGAATGTTGATTTCTTGAGATGTTTTGGATGCCTTCCAATTCCAACTGAACTGCTGCTTTTGTGTCCCTTTGTCAAAATTTTTTATTTTGGCTCAAAAAAGAGGAGAAAGAAAAACTGAAAAACAAATGACATGTCAGCCTTGAATTTCAAAATCAATCTAGATCACTACCCCAGGGGGGGGGGGGGGGGGGGGGGGTGGGAGGCGTTGAGTGGAGGAGTGCTAGTGAAAGTTATTTGTGGATTTAAGCTAAGTCAATATGATGATGTTCTCAGAATTCAGTTATTCAATGCCTCTAGCATTGCCATGGATCTAACAAGTAAACTAGATCTGAATGTTCTGGCTTTGAGACTTCTTGAATGTAAATTTATCTTGAACTTGCATGACTGACCAGGTTAAACCACTGAATCACTCTCATGATTTGCCACCTCCAGGGAAAAAAGGGCGCCCTTACATATGTAGCTGCATGATTTTCCTTCACCCTACTAGTGGAGCAAAACTGGTTATGAAGAAGTGGATTGAGGAACTTCAATCACAACCATGGTCCAAAGCAAAGAAAGCAAATGACCAACCTGGTTTTAACTGGGCATTGAATAAAACTGCTGGAGAGGTTTTTTTTCTATTTGCCTTCCTAGTTTATTTCATAGCCCAGAATTCCCTAGTGAATTTTTATTTTTAGGAAAGCTTAGTCATCTTAATAGTCCCTTTAAAGCAAAGTCTCAAAAGGCCTGTGGGGATTTTATGCTTCTGCTGAAAGTATTGCAATTTGGTGTAGGAAATAAATAATCTGGAAATCTTGATATATTGGAGTTGTCTGCCTAATCTGGTTGATTTAGGTTGCATCTGGTAACTCTACTTTAGGAGCAAAATGGATTCTTCTTCAGTATTCTAACAATTTTTTTTCTTTTTCTTTTTTTCCTGAAAAATTGTGTTTGGTATTATGCTGAAACTCTTACTAAAAAGTAATTATACTAAGTGAAATTGCGTTTGGTTTTAAGAGGTGCAGAGTGCATTTTTTTTCCCATTTAAACCAAATTTTAATAGGTCGGCAATAGTAATATCTTTTTAACAATCATAAATTTTACACATAAAATATTACATGCATTTTTATTGACATCCATTACATAAAATCCCAACATTAAAAATGTAAAATTCAGTGCATAAAATTGGAAATATCTACTTAAATACAATCACCATAAGTAATAGAAATAATAATAACAACATAATGCCAGTGAAATTCTAATGGCACAACAACAACATATAATCCACCCTTGCTGTCCCTTACAGGTTTCTGAATATGATGTACTTGCATAATGTGTGCGTGTGTGTCCAATGTTGCTATACATGTCCCAAAATGACTGGTAGTTGTTTTAAAAATGTATCATGACCTGCACATATAAATTATGAACTATTCATGATAATTGTTTTAAAAACGTATCATGCTATACGCAGTATCTTTAAATTGATAAAACAATACCAGAAAGAATTAAGAAATAATGTTGTGTTAATATGCTGTACCTGTCAAATCAAGGACCCAAAGAATCACAATCCTTTTGAATTTAGATCAAACTCAAGCACTGTCAAATAATCAATGGATGGTATGTCAACAAGATCTTCAAAATAACAAAAGAATGTGATAATTAGCCCAAAATAAGAAGGCTGGAAACCAATTAAGGAGAAAAGAATGGAGGATTGTGTCATGGAATAAAAACAAACAAACAAAACCTGATTCCAAGACGCATGTCAAAATTTCAGTAATTCCTTTTTTCCCTTAAATTTGTCATGCTAGATACGTCAATCTTGTAACAAGGACGACTTATCAGCCTCTCTCTCTGCTGGTACTCTTCATAGAAGACAATCATAGGGCACTGTCACAATCAATCCTCCCTGAGACACACTTATTGTATTGATACTGATTCCAAGACACGCAAATTTGTGACTAAGGCTTTGTTGTTGTTATTGTTATGAATCCTTTAATATTGAGGAAGTTTAATGACAATGAGTAGATACTAGGAAAGCCCAGGGAGGGAATGCTTTGAGGATGAAATGCAAATGAGAATTTGAGGATTCTTCTTTTGCTTCATAAAATGAGAAATGGAAAAAGCATTCTCAATAAAGTGCATTCCTTGGAACCCAAAATTGCATACCAAAAGAGGCTTTTTTTTTTGCTTAGAGAGCTGTGAAATGTATCCTCTCTAGAGATGCCAAACACAGCCTGAGTTGTACAGAATATGTTCTAGGTGGATTTTCATGTGTTTCAGAGCTATTCCTTATGAAGGTCTTCCTTCAACTCTCCTGTAAGATATACTTCAATAGTATGAGAACAAATCTATGCAGCCTACAGTGAGAACTAGCGGATTTTTAAGCTTCTGAAATCTCTAACATTGTCTTCACAATTTGTATTGGTTGGAATCTTGAGATATTTAGATGTTGAAGTTTTTTGTGCAGGTGGATCTCTACTTGCTTCCCCAAGCTGCATTCCCAACAGGAGGATTATACTTCAAGAACAAGACATGGGTGCAAGAGACCAAGGGAATGCATGTTATAATCCATAATAATTATATCACAGGTTTTGAGAAAAAGATAAAGCGCTTCCATGACTTTGGCCTTTGGTTGGTCGATGATCACGCCCTTGAGTCCCCTCTAGGCAGATTATGATAAACCAAAAGACCATATAGCTCCCTGTAGGACCAAGCAGACTTGTTGGAGACTGTTGGAAATGCTTCCAGCCTACTTGGACTTCTTGCAAAATGACTACTCTTAAGAAGTCTGTGAAGAACATGTGTCATTGCAGCTAAACATTATTGTGCACTGATGGATTCTTCAAGAATTGAAAAACAATATCAGGCATTTTACGGGGCAGATATTTCCAATTCTTTGGTGAGGTCCAGTTAGCATAAAGGAGATGTCAACCAGTGGTAACAGTTGGGATAACGCCTTATTGCCCATCATTCTCTTTTTCAACAAAGTTTATTTTTTCTGTTGAAGTTCAATTTTGTTGACAAGTTTTCCTCAATATTTCTATTCTTTTTGTGTAATGCTAACCAAATAAGTCATTAATCGAGCTAGAATACCTGTTCATAATAAGTAGATCAGAAATCTGGCCTTTCTTGTACAACAAGGTATTAAATATTCACGGTATATTATATTAGAATATAATATTCAAATTGTGGACCGTCAAAGCACCAGCCTCCAGTGGTCTAGTAGAAGAAAAGTGTCATGACTAAATCAATGATCAAACAAAGGGTTAATGAATATTACTCATAATGACATAATCAATGATGAAACAAAGGATAACTCTGACCAAAATGCTTGGTATAAGTAGTCTGATTTTTTTATGTTTAGAAGATGCCACTTTGACACAGCACAACACTAATTTTTTTTGAAGTTAGTCTTAGTACGTAAATGAGGTTCCTATCAAAACATAATGGATAATTAATTAATTTGTGATGACCTACTTTATCTACAATCAATCCAAAATGATTCGGTTTATTATTTGTGTCATGGGATAACCCATTTGAAATTGAACCTATTTAGTCTATATAAATGAAAGTAATTTTTTATTCAATATAGATTTAAATTTTAAATATAAAAATTGAGTAATTATTATAAAGTTGATGTTATATTGATGTTTTTATGAAATGGAATTTATAAAAGTAAATAAAAATTATTTGTTACTATTACTGCTTACAAAATATTTTAAACAAAAAATGTTAATCATGTTATTATTTGATCAAAAAATAATGATTATCACACACTTGATTATCACAAGATAGTGTGTGTAGAGTGTGCAATAGAGAGTTTGTAACAAGATTTTCCTTTTATTAAATAAGTTGAAATAAGTTATATTTGTGTCAACTTAATTTGTTTATCAAATGAATTCAAACGAATCGTGTTGAATATTTGCATTTTTATATGGGTCATATCGTGTCAACCTATTTAATAATTATGTTTTTTTTTTTTTTTTTGGAGAAAAATATGATTATTAAACAGATCATATTCATGTCAACTTATGTAGTCATATATCCCTAACTCAACACAAACAAAACCTACCAACACAAATTGTTACCCATCAGTACAATGACGGGATTTTTATTGGGTTGATAGCCCAATAGTAACTCTATACACTTATTTCCAACGAGGACATCCAGTGATTCAAATCTTCCTTTTCCTAATTATCAAATTATTCAAAAAAATATATTTATATACATATACACACTTTTCTTTGGACAAAACTTAAATATGATACCTTAAATTTCTAATCAAATTCAAATAAATGATTTCCTTCTAAAAAAAATTCAAATATATGATTTAATTGAATTTAATTCACTTTGGAGAAAATAATATTATTTGTATTATATGGGTCCACACAATCATACGTTTGAATTTGTTTGGAAAAGGTAATGTACTGCAAGTCTGCAACTTTGGTAAAACTTTCCTTTCCTAGGTCTTTCTATCAAAGAAAAAGAAAAAAGAAAACATAGAACTGTACGTCTGAACATGTCGTTAGAATTCTCTAATTGCCGTCACTGATGACGTTTTGAGCTCTGTTTCAAAAAGTCCAACATTACTTTTTATTATATGCATAGCCATCTCACACTCACAGCAGCTAGTTCCCAGTGGTCTTTACCTCTACTCGATTTGTTACTATATATATTTCTGAGACTTTATTGAGAAATGGAAAGGAAAATCATCACAGAAACAGATTCAGACATTGAAAATCTTGCAAAGAAAAACACACAATTTGAAAGATGGCTGAAGGGAACGAATTCCAAATTCCAAGGGTGAAACTGGGCAATCAAGGACTTGAGGTAAAACCCAATGCCATTCCTTGAATACCTTTTCAATTTTTTTTTTTTTTTGAAAGAAACCTTCACTTTGCAATGCAAGTTACAGACTTGTTTGAACAAAGGAAAGATTAGAAGAAAATTAAGACCGATTTCGGGAGTCGCCAAGTAACCTTTTGTGGGATCAGAAGCTTTAAGCTGCAATTATATGAAAATAAACCTATTGCACATGGTAGCGTGTATGTACAGTATATTTTGTAAGAATATCATGGGGACAAGTTTAGTATGTTAGTTAGAGACAAGGAACAGTGCATCATAAATTTGAAACAATTTGTATGAAGCTATTTAGTTAGTCACATGCTAGATTGAGAATGAGTTTGTAAAGAAGTGCTAAACTTTACCAATCTTAAGATGTGGCTGCAATTATTATGTCTTCTATATTCATTTCGCATGCTTCAACAAGAACTTCCTACTGCAGCAGGAATTGTGTCACTGCTAAGAAACACAATTCTTAAATCAAAGCATAAGCAGTTAATGGCAGCGGTTCTGTAGGTTATTTTTTTAATTGGTTCAACCTCAAAAAAGAGGAATGATTTAATAATGGGCAATCTATAAGCATTGGCATAGTGAGAAACTATTCTTGGCAGCTAGTTTAAATGGGAATGCTAAAACAAGAGTTTTTGGATACTTATAATTGAAATGTGTTTTGATGTTATGATGCCCTTGAAACTCTGTTTTATGACACCACTGCACCCATCTGTATACCGGAAAACCAAGCTCAACATGATGAACTGAACAGATTAAGGTGATTGTCAAACTGTTAAGGTAGAGTTTAAATCCAAAGAGATTTGTTTATTTTCTGAAGACAGCAGTAAAGAGTAGTTAGAATTCTCTTGCCTAGTATACTAAGAAATTTTCATATAATTGATACAAATACACCAATTTGATTTTGTGGATAGGGGGAAGTTGAGTTTTAATGTCATTTTTATATTTTTATATTGGGTAATCATCTACACTATATAATAGAGACTACAACAAGATTAAGGAATCAACAAAATTCTCCTTCATCATTTCTATTTTCAGAAATTAATGTTTTTATGTCATAAAGCCCTCCAAATCTTGTGTGCTTCATATCTTGTCATATGGGAGGCTTCAGCGGAATTAAAAATGATAGAAATGATGGAGACTTCAGATATATGTAGTCCTGTTCCTTTCTTCTACAAAGACTCATGACATAAGGTTGAACCTGCATAGATAACCTATAACCATGAAAATTTAGTAATGCATTTAACTAAAACTATAAATTCTTCAAATTGTTTTCAAACTAGCAGTTGATCTTTCCCCCCGTTCAAGATGCACAGGTTCTAAAGGTTTTAAGGAATAGTTTCCTCTACTAAAATAATTCGTTGTGCTTTACTTTCGTTCTACAACATATTTGTCAATTTTTTGTTGTTCATTTCTTTGAATTCTTGACTCTTTTTCTCAGATCTCAAAGTTGGGGTTTGGATGTATGAGCCTGACTGGAGCCTACAGTTCTCCTCTCTCCGAGGAAGATGGAATCGCAGTAATAAAGCATGCTTTCAGTAAGGGGATCACTTTCTTCGATTCAGCTGACATTTATGGACCCCATATTAATGAAATTCTGCTTGGGAAGGTAATTAACACCAATTTTAATTCTACATTTCTACTAGCTCAAGAAGTTAAATGTTTTAATTCCTATCCGGTAGTAAATCTAAAAATGGTCACTGATGTAGAAATATCTTTTTGATACTACTTTCTATATCATCTGCTAGAGCATTGATTAATAATTGAGGACCAGGTTAAAATTCTGTGTAATTATCTGAAAGAAGTTTATATCTTTCAGGCCTTGAAGCAGTTGCCAAGAGAAAAAATTCAAATAGCCACCAAATTTGGCATCCAAACACGGGAATATCCTAATGTAAAAGTAAATGGTAGCCCTGAGTATGTTCGCTCAAGCTGTGAGGCTAGCTTGAAGCGTCTTGATGTGGAATACATTGATCTGTATTATCAGCATCGGGTAGACACAAAAGTGCCCATTGAAGAAACTGTAAGTGATTCTCATGCCCTTTCAATCACAAGCCTGTAATGGTTGCCTTTTTGAATTATTTCTTGTTTGTAATTTGAAATTGTCAATTTCTTTGCAAATTTATTATTTCATTGTAGTGATGGTGGGATTTTGGTGGCAAATTTTAGATACATCTTATTTGAATGTAGGTTGGTGAACTTAAGAAACTGGTAGAAGAGGGAAAAATCAAGTATATTGGTCTATCTGAACCCAGCCCAGATACAATAAGGAGGGCACATGCTGTGCATCCCATCACAGCTTTACAAATGGAGTGGTCTCTCTGGACTCGTGATATTGAAGATGAAATAATTCCACTTTGCAGGTTTGTTCTGTTCACGGATGATGTTTTCTAATTGACTGATCAGATTGCATCTATCCTAAAAATCTCTCCTTTTTTTTCCTATTCTTTCTTGTGTTTCAAATACTATTTTCTCTTTTGAATGACTGCTACAATAATGAAATTTTTGTCTTATCCTGAAGCATGAGAATGCTCTCTTGAGTCTTGATATTTGGTGCATGTAGGGAGCTTGGCATTGGACTAGTTCCATACAGTCCTCTTGGTCGTGGTTTTTTCGCTGGCAAAGGAGTTGTGGAAAGTTTGGCTGCAAATAGCTTTTTGGTACCAATTTCACCAATACTTTGTGTCATTTATTTGTTAGACTTTTAAATCGCCTGAATGATTTTTCAGGCAACAATGATATTTTTCTTTGAACAATGCATTCTTCAGGTTCATTGAATGAAAAATTCCTACAAGGGCAAACACTATTAGTCCTTGAAGTTTTCAAGTTCCAATTTCATCTCAAATATTTGAAAATTTGCAACCAAGTCCCTGAAATTTTGAAAATATGCAATTAAACTTTTTCATCAACCTCACTAATACCATAGATGACATTTCATGTTAAATAGTTAACATGTCATGACTTGGATGAACTATGTTAATATTCCACCCTTTATTTCTTAAAGAGTTGGATCTTCACTAATGTTTATTTAGTTGGAGATTTAAAAGAATTATACATTGTAACATCTACTATTGAAAATGTTTTCTTAAAAGAATCTTCCCTAAACAGTTTTTCATGCAAATGCATTATTTATCTCATTATACAAGTTAAAATAGGGTGCAAAGTGAAGAAACCCATTTAAATATAAGGATCTTACTGATAATAAGATAAGGGAGAGTTGCTTGAGATAGTTTAGTCAATTGCAAAAGAGAGTGATTATTGCATTGATGAGGAAGAGCAATTTGATTATGGTCAAGGGAAAAAAAAGAAATAGGAGGAGGTCTAAAATAACATTAGTAGAAGTAATCAAAAAAAGGCATATTAATTAAAAACGCAACAAAGAATATGATTTTGCATATGAAAGAATATCAAAGATAAATACACCTGGCCAATCCCAAATTCCTGATTAGTTTGTTGAGGATCCATACCTGACCCCAGAGTTTTGGGGGATAAGGCTCTAAAAAAAATACTTTAGAACCATCTTATATAAGAATTTCAACAATTTTGGCCTTTCTCTTTAATATTATATAGTAATAATAACATTGAAAATGCTTTAACTAAACTGACTGCCTGCTCTTTCTTCTATAAGTACATGCACCCTCGGTTTCAAGGAGAAAATTTGGTCAAGAACAAGGCCATTTTTAATCGAATAGAAGGACTTGCTAGAAAGCACCAATGCACTCCTGCTCAACTTTCACTTGCATGGGTTCTCCAACAAGGAGATGATATTGTACCCATACCTGGTAATTGGCTTTCTTTTTTTCTTTTTTTTGGTCCTGATTAATTGCATTAGTGTAAATGTGCTACATAATTAATTTTTCCTCATCTTTCAAAAATATTTTTAAGTTTTCCTCAGAGTCAGAAAAGTGGCTGAAGTTCTATTTAATACTATTAATACTATTTTCTCTTATGTGCTGCAAATTGAAATTATGTTGACTCAGTGTGTAATGCTCTTCCTCTATTAATCTGCAACCTGTAGAATTAAGATAAAGTGCATATTATAGAAACAAACATGACATTAAACGTCAAGGAAAATGAGGAAGAGAGCTCTCAAGTAAATATGACATTAATGTTGTGACTTGGTGCTATTCTTAGGATTCAAAGTTTGGTATAAAAACAAAAAAAGAAAAAAGTCCATTTCATGGCTGGAAATTACATAGATAATGCCTGTTTTAAACTCATAATGTCATAACAGCCTTAGAAAAACTCAGATTTTAGTTAATGTCAACATATTCATAAACAATGTGTTAGCTTGCTGTCATAACTAAATAAGATTTTCTTATGGGTTAAGGTTTGTGATTGCGTCTTATGGCATCATTGGCTGTAGATCTGTCTAGTTGCTAAATCTTTAAAACAGTGGTATTTTGGTTTCGTGGAATAATAAAATCATGAATCAGTGTTCACTAATATGCTCATATACAGTTGGGTCTGATTTCAGATAACTTTGGAACTGTTTTGCAAGATTTTTTTTTCCAATGTGTCAAATCTCTTATATGGTTCATTCATTTGCGTTGAACTTTTATAGGGACAACTAAGATCAGGAACCTGGATAACAATATTGGCTCTTTGAAGGTGAAACTTACAGAAGAAGACCTCAAAGAGATATCTGATGCTGTACCAATAGAAGAGGTAGCTGGTGGTATAAGCATTCAAAACATGGATCATCTTCGATGGCAGTATGGCAACACTCCTCCAAAAAATTAATTATCCTTTACGCATGGGTGATGTCCACTTCAATTGAATAATGCTATGTGTTTTGTGAAATGAATGGCCAGGTATATACTAATAACTAGCTATTTCATTCACACTGCAAAATCAGACAACAGTATTATGTAATCTTTTTTAGAATGGCACTGATGTGGTTGCTTTATGTCATGCTCTAATAAATATGTTGGCAGTTTGTTTCTCACTTTTTTTTATTTAGATTTTAATTATATTTTCAATGAGTGCGCTACATAACCTAATGCCTCTCCTACCTAAGATCTCTACTTTATTTATTATATATATATATATATATATATATATATATATATATATATATATATATATATATATATATTAACATGTAGTAAGTAACCCAAAGAGTGCTGCTAGCAATTCAAAAGGAGTAGCATTACGAAAAATTTTCATGGACTTTAAGGCATTTTTTGATCACTGAATTGGGAAGGTAGTTGTGACCATTTTGTGTGGGAGAAGAAGATTCAGAATAAAAGGAAGATACAGGGGGTGATGGAATTGTAATGCCAAGATATAGAGTAGTGAGGAGATAAAAAAGTAAAAGTGAGTGGTAAAGGCGCACAAGGGTCGCAGCAAGGTCTCTTTCTTTTGTTTTCTAAACTCACAAGTTCAAAAGGTGGAGGCTAGGGTTTCGATAAAAAAAACCTTATGAAGCATTTCAGTTAGTGTTCTCTTTCTCTACCGCCTTGTTTAAATATGTGCTTAATTGGCATTTTAAATGGGCTCTCCTATTCCTATTAGGTTTACACAAACCCATAAACAAATAGCCGATTAGAATACGTTGTAGGCTATATCAGAAATCTCTCAACCCAATAGATCGAGATAGGTACCGAGGTTCATTAAATCTCAATAGATCAAAGGTGTTGAGATAGGTATCAAGGTTCATTAAATCTCAATAGATCAAAGGTGTCAAGATAGGTATTGAGTCTTTCTGTTTTGTCTTCTCTGCACTGTAGGTTGAGTAATCTTCATGTCCTCAACAATACTACTTGTTATGTTGTTCTTGAAACCACTTAGAAACTACCCCACTACAAGCGTAGTGTTTTGTCATAGGATATACGAATTACATAAAAATATGACCCTTACAAGTTGTATCCTGAGAAAAGTAACCTTGTAGCAATATTTGTATAGGAGCAAATATTATCTAAGGACAACGTCAATGTGTGCCTCTTAGCCATTGTTCATCAATCGTTTAATTGTTCTCCTTGTTGACATAAAATACAATCAAATGATTTAGAATTGACTAGAGCTAACAAAACCTTAGCTACCAAGCATGACTGAGATGAGAGTGCCACATGATAGAGGTGTGCAACAAGAATAATGGTCTCCTCATAGTCAATGTTATACTCTTGAGAACTGTTTAGTAACAAGCTGGCCCTATAACAAATTCATCAAAGAGAATCTTGATGTGATACACCTACTTGTATCTTACAGTAGGCTTCCAAACAAAACAAAACAAAACAATTAGATCCCATGTGTGAGACCTGACAAGTTTGTGATCACAAAATAATGACAATGAACAAACTTTAATGAATTTAGTGTAGGATTCTGTTGAAGACAGACCTGTACAGAGGCCACGACAGAGGTTGAAGATTTCTGAGGATCAAAATGACAGTGTTTAGTATTGCGCTAAATGCATCGTTTCATTAAAAGGAAAGGTATTGTGCTAAACGCATCGTTTCATTAAAAGGAGCGTTAGTTGTGAAACGGGTCTTTTTACTCAGTTCAAAGAGCATTTGGTTGGCGCGAAATTCAGTTAAAGCCACTGATCAGAATTCCCTAGGTTTATGGGTTTAGATATGTATAATGTTGAAGATTAATTAAGTAGTTATGATTATTGTGTACTATAAATACAGAGCATCAAGCTCAGTTGTTATTATGAGAAGAATTTCAAATAGTTAGTACAAGTTTTCTCTCAATCTTTCTCTCTTCGTTTCTCTCCTTTCCTCTCTTTTCTCTTACTTTCTCTCACTTTCTCACACTTTCTGTCTTTAAGTTTCTCGGATACAATCCTACCTTCATTGCTAGTAACGTTTTCTTGATTTGTTAAATCAGTCTTGTTATTGAAAATTTCTTCAGATTCATCGTCACCAACTTTAGTTTGGACGGTGAAATATTTTTCATGTGTTATGAGTTATGTGTTTGCATATTAGGGACAATAGGTTAGTCTAGGTGAAGAGAAGTATATTTCCATGTGTTGTTTTGTGTTTGCATATTAGGAATAGGGACAATAGTTTAAGGCTAGGTGAAGAGAAGTTCAAGATGCAAACGTGTTGCCTTTCTTGACTTTTCATTTTGCCATTTTTTTCTAACTTTTAGTGCAATTTTATTTTCACTAGTTGGTAACCCGTGTGATGCACGGGATTCATTAAAAAAATACAATAGTGCAATTATCTATTGGATAGTGACTTTCTTTGAATATGATGTTTGCTTCAAAATCACTTAACACAGTACTTCAACAATCTTCCATGATAAGTATATCTAACATGACCACAATCATCAATTTGCATAATTTGCATATTTTAGAAAGTAACATGCAGCATAAACTTGACAGTTGACATCACACATAATGTTCATAAATTACTGTTAAGAAAATTCTAGTGCACCTATGTTCATAAGAAACTTACATGATACATACTGTTTTTTTAGGCAACCAATCATGGGTAGGGGGCCATGCAAGCAAATCCATCCGCCAAGTAATTCATTACATTATAATATGTTGGGGATATTATACAAAGTAATAATGAAAGAACAAGGTTAACACAAAAGACAAATAAAAATAAATAACTTGGAGGCACAATATCATTTTCCTTAGACAATATTTGCCCCTCGCACTATTGTTGCTAAAGGGTTATCGCAAATTTGTCCTCAGGATACAACCAAGATGTTGGGTTCTACAGATAGCAATTCTAGAGAATGACCACAGAATTTCTTGTGTTTCTCTCTAACTTACTATTTTTCAAGTGAACATAAGCCTCTATTTATACGCACAGGGTTATATTTCATCAAAAGACACGTATGGAGAGTTAAAATGTTTTATAAAACTGTTCATAAGGCTTGAAACCTCTTCAAACTCTCTGAATAGTCACCAAAAAATTCTGCAGAAAAATCCTGTTTCAGGATTTTCGATCGGAAAATTACTTTTGATCGATCAAGTGCTCTTTTCGATCGGACAAACAAGAATCGAGCAGCGATTGAGACATCCAAAGATTCCAGAATTTTTTCTTTACCATTTCGATCAATCGAGCCAAAGTTTCGACTGATCGAAAATGTTGTATTTCAAATTTTCACTTAGAAAATTTCAGAACTTGAATTTTCACTTTATGAAACAATATTCTCCAAACCCAAACATCATTATTACAACCTATCCATGTATATACCAATATATACAACATAATAAACAAAAATTTTATATCTCTCATAACTAAAAAGCAATGCTACATTCTGTTTTCGAATCAATAATTGTAGTGCTAGCAGTCATGATGCAAGTGAGCAGAGAATGAAAAACCTTGTAAAATATGTCATGGTAAGAACATGGAAACACATACTTACAAAGATGCCCTTAAATCAATGTCATAACTGTGAAGCTAAAATTTTCCTAACAATGACTTATGAACAATTACGAAGCATAAGACATATATTTATCTTCTTAAACATAATACTTATTAGTGAAGTATTTCATTTTACCCATAAACAAAAAATAAATCATTAAGCAAATTTTTTTCCAAAATCAACCACATAGATAAAAAAATACTCACAGAGCTCTAGAAATATTGTTTAAGAGCTTCTCAAAATCATCAAAGAAAATAGAAAATCAACGACAAAATTTGGATTGTTCTCATTTTGCAGCAGTTTCTAAAGTTGTTTAAATTGGTCATCCAAATATCCTTTTTTATCACCAAAACCCATAATTAGAATTCCTCTACCAATCCAAAATAAATTAATTAATAAACCAGTACAAATTTTGTTTAATTCAGTGGAAAATAGGCTAGTTTTCCAAGAAAGTAACAAAACCAAACAAATACAACATAAATATCCTTTCAAAAATAACAAATCCCAGGGGAAAAAGAAACATTCCCAAAAAACAAATAAATGCTTAAAGAGAACAAAATCCACCTAGAGTAGAGATCCATTTCACACCCAATTTTTGAACAATCTCTCAAAAGCAATTATAACCCCACCAAAAAACGATCGCCTCATCTAGATAAGCAGTGTTTCAGCCACTATCTCCAGAATTGAGTCATAACATCGATGGTGGCTTCTCTTTCTCAATAGTGTGAGCTTTTATCACTCAGCAAGACTAACCCACAAAACAAAGTGCTGGATTGAAACAAATCTTATTATAATCTCAATGGTTAGAGAGGTTTTGACTAAATAGTTACAATATGCATAATCTCCAGAGTCAGAGATAATTCAATAAAATTTTAATCATATAAACCCCTAAACCTTGTAATTTACAAAAGTAATGCAAGCTGAAAATTAAAAATTAGATATATAGCATAAGTTTGAGGAATGGCCTTTTGCATATACATTTTGAACATGGCTTGCAAAAGATTGGCCTTATAAAGTTTGCTTGCTATTGGGGTTATCTATTCTTTTTATATTGCTGCATCTACCCTCAAGTTGATTTCTTTTCTTTTCTTTTTTTGGTGGAGCGTTGGGGGGCGCGGGGTGTTTGTAGATAAACTATATCAAAAGGCGAAGGACAAATGTCCTTCAGTTTCTTTACACCAAGGTTATACTGTCCTACTATACTAAAAAATGTACACCTTCATTGCATTCCTCCGGTGCCTCATTTAAGTCCAATAGATATGTAAATGCAAATCAACACATACTGAAGATTAAAGCCCACATCTATATATTACCAAAAGCTGAAGCGTAGCATTTAATGTTGCTACGCTCCTGTTAAGCCACATCAGCCGCCATGTCATTTTCATTTTTTTTTTCCCCTAAATTTCTCATATAATTTTAAAATACTTTTACTAAATTTTTCCCTAATTTTAAAATACTATTAAAAAGAAAATGATTTCCAGCCATATCTCCACCATAAAGCCCAATCTTTATAGCTTTAATTATGATGACCATAAAGCCCAAAAAATGAATATTACGTTGGTTTGCACCATTAAGCCCAAACCCAACCCCTTATTCTTTTAAGCCTCCGTTTGGGAAGCGCATATTGCACGTTTCCCAGCGGGTGCATTTTAAAGAAGTGGGTCATGTGCACTATTCACGGGACCCGCAAGTACTTTTTTCAACAAAAACGACTTTAAAATTGGGTCCCACGATACTATTCACATATTTAAAAATTATTTTGCTACAGTATTTTCAGTTTTTAGTTTTCAACAATAAGAGGTATCCAAACAGACCCTAAATGCCAACCCTTTCTTCTTCTTCTTCAGACCTTCAGTATGACTAACGCCAACCTCTCTCTCTTCCAAAGACAGATTCAATAGATACTGCAGACCTTCGGCTTTCTAACTCCAACCTCTCTCTTCTCTCCTTCATCTCTTCCTCTCTTTATTTAGGTGAATCACTCCTTTTTGCTCTTCCTATCTTTCACAGTTTCAAAACTCCTCATTTAATTGAATTAGAAAACAACATATTTAAAGAAGAGCTCAGAAATTCTGACAGAATGTGGATGATTCACTTCAGGTATTTCACCTTTGTTCATGTTTCGTTTGGGAGTGTTTCTTCTGAATGATTTGCTTAGATTGATGGGTTTGGAGCCCTGTAGTGGGTTTTGCTAATTTCAATTATTGGACACATTGCTCTCTCTTTTGTATTTCAGTAATTCAATCAACACTCCGTTTCCTATCCGTATCCTTTTGCGAGAGGCAAATTGGTCCAACTACAGGCCCAGGTTCAAGGCCACCATCAACTTTAATGGCAAGGAGTTGTTAGCTGCCTCCTCTGTACGAGCTGTCAATATCTACATCCGCTACAAGGTCTGTATATCAAGTTGAGGTATACTTAAATTTTATTTTCTATGTATATTTAAAATTTTTAGGGTTAATTCTTCT
This sequence comes from Quercus tomentella, assembly GCA_028535165.1. Lineage (NCBI taxonomy): Eukaryota > Viridiplantae > Streptophyta > Magnoliopsida > Fagales > Fagaceae > Quercus > Quercus tomentella. The sequence goes on along the minus strand of JAPQVY010000089.1, from coordinate 17,655,750 downwards.
GTGTTTTCTTGTTTGGGTATTGAGTTTATGGTCTACAATTTTTTATATTTTTAGTTGTTGCCGTTGGCTGTAAAGAAAAGCTCAGAAATTAGGGTAAGGAAAATTACCGCAATCTGTGATTATTTTTATTAGGCTTATATGAAGTTGAGGTTATACAACTTCAGGGAGATCAGAGGAAGAATGTTTCCACCTTCTTTGTTGTGCAGGCTGGCATTGTGAAGAAGGAACATATCAAGATTCATTGTTTTTGAATAGCTGCAGCCTGCAGGTCAATCTCCATATGTGGTTTACATTATTCTCATCACGCTATAGTGGATAGTTTATGATCTAAACCTTAGATTGTAGCCATAATACACGACTTTGTTATATGTATGTCTATCTTCTATGTCAATTTGGTAGTTTTGCTACTTGCTGAGTTGTGTGGGAGGGTCATTATGGATTGTACCGAAGCCTTTATCCATACCTTAATCAATAATACTAATTTCCTGTTTTATTTAGATGAGTGTGCATTGATTGGATGTATTTAAATGTCTAATTGATTTAATTGTCACGTAATTAGGTATTGCCACATTCAGCTATGATAAATTGATAATAAAGTAGATAAACTAACAGAAAAGGCCAAGAGTTATTCAAACAAGAGATGAACACCTTAATAACTTCTTCTTTCATTGCAGATGCTTGCATTTTTTTTTATTTTTCATGTTTGTAGCTGTACAACATTAAGCAGGGGTTACATATGATTCTTTATTAATTGTTTTTTTTTTCCTTTTTTTTTTTTTTTTTTGATAGTAAGCTTAATTTAATTACTGCATTTTAAGTTTTTTTTTTCTCCTTCGTTCTTTCTTATGTTTTTTTTTTGTTTGCTCCAAAAGAATGTACTACTATATATGTAGTATGTTAGTTGGAGAAGTTAAATATTATGTTATGCTTGGTTAAATGAGATTTTTACTTCTTTTTTTTTTTTTTTGGGTTTCAATTTTTATAATTTTTAGCTGTATGTTCCGCAAGGCTTGAGTTTCTTAGGGATTTTGTGCACGATAAATCTCTCTCTCTTCCTCTTAAATTTGCTTATTTTATAGAGTTTACCCAAAAAGGTTTTAATTTTTAAATTTTAAATTTTGAGCATGTTATTGGGGTTTTAGTTCATAAATTTTGCAGTTAGAATATTGTTTCAAATTTGGTGAATTTTGGGGAATGTAATAGTGTGAAAATTTTATAAACTTTTACTGCCTAGGAAAACAACTTGAGTCTAACAAGAATGCCATGAACAACTTAAGTCCAGCATGAAGGCCATGAACATCCTGGTAGTTTGTTGGCATGTTTTTGTTTCAATTCTTTTCCTTCCCCTAATATGGCTTTGCTGTTTGATTTGTTAGTTGAAATTGAAATAACACAATTTTCTTATTCTAGATGAAATTGTTTATGGGTTTTTATTTTATGTATAGTTTTCAATGCAACTAACATCAATTCAATACACAAATATGAAGGTGTAAATGAGAGTTCTTGATGCTCTTTTTTAAAGCTCTCTCTGATTTATTAATTTTCGTTACTTACTGTTTCAACGTTAAGGATTCAGTGACAAACTTATTTTGTATTTGTACTATTGTTTTACTTGTGGGGAAAATTTGATGAGTATTATATGTTTGTGTTTTGTAGTTTGTATTGATTTGCTGGATGTGAATGGTGATGTGGGGGGACTTAGATGAAGATAATGAGCTACCTGTCTTCTATCTCAAGGTTTTTGTTTTTCCTTTATATTAAGCTATAAATGCATAATAGTTTCTTTGAAATATTATCTAAATTCTATTTATAGTCATAGGTTCAACATAATATATTCAAAGAAACTCTTATTAAATTTTTTTTTACTGAGTTATTAAATCAAACATGCATCCAAAATCTGTTTTAAATGGAAATAATTCAACTGATGATTATTTACCTTTTTTTTTTCTAGACTAGAGACGAATTATTACATTGAATTGTGTACCTAATGGTGCGCTCCCACACATAGATAGAGTGGAAGAAAACCATAAACTAGAGTTCTTGAAAACTTGCCTCAAGTTATGATTAGGAGTTCTATGATGATTGAATGTAACTTATTATAGAACATGGTGGAAAATTTGAATCTAAAGGAAAGAGGAACCATTTTGGATTAGTGCATAAAGACAAGTTTGGGATTTGATGGTGCCATAGAAGTTTCAGTGGAAGTCTTCTCTCAGTTGCTAAGCTATCATGTATGTAAATTAGGTTACTTATTGAAAAAAAAAATTGTAAATTAGGCTAGATATTGAAAGTTCTTGTTGAATGCTATAGTTACTAAAAGCTATGTTAGCTACTTGAGATGCTCCTTAAAATTTTGGGATATAAGTTAATAAGAAATGTCTTTTACATTATGCTTTCAGATACAACTTTTATTTAACTTCGATGTTGGTTTTTATTCCCTTTTAGATTTTATAGAGAAGTAGGAACACAGGATTTGTATTTAATTTTGTGTGTTTTTGTGTATGCATATCCACATTCCCGCACACAATATATACACTATCAACTTATATAGTTGCATGGCTAGATAGTTTAGCAAATACCTGTTAGTCTTAAATGGGGTTTTGCATTTTAATAAAATTTAATGAATTTAAAGTGGAAATTTGTTAGATAGCACCGATTGTGTTTTCAACCAGTTGAATTTTCAAGAAACATTTGACATTTTTTTTTTTAATGAATTAGTTTATATAACATGCCTCATTAAATAGATCAATCTTCAAATATTTAGAAACAAATTATAAGTAGCATGTAACTTTGCAATATGAACTAAACATTAGACTTGCATATCTCTTCTCCAACTACAAAATGTACCAATACTGAGAAACACTATTTGAAAGGAGATTTAATTAGAAAATAATTGTGCTTGCTAAAGGAGGAGTAAAGATTCATAAATTTACTTTTGTACGTCTAGAATGAAGTATTTTTAAAGATTATGATTATGGATTCATCAAACTTGCAACATTTAACCATTTAAACTTGCTGTTTAAGTACATGAATAATAGGAATTAATCTTATAGCTTTCATCAATCTAGAGGAAGGTGAATTTAAAAATTAAAAAAAAAAAAAAAGAATTTCTTGAACATTTTTTTGAATTTTCCTGTGCATCACACGGATTAGCGACTAGTTAGCTCTAAAGCTTGGAAATTTAGCTCTCAAAGATTAATTCTTATACTCCTATAATTATATTGAAAATGCTAACTATAAACTAAGTCTTTATCCTCTTAAGTATGGAATTTCTTATCAATCTAACAAAGAATAGGACCCTCCTTTAGGCCTTGAAGAAATACGATAAGGAGTATGAACAGCTGCAAAATAAAATAATTAAGTCCACCTTCAAAATAACATAATTCTTTCCTCTTTCCATTTTAGAAAGATCTAAAAGTCCGATCTGCATAATATGGTTCTTCTTCCATCCTAAGAAACTCATATACACCACTCCATACCTAATCCCTACTAGTTTTCCCTCACCATACCCAATTCTATGCATATTTAATATCACAGAACCTAATATGAATGCCCAAAAACAAATCTGATTCCCCTAAACCCAAACAGCTCAATAAATAATTTGGGATACATCTCAAGGCTAAAAATGACTAAGACAGACAGTTTACTGCTCAAGGCACCATTTGAGGGACTTTGATGGAGACATATAGCTACATAGGGCTGATAGAACATTTGATAGTAGTGGAGTCAAACAACAAAGTAAAAACTTTAATCCAATTACCTTGGGTATCAATCTACACTAACAAAAAACACTTGATAGAAGTGGAGACAAATAACAAAGTCAAAACTCTAATCCCACAATCACAAAGGAAAACTGCTACAATATTCAAAACTCCAATCAAATTACCTGCGATATCAATCTACAATGATATAGATATTTGATACAATTTTTTTAAAATTGGAATACATACACAGATTTCTCATCACACTATCACAAAGGAGATTTGCTACAATATTGAAAACTCTAATCGAATGACCTTGGTTTCAATGCACAGTAAAAAAAAGAAAAAAAGAAAAAAAGATCATCAAAATTAAAAACCCAACTCAGTTAAATGGACTGAAATTTTAATCAGTCATGTGCAACTAAACAAGCCTAAGAGATGTGCCTAATGAGGGAAACACGCAAAGAAAAATCCATTATCAACTCAAATGTTACTAACTATCAAAAAATACACTTGTACAATAGTGATCACGTAGTTAGCTCGTGACTTGAAGACTTTAACACCGTAGAGTTAACTGTACTTTGCAACCTAGTACGACAGGTGTGTTTCAGTGTTTGTTTCTCAAAGCCACACCAAGGAATATTCTAAAACAAAACTAAAGCATTCATAGATCCAAGATGGTATTTAACATCAAGAAAACTTCAAATTAAAAAGCTTCCCAAACTGAAATATAAGAATTGCTACATCCCGTAACATAGCCAACAAAAAATAAAAAACCATAACCAAAATCTTTTTTGTTTGGACTTAATTTAATAATTCTTAGTTTTTAAAACTAAGAAATAATGAAGTTACCACTAAAAGGTAGAGTTGAACATGTGTTAGTCAGAAAATTCTTATCTCAATCAGCAAACAGAGCTTCCAATACTGATAAATGCTTTGGCAGGGTCAGACATGGTAGACCGTAACACATGGAACATCAAAATAATAAATGTTCAGTTAAGGGAAAACAATTCTTAAGAGACACCATTCCTTTTATCAGCAAGTAACCTTTTTTTTTCTTGGTATTCCTAACGCCATGTGAAGCCTTCCCTTTTTTATTGGGGAGGGGGGGATCAGTCATGTAGAAAATTTGATACATACGTAGAAGAGATCTGCTACAATATTGGGCATTGTAATAAATACACAGAAAATTATTTCAGCTGCAACAATATTGCCTTATTTTGCACAGACTACACGAACTAATCTGAGTCACATCACAATACTTAAGAGGCAGTAGGTAGTAACAAAATGTAGGAAGGGAATAAAAAAACATCAAGCAATCAAGCAAAAAGAATAGAGCAGAACAACAAACTGGGATTTAGAGATACCTAAACGGAAGCATTCAGCTTCTGTTAGTATTTATATACTATGAGGAAAGGAGTATGGAAGACAGAGAGGCTGCCGTTAGAAGGTGGGGAAGGGGAAGGAACACGTTTTGCTCAAGAAGTCTGCAGTTAGAATGTGGGGAAGGGGAAGTCACACAGTTTGCATGAGGAATCTGCCGTTGGAAGGTGGGAAGGGGAAGGAACACGTGAGAAACAAAAGGGAAGGAAATCCAGAGGTTGTAATCGTGGTTTTCTAAGGGTTTTCAGTTTAGAAGGCATGGGTTTGGACTTTAAGTTAGAATTAAGTTTAGAAGAAGTAGGCTAATGGAATTAAATTAAAAAGAAGTGCGCTTTATGGTGGAGATAAGCTGGAAATAATTTTAGTTTTATTAGTATTTTAAAGTTGATAAAAACTATTCTAAAATTGTAGGATAAATTTAGGAAAAAGGATGGGAATGACATGGCTACTAATGTGGCTCAATGTGAGCGTAACAACATTAAATGCTATGTTTCAGCGATATAAATTTGTTTTTAGGGGGTTGCATTTGCTGCTTTCTTTTCTTGTCTCTTTTGTAATCTATATAAGGTCAGCTACGGAATGTATATTGTATAACAGTAAGGCATCCAATAAGAAAGAAGTGATATAGCTATCTGTTGCTCTTTCGCTATCCAAGAAATGTGTCGTAGTCCATTAAATGTCGTTTCTACAAAGAGTATTATTCAACAAGTGTAAGGGTTCCTCAAAAAAAAAAAAAAAATATAAGGGAAATAGCAAGAGAGATAGTGAGAGTGGTGTGTGTAGCGAAGTGTGTGTAATGTATTAACAGTGGCATGTCAAGGAAATTTTTTTCCAATGTGGTTATTAAGAAACTTAAATTATACAAAATCTAATAAAAAAATAATGTCATATATTGACAACAACAACAAAAAAAAAAACTCAAATACATGAAGTCTTATAATTTCCTTCTACGATTTTTTTTTATTTAAATTGTTGCATGATAATCTTATTATCAATACTGCAAGCTACATCTCTTTCAAAATTTTAGTTAAATAAAATTTTTCTCGTATTTTTCTTTTTGTTTGTAAGAGTCTAATATATTGTTAAAAGGACAAAGTTTGACTACAAACTTAATTGTAGCCTAAAACTACAATTTTCACTAAACAAATTAACATAACTACATATTTTGAAAATTTAACCATTGAATTTTATGTTCTTTATATTCTTAAAACACATATCAAATTTCATACCAATCAGATGTTATTTATTATTTGATTCATTAATTTATTTTTTGCGTATTATTTTAGACTACAAAAACTCAAAATTTAAACATTTTTATTGATGACATAAGCTATTGACATTTGATTTTCTTTAAGTTTTGCAAGCATGAAGGATATAAGGAAAAACAAAATGTAATCCAACTGTAGATTTGTCAAAATTCTCATCTAATAAAAAAATATTGAGTGGAGTTGTAGTCTTAACCAAGTTTGTTGCCAAACAGCCCCAACTTTGTCCAAAGTTTAATTATATTGGGCCTAAAAAAATTTAGAGTAGTCACAAATATTTTTAAGGATTGAAAAAAAAAAACATAAAGTTTTCAAAATTTATATATAATAAATTTTTTTCAATTCAAGGTGGTCCTGTGACCACCCCTGGCTGGTTGGCTCTAACGAGGAGCCGCCCTTGTGTATTAAGCATCAATAAAATTTCTATTTTATTGATAACTCTTTTGAGTATCCTACTTGGGTATGGTGAGATTTATCACAAAGTATTTGGCAAGATACTTATCTTTTTGAGTGACAAATTTACTTTGATAAAGTTTCTACTGCAGCAAATCTCTACAATTGGTCCTTTAAATATCAAAGTTGCACATGTTGCCACTTCTAATATGATGCCAAGTGTTTTCTTTTTCAAGAAAGCCACTAAAAAAGCATATTCATTGGTCATAAGGGCCATGACTAGAGTACACTTGCTATACCATCCTTTTGTTTTTAGGGAAAACAATCAAAAATTAACTCGTTGTCTTATGTTCGATGTCAGGGACATTTTTGTGACAAGGGCCAAAAATGTGATATTAGCCCAAATCTCCCTTTGGGTTCTTTAGAAATGTTTATTTGTGGAGAATCAAGCCCAAAATTCCAAATGTATAATGAACAAAAGGCTAATGGTGCTTTAACAAGAGAGAAATCAAAATGCCATAACTGAAATATAAGAAAATGCAGAAAAAGTACACAGGTCCAAAACTTCGACCCACAGTCAGCGAGAAGAGGAAATTGAGAAAGGTTGTGAGGAAGAGGGATTCAGATTCTCTAGATTTCCTAGGGTACTCTATCAATAGATTTCCTTAAATCCTAACAACTCTTTAATGATTTAATGATCTAGATTCTGTCATGTCAACATTCCACTAACAATATTTTTAAAATAATAAAATAATATTACAAACAAAACAATTAAGAATATTGTTAGTGGAATGCTGACATGGTAGAATCTAGACCATTAAATCATTAAAGAATGGTTAGGATTTAAGGAAATCTATTTGGTAGAGTATCCTAGGAAATCTAGAGGATCTAAATCCGAGAAAGAGAGGGAAGGTTCCCATGTACTCATATCTCCACCCCTAAGGTTCAAAATTGTAAGAATGTTTCCTGGTTAAGTGGGCTTTTGCTCTCAAGTTTCAACTCTATGGGGAAAAACATAGCTGGTTTATTTTGAATCTGATTGGGGCCTTTTGTATTATTAAAATGCTAACGTGTTATTTTTCATATTATTTTACTAGCCACGTCAGCATCTAACATACCACCTATGCACTCCGTCTGTCACGTAGGAGGTTTTCGTTAGTAAGTTGACAACAGGGACCAAAATAGAATCGATTTTCTTTTTTTAGGGATTACATTAGTAGCAAAATCAATTTAGGAACCAAAATAAAAATTGACCCAAAATGTAGAGACCAAAAGTATATTTTCGCCAAAATTATAAATACTCAAAATCATTGTTTCTAAATACATTAAGATGCAATCATTTACTAACAAAGACAAACAAAAATAATGTCTTTTTTTAATATTAAGCTGGCTAGGATTTTTCTTTTTTTGTTGAAGTTAGAGTATTCACGTTGGTGATGCTAAAAATGTTAGCATTTAGCACCTCAAAAAGTTACTTTATCTATTTTACCACCTCACTTTACTATACACCCAATATCAAATATTCTTTTTTTATAATGTCATTTAAAATAATATAAACAATTTATTAAAATAATAAAGGAAGCGAGAGAATTTAAGTTTTTTTTAATTGAAGGAAGAGATATAATTTTAATAAAATATTTTATTTTAATTTTAACAATTTGCTACAGTCAATTGGTATTTATACCAGTCTACTATAGTTGCAAAATTTTTATATTTAGCTTCCCCAATAACACATGATTTTTTGGTTCTTTGGTGGTAAAATAGTTTTTTTTTTTTTTTTGTTAAAATACAATCACCATTGTGAATATTTTTATTATTTTTGTTAAATTTTTTGGTTGGATGGTTGTTATTTGGGTGAGGCTAATTAGGTTTATTGTAGAAAATGGGGGCCTAACTACAAAAATGAATAAATTATAACTAAAAAAAAAAAAAATTGGACCCTGGGGGGTCCGGGCTCCCTTGGACCCCACCTAGGTCTGTCCCTCGTTTTTGTAATACCAAATTGCCTTACCATGAAAAACAATCACTACACATCGCAACCTTAACTAGTATTATTACTCACTTTTTTTTTTTTTTTTTTTTTTGAGGGGGCTTTTATTACTCACTTAATCGAGCTGGGAAACCTGTTCATAATAAGTAGATCAGAAATCTGGCCTTTCTTGTACAACAAGGTATTAAATATGCACGGTCTATTATATTAGAATATAAGATTCAAATTGTGGACCGTCAAAGCACCAGCCACCAGTGGTCTAGTAAAAGAAAAGTGTCATGACATAATCAATGATGAAACAATGGGTTAATGAAAATAACTCATAATGACATAATCAATGACGAAACAATGATTTCAGCAAAAAAAAAATGATGAAACAATGAATAACTTTGACCAAAATGCTTGGTAAGTAGTCTGATTTTTTTTATGTTTAGAAGATGCCACTTTGACACAACACTCCACTATTTTTGGAAGTTAGTCTAAGGCTGCATTTGTTTTGGTATAAAACCATTTCCATTTCCAGAAATGGTTTTACACCTCAGTGCGTGTTTGATTGTGCATGGAAAATAAATTTTCCGTAAAACCATTTCAGTTGACCGTGTAAAATGAGCCTTTGACCCGAAAATTATTTTACATTTCTATTTTCACTTCAAACCATATCCGGACCGAGCTTCAGACATGCAGGGAGAGAGAGAGCAAGACCGATCCACCAGAAGCACCGGCGAGTCGCACCCAGCACCGGCGAGATCGCACCCATAGTCGCCACTGGAAGCTCATCGGCACCGCCATCTAGATCGTCACCACCCAAGACCGATCCACCCAAAACCGATCTCATCCTCGACCCACCCAAGACCGAGCTCATTCGTCGAGCAATGCCCAAAGCATCGGCGAGTCGACCCCTCCAGCTTCATCGTCCCCTCCATTTTTTCTTGTTCAAACTCAACCCGAAACCCAGAAACCCAGAAAACCCATTCCTCAAACCCACTTCAACAAACCCATTCGTCAAACCCACCACTCCGACGAACCCATTCCGCAAACCCATTTCTCAAACCCCCCACTGGCCACCGCCAATCTCTCTCTCTGTCACTTAAGTCCCTCTCTCACGCTTCGTTGCTTTTCTGATTTTTTTTGTTTTGATTTTTGTTTCTTTGATTGTTTATATATTTTGATTCTCTATAATAATATATGTTTGGATCCTAAGAAAATGGGAGAAACATGATAAAAATGATGGGTTTTCTAGAGCATTTTTAGGAACACAACCAAACACTAGAAAATATTTTCCAAAGCATTTTTTGAAATGCAACCAAACACTTGAAAATATTTTCCTTTCCTGAAAATATTTTCATCTGAAATTATTTTACACCCGGAAAATATTTTACACTGAAACAAACGCAACCTAAGTGTAAATGAAGTTCCTATCAAAACATAATGGATAATTAATTAATTTGTGATGACCTCCTTTATCTACAATCAACCCAAAATGATTCGGTTTATTATTTGTGTCATGATGGGATAACCCATTTGAAATTGAACCTATTTAGTCCATATAAATAAAAGTCATTTTTTTTTAATTCAATATAGATTTAAATTTTAAATAAAAAATTGAGTAATTATAATAAAGTTGATGTTATATTGATGTTTTTATGAAATGGAATTTATAAAAAATAAAAAATAAAAAAATTATTTCTTACTATTACAATCAATGTGCTTACAAAATATTTTAAACAAAAAATGTTAATCATGTTATTATTTGATCATATTTAGAAAAGAGTAATGAATATCACAAGATAGTGTGTGCAGAGTGTTCAATAGATGAAAAATTATTGAATATTTCGGAAGTAATATAAATATATACTCTCCCTCTTACATAAATTGTGGGCCCCACTATAAATTTAATTAGTATGACCCTATGTGAGAGGAAGGAGTACGCATTTATGATACTTCAAGATTATCTAATAATTACCCAAAATAGAGAGTGTGTAACAAGATTTTCCCTTTATTAAATGAGAAATGATATGTCAACAATATTTTCACAATATTTTTACAACAAATCTTAAATAAAAGGTTGTTACTGGTTGTTATTGTTAGAGTAAAAAAATAATCTTAATATTAGGTTCAAATTTAAACCAATAACCACTAACTACTTATAATTTGAACCGGACTAAAATAATATTTCCATCCCAAAAAAAAAAAAGAACTTTACGTCCGAACATGTCGTTAGAATTCTTTAGTTGCCATCACTGATGACGTTTTGAGCTCTGTTTGAAAAAGTCCAACATTAGTTGTTATTATATGCATAGCCATCTCACACTCACACTCACAGCAGCTAGTTCCCAGTGGTCTTTACCTCTACTCGATCTGTTACTATATATATTTCTGAGACTTTAATGAGAAATGGAAAGGGAAATCATCCCAGAAACAGATTCAGACATTGAAAATCTTGCAAAGAAAAACACACAATTTGAAAGATGGCTGAAGCGAACGAATTCCAAATTCCAAGGGTGAAACTGGGCAATCAAGGACTTGAGGTAAAACCCAATGCCATTCCTTGAATACCTTTTCAATTTTTTTTTTGAAAGAAACTTCCACTTTGTATATGTTCCAGTCACATTTCTTTGAAAACCCATTGCATAATTTAATCTATTTCGAGTTTTTAAAGTTGCAATAATCCATCTTCAGTAACTCAATACTCATTAATTACTAGTTGGAATATTATTATCTATTATTGTTGGAATATTCATGTTTAAGAAATGCAGATAGTTGAGAAGTGAAGTCACACATTGGATACTTATCACAAAAATGTGCAGTTAATATAACATAACTAGGCTCAAACCCATATGTTAAGCTTTTTAGATAAAGTGGCATCTTATATGTTATATTAACTACTCATCTCATTCCCCGATTAATTTTTTTTTAAGACTGTCATTTAGAATCTATTATCCTTTTAGAACTAGTAATCTTAAGGGGTTGGAAACAGAAAATTAGTCCAACATGTAACATTAATTTAGACTTTTGGACTGTGATTAAAAATAATAATAAAAGTTTGTTTCATATCATTATAAAAAAAAATTTCCCCTGTAGTTAATCAACTGCATGACATCAATCCAAAAGGAAATTAGGACTCCTAGAATCAAGATTATCGCATCAAGTTAAGGTGCAATGCACTAGATAGGTTGAGGAGATACGCTAAATTCTAGGATAAATTAACCTTTTTTATTTGAACCCAAGATATATTAACTTTTTTTTCAGCCAATAAATAAAAGACTTCTTAAAAAATTTACTTCTCAACTATTTTATAAGAAAAAGGTCCAAGTGCTACTATAAGATCGTTGGATGAGTTTAACTCTAAGAAAAACCAAACCACTAAAAGACTTTTAAAAAATATATAGAAAAGGAATGTACCCACAATGCAAGTTACAGGCTAGTTTGAATAAAGGAAAGATTAGAAGAAAATTAAGACCGATTTCAGGAGTCCCCAGGTAACCTTTTGTGTGATCAGTAGCTTTAAGCTGCAATTATATGAAAATAATCCTTTTGCACATGGTACCTTGTATGTACAGTATATTTTGTAAGAATATCTTGGGGACAAGTTTCGTATGTTAGTTAGAGACAAGGAACAGTGCATCATAAATTTGAAACAATTTTTACGAAGCTATTTAGTTTGTCACATGCTAGATTGAGAATGAGTTTGTAGAGAAGTGCTAAACTTTACCAATCTTAAGCTGTGGCTGCAATTATTATGTCTTCTATATTCATTTCGTGCTCTTCAACAAGAACTTCCTACTGCAGCAGGAATTGTGTCATTGCTAAGAAATACAATTCTTAAATCAAAGCATAAGCAGTTAATGGCAGCGTTTCTGTAGGTTATTTTTTTAATTGGTTCAACCTCAAAAAAAGAGGTATGATTTAATAATGGGCAATCTATAAGTATTGGCATAGTGAGAAACTATTCTTTGGAGCAAGTTTAAATGGGAATGCTAAAACAAGAGTTTTTGGATACTTATAATTGAAATGTGTTTTGATGTAATGATGCCCTTAACAGACTGTTGTTATAACAGCAAAGCCGCCATCTGTGTACCTCATAACGGAGTTCAACATGATGAACCAAATAGAATTGGCATAGTGAGAATCTACTTTAGAGCAATTTGGTTATACTTATATTTGAATAGTGTCTTGAGGTTTTGAATAGTGAGAAACTCTGTTTTATGACACCAATGCACCCATCTGTATACCTGAAAACCAAGCTCAACATGATGAACTGAACAGATTGAGGTGATTGTCAAACTGTATAGGTAAAGTTTAAATCCAAAGAGATTTGTTTAATCTTCTGAAGACAGCAGTGTGACAGTCTGACAGATGCTGTCTCTTAAACTTAAAGAGTAGTTAGAATTCTCTTGCCTAGTATACTAAGAAATTTTCATATAATTGATACAAACACACCAATTTGATTTTGTGGGTAGGGGGACGTTGAGTTTTAATGTCATTTTTATATTTTTATATTGGGTAATCATCTACACTATATAATAGAGACTACAACAAGATTAAGGAATCAACAAAATCCTCCTTCATCATTTCCATTTTCAGAATGTTGTTATGTATTAAAGTCCCCAAATCTTGTGTGCTTCATATGTTGTCATGTGGGAGGCTTCAGAGGAATTAAAAATGATAGAAATGATGGAGACTTCAGACCTTATGTAGTCCTGTTCCTTTCTTCTACAAAGATTCACGACATAAGGTTGGACCTGCATAGATAACCTATAAACATGAAAGTTTAGTAATACATTTAACTAAAACTATAAATTCTTCAAATTGTTTTCAAACTAGCAGTTGATCTTTCCCACCGTTCATGATGCACAGTTTCTAAAGGTTTTAAGGAATAGTTTTCTCTACTAAAATAATTCGTTGTGCTTTACTTTTTACTAAGTTTTTTGTTGACTTTTTGTTGCTCAGTTCTTTGAAATTCTTGACTCATTTTTCCCAGGTCTCAAAGTTGGGGTTTGGATGTATGAGCCTGACTGGAGTCTACAATTCTCCTCTCTCTGAGGAGAATGGAATTGCTGTAATAAAGCATGCTTTCAGTAAGGGAATCACTTTCTTTGATTCGGCTGACATATATGGACCCCATATTAATGAGATTCTGCTTGGGAAGGTAATTGACACTAATTTTAATTTTACAAGCTCAAGAAGTCAAAAGTTTTTGTTCCGATCTGGTAGTAAATCTAAAATTATGGTCACCAAGGTGGAAATATCTTTGTGATACCATTTTCTATAGTTTCTGTTAGTGAATTGATTAATAATTGTGGACCATGTTAAAACTCTGTGATTTTAACTGAATGAAGTATATATCTTTCAGGCCTTGAAGCAGTTGCCAAGAGAGAAAATTCAAATAGCCACTAAATTTGGCATCCAAACACTGGAACTTCCAAATGTACAATTGAATGGTAGCCCTGAGTATGTTCGCTCAAGCTGTGAGGCTAGCTTGAAGCGACTTGATGTGGAATACATTGATCTGTATTATCAGCATCGGGTAGACACAAAAGTACCCATAGAAGAAACTGTAAGTGATTTTCATGCCCTTTCAATCACACGCCTGCAAGGGTTGGCGTTTTTGAATTATTTCTTGTTTGTAATTTGAAATTGTCAATTTCTCTGAAAATTTATTATTTCATTGTAGTGATGGTGGGATTTTGGTTGCAAATTTTATTAGATATCTTATTTGAATGTAGATTGGTGAACTTAAGAAACTAGTAGAAGAGGGAAAAATCAAGTATATTGGTCTATCTGAACCCAGCCCAGATCTATGAAGCACGGGTGCGTTTCGGGACTCGGGTGCGGGTGCGGGTGCGGGTGCGGGACTCGGCAATTTTTGAAAAAGTAGGGTGCGGGTGCGGCGGGACTCGGCGATTAAAAAATTATTAAAAATATTTTTATTTATATTTTCTATATATTTTTACTATTAAAATATTCTTAAAAAACACATTAATATACTTGATTCACAAAACAAAGGAAGAATAAGGCAAGAAACGCATCTGAGGTCAGAATTTCGGTCTCTCCGGCGATTTTCACGGCCGATTTCGGCCTGTTTCGGCCGATTCCGGCCTGTTTCGGCAGATTCCGGCATGTTTCGGCCGTATCGGCCGTATCGGTCGCCGGCCGATATTGACCGATATGGCCGATACGGCCGATACGGACCGAGTCGGCCCGATTTGGGCCGCGTCGGCGCCGATTTTGGCCGCGTCGGCCCGAGTCGGGATCCGCCACGTGGCGCGACGCGGCACGACGCGGGACGGACGCGCGGTCTGCGGCGTCCCTCCCGCGTCGCCGCGTCCCCCCGCGTCGGACGCGGGTGCGCCGGCCTGGGAGCCGCGTCCGTGCATCCTTGGCCCAGATACAATAAGGAGGGCACATGCTGTGCATCCCATCACAGCTTTACAAATGGAGTGGTCTCTCTGGACTCGTGATATTGAAGAAGAAATAATTCCACTTTGCAGGTTTGTTCTGTTCACAGATGATGTTTTTAAAAAAAAAATTGTGTGTCTTCAGTGTTTCCATGTTTAAAAATCTTCCAAGAATACACCAGTGACATGTTTTATCAGTTTTTGATGTGACAATGTGAACAATTATAATTGACAGATTTCATGTATCCTAACTATCTATCCTGTTTTTTTTTCCTATTCTTTCTTGGGTTTCCATTACTGTTATCTCTTTTGAATGACTGCTACAATAAGGGAAATTTAATTGGGATGTGTCCAATATGTGTATCTTTGATTTCAGTGTATTTTAATTATCTTATCCAGAAGCATGAGAATGCTCTATTGAGTCTTGATGCTTTTTGCATGTAGGGAGCTTGGCATTGGAATAGTTCCGTACAGTCCTCTTGGCCGTGGTTTTTTTGCTGGCAAGGGAGTTGTTGAAAATGTGGCTGCAAATAGCTTATTGGTACAACTTTCACCAATATTTTGTGTCATTTGTTTGTTAGACTTTTAAATAGCCTGAATAATTTTTCAGGCAACAATGATAATTGAATGAAAAATTCCTACAAGGGAAAACACTATTTTAGTCCTCCCATTTTACAAGAAATTCCAATTTCATCTTTAATATTTGAAAATTTGCAACCAAGTCCCTGAAGTTTTGAAAATTTTCAATTAAACTTTTCTATTGGCCTCACTAATACCATAGATGACATTTCACGTTAATAGCTAACATGACATGACTTGAATGAACTATATTAATATTCCACCCTTTATTTCTTAAAGAGTTGGATCTTCGCCGATGTTTTTTTAGTTGGAGATTTAAAAGAATTATACATTGTAACATCTACTATTGAAACTTTTTTCTTAAAAGGATCTTCCCTAAAAAGGTTTTCATGTAAATGAACCATTTATCTTATTTTTAAGTTATCATACAAGGGAAGATAGGGTAGAAAATGAAGAAACTCATTTAAAGATAAGGATCTTGCTGATAATAGGATAAGGCACTTCAGATGGTTTAGTCTTTTGTAAAAGAGACTAATTATTGCATTAATGAGGAAGGGCAATTTGACGCTAGACAAGGGGACGAAAAGAAATAGGAGGAGATCTAAAATAATATCAATAGAAGTAATAGAAAATGGCACATTAATTAAAAATGTGAAAAAAAAATATATGATTTTGGATAGGAAAGAATATCAAAGATTAATACATCTATAGTCAATCTTGAATTTCTGATTAGTTTGTTGAGGATCCATACCTTACCCTAGAGTTTTGGGGTTAAGGCTCTAAAAAAAAAAAAAACATTAAGAACCATCTTATATATGAATTTCAAGAATTTTGGCCATTCTCCTTAATAATATTAATAACAGTAATAATAACAATAAAAATGCTTTAACGAAACTGACAGCTTGCTCTTTCTTCTATAAGGAAATGTACCCTCGGTTCCAAGGAGAAAATTTGGACAAGAACAAGGCCATTTTTAGTCGAATTGAAGGCCTTGCTGGAAAGCACCAATGCACTCCTGCTCAGCTTGCACTTGCATGGGTTCTACAAAAAGGAGATGATATTGTACCCATACCTGGTAATTGGCTTTTTCTTTTTTCTTTTTCTGAGTCCTGTAAATGTTTTACATAATTAAGTTTTCCTCATCTCATCAAAAATATTTTAAGTTTTCCTCACAAAAAAGAGAAAGAAAAGTGGCTGAAGTTCTCTTCATTAATGCTACTAATACTATTTTCTTGTGTGCTGCAAATTGAAATCAATTTGACTCCAAGAGTGTAATGCTCTTCCCCTATTATGCTGCAACATGTAGAATTAAGATAAACTGCATCTTACAGAAGCAAACATGACATTAAAAGTCAAGGAAAAATGCCAAAACTATCCCGATCCAATTTCCTGCCTCATGTTTCAAAGTTTGGCATAAAAATAAAAACAGTCCATTTCATGGCTGGAAATTACATAGACAATGCCTGTTATAAACTTGTAATGTCATAACAGCCTTAGAAAAACTCAGATGTTAGTTAATGTCAACATAGTCATAAACAATGTATTAGCTTGCATTCATAACTAAATAAGATTTTATAATGGGTTCAGGTTTGTGATCATCATGTCTTTATGGCATATTGGCCATAGCTCTGTCTAGTTGCTAAATGTTTGAAAGAGTGGTAGTTTGGTTTCGTGGAATAATAATATGATGCCCCAATTTGATTGATTGTATGATGTGTGTGGGTGTGTGATGAGTCTCACATCGGGTATTTACTGGGTTGAACTGGGCTTTATTAACAACTGCAAGGAGCCTCAATTGTGACTAGTCCTTTTGAGGTATAGCACAGATGTGGCTAGCGTTTTTCTTTAGGTCGTTACATATGGTATCAGAGCCGGCTCGATAACCCTGTGTGGGCTCGGAGACACTACCCCCACAAAGTGGGCCCTAACGAGGACGTTAAGGATTTAAGTGGGGGAGATTGTGATGCCCCAATTTGATTGATTGTGTGATATGTGTGGGTGTGTGATGAGTCCCACATCGGGTATTTTTAACAACTGCAAGGAGCCTCAATTGTGACTAGTCCTTTTGAGGTATAACACAGATGTGACTAACGCTTTTCCTTGGGTCATTACAAATAACATAATGAATCAATGTTCACAAATATGCTCATAAACAGTTGGGTCTGATTTCAGATAACTTTGGAACTGTTTTGCGAGATTTTATTTTCCAGTTTGGCAAATCTCTTATATCGTTGGTTCATTTGTGTTGAACTTTTATAGGGACAACTAAGATCAGGAACCTGGATAACAATATTGGCTCTTTGAAGGTGAAACTAACAGAAGAAGACCTAAAAGAGGTATCTGATGCTGTACCATTAGAAGAGGTAGCTGGTGGTATAAGCTTTCAAAACATGGATCATCTTCGATGGCAGTATGGCAACACTCCTCCAAAAAATTAATTATCCTTTACACATGGATGATGTCCACTTCAATTGAATAATGCTATTTGTTTTGTGAAATGAATGGCCAAATATATTTCTAATAACTAGCTATTTCATTCACACTGCAAAATCAGGCAACATTATTATGTAATCGTTTTTAGAATGGCACCAATGTGGTTGCTCTATATATGTCATGCACTAATAAATAGGTTGGCAGTTTGTTTCTCACTTTTAATTTATTTATAATTTTTGGAGTCTGTTCTTCACTTTTTTATAATAATAAATCTAGTTTCTTACTTATTTATTTATATTTTAATTATCTTTTCAATGAGTGTGCCACAAATGAGTGCGCCAAAGTACCTCGTGACTCTCCTATAGGGGATTAGGAGCCGGTGCAATACCATGCAATTCACCATTTTCACTCACAAATTTTATTCACTTTTCACCTTTTTAACTTTCACTTATTACTTCTTTAAAATTTTTCTTAACTTTTTTGAATCAATAGTTGAGATTGAAAGTTACTTTTTGCAACTATCAATCTAAACCATTCAAAGAAATTGCATCAGATGAAATACCTTCCCTCCTATAGGACCTTTCAAACATGTACTACGTAACTTTTAGCAGCACTCTTTTGGTTACGTAATAAGTACATGATTGAAAGGTCCTAAAAGTTAAAATACACGTCGATGAATATATTTATTTATATTTATTGATTGATATTGATGTGTCTTTTAACTTTTAGGACCTTGCAAACATGTGCTGCATAACCAAAAGAGTGCTGCTAGCAATTCAAAAGGAGTAGCATAACAAAAAAATTTCATGGACTTCTTAGAGGCATTTTTTGATCATTGAATTGGGAAGGTAGTCGTGACCATTTTATGTGAGAGAAGAAAAGTCAAAATAAAAGGAAGATGAAAGGGTGATAGAATTGTAACGTTAAGATATAGAGTAGTAGAGAGATAAAAATGTAAAAGTAAGTAATAAAGGTGCACAAGAGTCACAACAAGATCTTTTTCTTCTGTTTTTTGAACTCACGGGTTCAAAAGGTGGAGGCTAGGGTTTCAATAAAAAAAATAAAAAATAAAAACTTTATGAAGCATTAGGGTTAGGGTTTTTTTTCTTTACCACCTTATTTAAATATGAGCTTAATTGGCCTTTTAAATGGGCTCTTCTATTCCTATTAGATTTACACAAACCCATAAACAAATAACCAATTAGAATATGTCGCAGGCTATATCAAAAATCTCTCAACTCAATAGATCAAGAGAGGTAACGAGGTTTATTAAATCTCGAAGATCGAAGGTGTTGAGATAGGTATTGATGATACTTTCTGTTTTATTCTTTCTACACGGTAGCTTGAGTAATCTTCATGTCTTTAACAATACCACTTGTTTTGTTGTTCTTGAAACCACTTAGAAACTACCCGACTACAAGCATAATGTGATTTGTTATAGGATATACCAATTACATAAAAATATGACTCTTAGTTGTATCCTGAGAAAAGAATTGCAATAACCTTGTAGCAATATTTGTGTACAATCAAATATTATCTAAGAACAACATCAATTCGTGCCTCTAAGCCATTGTTCATCAATCGTTTAATTATTCTCCTTGTTGACATAAAATACAATCAAATGATTTAGAATTGACTCGAGCTAACAGTACCTTAGCTACCAAGCATGACCGAGATGAGAGTGCCACATAATAGAGGTGTGCAATGGTAGCCATATCAATGTTATACTCTTAAGAACTGTTTAGTAACAAGCTGGGCCCT
Organism: Quercus tomentella; assembly: GCA_028535165.1. Taxonomy (NCBI): domain Eukaryota; kingdom Viridiplantae; phylum Streptophyta; class Magnoliopsida; order Fagales; family Fagaceae; genus Quercus; species Quercus tomentella. The sequence goes on along the minus strand of JAPQVY010000089.1, from coordinate 17,635,847 downwards.
ATGACACTTAACAAATTCGTCAAAGAGAATCTTAATCTAATGCACCAATTTGTATCTTACAGTAGGCTTCCAAACAAAACAAAACAAAACAATTAGATCCCATGTTGGCTTCCAAACAAAACAATTAAATCCCATGTAGGCTTCCAAACAAAACAAAACAAATAATTAGATCCCATGTGTGAGACTTGGCAAGCGTGTGATCACAAAATAATGCCTCAAAATCAAGAAGTGTGCTATGAATCTAAGCACCAAAAAAAAAAAAGGACAACTCCTCCACAATAAAATGACAATGAACAAAATTAAATGAATTTAGTGTAGGATTCTGAAAGGGAAAAAACTGGCATGACGGACCTTTACCATGATGGGCTTGACGGATTTTAGCCCATGGGCCGATAATGGGTAAGCCCAGTGCATAGCAGGAACCCTAACTTAAAATACTTGTAACACACGCTTGAAATCCAGTAGAATCCCAAAGGAAATCGCGATCCTAGTGCAAGGAGAATCCCGGAAGATACGCGCATTAATGGAAGACCCTCTCTACAAGGAAATGTCTTGTCCACCACGTTTGGGATTACTCAAGAGGATTCCTATAAGGAAAAGACTTCTACATTAAGGAAAAGAGGCCAACCTTCTACTACTATAAAAGCCCCAATACCCTCACAAATCAAGGTACGCATAATTCACCCTCTTTAGCACTCTAGAGTTGAAAGAAGTTCTAACTTGACCTTCGGAGAGTACTTGACCGGCACCACACCGGTGCTCTCTGCAAGGTCTTCTCTTTTTGTGTTGTGTAGGTGTTATTTCGAGTACGTAGAATCATGTAGCTCACTAGTGGTTCTTTCAGCATCATCAGTTGGAGCCATCTGTGGGGAAAGAGTTTGTAAGTCACAGCAAACGCTATCCAGACAAAGAGCTGCATGGTACTTACACGCTCGATGGCGACCACCAACAACGTTCAAGAAGACGAGCCACAACCTACTGCCCTGGAGAGACAGATCCTAACCCTTACAGCGGCAGTGGAGCACCTCACCAAACAAAACCAGACCCTAGAAGAACATCTGCGGCAGAAGAACGCGACGACGAGAAACCAAGAAGAAGATCAAGAAGGTGCCAGTGCTGATCACAGAAACCAGGAGAGACCGGAGGGTAGTAACGCCCCAAGCAGACCAGAACGACAAAATATAAGTCTCCCAACCCTCATGGATGCGGCTCCACCTATTGTCGCGGAGATGCAGGCAATGAAAGAGCAGATGGAAGTTATGATGAACGCCCTCAAGGGACGAGTATCCAGCGACCTTGACGACCTAGTCAACCGAACCAATTCACCGTTCACTGCCTCCATCAATTGTTTCCCTTTACCGCACAAATTCCGCATGCCACATATAGACAGTTATGACGGAGTCAAGGATCCTCTTGGTCACCTGGAGACCTTCAAGACCTTAATGCACCTTCAAGGAGTCGCAGACGAGATCATGTGTAGGGCCTTCCCTACAACGCTGAAGGATGCTGCGAGAATCTGGTTTAGTCGGATAACGTCTGGCTTTATCAGTACTTTCAAGGAGCTGAGCGCTCAGTTCACTTCACACTTCATTGGAGGACACAGGTACAAAAAATCAACTGCATGCCTGATGAACATTAAGCAGCAGGAAGACGAGACGCTGCGATCCTACATAACTCGTTTCAACAAGGAGGCCCTCTCAATTGACGAGGCGGACGACAAGATACTTGTGGCAGCATTCACTAACGGGTTACGAAAGGGTAAGTTCCTGTTTTCTCTATACAAAAATGATCCAAAGACCATGTCAGAAGTGCTTTACAGGGCTACCAAGTATATGAACGCGGAAGACGCATTATTGGCCCGCGAGGATAAGCCCAAAAAAAGGGAAAGGCAGGAAGACACAAGACAGGATAGGGGGCGTAAAGTGGCTAGGACCGGAGAACGACGGGATGACAGACACTCCAAACCCCCTACTGGGAGATTCACAAACTTCACCCCGTTAACTACCCCAATAGATCAAGTCTTGATGCAAATCAAAGATGAAGGAACTCTGACATTCCCAGGCAAGTTGAAGGGAGATCCCAGCAAGAGGCCGAGGGATAAGTACTATCGCTTCCATCGAGACCACGGGCACGACATAGCTAACTGCTACGATCTAAAACAGCAGATAGAGGCCCTTATAAGACAGGGAAAACTGGAGAAGTTCATGAGAAGGGAGAGAACGGATTCGCCCCAAGAGCAGGCCCCTCGACGGGAGAATGAGTGCCCGAGTCCGCCTATTGGAGACATAAGAACAATTGTAGGGGGCACGACATCTGTCGGGTCATCCAAAAAGGCCAGGAAAACCTATCTAAGGACGGTCCAGAACGTCCAGCTCACGAGCACTGTACCAAAGATGGCACGGATCGACAACCCTGTCATCGGATTTTCAGAAGAAGACGCCCGAAGGCTACACCACCCGCATGACGACGTGCTTGTTGTCAACCTAAGGGTAGGAGACTACAATATGCACCCGGTTCTGGTCGACAATGTCAGTTCGGCGAACATCTTATATTACCCGGCTTTTCAGCAGATGAGAATTGATAGAGAACAGTTGGTCCTGGTTAATGCCCCTCTAGTTGGTTTCGGAGGAATGAGAGTATTCCCTATCAGAGCCGTCACATTAACGGTAACGGTGGGAGATTACCCCCAGCAGATCACCAAGGAAGTAACTTTCCTGGTGGTCGACTGTTCGTCCACTTACAATGCCATTCTAGGACGACCCACCCTTAACTCATGGAAGGCGGTAGCTTTGACCTACTATTTAATGATCAAGTTCCCAACGGATTATGAAGTAGGGGAACTGCGGGGAAATCAGGTGGCGGCGCGAGAATGCTATATTGCTATGCTGGAGATGGACGATCAACAACAAACAATGTACATAGAAGAATGATGGACAGTAGCCGAGCTAGTTGAAGAATTAGAAGAAATAATCCTGGATGATTCAATGCCAGAACGAACGACAATAGTGGGGACACTGGCAAGCTAGCCGGTGCTCCAAGAACTCACGGCATTCTTGAGAGATAATCAAGACGTGTTCGCCTGGAGTCACGAGGATATGCCCGGGATCGACCCTACAATCATTGTTCACAAACTGAATGTATCACCCACATTCTCCCCGATCCGACAGAAGAAACGGGTATTCGCTTAGGAGCGGGACAAGACAATTGCTGAGAAAGTACGAAAGTTGTTGGAGGCAGATTTCATCCGAGAAGTATACTACCCCAACTGGTTGGCAAACGTTGTCATGGTCAAGAAGGCCAATGGAAAGTGGAGGATGTGCGTAAACTTCACGGACCTCAATAAGGTCTACCCTAAAGACAACTATCCACTCCCCTGGATAGATACTCTGGTAGACTCAACCGCAAGACACCAGCTTTTGAGCTTCATGGATGCTTTCTCGGGCTATAACCAGATCAAAATGGAAAAAACCGATCAAGAGAAAACCGCCTTCGTCACCAGCCAGGGATTGTTCTGCTACAAAGTGATGCCATTCGGACTTAAAAATGCTGGAGCAACATACCAAAGATTAATGAACAAGATGTTCGCGCACCAGATCGGGAGGAACGTGCAGGTTTACGTTGATGACATGCTGGTAAAAAGCCTGCACGAAGAAGATCATCTAGGCGATCTCCGTGAGACCTTCGACACACTCCGTTTATATAACATGAAGTTGAACCCAGGAAAGTGCGCGTTCGAAGTGACGGCTGGGAAATTCTTAGGCTTCATGATATCCCAAAGAGGTATAGAGTTTAACCCAGGGAAGGTACGGGCAATAATAGAATTAGAACCGCCGAGGACGGTCAAGGAAGTGCAAAGTTTGAATGGCAAAATCGCAGCTTTGAACAAGTTCGTCTCAAAATCGACGGACAAATGTCTACCTTTCTTCCGCACCCTGAGGAAATCGTTTGAATGGACGGATGAATGCCAGATGGCATTTGACAACTTGAAGGCATATCTCTCATCTCCACCATTGCTTAGTCCGTCCAAACCGGGAGAAGAACTTTACCTATATTTAGCTGTTTCATAAGCAGTTGTTAGCGCAACTTTGGTAAGAGAGGAAGATGGATCTCAGAGACCAGTCTACTTCACAAGCCAAGCGCTCTGGGGAGCAGAAGAGCAGTACCCTCAGATGGAGAAGCTGGCCTTCGCGTTGATAACCGCTGCAAGAAAACTCAAACCGTACTTTCAAGCACACACCATCATTGCCTGACGGATAAACCCTTAAAAAGAGCCATGAGTAGCCCCGAGGCAGCAGGAAGAATGGCTTTGTGGACAGTAGAGCTTAGCGAATTTGACATAAAGTACCGGCCGCGAACAGCGGTAAAAGGGCAAGTGGTGGCTGATTTCATCGCTGAATTCACTCTTGGAGACGGTCAGGAGATAGAAGACTCACGACAATGGAACATTTATACGGATGGATCTTCAAATAGACGAGTAGGAGGGGCTGGCGTAGTAATCCAAACCCCAGAGGGGGATAGGATCGAGTGCATGATCCAACTAGATTTCTCCACAACCAACAACGAGGCAAAATATGAAGCTTTGGTGGCAGGGCTGGACCTCGCGAAGGCGGCTGGTGCTGACAATGTGGTCGTACATTGCGATTCACAAGTAGTGACAAGTCAGATTAATGGCGGCTACGAGTGTAAGAATGAAAGGATGAAGAGGTATCTAGAAGAGGTAAAAAGTCGAATCAACAGCCTCGAAGTCAAATTCGTTCAAATCCCGAGGGGGGAAAACGAATGCGCCGACCGACTAGCAAAAGCAGCCTCGGCAGAATTTATGCTTGTCCCGGAACAGGTATTGTCATTTGTCCAAATCTCCTCACTTATTGATGACAGAGAAAATGTGCAGGAAGTAGACTCTGAAAGCAACTGGACCACACCCCTGATATCATACCTGAAGACTAGCATGTTGCCTGACGGAAGTGACGCCGCTAGAACGGTAAAGGTCCAGGCATCACGATTTCTGCTGATAAAAGATGTTTTATACAAAAGAGGATTCTCCCGGCCGTACCTGAGGTGTCTATGCCAAGAGGAAGCAGACTACGTGATGAGAGAAGTCCACGAGGGTATTTGCGGAAACCACTCAGGGGCACGATCATTAGTGCACAAGTTAATCCAAGCAGGATACTATTGGCCTACAATAATGAAGGATGCACAGGCCTATGTCAAGGCCTGTGACAAATGTCAGAGGTTCAGTAATCTCATCAGGCAACCGACTAAGGAACTAACCCCCATGACGGCCCCTTGGCCCTTCGCTCAATGGGGACTAGACATCATGGGCCCCTTCCCAGCAGCAGTGAGGTAGTTAAAATTTCTGGTGGTCGGTATCGACTACTTCACTAAGTGGGTGGAAGCAGAAGCCCTAGCTACTATTACGGAGAGGAATATTCGGAGCTTTGTTTGGAGGAATATCATATGCAGATATGGGATACCCAAAGCGCTTGTCTCCGACAACGGAAAGCAATTCGACAACAGCACATTTAGGGAATTCTGCTCGGAGCTAGGTATCAAGAATCACTACTCGTCGCCTGCACACCCACAGGCCAACGGACAAGTTGAAGTCACGAACCGGTCCTTGCTCAAGATTATCAAGACCCGGCTCGAGGGGGCAAAGGGTATCTGGCCAGACGAGCTTCCAAGTGTTCTGTGGGCATACAGAACTACAGCAAGAACACCCACTGGAGAAACGCCCTATCGACTAGCATACGGAAGTGAAGCCGTCATCCCAGCAGAAGTAGGGCTCACAAGCTTTCAGGTGGCGAGCTACGACGAGAATAAAAATGAAGAGTCCATGCGACTTCAACTCAACCTAGTAGACGAGGTACGAATTACAGCAAAACAAAGGATGGCGCGGTATCAGAATCTCATGGCAAAGCACTACAACTCCAACGTTAGGCGTAGAGACTTTCAGGTCGGAGATCTTGTACTGCGAAAGGTAATGGGCGCTACCAAAGATCCTTCGCAAGGAAAACTCGACCCTAACTGGGAAGGACCTTACAGGATCGCATCATGGCAGAGGAAGGGTACCTACCACCTCGAGACACTGGACGGACAAAAGCTTCAGCACCCATGGAACACGGAGCATCTACGGAGATACTACCAGTAGAGATAATATGAAAAACAGGGACGATCCCCAATTTCCCAGTTTATTTAATTTTAGCTACAATTATTAGTTTTCCTTTAATAATTTTTGCTACAATATTTTGTGCCTTTTTAAGCCCAAAGGGGCAGGTACTTTTCCCTACAAATGCATTTTCTTTTTAAAGAGGAATTATTCAGACTCAACCGTGTTTTTCTACTTAAATTCTCAAAAAGAGGACGGATAAAAGTGGGTGCAGATACTTACAGAGTCCAAAAAGCAGACGGATCACCCATAGGGTAAAGAATATTTACAAAATCCACGAAGTGGACGGATCACCCATAAGGTGATACTTACAAAGTCCACAAAGTGGACAGATCACCCATAGGCTGAGAATATTTACAAAGTCCACAAAGTGGACGGATCACCCATAAGGCGAGAATACCTACAAAGTCCACAAAGTGGACGGATCACCAATAGGGTGAGACTATTTACAAAGTCCACAAAGTAGATGGATCACCAATAGGGTGAGACTATTTACGAAGTCCACAAAATAGACGGACCACCCATAAGGCGGATATAATCGTCCAGTCCATAGTGGACGGGTCACGAATAGGTTAAATTCATTATTGACCCCAAAAAGTTAACGGACCATCTATAAATTGTAAACTCCAAAAGATTGACAGATCATCGTAGACGGGTGACAATGAAAGTCCATAAATAGACGGATGAAAAATAAAGTACACAAAGTACGCTAATCGCCCCTGACGGGAGAAAACTACTTAAATTCAATAAAAATGGAAGGATAGAAAAGAAAAACCTAACAACTAGACGGGTGAAACCCCCAAGCCCGTATTTATAGTGTTTATCCACCAGACGGGTGGCGACAAGCCCATAAAATGGACGGATAACAAGTTCTACATGGATGGACACAAGCCCGTCAACTACACGGATCACCCCATTAGGTGAAAATTTCCAAGTCCACAATGAAAGACGGGATAAACTACATGGACGGTTCGTCCAAAAACTAAAACTATGATAAAGATGGCCAGTTCTCCATATAGTGAACAACTTAAGAGGACGGATATTTATGCAACTTTCAAATAATAAAGATCGATAAAGTAGGAATAAAAATTGTGAAATAAAGCAACATTGACGGATAAAACCCTCAAAGGATAATTGTTTAATACACAAAATTAAGGACGGATTGTTCTCAAAAAAAAAAAAAAAAAAAACTATCTACTTTTTAGGGTCGGCAGCTTGGACATTCTTTGCTGGAGCTGACTCTCCGTCGCCTTAAGCCGCCTCCTCTGCAAATAGGTCGTCTGTGTTCTCTGAGGCGACGGGCAAAGCAAACGTCTGGCCTTGATCTTCAACAACTATCATGGACACATCCAGTTCAGGGTAGACTTTCTTAACTTGACGAAGGGCGTCATCAAAACCTTGCAGGAATGAGTCCCCCAGCTCGACCAATAAAGCATCGGAATCAAAGTATTGACGGACCGCTACCTCCTTAGCCTGACGGAGCTTTTCCTTTAGGTCTTGGATCTCCTTTTCTTTGACCTCCAAGGCCTTCCCAGCCTCATCTGTCTTTTGCTCAAGCTCCTTCCTTACCTGCTCAGAAAGATCAAACTTCTTCTCCATAGTGGACTTCCACTTGTTAAGTTGACCCAACTCATCCTTTGTCTGCTCCGCCTTTGCTCGCACACTTTCCAGAGCCACCTCACGGTTAAGACACCGATCTATTAGGCTCTTCATCATAACCAAGGACTGAAACAAACAAGTTTGAAGGGTTAGACGGAAAACTAGGTAGAATGGACGGGCGTAAGTCGACGGACAAAGATTACCTGTGCAACAGCAAAAAGACCCGTCTCCTCCATTGCCTCCGTCGAGTGATTGTCCAAATCCTCGTAAGCCTCCGACGAGATGATAGATGAAAGTTTCTCTAGGGCATATTTGGAGTCGTCATAAAGGAGAAGAGATGGTTTCTCTTGGCTAGTGGATGGGGCCTTCATTAAGCCCTTGCCTACCCCATGCTTTACTGGGGTGACGGTCTTCACACCTTCAGCCATCAACCCAACGATGGGTTCCAAAGAGACCTTTTGCTACTTAAGTGGACGGTCAGATTTGGACGGAGGTTTTCTTTTTGTTGACGGAGTCGTCCCCTTAGGAACCACCTCACCGGACTCTTTTCTTTTGGCAGCCTGTGACTCTATCAGCGCTCTCCTCTTAGCATCGTCCATCTCTGCAAAGAAGGACAGGTAAAGTTATTAACTTGGTTGAAGCCATTTATGCAAAATAAAGGTTGACGGACTTACGTATGTGAATTTTTTCGTTATATTTGACGGCTTTCGGCGTAGGTTCAGGACCGTCACAATACCAGTGGATGGTACTTGGATTTACCAACTTCGCCCAAGTCCTTTCCTCCGGCTTGGTCTTTTGAAAAATCTTCTCGAGAAAACTAAACTCCTTGACACTAACTTGTGGACGCCATCTACCTGCAAAAACGGACAGTTAAAAGAGAAATCATAGCTGAGCGAATATGAAAAGTTTACAAATTAGGACGGATGCATACGAGATGGATCCAACATTCCCCAGGTTGTGTCGACGGGCATAGACTCCGTCTCCCCTAGACGACCCATCCACCCGTCGCCCTCTAGGAAGAAGTAACGACTCTTCCAGTCTCTATTTGAGTCAGGTGTCTCAAAGATGACCTTCAACAATGGACTCCTACTGGCAAAACTATACATTCCCCTTGACCTGTCAATTTCATCTGGACGGTAGCAATGAAGAAATTCACGCACCGTCAGCCTCCTAGCACCGTCTGTCATAGCACCATAAAGAATCTCCATTGCTACGAAGACCCTCTAGGCATTCGGGGATATCTGGGTGACAGACAGACCCAAGTAATTTAGAAGTTCTCTATGCAGGGTACTTAACGGAAACCTAAGTCCCGTCTTCAGCATCTGTTCGTACACCCCGACACCTTGTACCCCCTCATAATAACATTTCTCTGATACGTAGGGTAGACGGATTGAAATGTAGTATGGAATTTGAAAAATGGCCCTAAATGTGCTGAAGTGTTTCTCCTTGATGACGGATGTGAATTTGTGCACCGTCCACTCTGGTAGCATGATGAACTCCCTAAGTCCATCGGCACCAGTGACGGATCTCAATGGTTAATCCTCGCCGTCATCAGAAATACCCTCTAACTCAGCCATCTCCATATCCTCATTTGTTGAGGATGAGGAAGAGGCAGACGGACTCCTCTCTTCGCCCGGACTCTCTTGGTCTTTATGACCGGACGGATATACTTCCTCGTAATCCGCCCCGTCACGAACTACTGACTAATTACTTGACGCACTAGACATTGCTTACAATTGACGACAAAACCTAAGACTGACGGATCTAGGAGTGTTGACGGGTGTGTATGAAAGTCTAACAAAATGAAAAGCACAAATGTAGGACTTGTAAAATAATAATAATACTCACCAAGTCTGAGTAACTGAAGGTCGATGGTTGTATAGATGACGAGTACAGATATTCGACGGAAAGCTCTCTGACAAGGTTGACGATGGCGCTCTGACAATATGTTTTAGCTGAAAAATGGAGAAATGAGAGAGGAGAAGTGTAATTTATATATGTGAAATGCACGGAAGACGAAGCGACGCTTCGATCCGGGACAAAATCCAATCAAAATGTGACACGTGTCGTACCTCATAAATACTTGACAATCTGTCAACAAATGATCACAGTTCTTGTCGTCATCCTGAAAAACCGTCAACTAAAGGAACCTTCAAACGTTAAACCTTCAACCGTCAAACCCAGAAAATATTGAACCGTCACCCTATTAGTCCGTCCACCAAAGCATGACGGACCAAAGGGTGAAGGGGGCAGCTGAAAAATGTGACACATGTCGTACCTCATAAATACTTGACAACCTGTCAACAAATGATCACAGTTCTTGTCGTCATCCTGAAAAACCGTCAACTAAAGGAACCTTCAACCGTCAAACCCAGAAAATATTGAACCGTCACCCTATTAGTCCGTCCACCAAAGCATGACGGACCAAAGGGTGAAGGGGGCAGCTGAAAGGGAAAAAACTGGCATGACGGACCTTCACCATGATAGGCTTGACGAATTTTAGCCCATGGGCCGATAATGGGTAAGCCCAGGGCATAGCAGGAACCCTAACTTAAAATACTTGTAATACACGCTTGAAATCCGGTAGAATCCCAAAGGAAATCGGGATCTTAGTGCAAGGAGAATCCCGGAAGATACGCGCATTAATGGAAGACCCTCTCTACAAGGAAATGTCTTGTCCACTACGTTTGGGATTACTCAAGAGGATTTCTATAAGAAAAAGACTTCTACATCAAGGAAAAGAGGCCAACCTTCTATTACTATAAAAGCCCCAATACCCTCACAAATCAAGGTACGCATAATTCACCCTCTCTAGCACTCTAGAGTTGAAAGAAGTTCTAACTTGACCTTTGGAGGGTACTTGGCCAATACCACACCGGTGCTCTCTGCAAGGTCTTCTCTTTTTGTGTTGTGTAGGTGTTATTTCGAGTACGTAGAATCGTGTAGCTCACTGGTGGTTCTTTCGGCAACATCAGATTCATTGTCACCGGCTTTAGTTTGGACGGTGAAATATTTTTCATGTGTTATGTGTTTGCATATTAGGCGAAGAGAAGTATATTTCTTGACTTTTCCTGTTGCTATTTTTTCTAACTTTTAGTGCAGTTCTATTTTCATTTGTTTTTAGGGGGTAGCATTTAATGCTTTGTTCTCTTGTCTCTTTTGTAGTCTACATAAGGTCAGCTACGGAATGTGTAACAGTATAAGGCATCCAATAAGAAAGAAAAGCAACGGAATGTATAAAGGTATCCAATAAGAAAGAAGTGATATCTCTATCTGTTGCTCTTTCGCTATCCAAGAAATGTGTCGTAGTCCAATAAATGATGTTTCTACAAAGAGTATTATTCAATAAGTGCAAGGGTTCCTCAAAAAAAAAAAAAAAAAAAATTGTAAGGGAAAGCAAGAGAGAAATAGTGCGAGTGGCGCGTGTAGCAAAGTGTGTGTAATATATATTGTCCTTAGTTAAATAAAATTTTTTTTGTATTTTTCTTTTTGTTTGTAAGAGTCTAATATATTGTTAAGAGGACTAAAATTAGAGAACAAAATTTGACTAGAAACTTAGTTGTTGCTTAAAACTACAACTTTCACTAAACAAATTAACATGGCTACATATTTTGAAAATCTAACAGTTAAATTTTATGTTCTTTATATTCTAAAAACACATGTCAAATTTCATACCAATCGGATATTAATTATTATTTGATTCATAAACTTATTTTTTTGTGTATTATTTTAAACTAAAAAATATCAAAATTTAAACATTTGATTAATGACATAAGCTATTGACATTTGATTTTCTTGAAGTTTTGCAAACATGAAAGATATAAGAAAAAAAATGTAATCCAATGCTATGTTTGTTTTGTTGGAAAACCTTCTATAAAGATAGTTTTCCACATTTACTAGTGTTTGATAGTATAAAAAAAGATTGGTCAACGGAAAACTATGTTTAGTCAACGGAAAACTCTTATAAAAATAAAACTTATTTTCTATAGGTTGTTTTCCAAAAAAAAAAAATGGAAAACAATCTCTCTCATACAGTACATAACTCCTATAAATATTATCTTCTTCTGACTTAGGAAAAAAAAATTTCTTTCGCTCATTCAGTTTTTCTCACAATAAACTCTCTCATTTCTTCTCCTCCCTTTATTTTTCTCTCTTCTCACACCCTCATTATCACCCCCCTCTAGCCTCTTCTCTTCCTATAGATTTTTCTCTCTATCTGTCTCTCTTCTCTTTTTTCTCCTTATTTCTTCTCCCCTCTATAACACCGTTTTTTAATAAGGGTTTTTTTTTTTTTTTTTCTCCTCATAGATCGAACAATTTTTGGTATATTTATCAAACTATTTGTACTGGATTAGTTTGCCAGTAAAACTATTTGGCCTATGTGGCATTTTGAACTATTTAAAATGGAACTTAAGGTTATAATGGTTATTCAATTTAGAATTTAATTAGATTTTCTCTTAACTTTGCCTATTAATATATATATATATATATATATATATATATATATATTGACTTCTGTATAAGTAATGTAATTTTATTTATTTATTTATTTATTATTTTCTACATTTTCTTTATGTGCATTTTTTTTTTTACTTCATATTTGTATTTAATTTAGTTAAATGGCATAACTTTAAGACATTAACTCTAAAACTTACACTACCGTGCATCCTTAGCGCGATAGTTACTCTACAAGTATAGGTATTTATAGGGGGCAAGGGACACGATTCAAGTCTCCAGGAGGGAGCTTCAAGCACATATACACTTAGATTAGGTATTTAGGTTAGAGTATAATTTCTATCTTGTATAAAAAATAAAAACTTCTAAAACTTACAAATTTGAAATTTAAATTTCCCTTTGGAAGGAAATAAATTAAGAGAGGAATTTAAAAGGCAATTAAACACTTAATACAAACTTTTATCTTGAAAATTAATTTCTTTTTTTAATTTTTTCTTTAAAAAATTAGATAATTTTATAGTTGTGCAGTTGGTCAAACACTCCGAAGAAATGATTATTACAATAATTCCCAAGAATTATGCTCGAAATTCTATAACTGGCGTTTGAATAAAATTTCATTAAAGGAGGAATAAAAAAAATCTAAGAAATAATTATTACAATAATTAGTTTAGACTTTTTAATATTATTGGAAATATATTCAAGAAGGAAATAAAATATTATTTTTTGTTTAAATTAAAAAAAGGTCCGACCTGAGACCCGATTAAAGACCCAAATTTTTGGGTTGAGTTGGGTTTCCATATGCAAAACCGATTTTTCTCTGACCGGGTTGTGGGTATTTGTGAACCCAACCCGATATCACTCCTAGTTAGTAGTCCGATTTTTTATTTTTATTTTTATTTTTTTGTTTAGAAGATGCCACTTTGACCTAACACAACACTATTTTTTTTAAAGTTAGTGTAAATAAGTTCCAATCAAAACATAGAAAAAAATAAAAATTAGACAAAATTTAGCTACAAAATTAGTTGTAACCTAAAACTACAACCTTACCTAATAAAATAAATATTATTACTGTGGGGCCAAGAAATTTGTGATCCAGGCCCACTTTGCATTAGGGCCCAAGGCCCACACCGAGGATAGGCGTTGCCGAGGACATGCAACCGAAGTCCAAATGGCCTAGAGATATAACCGAGAATGATTCTGTCCTCGGCATCCTAAATTGCTCCTAGAAGAAAGGGCGAGTACGGTGTAGGAGCGGTTCAAGGAAAAGCTAAACACCTCCGCATTGATGGGGAAAGGACCCCTGAACAGTGAATTGACAAAAGAAAAGGGAAAGGCTGCCATTACTGTAATTAAGTACTCTGCGCTTGACAGAGCAATGCTTTTCAGCTTTTACAACCGCCCCCAACCACTTTGGGTATGGGCCGATGGGACAGGCATCAGCCCTCGAAAGCTAAACCTACACGTGGACGTTGGCGAGAGGGTAAATGCTAGTATAAAAGGAGAGGGAAGCAAGCCAAAAATGGGGGGGGGGGGGGGGAAAGGCCAAGAGCTAGAGCCTCCCAAGTCGTGCCGAGGAGAGAATCTTCTTAGGCAAGCATGATACGCCGTTGTGCGATTATCATGAACACCATGACCAACCACTGTCCGGTGACAAAGGCCTAGCCTTTCAGCCCACACTTTACAAATTTTATTGTTTGGGCCTTTAAACGTGCAAACCCCATATCAGCTTGGGGTCGTTACAAATTAAGTCCTTATAATTGGCGCCGTCTATGGGAAGGCTTGTGCGTTGGCACAGGCGGCAGTTAGTCATGGTGGGATCAAGCCATTGTCGACAAGGGTCCCTCAAGAGAAATAGTTTTGGCGGTAGGACTAGCTAGGGAAGAACCTCTCCATCATTTCTAGCAGTTGTTGTTCTAACTCAGCTCCCACTCAGGGCTACCCTACAAAGTGCCAGTGGCATGGGTAGTTCTAGGGGCTTCCAACATCAAGCCAATGCCCCGTACCCCTGTCAAGGGGCTAACCCTCGAGTCAACAAGAAAACCTAAGTTTTGGACAGAACCAAAGTCTTGCATGGTCCTCGGACTCAAACCTATGGGGAAACCAAGTACTTCAACAAGAAAACCTAAGTTTTGGACAGAACCAAAGGTCTTGCATGGTCCTCGGACTCAAACTTATGGGGAAACCAAGTACTTCAAAAAGAAAACCTAAGTTTTGGACAGAACCAAGGTCTTGCATGGTCCTCGGACTCAAACCTATGGGGAAACCAAGTACTTCAAAAAAGAAAATCTAAGTTTTGGACAGAACTTAAGGCAATGAATACTATTCGAAGCGTGGCAAAGCACTCTAGTGCCCAGCAATTCCCTCGGACGGTTCATTTTTGGCTATACGTCCTCGATTGATTGTTTCATACGCAATGCAGAACATTTAGTTATTATTTCGGTCAGCCTTGTATGATTAACCTATCCCAAGTCGGTATTGTTATGCCCAGCAGTTTCAGTAAATTCAAAGAGGTAACTTTTTTGCTAAACAAAGGTATCAGCCCTAAGCACTATTCAATAGAAAATTACACCAACACATCCATTCGCAAAATAGTTATTGCAGAAAATAAAGCACACACAAAATGGGATAAAGTCATCTTTTATTAGACAAAGAAGTAGTACAACGTACAATAAGGGGCTTAAACAAGCCTATACCGAAAGCTAACTAGAAAAGCAAAAAGAAAAGCAAAAAGGAAAAAATACAGGGGAGCATTAAATCCTTTAAATTCAGCTCTAGTAGCGACTCAGCATGTTAGGATGACCCCAGTTATGGAAGAGAAGAAGAAGCAGAGGCAAAAGGTGGCACCAGTGAAGGAAGAGAGGAAGAAGCAGTTGAACCTAACCCCCGTGCCAGCTCTGACTGCAATCACGCAGGTGTCATATTAGTAGCGCTTTAGAGAGAGTGGATGGTACCGACGATGAGAAACCTCAGTGCTGTCGCACCAAAAATCTGATGTGACCTGCACCTGCTTCGGATTTTTGCTGAAGGAAGAAGAGGCTCCTTTCTCGCCATATTAGGGGGAAGAAATGTCTTGAGTCTTTGTCTCCCCTACCCTGACCGGACCATCTTGAATCTCGGGGAAACCCAATGCTTCTGGAGAGGGTGTGGTCTCTCTGCCCTCATCCCAGACTTGGCTATATCACTCCCTACGGATCAATCACACTGGTAACGGAGGCTATGGGCACAAACTGGAAAGTTGGGGATTTAGAAGGCTTAAAGGGTCTGCGAGTAAAGAAAATAACCTCCCACTGCACTCCTTATATGGGGAGCAAGCCGGGTGGCATTTATGCTGTACAAATCTCTAAGAAAAGCTACCCACGAGATAGGTCCCGCTCGATTCCCAAAACGGTCTTCAACCGTT
Organism: Quercus tomentella; assembly: GCA_028535165.1. Classification (NCBI taxonomy): domain Eukaryota; kingdom Viridiplantae; phylum Streptophyta; class Magnoliopsida; order Fagales; family Fagaceae; genus Quercus; species Quercus tomentella. The sequence continues at coordinate 17,620,227 of JAPQVY010000089.1, read as the reverse complement.
GGATTTGCGCCGCCTCGTAAAGAGACCTCATTAAAGGCGCGCTTCGTGTACTGAAACGGCAGGAGCACAGCGTGGATAAAACCAAGAGAATGTCTCACAACTGGGGGCGTGTCCTAGGCAAACGCCGAGGCTCCTGCCTTGATGAAGGACAAGTGTTAGCAAACCGTGACGTATGCCCGGTGTAATCAAAACCCTCCTTTTCGTCCGAGGATCCGGACAGCAGGATTTTGAGGGGCTATTGTGGGGCCAGAAAATTTGTGATCCAGGCCCACTTTGCATTAGGGCCCAAGGCCCACGCCGAGGATAGGCGTTGCCGAGCACATGCAACCGAAGTCCAAATGGCCTAGAGATATAGCCGAGAATGATTCTGTCCTCGGCATCCTAAATTGCTCCTAGAAGAAAGGGCGAGTACGGTGTAGGAGCGGTTCAAGGAAAAGCTAAACACCTCCGCATTGATGGGGAAAGGACCCCTGAACAGTGAATTGACAAAAGAAAAGGAAAAGGCTGCCATTACTGTAATTAAGTACTCTGCGCCTGACAGAGCAATGCTTTTCAGCTTTTACAACCGCCCCCAACCACTTTGGGTATGGGCTGATGGGACAGGCATCAGCCCTCGAAAGCTGAACCTACACGTGGACGTTGGCAAGAGGGTAAAGGCTAGTATAAAAGGAGAGGGAAGCAAGCCAAAAAGGGGGGGGGGGGGGGAAGGCCAGGAGCTGGAGCCTCCCAAGTCCTGCCGAGGAGAAAATCTTCTTAGGCAAGCATGATACGCCGTTGTATGATTATCATGAACACCATGACCAATCACTGTCCGGTGACAAAGGCCTAGCCTTTTAGCCCACACTCTACAAATTTTATTGTTTGGGCCTTTAAACGTGCGAACCCCATATCAGCTTGGGTTTGTTACAAATTGAGTCCTTACAATTACATATTTTGAAAATTTAACCATTAAATTGTATGTTCTTTGTGTTTTTAATGCACATGTCAAATTTTGTATCAATTGGATATTATTTACTATATAATCTATAAGTTTATATTTTATGCATAATTTTAAACTACAAAAACTTGCAATTTAAACAATTTATTGATGAGATAGCTATTGATCTTTAATTTTCTAAAAATTTTACAAACATAGAGGATATAAGATGAAGATTTAATCTAATAGTGGATTTGTCAAAATTCACTTCCAATAAAAAGATATTGAGTTTGGTTGTAATCTTAGGTTAAAACCAATTTTGTAGCTAAACTTTTTTTAGAATCAATTTTGTAGCTAAACTTTGTCAAAAAAACCTTAAACAGTGTAAATAAGTTAGTGTAATGTTATATTGGTAATTGTTATGTGAAACTTAAACAGTCTTAATCCTCTATTCAAACAAAGAAAAAAACTTGCATTACAATTTTTTTTTAGATTTTGTATTTAATTTCTAAATTGGCATGGAATTTCATTGAATTGAGTATTAAAAACTTTTAGGTTGTATTATTAGTATTTTAATTGATGTAATTATGAAATATAATTTATACAAAATTCATTTGTTGCTATTATAATTGATGTGCTTACAAAATAAATAAATAAAATGTTAATTATTTGATCATATTTATTAAAAAGTGATGATTATCACACATTCGCTATTACACACTCCTTTTGAAATCATGTTTTAAAACACAATTTCAGTTAAAATTGTAAAATCATGTTTTCAAAACATGATTTCAAAGGAAGTATTCATGGAGTATGCAATGAAGTGTGCGTGACAAGATTTCCCTTTATTAAATAGGTTAAAATGAGTTGCATTTGTGTCATCCTAATTTGTTTTTCTTTTTTTTCTTTTTGGAGAAAACTAATATGTTTATCAAATGAATTGAAATGGATCTTGTTAAATATAAGCATGTTTATGCGGGCACCTTGCTTGCTTTATCCATTGGATGATCAAACAACTTTTCTTTGAATACTCAAGGAGATTTTGAGGACTAGTGAGGCGAGGGGAGAGAGCGATCGCAAATCTCACGAATCTATTCAAGAGTAAACGTATGTAGTGGCTCCTAAGAGCACACATTAGGAAAATCCTATATATATATATATAAACTTTTCTTAGTACAAAATTTATATATAATACTTTAAATTTCTTATTTTTATTATTAATTCTCTTTACAAAATATAATACTATTTTAGTATTTTTATTATATTGGTCAAACAAACCTACTTTGCCTGGAAAAGCATGTACTGCAACTTTGTCACTTTCCTGAAAGTTTTGCAAGTTCAACCCCTACAGTTTTTCTATCAAAAATAGAAAAAAAAAATATTGAACTGTATGTTCGTTCATGTCGTTAGCATTCTCTGGTTGCCATCAGCGATGACGTTTTGAGCCACTGTTTCAAAAAGTCCAACATTACTTTTATTATATGCATAGCGATCCCACACAGTAGCTTCTAGCTTGTTCCAGTGGTCTATAGCTCTACTCTGTTACTGTTTACTATATATATATCTTAAGACTGTAATGAGAAATGGAAAGGGGAATCATCCTAGAAACAGATTCAATCTTGAACAGAAAAACACACAATTTGAAAGATGGCAGAAGTGAACGAACTCCAAATTCCAAGGGTGAAACTGGGCAATCAAGGCCTTGAGGTAAAACCCAACGGTATTCCTTGAATACCCATTTCAAATTTTTATCTCTTATTTATTTTTTTATTTTTCAAAAAACTTCCACTTTGTATATGTTCATGTCACATTTCTTTGAAAACCCATCTGCATAATTTGATCTTTTTCAAGTTTTTTAAGTTACAAACTTACAATAATCCATCTACACTCTACAGCAACTCAATACTCATTAATTATTAGTTTCAGTCTCAAATCATGAATACTTGCAGTGAAGTCACATATTAGATATTAATGACAAAAATAGTAGTTAATATATAACTGGGCTCAAACCCATAGGTTTAAGTTTTTCGAGATAAATGGTATTCTTGTATGTTATATTAACTACTCATTGAGCAAGTATTTATTCCCTGATGTAAATTTTTTAGGATTAGAATCTATTATTCTGTTAGAACTAGGGATCTTAAGCAGTTGGAAACAGAAAATTGGTCTAACATGTAACATTAGACTTTTGGACAATGAATAAAAAAAGAACTTTTAAGAAATGTTTGTTTCATATCATTTAAAATTATTTTTTCCCTATAGTTAATCTATTGCATGACATCAATCCAATTAGAAATTAGAACTCCTAGAATCAAGACTCTGTGGCATCAATTTAAGTAGCAATGTACTAGATAAGTTGAAGGAATATGCCAAATTATAGGATAAATTAACTTTTTTATATCTGAAGCCAAGATAAATTAACATTTTATTCAGCCAATAAATAAAAGACTTCTTAAAAGTTTTACTTCTCATAAATTTTATAGAAAAAAAGGTCCAAGTGCTACCACAACTCCCTTGTATATAGTAAAAAAAATGTACCCACAGTGCAAGTTACATGATAGTTTGAATAAAGGAAAGATTAGAAGAAAATTAAAACCGATTTTGGGAGTCGCCAAGTAACTGTGTGATCAGAAGCTGTAAGGTGCAGTTACATGAAAATAAGCTGTCAGGTGCAATTGTATGTCCAGCATATTTTGTAAGAATATTGTGGGGACCAAAAGTTAAGCATGTTAGTTAGAGACAAGGAATAGTGCATCAAAAATTTGAAACAATTTGCATGAGGCTATTTAGTTAAGTTACATGCTAGATTGAGAATGAGTTTGTAGAAAAGTGCTACTTATAAGCATTGGCATAGTGAGAAACTACTCTTGGCAGCAAGCTTAAGTGGGAAAGAAAAAAAAAAAAAAAAAAAACCCAAGTGTTTAGAGCAATTTGCATACTTATAATTGAAATGTGTTTTGTTGCTATGATGCCCTTAACAGACTGTTACAACAGCGAAACTGCTATCCATGTACCCCATAACCGAGCTCAACATGATGAACTAAATAGATTTGGCATAGTAAGAATCTACTTTAGAGCAATTTGGTTATACTTATAATTGAATGGTGTTTTGAGGTTATAATGCCCTTGAAACTCTGTTATGACACCAATGCAACCATCTGTATACCTGAAAACCAAGCTCAACATGATGAACTAAACAGATTGAGGTGATTGTCAAATTGTTAAGGTAAAGTTTAAGTCCAAAGAGATTTGTTTAATCTTCGGAAGACAGGAGCATGACAGATGCTATCTGTTAAAAAGAAGTTAGAATTCTCTTGCCTAGTATCAGTATACTAAGAAATTTCATATATTTGATACGCATACACCAATTTGATTGGGTTTGTGGGTTTCATTTTAATATTTTTATATTTGGTAATCATCTACACTATATAATAGAGACTACAAGAAGATTCTGGAATCAACAAAATCCTCCACCTTCATCATTTCTATTTTCAGACATTAATATTTTTATGTATTAAGTTCCTTCAAATCTTGTGTGCTTCATATGTTGTCATGAGGGAGGCTTCAGAGAAATTTAAAAAAAAAAAAAGAAAAAAAAAATGATGGAGACTTCAGACCTTATGTAGTCCTGTTCCTTTCTTCTATAAGGACTCTCGACTTAAGGTTGGACCAGCATAAATAACCTATAACCATGAAAGTTTAGTAATAGATTTAACTAAAAATATAAATCCTCAAATTGTTTTGTAACTTGCTGTTGGTCTTTCCCACTGTTCAAGATGCTCAGGTTCTAAAGGTTTTAAGGAATAGTTTTCTCTACTAAAATAATTCGCTGTGCTTTACTTTCATTCTACAACATATTTGTCAATTTTTTGTTCATTTCTTTGAATTCTTGACTTTTTTTTCTCAGGTCTCAAAGTTGGGGTTTGGATGTATGACCCTGACTGGAGCCTACAATTCTCCTCTCTCTGAGGAAGATGGAATTGCAGTAATAAAGCATGCTTTCAGTAAGGGGATCACTTTCTTCGATTCAGCTGACATTTATGGACCCCATATTAATGAAATTATACTTGGGAAGGTAATAAACACCAATTTTAATTCTACTAGCTCAAGAAGTTAAATGTTTTAGTTCCTATCTGGTGGTAAATCTAAAAATGGTCACTGATGTAGAAATATCTTTGTGATACTATTTTCTATATCATCTGCTAGAGCATTGATTAATAATTGAGGACCAGGTTAAAACTCTGTGATATTATCTGAAAGAAGTTTATATCTTTCAGGCCTTGAAGCAGTTGCCAAGAGAAAAAATTCAAATAGCCACCAAATTTGGCATCCAAACACTGGAATTTCCTAATGTAAAAGTGAATGGTAGCCCTGAGTATGTTCGCTCAAGCTGTGAGGCTAGCTTGAAGCGTCTTGATGTGGAATACATTGATCTGTATTATCAGCATCGGGTAGACACAAAAGTGCCCATCGAAGAAACTGTAAGTGATTCTCATGCCCTTTCAATCACAAGCCTGTAATGGTTGGCCTTTTTGAATTATTTCTTGTTTGTAATTTGAAATTGTCAATTTCTCTGCAAATTTATTATTTCATTGTAGTGATGTTGGGATTTTGGTGGCAAATTTTAGATACATCTTATTTGAATGTAGGTTGGTGAACTTAAGAAACTGGTAGAAGAGGGAAAAATCAAGTATATTGGTCTATCTGAACCCAGCCCAGATACGATAAGGAGGGCACATGCTGTGCATCCCATCACAGCTTTACAAATGGAGTGGTCTCTCTGGACTCGTGATATTGAAGATGAAATAATTCCACTTTGCAGGTTTGTTCTGTTCATGGATGATGTTTTATAATTGACTGATCAGATTGCATCTATCCTAAAAATCTCTCCCTTTTTTTCCTATTCTTTCTTGGGTTTCCAATACTATTATCTCTTTTGAATGACTGCTACAATAAGGAAAATTTTATCTTATCCTGAAGCATGAGAATGCTCTCTTGAGTCTTGATACTTTGTGCATGTAGAGAGCTTGGCATTGGGCTAGTTCCATACAGTCCTCTTGGTCGTGGTTTTTTTGCTGGCAAAGGAGTTGTGGAAAGTTTGGCTGCAAATAGCTTTTTGGTACCAATTTCACCAATACTTTGTGTCGTTTATTTGTTAGACTTTTAAATAGCCTGAATGATTTTTCAGGCAAAAATGATATTTTTCTTTGAACAATGCGTTCTTCAGGTTCATTGAATGAAAAATTCCTACAAGGGCACACACTATATTAGTCCTTGAAGTTTACAAGTTCCAATTTCATCTGTAATATTTGAAAGTTTGCAACCAAGTCCCTGAAATTTTGAAAATTTGCAATTAAACTTTTTCATCGACCTCACTAATACCATAGATGACATTTCATGTTAAACAGTTAACATGTCATGACTTGGATGAACTATGTTAAAGAGTTGGATCTTTGCTGATGTTTATTTAGTTGGAGATTTAAAAGAATTATACATTGTAACATCTACTATTGAAAATGTTTTCTTAAAAGAATCTTCCCTAAACAATTTTTCATGCAAATGCATTATTTATCTCATTTTTTAAGCTATTATACAAGGAAGAATAGGGTACAAACTGAAGAAACCCATTTAAATATAAGGATCTTATTGATAATAAGATAAGGGAGAGTTGCTTGAGATGGTTTAGTCAATTGCAAAAGAGAGGTGATTATTGCATTGATGAGGAAGAGCAATTTGATTATGGTCAAGGGAACAAAAAGAATTAGGAGGAGATCTAAAATAACATTTGTAGAAGTAATAGAAAAAAGGCATATTAATTAAAAATGCAACAAAGAATATGATTTTGGATATGAAAGAATATCAAAGATAATACACCTGGCCAATCCCAAATTCTTGATTAGTTTATTGAGGATCCATACTTGACCCCAGAGTTTTGGGGGATAAGGCTCTTAAAAAAATACTTTAGAACCATCTTATATAAGAATTTCAAAAAAAATTGGCCTTTCTCTTTAATATTATTAATAATAGTAATAATAACATTGAAAATGCTTTAACTAAACTGACTGCCTGCTCTTTCTTCTATAAGGACATGCACCCTCGGTTTCAAGGAGAAAATTTGGTCAAGAACAAGGCCATTTTTAATCGAATAGAAGGACTTGCTAGAAAGCACCAATGCACTCCTGCTCAACTTTCACTTGCATGGATTCTCCAACAAGGAGATGATATTGTACCCATACCTGGTAATTGGCTTTCTTCTGTTTTAATTAATTTTTCCTTGCAAAAAAGAGACAGAAAAGTGGCTGAAGTTCTATTTAATGCAAATAATACTATTTTCTCTTATGTGCTGCAAATTGAAATTAAGTTGACTCGGTGTGTAATGATCTTCCTCTATTAATCTGCAACCTGTAGAATTAAGATAAAGTGCATATTATAGAAACAAACTTGACATTAAAAGTCAAGGAAAATGAGGAAGAGAGCTCTCAAGTAAATATGACGTGAATAGTCCATTTCATGGCTGGAAATTACATAGATAATGCCTTTTTTGAACTCATAATGTCATAACTGCCTTAGAAAAACTCAGATTTTAGTTAATGTCAACATATTCATGAACAATGTGTTAGATTGCTGTCATAACTAAATAAGATTTTATTATGGGTTAAGGTTTGTGATTGTGTCTTTATGGCATCATTGGCCGTAGATCTGTCCAGCTGCTAAATGTTTAAAAGAGTGGTATTTTGGTTTCGTGGAATGATAAAATCATGAATCAGTGTTAACTAACATGCTCATATACGGTTCGGTCTGATTTCAGATAACTTTGGAACTGTTTTGCAAGATTTTATTTTCCAATGTGTCAAATCTCTTATATCGTTCATTTGTTTGCCTTGAACTTTTATAGGGACGACTAAGATCAAGAACCTGGATAACAATATTGGCTCTTTGAAGGTGAAACTTACAGAAGAAGACCTCAAAGAGATATCTGACGCTGTACCAATAGAAGAGGTAGCTGGTTGTATAAGCATGCAAAACACGGAGCATTTTCGATGGCAGTATGGCAACACTCCTCCAAAAATTTAATTCTCCATTACACATGGATGGTATCCATTTCAATTGAATAATGCTATGTTTTTTGTGAGATGAATGGCCAGAGATATACTAATAACTAGCTATTTCATTCACACTGCAAAATTAGTAGCATTATTATGTAATCTTTTTTAGAATGGCACCAATGTGGTTGCTCTCTGTCATGCTCTAGTAAATATGTTGGCAGTTTGTTTCTCACTTTTTTTTATTATATATTTTTTGGAGTTTGTTCTTCATTATTTTTTTAATAATTAATCTAGTGAAATAAGGCCTTTGTTTTATTATCATAATTTTTGGCCGAAACATAGGCAAATTAACATATCCTTGGACTCCACTATTGAATGTTGAACCATACAAAGAAACATGGACTATCTTTTCCCACTAAGGAGCATTGTTGGTTCTAGGCGCAGGATAGCTTGGTCCTCACATAGCTCAGCCAATTCCTTCTCAGGCAAAGTCACCAACACTGTCCTTGCAAGCCCTTCTTCCATTGAAGGCATTACCACAATCAAACCTTCTCCCTCCACATTTCCTACATGACAAGACACATGAACCGGCTTTTCTTCCTTGTCAAATGTTGCCGCGTAAATCAACGATGTCATATTGATGCTTCCGGCCACCTTGCTAGGTACAAGCATGTGTTCCAAGCTAATACATGTCAGTTCAGGGCCATACATTTTAAAGGGTGGTGCAAATTTCCCTCCCTCTCCCTTCTGTGCTTCAAACCAATTCATAACTGACCAAAACTCTTCTTCCTTGATGCCCAACACACGGTTGTGCACCAACTCCACAACATGTCCTAACTCACAGTGGCCTATCTCTTCTCCCTTCAATGATAGTTGTGAAAAATGCAATGCATTGCCAAAATACCCAGTTGGGAGTGGATCTTGCAATAGCCTCCTAGAGTCCATACAAATTGAGAGGGAATGTGTATTGTAACTTTTAGGACCTTTCAGACGTGTGATACGGGACCAAAAGAGTCCTGCTAGCAACTCAAAAGGAGTTGCATTAGGACAATTTTGATTGACTTCATAGAGGCATTGTTTGATCACTGAATTGGAAAATTTGAAGGTGGCTGTGGCCATTTTGACTGAGGCCTGAAACTGTTCTTCAGATTTGGTAGCATAGTACTTGCCTAATTGTGTATGTTTGTTTGGAACTAGTTGGCCATGGAGTGCTAATGAATTGAAGAAAGGTGGGTGCTCAATGGGTTCTCTTCGGCTAACCTCTGTCCATGATTTGGAGAGTAAGGTTGCACTGGTTAGGTCTGCAAGCATATGTGAGCAACTTAGTCCAATAGCTACACCACCCCCTTCAAAGTCATTTATCTGCAAAAATTGATACAGAGGCCAGTTAGCCACCATGCTTCCGTACACATTTTTTTATTTCAGATAATTTGAAAGTAATAAAGAGGAGGATTCAAATCTTGGTTTTTCCTCGTAAAAGAGAGCCGACAATGTTAGTGAATTCTTAATCCATACAAAAATTGTTGTTCGACAAATTCTAGGCCAAAATTAGAGGATACATTCAAACTATATTGATGTATGAATGAGTGACCTGTTACTAAGTGTCCTAAGGATATAAGTTAAAAATTAATAAATATTCATTTATAAGTTGTAATGCACATTTTTTTTAAAATAAAGTTAATAATTCATTCATTGGCTTACATGCACAACTTTATTGAGTTTTGTGTGCTTTTTTGGATACATACGTTTAATTTAACTTTATTTTTTTTTAAATATAGAAAAATATTAAAAATATTCTTAATAAAGCATTAAATACATTCTAACCACGGCTCTTAAGATATTCATTAAAAAAAATTCATTTTTTTATCATAAAAAATAATTTTGTTAATAAGTGCCCTTGGAGTATTTATTAATGAATCATTTTTAAAAAGTTTTAAAATCACTTTCATAAAAAATTTAAAAAATTATTTAAAAAATGTGAATAATGGACCATGCAAGTCATGCCAAAGTGGACCATAAAGAATGTGTTGGCCAATCCACCTTTTTAGCCTCAAATATACGGTGAGAAAGACAGAGAGAGATGGAAATAAATACCTTGACTACACTGTGGCAATAATAATAATGGAAATAGACAACCTACCCCAGATGATGGTAGGACAACCGAAAGTTGCTTGAGCCACTTAATCAAAGTCCCATCTTTCTCGTAGTTGTAGGACCATTGCATGTAGATGTAGTAGTATTAAAAACAGGTGCCAAAGCATTAATAAGTTTCACATATTTATTACACCCACTTTGATTGTTACTACTACTACCCAATAGTACTTAGAAATTATTAATACTACTAATTATGTACCAAAATTTTGCTTTAATAATTTTGAATCACAGGATTTCACGTTATCATACATTTAAGAAAAATATTAACGAGTGCTCTAAAAATATTGGATTAAGAACTATTTTTAGAAATATATAAAACAATTAATTTTGTTAACAACTTTTTATATTTCTCATAAAAATTGTATCAAAACTTTCCTAACGTGATTTATTAACAATTTCCATAAAGGCATCCATTAACATGACCTATTTTTTAATTTTTATTTTAGAGAATGTAGTTTATTTTTTCCCCTCTCAACTCTCTACAAGGTTGTTTATAGCTTTTTGAGAGTTTGACCATTTCTCAAATGCGTGTAAGTTCCGTCCGCCATCCCATAAACACAAAGCAATTATAGGAAGTATTCCCATAGCAAGGTTGTTTATAACTTTTCAAGAGTCTGATTATTTCCTAGATGTGTGTAAGTTCCCTCTCTGCCCCATTCACACACATTAAGAGGCTGGTTAGAGATTTCAACCTAAAATCTTAAGAATCTCATGAGTACCTAGAAATCAATATGTCGACCCTTTGTCATATGTCAAAAACATAAAGGTTAAAATGCAAATTACACATTCTAAGGGTGGCTAAAATTCATTTAAGTCCTCTAACTTTACTTTTATTAAATTCTCTAAGTGTTAAATTTATTTAGTTCAGTCCTTTCATCCAATTATGTTAAAAATTTGTCATTATAAAATTATTTTTCTCACTTAAAAAATATCTATAAAAATATTTTATAGATTTTTTATGTGAGATTTTTTTTTTTCAAAATATATTTTTATGTGATATTTTATTATTGCTCTAAAATTACAAGAGAAAATAACATTTTTGAAGGAAAAAAATAACATGAGTTAACATATGACATGGGGAAACCTACCATTAGATTTAATCTCTAATGTCAAACATATTATCTTATTCGACCCTAGAATTTAACTTCAAAGAACAAAACGTATAAATGATTTACAAATACATATTTGATATTACATCAAGCAATTTGGAAAATAAAAAACCAATTCGTGAGTATTAGGTGATATTTTAATACAAGTAAACAAAAATAAAAAAGGTAGTATATTTGTTATATATTTAATCCTTTCTCATATATATCAAAAGACTTTCTATCTTCTTCTCTTTTTGGCAAAGAAAATACTTTTAACAAGATGTAAATACTAAACTCTATAAGAGAACTCCTTAAAATTTTAAATTTTGATTTTTTTTTTCTTTTTAGGGAAAAATAAAGTGTGTATATATAAAAATAATAACCTGGACTCGAAAGGGTGACCATGTCTTGGGCTCCTGGGGCATGTCCTCCCACACCGTCAGATCTCTCTCCTCAGACCCATCAGCAGATCTGAGCCATTCATCAAGTGTGGCACTCACTTCGGCCCGTATGACCCGAACTCCAGCATCATGGCACTTCACTGCCCAGTTACCATTCTCCAATCGGGTCAACCGACCCGTAACATTCGGGTACAGGGAAATAACACCCGATAGGGACTCCCTTAACGGGTCCAACTCAAAGGACCCAAATGGGTTTTTCTTGTAGTAAAAGACCATGTGGAGGGAATGGAGCCCCATGGCATGATCCAGCGAGGATAACGGGTTAGTCTTGACCGACCCGGATGCTTTGCTGGGTACTACTGTTAGTTTTGAGTGGACACTCACTCTGCTCTTTTTGCTTGACATATTTGCCAATAGAGGAGAGAGTATAATAGTTTATGCTATGTGTGATTTCAGCTATATGGTACTACATATATGTTTGTATGTTGGTTGTTTGTGTGTATATAGAGAGATGGGGATTGGGGATTGGTGGAGACAGAGACAGGGAATGAATTGTGGGGTGGTGGGAATTAAAGAGGGAGGTTGAGGTTTGTTGAGTTTCATAAATGGCTTGGTACTTGCAAATTGACTTTCACCATTATTTCAAACCAAAAAAAAATTTGAGATCTTCTAGACCACTCATAGTGAATGTAAAGTCCACACTCATTTATTACATAATTAAAAATTTAAAAATAATTATCCTTAGGTCGATTTTGGAACCGATTATTTAATTAAAATTAATAATTTTTTAATGAAAGTACTATATATAAAACTAAAAACTAATTGAAATGGTACCGAGAACTTATAAATAATATTAAAAAGTACAATGAGACCTATGAATAATAGCAAAAATAAACTGAATAGTAAAATAAGTTAACAAAATTCATCATATCAAATGGACACTTAATATATGATGCTAATAAATCAATTTTTGATACTAATCACATGAAACTTATTCAAACATTTATTTCTATTATACCGTTAAGGCTATAGCAGATGAGGATAAGAGTTTGAGGTAGTGTTTGATATTGACTTAAAAAATCAGTTTTTTTTACTATTTAACTTATTTTTGCTATTATTTATGGGTCTTATTACACTTTTGGTACTATTCATAGGTCTCATTGTTTTATTTCAACTATCTTTTAGCTTTATCTACAGTATTTTTATTAAAAAAAAAATTCAGTTTCAGTTAAATAAATTGTTTCAAACGACTTTGAGAGTATATGTGTCTATATAAAAAATAAAAAATAAAAAATAAGAAGAACGTATGCATGTCAATCAAAAGTATTTGTCTTTTACTTTGTATATTTGATTAACATGATTTCTTTAACATTGAATGGTATTCTAGTTGCTCATCAAGTGCTTTAACAAGGAGAGGGACAAAATTATTGGAAGATTTGTTTCTTTTCTATTTTCCTACTATTGATGTTTTATTGCTTTTAAACGAGGATTCCTTTTGTATTATAGATTAATCTCTAAGAGTATTCACAGTAGTAATGTTAAAAAATTTAGCTTTTAGCAATTTAAAAAGCCATTTTATCTATCTTAACACCTTACTTTACAATAAATCTAATATTAAAGGTTTTTTTTTCACTTCATTTAAATATTCTTTTTTTATTATGTCACTATGTCTCTTTCTCTCTCTTCCTCTTCGTCTCTCTCTCTTCTCTTAAGTAAGAGCCATCAACAAATCCACACCACTTTTAAATTTAGTGCATCCTTGTACCTTTAGAAGATCAAAGAAACACAGAGAGAGAGGGTTAGTTTCAGTTGAGAGGGAGAAGAGAGGGGAGGGATGGGAGAAAAATAATTTATTAAAAAAAAAAAAGAGAGAAAAAGGCGAGAAGAAAAGACACGGAAGTGAGTCTAGAATAAAAAGAGAAAGAGAGAGAATTTTTTATGATGAGAAGAGGAGATAAAAACAGAATAATAATTTTTTTTTTTTTTTTTTCACTTGTAGCTACAGTGAACTACTATCTCTAGAGTTCACTCTATGAAAACTCTAACTTTTTTTTTTTTGAGAGGACTCTAACAACTTTTCATGAGATAGCAGTTCACTGTTAGAGATAATAGTTTACTGTAGCAAGTTGGTAAAATAGTATAAATTTAGCACCATTAATGTAGCATGTTTTTTAATGTTTTGGGTTAGCAATTTTAATACCACAACTATGAATGCTCTAACAACACCACTACTCTTTAGTTTTTTATTTTTTGACCAGGCTACTCTTTTGTTTATTTGCCTAATATATGTCATCTTTTGCGCACTAACGGTGCTGTTATAAGAAGCATTTAAATATTTACTACTTTTCATGAGAGTGAGACTTCATTGCCAAAGGTCAAGAGCAACATTCCCACAAAATTTTACATTTTCATAACAATTTTCATAACATTTTCATAACAATTGAGTTGGTAAATATTTGTGGGTTCCAGTTAGTTCAACTAGTAAAGTCTCTGATGGTTATATAAAATATTTAGGCTTCAATCCCCGCCTATACCAAAAACTGATTGGTGTCTTGGTTTGATAATAAAGAGTTACTATCAGAAGTGGACGCCATCGGTTGAAACTCTCTCTCAAAAAAAAAAAAAAAGAGTTGGTAAATATTTAATAATTTTCATTTAAGCTCATCATTAATATCATTTTTTTTTTTTACCTACCACTTACAATATATTATATGGTGGCATGTCAAAAATTTTGTCTATAAACTTGTGTTCCAAAAAAAAAAAAAAAAAAAAATTTGTCTATAAACTTTCTCTGTTACCAACAAAGGATTGTTATATGAATTTCCAAGCCACATCAAATCAAGAGTTAATAGCTTGAGAAAACAGAGTTTTATTTTGGCAAACTCACAATAGATAGTTGAGATTTTTTAAAACCATATTTAATTAAATAAATATACGTGTATTTTGAAAATCATTCACAGAAATAACAAAGTACTGTGATCCTTATTTTTTTTATGAAAGTACTGTGACCCTTGTTAAGGAGACAAAGAGGGCTCACATACATTTTTTTTTTTTAATTTTATATGGGAAAGATAGAGAAATTTTTATTGCATCTGTGAAAGAGAGTTTACATTTGAATGAATGAAGTAAAAAGGTGTTGATATTGGGAGTGGCTTGTGTCCAATGGCTACTGCCACTGGACACGTTGGATTTCGGACACGTGTCCACTGTATTGGGAGTGGCTTGTGTCCAATGGCTACTGCCACTGGACACGTTGGATTTCGGACACGTGTCCAACAGTGGACACGTGTCCGCAATCCAACATGTCACTTGGACACGTGTCCGAAATCCAACGTGTCCAGTGGCACTGGCCACTGGACAGAAGCCAGATCCGTTGATACTTGATAAAATACATGAACT
Source organism: Quercus tomentella (assembly GCA_028535165.1). NCBI lineage: Eukaryota > Viridiplantae > Streptophyta > Magnoliopsida > Fagales > Fagaceae > Quercus > Quercus tomentella. Next base: position 17,605,223 of record JAPQVY010000089.1, on the reverse strand, counting down.
CTCATTAAAAGGCGAGACATGTTGTTTGCCTAGTTGACATGGCATGAAAGTAAAGGTAGGAAAGAAACTAAATCTAACAAAACCTTTGGGTCCGTAGGTGTACTTGATAATATACATTCACTCTCATTAAAAGACAATACATGTTAGATAAGGCACCAAAATTTTTTTTTTTTTTTCTCTCTGGGTTCTCTTCGAGGACCTGAAGGTGAAACTCGGGCTTGCCTTTTGGGCAAACATATTCTCTCCGCTTAGGCAATAGAACACATTCACATAGTTTTGGTCTCTATTACAGCTCCAGTCCATATGGAAGAGATCACGAACCAATGTGCGGGCTTAAAGTTATCAACAAGAGAAGGGACAGAGGTGGACCTGGCACCGATAGTGAAGGAGCACGATCATGTCTTGGCCGGAAAATTTGCATGAAGAGATGGGTGAACCTGGAATTAGTGGCGAGGGTGTTGAAGATGATTTGGAGAACCAAGGAAAACTTTGAGGTGTATGATATGGGTGAAAACAAGGCTCTTTTCCAGTTTGGTAGTAAGGAGGATCTATATAAGGTGCTTCTGCTGGGTCCGTGGTCATTCAACAAATATTTGCTAATTCTCCATAAACTTGAGGCAGGGGAAGCGGTGACAAAGGTGAAGTTTGACAAAGCATCTTTTTGGGTTCAAATCCATGGTCTTCCCACCATGTGCCAGACAAAGGATGCCGAAATATTGATCGGTGGGTCGTTGGGGAAGGTGGAAAAGGTGGACATGGACGACAAATGGTTCTGCTTGGGAGGTCATATGCGCATCAGAGTGTCAATGGATGTGGCCGCACCCTTATGTCGAGGATGGTTAGTCCGACTCGGCGAGACGTCACCGACATGGGTGGATTTTAAATATGAATGTCTGCCAATTTTCTGCCACTGGTGTGGGATGGTAGACCACGATGAGCGTGACTACATGCAGTGGATTTGAAGTGATGAAACTCTCAGGGCGAAAGAGAAACTGTTTGGCCCTTGGTTGCACGCTACCCCAGAACGGTTACAAAAGCGACAACTAGTCGTCGCAAAAGGAGAATGGGGTGGGAGGAAAACGCAAGGACAGGAAGAGAGCTCAGGCAAAGAGGGAGCTCGGGCTTGCAAGACGGTGTCAACAACAAGGACGAACCGGGATACAGAGCCCGAGACAGCTCATAGTGAGCATGTGATAAGCGACATGGCTGTCTCAGACCCATTAATGCCGCACCAGATATGTCACATCCCAGAAAACATGCAATCTCCAGCTTTTGAAAAGCAACTCAGAGAGATAGATGTGACCATCACGGTCGAGGCGATTTTTCCAGAAAAGTTGTCAAGTGCAGAAAGTGTGCCAGCCTTCTCGGCTGATTTGTAGAATCCAGCGCAAGACTCAAGGATCAGTGAAGGGAGTGAAAAGCGGGTTGAGGGGGTGGAAGTTTGGGCTAGATTGAATGAGGAGTTGTGCCCGAAATATGGGCTTTCGGGTGTGACTACTTTTATTTCTCAAAATGGCAATAAGACCATGGCCCATGAAACAATGGGTTGCAATTCTATCATAGGCCAGCACACCCCAATGCCTTAAAGGGGTAATAAGAGTAATAAGTCAAAGGGGCCTACTCAGAAAAATATTAAAGTAAGATGTAACTACGTAGGAAAGGAAAATAGGGATGTAGGGACTCGAGGAAAAATGCATGGGGAGAAAATAAAGGAGGATACGTCAATGGAAATGGAAGCAAGTGACATTGGAGTAAAAAGGAAGGAAAGAACACCTTTGGAGGACATTTCAGCTAATGAGGAAAATGGGAAGAAACAGAAATTAGAAGGAGAAGTCATGGCTCTAGGGAAAATCATGGCAAAACACCTTGGATCGACATTGGCTGCAGAGCAGCCATGCCGGGAGCAATGAGTGCTATATGTTGGAACTGTCGGGGGCTTGGGAACCCCTGTACAATGAAGGCACTCCAGAAGCTTATTTTAGATGAAGATCCCACATTGGTTTTTCTTATGGAAACCAAGTTTGTAGTGTCTGAGATGGCACATATTAAGCGCAAACTAGAGTGGCAACAGGCTCTAGTAGTTCCTAGTGTTCGGCGCGGAGGAGGTTTAACACTTCTATGGAAACATTATATGAAAGTGGATGTCCAAACCTATTCGTCCCGCCATATTGATGCGATTATTACTGAAGAACGAAGTAATAAACAGTGGAGATTTACTGGTTTCTATGGCAACCCTGAAACGAATAAACGCAAGGAATCTTAGAGACTGTTAGAAGAGTTAAGTACAAGGAGCGACCTACCATGGATCTGTATGGGAGACTTTAATGAGATAATGCATGGGAAGGAGAAGGAAGGCGGTAATATATGTCCAAAGTGGCAAATGAAGAACTTCCGGGAAGCGGTCAACCGATGCAACCTGAGAGATATAAGTTACACAGGATCGGACTTCACTTGGAGCAGGAGACTGGGTACCCAAGGATGGGTTAGAGAGAGACTAGACAGAGCCTTGGTATCCACAAACTGGTTTGTCATGTTCCCAAATGTAAGCCTACTTCATATAGCAGCGTCCACATCGGACCATTGTATGTTGGTTTTGAAAGCTCACCGAGACAGACAACGGAGAACTCGACAGAAGAAATTATTCAGGTTTAAGTCCATGTAACTGAGGGATGAGGGGTGCAAGGAGGTAGTGTCTGAAGCATGGGACAGGGCACTGAATATAGGGGGCCAACACCCATTCTCTCAATGCCTGGAGGAGTGTAGACTGTCTCTTACAGCGTGGAACAGGAACACTTTTGGCCATGTGGGTCGAAATATAGCCAGGCTTCAGAAAAAGTTTCAAGGGTTGGAGGGCTTGAAAACTAACAGTAACATAATGGAGGAGATTCAGGAAACAAAGTTGGAGTTGAATAGAATGCTCCTAGTGGAGGAGGACACGTGGTAGCAAAGTTCTAGAAATAGTTGTCTGAAGGGTGGGGACTGCAACACATCATTTTTTTCATACCAAGGCTTCTAACAGACACCAATGCAACCTCATTACCAGGATCAAGGATTCAAGTAATGTTTGGCAGGAGGATGAGGAAATAATAGGCAAAACTTTCATGGAATATTTCACACAGCTGTTCAAGTCATCCCAGGCTAATGTTAGTACAGAACTGATTGAGGCCATCCAGGTTAAGGTGATGGACAAAATGAATACCTTACTTCTGTAGGATTTTCATGCTCATGATGTGGCAAAAACTTTGAAGCAAATGCACCCGATGAAGGCACCAAGCCCGGATGGTATGCCTCCCATTTTTTACCAGCACTTTTGGTCTAATGTGAATTCTATTGTTATAAAAACTGTGTTAGACTTTCTTAACAATGGTGTAGCTCCCCCTAAGTTCCATGAAACGCACATTATCCTTATCCCTAAAACGAAAAACCCAGAGAGAGTGACGGATTATAGGCCGATCAGCCTGTGTAACGTGGCCTACAAGTTGGCCTCCAAGACAGTGGCAAACCACCTTAAACTGGTCCTGTAGGATATTATATGCGAAAATCAGAGTGTCTTCGTTACAGAAAGGCTCATCACAGACAATGTCCTGGTGGCTCATGAATTGATGAATCACATAAACAGGAAGAAGAAAGGTAGAACTGGAGAGATGGCCTTGAAGTTAGATATGAGTAAGGCATATGACCGGGGGGAGTGGGGCTGTCTACAAAAAATCATGGTAAAACTAGGTTTTCATGAAAGGTGGATCAGCCTAGTGATGAGGTGTGTCTCTTCAGTGACATATGCAGTACGAATCAACGATCAGCCATGCGGTCACATTGTCCCGACACGAGGGCTGAGGCAGAGGGATCCATTATCCCCTACCTTTTTCTCATTTATGCGGAAGGACTGTCAGCACTGTTGCACAAGGCTGTCCAGAACTTGACTCTCAAAGGTATGGCTGCCTCGGCGAGGGGACCTACTATCTCCCATCTATTTTTCACTGATAATAGTCTGATATTTGGAAGAGCCACAGTCAAGGAGAGTGAGGAGATTCAGTGAGTGCTCCAAGTCTATGAGGAGTCCTCTGGTTAACAACTTAATAGAAGTAAGACCTCCCTCTTCTTTAGCCCTAACACTGACCACGACACTAAGGAAGCAATAAAAGCCATGTTTGGAGCACAGGTCATTAAGCCTCACGAATCCTATCTGGGATTGCCGTCGCTAGTAGGGAAATCTAAACAAAACACTTTCGCACAGCTGAAGCAAATAGTGGCAAACAAGCTTACAAGGTGGAAGGAAAAATTACTATCAAATGCCGGAAAGAAAGTATTGATTAAGGTGGTAGCCCAGGCAGTGCCATCCTACACGATGAGCTGTTTTAAGCTTCCTACTACTCTGTGCGAGGAGCTGACTGGAATGGTTAGGCATTTTTGGTCGGGTCAGGTAAAGGATGAAAAGAAATTAGCTTGGAGGAGTTGGGAGAAAATGTGCTTGCCAAAGGAGAGGAGCGGCATGGGTTTTAGGGATTTGCGATTATTTAACCTTGCTCTGTTGGCTAAACAAGGGTGGTGACTCCAAACGAATTCCTCCTCATTGTTTTACTGGGTCTACAAGGCAAAATACTTCCCAAGCTGCGATTTTGTGGAAGCCAGTATGGGTTGTCAGCCTTCATATGCATGGAGGAGCATTATAGCAGCCCGGCCACTGGTGCAACGTGGATTGCGGTGGCAGGTGGGTGACGGTAAGATGATCAAGGTCTGGACGGACAGATGGATCCCAAACCCAAGAACATACAAGGTCATTACGCCAGAGAGTACATCGGGGCAAATACAGTGGGTTAGTGACCTTATTGACGAAGATAGCAAGGAATGGAAGAGGGACCTAGTCAACCAATGCTTTCTCCCACGGGATGCCGATTCAATCCTAAGCATACCCTTGAGCGTCATCGGGGCAAGGGATAGAGTGATATAGGCCGAAAACAAGAATGGAAGATTCACAGTAAAAAGCGGGTACAGACTAGCACTGGAGGCCCAAGGGGATAAGCAGGCGACAGAAGGATCAAACCAGTCAACTATGAAATAGACATGGAGAAGACTGTGGCAAATGAATGTCCCAAACAAAGTAAAGCACTTTGCGTGGATAGCGTGTAAGAACGTCCTAGCAACGAAGGAAAACTTATGGCGGAGGAATATCACAAAGGATAACACATGTGAGATTTGCAAGAAGCAGGTGGAGTCCATAGGCCACTTATTTTGGTTATGTGACCATGCAAAAGAAGTGTGGTCCTCATGCAAACTCTCCTTTCTGTTCGAGATTCATCCTTCGTGGGATTATATGGATGTTATATGGCACTTACAAAAGTGGGAGGAGTTACGGCCAGGTTTATTGGAGTGGATGATCATGATTAGCTGGGGGATATGGAAAGATAGGAATGATTTTCGACACGGGAGTAGGCTTTGGAGTGGACAGGCAGTGACGAGAAGCTCGCTTTGTTTGCTTGAGGAATTCCAGTTGGCAAATGAAAGACCGATGGCTAATGTGAAAAGGAACCACGTAGTAAAGTGGGCCCCACCACAGGCAGGATGCTATAAGTTGAATGTTAACGGAGCGGTGTTTTCTAAAAAGAAGCAAGTTGGGGTGGGAGTGGTTGTAAGGGATGGCGTAGGTCAGGTGATAGCTGCGCTTAATAGGAAGCTATACTCCCGCTGGGGCCATTGGAAATAGAGGCTAAGGCTATGGAGATAAGAGTCACTTTTGCAATGGAGGTAGGGGTTAGAGACATAACTTTTGAGGGTGACTCGCTAGAGATATGCAATGCTATCCATGACCTTACTGTAGCTGCTCCTTCGGTCCAAAATGTAGTCACAGGAATTCTGAAGCGTGCTCAAGATTTTCGTACCTTTGGTTTTTCCCACACCAAAAGACTAGGGAATAGCCCGGCCCACGTTCTGGCCCAGCATGCAGTTAACGTGGATGATTTTGTAGTATGGCTTGAGGAATGCCCAGGATGTATTGAACGTGCATGCATGCATGATGTACTATCCAATTCCAATTATGAATAAAATATTGTGAGCTTTCTCATCAAAAAAAAAAAAAAATACAATACATGTTATTTGCCTAGTTGACATGGCATGCAATTAAAGGTAGGAAAGAAACTAAAACTAACAAAACGTTAGGATTTGTTTGGTTGGGATGGAAAAGTTGAAGAATAGAAAATTGGGAGGAGATAAAAAATGAGAGGATAGGAAAGATCTTAATTTTCTCTCATGGTAGAAAAGTAGAGAGATGAAATTTTTTTTTATTTAATTGAGTAGAAAAACAATATGATAAAAAGTATATTAGAAAGGGAAAAAAAACACATTGTTTTTTTATTAAAAAATTGTGTATGTATGAATACTTCATTATTAAAAAAAAAAAAAAAAAGGTACAAGAACCCAAAACAAGATAATGAAAAAAGGGATAAGAAAAATAACCTCCAAAACATATTGAAAAAAAGAAGAATCTAATGATAACTATTGAGAAGTTGATAAAAGAAAAAGACAAAAAAAAAAAAAAAAAAAAAAAAAGGAAAGAAAAAGGGGGCAAAATTGTCCAAAATGCAAATTTTTTCGCCATGCATTTTCTCCTTATTTTGGGGAGATTACTTTTTGTGGGCCTAGGAAGAAAACACCTAAGCTGGTGGGCCCCACTAATTTTTTCTCCTATTTTATTCTCTAACCAAATACACAAAAATTATTATTTTCTTCCCAATTTTCCATCCCTCCTAAAATCAACCCAACCAAATGGGACCTTAGATACTAACATTCTGTTTTGGGAGAAGGGAAAAGAATGGAATGAAAAAAACAATCATTTTGAAAAATTCCTTTTATTATCTTGTTTGAGAGTTTTAAAGGAATGAATGAAAAACTTATTATCTTGTTTAAGAGTTTAAGTAAGAGAGAATGGAATAAGTAAGAGATTGTTGAAAAAACATAGTTTGTATCGCATACAAAACATACACAGCAAAAAATTAACGAATCTACTCCATTCACAATTGATAACATGTACTATGTAAATTTCAGAGTATAAGAACAAGAGAGTGTAACTTGGTGCGGTGAAATTTAAAAACAAAGATTAGAAGTACTTGAGAACACTCTTAATCTTCACTCCAATTCCACTTATGCCCAAGAAGTATGGTCTCTCAATCAGTTTATATGTATGTGTTCAAGGGAGAATAGGAGAGTGGCTTACACTCACATACACACCATTTTATTCTATTACAAAATTCTGTACATTAACTGATTATCTAATTGGACTACCCTTTTGGGTTATTCCAATTGAGTTTTAGTATGTGGCTTGGAGTGGGATCAAAAGGGAACAAATTAAACACTAGCTGCAATGGGTTTTGGGCTTTTCTGTCAACTCTTGACAAGCCCAAAATTACCATTAATTATATTTAATACAACTATATAAATATAATTGCACTCTAGGCCTTATTAATAAATTATATCCCAAGACTTTATTATACTTACAACCCTTTCATAAAATATTCGTAGTAATACAAAATTATGAATAATGACTGCCACTTTGAAGATTACTATATCTTAATTCTTAAGTACCTGGTTTAATCCTTTAAGTTATTCATCATATATTTATAAAATTCAATTTCATAAATATATACTTTAGTAACTCCTTACTAAAGTGGTTAGGCCTAACATTTTGAATAATCGAATTCATTAAACTTATTTCAAGGGAATATTTTATATCTCCGTTAAGAGATTATGAATTCCATCTTGAGAATATATGCTCCTTCAACACTAAATGTGACTGCCCAACATACTGAGGTTTTGATTGTGACTTTAGATTTCACTCCTGATATATTAAAGTAACCTACACTTCATGATCAAATTCATTATTCTCTCATGATTAAGAGTTGATGTAAATAGAAGTTGTGAGATTTATTATTCATTTGGCAGTCGTTAGTAGAATAATAAATCTCACAGCGATCCAGTTCAATTTGTCTTAACACTTAAAACATATCAATTAGAAGTCTCTACTTCTATGATTAAGACAAATTATCTTAGTTGATATGTTATAGTCTTCATAGATGAAATACCCAATTTTATTACCAACTACGAACTAAAATTCTGAGTTTACAAAGAACTTGTGATTTATATCTCCTATGACTAAATCACATAAATCACATACTATGCATCTCATGGACTATATGATAATGTCCAAATATTCATATTACCATTATTTTAGATAATAATAAAACAATTTTATTAATCACAACATAATATCATACATAGTATCATACAATATGATTTAAAGGGCATATGTCCTAACAGAGGGAACACGCATTCCTCCCATTTTCCTCAAAATTACAAATTCTCATTCCCCTCAAAATTGAGAGGAATCAGATGGAATGAAATTAGGTTTATTGAAATTTTTACTAAATCCCAAATACCCTTAACTATTTATCCATTTTTTCCTTTGATTTTCTTTGATAATCCATTAGGTTGGATGGAAAAGAGAGTGAATGGAAAATAACAAGGAAAAAGGGGAGAAGAAACAACTTTCACTCATTTGGTTGATAGAGATATAAGGGAAAAGAAAAGGAAGAGTCTGGGGGTTTTCCACCCAAGCCCACCAATCTTTATCCCCTCAAATTGGAATGAAAACAGAAAAGAAAATGTATTTTGAATTTAAAGAGACATTTCAACTCTCATATTATATACTAGTCTCATTACACATGCTTTGGACATGTGATGAAGCTCTTTTTGTTTTTTGAGTTTAATGTAATTTTTTAATTTGAATTTATCTATTGTTAGTGAGGTTACACAGGAATGATGGGTTTAATGTGTGTTAGTTTTTAGAAAAATATGTATCAAGCGTGGGTGAGATACATTCAAATAGAGAATGTGCTAATTTTTAGGAAAAAAGTTTATCTGATAGTTTTTTTGTTGTTTTTGAATTTTGTTGAATTACAATTTTAACCATATTTTTTATTTTTTAAGAATAATGATTATTTAATTAGATTATGGGTATTTTTGACATTTTTTTAAGCCACATCTAACTTTCTAAATTCTTTTAATATATACTAATCTCATCACATGCGCTCCGCACGTGCGATGAGCCTCTTTTTTTATTTTGAGTTTAATATAATTTTTTAATTTGAATTTATCTATTGTTACTGAGTTTATATAGGAAGGACTTTTTAAGAAATTATTTGAAATGGAGTAAACGGTTGGGTTTAGTATGTGTTAGTTTTTAGGAAAAAATGTATCAAATGTGCGTGAGATATATTTAAATTGAGTCTGTGTTAATTTTTAGGAAAAAAGTTTCTCATGTAAAATTTTTTTTTTTGAATTTTGTTGAATTACAATTTTAACCTCATTTTTTATTTTCTAAAAATAAGGATTATTTAATTAAATTAGAGGTATTTTTGACATTTTTTGAAATTATAATTAACTTTTTGAATCCTCTTAATATACATAATATATATATATATATATATATATTCTTCTAATTAGATTAACATATATATATATATATATATATATATATATTCTTTTAATTAGATTAACACACCAGTTTGCTATTTGCAACAATGAGTGGCCCAATTTGAGTCAAATTGAAGATAACGCAAGCTTTTTTTTTTTGTAAAGACACAAAGCAAGTTGTGTGTAATTCATATGAGAAGCTCAGCATTTTAGGATATCCTCCTAAAAAAAAGATTTCTTTGCATTTAAACAAGTAAAAGAAGTTACAATAGGTAATAACCGTAATATAATCTATTTATCTCTGTGCGAGACGATTAGACATGTAAAAATGGCCCTCACCAGTTCACCCTCCATTTTAATGTCAAAAATTCGAAAAAAAAATTAGGTAATGACCTCCTTCTTTTTCTTTTCTTTTCTTTTTTGATAACAGCCTCCTCCATTTTTTTTTTAAGTATAAATACTTCTTAATTGATTATTGTCTCATTTATTTTTCTTTTAATATTGATTTTTTTGTTGTATATAAATCATTAATATTAGGAGCATTTTTTTTTTTGAGGAAAAATATTAGGAGCATTTAAAACATAAGTTTATACTTTTTTTTTAAGAAATAGAAAACATAAGTTTATACAAATATATAAGTAAATCTCTTTTTAGCATTTTTTTTTTGTTTCCAAAAAATAAAGTTATATGCATTTATATAAGATAGTCAAGGATACTGAAATACAATAATTCATCTAGTTTGGCTTTCCTTGAGAAAAATTTATGGCTCCGCTTCTAATTAAACATAACCTAAAGATAAGACATAATCGTACTGATTAATTTATCCATAAATATCCGATTACCTTACTTGATATCTATACTCAATTGTTATCCAGTTTGTTTATCCAAGAATATTCATACTTGACCCAAACCCGATTTCTTTGCTTTTTTTTTTTTTTTTAATAATTATTTTAGAAGTTTTAAAAATTTAGGAGTTCTAGTCAAATTTCTGCCATTTTCATTATCGTTACTCGTTAGTACTTAAATAAAATTACCATGTCTTCAAATTTTTTTTTAATATTACCATCGGTTTCTTCTTCTTCAGACTCACTCATCAAGCTCTCTGCATTTTTTTCTACCTACGCCTCACATGAAATGATGGGTCTGAAGTGGTTTACTGAATGATCTATGTGAATTTTTTCTTTGAGATTTAGCTCAAAAAATCGAAGACTTAGTCTCAGTGAGTTTGAGGGACAAGTGGGTTTTCTTTGTTATATACTAAACTTTGAGCCATCCATGCGTTCTAATTTGTTTTTGATCATCAAAAAATTAGAGGAAAGTTTGTTGTTTTTGATAATCCACTATCTGTGGGAAATCCAAAACATCTGATTATTTCGATGAGCTTTGGTTGTATCTGTGGGAAATCCAAACCGAACCCAACGTTTTATTCTTCATGGCAGTTTGTTTTTACATCATCACCGACCAATAGCTGAGGCTTTAGAAGGATAAAAAAAAGCTGTATACGTGTGTATATTTGTATTCATACATGCATAGCCAAAAGCCAATCATTTTTTGGCTTTTATCTTCACCAATATACTTCGCGACTGTTTTGTACTTTATCAAGTTAGAGAATGTCCTGTTTGGTAAAGCGGTTCAAACTCACATTTTCAGTTTCTAAACAACTTTACACACATTTCTACACATTTTTTCATCCATACATATTTAAAAAAACTATAAATAACATTGCTCAAGCTCCTCTACCAAAACCTTTTAATTCCCAAACCAAAAAAAAAAAAAACTATGGCTATGACTCAGCAGTGGTTCAAACTCACATTTTCAGTTTTTAAATAACCTTACACACATTTTCACACACTTTTTCACCCATACGTAGTTCAAAAAACTACAAACAATATTATTCAAACTCCTCTACCAAAGCCTTTTAATTCCCAAACCAAAAAAAAAAAAAAAAAACTATGGCTATGGCTCAGCAGCACAGAGAGAGTCGCAGTGGAGTATCAATATGAGCAAGCAATGGTTTTTTTTAGTCCGAGTCAGGTTCAGATAATATCTAAATACTATCCGAAAAATTCGAATAATATCCAAACCCTATAAATTATCTTTTACTCATAAAGAATCGGATATTATTCAGAATATTTAGATTGAAAATGATTAAATATCCATTACCAAATGAATATGACCATCCTTGACTCATAATCAACTAAATAGTAGTATTTTTTTTTTAACAAATCAATAACCAATTTTTAATAGTAAAATTGTCAAAAAATAGCAATTTTCAAAGATGAACGATAGATTTATCAGTAGATTTTATATTATTAAACTAATTATTTTTCAAAACTTTATCTCTTATTCAATAAATGGGTGTTTCACACCAAAAAAAAAAACACATGCACATTTTTTTTTCTTCTATTTGTGGTTGAAAAAAATTACAAGTTATGATTGGGTTCATATTAACTAGATGTGACACATTTTCCCATGCTAATAATAATTTATTATATTATTACGACACCTTGTCATAGAATAATGTATTCTATTATTATTATTTTTGGTTAAAATAATGTATACACTACTACATTATCCAAAATAAGATTAAAGATTATAATATCTCTATTCCTATAAGTTCTAACTTCAAATAAATAAATATTCAGAAAAAAAAAAAAAAAAACTTCAAATAAATAAATAAAAAGAAAATCAATCTCTATGATAGAGAATTTCTTTTGGAAAAAGAAAAAGTGAGAATTTAATTTTCACCTGCGAGCAAGAAAGGTATAGAAAGTACAGTGAAAACAGATTCCTTTTCTTGGTCTCAAAACTCCATCAAAGTCCCCTTGTGAATGAAAAAAGTTTCCATCAAATTCCACAGCCAGAGAGTGACTGAGAAAAAGCGAGAAAGAGAGAGTGAAAATGGTTGCTCGGAAATTCCAGGTCCGCCACAACGACGCTGACTTCGTCGTTGACTACGACACCGACGACGGCTTCGAGGTTCTCCATCTCTCACTCTCTCTAAAAACTCTCTCAGTTTCTCTCTCTAAAATTGTAAATTGTTGGTTTTTTTACAGACTCTCAAGTTCCAGCTCTTCTCTCTCACTTCAGTCGTCCCTGACGACCAAAAGGTCCTCTCTCTCTCTCTCTCTCTCTCTCTCTCTCTCTCTCTCTACGTGCTTGTGTGTGTGTTTATATATTCAAGAATTTGTGGTAAATTGTGCTTTTACAGATCATCGCCGTCGATGAAAATCGAGTCTTATCGGACGACTCCGATCTCATTTCGGTTGCCGAGAGACTCCGACTTGTATCGGTCAACGATGAAGTCAACGAGCAGCCACAACCGCAATCGTCAAGTCACATTGCGGGAAACGCCGCCGCATTGGTAATGTCCGATGAGGAATTAGCTAGAATTTTGCAGGTTCGTCCTCTAATTCAAAAATCTTGATCGAAATTTCACTCTTTTTTTTTGGTTTTGGAAGTGGTTTTTCTTGAAAATGCTTTTGATTTTGGTGGTTTATAGGCGGAGGAGGAAGCGCTTATGTTGCAGCAGCATTTTGCCGGGGGGAGTATTGAAGATTTCGAGAAGCAAATAAGGCCTTATGTTGATAAAGTTCGAATGGTATGTTGCTTTCTTTATCAATGTATGATGATCACTTCAATTTTCAATTTTTTGTGTTCTTTATCAGCTTGTTTGGTTGCCAAGAAAAAAAATGTAGGAGAATAACAATAAAGAAAAAAAGGTAGTAATTTAGTGTTTTGAAATATTGATACACCCTCATTGTTTACTAAGGAGAATTCTGACATTTTGAAACTCTCACTGTTTTGAAACCAAAAGTTCGCATGGTAAATGCTTTCTTTATCAAAGTATGATGATGACGACCACTTCAATTTTCAATTTTTGTGTTCTTTATTAGCTTGTTTGGTTGCCAAGGAAAAATGTAGGAGGACAACAATAAAGAAAAAAAAGTAGTAATTTAGTGTTTTGAAATATTGAAACACTCTCATTGTTTGTTAAAATTCAATTTTCTTGGTAACCAAGGATAATTCTGACATTATGAAACCCTCATTGTTTTGAAACCAAAAGTTTGCAAGTTAAGGGCTTTCTTTATGATGATGATGATGATGATGATGATGATCACTTTAATTTTCAATTTTTGTGTTCTTTATCAGCTTGTTTGGCTGCCATGAAAAAAATGTGGGAGGACAGCGATAGACAAAAAAAAGTTGGAATTCAGTCTTTTGAAATATTGATACTCTCATTGTTTGTTAAAATTCAATAATCTTAGTAACTGAGGAGAAATCTGGCATTTTGAAACTCCTATTGTTTTGAAACCAAAAGTTTGCAAGTTAAATGCTTTCTTTATCAGTGTATGATATGATCACTTCAATTTACAGATTTTTTCTTATTTTCATCATCAGCTTGTTTGGCTGCCAAGAAAAAATGTAGGGGGAGAAAATAAAAAGAATTTGAAGTCTTCAATATTGATAATCTCATTGTTTGATAATTGGTACAACAAAAAATAAAAGACAGTGTTGGTGCCATTATTTTCCAGTTTTTATGAAAATGGGCTATTTGAAAAAATTGTATCTAGAAAAAAAAAAAAAAAGTGGTTTTTTACCTTTTTAGAAAACTTTACTTAAAAAAATGCATTTTTAAACTGCCCTTCCAATGGGCCACTTAAACATGTTGTTTATTAATATTATTATAATTATTTTTTGGGGTTTGCTTTGTATTTTGTGATTTGTGTCAATTTTTTTGTGAGCCAATGAGAATTTTGACATTTTGAAACTAATTATTCCAAAACCAATATGCCTAAAGTTCTACTTAACCAAGTCTGATAGGACTGAAGTGTATTATTTTTGTTTGAGTTTTATTTATTTATTTATTTTTTGCAACCAGAGGTGTTTTTGAAAAATCAATGTTTTATTGGATATTTATAACTTTTTTTGGTGTAGTATGAGGACCCAGTGTACCAGCAGGCTGCTCGGAAAACAGCCCCTGTTGATGAGCTTGAGGAGAAAGCATTAGTTGCTCTGGCCAGGGTAAGATTAGCTATCTCTTATTTTTGAGATTTAAATGGATGAGTCTATTCTTAGGCACATTGGTATGTCACACCTTTGTAAGATAATAACTTGGTGAGGTCATTGGTTCAAGTCCTTGGACCTCAACTGGTGTGTGTGTGAGTTGCTTACGAATCCTAGAACTTGTAATATATTTTGTCGGTTGTCTGATTAAAAATGGAGGGTGGAGGGGGTTTGGGGGGAGGGGGGGGGGGGGTGTGGACATAAAACTTGTCTATATGAATCTTCACCTACTGGTGTGGCATGCCGGGGGTAGAATCCCTTCAAATCCTTTGCCTAGCAAAAATTACTCCTTTTGATTTGTAACGGCCTTACTTAGGCAGCGAACCTTGCCTCAATTGATGCTTTGAAGTAGTTAAATGTGTGTTAAAAATACTTAGTATTCTCAAAAGAAAAAACAGTGGGTTAATCCCATATTGGAAAATGAGTGTGCTTTAAAGAGGTTTAAAACCTGTGTTGTGTATTCAAGAGTTAGGCCCTTTTGGATATACACCATTGTAAGTTTTTTTTAAAAACCTTCTCCCCTCTCCCTGTGTGTGTGTTAAAAATACTTAGTATTCTAAAAAAAAAACAAAAAAAGTAGTTAAGTGTCTGAGAGGTAGAAGTAGTAGTACAAAGGTTTTCTTCTAAGGTGTACTTTACTAAAAACGTTGGTGTAGGTCTTTTGACTCTTTTTTCGCCAACTCTGTCAGTGTATTATTTCAATCAGAACTTGTTGTATGTTGTGTTTCTTGAGCCTTGGACTATTCCGGGTTTGTTGTTTGCATTTTGCAGACCCTTTGGCCTTGTATATGTTATGAGAAAGAATGTATTTGTGGAGCCAATTACTAGGGTTTACCTGGCAAATTACCAAGTATGCATTAGAAACATTAAATGAATATGTAATGTGTTATGGAAATTTACTTTTTACCCTACACACTTCCTGAAAAATATATGATGTAGGAAAAACTATGGCGTTAATATTGATTTTTTATGTAATTTTCATTATTTTAGGTTTAGTGATATTATTTCCTTGATTTTAGGTGTTTTTTTGGAACTTACCTGCACTATGTAAAACGAAAATTCAATAATATTTTCCAGAGAGGTTTTATTTATTTATTTACTGGTGGATTCCAAGTTTTCCTTGTCGATTCAAGGGCCCCTCATGGATTTAAGGGTTTCGTTAAGCTAGAATGAGATCTACCCCTTTCACGTTTCCAGTCTGTGTCAGAATAGCAGTATAATTATTTGGCACTGGAGCAATTCTGATTTCTGTGAATTTCACTACTTTCTAACAAGAAGTAGTTTCCAATAGAAATTTCTGTTCTCTGCCTTTTTTATTTTTATTTTTATTTTTTTGTTATTATTAATTTATCTGGCTAGGCTTTTCTTGGATATTTGTATTTGTGATGTTGTTGAAATTACATTATTATTGAGGACTCAAAAACAAATGATTCTTTTGCAAAGACTGTATTGATCATGAGCAATTTTTTTTTTTAATGTAATTGGTAATTTGGATATGTTTTTAGGAGGGGAGCTTTGAACCATCAAAAGTGGAACAAGATCATGCCTTCCTGCTGCAGCTGCTTTTCTGGTTCAAAAAATCCTTCAGGTGTTTTCTCTTACTTTTCTATTTTTGCTCTTGTACTTCCACACAAACATATTGAATACTGCAATTGCATATCATAGTGCAGACAAACACCCCCCCCCCCCCCCCCTCCACCCAAGAAAAAAATCTGCACATCTCTCAACATGGCAATAACAAGTAGTTGATAGTGTGAATCATGTTTTTCTTTTCTTACAAATATATTTCTTCTATAACTTCAGGATTGCATAGAACTACATGTTACAATGGTGTGACATCACACCAGGGTAATCTAGGTAGCTTTGGGAACTCTATCCTACACAAGTAATTTTCTTTGTTAATTTATCTTCAATCGGGAGGGAATAAAATATGAAAAAGAAAAAGAAATGTCATTAGTCTTTTCCATTTTGATGTAATTAATGAATTATGTGGGATCATAGATTTTGCACAAGAATTATGTTAATATTAGTGAACAAAATTTGGTGATGAGAAGAATCTAGAGCTTAGTAGTTCTCCAGTAGGAAAAGTGGAGGAGGAAAAGAGTACAGTATGTTAGAAACAAGCAGAAGTCAGATACAGGAAGGTTTCACTAGAACTGAACAAGGGGAAAAGGGTCGGGTGAAGGGATCAATTTCTCATTAGCAGTTGAATATCTACCGACTTTTTCTTTGGCTTGATTTTAATGTCATACTTCTGGTATATTATGAAAATGTTTCCTCCAATAAACTTCAATGATGTATTTCTAGTTTGGTGAATAGGTGATGAACTAAAAACACACCCACAACTCTTAAACCTTGATTAGCTACAAAAATTTAATGCCAAAATAATTGACCTTATAGAGAGAACTGAATATGAAGCCGCTATCATGTCCTTAATTTTGTTAAATTCTTGATCCTGCCCATTGGATTTTGAATGTTTATATATTGATTTGTAACCCCCCCCCCCCCCCCAAAAAAAAAAAGAAGAAGAAGAAAAATAGTGCCCAATTTGGTTAATTTGAACCCCTTGGTGTTGTCATCTAAACATGAAGTAGTTACTCATTTTTATATGGTAATTTCTAACTCAATGGCAAGTTAATCAAAGTTTTCAGTCAAATGTATATCTTTTTTACTTTTGATAGAAGTGCATGTTTTTCTTCCAAAAACTGGTTCTCTTGTAAGTAGTTTTAGATAGGGGAAAATCCCATCAAGTAAAATCCATTTGCAAAAATCCCCTCAAAACTCACATAACTCATAACCCACAATTCATAACTCACATCTTATAAGTCAGAACTCATATTCATTTTGCTATTTCCTCATAACTCATTCTCACCGTGTTTGGCATCCCAAATACAGTTGGCTTTCTCTCTTAAAAAAGCTAATTTAACTCACCGTCCTCTACTGTTTAGTCAGAACGGTAATGTTGTCCTCTACTTTAACTCACCCGTGTGACTGTTCCTGTACTTCATTACATCTCAGAACCCAGCAAAGAGCAACAAAAGGGAAGAAGTGAAAGCCACAGCCATCCATTAGGCACGGGATTTTAAAACCAAATCATTTTGTCAATGATTTTCCTGCCAAGTTTCAAAACTCACTGCAAGTTTTTTTTCTTTGTATTTTTTTCAGTATGATTTTCTTACCAAGCTCATATATAGACTTGGCATTCTCCACATTCCACATTCCCTACCCGAACATAACCTGCCAAAAATCAAATTCCGTGAAACCAATTCCAAAACAGGACTTTCATCAAACAACTTACGTGCATCACTCATGTTCCCACATGGTTTTTCATCTAAATCAAAGCCCAATTTCTCAACATAAACATCTGAATCAAATAGATTTTGTAGGATTGTAGGATTGAGAGAGATGAGAGGCTGAGAGAGATGAGAGAATGAGAGAGATGGAGAAAGTGAAATTTGAGAGAGAGAGAGATTTGCGTTCTCCTGAGATGAGATCAACTAAACAACTGTTGGACTGAGATCAAAAGAGAGACCGAGAGATCAGAGATGAGATCAGGAGAAAATTTTCTGTGAGGTGAATGGTGTGTGTGTGTTTTCTTCTACTGCATATTAGATAGAGATGAAATGAGTTTAGTGCCATCTGACTTGATGGTGATCGGTCAGTTGTGTGGGTCCCAGCAACTTGAATTTTTTTACAAACTTAACTTGTTTCTTATAACTTGAAAACTAACAAAACTTGTTTTCATTTTCCATTGCTATAACTCAATTTTTTGAGTTATGAGATATAAGAATTGAAAACAAAAATGAAACCAAACAAGAGAACCTGAGGTGGGACCCACAAAATTTTAGAATTGAGTGATGAAAATGGCTAAACCAAATACCCCCTTATTATCCAGTTTTAGGGCCTGGTTGTTAGTGAGGATTGTTTGAATGGTTCCGACATTTTTGATGCTTGATGAACTTACCTGAGTTGGTATGGTGGTTTCATTTTGAATATCAAGTTTTATGTGGAGGTTGTTGAAATCAATTTAAAGCTCCTGTATCTTAGGGAAAGTGGTGCATTGCCTGACAGAGTTATGGAATACTCTTAAAAGATTTTTCTAGTGTCAAATTTTGCCAGTTTGGTCACAGGATCAGTTTGTTGAAGTTTAAATCGAAAAAACGTCAGTATGACTTGGGTTTTTAAATTTGAGAGGTTTTAGTTGCTTTAGAAGTGGAATTGTAGAGTTCCTTAGAGTACCTTTATTTATTTTTGATAAGTAGTTCCTTAAAATACATTTATGGAAGTTTATAATCAAGTAATATGTGCAAACTTTTCTTTTGGAAACTTGAAGACCTATAGATAATATTTCATTGTCATGTGTTATGTTTATCACTTTTTTTTTTTTTTTTCTTTTGCAATGAATGGCTGACAGGCTGAATCTTGCTTTTGTATGTTTTCCATATGCTTTGGAATCGTAGGTGGGTCAATGCGCCTCCTTGTGATGTTTGTGGCAGTGAAACCATAAATCAAGGCATGGGGTCTCCAGATGATTCAGAAAGTCAATATGGAGCATCTCGAGTTGAACTATATCGGTATGAATATTAATCTACTTTTTCCTAATATGATTGTTCTGTTCTAGATTTCAATTTTAGTTTTTGTCATATGTGGTTTAATGACTTTCATTGGAACCCACATTATATGTAAGCTATGTTTCTTTTTAATCTATTTCCTAGACATACCAATAAGCAAATAATTAATGCATTTCTAATATACAATCGGTAATTATTGATTTTTTTCCTCAATGGGGAGAGGGGGAAGGGATACCATGTCCAGTCTTTCTACTGGGCTACTTGCTATGGAAAGGCTATGATGTAACTTTCTGTATTGTGTAGTTCAACTGACTGGCACATATATGTTACTGTTACTACGGTTAACCATCTTGTTTGTACACAATCATTTTTAAGATGAGTTTAAACCATCCTTTAGACCATCCTTGCATGGTCAAGAATGAGCAAACTTCTTGGCCGAGGCCTGAGTCTCTACTTTTCATTAGAGATTTTTCATGTATCTTTGCTAATTGTGTCACTTATTGTTTGTGACCAATGTTTGACTAAAGATCTCTTGTTAGGATCAATTTCCTGCTTCTATTTCCTTAAAAATTCTGCATATAAATTGTAATATTGCTTTTCTTGAAGTTCTTTAAAGCCAGTTTCTTAGTCTGTAATCTATTTATTGGTATATAATCAAGTTAAGTGTTTCTATACCTTGTCTGATTGTCAATTGGAGAACTTGTGACAAGCATTTCATAGATTGACCTGATTGATGTTGGCCATCTTCTACTTTTCTGCTTATGAAAAGCCTTCTAAGTTCAGTGGCAAATAGTTGGGTCTATCAGAAATGGATTTCTGTTATGTCTTTACTTAATTTTATGCTCTTTGTCAATGTCTTACCTGTTGGTCCACTCCATTATCTGTCACTTTTTTCCCAGGTGCAAAATTTGCTCAAGAATTACTCGTTTCCCACGCTATAATGATCCTTTAAAGGTACTTATTAGTTTCCTGACTTGGGGAAGAAGTTTATGCTTTATTTCATAGAATTTTCATTTTCTCCCATCCTATTTGCAGCTTTTGGAAACAAGAAGGGGGCGTTGCGGGGAGTGGGCCAATTGCTTTACGTTTTATTGTCGAGCTTTTGGCTATGAATCACGTCTGGTTAGTCAGTTCTCAGCTTGTTAATAAACTACCAAACATCTTATAATTATTCACACTTCCTTTTGCGTTGAGCAAATCTGTATTAGAGCCTAGGTTTTTTGGAATAATGAATTATATCCAAACAATAGGATATAGGATGGCCCTTAATAGAATGGGATGGAAAATCACAAAGTTCTGCACCTTAGGACCTATGCTATATGGACACCTTAAAATCCTCGAATTACGTGGTGTGCTGAAATGACATGGCTATAATCCTATAAGTGATAAAGCATTGTCTTTCACATCAAACACTTATCTAACAATGTTGTCCAATAGATTCATACCATAATATGGTAACAATAATATGGATACTTTTACAATAATTTTCACTTAGCATCTCATTTGTTAAATCAAGCTTGGGATATGAGAAGTTCTCTGCTCTTAATTTTTTGAATATAGATCATGTTGGTACCATATAATTTTCAAAGTATTTAGGCTGGTGTTTCTAAGCATTATGACCTTTAATGGAATTTTTAGTTATTGGTTATGTGGAAGTACTTGAGGCTTGAGAGAATAGAAGTTTTCTTGGTACCATAACACTTCATTTTTCAGATATTGGATTTTGATGATCATGTTTGGACAGAGTGCTTCTCACAGCTTTTAGGAAGGTAGGCTTCATTTACCAATTGCTGCTTTTCAGTTTCTTCTTTTAGAGCATTCAGAAAATATTCACTATTGTGCTAGTGGATGTTTTCTAACAACCATTATTGTGCAGATGGATGCATCTTGATCCTTGTGAAGGAGTATATGACAAACCATTGTTATATGAAAAGGGGTACTTCTAAGTTTTGCCAACCCAAACTTACTTCTTTGCTGTGTTTTCATACCAGACAAGTTCTTATGTCCATTCTTCATTCATATTACATCAGAACCCATGCCTTTCTTGTAGGTGGAATAAGAAATTAAATTATGCAATAGCCATTTCAAAAGATGGGGTCTGTGATGTTACAAAACGCTACACAAGGAAGAAGTGGCATGAGGTAATACTAAAAATAGTATTGTGGCATTTTTCATCATCAAGATTTTCATTAACATTTTTTTTAATAAAATATAAAAATAAAAGATCTTCTTTTAGAAAGAGACACACACTATTAGATTGAATTGTTGATGAGGATGAGTTGTCTAAATTCACAGGTTCTGCCCCGACGAAACATCATTACAGAGCCTGCCTTGTCTGCTCTCCTTGCTACTATAACACAAGAATGTAGAAGAGGCATTAGTTCTCAGGTGCTTTCTGAGCTTGACAAGCGTGACCAGATGGAAAGAGAAGCGCTCGAGAGAGATTTACATTCTACAGATGATGCATCAATCTCATTACCTGGAAGACAAAGTGGAGACAAAGAATGGCGCAAGTCTAGACTAGAACTTGGCTCTGATTCTCTAAGTTCTTCTTCTTGCCCGGTTCGTAAATGCGTAGATGAGCATGTTACAAGGATTTACAATGCATTTTGTCCAGTACTTTCTCAGTTTGTTAAGGAAGAAAATCCTAAGATTAAAGCCATTAAAGCACTCGAGTTTTTTAAAAAAATTCTCATGGATCTCAAGAATACCCCTTTTAAAATGAGGAAGGCCTCCATAGATTCAGCATCAAATACTATACAAGCTATCGTGCATCAGTTGCTGCCTTCTTTTGCTGAGTTACTTAATGCTCTCTCTCTGAAGAGTAAGGCAGACCCTGATGGGAGGGTTGACATTTGTCTGGCTGGTGATCCTGTTAAAACCTCTTTGGGATTGCCTGTTGTGTTGGATGCTTTGGATGACATGATCCAGAACCTTAAAAAAATTGACAACTTTGTTGAAGATTCTCTATCATTGCCACTTCTGAAATTAAACCGAATACATTCCGGTTTTGTCCGTGCAAGTGGTGAGGAGCTTCCTGTGGGAATTGTGAGTTCTTTTTTCCCTTGCTTTTGTGTTTCATCTGTTCACTGGTTTTAGAATATACTGCACGTGCACCTCAAATGAATCTCCATGTGATTCCCCCCATCTTCACATATTTCAGGCCACATCAGCATTTGATGGAACTCGCAATTTTAAATGGGAAGAACCTAATGGTGCAAAAGGTACTACATAACAAATAAATATTTCACCCCATTGTTGCATTGGAACTGAGATAAACACAAGCAAAGCGAAAAAAAGGAAGTATAGGATTATGTAAATAATTTCTTTCATGATTTTGAGAAGGAATGCTTAATGCTTCTTACTACTTATGTTCCATCATTTTTGTTCTGCCATCCATCAAGTTACCGTATCTGGCACTGTCATAGTCCCCAAGGATAACTGACCATCACTATGGTGTCTACATGTCTCTAAATCTTGGGATGAGTTTATGTAATTTTAAGGACTTAAAGAGGCCTTATTTCTATGTTTTAGATACATAACTTAAAAGCTGATAATTGGTCTATGCCACTGCAAAGTGATCAAAAGTTGCTAGCAGCAATATAGATTTTGGATTGAAGCTATACTGGTAACATTAGTAGGGTTCAAAGGTTGATTAATGATTGACTGACCTTGGCCAACGTATAATTCTAGTGATGCGTTGTATGGGGGGGGGGGGGGGGGGGGGGCTTTTTTTATTGCAGAGAATATGAACAAATTATTGTGTTTACCTGATTAATGGTGTATAGCAAATTATTTGATCTTGTAGGTTGTTGGATTATGTATGAAGTAGCAGATGATAAGATGCACGAACTTGTGGCATATGAGTTAATGTCAGCCAATGATGTACCAGAAAGGGATCCAAGGGATTGGTATGTTCTCTTAGAATATCCAATCACTAATTGATGTCTGATGCATAATTACTGGCTTACATCTGTCTCAGTGCGTGCAACATGGGGCATATCTTTGTGCCCTAGCCTTTGTTTTGTTTTCTATTGTTTTCATTTTGTATTTCAAACGAGTATAGTGAAGCTATTATGAATAGCAGTATGAAAGAGAAAAAACGGCTTCCTTCTGAGCTTTCCTTAAGATATTTTAAATTGCTGTTCTTCTTTAATTTTGTGAACTCCATCTTCAACTATAAATTTCCTTGAAGGTCTTTAGTCTTTACCCACTATTTGCATCCAGATTTTGTCAATCATCTAAATTTTTTTTTTTCTTATTTAGGGTTGTTGAGGGAAGCAATGATGGTAGATCCAGCTGGCACCTTCTGGATAAACAAACTTCTCAGATGTTTGAAGACCGTTTCCAGCGTAGAACATTTAAGATTACACCAGTAGGGCTTCAATTCAATGTTTTCAGGTAAAAATATTTTCTCAAAATCTGTTCAAACATGTTCATCATCTGGTCCGTCCTTGAATTATTGGCTTGTTTAACAGGTTTAGGTTTTTGGCGGTTCGAGATGTTAAAGAGAATTCACGGCTCCAACTCGGTAGCATTGACCTATATGCAAAAGGCAGTTAATTTGATAGACTGGAATTTGGTATCCCAGTTGGATGATTTTTTATATCTTTCTCAATTGAGATGATGCATTGCTTTTATGATCACCTCATTGGAAAGTAAGGAAAACTCCAAGGGAAGTTAATGAAGCATGAAAATGTTCTTCTGATTGGTTGTAATTCGTCCACAATTTGCAAAGTCTTGTAGAAGATCTAAGTCCTATGGTCTTAGGTGTGTATGTTAGATGATTATAATGTTTGTTTTTCTCATTATTTGGCCAACACTGAAATACGATAAATGCTTGATTAATGAGTAATACTAAAAAGAAATAAAGTAAACTATGATATTATCCCTCACTGCCGATTGCTGACTGTATCATGTGCTGTAGAGTCCTGGAATATTGTTGGAGTGATCTGCAACTTCGATTTTTTCTTTTTCTTTTTGAACATCAATGCTTTTGTCTAATAGAAAGTCAAAATTTCCAGCAGATTTTCTTGTTGAGATGTTTCTTGTCATTCTCTGTATTATTCTTGTAAAAGTCTCTGCTTTCACCTCTGTAACATAGGTAGTATTGTCATCAATTTGAGAGGGGCATAGGAGG
The DNA here is from genome assembly GCA_028535165.1 of Quercus tomentella. Taxonomy (NCBI): domain Eukaryota; kingdom Viridiplantae; phylum Streptophyta; class Magnoliopsida; order Fagales; family Fagaceae; genus Quercus; species Quercus tomentella. Next base: position 17,580,983 of record JAPQVY010000089.1, on the reverse strand, counting down.
ACTACCATAGGTGACCTAAAACGTGCATTTTGGTGGATTTATGTGAAGTTGATGTTTCTGCAATCAGTAGGCTAAATTAGATGCAGTTGAAATGGCAATGACTTGAGTAGAAGTAGCTGAGTTTCTCTTACTTTGGGTTTCTCAGTTTCCATTTTGATTGGCATTATTATAAGGGAACTTTATAGCAGGTACTTCCTCCATTGTCAACTTTGAAATTTATCTTCACTGAAAACAAAAAAATAAGATGTAATTTAACAATAGCATATGCAGATTGCAGAAGGCCCAAGTGAAAGCGATTGTGAACGCACAAACACTTTCAACTAAAAGACTGAGCCACAATTCAATTTAACTATCAAGTATCAACCATCCTAAGCACTGACAACAAAGGTCTTCCAATGTTAATTATGGCATATCTAAAAGCCTCACAACTCACAAGACTCTTTATTTGACATCAGCCTACTCACTCCATTTTCACCTGAAAGTTGACTCTTGATGAACAAAGGCGCTTAACCAATATCCCAGAACATCCACTCCAGGCAACACTAGTCAGGGACTTACAAGCTACAACTAGAGTTATGTGAATTATTAAATAGCAGCTGTATTTAAGAAGACTACTATTTCCATCTGCCCCTGATCTAGACTACATTTACTGATATTTGCTTAGAATTTCCAGGCAACGATATAAGTCATGTTGACTATATTGCATGAATGAGAACCCCAACTAATGAACTGGACAACAGTTAACACTACAACTTTTAGTTATGATCATTGTTAGTTAAAGTAGAACCACAGCTGAGGCCAACCTTAAAGATGGGGAGTTGCCCGAGCATGAACAATTACAAAAGTTCACAACATAGCACAGGTTCAGAACATATATAGTCTTCAAGTTCAGAAAATAAAAAATATTTCGAACATATAAAAGGCAGACTGAAAAACAACATATTCCTTCTTTATGTGTTTAGAAATGACAATATATTCCTGAGCAATATATCAGAAGGACCAGTGTCATGCGCAATGACTGAAAAGCATAGAGAGACATGCATGTATGGTTAACAAAGTGAAATCTTGAAAGCAAAGGGGAAAAAACATAACAGAAGCACCACCATTGCAATTCTAATGATTCAGTTAAGCCATCAATATCAGCATTCTAGACTATTATGCTTGTAAGGAAATTCAGAGTATGCGAGCAAAGATAGTAAAATAAGCAAATGAAGACAAAAAGTTACAGCACACATATATTTGTATCAGTGCAATTATGAACTAAATAACCAAGATAAGAGAAGGTTACAAGACAACATACTTATGGGTATCAAGTGCCTGCCATTATTGTAAAGAAAAAACACAAAACATCACGTTGTGGATGTCACCATGAATGAGAAGAAATTTCAATAAGAGATGGAGTTCAACATATACTAAATCTTCTCTTCAGATGCTTTTAATCATGGTAACTGAAGCAGACGTCTTAATGACATCTTAAAATTTTCAAGCAGGAATTCCATCCATTGGCACTTTCTTCTCCCATAGTAATTGGTTGGAGGGTGACATTTTGGGTTCAAGACCCATTGGGTGCATATGTAACTTACCAATAATAAATAATTATTAAAAAAAAGATCTACCGTTCTGGCATTTTATTTCTTTCTTTCTTTTTCTTTTTTGGGAGCGGATAATAGTATGTTAAAACCATAGAGATGACTTTCAGCTCATTAGAATCAGAACTAAAGGTCCAAACTCAGAGAAAAATCTGATAACTAAAATCCGCAAATGCTATAATGTTAGCTCGGCATCTGAAAATGTTTCAACTCAAAACAAGCAAACTGACTAAAAAAATATAGTAAATGCAATGAACCAGAAAATGATAAAGATATGTGACATTAAAATGCCAGAACAGTAGATCTTAAAACAGCCATGTGACGTGAAGAAATTTGAAAGGATATTATGAGAAAAGCTCCTAGAGTGAGTAAAACAGGCTAGTGAAAGATAAGAGGTGGTGGTGCAAGTTTATATCTGTATTAATATTACTCTTGATTCACATACGAGAGAGAGAGAGAGAGAGAGAGAGAGAGAGAGAGAGAGAGAGAGATTTTGCAGAAGGCATTTTACAGAAAATGGCCTAACTATCTTAAATCACATTTATTAAAATCTCCATTGCACATACTACACTTTCTTCACTTATCATTTGATAACTTATCAAAAAAACATAACTACACTTGCTTCTTCACTAGTTGCCATTGACTGTGCCCATAATACCTAGTATTCCTGACTGCAAAATGTAAACAATTAATCAAAAGTTGAAAGAATATCTGATGCCCTTACCAAAGTTGCAATTTACAGAGACACTAATGAAAACCAGAGTTTCTGACAGCTGAATCCTGAAGGAATGTAAGGGTTTCCTGTGTCATTTTTACAAGTTGTTAAATAATGAAGTCGCAACAAAAATGTTAGGTACCAACCAGTGGCCACTGAACAACCTGCAATCGCCATGTTACTGTTCAAGAACATATCAGATCAGTGTTCTTTGTATCTAACATGCTAACAGTCCAATTTTCTCTTAAACAAACCCCACCCCCCCAAAAAAAGGAAACAAAAACAATTCAACATTTTTAGCTTCATTCATGCCCAAGTTCACGTGTATAGTAAGGAACAATATGCAAACAAAAATCCATAAAGATGTAAAGCATTTTGAGGATGGAATAATACCTTCATCTTTATTGGCTAATTTCAAAAGAAATCAAGACAATCCTATAATATAACTCATTGAAATCGCGAATAATTATTTCACTCATAAAATTCTTTTTTTTTTGATAAGTAATAAGGATATATATTCAAGAACACTGCCTTATGCAAAAAAACATAAGGCAGAGAGAACAATACAGATAGAGCAGATTAAGAAAAGAGAAAAAAAGAAAGGGGAAAGACACTAAATGCAAAGGAGAGAGCTAAGGAACATAGGGAGAGAGTCACTAGAGGTGATTCCCCAAGCCCTAGACCAGTCAAACAGGGAGCCACTGAAAGAAGCCAATAATTGTTCATCCGAGCTTTCCAAGTCCTCCAATTCTGCTCCCTCCAAAGACACCACATTAAGCACAAAGGAGCTAGATTCCAAATAACATATTAAAAGAGAATAGATTCCAAAGTTTAAACCATTAATGCATGCCCCAAAATCACATTAGCATGAAATTTTCCATTAAATAATTTCACTTTATCCCATTCCCCTCATTAAACATTATTCCAATTCTAGTGATACAATTCAAAATGCCCAAGTAATGCAAACAAGTGCCCGGATTACCCATATAAGAGTGGCAACAATAAGCCCAAAATCATTAAAGTATATATATATTGAACAACAACAGTCACATAAAACCTCAAACAGTCAAAAACCACAAAATCTCACTTATTCTTCACCTCCACCCCATTCTTTCCTGCAATAATCACTGCAGTCGCCATATTCAAAAACAACCCATGTTCCACAACCCCTTCCAATGTCGAAATCTCCTTCCCAGCCGCCAATGCATCTCTTATTGGTGTTTTGAAATACAAGTCCACAATATAATTGGAATTATCTGTCACGTATGGTTTCCCACCTTCACTCAACCTCAACTTTGCCTCAACCCCTTCTTCTTTAAACAACTCTTGCAACCTTATCAAGTTATACTTCCAGCAAAACTGCACCACCTCAACCGGCATTGCCAACCCACTTCCTCCTAGTCCCGTCACTAGCTTCGTATCATCTGCAACCACTACAAACTTGGCCGAGGCAGCTTCCACCATTTTCTCTCGCAAAAGTGCTCCTCCGCGGCCTTTCACGAGGTTCAAATCCGGGTCAACCTCGTCAGCCCCATCTATGGCAAGATCAAGGCTAGGGTGGTCGTCAAGAATTGAGAGAGGGATACCTGTTGAGTAATTCAGATAATTAAGTCCCACACCGGATAATAGTCATAAGAACAATTGATTGACATAACATTGTTGTTCTAAAACTAATAACATTAAATTTCCAAACAAGTTGTAGTTTCTCTCCATATTATATAAAGTACTCGGCACCAGAAATTCTCCATTAGTGAATGTTATCAAATGTTGTGGTATCTCAACGTGTTATATATCAAGTACTCAACACAAAGAATCCTCCATAGTAAATTTCTAACAAAACCAGTTAGCAAAATGTTATCAAATTTCTACAATGCCTTCTGTGTTGCCTTGACATGTTATGCCAACAACAACCCACCAAGAATTCTCAGAACTAAATTTCTAACAATGGCCAGTAAGCAATTGCTATCAAATTTGAACAATGCTGTGGTGCGTCTCAAAATGTTATATCAAGTACTCAACACCAAGAATTCTCAACATTTAAATTTCTAACAAAATGCCCAGTTGACCAATCTTTATCAAATTTCTACAATGCCATGGTGTCTTAACATTTTTTTTGATAGGTAAATGCCATGGTGTCCCAACATGTTATATCAAGCACTCAGCACCAAGAATTCTCAATATCAAATTTCTAACACCACCCAATTGCCACTCTTTGTCATCAAATTACCATCAATGCTGCCTGCTACAGTGTCTCAATTCAAACATGTTCATATCAAACAAAGTACTGACACCAAGTAATTCTCTCAGTAAAAAGTATCAAAATTTGAAAAATACCCAGCTGGCGAGCTTGCTCCTCGGTGCGTTTGGAGGTGGGGACACCAACAATGTCAGAGAGCTCACCAGTCTTGAGGAGATGGCCGAGCTTGGCGACGACAAAGGCGGCGGTGGAGCCGGTGCCGAGGCCGAGGACCATGCCGGGCTTCACGTACTCCACAGCCTTGTCTGCAGCCAGTTTCTTGAGGTCATCTTGGGTGAGAACTGGTGCAGAAAAGGCTTTTATGGAGTTGGGTCTGTAGGTGTGGGTGGTGGTGCGCAGGTTAAGGGGCTTAGAGGTGCGTAGGATAAGTGGGGTGGTGGAGGTGTGGTGGTGGTGGTGGTGGAGAGAGGAGAGGGAGAGAGATAAAGAAGAGGAGGCCATTTTTGTTGGTTTTTTGTATTTGGGTGGAGAGTGACTTTGAGAGAAAAAAAGATACAGAAATTTGTGAGTGTTTGTGTTTTGGTTCTCTTCTAGTTCTATTCTATCTATGAATTCTGTGTGTCTCTCATTTTGGTTAGTTGGCTTTGGGATGTGGGTATTGTTTTTTGTATTGTGGGGTTTGGTGGGTATTGTTTTTGGAAGAGATACTATGAAAGAGACTTTTTGTTGGGTTGGTAAGGTCATAGGCGGTCTTGGTGATGAGGATCATTTGGTGCAGATTGGATCTAGGGGATTTCTTTCCTTTTCATACTTTTTTTTTTTAATAATAATAATAATAATAAATAAAGGCTTTCACAGTTTATATCTATTTATTTACTTCTCTCTTTCTTAATTGTTTTCTAATGCTGCTCCTTTTGCTGCTACCTAAATGGCAGTTATACTAACCCCATTGATGCTTTCTCCATTTGAGTATTTGCTTTTACCTGTCGTTCAATTTCAAACACCTTAATCCTTTTACTATGAGAGTCTGTGACCCACAACAACTTTGAGAATTTAGTGTTTGTTTATAAAATGTAAAAAATTAAATAGAATATGTAACTCATGTCATGTGAGACCTACAAATAGTAGAAAAAAAATACTACTAAGTAGATGATTTATATGGGATTTGTAAAATAGTAAGAAACATCGCAATAATATTATAAGTGCATCCCAAATGTGCACTTAATGTAAGCCCATGTGGTTGGGGCTTCTTTGAACTTGTAGGAACATTTAGTTAAAGCTTTTTTAAGTGTGTATAGTTTGATTTATTTATTTATTTTTATGTTCAAGATTTAATTCAGTTTTGTCACTTTTAATTTATTCATTTCAATTCTATAACTTACGTTCATTTTTAACGTAGTCTTTCCATTCACTTCTAATAAAAGGATTGTTATTAAGAGTTTTAAAATAACTTAGTTTTAGTATTCTTGAATTTTGACATAGTTTTAGATGAAAAGACTACATTAAATAAAAATAAAATTTATAATATTGAATGAATTAATTAAAAGTTGCATGACCAAATTGAAATTAAAGCAAAATTGAATGTTGCAATTCAACTCGAATTGGGCTTGTTTTTCACAGCTACTCTGTGACTTGGTTTGGGTTGCAAAAAACCGCAAAACACAGAGTCCAACCGGCAACCGGACACAACCACAACCCAATTACCCAACTCAGCAAAAATAGCAAAAATTAACAAACGATGTCGTTCAGAGGTTTTCATATATTAATTTTTCTCTTTTCATAGAAGGTATTCATATATTCTTTTTGCCTCTTGGATTCGTTTATACATAATCTTTTGTCCTTCTCATTCTTTCCAGACTCTCTCTCTTTTTCTCTCATACAATCAGAGAAGCCATGTCTGGGGAATCAGCCAGTGCAATTCACAGAAACCAAGTACGTTTTCTGGGTTCTCAAATTTTCCTTTTTTTTTAATTTTTTTTTCCTTTGTTTGTTTGCTCAGAAACCCTGAGAAAATCAATGGAAAAACCCAGTTTTAAAATCTGTGAACTGGGTTTTTTAAATAAAGAAATAATCTTTCTTCTTTGTGGTTAAAAACCCACTTTCAAGGTTTTTTTTTTTTTTTTTTTTTTTTTTACCAATTTCTTTTGGCGACCAAATTAGAGAGTACAATGGAAGAGTTAACATCTTAGTTCCAATTTTTATTATTTTTTGATTGGTTTCTGTGAAAAGTTTGGTATCTGAGAAACGTGTTTTGGATGCTTTGAAAGCTCAGTTTCCAATTTCCCAGTTTCTTTTTTTAGCTTGAAGATTCAGAAAGTGGGTCTCTTTAGTTTATAAACCCAGCTTTAAGAATTAAGATTTGTAATTTTCTTTTCCTTAACCATAGTTTTTGTCATCAAACTGAAGGGCACAATGGAACTGAGTATTTGAACTTAGTTTTGCTTTTAATTGTTTGGTTGCTTGGAAATAGTGGGAAACTGAATTGAAAAATTTGGAATCTAAGAGCTGGGTATTTGAGCATGGAAACCCAGTTGAAATATTTGTAGTTTTTAGGTAACCAATCTGGGTTAGGTTCAAAGTGCTAATTCTGATATTGCAATTTTTGGTAATGACAGGTTGATTTAGTGGACTTCATAGACTGGTCTGGGGTTGAATGCCTCAACCAAAGCACTAGCCACTCTGTTCCCAATGCACTTAAACAGGTAATTAATCAAAGTTTAAGACTCTTTTCTTCTCTTTTAAACATTGGTATTCTTGATTTACTTAACATCATTGAAAGTGAGTAAAATGTTTTACTCTCTGTGTGGAAGATTATGAGTTTAAAAGCTAAACAATTCAGGAGGCGTTGATTTGTAAATTAGTACTGCTGATAGTTGTTATTACTTTTGGCATGGATGCTTATAAATTTGATGGGAAATAATTAGATTAAGTTCATTTTATCATCTGGCCGTTTAAGTGCAAAAGGGTTTTTTGAGAGCGACATAGTTACATTACGCTTGGTGACTATAAGCTTATGTCTGTGAAATCTTATTTGTTTATTTTCCCATTTGAATTTCTTCTTAGTAGCTGAACACTGTGGTTGGAAGGTAATACAGTAATAGTTGGTATGTTTCTTTATGGATTAGGGTTACAGAGAAGATGATGGATTGAATCTGGAGAGTGATGCCGATGAGCAGCTTTTGATTTATATACCTTTCACCCAAGTTATTAAACTGCATTCTATTCTGATTAAAGGATCTGAAGAGGAAGGTACTCATCAATTTAATTGTTTTGAATATGTACATATGTACATTTATTATACATGCACTCTTACTAATAAAGGGGGAGCTTTATGTACATAGGATGTCTTTGTAAAGAACCCCTAAAAGAAGCTTAATCAATAAAATCTAAAACAGAACATGCATCAGTGTGATCAAACATTTGAGCCCACTGAAACAATCTTCTTTCAATCAATGATTCAGGGGAGCTTTATGTACATAGGGTGTCTACCTGAAGAACCCCTAAAAGAAGCTTAATCAATAAACTCTAAACCGGAACATGTGTTAGTGTGATCAAACATTTGAGCACACCGATTTACGAAAGCAATCTTCTTTCAATCAATGATTTCAACCTAACATCGTTAAATGCTCTTCCAATTCCTTCTCTCCAAACGACCCATTAATCAAAGGGGGATCATATTTCAAATTGAGCTCCTATGCTGATCAAAGAAATTCCTCCACCCACCTAGTTCTTTCAGAACCCTTTTAGGCATTACCCAACGTGCCACAGTCATATAGAAATCAAAGGACTGGAGCTCATAGGCCACCACACAATGGAGTAATAGATAATTTCGTCTCTCCATCCCCTAGGATTATTCATAATTTTTTATAGTCAAATTGCAATAGTGCCAACAGTCTTTGGCTTACATATGTATTAGTTAGATTACATTTAAAAGGAAAGGCCAAACTGCCTTAGTTTAATTTGGAAGTGGGTAATGACAGAAAAGTAATGGTTATTATATTCATATACTTTCTTTTAATTCTTCATGTTGTAATTTTCTTCTTCATCTTGATGTGGTGTCTGTGGAGGGAGAGGAACAACCAAAGTTTCGAAGATACAGAGAGAACTATGCCTGATCTCAAATTATTTTTTCTTAGAACTTTGCTAGTTTGGATGTCAGTTTTTCATTGTCAGTCTTTATGTTCTATTATTGATTTGATAGATTTATGTAATTTGCGTGAATGATTGTATGGTCCCCAGTTGCATACTTTTTGCATACTTGGGCGACTATTATCTATAAAATTTCCGTTACTTATCCCAAAAAAAAAATCTTCTGGGCCCTTCTTTTAGTATCATGTATTATTACTTTTGTAACTTGTACATCTACAAGCTCTGATGCATCTAATCAGATGAACCCTATTACTTTTTATGAAGTAATTTGCTCTCCCCTTATAAACTAGAAACTTTTATATCAATAAAGAGATGTGAAAGCCACCCCACATAGCCCAGTTATCCCAATTTTCTTCTAGATTTGATGACATAGTTTGTGTTCTCAAAATTTTCCTGGGAACAAATCTTTGATTATAAATAAAATAATAAATATAAAAGAAGCCGGTCAGCTTGCAACCTTTGTTTTTTTACTTTTGCTTAAAAAAAAAATCAAAAGGAGTAGTAGGATCAGTTTCTTTTAGGAAATTTAGATGTTAGAAGGTTTACATCTTGGCCTTTAGATATTAATGGGCAATGGGGCACTCTATAATCTGGCTTGAATACAGAATACTGCTTGGGGGGATGAATATCAGAATATTGAATATGTTCAGCCTTAAGATCACATTACTTTTTTTTTTCCCCCAAAAATGATTTTTCTGCACCTTTACCAAGGATGTTATTCTATGACTACTTTTTAAAATCACAATATGTTATTTCTGAGCTGAAAGTTTATCTGATGAGGTTCCATTGATATGGTTATTGTCATGCTGCCACTTTTTATTCCCTTGCATAGTTTTCCCAACAGCATGCTGTCCTTCTTTATCCTATTTATCTCAACATTTTCTTAGTCAATTTTGAGTGAATTCATTATCTTCAGATATATGTATCCTGCATAGACTTTGAACTCTACATTATCCCACTTGTTGGCTTTTGTTATATTTAGTTTTCTAACATTACCAATATTTTCCAGGTCCTAAAACAGTGAAACTTTATTCAAATAAGGAGCACATGGGCTTCAGGTATGGTTTGAGGATAGTTACTATTATATTTAGTGACCAACAATGTAAATAACTCATGATTGTACTTCATGATGATAATGGCAGCAATGTCAATGACTTCCCTCCAAGTGACACAGTTGTTCTGTCCCCAGACAATATCAAGGTTGGTTTTGGTGTCTAGGCTTTTATGGCAAGGGTTTTTCCTGTTCATGAAAATATGTGTTCAAGATACTTTGACAAAATAATATTAGAATGCTTGATGTACAGTTGGGTGTTCCATTTATACTTTACTGGTATACTTTTGCAGGGGAAGCCAGTGCTTCTGAAGTATGTCAAATTTCAAAATGTTCGTAGGTATGTTATCTCTTGGTTTTGATTTGCTCCTTTTTTAAATTTATTTTTAATAATTTTGCTTTTGTAGTAAAAGTTAACAATTGATCCATCTTAATAATTTGGATCAGCTTGACAATTTTTATTGAGGACAATCAATCTGGTTCTGACATCACAAAAGTTCAAAAGATTGCCCTTTTTGGATCAACGTAAGTTTTTAACCAGCTATGTTTATTTTCCCTTTTCCTTTGTTTCTTTATTTTCCCCTTCAGATCCATTTTCTTCAGTTGCTTTAAAACCACTTTCTCTTCTCTAAAGGAAATTATAATGTTCAGATTCCATTTGATAATAAAGAAAGTAATGTTTAATACTAAGATAAATTGTTGTAAATTTATAATTTAATTATCTAGTCGGTTTTTGGTCCACCATCCAATTAAAAGAAAAATAAAAAAGAGAGCTAGTTATACATAAGTTACATGGAGTGTTTATGCCTGTATTAGTATGCTTTTGGGTGTGTTTGTTTCAATTAATATTGAAGGGCATATTAGAGAATTATCCATTAAAGAAAAAGGGGGCAGGGTTGTTTCCTTCACATATGTGCTATTGCATTTGACTGAGAAATAATGGCAATATGGTCAAAAGTTAAATTTGCAATTTGTATTGTCTAAGACTGATGATCTGATCAGACCAAGCCAAATGTCTGACAGATTCATAGAGCAACTGTTATAAACTATCATAAAATGTTTTGGTGGATTAGAATGCATTCTCCCTGACTTTCTATCGCTGGTTAATCTTTTAATATCTCTGAGCAGGGTTTCACCCATTATTCCCTACAATTTATTTTAGTTTAGTTCTTCTCTATGCAACTTAGTTGGGAGGTATCCATGTCTTTTCTACAGAATAAACAGTAACACATGTAACAATTTTGTATTCCCTTTATTTCTTGTCAAATGTCACATTTCTTTATCACATATTCTTACTTTAACTCAGCATTTGAAACAGAGCAAACATTTTAGTACTCAGTTTTCTTAGAATCTAACCTATTATGTGATTTAGAATTTATTGACACCATTTTAATATTGGTTATTACATAGTCAGGTGTTAATGATACATTTTTCCTTTTCATGTCACAAAGTGTCCGCGATATATATATCAAATGAATTTGGTAATATTTCTTTTGTAATGCAGGGTGGAGACGACAGACATGAAGGGTTTGAAGAAGATTGAGGATCATCAGCACTGACCTGAAAAGAAAAAATATAAAAGGGGTTGGATATATGTGTTCGATCACTAGGACGCATGTACAAGCTTCCCATTTTTCTTTTAAATTTTTTTTTATAGATTTTACAACATAGACAGCATCGTGCATGAAAAGTTATATGGCTTTCTGTGTCAATCTCATGTCCTAGACTTCTGACATACCTTTATCTGTGTGGTAGTGGTAATTTGATGGATTAATGACTTGGGCTTACATTTAAATCCCGTTGAGGTATGTGTTTATGGATTGCCTTGAAACTTTATCTTGGAAACAAAGTTGCCAACTGCATGAAATTGGGATCAAATTTTTTATTTTGATATGATTTTCTGTCTTGCTTGAGATGCGTGGCTGCATTAGGTTTGTTGTCTTCCATTCAATACTTGATTGAAGTGCCACAGGCTGTGCTACTACCTTTCTGTACTGACATCTGGAATAATTCTTAATGATTTTTCCATAAAAGTAGTTTCTATATTCCTTGTTCTGTAATTTCAACCACTGCCTAGTTGCCTTGAATAATTTAAACTATGAACTTGTATAAAATTTGATTGGAAAGTTTGATCAGAACTTTTTCTTAATAGCTGGGTCTTATTATCTTCTCAGGAGAGTTGGCTTGATTTTCCAACTAAATAGTGCATCTTCAGTAATGTAAGGAAACAAAACAATCACATGTAACATTTGATTCTCAGTGCATTCTGTACAACACACCAGTCAATAGGTAGATATTGACTGTTCTGAGTTGGATAAAGATAAACTAACCTTTTATACAAGAATCCTAGAGAGTTAATCAAAGCAATGATGCACTGAATGAAGATGTCTTTAGGCATATCACATCTTTCACGTTGAAACCAGGAACTGAATGAGCCAAGATCTCTATCCAATGCTTGAAGTCCTAGTTACCGGACTTGAGGGTAATGTTTGCAGAGGGTTGTAGACACTCAAAAGATGTAATAAGATACTTGAAATCAATTATGATGTAGCCTTTTTATTCCTTCCTCATTTTGGCTAGACAACTTAATTGGTGTAGGTGGAGATTAAATCTCAGATTTTTTATTTGATGACAAAAGACTTTACAGTTGACTAAATTGGTGACCACAATCTTTAGTCATCATTTTATAAGAGGTTTTAGGACAAATCCCCATATAATAAAGTGTAAATAATGAAACTTATGGTTCATTTGGTTTGAGGGGAAGTAGAGGGAGCAGGGTAGTGGAACAAATTAAAATTGAGAATTTCATGAATAACAATCTAAATGATTTTTTTCATTTATTTTAACTAAATTTATATTTATATTATAAGTAGCTATTTTATATTTTTAAATATACAACCATCACATGTATTATATATAAATTTGGGAAATTTTATTTTTACTAATTTCTAAACGTATCTCATTTATATGCATGGGGTTATACAAGCTAGTTTGCTTTGTACAATTGTTCACTCTAAAATTTAGAGAGATGTGCACACCCAAACTGGTTGACCAATTCATCCATTCAGATGACTTCCCTCAAAAGGAAGACTATGATAAAAAATATATATAAAAAAAAATTAAGTAGGCTCAGACCATTAAAATAAGTCACATGCTTACTTGCAAGTTTCAGCATGATCCCCCACCTAAAATAAACCAAGTGGACAAAAAAAATTTCGTGTTAAAATCAGTGCCTCAGAAGAAAACATTTTGGATTAAAAAGTGCATAATGAAAAAGTGGAGTTTTGTAAAAGTGCATAATGTAAAAAGTGGAGTTTCAAAAAGCTGAGTGTTTGGTAAAAACTGTTAAAAAGTGCATAATGAAAAAGTTGAGTGTTTGGTTAAAGCTGATAAAAGTGACTTTTTGAGGGGTAAATGACCAAAAAGGACAATGTATATATAAGGGAATTTATTTCAAATTTTTTTTTTTTATGTGAGTTTGTTTCATACTTAAATCAATTACTTCATCATACTTAAATCAATTTTTCTCTTTCTAAAAAAATTATTTTTTTCTTACCAATATTAGCTAATAATAATCTACCACTTAAGATTTATTGTGAAAGTATTGTAAAAATATTGTGATAAAAATTGATAGTAATTTTAATTTTAACATACTATTAAAATTATTTTTTTCTCTTTCTAAAAAAATTATTTTTTCTCACCAATATTAGCTAATAATAGTCTACCTTAAAATTTATTGTAAAAATATTGTGAAAATATTATGATATAATTTCTTTTTTCTCCCTTTTTTTTCTCTCCACACACGTGGCTCTACTTCCCTTTTTTTTTTTTTTTTTTTTTTCTCCTCTTTTTTTCTCATCCACCCACGTAACCAACCACACTCTCTTTTCTTTTCCTTTTTCCTTCTTTCCTCTACCACCTTCTCAGTCCAGAACATTCCCAGCAAGCATTCTTTTCTTTTCTTTTTTTTTGCCTCTTAGCACTTCGGTCCAGAACACCATCTGCTTCTTCTTCTTCTTTTTTTTTTTTTTTTTTTGGCCTCTTAGCACTTCGGTCCAGAACACCATCTGCTTCTTCTTCTTTTTTTTTTTCTTTTTTTTTTCCTCTTAGCACTTCAAATCGGAACACATCGGAACCATCGTCACCAACGCCAGAACTCATCCTTTATTCTTTTTTTTTCACACTCCAGAGAAGAAGATGATGATGATGATGATGATGATGATGATGATGATGAAGATGAAGATGAAGATGAAGATGATTGAAGCTGAAGATAAGGATTTTGGGTTTTTTTTTTCTATGGATTTTGGGTTGATTTTGAGTTGGGTTTGGGATGGGTTTTCCGGATTTGAGTTGATTTTAAGTTGTTTTTGTGTTGATTTTGATTTATTTTTGGTTTGGTTTTGTTGATTCTGTGTTCGGAATATCAAAGGTTGAAATGGGTTTTGTTGATTGTGGGGGTAGACCGGTGAAGAAGCAGAGGAAGACGAAGAAAAAAGACACAGATGAGAGATGAGGGCGTGAGAGACTGATAGGTATTTCGGTAATTTTCGGATTTGCAACGGTAATATACAAAACGCGCATAGCGCGTTTTCATTTATGGACTCCTGAGGGTCCATAATCCTTCCGCGTTTCTCCTCAGTTTTTTCTCAATGCTCAAAACGCAACTTTTATAAAAAAGTTGCGTTTTGAGTTTACCAAACGCAAAAATTGGTTGAGCGTTTTTCAAAACGCGCTTTTTGGACTCAAAAAGCCGAAACAAACGGGCACTTAGGCCTAATCTGATTTTGACCGCTTTGTCTATGAAAAAATTGTATATCCAATAGTTCCTTTCAACAATCTAATTATGTTTACTTATTCGTACTTACGATTTGACATTTCACATTTGACAAAGGGTGCTCAGTCGCTTTTGATGTTCTATAAGTTCTAGATTGGAGTAGGTTACCAAACATGATTTTAGTGTTTTCGGTTTTTTTATTTATTTATTTATTTTTTTATTTTTAAATTTTTTATCCCAAAAAAAAGATGTGACATCATTTTATTAGACAAACTAAATACGCGTGACAAGTTTACGTGACACTTAACCAAATATATGAATGAAGAGGCTATTGATGCAAACAAAATAAAACTTCATGGGATAAAATCCAAAATTTAAAACTTCACGGTATAAAATCCAAGCACTTTAAGAGTATAGTTTACAATTTAGTGAAATTGATTTTTCGCTTGGGAGGTAGCACAAGAAAAGAGACAATAAAGCTTGGATTTTCTCTGCATGTTTTAGTAGAGCTCACAAATGAAGAAGAGTTTGTGAGTGCGGTGTGTGTGATTGAGCAAAGAAAAATAATGGATTTTTTTTTTCTATAGTAGTGAAGTGAAACATAAATAAAGGAAGTTGAGTTTGGGTTTTCTTTAGGAGAGATTTTAGAATAAATTATTAGGTTTTTCAGGAGGACTGCTGATGTGGTCCTCCCAACCAATGAGATAATGTCATTTATGCAAATGTGTGAGTGAACTTCCTAATCAGCATAAGGAATAAAAATTACTAAGTGATGTCACATTTGCATAAATAAAATCATTTTATTGGTTGGGAGGTCAAGGAGGACTACGTCAGTAGTCCTGCTGGTGGACCTAATAATTTCTCAGATTTTAGATGCTACAATCATGGAGAGTCCTCTAAAGAGGAGACATTATTGTATTTAGAGTGGATCACGACCAACCAAATCAAGATTTCTCTTTTGGTTTTGGGTATGAACTAAAAATTTCAAACCATTCTATTTAGCCTCCGTTTGGATACTAATGAAAAATGAAAATTATTTTACTATTCAGCTTATTTTTGCTATTATTCATGGGCCCTACTGCACTTTTTGGTACTATTCATGGGCTCCACTGTACTATTTCAACTAACTTTTACTTTCATCTACAGTACTTTCAGCAATAAGTTTTCAGTTTCAGCAAAATAAGCGGTATCCAAAAATAGACCCTTAATGCCTTGTTTTGTAACCACAACCAATGGTTTTGATTGTACTTCTAAAGTAGATAATTTTGTAAAGATTTTTGTACAAAATTTATTACACAATTTTAGTCAGAAGTAACTTTTTCCTTGATACATGAATCTTTTTATTTTCATAAATCATAATTAGCTTAATTCTAAAGGTCAAATCTCGAGGTAATAGTAAGTGCTGCTGTAATGCCCCACATATCTTTATTTGAAGTTATTATATTTTCTTTTTTTATATATACATAATTGATGGGCCATAAGTACTTTTGTTAGTAATTGCAGCCCATTACCCTACTAAGCCCACATCTTTGATGCATTAAATATAGGGTAGAGAAAGAGATAAATTAGGGTTTTATCACTAAGGAGGCTAGGAGGTGTATTTTTCCCTTGAAGTTTAAAACACATACAATTGAAGAGGCAAACAAATTGTTCAAGGTATGATTTCTCACTATTAGAGACAAAAATTAAAAAGGTTTGCATGATTATTCCATATGAACGCATGAATAGGTGATAAGCCTTTAGAAGTTTTGTGTCTTACGATTTTAGTAATGTCATTTGGATATGGCCAATATATAGATTCAAAAATTCTTGTTTTTAAGTTATTAAGGCTTTGTTTGGTTAGAGAATTTTCATCACTCAATTTTCGTCACTCATCACTTGTCACTAATCACTCATCACTCGTCACTTAAAATACCCCAATTTTCCCAAACACACCCATGAACGTTGGCACCCATCACTCAGTGGCTTTGTTTCAAAAAAAAAAAAAAAAAAAAAAAAAAAAAAAAAACGAAAAAGTCAAACTTTGTTGCCAACAGCGTTGTTTCAAAAAAATAATAATAAAAAAAAAAAAAACCAAAACAGTCCAACATTGCAGCTAAAAGGTTAAAAGTGGTAGGTTTAATTACGAAAATGCTATTGAAAACTGAGTTTTGGAAACTGAAAACACTTAAAATGTGTTTTCAGTTTCCATAACTCATCACTCAAAAATCAGAGAATTGAGTGATGAAAACCGAGTCATAGAATATGAGTTACGGAATCCAAACAATTGCTCTTCCATGGGCCCCACCAGTTTTGGATCATGAGTTATGAAAATAGGATGATATCACTCAGTTTTGTGGGTTTCCAAACAACACCTAAGTGATTATTTTCACGAAATCCCTAAATGCTCATAACAGTGCAATGAATAGAGATTTTTTATATAGAAATATATAAAAGGATTTAGTCTCAAAAGTTCCTGGAGTTAACACAACCTTGGAGTAGTGCTGAATTCTTGATTCTTATTGTAATCTATAATATTGTTTCAAGTTTCAAAAATTTTAGTCAATACATGCTATAGGTTGCTAAGTCCTACGGGTAGAGATTTTCTATGGATACTATAAATATATATTTGGATCTTATAGAGTATTTCAGGGTGGCCTAGAATATCAATTGTGGTTATAGAAATTTGTTTGAACTCTAGTAGTACAGGTTAGTTTTGGGGAAATATTGTTGCGGTGAGACTTTGATAAGGAATATTAAATTGCTTAATTCAATGGTATATACGAAAGTAGTTTTCATACTTGATTTTTGAAGGACAGTAGGAAACAAAAGGTTTGTAAGGATTAGATTCCATGCTTACTGATTAAAGCATTCTTTTGTGTAAGAAATAGAAATTTGTAGCGGAATATAAGTAATTGGTTTTTCGGCATACCTCTCTTGGCCTAAACCGATGATCACACAGGAGCTTTGAGATTGTTCTACACTGTCTAGGGCCAGCCTCCACGTAGACCAGCTATCCAAACACGTTTTGAATTCTAGTTTGTGCAACCCACGAACCAAAAACGTTTCTTCGGCGGTGTTGCACACTACTAGAGTGATGCAAATATAATCCACAACCTAAAAGCCTCACAACACTCTGTAAACACTATGAGAAATGTGGAATTCGTTCACTGTACAATGGGTACCATTCTTGGTGTTTATATACACACCACTCCATTAATATTGAGTGGGATAGTAGACTTAGTGGGGTAGTGTAACGGTCTAATACTATTACTCCATAACTCCTAGATGTTACAATTTGAGGCAAATAGAGGGACATGCTTACATTGGGTGTCTGTCCATATTCTTTCAGTTTCTAACATTTTGTTTAGAGCTTACAGAAGATTAAAGTGTTTAGCTGTGTTCAGATGTATTAGCAAGAGAGGTAAGTAATTATGCATAATATGCATAAATTTTATCCTTTAGGTTCTTAGATGTCAAAGGTTTTCAAAAGTTATGTTTTTAAATTTACATTTTCTAAAGTTTATCGAAAGCATTTTTTCATCATTGAAAGAGAAACTTCGACTTTTAAGTAGTGTTTTAAAGAGATACTTCAAATTTTAAATAACGTTTTGAATGTCCAAATCTTATTTAAAAGATGATTTCTAAACTAAAATATTTTCCTAAAAGAATTGTGTTTCAATGTAAGTTTTCTAAAAAGGTTCTTGTTCTTTAAATTGTTTAAAAACCAAGTGATTTTCAAAGTCATATTCCTTTTTTTCTTCCAAATGGTATTTAAAACGTTTCTTTTAGCAAATTGAGCTTTTAGACTTGCTCAAGAATTATAAAATATTTATATAAACTCCTCAGTTCTTATTCATTCCCTAAGAGAGTCAAGCATTCTTTGATTTATGTTCAATTTGATATTGTGATCTTCGATATACCTCTATATTTGGAATAATTGTTAGTTTCAAATAAATTATTCTATTTTGTATAAACTTTGCTTTTGTGATATGTGACTCAAAATAAGTGTTTTTAGGATTTATCAGATATATGTGTAAGCCCGTTCACAGGGTTGTATGTGAGAATAAATGTTGATTCCTCACCAGCAGAGGTTAGATGTTGGTATCCACTCACAGGATTGTATGTGAAAATATGTGATATGTGTATATGTGACACTATGCTCTGATTAACCATTTGTATGTGTTTTTGAATGATTTTAAGATTTGATTACTTATGTATTAAGTGGTTCATTATATGTTTTGGAAAACCATATTGGATATCATTGAGTGAATTTGTGAAATCCAAATACTCATGCTTTGTTTGACTCTATTCTGTTGTGTATTATGTATAATTGCTTACTAGATGTGTGGCTCACCCCATCATTACAATTTTCATATTAAAGTTTAATTGGAAAACAGAACCTTTGGATTGCTTTGTAAGGTGCAAGGTAGAGTATGGAAGTTTTTAGGCGACTTCAATAATGCTTGAAGCCTTATAGGATTTTTTTTGTTATTTTTATTTCGCTTAAGATTTTTCAGCATTTGGAGATTATTTCTAAATTGTGGATTTTAGATATTGTAAGAGGTTTATTAAGAGCATTGTTTATTTGGGAGTTTTATTTAATTTTTGGATTATTTATGTTTATTGAGTTATGTAAGATCAGTAAGTTGTCATGCATCTAAATTCAAGTTTCAGGGATTTGGGTCTTGATAGCTGCAATAACAATTGATTGGTTATTCTTTAGGAATAACTATTATATTGTGGATCATAAAGTATCAAACGTGCCCCCTAAGTGCCTATACATTTCGTTTGGCTTTTTTTTTTTTTTTTTTTTCTTAATTTTAGAAAAAAAAAGTAGAATAAGCTAAGTTCCAATAAATATATAAATAAATGATGATGTATACACATCAGTGTTTAATAGACAAAACAACTACAAATAATCCTAATTTTTATTGTACTGTCTTCTATACAGCAGCCATTCTCCACCCATGACTGTGTTTCAGACTTATTAATACAAACTTTGTACATAAAAATGCAGGAGAAAAATGAAAACAACAATGCTCCATATGATTCAGACAAAAACAAAAGCTCCAAATGAATTTGTATACGTATATGTGTATGTGTATGTCAAATATCTCGTACTATATGTGATGATGGAACTAGAAGCCGTATAGGAGAGACAAGCTTGCTAGATCTTCATGTAATACTATGCAACCTACTACTTCCAGAAGATCAGACCCACTGACACCATCAATAGAGTCATCCAATGGAAATTTCCTGGCAGAAATGAGTTTGCTGGAAACAAAAAGAAAGGAGATCAACATCAGATTTGTGACTTTTTAGTCACTTAATGCAATTTTTCTTTTTACAACAATAATAAAGTTTTAATCTCAAAATTTTGGAATCAACGATAAATCCTCATCAAATTAGTCAGGATTATGTCTGCAATATTTCCATTTTACATGTACATAATTTGATTATGATATCAAGAGACAGCACATAATGGTTTAGAGTACACATCTCATAAAGTAAAAGTCTTTTGTTCAAATTTTCTATTTATCCTCCTTTTGAGAACTTAAAAAAAAAAACACTTAAAAAAATAATCTTGCTTATTATATATTTAGTCATGATCTAGGAGCAATAATTCTTGTTTGAAATGGTTTGGCCTAAAGTGATATTGTTAAATTTTAAGACGTGGGCATTCATAAAAAATTAAGATGTGAGAAGGACAATTATATTGGAAGATTTTGTTTTGGCATTTTTTTTTTTTTTTTTTTTTTTATATAAAAAAGTTTGAAACAATCTCACACACAAAGAAGAAAAAATGAGGTTCTAATAGATATAGTATACCACAAACTCTACACAAAAGCCATAATAATTAAACATAGATTGAGCTAATTTTGACTTTACATTATTGTCTATATTATCATCATAACATAATTAACCAATTGGTTGGTGTTAATTTGAACACAACAATACAAGATGCACTCAAGTCAACAGTGTAGACGTTTGAGCTTATGTAACAATTGCTTGCCCAGAAAAGCAAAAAATCTTATGTAACAATCCGATATGTGACATCTGTCCTTTGAACAATTCTTTAAATCCGGCCAAGACTTGCAAAAACTTAGGGAATATTCTTTAGACAAAATTTAGGAACTCTTCAAACTTCCTTTACATCTTTTTATTAGATGTGAATTTTAACAAATTCTTGCATTTTTTTTATTATACTCCATGTTTGAAAAATTTCAAGAAAATCAAAGATTAATAACTATATTATCTTCTCAAAAAGAAAAAAAAAAAGGTTATATCATCAATCATTTAAATTTCAAAATTTTTTAATCTTAAATTATGTATAAAAAATATGTTTATAGATCGAATAGTAATTAACACATTGGTTTGAACGAAATTTGACATGCAGGTTAAGAACACAGAGAACATGCAGATTTTCAAAATTTATAACCATGTTAATTTTTTAATAAGAGTTTAAAGAATTTCTTTTCAAACTATTTAAAAAAAAAAAAAAAAAAACTTTGTTCATAATAATATAATAAATCAAGACCCTATGAAATCTTCAATTCCTAGAAAATAATATTATCCACGTAGATTTGTTAATTTCTACCATGTTCATAAAAAATGAAAAAAAAAAATCCTTAAAAAAAAGGAGCCAGAACCCGAGACTGAAAAAAATATATCAAGAAGAAATGCTTTGCACGTTCAATATTCTCACCTCGACTAGTCCCACTTCCACCTGAAGAACTACTATTTGAAACTTTAATCCCAAGCGATGCACAATCAGATCCAAGTGTACCTTAATACACAAAATTCCAAAGCTCCAGTCAGTATTTTACTATTTTTCATATATATTGCATGATCATCATTATAATATTAATTAAATAATCAAATGCACTACTTCTCATTAAGTTTTGGAATAAAAATGATTAGTTAAAAATTTTTTTTATTCTTCTTATACAAATTAACACAACAGGTTCAGGTTTTTCAAGAACAAATTAAAAATAAAAAAAATTTAAAAAGAGGTTCAGGTTTTTACATTCACTGTAGCATGGGAAGACTGATATGTTGAGAAGATTATAAGAACCCGACTGGCATGTACAGAGATGTCTATATGTCTGGTTCCGGGTACATGACCCTAGTCCACAATAGGACCAGTAGCAAGCTATAAAAATAAATAAATAAGAAAATATTAATAAATTAGTCCAAAGGTAGAGAAATTGATGAAGATTTAATCAAAATTATTATATTGTAATTACGGTCAAAGGCAGATAGGTTGTATGGATTCGTTTTTTCTGGAACTGGAGGAGGGGTTGGCTGGCACCCAGAGTACTTCAAAGTACCTGCACAAACAAGAAATTTAAAAGAGTTAAAAGACATGCATGAAAATTTGACTTATTTTGTTAATTAAAATCATAGATTTTTTTTTTCTAATTAATAATATTCAACTATACAAATATTGGACCATATGTCTATATGTTCATTGATGGTGCCAAACTATTGTGGGCAATGATGTTTTTTGTGCAGCTTTAGTTGAATTTGCTTGTTCATGGTGGGTGAAAAGTCAACCAGTTCTTCTCCCCCAACTTTGTTCACGGTATATGAGATTGATTCACTAGGATGATCAGTATCCAAAGAGGAATAGAAGAGAAAATACCTCTTGAGTCTCTTATAAGGGTTTCAAAGGACCAATAGTTCATAATAATTTTATTTTTTTAATAATTCAATAATTATAACTTATAATAATGGAAAAAGAGATATTCGAACCTTGGTTCTTCTAATAAATGAGAATAGAGGCAATATTTATATAAGTCATTTAATTTTATAAAGACTTGATTACATTTTATAGCATCGCTCTCTGTAAGTTGTATGGCCTAAGTTTTTTTGTTTTTGTTTTTTTCCTTACAACAATTTGGGTTTGGTCAAATATTACTCACGCTTATGCCGTTGACTATTTTTCTTTATCCGCCTCAGAATTAAGACTACTCATATACTCATGCACTCAGTGCATGAGAAGGTACCATCCAAACTAATGAGTCGTGCCATTCTTAATTTCTTATATGCACCTAAGTTGTATAGTACTCTATCAAGCAAAGGTGACTCAGAAAATAATAATAATAAAGAGTATTTCTTGTGGGAGAGGTTTATAGTATACAATCATAAATAATTTATTTAAAAAAAAATGAAGAAAAAAGAACTTACAATTAGGTATCACACAGGGAAGAAATGCGAGATCCGCATAACCATCATCATTACGCTTCCAACCTTGATCGCATTGACACTGGAAACCAAGTGGGTAACTTAGATCTGCTACGCAAGTTCCCTTTCCACATTCCACTTCTTCACACACCCTTGCTGCAATTCAAACCCAAAAAAAAAAAAAAACATTATTGAGTGTTTCTGGGGTTTATTTTATGATCTTTTTGAGTAAGAAGATCAAAGCGTACGCTTATATGTAACATGTTCATGTGTATATGACACCCAAAACAATCAGCTAAAAGTACAAAGAAGAGGGTGAAAATACCTAAGAAAGGATCAGTATTATTTGCTCCTAGTGCAGACATGGGAAGCAGTACCACAAGCACAGCTAGAAAAGCCACTAACTTAGAGGAAGCCATTTCTTTCACCAAGAGAGAGAGAGAGAGAGAGAGAGAGAGAGAGGTTTTGAAAGAGAAGGTGAGGGCTGAAGAGATGTGATCCCATATCATTATGGCTATATAAAGATCTCAGAATTTGAAGTTTTCTTCGTAGAAGCTTCTGTGAAATGGTGACTTTTTTGGTCATATTCATAGTTTTTTTTTGCTAAACTGGTCATATTCATAGTTAGGGATCGTGTGTAGTCTATTGATTATACCTTGTTTTACAATCTATATCATTCCTGCCCAATAAATAATCTATGTTGCTTTATCTTGTTTAGTTGACTAAATATATTTTCTAAATGGATTTGGTAGAAATATTTCTATCTTTCAAATCACATAAACTTGATGAGCATAATTAACAAGGATTTCTAAATGCATGCAACGTAGAGTAATCTCTAAGTTATCTTATTACCTTACCAAAATATATTGTTCCCTTAATACTAAAATATTAATGTTATTTGTTGTCATATCATATGGTATACGCTGAAAGGTTTAATTTAGTTACCTCTAAAAAAAAAAAAAAAAAAAAAAAACCAATTTGATTGAATAATTTTTGGGATTTTTTTTGGCACATTTTCATAAGCTTTTGCAATTTGAACTAATATTATATTGAGAACCATTCGACCACGTCTGTTTATTTTTTATTTTTTATTTTTTTTCGTTAAGCGAAGTTTGGGCTTCAAGTTTCCTTTAGGGTTTGGTAGTGAAATGACTTCGCGCGTGAAGGTTTAGTCAGCTGCAGAAGAGATAGCGGTCCAAGTCTTCCTTATTTTTTGATCACAAAGTCTGCCGTATCTTGCTGAATAATTTATTCTAAAAATATCATATTTTCAAAATGGACAAAGTTTGACTACAAACTGTATTGCTTCCACTAAAAAGATTAACTGGATTATATATTTTAAAAATCTAACTATCTTTTACAAGTAGTTAATTATCCTAGATTTTCTAGAAATTTTGCAAATATAAAGGATATAAAAATAAAATGTAATCCAATAGTAAATTTGTTAGAATTTACATTTAATAAAAAAAAATATTGAGTGAAGTTATAGTTTTTTACTACAACCAAGTTTGTAATCAAACTTTGTCCCTTGAAAATTATATGTATATATTTTAATTAAAATCATCTTTTAAACTAATGAGTTTACATTATTATATAAAATCGTGTTATAAAAGTATAATTTCTTTATTCTACCAAACTTAAAATTGTATCTAATTAAAAGCACGGTTTTAGAAGTACATGACATTCTTAAACGACTTCAACACTTTATATTGTTTGTTACTAAGTTTTTTCTTTTTTCTTTTTTCTTTTTTTTGAGAAGATTTTTTGCTACTAAGTTAATTACTTCCTGACATTTTATAAAATATAAAATAATTTAATTACTATAATAATAATAATAATAATTAGGCAAAAGTCTCAGTTTGCTCCTAACAAAACGTGAAGAGACGTGCATGCATATTCATTTTTGCCCAAATACACTAAAAAATTGGTGGCGTTAACCCCATCCAGAGGTTTGTAAAGTCAGGGATGAACTACAAGAGTACAGGTGTATAATAGCTTGTCCAGCACTTTAGGATTCTTTTTTTCTTTGTGTTACATAGGTTGATTCTACGTTAAATCAAAGTTAGATTTATATTTTGGATTAAATTGTAATTTACACCCTTAAAGTTTCAATGATTTAAATTTTGTCTCACTAAAATTTCAAAAATTCAATCCGTACCCCCCTAATGTTACCTAACATTTGGGGAAAAAAAAAATCCTTCCATGGCTATGCCCGTTAACAAGTTAATTAGCTAGTTTTAACACTAATATTACAGTTGTTTTGAGCCCATTAAAGCCTCGTCCAATTAAAATATAGTTATTTAAAATACACACCTATAAATAAATAAAAATTAGCATTTATCAAAAAAGAGAAGGAAAAAAAACCCCAAATTATTTTTTTTTTTCATTCTCTCTCATTTTACTCGTGCAGCAATGTTAAGAGAGTGAAGCATGAATTATGCAACAGCAAATGACAATAGAATGGGGTGAATAGGCTCCATTGTGAAAAGAGGTTGAATTCAACTAGAAATGAGGTTTGTTTATTTATATTTTGAGCTTGAATTGGTGCTAGCTAGGTTGTTATGGTTTGGTTTTTAATGTATTTTCACGGTTGAAACTCATTTATTGATTTTAGAGGATGAGAGTATGTTCAACCATGTGAGATTCATGGAGATGAGCCTTTTTGTTTTGTTTTTTTTTTTTTTTTTTTTTTTTTTTTAATATGAGTTTTAGGTATGTGAACAAATACTTGTTCGATTTTCTTGGAACATGAGATAAACAATTTTTTTTTACAAGAAAATAAAATAAAATGTTGAATTATTTTTTTATCGATTGGGACAAAATGACATGGTGTACATTAAAACTACATCATTTTGGGATGAGTTAGCATTTGATGGAGAACTCATCATCGGATGTGAACAGAAGGATATACTTCCCAACGATAGGTAATTTTTGGGTTATGAATCAAAAAATTAATATTTTAAGAGGAAAATTCAAAATTACCCCAAATTTCAAGAGTGTAAATTTCAATTTAGACTAATTTTTGCTTATATTGTAATTTTTTTTATTACATATTTCTCTAGACCAAAATTATGGTATAGGCCATGAACCTCATAGCCTAGTGGCATTGTGCTTTCTATTATGAGAAAAATTAGGGTTTGAATCATCTTCCCTATTATCGTAACTATCAAATTATATATATAAATATATATATTTATATATATATATATATATATATATATATATATATATATATATATATATATATATATATATATTTAAATGATGATATAGGATCCTCAGTGATAGTCTAAGTATATCCATATCGTATATATGAGTACAAAATCTTGAAAGCATAATTGAATTATGTAAACTCTACTTATTTCAAATAAGTCAAAATTTTAGAAGGGATATTATTGAAACTTACAAAAAAAAAAAAAAAAAAAAAAAACCAAGATATAATACTATCTAAATATAAAAATAAAAACAAACTAGTAATTTATGGAGAAATTATATAATCCTTATGGTACACCATGTCACTTGTCTACCATTATACTAAAAAACTCTCACATATTTAAATTTGTTAAGTCAACTTATGATAAAAAAAAAAAAAAATTGTTAGATCGTCCTAGCAATTTTAAATAAGTGAAAGTCTTTTAATAAAATGGTAAACAAATAACGTAGTCCATCATGAGGACTGTATAATTTCTCTAATTTATGAAAGACTTGTAAGGTTGTCGATAAGAGACTTGATTCAAATTTTACCCTTATTAAAATGAACCTCATCTGGTGTTTTGGCCTGAAACTTTAAAAAAAAAAAAAAAAAAAAAAAAAAAAACTTGGCCTTCTTTAGAGATTGAGCTTAATTAATAGTACAATAAAGCATATTTAAGTATGATTGAAAAGAAAAATATTATGATAATTATGGGATCCTTACCCTAAAAAATGAAAATATACCATAGAATTCTTTTTATAAAAAAAAAATTACATAAATATAGGTAAGGTTCAAGTTATACATGATATAACTTTAAAAATTGTTACCTTACTCAATAATTTTTTATTAGATATGAATTTTGAAAAATTTCTTCTTATATCAATATTGTTTGCAAAATTTCAATATGATCAGAAATAACTAACTTTCTTATCCATAAATTTCAAGTTTTGGTTTTTTGTTTTTAAATTACGCATAAAAGATGACTTAATAAATTGAATAGTAAATAATATCTAATTGACACAAGATTCAATATGTGTGTTAATAACAAATAAAACATGCAATCTTAATTCAGCAAAAAGTATTACCATGGTATAGTACTGTATTACTTAGTTGTTAGTATTTTTTTCATGAATATTAATTGTGTGTGTATATATATAAACACAAACTATAATTTATATTTAAAAAATTATTAATGGATTAAATTATTATTTTATTTGTAGAAACTTCTATAAATATTAAATGATCATTAGAAAGGTTTTCAAGTGCTGACTGCTAAGCAAGTTCTCTATAAGAATATAATGAACGGCATAAACAAAAGAGACGGCAAATATATATTTTTTCCAAATTAGGTGAATCTTTGATTTGTCTAAAATTTGAACACTGTTCAATAATTATAGAGACGGCAAAGTATAATTTATTTGCCGGTGTGCTACCGAACTCCATTTTTGGAGAAAATCTAGAAAGAAACTGATGTTCGAGAAGAGTGCCGATTAAGGTCTTCTTTAGGATTCAAAAGTCAAAATTATACAAAAGTTGGTGAATAGAACAATAGCCTCAAAACAAAGAAATTTGTAGAAATAAGAAAATTAATTTTGTGGTGAAAGAATAAGTCAAGACAGACAGATACGTTACATATATATATATATAAGGAGTGAAAGAGAAACAAAGTGTAAACAAAAGAAAAAAAAAAAAAAAAAAATGAAATGCGTGACTTTCACATGTAGCTTTCAATTCTCTCTTTTTTTTTTTTCTTTTTATTTATTTATTTATTTATTTATTTATTTTTTATGTTCTTATCTTTTTTTGGTGAAGTACTTTGTGGGGTTAAGACCAATCCAGTATGCTGATATGAAAGACTCTAAAGAAACTTCTATTTGGAAGTGAATTTTAGATATTTCAAGTTCTTGACAAATGGCTCTTTATCTTTTACACTTATAGTTTTAAGAAAACCAAAGGGTTCTTTTTCAATACACTATTGAAACTACACATCCTCTTGGAGACATTATAATTTCTATACCAAGGATCTCCCCTTAACGAATCCTCTGATTCCTTCTTATTTTTAATTGGATGTGCGATTCATGACTTTTATTTATTTATTTAAATGTCACATATGACATATCTTACATTTAAATAAAAATTAATGGATTTAATTGGAGGAGATATTATTCCAAAAAGATATTATCAACTTGCACTCAAAGTTAATGTACATTTTAAATTTAAAAAATTTTACTTAAGAGTTAAAGACCATAAACTTTTTAAACCATTTCAATTCATGACCAGAACGAGTCACAGCTCACAATTAACTCAGATCTATGACGTCTACTCCTGATGATAACTCTTTATCATCAGACCAAGACACCAATCAATTTTTGGTGTAGGCGAGGATTGAACCTAAATATCTTATTCAACCATAGAAAATTTTACCAGTTGAGTTAACTGGAACCACACTCTGATATTATTTAAAAATAATCATTTAATTGTTTTCAGTTACCACTGCAAAAGTAATTAATAGTAATAAAATTAATATGATAGAAATTCATATCCAAATCATATCTTATCATTATACTATATAATAAACATTGTGCCTTGCTACCGGCTGTGATTGCACCGAAGCGTTCAAACATCCTCTCTCTCTCTCTCTCTCTCTCTCTCTCTCATGTAGCACAGTATAAATACACTAAAATAATAAACATAGCTATTCTAAATGAAACTCTATAGTAAATATTTCAGTTTAAGAATACTAATCTGATTAAAATTTCATCACCAAGAGTTTCTAGCTATTTTTCAACCAAAAAAATCATTATTTAATTTATATTCTTTTAATAATCCAATATAATTTTTTTAATAATACACTTGATCTTGCACAATGTGCATTCGTCATATAACTTAATCTTTTTTTCCTTTTTATTATGTAATTTTAATATTGTTGATTTTTTGCCATTGTATTATACACTGTACAACATGTTTTTTTTTGCCGTTGGACACACCATAAGTGTGTTAATAGTATAGACATAATTTGTTCTAAATAAAACGTTATCTAAAATTTTTTGAGTTTAAAATATTATCGTTGTAAGGATGCAATTTGAGTCCTAAATCCAACAGTTAAAAGGATATAGGCCCAAAGAGCCTAATACAATGAATTTATAGAGAATAGGTTGGAAAACTAGGCTCTAATGAGTTGAGTAATGATTATAGTGGATCCAAATGACAATAAAATAAAAATAGATTGGTCTTATCTAAAGAAAATCGTTCTCGGCATAGTCCGAGGAGATCATTTTTTATATATAATTCTTGAAATTGATTACAAGTACAGTTCTTATTGCTACAGTCTTTCTCTCTCAATTCTCCGATCCCTTTCTCTCAGGGCCTCCGTTCTATTTTATACTCTCTTCCTCCTTTCATCTCTGCCCTCCACATGTAGATTAGATTGTTGGTGTTGATCGTTGTCACATCAGCACATTCTTGAAGTCTTTGAGGAGTAGCTATAAGGGTGAAAACTACTGTTCAAGTATCATTTCCTCATTAATGCGGCTAGAGAGTTAGTTGCAGAGCATTTAATGCAGTGGTAGCAGCTTTCCCTTAGATATTTCATAGCCTCCCTATGTCCTGTTCCTTCCTGATACTTATCCTCAATAGTGGAATTGTCCGGAACATTGCTCTTGATGGCAGACCACACCTTCTGACATCGGCTTTGCTTAGCCGAGGAAGCATTCCTCCTCGGATCACCCTCTTGGACATTCATGATTAGACCTCATCTCTTCACTCACTAACACGGATTTTTATGACATGTTTATCCATCCTCGGACTACTTAATGTCCTTGGACTGGGCCCCCGGCCCAATATATACATAGATATATACCACTAGGCTTATCACCCCTACAATCGTTATTCAAATTCAAGTAAAGTTATCTCAACTGGTAAAGTCTCCGATAGTTGAGTTTAATCCCTACCTACACCAAATTAAAGCCGATTGGTGTCTTGGTCTGATAATAAAGAGCTATTATAAAAAACAAACGTCATAGGTTGAAACTCTCTCTCTCTCAAAAATAATAAAAAATAAAAAATAAAGTTTTCAAGAAATGTAAAATAAATGTAATTTTTTTTTATATTTAGTATTTAGTATTTACTACCTATCTTATATTGTTCAGTTTTAATTATATTATCAATATAATT
The DNA here is from genome assembly GCA_028535165.1 of Quercus tomentella. Taxonomy (NCBI): domain Eukaryota; kingdom Viridiplantae; phylum Streptophyta; class Magnoliopsida; order Fagales; family Fagaceae; genus Quercus; species Quercus tomentella. The sequence goes on along the minus strand of JAPQVY010000089.1, from coordinate 17,550,973 downwards.
TTTTTAGTTTAGCATAATTCTAGCTCTTTCTAAACTTTCCTATGATGGACTCATGGTCATGACCGATTTCAGATCTGCCTGTGTCGACATAGCTAGGTCTGTAATTACTTTCTTGGCGGAGCTACAGTCTTTTCCGATTAAAAGCAAAGAGAGAAATAAATACATAATAAGTGAACTCTTTTCCAACTTCTAGAATTACTGTTTCGTTTGATTCATTGAAATTTGTTTGTTGTGATTGTCTTACCTTGAAGCTTCGTTTCAATAATGCAGTCCCATGCATCACGTGTTGGATATATATTACTGTCATATGGCTTAGCTTATTCAATTGCCATCACAGTCAGTCATTAATTGTTGTCAATTATCAAAGTGGGTGTGCCATATGGCCATAATGGGAAGATGAGAGATCGATCCAAAAGTCAAACACGACAATGTTTTTAGGGAAAATTATTAGGTGATCCGGGACTACAAGGTCAACAAGCTGACCTTGTAGTCTCGGCCAATAAAAAAGAAACACATCATTAAAAATAGCTGATATCAACATACCTACCACGTTACTGAAAAACAATATACACTTTAACTTTCGTTAATCTAGAAACGTTAACCCTCTGTTGAAATTCAAATTTTGATTTGGAAATTGGGCGGGTTCGGTGAAGGTAAAGACTGAAAAAATAAAAAGCTTTTCATTTTCAATCTTGATTTCTAGAGCTCTCTCTCTCTCTCTCTCTCTCTCTCTCTCATCATCACCACCACCGTTTGGCTGCCACTTCCTTCCATCTCAACATTGGCAACATTTCTGCACTTGTAAGGTACCAATTTTGTTCCTTTTTTTGTGGTATAGAAACTACTTGCTGAAATGCTTCATAGAGATTCATTTTTCCAAACTTCTTGCCGTTGTGGCCTTGTGTTCTTATTATTAGGGGCTGTTGAAATCTGATTTTTCTTTTGGATTTAATTGGTTAGGATTTGATATGGACAACAGTTATAATGATATGAGATACTTGCACCTAACAAACAAAGAACAGGGGCCTAGTACTTTGCAACAATACCAGAATCTAGTGTTAGAAAAAAAAAAGAAGCAAATATTTGTTCATTAGTTGGATGTATCTCATTTTTGCCCAACTAAATGAGCAAAAATTCCTAGTTTTTAGGTAGAGCTATCAGATTGAGATATGTTCAATTGTCTTATTATTGTAATTTGGTTAATAATCAACTTTATAACAAACATTGTGCTTGTATAAACTTTATAATTGCTTGTGGGGTGTGGGGGCAAGGATTGGAGTTCAAGTCTCCTGAAAGGAACTTCACACACATATATACTTAGATTAGGTTAGAGTAGAATTTCTATCTTGTATTAAAAAAGAAAAATGAGATTTGAATAATAAAGTAGACATATATTAATTCTAGAAATTTTCCTCTTGTTGGTTGTAGCTAGAAGTGTTGGGGATAGCTAAAATTTGTTTGGGGTTTGATGTAGACATTATATTGTGTTTGGTCTATGTATATCCTTTTTTTTTTTTTTTTTGAGAGTGAATGTATATCCTGTTGATTCTTTTGTATTTGATATTATTTTGGCTAAATGGCACTTAAATAAATCACATTTGTGAATTATGTCATTTATTTGGATTATTTTACAATCTATTTGAAGAAAAACTATTTGTTTTTGCCTTTATTATACAAATTTATTTTACAAGTCATTGGAAATCTGTTTTGAGTGTTCAATAAATCTTTTAACACTAAAGTATCATAAATTTTCTCAAGAGCAATCTAGTAAGAAAGTGATAATTGGCTTAATTCTACTTGTAAAAATAAACACTCAATGCCAACAACAAAACACTCTTTTGCATGAATTTGGATATGCCTATCAAGTGTCTTGTTGAAACAATGGCAAAACTAAATAGCAATTTTGTTTACAAATTTAAAAATAATTTTTAAAAAAGTTCCACCAAATGTACCATTGCTTGATGAATTGCCCCTAAGGTAGCTATGGTGCTTAACTGCTTATACATATTATATGACATTGTGACTCCACATGCAATTGGCCATCTTCATCTTGTGTAAAGGAATAAAGGCCTGTAGCACACTAACATCGACTCCTGTCCATATAGTTAATTGAGAAGAGTTGTTAAGTTAAGCTCTTGGTGAATTAGAATTTTAGAAGTAGAGAAGAAATAGTTACTTCAAGGGTAACCAACATCCTGAATTGAGCAAGAAAGAGATAAGAACAATTTGGTTAATTTTGTGGATGCTTCTCATTATGTTGCTTATTAGTTTATATACAAGAGTTCCTTAATCCTTTTCCCGCAAAAATTAACTGAACACCTCAACTAACATACTAGTAACTAACATACCAACACATACCAGCAATTCAGTAATACTAACATACAATGCAATACACCATTAAACTAGACTCCTAACATTATCCCCTCCACTAAAACATTTTGCCCACAAGATGTGGAAATTGCTGCTGAAGAGCAAACGAGTCTTCCCAAGTAGCATCATCAGAGGAGCCCCCTTGCCACTAAATCAAAAGCTAAGTAATGGTTCTATTGCGTAGCTGGCATGAGCTAGTCTGCATAACAACCACAGGTTCAGAGGCAAGGATGCCTTGAGAATTGACAGAAGGCAAAAGTGAAAGAGGCACTGTCTTGTGTCCCAATTTAGCTTTCAAACAAGAGACATGGAACATAGGGTGAATAGAGAAGGTTAAAGGCCTGCTACAAACAGACCATTGAAAGAATTCAACAAATTTTGTTGTTCAGCAACAACATATTCTCTGTTTTTTTCTAAATATTGATCCGACTAATACTAAACCTGAAAAAAAAAGTGCATGAAGTTAAGATACTTTAACAACAACCCACACAAGCAAACAATAAACAACACAACAGAATAAAAAATCCAACTTACCACTGTTGGAGATTGAAGAGGATAAAAATTGTGGTTGATGGATCTTCATAAAAAGGGGCTGACGGACCCATGTCCATGGGCCGGTAGAGGGTGAGCCCAACTCGTGCAAAGGTTTGTCTTGAGTAGGTCCTGTAACAGGAATGGGCCATACGCCCACATCCCTAAACCACCATAGAATCCAAAGGTAAGTAGAATCCTAGCACAACTCGTACTTGCGACACACACTAAACCACCATAGAATCCAAAGGTAAGTAGAATCCTAACACAAAGAGGATTCCAGAAGATACGCGCGTTAATGAAGATCTTCTCTACAAGGAAAAGTCTTGTCCATCACGCTAGGGACTATTCAATAGGATTCCTATAAGGAAAAGACTTCTACATAAAGGAAGAGAGGCCAACCCTCTACTACTATAAAAGCCTCAATACCCTCACAAACCAAGGTACACATAATTTACCCTTCTCTAGCACTCTAGAATTGTGAGAATAGTTCTAACTTGACCTTCGGAGGGTATTCGGCCAGCACCACACCGGTGCTCTCTGTTAGGTCTCCTCTCTTTTCTGTGCAGATATCGTTGCGAGCGTGCAAGAATTGTGTAGCTCACTGGTGATATTTACGGCATCATCAGTTGGCACCGTCTGTGGGGAAGAAGTATCGTAACTACATCTTGTAGGCCATACAAATGCTACCCGGACAAAGGGTTGCATGGTACTTACACGCTCGATGGTGATCACCAACAACGTTCAGGAAGACGAGCCACAACCTACTGCCCTGGAGAGACAGGTCCTAACCCTTATAGCGGCAGTGGAGCGCCTCACCAGACAAAACCAAACCCTAGAGGAATAGCTGCGACAGAAGAATGCGGTGGTGGGAAATCAAGAAGAAGATCAATAAGGTGCCAGTGCTGATCGCAGGAACCAGGAGAGACCAGAGGGTAGTAACGCCCTGAGTAGGCCGGAGCGACAAAACATAAGCCTCCCAACCCTCATGGATGCGGCTCCACCTATTGTTGCGGAGATGCATGCAATGAAGGAGCAGATGGAAGTTATGATGAACACCCTCAAGGGACAAGTGTCCAGCGATCTTGACGACCTAGTCAACCAAACCGACTCACCGTTCACTGCCTCCGTCAATTGCTTCCCTCTGCCACATAAATTCCGCATGCCACATATAGACAGTTACGACGGAGTCAAGGACCCTCTAGATCACCTGGAGACCTTCAAGACCTTGATGCACCTTCAAGGAGTTGCAAATGAAATCATGTGTAGGGCCTTCCCTACAACGCTAAAGGGTGCTGCTAGAATTTGGTTCAGTCGGTTAACACCAAGCTCTATTGGCACTTTCAAGGAGCTGAGTGCCCAGTTCACTTCACACTTCATTGGAGGGCGCAGATACAAGAAGTCGACTGCATGTCTGATGAACATTAAGCAGTGGGAGGACGAGACGCTGAGGTCCTATATAACCCGTTTCAACAAAGAGGTCATCTCAATTGACTAGGCGGATGACAAGATACTCATGGCAGCATGCACTAATGGGTTACGAAAGGGTAAGTTCCTGTTTTCTCTGTACAAGAACGATTCAAAGACCATGTTGGATGTGCTTTATAGGGCCACCAAGTATATGAACGCGGAAGACGCACTGCTAGCCCGCGAAGATAAGCCCAGAAAAAGGGAAAGACCGGAGGATACATAGCAAGATAGGGGGCGCAAGGTGGCTAAGACCGGAGAACGACGGGATGATAGACTCTCCAAACCCCCCACTGGGAGGTTCACGAGCTTCACCCCATTAACTGCCCCAATAGATCAGGTATTAATGCAGATTAAAAACGAAGGAGCCCTGACGTTCCCCGGCAAGTTGAAGGGAGATCCCAACAAGAGACCAAGGGACAAGTACTGTTGCTTCCATCGAGACCACGGGTATGACACAGCTGACTGCTACGATCTAAAACAGCAGATAGAGGCTCTTATAAGACAGGGGAAGCTACAGAGGTTCGTTAGCAAGGAAAGGACGAATCCACCCTAAAAGTAGGCCTTGCGACGAAAGAATGAATGCCCAAGGCCGCCCATTGGAGACATAAGAATGATCGTAGGGGGCACAGCAACTTATGGGTTGTCCAAAAAAGCCCAGAAGACCTACCTGAGAACGGTCCAGAACATCCAGCTTATGGGCACTGTACCCAAGATGGCACGGATCGACAACCCCGTCATCGGATTTTCAAAAGAAGATGCTCGAAGGCTGCACCACCCGCATAACGACGTGCTTGTTGTCAGCCTAAGGGTAGGATACTACAACATGCACCGGGTTCTGGTCGACAACGGCAGTTCGGCAGACATCATGTACTACCCGGCTTTTTAGCAGATGAGGATTAATAGAGAACAGTTGGTCCCGGTTAATGCCCCTCTAGTTGGTTTCGGAGGGATGAGGGTGTTCCCCATCGGTGCCGTCACATTATCAGTAACGATGGGGGATTACCCCCAGCAGATCACTAAGGAAGTAACATTCCTGGTGGTTGACTGTTCGCCCGCTTACAATGCCATTCTTGGACGACCTACCCTCAACTCATGGAAGGCTGTAACTTCAACCTACCATTTGATGATCAAATTCCCAACGGATTATGGAGTAGGAGAACTGCGTGAAAATCAGGTGGCAGCGCGAGAATGCTACATTGCTATGCTTGAGATGGACGATCATCAGCAGACAATATGCATAGGAGAATGAACATTAGCGGAGCCAGTTGAAGAATTAGAAGAAGTGATCCTTGATAACTCAAGGCCAGAACGGACGACTAGAGTGGGTACATTGGCAAGCTGGCTAGTACGCCAAGAGCTCACGGCATTCCTAAGAAACAATCAAGACGTATTCGCCTGGAGTCACGAGGACATGCCAAGAATCGACCCCTCAATCATGGTTCACAAACTAAATGTATCACCCTCATTTTCCCCAATCTGGCAGAAGAAACGAGTATTCGCTCAAGAGCGGGACAAAGCCATTGCCGAGGAAATACGAAAATTGCTTGAGGCAGATTTCATTCGAGAAGTGTACTACCCCGATTAGTTGGCCAACGTCGTCATGGTCAAAAAGGCCAATGGAAAATGAAGGATGTGCGTAGACTTCACGAACCTCAATAAGGCCTGCCCCAAAGACAGCTATCCACTCCCTCGGATAGATACTTTGGTAGACTCAACTGCAAGACACCAGCTTTTAAGCTTCATGGACGCTTTCTCGGGCTATAACCAGATCAAGATGGAAGAAGCCGATCAAGAGAAGACCTCTTTTGTCACCAGCCAGGGACTGTTCTGCTATAAGGTGATGCCATTTGGACTCAAAAATGCTGGAGCAACATACCAAAGATTAATGAACAAGATGTTCGCGCACCAGATTGGGAGGAACGTGCAAGTTTATGTTGATGACATGCTGGTGAAAAGCCTACATGAAGATGATCACCTAGGCGGCCTTCGCGAGACCTTTGAAACCCTACGGTCATATAACATGAAGCTGAATCCAGGCAAGTGCGCGTTCGGAGTGACGGCGGGGAAATTCTTGGGCTTCATGGTATCCCAAAGAGGTATAGAGGTCAACCTGGAGAATATACGGGCTATAATAGAGTTAGAACCGTCGAGGACGGTCAAGGAGATGCAAAGTTTGAATGGCAAAATCGCGGCCCTGAACAGGTTCGTCTCAAAAGCAACAGACAAATGTCTACCTTTCTTCCGCACTCTGAGAATATCGTTTGAAATGACGGACCAATGCCAGATGGCATTTGACAACCTAAACTCCCCCGTTGCTCAGTTCATCCAAGCCAGGAGAAGAGCTTTACCTATATTTAGTTGTTTCACAAGCTGCTGTTAGCGTAACTTTGGTGAGAGAAGAAGATGGATCTCAGCGACCAGTCTACTTTACAAGCCGAGCGCTTCGAGGAGCAGAAGAAAGGTATCCTCAGATGGAGAAGTTGGCCTTCGCGTTGATAACCGCAGCGCGAAAACTCAAACCGTACTTCCAAGCACATACCATCGTTGTCTTGACGGACAAGCCCTTGAGAAGAGCCATGAGTAGCCCCGAGGCTGCATGAAGGATGGCTTTGTGGGCATTGGAGCGTAGCGAGTTTGACATACAGTACCGTTCGCGAACGGCTGTAAAAGGGCAAGTAGTGCTGATTTCATCGTCGAATTCACCCTCGAAAACGGCCAGGGGGCAGAGGAGACACGATAGTGGAACATTTATACGGATGGATCTTCAAATAGACGAACAGGAGGGGCCGGCGTGGTGATCCAAACCCTGGAGGGGGATAAGATAGAGTGCATGATCCAACTGGATTTCTCCACAACCAACAACGAGGCAGAATATGAAACCTTGGTAGCAGGGCTAGACCTCGCAAAGGCTGCAGGTGCAGAAGACGTGGTTGTGCATTGCAACTCACAGGTAGTGACAAGTCAGATTAATGGCAGCTACGAGTGTAAGAATGAAAGGATGAAGAGGTACCTAGAAGAAGTGAAGAATCGAATCGGCAGCCTCGAAGTCAGATTCGTTCAAATCCCAAGGGGGGAAAATGAATGCGCCGACCGACAAGCAAAAGCAGCCTCGGCAGAATTTATGCTTGTCCCCGAACAGGTATTGTCGTTCGTCCAAATCTCCTCGCTTAACGATGACGGAACAAATGTGCAGGAAGTAAATTCTGAAAGCAATTGGACTACGCCATTGATATCATACCTGAAGACTGGCATTTTACCAGACGGGAATGACGCCGCTAGAAAGTTAAAGGTCCAAGCATCACGATTCGTGCTAATAAAATATGTGTTATACAAAAGAGGGTTCTCCCGACCGTACCTAAGGTGTCTATGCCACGAGGAAGCAAACTACATAATGAGAGAAGTCCACGAGGGTGTCTGCGGAAACCACTCGGGGGCACGATCATTAGCGCACAAGTTAATCTGAGCAAGATACTATTGGCCTACAATGTTGAGAGACGCACAGGCTTACGTCAAGGCTTGCGACAAGTGTCAAAGGTTCAGTAATCTCATCAGGCAACCATCCGAAGAACTGACCCCCATGACGGCCCCTTGGCCCTTTGCTCAATGGGGACTAGATATCATGGGGCCCTTCCCAACAACAGTTAGGCAGTTGAAGTTTCTGGTGGTTAGTATCGACTACTTCACTAAGTGGGTGGAAGCGGAAGCCCTAGCCACTATCACGGAGAAGAACATTAGAAGTTTTGTTTGGAGAAATATCATCTGCAGGTACGGGATACCCAGAGTGCTTGTCTCTGACAACGGAAAGCAATTCGACAACAGCGCATTTAGGGACTTCTATTCGGAGCTAGGTATTAAGAATCACTACTCGTCACCTGCACACCCACAGGTCAATGGACAAGTTGAAGTCACGAACCGATCCTTGCTTAAGATCATCAAGACCCGACTCGAGGGGGTAAAGGGTATCTGACCGGACGAGCTACCAAGCGTTTTGTGGGCATATCGAACTGCAGCAAGAACACCCACTGGAGAAACACCTTTTCGACTAGCATACGGAAGTGAAGCTGTAATCCCAGCAGAAGTAGGGCTCACAAGCTATCGGGTGGAAAACTACGACGAGAATAAGAACGAAGAGACCATGCGCCTTCAGCTCGACCTGGTGGATGAAGTACAAGTGACAGCGGAGCAAAGGATGGCGCGGTATCAGAATCTCATGGCGAAACACTACAACTCCAATGTCAGGCATAGAGACTTTCAGGTTGGAGATCTTGTACTACGGAAGGTAATGAGCGCTATTAGAGATCCTTCGCAAGGAAAGCTCGGCCCCAACTGGGAAGGACCCTACAGGATCGCGTCATGGCAAAGGAAGGGCACCTACCACCTCGAGACGCTGGACGGACAAAAGCTTCAGCACCCATGGAACACGGAGCACCTACGAAAATACTATCAGTAGAGACGACATGAAGAGCAACGACGCTTTTTCTTGTTTTTTTAGTTTTTGCTACAATTATTAGTTTTACTTTAACAACTTTTTGCTACAATACTTTGAGTATCTTTTTAAGCCCAAGGGGGCAGGTACTTTTCTACAAACACATGATTTTTTAAGAAGAATATTCAGACACATATTTATGTCTTTTCAATCTGAATTCCAAAGTCCGCAAAAGTGGACGGATATAAATAAAGTCCAGAGAATGGACGGATCATCCCAGGAGGATGAAGATTCTATGTCCACAAAAGTGGACGAATATAAATAAAGTCCAGAGAATGGACGGATCATCCCAGGACGATGAAGATTGCAAGTCCACAAAAGTGGACGGATATACATAAAGTCCAGAGACTGGATGGATCATCCCAGGAGGATGAAGATTCAAAGTCCGCAAAAGTGGACGGGTATAAATAAAGTCCAGAGAATGGACAGATCATCCCAGGAGGATGAAGATTCTAAGTCCACAAAAGTGGACGGGTATACATAAAGTCCAGAGACTGGACAGATCATCCCAGGAGGATGAAGATTCTAAGTCCACAAAAGTGGACGGATATAAGTAAAGTCCACAAGCTGGACGGATCATCCCAGGAGGATGAAGATTCTAAATCCACAAAAGTGGACGAATAAAAAACTAAGTCCATAAGCTGGACGAATCATCCCAGACGGGTGAAAATTCTTAAGTTCATATAAATGGACGGATATAAAATCCACAGGATGGACGGGTCATCGAGTATGGATGAAAATTCAAAATTCAAAAAAGTGAACGGATACAAGTCCTCGAACCGGACAGGTCATCCCATGAGGATGAAAATTCCAGTCCCAAAAAGGTGGACGGACATAAGCTAAACGCACGGATCATCCCATAAGATGAAAATTCCAAGTCCACAAGAAAGGACAGGATAAACTACCTAGTCCATGAGGTAGGCAGATCATCCATACAGGATTTAAAATTATGTACAAGTCCATAAAGGTGGATGGTTCTACTAGGGTGAATAAAAATTGTACTCCATAAAGTGGACGGATCGTCCAAAATTGTAAAGATTTAGTCCATAAATTGCACAGATTGTCTAAAAAGATAAAGACTTTAGTCCATAAAGTGGACGGACCATCCTTGAATGTTAAGCCTGTCCTTGAAAAACAAAAATTTTAAAAGGAGGACGGATCGTCCGTTAAGGATGAAAATCTTAGCCCATGAAGTAGACACCTGAAAAGGACGGAGACTTATACATCTCATTCAAATTATAAAGATCATAACCGGTCACACAAAAGACCAAATAAGACGGGCATAAAACTGCGGAATAAAGCAAAATAAATACCATTGACGGATAAAACCATCGAAGGGCAATTGTTCAATACACAAATTTATTGACGGATTGTTCTCAAACTTAGCCAAAAAAAAAAAAAAAAACTCTATTTTTGAGGGTCCGCATCTTTTTCTTGACGGGCGTCATCAACTACAAAGTGAGCTTGACCTTGAACATTCCGTGCTTGAGCTGACTCTCCGTCGCCTTGGGTTGCAGCCTCAGCAAAAAGATCCTCTGTGTTCTCTGAGGCGACGGGCATAGCGGACGTCTGGGCTTGGTCATCAACTTTAATGATAGACACATCCAGGTCAGGGAAGGCCTTCTTAACTTGACGGAGGGCATCATCAAAACTTTCCATTAGCCCTTTCATCATAATCATGGACTGAAGCAAAAAAGAAAGAAAAAAGGGTTAGATAAAAAACTAAGTGGAAAGGACGGACGAAAAGCCAACGGACAAGGATTACCTGAGCAATTGCAAAAAGCCCCGTCTCCCTCATGGCCTTTGTGGAGTGATTGCCTAAATCCTCGTAGTCCTCCGACGTAATGATGGACGAAAGTTGCTCCAAGGCATATTTGGAGTCGTCATGAAGGAGGGGGGGGTGGCTTCTCCTCACTAGTGGACAGGGCCTTCATAAAGCCTTTGCCAGCCCCATGCTTTGCTGGGGTGGCCGTCTTCGCACCCTCAGCCATTAACCCTACGACGGGCTCCAATGAGACCTTAGGTTTCTTGAGTGGACGGTCCCCTTTGGGCGGCTGCTTCCTTTTTATCGACGGAATGTTTGAGCCCGTCCCCTTAGGAGCCACATCGCCGGTCTCCTTTTTCTTGGCGGCCTGTGATTTAATCAACGCCCTCCTCATAGCATCGTCCATTTCTGTAAAGGTGGACGGATGAAGTTATTTACAAACAAAATAAAGGCCGTTTAAGTAAATTAAGGTCGACGGACTTACGTCTGCGAATTTTGGCGTTATATTTGACGGCTTCTGGTGTTGGTTCAGGACCATCACAATACCAGTGGATGGTATCAGGTGTCATTAACTTTGCCCAAGTCCTTTCCTCCGACTTGGTCTTGGTAAAAATCTTCTCAAGAAAACTGAACTCCTCAAGACTAACTTGTGGACGTCGTCTAACTGCAAAAGAAGAGGACGGTTAAAAGTGTTGGAGAAATTATAACTGAACAAATGTAAAGAATTTACAAACTAGGACGGGTGCATACTGGACGGATTCAATACGCCCTAAGTCGTGTCGACGGGCATGTGTTCTGTGTCCCCTAGATGACACATCCACTCGTCACCCTCTAAGAAGAAATAACGGCTCTTCCAGTCTCTATTGGAGTCAGGGGTTTCAAATATAACCTTCAACAACGGACTCCTACTAGCAAAACTATACATCCCTCTTGATTTGTCTATCTCATCCGGACGGTAGCAGTGAAGGAATTCCCTCACCGTTAGCCTTCTGGCACCGTCGGTCATAGCACCATACAGGACCTCCATTGCTATGAAGACCCTCCAAGCATTTGGAGACACTTGGTTGACGGATAGGCCTAAGTATTTGAGGAGCTCACGATGAAGGGAGCTTAGTGGAAACCTTAAGTCCCGCCTTTAGCATCTGCTCATACACTCCGACACCTTCTACCCCTTCATAATAGCATTTCTCTGATATATAGGGTAGACGGATGGGGATATTATCTGGAATCTAGAAATTGGCCCTAATAGTGTTGAAGTGATTCTCCTTGATGATTGACGTAAAGTTATTCACCGTCCATTCCGGTAGCATGATGAACTTCCTAAGTCCATCAGCACCTACGACGGACTTCACTGGTTGTTCCTCGCCGTCATCAGAAACCACTTGTTCAGCCATCTCCATATCCTCATTCGTTAAGGATGAGGAGGAGGCGGACGGACTCCTTTCTTCGCTTGGACTCTCTGGTTCTTTGTAACCGGACGGGAATACTTCCTTGTAATTCGCCCCGTCATGAACAACTGACTGGTTACTTAACGCACTAGACATTGCCTACACGTGACGACGAAACCTAAGACTCTGACGGGTCTAGAAGGGATGACGGGTGTATAAAGTCTAAGAAAAATATAGAGAATATCTAAAGGAAAAAATAAAAAATGTGAAAAAAGAGAGTACTTACCAATTTAGTGAATGAACGGAGGAAGTGTGTTGATGACAGATACAACTACTGAACGGAGTGGTCTCTGACAAGGTTGACGGTTGTGCTCTGACAATGTGATTCAGCAGAAAATGGAGAAATGAGAAAGGAAGGGTGTGATATTTATAGAGGTAGTGCACGGAAGACGAAGCGACACTTCGATCCAAGAGAAAATCGAATGGAAGAGCGACACATGTCAAGCGTCATAAATGACTTCCGAACAGCCTGTCAGGTGTGTGCACAGGTCACAGCGTCCATGTTGAAACCGTCAGTCCACAAGCATTTGATCCGTCGTCCCCAGAACCATGAAACCGTCACCCCACGGGTCCTTCCACTCAAAGTTGACGAACCCATGGGGTGAGGGGGCAACTGAAGAGGATAAAAATCGTGGTTGATGGATCTTCATGAAAAGGGGCTGACGGACCCATGTCTATGGGCCGGCAGAGGGTGAGCCCAACTCGTGCAAAGGTCTGTCTTGAGTAGGTCCTGTAACAGGAATGGGCCATGCGCCCGCATGGCAACTAGAAACCCTAGATGGGAGTACTTACGACACACACTAAACCACCATAGAATCCAAAGGTAAGTAGAATCCTAACACAAAGAGGATTCCGGAAGATACACACATTAATGAAAATCTTCTCTACAAGGAAAAGTCTTGTCCATCACGCTAGGGATTATTCAATAGGATTCCTATAAGGAAAAGACTTCTACACAAAGGAAGAGAGGCCAACCCTCTACTACTACAAAAGCCCCAATACCCTCACAAACCGAGGTACGCATAATTTACCCTTCTCTAGCATTCTAGAGTTGTAAGAATAGTTCTAACTTGACCTTCGGAGGGTATTCGACTGGCACCACATCGGTGCTCTCTGTTAGGTCTCCTCTCTTTTCTGTGCATATATCGTTGCGAGCATGCGAGAATTGTGTAGCTCACTAGTGATATTTACGGCATCATCAGAGATATATCAACAATTTACTTTTGTGATAAAGCAAAAAGAACAATACACAAATCTAACAATAAGTAATAACATAAATTGATGTGAAAGGCAAATACAATTAATAAATACTGAATATATATAAATAGAAATCTGCAAATAATTAAAGACTCACAGACCAAATGCGTGAAAAGATGAACAAATGAGATCAAGTCTTGTGTTTGACACAATCTCCTTAAAGCAGATTTCGCCCCTCACACAATCACTGTGGTGGTTTGAGACTCGTGGACGTCTGCCTCCCAGGATAAAATGATCTTCAGCATGAAAACGAAGCATACAAGGTTGTGCTCTGCGAACTACTCAATGCCTCTTTCTCTCTCTTTGACACAAAATGAATGCTAAAAAATTCTCACTGTATAAGTTTTCTCTGAAAAGTTATTTTTCATGAATGAGGGATAATGAAACTATACGTAACTTAAAATTGAAAACCTGTTTCAGAGATAACTACTGTATACAGACTTACTGACTCAAAATAAAATAATAAAATATTATTATAAATTGAATAAGTGGGCCTAGTCCACACATGCCTAAAGCCCAACCCAATATCTAGCCCAAACTCATATTCTCTATCATTTCCAATGTGGGACTCAAGAATTTTCACCACTTATAATAATATCTTCAAGTGAATATAGAAAATATCAATTTCTTATTCACTCCATGCTATTTTTCTAACTATCCCCTACATGAATAGAAATTGATAAAGCACAATGCAAACCAGTGAGAAGTAGCTTATTACTGTATGCTATTACTGTATCGGGAGAAGTAGCTTGTAGCTTTGAACTTTCCTTTGTGAAAGACTATCGGATATACTAGCTAACCAATGAACATGATGTCTTGAACTGTTCAACCGTTTGTGTATACCAAGACAATAGAATTCACATAATCCCTTTTCGGACATTTTTCGATTCTTATAAAAGTGTTCATTTCGGCCCTGAACATATCCTGTAAATTCATGAAGTGCTCTAGAGAATTCAGCCTTGAAAGTCTCATGGAAGTGGCCCACTTCACACTCATATAGGTGATTCTTATTAAGAGTTTCCTACTATACCCTACTCAGAATTCCAAGATATAAGAATCATTAAAAGCAAAGCTTACCCTGAACATCGCTTACAAGCATCACTATTTCATCATAGGAATGGGAGGGAGATGTTATCTCCATAGTGATAAAAAATAGTCTCCACGATTCGGTTGTCCCTTTGAACCTAGATCTTGGGATCTTCAATCAGCTAGGTTGGGTTGCCATCCTGAAGACTTTTATATAATAGGCTTTAACCCCATTCCCCTCAATGAGCAGTTTACTTGCTCTCTACTCAAACCTTTGGTTAACGGATCCGTTATATTCTCTTTCGACTTTATGAAGTCAATGGAAATAATTCCATTAGAGAGCAAATGCCTCATGGTATTATGTCTTCGCGTATATGTCGAGACTTACCATTGTACATATGACTCTGTGCCTTACCAATAACTGATTTGCTATCACAATGTATACAAATAGAGGGCACAAGTTTCATCCACATTGGCATATCCTCCAGGAAATGACGAAGCCACTCTGCTTCTTCTCTTGCTTTGTCCAATGCGATAAATTCTGATTCCATTGTGGATCTAGCAATGCATGTTTGTTTAGAAGACTTCCAAGATACCGCTGCTCCACCAAGTGTGAAGACATATCCACTTGTGGATTTGGTATCTTTTGTGTCAGATATCTAATTAGCATCACTATACCCTTCTAGTACAGCTGGATACCGAGTGTAGTGCAACCCATAGTTTAGGGTGTATTTCAAATACCTCAAAACCCTAACTAATGCCTTCCAGTGGTCTTCCCCTGGATTACTAGTGTATCTACTCAACTTGCTGACAACATATGCTATGTCCGGTCTAGTGCAGTTCATTAAATACATAAGACTGTCTATGATTCTCGAATACTCCAATTGAGATATGCCTTGCCATTTATTCTTGGTTAGATGTAAATTTACATCTATAGGTGTTCTCACTGGACTGTCATCATATTTCTTGAATTTCTCAAGAACTTTCTTAATATAATGTGATTGAGATAAGACAAGTCCATCAGATTTTCTAGAAATTTTCATTCCTAGTATCACATCTACAACACCTAAATCTTTCATGTCGAACTCACTAGTCAACATTCTCTTGGTAGCTTTAATGATATCATTATTGCTACCTATAATGAGCATATCATCAACATAGAGACATACAATGACATAGCCATTTGCAGCATCTTTAATATACACACATTTGTCACACTCATTGATTCTAAACCCATTTGACATCATTGCATTGTCAAATTTCTCATGCCATTGCTTTGGAGCTTGCTTTAATCCATAAAGAGATTTAACAAGCCTATACACTTTCTTTTCTTGACCAGGAACAATGAATCCCTCTGGTTGTTCCATATAAATTTCCTTATTTAATTCACCATTCAAGAATGCTATTTTTACATCCATCTGATGTATCTCTAGGTTATGCAACGCTGCAATAGCCACCAACATCCAAATGGACGTTATTCTTGTAACAGGTGAATATGTGTCAAAATAATCCACCCCTTTCTTTTGTTTGTAACCCTTTACAACAAGTCTTGCCTTATACTTGTCAATAGATCCATCAACCTTTAATTTCCTCTTGAATATCCATTTATATCCTAGAGGTTTACAACCTGGTGGAAGATCCACTAGTTCCCATGTATGATTTTGAAGGATGGATTCAATCTCACTATTGACAGCTTCTTTCCAGAAAGGCACCTCAGGTGTAGAGATAGCTTCCTCGAAGCTTTGAGGTTCATCTTCTAACAAATAAGTTAGAAAATCTGGACCAAACGATTTTGACATTTTAGCCCTCTTACTACGTCTAGGCTCAACCTCATTCCTCTCTTCCATCAACTCTTGATCATGAGAGGTACTAGACGTAGACTCAAAGTTTCTCTTAAGAGAACTTGATACTTGTGTGGATTTGTAAGGAAATATTTCTTCAAAAAATACTGCATTCCTTGATTCAATAATGGTATTCACATTCATGTCAAGAACGTCAGATTTATGAATTAGAAACCGATATGCACTGCTATTATGAGCATAACCAATGAAAACACAATTCACTGATTTTAATCCTATCTTTATCCTTTTAGGAATAAGGACAGCCACATTTGCCAAACACCCCCACACCTTTAAAAATTGATAGGATGGCTTTTTACCTTTCCATAACTCATATGGCGTCTTTTTGGTTTTCTTTCTAGGCAATTTATTAAGAATATAATTGGAGGAAAGAATAGCTTCCCCCCACAAGTTCTGTGGTAAACCGGAACTTATCAACATTGCATTCATCATTTCTTTTTAAGGTTCTATTTTTCCTTTCAGCAACTCCATTTTGCTGAGGTGAATAAGGTGTAGTGGTTTGATGAACAATACCATGCTGTAAACAGAACTCACTAAAAGGTGATTCATATTCTCCACCTCTATCACTCCTTAGAACCTTAATCTTTTTGTTGAGTTGATTCTCAACCTCATTCTTATATTGTATGAATGCCTCAATTGCCTCATCCTTACTCCTTAGCAAGTACACATAACAATATCTAGTGCAATCATCTATGAAAGTGATGAAATATTTCTTACCACCTCTAGTTTGTACAGATTTCATGTCACATGCATCACTATGTATTAAATCTAGAGGTTCAATGCTTCTTTCAATTGATTTAAAAGATGCTCTAGCCATCTTAGCTTCCACACAAGTTTCACATATATGATCAAAATCAATTTCAAATTTAGGCAATAAATTTAAATTGATTAATCTATGTAAAGTATGATAATTAACATAACCCAATCTACCATGCCATACATTAGATGACTCAAGCATGTAAACAGAAGATGCACCCTTATTATTATCAATAATAGTCATTACATTCATCTTAAACAGGCCATTGCTCAAACATACTTTGCCCACATACATTCCACTTTTAAAGAGTGAAAATTTATCAGACTTAAAAACCAACTTAAAACCATTTTTGCTCAACAATGAGCCAGATACAAGGTTCTTTTGAATTTCTGGCACATGCAGTACATCTTTCAAAGTAAGAATCTTGCCCGTAATCATTTTGAGCACAACCTTTCCAATTCCTTCAATCTTAGAGGTTGAGGAATTTCCCATGAAAATTTTTCTTCTATTACACACAAGATTATATGTAGAAAACATTTTCTTTTCTAAACATACGTGGCGAGTAGCCCCAGTGTCCACCCACCATTCCTTGGTATTTCCTCCTATCAAGTTCACTTCAGAAATCACAGCAGAAAGGTTCATGTTGGTTTGAGCCACAACTGGATTCACAAAAATTTTGTTTGACATCTGTGTTCAACAAAATTCAAACAAATTGAATCCTAAAATCCAGCCAAGTTTAAGAAATAAATGCCAAATATTACTGTGCAAAAAGAAAGTCAAGCCAACTATCACACCGAATTGCAGAAAAGGAGCACAGTACAAATAAACTAAACAATTGAATTTCAAAAACCCAGCAAAGCAATAAACCCAAAGAGACAAAATAAGCCTAATATTATATTTCAAACCCAAACAATGCAGGAATAAATTGCACAGACCAGCAAATATATAAACCAAAGCCAGTCAAACAAGGATTCATATAAGACAAAAAAGCCGTAATAAAATAATATAAAAAGGAAGAAGGAAAGATCAACTAACAACAATGTATAATACAACCACCACCGAGCGCGTTGGTCAACTGGTAAGGGATTGTCCTAGCTTAACCAAGGTCTCGTGTTCGAGCCTTGGGCATGCAGCTGCGTTAAAACTCGGTTGGGAGAGCTTTGCCGCCCTTGTGGTCCTACCCGGCTCGAATCCGAATTTAGTCGGAGCCCCTGTGGTTCCGGATACCGGGTGGTTTAACCAAAAAAAAAAACAATGTATAATACAACCATATCAGTTAGAGTGAGTTTGGTTCAGCTTTTTGAAGTTGAACTTTTTGAAAAAGTTGATTTTTTAAAAAGTGCATAATGAAAAAGTGTTTTTTCAAAAAATTGAGTGTTTAGTAAAAACTATTAAAAATTACTTTTTGAAAAAACTGAGTATTTGGCTAGCACTTATAAAAATGGCAGTTTGAGGGGTAAATTATCAAAAATGACAATGTATATATAAGGAAGTTTATTTCATACTTAAATCAATATTGTGAAATTATTTTTTTCTCATCAATATTAGCTAATAATAACCTACCACTTAAGATTTATTGTGAAAATATTGTGCTAATTTATACTGATTTTAATTTGAACGTACTATTAAAATTATTTTTTTCTCACCAATATTAGCTAATAATAACCTATCACTTAAAATTTATTGTGAAAGTATTGTGAAAATATTGTGATAAAAATTGATACTGATTTTAATTTGAACGTACTATTAAAATTATTTTTTTCTCTTTTTAAAAAAATTATTTTTTTCTCACCAATTTTAGCTAATAATAACCTACCACTTAAAATTTATTGTGAAAGTATTATGAAAATATTGTGATACCATTTCCTTCTTTTTTTTCTTTTTTTTTCCCTCTTTTTTTATCCTCCACACACTACCACATTTCTTTCTTCTTTTTTTTCCTTTTTTTTCCCCACTTTTTTTCACCTCCACACACGTACCCTTATACTTTTCTTTTTTTACTTCTTTCCTCTTCATTATGCCTACCACTTCCTCCAAACTCCAGAACGTTCCAGCTCTCCTTCTTCCTCTCTCTCTCTCTCTCTCTCTCTCTCTCTCTCTCTCTCTCTCTCTCTCTAAGCACCTCGTCTGCAACACCCATGCAATTCTTCACCCTGATCTTCTTGATTCTTTTCTTTTTCTCTAAATTCAACCACTTACAAACGGGATGATTCAAAGCAGAGTAGAGCAGATCGGGAAGATTGGATCAGAGCAAAGCAAACGCAGATGGGTACAAACTCCATTTGAAAGATTTTGCTATATTCTGATGTTTTTTTGTTTTGCATTTTGAGGAATCCTAATTTGCAAGGGATTGATTTTTTTTTTTTTTCCTTAGCTGATTTGGGAATTTGTTATAGATTTTTTTGTGTTTGGATTTGGAAATTTGTTATTGAGAGGAATATTCTGATGTTTTTTTGTTTTGCATTTTGAGGAATCCTAATTTGCAAGGGATTGATTTTTTTTTTCCTTAGCTGATTTGGGAATTTGTTATAGATTTTTTTGTGTTTGGATTTGGAAATTTGTTATTAAGAGGAATGAGGAACTGTGCGTGAGACGAAGACATAAGCATCCTTTATTCTTCAGGTTAATTTGGTAATTGCCCAACTCACCCAACGGATATATCAAAACGCGCATGGACTTTTGGCAAAAATGGACCTCTGAGGCTCCAAAATGGAATTGCGCGTTCTCTTCACAAGTATAAAATGCAACTTTTTCCAAAAAGTTGCGTTTTATACTAACCAAACGCACTAAAAGGGCTGGCTTTTTTCAAAACGTGACTTTTGGGCTGAAAAAGTTGAAACAAACAGGCACTTAAGCACGTAACCAACGTTATCAAAAGATCAAAGTTCACAATAAACACAAAATCAGTTTTCTAAGTTTTGCGCAATGTATCTATTGTTTCCGATTAAGTGTTTTTCAACCAACACAAAATTCCTTTCACCGTCAATCACAAATGTAAATTAAAATATATAAATTCTGCTTTAAGATTGTTGGAGATATATCAACAATTTACTTTTGTGATAAAACAAAAGGAACAATACACAAATCTAACAATAAGTAATAACATAAATAGATGTAAAAGGCAAATACAATTAATAAATACTGAATATATATAAATAGAAATCTGTAAATAATTAAAAACTCACAGACCAAATGCGTGAAAAGATGAACAAATGAGATCAAGTCTTGTGTTTGACACAATCTTCTTAAAGCAGATTTCGCCCCTCACACAATCACTGTGGTGCTTTGAGACTTGTGGACATCTGCCTCCCAGGATAAAATGATCTTCAGCACGAAAACGAAGCACACAAGGTCGTGCTCAGCGAACTACTCAATGCCTCTTTCTCTCTCTTTGACACAAAATGAATGCTCAAAAATTCTCATTGTATAAGTTTTCTCTGAAAAGTTTTTTTCATGAATGAGGGACAATGAAACTATACGTAACTTAAAACTGAAAACCTGTTTCAGAGATAACAGCTGTATACAGACTTACTGACTCAAAATAAAATAATAAAATATTATTATAAATTGGATAAGTGGGCCTAGTCCACACATGCCTAAAGCCCAACCCAATATCCAGCCTAAACTCAAATTCTCTATCATTTCCAATGTGGGACTCAAGGATTTTCACCACTTATAATAATATCTTCAAGTGAATATAGTAAACATCAATTTCTTATTCATTCCATGCTATTTTTCCAACAACCACTCCTGCATAATGAACAATGGTTCACACAAAAGCATTATAGGGAACATAATTTGTAATTTAGTGTGGGTTTGGATCCGCATTTCCAAACCCACGATTGTGTTTTTTTTTAAAGACTAGCGCCTGGTGCACTGTTCATGGGACATGAACAGTGCACCAAGGCATATGAACAGTAAAAAAAAATAGTGAACAGTACTTTTTCACACATTTAAAAATTATTTTGCTACAATATTTTTAGTTTTCAGTTTTCAGCAAAATAAGTTGTATCCAAACGGACCCTTAATGCCATAGAGGACATAAATAACTAGCCCACTGTTCTTTTTCTTTTCTTTTTTTAAAAAAAAAAATAGTATAAGAACTAATTTCTTTGCAAGAACAGACACAGTAAAAATTTAAACTTTTGGCCTTCCAATAAGCAGGTTTCATAGTGACACATGATATACCAAAATATGCCAAAAGGTAGCCTAGAGCAAATTAATTTTAGAACCTATTATCATTAAAATGAACCCAAAAATTGCTTGAAAAATATGAAACTTTAGTGCAGTGTAATGAAAATGGTGTACACCACAAAGAAGGAAAAAAAAAATAGAAACAGAGCAATAGCAACTCTGTACCCAGGCCGTGATGTCCTTATGCCATGCTAGAAATTAATTTCCTTCTTTATAAAAGGCCTTCCACGGTTCCACCTAAATACAGAGCTACCCATAAGCACAACTAGAAATGTAAATAAAGTCAGCTTATCAACTGTTGAGCCAACTACAACATCCATCTGAGGGCTGAGGCCACTTGTTACATTGGGTGCAAGCACCTCATATCATTATAACTGTTGTCCATATCAAATCCTAACCAATTAAATCCAAAAAAAAAAATCAGATTTCAGCACCACACTAACATGAACCCACGGCCCCTAATAATAAGAACACAAGGCCACACCAACAAGAAGTTTGGAAAAATGAATCTCTATGAAGCATTTCTGCAAGCAGTTTCCGTACCACAAAAAAAGGAACAAAATTGGAACCTTACAATTGCAGAAACGTTGCCAACGTTGAGATTGAAGGAAGTGGCAGCCAAATGGTGGTGGTGATGATGAACACAGAGAGAGAGCTCCAAAAATGAAGATTGAAAATGAAAAGCTTTTTGTTTTTTCAGTTTTTACCTCACCGAACCCGCCCAATTTCCAAATCAAAATTTGAATTTCAACAAAGGGTTAACGTTTCTGGATTAACGGAAGTTAAAGTGTGTATTGTTTTTCAGTGACGTGGCAGGTAAGCTGATATCAGCTGTTTTTAATGATGTGTTTCTTTTCTATTGGCTAGGACTATAAGGTCAGCAAGCTGACCTTGTAATCCCGGATCACCTAATAATTTCCCTGTTTTTAGCCAACTTGATATAATTGTTACATTTTTTTTTTTTTGAAAACGAAACATAATTTTTATAATCTTAATAAATGAGCCAAATCAAAATACAAAGTCCCCATAGCAGGAAGAGGAGAATCCTCAATTCAAAATACATTAAAAGGAATATGTTTAGCATAGTGGGCTACAGTATGAGCCACAAAGTTGGCATCATGTCAAACGCTAAATATGGAGAACTAATAGAAATTGACAATGAGTGCCTAGATGCACATGCTCATTAAATGTAGTTGAAATTATACCAAAATGGTACTGTCAGAAAATATGAAATATGAGAAAGATGTATATGAGGATGAGTTATGCTTGTGCCACAACTCGCCCACGTGGCGAGTTATGAATGGTAGATGGGTGTCCCTACATGGGCAAGTTGTGTCACATCTTTACCATTCACAACTCTCCATGTGGGTGAGTTGTGCCACTTTATGTAGCACTAACATAGCTCTATGAGGATAGGGAATAAATTATGATCGATGCTCTTGTAGAGTGACTCACAATGATGATGAGATCGAGAGAATCTTGATCTAGTGAATTTAAGGATATCAACTAATAGAGGCCACATGAGCGTGTGATGAGTCAGGATATTCTAATGGCGTTGAGGATGCTCTTAAGAATTTTTTTTCCTTATAATGAGGGGTTTAGTGCGACAAGGAGGGAGGCATATGTGGAAGACTTGGCGAAAACATGGCGCAAAGCGCTTGCACTATATATGTAAACAATTGACTAGTGCATGTATCTACAAATAGGAGCTGCAGAAAAAGATGCTCAACAATTTATATATATATATATTTGCCATAAACCCTGAAGCATGAATCTAACCATGCAATAATACCATACATATAGCATAGCATTAGTGGCTAAATAAACCCCTAGGTACATCTGTGGGGATCACAAATTGTTTTTGCATCTTTTCATCACATAAACCAAGTAATCCACCAATTTCTTATGGCGTCATCCCGATCGACCTCTTCACCTTTAGAATTTAGATCATGCTTCTCCCCGGCCAGCAACTTCCACATCCTTGCACCATTAGTTGCCTTTTTTCTTTTTCTTTTTTGATGGGGCACCATTAGTTGCCTACCAATAAAGGTAGGCCGTAGACCAATTATGCTTCTTTTTTTTGGGGTGCGAAAGTAACTGAGTAGTGTCTTGGTATTGTGAGGAAATAAATAAATAAACATATATATTTTTAAAATTATGAGAAGAGAAGAAAATATGTGATGGTTGGTAGGATTTATTTAGCTTTTAATACCATGTTAAAATATAATTAAAAATAAAAATAAAATAATGTAGACTAACAAAGCAAAAGGTTTGACTTGATGGCTTACATCTACAGTAAAAATTCTTTGATAGCTATTTATCTTTATTATTAAGCTCCATATATTATAATGAATCCATTGCGGGTATTTATGGTAGGCTAATTCTAAAAATACAAGGTTACAACACTTGCAATTCAAGTAGGACCATGATTGGGCCTTGGGCCTTAATATCTTTAATAATGGCTTTACTAAAATTTGACAATTCTAATGTTACTGTTAATGATATTGGGTCAAAGGTATATTTTTATAAGCGGGTGATGTGAGAAGGATGGAACAATATTCAGTAAAGATGTCTGGTGAGTCTGAACACAGGTAGTTCTAGCCAAAGGTCCAGATATCTACCAAAAGAAGTAAAAACTTTCAGCATAACCAAGGCTAACCAAGAAGGTTGACCAAAGGTGCTCTAATGGTTAAGTTAATAAAAGGGAATTGAGTAGGTAAAATAACTAGGAAGCATTAGCTAAAGATGGAATACCTTGGTCAGTAGGGGGTTGTGTTATTTATAGAGTAATGAGGGCTTGGATTTGGTGAGAATTATTTCCCCGAAATCAAAATAATTTTTGGTCTGTCATGCAATTGTACCCTTGGTTGGCTGAGAGGTGAGTGTGACTCAAGACAAGGGCTCACCAAACTACTAGTGTGAGGGGATTGGTTTAATTAGGCCCACGACTGAAGAATTCCCAGCAGTTGTAAACCCTTTGAGAGGATCCAAGGGGTCTTCTACTGAGCTCGGCCCAAAATCCGCTTTAGGTAGGTGTGTCAATAGCATATTTCTATGCGGGCCAAGTTCATGGTTTTTTTTTTTTTTTTGGTCAACAAAGGATATATCATTAAATTTAGGAATTAATAAGTCTATTACAATGCAAACAAGCTTTATCAGAAGCTAAAATACTTTCCACCACAGGCGGTGGATACAAAAAGATAACAAAAGAAGTTAAACTATTAGCTCCAAGTTTGGCCAACGCATCAGTACATTGATTGGCCTCCCTATAGATGTGAACTATCTGCTTGTTGGGAATCTCTCTCACCAGGTTCCTGCAATCAGTAAGCCATGGCTCCATTAACAAGTTGGCAGTATTATTGCTCATAAGCAAAACAACATTTAAGGCATCCAACTCAATGATGAGATTATCTAGCCCCATCTCCTTTGCTAACAGTAGGCCATCTCTTAGTGCCCATAGCTCTGCCATACAACTGTTAGAGCACCCAAGAGGCCTTGCATAGCCTTTCAACCAATGCCCATCATGGTCCCTAATAACCCCGCCTCCACCTGCACGTCCAGTATTACCAAAAGCAAATCCATCTGAGTTAAGCTTCGCCCACCCTATTGGAGGCTTCTCCCAACCCACTGCAATAACAGATTTAGCTTTAGGCAGCTTAGCATTCAACCCAACAGAGAAAAATTCAACACTATCTTTAATACTTCTCTTAAAGCATGACCGGTCCACCTTACCAGTCCTAAAAATAGAATTATTTCTATGCAACCATAAATTCCACACTCCCAGTGGAAACAAAATCTTCCAAGGAATGACCATCCACCTGGATTTAATATCAGCTTTACAGTTGGCTTCAAACCATTCACTAATCGGTAAGTTGAAGGTTTCCCTCATGCAAATCGGGATTTGGAGTTGCTGCCAATAATCCCGAGCAAACTCACAGCCCCTTAAAAGATGGTCAATTGTTTCAGTGCTTTGATGACATAATCTGCATCTGGGATCAAGACTTAAACCCCTTGAACTCAAAACTTCCCCGATGGGCACACTGTTATGAAGACAAAGCCAAAGGAAGAATTGAATTTTTGGAAATGCTTCAACCTTCCACACCCAAGCCACCGAAACAGTATCAAGGTTCAAAGGATTTAAACCCCTTGCCAATAAATAAGCAGATTTCAAGGAGAAGAATCCATTCTTGGAAAAGGCTCATTGGAGAGAATCCTCTGCCTCCTGATTACAAGACAAAGGAGTTGCTTTAATGGCATTGAGGATATGATCAGGCAATACAAAGGATAGGCAATGAGCTTTCTCTTAGCTATGTGGTTCATATCATTTATTTATTTATTTCATGCATACCATGATAGGCCTACCTATCATGGTAACTCTAAGAGGATCTCCAACAACTATTCTATCCCTTTTTTTCCTCCTAAATTCAGCTAGCTTTTCTCCAAAACTCTTTTCCAACTTGCTAAATAGAGGCTAATTATTATTATTATTATTATTATATATAAAGCATAATAGCAAAGTCAAATGTGGCTAGCCATTGTTACATCAACAACATATTTCTCATTATTTTATATGTTCTTCTAGCTATCACACACACTCAAGCAAGAAACGAGAAGAATATTTAGCCAGAGAATTAAGTTAGAGGACTCCTCTTATTTGGATGTTTTAAAAATTAAACCAAAGAAAGGGAAATAAATATTCCTTCTATTTGTGCGTGTATAAAAAATTAAGTAAGGAGGGAAAAGAGAAGGGGAATAGTCATATAAATAACTAGTCTCTAAGCACGCGCTTACGCGCATGCTCAAAGATTTTTTTTTTTTTTTTTGGATAAAGATTAATAATTTACATCTATTATCATTTTGAAATATATTTTTTTTTATTTTTCAAACAAATAAAAATGATCAACTTTAGAGATAAGCAATAATTATAATTTCTTTTTTGAACGGAAAAAAAAAATCATAAATTTTAAGAATTTTCTTTTTGAATTTAAAATGAAATTTGTTGTTTGATATTTATGATTCTATTTCTAAATAAAGTTATCCTTCATTAATGAGGATATTTTTTAACCATATAAAAGTCCAATTGAAAGAAAGGACTCCTCTTATATATAGTATAGATTATGATTAGTATTAGCTAATTTTGAATAAATAGATATAAATTGACATTATAAAAACAAACTGACACTTTAAATTTTATTAATATACGTGCAACCCCTCCCCTTTGCATCCCAATTCCCCCACTTAGGTAAATAAATTGAAGGGTTTAAAAAGGAAAGATACCCTCCAAATCACCCCAAACCTTTCTCCCTCCTTTAAAATCTTCCAAATAAGGTTCATTAAACTCTCCTCATCATTTTTCCTTTAATCCCCTATCCTCTCCCCCTCCATCCAAATGCATTGTATACAATTTTACATTTTTTTCCTAGTATGAATCGTGTTCGATCATGCAAGATTGGAACAACCTTAAGCTAGGCAAGTTGTACCCATGAACCCATGCAAAATTTACAAAAATAATATTATTTTAATAATTATTATTTAAATTGGCATCGTTTTGAATTTTTTGGGAATTTAAACATTTTTTCTTTTTTCTCTCACACAATTTTTAAGTATTGAAATATTTTTAAAACACAATTAAAAAAAATATTGGATATTCAAATAACTTTAAAATAGTGTCAAAATACTTAGTATTTTAAATATATAATATTTTATAAATTTTACCCCGAAGCCCAACTTAAAGATATTCTATCCAACCTAGAAAGTCTTCTCCTGGCCACATGAGTAGCACATGGCCCTATAGTTTCTCTCACCCCTGACTAAATTCCTAATATATATATATATATATATATATATATATATATATATATATATATATATAAAACTGAAACTTTTGAAATTCCCACAATTTTCTACATCAGCACAATATTAAAAATCCCACAATTTTCCACATCAGCACAATATTAAAAAAAAAATAATAATAATAATAATAATAATAATAATAAAACCTTTTTAAAACCAGAACTCAATTCTCTGCCTTCTACCACTATTTTATTTTTCTTTTTTATTTTAGGTTTTATACCCTTTCTCTCTTTTGCCGTTCTCTCTAGCCTCTGCCTCTCTCAATTCTCAAAACCCCTAAACCATATCCCATGGGCACTCTCTCACTCCTTCAGTGGCAAAAAGTGCCAGCCTCCCACCACCGTCATATACCGCCAAAGCCGCTACCAATGCAGGTATTTTAATTTTTGTTATCTTAGATTTAGGTATTTGGATTTGGTTTGATTTTCTTTAATTTAGGTATTTGGATAATTGGTTTTGATTAATGTTGAACCCATGCAAAATCGAAGATATCTGATTCTTCTTCAACTCTCTCTCAACCTCTCCATCTTTTCCCTGAAAAACACAAAACACGAACTGACCTCTGACCTCTAAGTTATTGGTGTTATATACCATAATTTTATTGGTTTTTATTTGTTTAGGTTGATTGAAATAAATAAAATTTACTAGTAATATGTTATTATGCTATAAATTGTTGTTAATTTTAGTAAATTTTAGTTTTTGCAATAGGGTTAAAGGTATGGAATTCGTTTAGTTTGGATTTCTTAGCTTTTAGTTTAGCTTTTTTTCTTAGCCTTTCTGAGATTTTTTACCCCAGCTTCATTGATTTCTATTTTGTATTCTAGAGTTGATTAAATTGTAGTTTTAGCTGTGTTTCTCTTTGTATCTGTAATTGATTGAGTTTTGGTTTGGAACTCTATAACTGAGTTTAGTACTGTGTTTTGACGATAATCAATTTGATTTTTTTTGTGTGGAAACTGAGCTATGGGTTTGGATTTGTTTAATGGTAGTCTATGGTTGGTCTACATTTATGCTTGCTTTCAATCAATTTGATGTTAGAATTATGACTTAGGATCTGATCTGCTTTTGTTTACTTCAAATTAATTTACTTCGAATTAGTTCACTTCGATGAAAAGAACTATTGAGGTTTTAAAGATTAGGTTTTGCTTGAAATAGCTGGTCTTCTTTCACTCTCAATGGAAAATATATATATATATATATATATATATATATATATATGCATAAATATATTTATTTATTTATTTATTTATAGATGACCCCAACAATCTAGCTTTATGGATTTCCCTTTACTTCTTCTGATGTTTCCAATTCGAGTCTAAAATTCATTGTTCCATGGGTGGTTTGAAGGGCCATGAGAATTAGTAATTGGAGAATATCCTATTCCATGAAGCAGAGTGCTTCTAAGTGGACTCACTTTCTTAGCCACCTATGTGTCAATACCTGGTATTTTCTAAAGCACTTTGTGTTCTGCCACTTTCATTATAAATATGATTATGCTAATGGAATTCTTTGTCATAATAGTTGCTCCACTTCTTTTCACTCCTTAACAAAAACACCATTATACATATACTTGGGAATTTTCTTTTGTGAATGCATTATTGATTTGAGTAGGTGGTTTTGGGTCAATTTACTATTTTTTGCAAAATGTTTTTGAGTATATATTGATAAAATTTTCTGTATTGAGCTTTATTTTCTTTTCTGTATCATAAATTGAAAGATGTATCTTGGAATTAAGTGGTGTGATACGTTATAACCAGTATTAGAATGTGGGGCTTTGTTGTCTTGGGCCATCCCAAAGATGGAACTCTGTGAATTGCATTTGCAACAGATGGTGAAGTCAGCTGTTTTGTAATTCTAGAGGGATTTATTCAGCTTTTTATGTGACAGTTATTGGTTTCTGTAACTTTAACAGTTTACTGTAGGCTTATTATTTTAATATGTGCTGTTTTAGCTGTGTTTCTTTTGTATCTGTAATTGAGTTTGTGCATACGCTTAGATAAGTCTTAGGTTAGGAACTTTGTAACTGAGTTTAGTAGTGTGTTTTGACGATAATATTTTTTGAAGTGAGTTACATCTTCAATATTTTAAATAGATATTAAAATGGTGATAATCAATTTGAATTTTTTTGTGTGGAAACTGAGCTATGGGTTTGAATTTGTTTAGTGGAAACAGGTGGAGATATCAACTTGCTTTCGTCACACAACATTCCTAATAATCTTAGCGAAATTGGTGTGGATAATCTTAGCGAAATTGGTGTGGAGTATGTTGAGGTTAGTTTTTCAGTGTTGTTTAGTTTTTCAGAATTGAATATTGTATTGCTCAACAACATTATTTTTGTCTTCAAACACATGAACATATGGACATGCTAGGTATGATGCAGCTGACACATTGATTAGATAAGATACATTATTAGATAAGATACATTCAAATACTTGCGAGGCTGCAAGACTATAATTGAAAGTAATTGCATAAATGGAATTCTTAAATCAATTAGAGGATTTAGTTTAGGCTTTTGCTTTTAATATCTGGGTTCCTTTGCCTCTATAAATTACTGGTCACTATGGAAAAAATGAGTTAAAGTTAGCTAACATCAGCAACTATGGTGATGCAGGTGATTGTTTTTTCATTGGATAGAATCATTAAAATTTTTATGCTAATCTATTTAATTCTTGAAGAAAATAACATTATAGGAAGAGTTCTCATTTTTTTTTATGAGGATAAGCTGTCTGCTCTCACAATCAAATTGTTTGATGATATGAAGGAGATTAAAAAAGAAAAATTTGCACTACACTGCACTGTTTCATTAAAATCTGCACTACACTGCACTGTTTCAAACTTTCTGCATTGCACTATTTCTCTTCTATTAATGTTTCTTGGCTGAAAATTGGATTCTTACTGTTTTGCAGGTAGGGATTTAGCATTTTGATATCTGGCTTATTTGGTAATACAACTACAAGACAAGGAAAATCAGGTATTTACCAGTCTTTCCTTTATTCTGTACTATTTATTGCATATTTATTGGTAATATGTTTGTAGAAAGAATTTGAAATTTGAATATGATTGCATATTTAAGTTTCTTAGTTATCTCAAACTTGGTTTTATGTTTGGTTTAATTGTTTCATCTCAAGATTTCCATTGTTTTAATTACTTCTATGTACAATTTGTATTTTATCAAATAGTCATTTTTTTTTTTTTAAATTCTGAAGTTAGTATGTGAATGCTATATTTTTCTTCAATTAAGAAGAAAAATACAACTCAATGACTATAATCTCAAGTATGGATGGGAATTCTACTCCATCAAGAAACTTTTTGACTCTTTTGAAGAAATTGACAAAGCAATTCAGCTTGATAAAATGACAGAAGTACATATTCTTTAATTTAGCAAAATTACAAATATGATATTTAAGATGTATATGTTGTAATACATTCCTCAACCTGTTCTATTGCTAGGCTTACATCAGTGATACTTCAAATGAATGTAGCAACAACTTATCAACTGAAGAAGATGGTGATTGTACAAAATTTCAAAAACTTGATGTTCAAAGCAATGTGCAACTCACACCAACATCTGTACTCAAGGAAAACAAAAGGGCATATTCAGGGACTACTACAAAGCAACAAAGGAAGAAGATACAAAAAACACTTTAAAGTTGTCTTTCAATCTCTAAGATTTTCTATGTACAATTTGGTTTTAATGGATTTGTGATTTTGGTACTAAAGACATAGTGGAACAAAGGAAATTTTTTTGCTTTTATGCACAATTTGGTTTTAAATTGAAACAGAGAGGAATTAAACTCTTTTATTTAGTTATTTGAGGATACAGCTTTACTTCAACGTTTTTTAAATATAATAAATACATTGAATATTTAGTGGAAGTCAAGAAATAAATGAAATTGAAAAATAAAAAAAGCCATAGCAAAAATACATGGTATTGGGACTTATGTGCAAATTAAAAACTGTTGGGAGGAGCTTCAGCTTAAAACTATGATCTATGTGTCATCTTTTGGGACAATAATGATATTTCATGTTCTTCTATTATGGATATAATTTTTATTTATTTTTAATTAAAAAAATTAGTAGCATTCCCGTGCGATGTTCTTTTGTAATACTTATTAAACCAAATGTAAAAGCACATTATGATTATTGTAATATATTACTTCATAATATTTGTATTTATCTCATTTTTAATATTACTTTATAATATTACATGTTTCATCTTATATAAGAGTCAATTTAGCTTTCAATAATTGAAATTAGAGAGATGTTTAAATCTAAACGTGTTAACATTTGATTTAAAACTATCCCGTGCATCGCACGGGTTTGCGACTAGTTTTCCTGAAAAATGTGCCAAAAATGGCCTATGCCATGCATGATGCGGCAAGCCTTGTACCAAACCAGAGCAATTTTAGTTTACCAAAAAAAAAAAAAAAAACCAGAGCAATTTGTAGCTTATTTTTCCTTATCTTTTCCCTCCAAACATATGGTACACAATCTGACATTTCTTTCCTAGGATGTATCGCGGTTCGATCATGCAAGATTGGGACAACCTTAAGCAGGGACGGACATAGCTTAGGGCTCCCCCAAGATTTTTGAAAAATTATAAATAGTATATATATCTCTACAAAATTTTTAAAATTTGCCCCTGAAATATATATTCTTGCCCCTCCCCCCTAAAAAAGTTTACATAATAGTGACCCATAAAACCCAAAAATATATTATTTGGCATCCCTTCTGTCCAAGCGCCCAAAAACATTAAAAAATAAAATAAAATAAAAAAAACCTTTAGACTAACCAACATATCAAAAAAATAATTCATATATCTAGAATTCTAGATAACAAGAAAAACCATTAGACAAAGCAAAAATACCAACTAAAAAATCAAAAATCCGGTCAATAACAAAAATAAAATACTAGCAAGACAATTACAAATCACAAATCCATAGCAAATTAAATTTCAAAACTGCTTTCCACCAAAAAATAAATTTCAAAACCCCATAGAATTTTTACCCAATTTTTCTCCTAGTCAAGAGGTCTCTATCTCACTCAACTCTCATCCCTTCCTCCACGGCTTCACTCCACCAACACCCAATCACCACCTCTACCATTGAACACTCCACACACCCTTTATTGTTCTAGCAGCTTGGGTTGGTGTCTCCAACTCGTCAGTTCGTTCCACTGTCCAAACTCACACACAAACTCTCTCTGATTGTTGTGGAGTGTATTATTTTGTTTTATTAAGTTGTCTTTTGTTTTTTCTTTTTAACATAAGTTGTGGCATTTTTTTTCTATTGCTAAAATGATGGTAAAAAAGTTTATTTCTGGCTCTTGTTAAATTGATGGAAAATTATTTATTTATTTATTCAAACAACTTGCCCAATTTATTTTTTCAAACATGCAACATTTGAAAAGAATCTCACCTCTTAGATATTTCACCAATAGATGTTAATGTCTCATCGTTTTTTTTTGGCTAAACATTAATGCTTCATCGTTAATTAGCCATTATTTTAGTGGTTATATAAATTTAGTAGTTGACATGGGTTTAAATTTTGACCTATTGTTATTGATAGAATATAGCATTATCAAGAATAAATTGATCTAAAATTTTTAATGTGGAAAGAATAAAGCCAAATATTTATGTATTTATAATATTAATTAAATGCTTATAATATTTATGATGTCTTTGATTCGATCATAAAACAACTCTCGGTAGATCTTGGTCGGACCAAAAAACATAAAACAACTCTCTTTTTTGGTTCTTTATCCAATTTGATTTTAAAAACCATGATAAATCTCTTTAATAAATATAATTTGAAAATTATGGGAAAGCCAACTACAATATTTAAATTTTTTTCAAAAGAAAAAAAATACAAATACCTACTTCTAAGTTCTAACCTAATTTTAAAAAATCCTTAGACACAAAACTTTGGCCCCTGAGTTCCAATTCTAGTTGTCCCTGACCTTAAGCCAGGCAAGATGTACCCATGAACCCAAGCAAAATTTACAAAAAAAATATTATTTAATAATAATTATTTAAATTGGCATTGATTTGAAATTTTTTGAAATCTTTTTTTTTCCTTTTTTTAAATTGTTTTAGAAACATGATCTTTAAGTTGAAATTGTGATTTCAAAACACAATTTCTTTTAAAAAATTTTGTCGAACTCTTGTTTTGAAAGCACAAATTTTAAGTGTTGAAATCATAATTTTAAAACACAATTAAAAAATAATTAATACCATGCCAACTTAATTTTATATAAATATATATATATATATATATATATATATATATATATATATATATATATATATATAGTACAAGATAAAAAATTTACTCTAGCCTAATTTAAGTGTATATGTGTGTGAAGTTCCTTCTTGGAAACTTGAATCTTGGCCCTTGCCCCCCACACCCCACAAGCACTTATGCTAATTAATATTAAAAATAGGATCACGTTAACGGATGTCCTTAACCCTCGTTTGGGAAAAGGGAATGGAATAGAATAGAAATGAATGAAAAAAAATAATTTTATAATATTCTTCCCTTCCCTTGTTTGAGAGTTTTAATGAAGGGAATGGAAAGTCAATTTCCTCATTTGGAAGTTTAAGTATGAAGGAATGGAATGAGTAGGAGAGAACACACATTCCTCTTTATTTTCTTAAAACCTTAAATTTGCATTTCCCTCAAAATTGGGAAGAATGGAAGGGAATGAAATTAGATTTGATGATTTTTTTACTAAAACTTCCAAAATGCCCCTATATATTCAACCATTCATTTTAAAATAGGGGTCTAACAGTAATATTGTTATAAAACGATTCGATTTCATTCCTTCTATGTTACTTCAAAATAAAATTACTTCCTTCTCAAAAAAAAAAAAAAAAAATTACTTACATTCCATTTATTTCTATTTTTTTATTTTAAAACATCCAATCAAGGGTACTTAATTCTATTACATTCCATTCTTTTTCATTTATTTCCCTTACTTAAATACATTCTATTCCATTTCATTCTCTTATGAACTCCCAAACGAAACCTTAGGGCAATTGTTAATAAACTATAATAGGAAAGTTTTAATACCACTTTTTAGGAAAGTTTTAATACCACTTTTATGGAAAATTTAAAAAGCTATCAACAACATTTATTATTTTATCATTCTTCTAATAAAATGTTTTTCTAAAAATAGCTCCTAAATCAACCTTAGGGCATTGGTTAACATTTCCCTTAAAAATAAGGATCAAGTTAATATGTGCTTTAAGGCATACATTAATCATTCATTTTAAGAAAGTTTTTATTAGAAATTGAAAAAATTGTCAAAAAATTTAATCATTTTTTCATTTTTTCATAAAAAGTTTTATAGAATAATTTACTAACGTGGGAATGCATTAGTAAAATCCAAAATATAATATTTAATAAATTTTACCCATGAGGCCACGACCATGAGATATTCTATCCAACCTAGGAAGTCTCCCTTTGAGCACATGAGTAGCGCGTGGCCCTATGAATTCTCTCACTCCTGTCTAAATTCCCTGTTTTCTTGAAAAATGTACCAAATTGGCCTATACCATGCATGATGCGGCAAGCCTCGCACCAAGGCCGAGCAATTTGTACCTTTCTTTTTTTTTTTTAGATTATAGACAGCTTTATCTGTTGGAGTTAAAAGGTGTGACAAGAATAGAAATTTGACTAGTTCCCTCAAATTGTAGAAAGTGCTGTCTAGTAGTCTTTTCCTTTTTTGTTGCTAATATGCTGTCTTGTAGTCTTTGTCTTTCTAGTTCCGGTTGGTATCATAACCATAATAAAACTATTATTCCATGCCAATTCCTAGGGTTACTCGGAATATTTTATGTTAACGTATACACGTGTGTTTGAGTGATTAGATCCCACCTCAAGTTATAATTACAAGACTTAGTAATTGATATGATATTGTTAAGTTGAAATCCATAAAGTTTATTCTCACCATAACGTGGGTGACACTGATAACTTGAATAAATGCACTAGGACAATTTGAAGTAAAGTCATTGTATATCTCACTATTTCATCACTTTTTTCATTGTATAAACACTCCTCATCCAAATATAACAATTTCTCTACAGTGATTGAATCCCAAAAATGCACCAAGTGGCCTTCTGTCTGTGTTATTTGTTGTATCAAATGCTATTATATCACCAAATCTCTAGTCAATGATCATCCTTATATCAGCCCAGAAGATAATAATATTCAACCCCTCACTATCCAACTGAAAACATAAAATATGAAGGATTTTCCTTTAATTGATGATTAAAATATCTTTTCAAGTTAGCAACTCGTATCTTTCGTAAATAATTCTTGTAATCTTTTTCGGTAAAACCAAGGATATCATATCCACCAACTTGCTTACCCATAAGTTGATAAGACTCCCTTAATTTTAATCTTGATTCATATGCCAAATTCATTTCAATAGCTTGATTTATAGACATTTTTCATTGTGATGGCATTGTGTGTACGAATTTGGATCCTCTCCATTTCACGATAGGGTTCGAATCCCTTGCAGGATATACGCCTCTTGGCACTCGAGTAAAGCTTCATAAGGAAACAAGAACTCAACAGTTATGTGGTGATTAATTAATAATTCAACTGCACTCAAAAATATTTACAATTCTTGGTGCCCATATAAGGCCTTCAAAAGGAACAGAACTTCAGCAACTTATGTGATAATTAATAATTTCAAGATAAAGATGTAGACCTTGAGAACAGACAAATATTGAGAAAGTCCACTAATCATTCCAAAACTTGCAATTAAAGGATATACGGCCCTAGGCATGATTGAGACCTCAACATATTTATATTTGAGCAGTTGACAAAGTTCCATGTAGAGAAAAGTATCTTTTACATGAGTCTTCTTGAGAGTGGCAAATGGCTTAATCATGAAAAGGTTTGGCAGGCCACAACCTATAAAGAATAACATAACAAACGAATCCATTAGAGAAAGAGTCATGTGTTAAACAGGCTTCTATAATATAGTATGACCATGTAAGTCAACAAGCTTGCAAATTAAGTAACGAGGAGATTAGCAAAGTACTATATACATCTATGTGTGTTTATTACTCCCTTATTCTTTAGCAGCTGGGGACTTTAGACCTAATCACACAGATGGGAAAAGCAGGCAGATGGATTAGAAACATTTTGGTGGGCAAAAGGGTGGAGAAATAAAATGGTGAAACTTCTTTTCCTATTGAGTGTTTGAATACAAAATCAAGGAGCCAACCAGGGACCTCTAAAGTGAAGCAAAGATGGCCTTTGGGAAAAGCAGTTAACAAAGAGGCATCCCAAAAATTTTCTATATCACTTGACTCTATTGACACTAACAAATTGGAGAAATGCAAAAAGAATGATCTCTCTTTTTCTGCTGAGTGCATGGCTACTAAATCAAGGAGTCAACCAGGAACACCTAGAATGAAGAGAAGATGGAGTTTGGGAAAAGTAGCAGCTAACAACCATAAAGTTTCTAAATCACTTGACTCAATTGACACCACCGAACTTCCAATGCAGGCCTTGGCAGAAGATGAGGGTCGGCAAAATCATGCCAATGCAGAATCTGTGGTACAGCAGAATTGGGCCATGGCAATGGCAGTTAAAGATGCTGAGAATGCAGCTGCCACAAAGATTCAAGCTGTCTTTCGCTCTTATTTGGTATGAGCTTCCACCCATAATCTTTACATTTTCAATTCTAACAACATTGCCAGCGCATAAAAGCTCAAGTTAATCCAAATGTTGGCTTGACATCATAAATAAAATTTATACCGTCCATGCTGAAAGAACTTATTGAATATAAAAATGGGAATCACTATGTTCGTTTTCATGATCTGCCTATGTTGCTTCAGGCAAGGAGAGCACTGCAAGCTTTAAAGGGACTAGTCAAGTTACAGGCACTAGTTAAGGGTCATCTTGTAAGGAAACAAACAAGTGCTATTATGCGGCGCATGCATGCAATGATGGCTATTCAAGTTAGAGCTCGAGTTCAGAGAATCCAGATGGCAGAGGAAGCACATCCTGCTGTCAAAAGGCAGCCGCCCATTCACAGGAATTTCACTCAGGACAATGGATCCAGAAGAATGCATAAAGTGAGTCTTATTTTGTGTGCAGTTTTAGCATTTTTCCCATGACATGTTACTTCATAAATCAAAGAGGAATGGTTTAAAAAAAGAATAATGTCTACTATTCCTTCTGGTTTTCTGGCAAGACTAAGGATAAGAAAACACAACCAAACAAGGATGGAAATTTTTCAGTACTATGGCTTTGCATACAAGAGTTTATTTGTTTGGAATTAAAAAGAAAAAAATCCTTCTAGGTCCCAATTTCATTTTCTTCTAAGCAAACTAAACAAGTGCTAAGCTCCAGGGAAGCTCATTACCTGCTGCCAGTAGGCTAACAAGTGCTAACAGTAGGCTATGATCTGAAATTTTCAATCACTGTTTCTCATATGGCCTTCTTTGGGTAGGAAAAAATCGATAAGAATCTCAATGAAACTCAGGGAGTTTCAAAGAGCAAAAGTGGCTATCTGAATCTTTCACAAAGTGAGAGGATAGAACAGGGTTTCACAGCATATTATTCTGGACATCATTCAATCTCAAAGCGAGAAGATCCATATGGGGACCCAACACAAGCCTCTTTCACTTTTCAACAAGCTGATTCTATAGAACATGTGTCACATGACTATCCATTCTTACCAAGTTACATGGCCAACACAGAATCTTCAAGGGCTAAAGCCAGGTCACAGAGTGAACCAAAGCAACGCCCAAATGGGAGAACGAGGCAGAAAAGTAAGCAAATGGAGTAAACAGATGGAATGAGTGTCCCAGTAAATTATCAATTTCAACACTCATCTTCACACTTGAAACACAATGGCCATGACCCCTGGTTTATCAAGCTCTACCAGTCAATGAGATCATCAAACAGCAAGTTTGATTCAACGAGCACAACGAGCAGTCATTCCAGCCACTACCGATATCTTGATGCATATGATGTAAGAAATCATCTAGGGCTTCGCTAAATTCTATTGACTTCAACTTGTTTTCTTTTTTTCATTTTGTCTAATTTCTTTCATTAATGAATGCAGCCCCATATGACTCTGTTCTAGCCATTGATCATCATATGGTAGACAAATGATTCAAGCTTCGACTACAGAATGATTAGGCTGCAATATAAATGAAAGGAGGAGACATTGGATTATGCCAGTCATAAGAAAACTACAAAGGAGCATGGAATTTAATCCTTATACTAATTTTCATTCTTTTTTTTTCTTGACCGCTCACATTTGATCGTGTTCCTGTCATACAATGAAGAACCTAAAAAGCTACAAGTTTATGTACAGGCTCAAGTGAATTTCAAGAAACAAAAATTGATTGAAATGGATCTCTTTCTTGCAAAAAGAAACTATAGAGGCATTTGGTTTGTCAAAACCAAATCACTTGTCATCAGAGATTGTGTAACAAGATCATATATATCTCTTCAGCCACAGACACTGCCATCATTTCCCTCCTTGTTAGTAACTTATTATCTTACATTCGTTTATTCTTTTAGCATTCTCTTGTCTTTGCATTGCCTCCAACTTAAATCAAGTAACTAGCATCTAGACATTAGGTGCCGGAGCACAAATATGCAAGTTCATGCTTTCATTAATATATAATCAAATTATGCCAACATTATGAAAGAGCGAGTTCATTTGCACCACAAGTTTTCTGCCTCATATAAAAGGAAAAATTGAAGCTCTATCTGATCTGACACCTAAAAATCTAATTTGAGTTGTCCACCAGTACATCACACTAGGTTGAACCAGTCTTGAAGTAAACAGCAATATGATTATCTTTTTTTGCTAACAATACGATTATCATTGATACGAACATTCACCTTCAAACCACCGGCAGAAATATCTGCAGAAACTTCACATAAAAGCTTTGAACTTCTCTAGCAGTTAGCATGCCATAAAATACCGCACTTAGCCCTTTTTTTTAATATAGGTAATAAGAAATTTCAATAAACCAAAAAAATCATACAAAGGGAACCAGTAGAGTATACTGGACATGTACCCAAAGCCTTTGATGTGAATCTCTCTTCAGGTAGGTCCTGGTCCTCAAACGTCCTGAGATTCCTCTAGCTCCATACATGGCAACATTGAAATAATCCTTTCACCATTTTAGGCATCACCCACTTCATTCCAAAGACAATAAATATAAAATTCCACAACTCTGTAGCTACTAGAATATGCAATAGCAGATGATCCAGAATTTCTTCACTATTCTTACACATGATACACCTATTCACATCACCATTCCTCTTTTCATAAGATTACCACTAGCAATACTCTTTTGATGGGATTATCCAGTGTAAGAATTTTCCCCCAAGCTGCAGTCCACACAAAGAAAGATATCTTCGTAGGAGTTTTTGTCCCCCATGCTGCCTTCCAAGGAAAATCTAAAAACACCACCTTTCAGCACCTCATAAGAAGTAAGAACACTGAAACAACCATATTATTCAATATCCAGATTACCATGTCTTCCATACCCACACGAACTTAACCGAGTACAACAGTTCTATAGATTTTACAAACATTTTCATCTCCTAATCCTGAGCAGGCCTCACAAAAAAATAGGATTCCAATGAACTCCACCATTACATCCTGCCATGCAATCACCCACCATAACATCTTTATGGTCGCTAACTAAAATAGTTCAGAGGACAAAATGACAAAGATGCTAGGTTCCTATCAGCACACGAAGTATCATTCCAAAATCTTATCCACCTTGCATCTCCAACACTATATTTAACAAATTACAGAAACGAGTCCCACCTGGCTCTAATCACCTTCTTAAACCAAAAACCACATGAGTGGCACACAGTAAGCAGAGATCAATTCCACACACCATTCCCAATATTTTAACCTCTCCAATCTCCTCCATAACTTGCCAGGCTCTTGAGTGAATCTTCATAGCCATATCCCCAATAAGGCCTGGTTAGAGCACACTAAAATATAAGCAGAGTTAGTGCCATTTAGCTGAATTAAACTGTACCTAGGGTATTTTCTTTTATTCAATCCAAGGCCCTAAACAACTCAAATTCAGAGCATTTCAATTTTGAATGCATACCTAGTGTAGTAATAAGATATCCAAGACATTATCAGGGGGTCCCAGATTTGTACATATATGAAGAAGTATCTATATGCATAAATGTTTGTACGTGTGTTTACATACTTAAGTGCATGTGTGCACGCAAACATTTGCAAGAATCTGTTGTCCTATAAAAATGGTAAATCCAAATCAGATATCCTAATAGAATCTGAAATGTTATGTCTGATCTTAAAGTCAAATCTTTGCCTAGGAAAAATTTTGGGGGAAAAAAATTAATGCATCTGCTATAAGCCTACAATGAGTACTAGGACATGTTTTCCTCCAAATTATTATCACATAAATCACAATAAAGTTTACTTATGCCCTAGGTCATCTCCCTTCATTTTATAAGGAAAAAAAATAAACAGTTAGTTGTCTTTTTTTACTTTGACCTGTGTTGTTTTGTGAGGTGAACACAGTTGCCTCTCACTTCCACTCAGTCAGGTGCTATATTTGTAGTAGAATGATAGGTATAGGTTGTCTTTTTAGTCTCTCTTTTTTCCTGCTTCCTTAACCTAATGCACTTGCAATTCTTGAGGAAAGGGCCTGATATGACCAAAGTGCGTAAATAGTGCTTTTCAACATCGCTAAAAATGGGTACATTTCGTTGGGGCCAAACTCAATCATCCAAAAATAAAATAAAATGGCTGCATTTTGGCTCAAAGCTAACTAGGTTTTGAATATTGAATAATTACATTACACTCTATACAGGATCTGATTGGTAAAACCATGCCCCCTAGAAGATTAATAACAGAAACATAAAGATTGGTTCTGATTCTGCACAGAGATCTTACCCTCTGGTAGTATTGTGCAGCATACCACTGAAAGTCTTGGCTAAGCTAGCCATACACCAGGTATAAATGATCAGTTGAACCAATAGAAAGTACATAAATGTTCGTCAACCACAAGAAAGAAAGTTTGGACCATAACAACAGAAAAGAAGAAAATAATAAACAAGCAAGAAAAATACATCTTCATGAATCTTTAAGACATTGTGCCAGTACAAAGCCATTGATATGGTGGAATTGAAACAATACAGTAAGAAACGTTTGTACATATCAGAATACTTCTGTTACCTCATCTAATTTGTTAAGCTACAATACAAATCCATGACAGATGATACCTAATTACCATCTCAATGAAAGTCTTAAAATTGAAACATTGATGAACATGGAAGAGGCATGAAAATCTATCAAAAACCTATGATATCAGCATCTGCCTAAGCTCCTAGTGCCTCTATATGTCAAACAAAATAGAGCCGACTCTATAAATTGTTAGAGCTAGATTTATAGTACATGTGGCAGCATTTCATTAATACCATCTTCCTGCTTGAGATTATTCTCCTTGATGCTCTTAGTCAACCAGATAGCAGTTTCCCTAGGGGATACCTTCCCAGGCCCAAATGGCTTCAGCAACACCCCAAGCTCATCATACCTTTCCTGTTGAAGCAACCTTGCACTAAATTCAAGCAAACCTTCCAAGGCTTCTGCTCTTTGCTGGTATGATGATGTGTCAAACCGGCGTTGGCGAGAATCTGATGAAGTCCGGCTTGATGCCCCAGCAGTTGCATTTTGATCAGAGCATTCATCACTTCCATCCTTTCCATCTGCTTGAAACAGGCTGCGTTGAATTCCCTGCCATGCATCAGGGAAACTGGGCTTGGCAGAAGCTCTATCTGTCTCTATTGTACATTTGTCCTTGGTGATGGAACGATCATTGTACTGCGGGGACCCAGAGGAGCCTTGTGCTGAGGTTGTTGAAGTTTTACAGACAGGAAAGAACGGGTCTTCGTAAGAGGCTAAAGGGAATTCCACCATCCTGTCAATACGAGGGGAATTGACAGAAACATCTGGAGATTTTAAACAGTGAAGGATACCAATATTGGGCCTGCAAGGAGACTGTTGACTTGCACCTCTTGTTGACAATGGCAAAGATGCTCTTCGAGCTGTTGTGATAGTTCTTGGAGTGGATGAAACAGGAAACTGCAAAAATGAAATTCAAGAACTCAAACTTCTAACACAAGTAAATATTGCAAAAGAAAATTTCCAACATGCAATGTAAAAGTCACCCACTGAAAAGTGATTATTCAAGTTTGAGATTGTTGGTTGGAGAAACTTACATGCGACCATCATCCAATGTATGTGCACACACACACACACACACACACACAGACTTCTAATAAATCTTACCGATTCACTTCTTTTAGGAGGGCCACCAGCTCTTGCTGTAGTATGTCTTGAAGATTTAGAAATATCTGAAGCTTTGGCAACAACTGTCTTAGAAATGGCTGTTTCTTCGATGATGCCTCGAACAGACAGCTCTTGTAATCTTTGAGTCAGATAACTTGGGTTATCATGAATTTCTAAAGTAGAGCACAGAGAATCTTGCTCAGCTCCAGATATGCTTGGATTCAAAGTCCTATCATTGCTGAATGAACGGCGCTTTTCCCTGTAAGTAGAATAAGGAACATCTTTTGGCTCCGAAAATCTGGTTTTCTTCATGTAAGTGGTTTCAGGCCACTGGGCAGGTAAACTACCTCTTCGGGGGCCGTTGATCTTAAGGTGAATCTTAAGAACATAAGCCTGAAGGTGGGAATGCCTAAGTAGGGCTGCGGCCTGCCATAAAAAATACACTTCATATGAGAGGAAAATCCTCAGTGCCTCTAAACACAGTATAAATGAATAAATTCAAGAAACAGAATACTACCAAAATTTCTCAACAAGTGTTGGTCATATTGCGATCACAAGAGCCTTGCCATCATAAAACTGAATGGAAGATTTCTAGTCTCATTTGTATATCCTTTCTAAAAATACTTCAATGGCAAAGGTCATGACACATTTTGGATATCCTTTTTGAAATACTTCGAACTAGCAGAAAAAGTAACTTTCCTTTTTTATTTTTTCAACTTATTTTATTTTCTTGCTGCAAAGTGGGACTAAGAAAACGCTTCAGCAAACAGCTAAGCAATGACATTTTTGGTAAAGAAGCGAGAGAGAATGTGCAGGAATGAGGGTGACCTAAATAACAACATTGGTCACGGGCAAAAGGGTGATTGCTGCGCCAATCTATTAAACATTAATTAATTTGAAAATGAATAAATAGATTATAGCCACTTAGTAAAACATTAATAAATTAAAATTTTCATTCATCTTTTGAAGTCAAGAGGTTGTTTATTTCAACCCAATATAATATGAGTTCATTTTGAGTTTGAATAAGGTTTGACACAATATATTAAATATTAAATACTTTTCAAGTAAAAAGTAAATCTAAACTAATTATAGGATTTAGAATTTTAATGAATTATAGTTGTGTATTAAAAATG
Organism: Quercus tomentella; assembly: GCA_028535165.1. Classification (NCBI taxonomy): domain Eukaryota; kingdom Viridiplantae; phylum Streptophyta; class Magnoliopsida; order Fagales; family Fagaceae; genus Quercus; species Quercus tomentella. The sequence continues at coordinate 17,507,500 of JAPQVY010000089.1, read as the reverse complement.
AAATTTTATTAACATTAGCTTTCAGTAATATTGTATAATTAATTAGAGAAGAAAAAAATAAGGTTGATGGTATAATTTCATATTTTATATTAATTTTTTTACAGCTAATTTCATATTATACTAATATCAGTTTCTAATTGCGATTTTTTTTTTTTTTAAGATTTGATCACCTAATCCATTATGATTCAATTTTTCAACATACTTCAGTAAGATATGATCACTAAGGAGTAAGGAGATATGGGAACTCAAACATGAACTATAACAAAAGAGAAAGTATCCAGAGAATGAAAAATAAATGCTTCGTTTGTTCCAATGAAAAATGTTTTCTGAGAAACACTTTATGAAAAGTGACTTGTTTTCCTGTGTTTGATTGCAATCTTGAAAATGGCTATACAACATTTTTTGTTGGTTGGTTTGCACAGATAAATCATTAATATGCTTTGTAATTCCAAACAATTGCTGAACAAAAACTTTACTTCACAAAAGTAGATCCAAATGGGAAAACATTTCCTACTTTTTACGCCATTGGGGATGCTTAATGGGGGAAAAAAACCCACATTTAGAATCTACATGAAAAATTATGTGGGAAAACAACTGGTTGGAGAAAGAAAGTCATTTGGAAAAAGTCAACAACCAATCTATGTAGAGAGAAAGGGGATGAAGAGAGATAAGTTAGTAATGAGTTTTTTGGGGTGTGGAGTGTACTTGTGTAAGTCTATTGAATATGTTATGTAAAAGCGAAAAACGTTTTCCACAACTCCAATCTATGGACTTTTTTTCCACCGAAACAAACAAAGCATTAAACACAATACAGGATGTGAGACCCAATTTTTATGATATAACTTATTTTATATTAGATATGAAACACAATGATTTTCCAGCTAACTTTAATTTTGATACACATAGTCATGACATCCCACATGCCAAGATTATTACTATCATGCAACCCACCAATTAGAGCAACACTGCCACTGCCTACAACACCTCTACCATCAAAAGACCATCTCTCTACCAACACGGCTTGCCTCCACCATCTAGGGCATCACATTTGACATTTCCACTACGGCTATAAATATTTAAAATGGTGACATGCTGCCACCAAGGAGATATAGGCCGATGGGGCAACGGCAATATGGGCTAGCATTTAATGAAAATTTACTTGAATTGTCCCCAAAAACCTTCAAGGTTTTTCATTAGTTCAGCATAAAGGCAATTTAAGTGGCATCCCTCAACCAACATGTGGCAGATTTTAGTGAACATGCTAAATATAGCATTAATGACTAAGAAAATGAAGTATAGAATGACTAAATCTGTTGTATACTTTGTAAATCATCGGCTATGTGGGCCAGTTATCCTATATTAATATAGATATATTTCACATATTTGTATAAGATGTAGATCAAAGAATAATTATACATACACTTGGTCTAATTTCTGGGTTTTTCCGCAGCATGCTTTTAACAAGACCTCGACTGAAAACAGAAATAAGCAATATGGTTAGAACAACAGCACTCACCAACTAAAAGCTAAGATACATATACAAATAAAAATTTATTTTTAACTTTACAAGTGAACCTTAGGAAATTATTGGTAATCACAATCTAGCTCATTTCCAAATGCATATCTTGGATGTCTTTAGGTAGTAGATTTTGTAATAAACCAAGCAGAAAGGTAAGATGAGGACTGGCATGAACAGCCAAAAAATTTATACAAAGAAAAGCATAAGACTTACAATGCACCAGAATATTTTGTTGGAAGTGGAGAAACTATAGACTTATTTATTTTGTTGATCAGTGCTTGCATGTCCTGCTCAATAAAAAGAAAGTAAACTTTAAAATAATGAAAAACAACAATTGCTATACATGCAGGAGAAAGTGTAAAAGCATAGATGTTGCAAGGAAGCCTTGCAGTGTTAACCATGGTGAAAACGTTGTCTGATAAAAGTAAGGTACAGTGGAACCTTTATAGGTTTTTATTGAATAAATGGAATATTCATAAACTTGGGAGACCAAATCCAGACCATATAAACTCACACACACAGAGGCAGGGAGCAACATGACAATGCATTACAGAAATGAATTTAAATTTTTTTTTTTTTTGGTATAAGTTCTGCCAAAGTTTACTAACAAACAACATCCTAAATATCTCAAACTAATTTCATAACAAATCTATATAAAAAAACTCTATATTTGAAATATCTAGAGAGAATGAGTGTGCATGCATTGCATGTGTTTATTACATTCATATCCCTCTTCTTTTTTCTTTTTTTGGGTAACCACTGAATGCATTAAGGATCCGGAGATAACAGTTCAAGTCCTGTCTGAAAAATTAAAATGCAAATGGGGAATAGTATAATCAGCAGGCAGACAAACTACAAATCCAGTTGTTGAGCGCATCCCATTTTTGCTAGAGCATCAGCGCAAATATTGGTTTCCTTGTAAATATGCTAAACTCAATGGTGTTTGATCCACATTAGAAACCACCTCCACTCATTCACGATGGACCTCAGAAAGAAATTATGAAATTTTAAAGAGCTCAATAATTGAACCACTGTAAAAGCATCAAGCTCAACATCTAAATGAGTAATCGCAATCCCGCAATGCCCACAGCCCAGCTTTGACACTCCTCATAATTCCAATGGACCAAGGGTACCCTTTCATCCGAGATCTGAGGAACTGTCAGAATTTAGCTTGTGCCATTTTATGGTCAGAGAAAGGGGAGGTTAAACAGCTTTGGGTTTCCTTCTCCAAGGAAAAAACTAGATCTCAACAAGGTCAAACTTGGATGAAGGATCCTTAAAGTCCAATTTATTTCTAAACAACCTGGGAGACCAGACGCCCAAAGGAAAGACAATTTGCCAAGGGATAGACTGCATGCCATATGTAATATAGAGCAACAGACGTTTAACCAATGTTCCATGAAAGGAAAAAAGAGTGGATGAAATGGCTAGGGATGCCTAGCCAATTCCAGAAAGAATTGGTCACTTGGCATTCCCTAAGGATTGAATCCAAGGAGGCTTGAAACACGGGGCAAAACAGTAGAAACTTTGGACCTCAGTTCACAAAAGTTTCCAGAACACTATTATATGCAACATAACCACATGAACTGAACCTTGGAGAAGGATTTTATTTTTCAAATCCAATCACATGAGTTTCTACATTCATCCTCAATACCTTAAATATGGCTGTTTTAGGTATTAGGCTTAACAAAATTAGATTCTTAGGATCTGACCATTCGCATCTATGCTGATGAAATTTTGAAGATCAGAGTGCCTACTTACACTTACACATGTACACTATTTTTAGCAAATAAAATAACAAAACATGATGATTGATGCCCACACATTCTGCATGATCCTCCTAGTACAAGTATTTCCTTGGAACTCAGAGAGAAGGAAATGCAGCAATCTACCTTTTTTTTATTGCTAAACGCAATCTACCTCTATGTATGCCTTAAAATGAAAAGGATAAGGTCCAAAAACTTACAAATGCTTTAAATGCAGGCCTATGAGCAGTCATTTCATACATACAGCATCCTGGATAACAGAATTTCACAATACATAAACACTTTCAGCGAAACAACTATAAAATTAATCAATGCCAAATAACTTTCACACACTCACACAAAATGCTTACCCAAAGACCAAATATCTGACTTTGAACCATAAGGTATATCAGCAAGAAGCTCAGGACACATATAGCTTGGAGTTCCCACAACCTGATTTACAAGATGAGAATTATCATCAATGATAAATATAATAAATCATTCATAAGTTGACCAATATAAAGATATTGTATTACTTACAGAAGAAGCAAGATCATCTGAGGTCAACATTTTGGCAAGTCCAAAATCACCTGCTCCATCATTGATCTATTGTTAGCAAAACTATGATCACCTTTGAGAGAACTATAGAAATTATAGAATCACTTACCAAGACGTATGTCTTGATCTTTTGTCAAGAATATATTTGAACACTGGAGGAATCGTGGAAGAGTATCAGTATAAATTAGCATCAGAGTATACGGATGGAGAAAGAAACACCACTAACCTTGACATCACGATGAAGAATATGATTCATGTGCAAGTAGTCGAGTGCCATAAGAAGTTGAACAAGCCACTTACAGAGCTTCTGATAAAAGTATCTTTAATAATCAGATGCAAAGACTCTGAGAATGATAAACTACTTAAGCACATGATAGTTGAATACTGTGCAAGGAATGTAAAATCAAAATCAACTTTTGCAGCAAAAGGATAAAGAAAACAAAAACAAAAAACAAAATAAATAAAAACCTCTTCAGAGAAAAGAAGACCATTAGCTTTCTTTATAGCTTCTGCCCTGTACCACACAGAAAAAAGTAGTATGGGTGATCTGAAGTTATACAATTCCTTAAGACAAAGAAAAATCTTCCATTTCTCAAATCCTACTTCAACGAGAAAGAAAACTCACATGTCACCTCCTTCACAATAACCAATAACAATGCAGACATAGCAACCCTGAGGGCAAAGGCATCAATATGAACCAATGTTAGGCTATAGCAAGTTAGTGAGGTTGCTATATTTGATTAGCAAAAACACACAAATTTAGAAACAAAAGTAATAATAATAATAAATTTTAAATGAGGTCATATATCCTAGAGAACCAATTGTGCAACAATAGAGCACTCCATGTGGGATCAACAGTGTTCACCACTGACTTGACACCATGCATCAAAGCTGTAGACAAGGCCATCAAAAATCTTGAATGATTTTCTTGATTTTAGATGGCTACTGATTTTGAATCGAATTTGTGGAATGATTATTTATGAAAAAGGAAACTTGTTTGAACAATTCACATTGCTGACTCAACTCAACTCAGCTAACGATGGCCTTACTCCAGTTATGGTTGAAAATGAATCGATGATGAAACCAACACAAGAAGTATCTCACAAACTTGTAATTCAAGAATATCCTTAATGTCCAAGAAGCTCAGCAAGAGAGTGATCTAAAACCTAAGAATTAAGACATATTTTGCAATTTCATGTAGTTTGGTACATTCTATATAAATTTAAAATTTTTCAAAAGAAACATTTAAACAAGCACCAACAGCAGAGAATCTGGACACATTTCGGCTTTAGGGGAAGAAGAAAAACAAAAGCTCCATCAAACCAATCAGGCAGCAGAAAAATGGAAATAGTATACCAATTCAGAACAAACACAAATAAGAAAGATATATATATATATATATTTTTGGATAAGTAAATAGGCAATCTATAATTACAGGAACAACATACCTTCTCTACCCAGGAATCCTTGTACTCCACAATAAAGGGATTTCGTAGTTTAGAAATAAGCTCCATCTACAGAAAACCAAGAAAAGGGTCAAATCCAGAAAGTCACATAAATCCAATATAATTCAACAAAAAAGGTTCAAATGTAGCCCAATTAGCTACCATATTTTCTACTACAATCCAGTCCAGCATACATGTTTTGCTAAGTAATTTGAAAAGAAAAGAAGGCAGGAGGAGGCCTGTAAACTAAGTCCAAAACCCACTCCATAGTCCATACTATCCATCATTTTTTTTTAGTATGTAATGCACAAATGTATCATCCATTTCAAGGTCTAAAAAATCTTAAATTCATCTACTGCCTCATGTGCAGCAGCTGTTAACATATTTTAAAAACTTGGTCAACTATGTTCACCATTTCTCACAAAAATATTCAGGACTAATGTGGCATAAACATATAAAGAGAACATATGTGGAAAATTTAACCATGCCAACAAGAATGGAGAACCAACCTCCTGGTGTGCAGATCTACGAGACCTATCAGTCTGGCGGGCAAGACGAATCTTTTTCAACACATACCTTAATGTATCAACACAAAAAAGAAAAGAAGCCAAATTAGAACTCAAAGCACAATCAGAAATAACCGTTATACTATACATCAATAAATTCTCAATGCTCTTAAGTAAACACAGACAAAAAAAAAAACCAAGAGTGTGATTTTTCATTCTCACTTCTTCTTCTCATGCTTATGCCTCACAAGAAGAGCAGCACCAAAAGCTCCTTTACCAATTTGCTCCAGAATCTCGTATTGCTCCATGTGAGTGATAGCCTCTATATTCCTCTTCTTCTGGGCATATGCCAAAACACTTCAAAATTCCCACTACATATTCACAACACCATGGATCATGCTTCAAAAGATGATTCTTGGAATGTACTGAAGTTTGAAAGTGAAATGAATGCAGCAAAGTAAAAACAAAGGAAAGCTACACTAATCTGCCAAGTTACTCAATAATCCCATATGCTTATAAAGTAAAATTCTTTCTTCTTTTTTTCCTTTTTTCTTGTGAAACAAATAACCGCATTGTAACAAATAAGATACTTCTCACTTTAAAGAGATAATGTAAGAAATTAAAGAGACCCTTCAAAGCCAAAATCAGTTATTTCTTTTTAAAAAAATACAAAGCAAAAGATTTAACTTGTAAAGCTCGCTATGAAACCACATTGGTCAAAAATATCATTTGACGAAATACTAAAATGAATAAATACTCAATAAAGTTTGAATTTTTATGTAAAAACCAACCCAGTAAGCCAAAGGGTCTCAAATATTTATTCCAAAAAAATAACTAGATAGTTTACATTCTAACATTTTCTCAGAAACCAAACACTGTCTACATCATGAAAAAGGTAAAATATCTAGATAGAGAAGCAATCTCAGACCACAAACTCCTCAGAAACCCAAACAAAGATCCAATGTGTACACAGAATGCATCACACGCACGCGCACACACACACGCACGCGCACACACACATAAATACGTACATACATACATGTATACAAGAAAAGGGTGAGTGAATCTGTGAGTAAAACCCAGAAATGGGAAATGCACCTTGAAAGGGAATGTGGGGTGTGGGGAGGAGATAAAAGTGGATCAGAGAGGAGAGATCACAATGAGAGCGGAAGAGACAAAGAGAAAAAGAAGGAGAAGCAGCAGAGTTCAAGGCTCCACATTGGAAGAAGCAGAGCAAGTTGAAGAAGAAGACGACGACAGAGTTGCAAGACAGGTACTAGTTCAAGAAACAACAGTGGAGGAAGTCGCACTGCCTCTTTCGCCATTCCCTTTCTACACACAAACTGACAAACTTAAAGAGAGAGATTACATTGCTTTTTTTAATGATAATAATAAAATAAAGAGAAGTATTATAAAACTACAATGTATAGAGGTTTTTTCTTTTTCTTTTGGTAGACACAATGTATAAGTTTAACATATATTTATATTTTAGCAAAAGAAAAGAGAGAGAAAGACAGAGAGAGTGATGGGTCAAAATGGGAATGATGTGTAATGTTGTGAAGAAGAGAGAGAGAGAGAGAGAGAGAGAGAGAGAGAGGAGTGGGCTATATATGCTTTTCAGTTTCTGTGTTGTGAAAAGGAGTGAAAATGAGATTGTTGGATTGTGGGGGGTGGATAGGGAATACTTGAAGAATCTAGAGTCAAGAACTGGTGCATCTTCTTGTACATGCCTACATGGATAGCAGTTAAAGTCTGTAGAAAAGAGAGAAATTAGTGCAAGGTGGTCTTCCAGTACAATTGTCAGCTTTTTAGTGGGGTTTTACATAATTTCTTCTCTTCTTTTTTTTCTTTTTTTTTTCTTCTTATTTATATTTTTAGTATTTTAGATATGTGCCTTTCTCTTTTCCTCTTTTTCGGTTGTGTTGTTTGAATGACACTTTATTTTCCCCCTTCTTTTCATATTCTTATATTTTAGATAATTAAAGGTTGTCTAAACAATCAACTGTTCATAATAATAAAAAGTTCATAAAAAAAATAAAAAATAAAAACCTAACCTGATCCGCCCATCCAATTGGAATAAATGGATTCATTTTGGTCAATTTCAATCAGGACTTAGGTTAGTATTGAATTTCATATCGTTAACTGGTTAAGTTAGGTTTAGATTATGGCAGAACTCAACTGTCGAATTTGATTAACCAATTATGTCTCATTGTTGAAAGTCAAATCTAACAAGTCTCATCCTCTACTACTACCACCATTGGACACCAAATTGTGATCATTAGAAATGCCTTGTGGTGCCTAGCTCTCTCTCTCTCTCTCTCTCTCTCTCTCTCTCTCTCTCTCTCTCTCTCTCTCTCTCTCTCTCTCTCTCTCTCTCTCTCTCAATGTTGTTTAGTTAGTTGTTGCCCTTATTGTGGTCATTGTTATCATCAACAAGTAGACTCGATAAAAACAAAATGATTCCAATCGACAGTTCAAGAAGGATGTGAGTTTGATCCATTTCGGATGGTATCAATTTAAAGCTTTGAAACCCAATTTGATCAAATCAAAAATAGCATGTTCATGTTCAAATCCCAAATGCTACACCAATTGGCCAAAAGTAAGTGTGTTCACAACTGATTCGAGACCAACCCACTTAGTTGATTTTGCACCAATCTAGCCACTACAGAGAGATTCCGACAGTGACTAGGGTGGCTTAGATTTTTTACTTCAGTCGATACAGTGGCTAGTTGCCATTTCAAAATTCTAACAACTACACCACACCACAAACCACCGTCAACTCAGGTATTTTCATATATACACACACACATACACACTTCTCTCTCAACCCACAACTCATATCTACTCACACCACAAACCTGTTTAAACCCCTCTCTCTCTCTCTCTCTCTCTCTCATCCTTATTTGCTCCGATTGCTACTAGATTTGCTCTCTTTAGGTTCTAGTTGTGGGTTTCAAAACTAGGTTATGGGTTTCAAAATTTGATCGACTGTACTAACAAAAAAAAAAAAAAGCCTCCAACGTTGCTAGAAAGCCAACATCAACAGTGCAATAACGATTCCAATTCTAAGAACATCAATCTTGGCAATGCGACTAAAAAATCACCCCAAAACTGGCCACACTGAAATGTGTTCTCTCCTAGTTAAAAGGGTAAAGGTCATTGGCAATTAAGGGGTTGTTTGGTAGGGGCATTTAAACAACAGTTTTCATTGTTTAAATAATACAACACGTATTTCTACAACACTTTTTTATCAACACATATTTTCACAACACTTAAACAACGTTACTAGAATAACATTACCAAATGGGCTCTTAAGTGTTTCTGCTATTTGTTATCATATCATCCCTTTCATTTGCTTATATAAATATGTAATGCAATTTCTTTTATTCTATTTTTTATACCAATAATTAATGTCAAAAGTTTTGAAACTCAATGGTGTAGATGTGTAGTTGAGTTCTTTCAAAGAATTTAGCTTCAATATCTTTTTCCTTGCTTTTTGTCAGATATATTTACTAATGTTGTCAAATTTAATTGGTATTGAGGGTTATAAATCAAACCCAACTGGCAACTGCTTGATATTGTCTTGAAAGGGTTGTTTAAATCACTTTTTTTTTAGGAACGGTTGTCTAAATAGCCTAATTTAACTTAACCCGAAAGACAACAAACTAGGCTTGATGAACATGCTACTTGGCTCTCCTTGACACTAACTTTCAAAGAAACCAAGCTTACATGAGGTCAACTTTCAATCAAATTCGTTTTAAGTGCTTGTTCGAGATAATGTAAAACAAACAAACCAAGTTTAAGCAACCTAATGCTAAACTCAGCTTGACTGTCATATTTTGACTACTGATTTAGCATGCCTAATATTTTTACTATTGATTTAATATTAGTCCCCTATAAATTACATCTCATTAGTCATTATAAAAAAAAGTTGGCTTTTTCATATTAAGACAAACTACTTTGTAATTTATAGATACGTTCCCTTTTTGCTTGCTATTTTTTTTTTCATTTTTTTTTTTTTGAGAAGATGCTTTCTAACTATTTTCAGAGAAAATAAAGAGAAGAAAATTAAATTTATAAAAGTGGGTCTAACTGTCAGAAAAACCTAAAAATTACACCAAGTATGTAGTAGTATATAGATGTTAGGAATTGGCTCGAGATAGCTCGGATCCAAATGAAAATACATTGTATATGAAGGGGTCAAGAATTATTTATCCAATGGACCCAATAAACTACTATAATTTATCATATTTGTCTACTACTATATACTACCAAAAATAATAATTAAATTTTTTTTTTTTTTTGGCCAAGCTGCATTGAGTCTGGATGAAAAAAGACCAAACAAGAGAAACAAAATGGACCCCGGACCATCTCCCCATGACCCCCCTGATCATTTGCAACCAACTGTCCCCCAATCACGAGGCTCATCATCTGGTGCTATTTTGTTCACTTGAAATGACCAATATACCCTTCATATTTGCCAAAATTGTGGAGCATTAATATGGTCTTAAGTCTTAACCGGTACAAAATAATATGAGTAATGCTACAGTCATAAACTATTTTATAATATTTTTACAAATTGTTGTTGTGGCCAACTTCTTACTGGTTCTCATTTGGGCCTACCAATAATATCATTTTTTTATCTACCAATAATCACTCACCACATTAGCCGTTTGTAAAAAATATTGTAAAAAAAGTTTGTATTTCTAAAATTTTCCAAATAATATACTAGTCGTAAACCCACATGATATATGAAAAAATATAATTATTTTGTAATTATGATAGAGAACCCAAAAACACAATACCAAAACATATTAACCCAAAATAGAGTTATTAAAAAAATTCATTAACTTAAAATAGAGTTGCAAAAAATAATAAAAAATATGAGAGAGAGAGAGAGAGAGAGAGAGAGAATAATCAATTTTCATGAGAGAATATGAGAGTGAATAGCAAATTTATAGAAAATAAGATAAGAAGGAAAAAAAAAAGTAAAAATAAAAGATATGGTAATAAATACCAAATTATTCAAGTCATGTTTTGTACATTTTTTTGTGAGGGAAAAATATGTCTAGAATGAGATAGAAAATGACTAATTTATAGTAAGAGGAAGAGAATAAAAAGTGCCAAAAAAAAATAATGGAAGATAAAAGGATAGAGGAAGTGTGACATTAAGGTAGAGAGTAGTAAGGAAATGAAAAGATAAAATGGAAAAGTTGGAGAAAACGTAACAATAAGTTGAAAAATTAATAAGAGAAAGAAAAGTTAAAAATAAGGTAGAGAGGGTTGAAAATAGGTGAATGATGTGGTACAATGAGAGAGTAGCAAAATTAATATAGATTAGAGAAATCATGGAAGGCAGTCTCATACTCGAAACTAAAATCAATCACTCTTGATAGAATGCACTTGTGATTGCACCAAAACTTGATCTGTGGAGAAAATAATATAGTATTTTTTTTTTTTCATTCCTAAATGAGAAAATGTATGAGAGATCAGCTAAATATAAATTTCTTATATTGGCGTGACAATAATAGCATTCTACATATTAGGTTAAGTAAGTCATAGCTATCCCAACTCCATTAGAGTGTCGAGGAGCACTAAAACAGTGTTACACCAACGCTTCTCATTGTCGAAGTCAAACCCATAGCCCACAAATACAATTATGATTGGTGTACTTGTATTAACATTTTTTTTTTTTTTTTGCATAAAGTATTATTAACTTTAGATATACAAATTTTTGACATATTTGTGAGAAAAAAAATTTATGAAATACATTATGAGTAGACTGTTAAATTTATTGTTTAACAAAAGGTCGTTGCAGCTATTTTGTGGACGTGCTATGTCGTCTGAGTCTGTATTCTGTAGGTCCCGCAGAAGATAGGCTGTTTGGCAAGTGAATTATTGCACCCCACTAACAGGCTAAGCGCGTGCCTCAACCACAGTAGAATATGATATCCTAGTATTAATTTCAAATGAGTAATAAAAAAGAAAGGCTTTGATTTTCTCTCTTTTTAGACTTTGATGCAGTTCAGCCTAGGAGAGACATGCAAAGAATGTTAAATCATTTTGAAGAAAAATGAAAAAGTTGAAAATCATGATTCATGACTGCCTTAACTCATGGGGAAACACTTTGGCAAAGTCAAAAAAGTGAATCAAGGACAAGGAAAAACTTTGAAAAACTATAGCCTGATGCCTTGATCCCACTTCATATAAAGCCCAAAGATCATTATAGTCAACCATTTTTTTGTACAAAGAGATCAATTGAATTTTAGTTTATGGCCATTCATGAAAGATTTGCCTAGTGGATTAATGGCTTGATTAGTTTGGTATCCTTAATCCATAGCAATTTCATTCTCACCTGTTCATGATGACGATGATGATTAACTTTTTTTGTTTAGCCGAATGCCAACATCATAGCTTTTTTCTTATTTTCTTTTTGACCTTTTGGCATGTGTATCATGATTTGTTCATTAGCAAGAAGGTTCATGTAGACATTCTAGTACTCACTAACCACCTTTCTTTCCAAATAATGATTGATATAGCACCGTCTTAGAATGAATCTAGAAGCATGCACGCATAATTTCACAATTTATTGATTTGTGCAATTGTAAATGTTCGATATTTTTTGCTCACTAATGACTTGTGTAACCCACCACTTTCAATCGATCATTCACAATCATACAAGTCAATAAGTTGTGAAATTGAGTTTAGAAGTGATTGTGTCTTAGGAGTATTTTTGTCAATTTTATGAAATTGCAGGACCCTATTTTAGTTGCTCTTTGAGCAAAAAAATTTCACGTTCTCGAGGAAAATGCTAGCAAGTTATATTTTTGTAGAACTCTGATTATTTGCACACAGGGACGAAGCTAGATATGGACTTGGGGGCCAATGCCTCCCAATTTTTTTTTTTAAAATATTAGTATATTAATAGGTACTAATTTTAGCAATTTTGTTCAATAAAATTACACTTGGCCCCCCTTAACAATGTCATCGATTCTTTTAAGAGTAATGTTATAGCCACAGACTTTTCTATAACATTTTTACAAACTATTGAGATAGAAAATTCTTATTAGTTTGAACACTTACATCATTTTTTACTTACCAATAACCACTTACTACATTAGCATTTTGCAAAAAAAAAAATTTAACTTTAGTATTTTCTACTTTTTAAAGGCCATAAAAAAATTAATAGATTAAGTATCCGTTTGGATACACGTCCACGTTTTCAGCTCTAGCGCGTTTTCAACTTTTTTTTTTTTTTTTTTTGGTTTCAGCCGCAGTTGTCGACCAATTCTCCCGTGAACAGTGCACCCGTGCACTATTCATGGAACCCAAAAATTTCAGCAATTTTTTCATTAAAAATGGGTTCCACAGTATTATTCACGCATTTAAAAATTATTTTGCTATAGTGTTTTCGGTAAAATAAGTTTTATCCAACATGCACGCAACAAAGGCCCCAAAAAAAAAAATCTTCAGTGGTTAGTCAAAAGCCGAAGCAGCCGCAACAAGCAGCAGAACTACCCCCTCCTAACCCCAAGTCTCGAGCCGTCCCTTTTTTCACATTATGGTCTAACTGAAGAATGGTTTGACGATATGAATGAGAAATACAGGAAATCCGTGGTACTTCTGCCATTTGCATTAAGGTAGACACGTTCTTGGTTGTTCAACAGTTCAGCTTTACAACTAACGGTGATTGATGAAAGCACCCATCATCATAAAGTGGATCAGCTGCCATGCTTTATTCCCTGCAATGTAAATACACGTACGACTAGTACTCAGGGTGGTTCCAAACGATAAGATGTGGCATTGATTAAACGAAAGATATAGCAAAGAAAAATTGGAAGAGGCGATTACCATGATTACTTGGTAGCTTGCTATTGCTGCCATTATCACTTGGTATCTTACCGTTGTTGGCCCATGCTAGCTTAATGTAATGGACTTCCTTTATAATCGGAAGTGTATCGAGTTAATGTATATATCTTATTTCTCATCTTTGATACAGTTGTGTTGTTTGATGATGTGTTGCAACCTTTGAGAAATGATACAACTCTTCAAAGAGCCATGACTATTGGCAAATAAGGAAAATATTGCATACTTATCATTGCTGGCCATTTCTAAACATCAAATCCTCTTAATCAATATTGGCATATATGATCAATTCCTTTATAGGACCGGTACCATCCTTATTATTAAGACCAAAGATATAAACATCTAAATAAGTAGATCCTCTATCCATAGATGTATCATTTCTCAAACCTTGTCAAACAACTTTGTTCTTCCTATATTTTCCTTCATTCTTCTTTGTACTTTAATTAGTGAAAGCATCTTATATATGATAACAGTCTAATGACAAGCACACTAGTCTAGTCTTGGGTTCGTTTGTATGTCATGAGTCTAACTTATTTTGATTAGTTTGATTCAAATAAATTAGTTTGAATTATGATGAATCAGATTAATTAGATCAAGATGAGTTATGATTTGTTTTATTGATAAATTAAAGGAAGTTGCAGTTTACTTTTAGCTAATTGAAAATTCATATATAAATTTAGATGTAGACAATGAATAAAGACCATCATAAAGCGGAGTTTACCAACAATTATATGCCAATTTTCTTATAACCCTATAGTGCACTTCAATTGAGGGAACAAAGCACTTCTTAAGAACACCAGAAATGCAGGAAAGTTTCTTTGTCACAAGTTGAAGTAGATTCGGTGTTTTATGGCGATGTTACATTGTTACTACCACTAAATGTATACACCTAGCTTTTAAACCTAATAAAAAGGTGCAAAGGCATCCAAAACCTTTTCCTTTAATTCAATTTTCATGGAAAAAATTAATGAATTTGTGCAAAATATCATGAGACTCCAAAGCAAGATATCGTGCAAAAGTACATTTTTCTTTAGGTGAAATGTATTGTTCTATTAAATAGCCACACAATTGCACAACTACTACTTAAAAAAGTTATCACTCGTGAAGTGTACATGAAACCTGAACTTTTATTTTTATTTTTTTATTTTTTTTTTATTGGATGAACTTTTATTAGTTTGCTTAGGCCTATTGCAACAACTTGGAGCATGGGAGATGAGGCAGGATTTAATATGCAACCAAGGGATAAGAAAGTAGGTAAGAAGATTTCATTCACTACAAAGAACTTAGATTTGTTTCGACCCATTTTTCTCGAGGGTTCACTAACAAATGCATATACGTACTCTAACATTGATGTGTGGGTGTAAGCATTATTAGACTTATTCCGACTCCAAGTGTCATTAAATCTCTCAAAATAAGTTAAAATAACCCTCAAAATACATGTTAAAGAAGGAAAAAAAAAGGGTGGGCTTGCCCAGATGAGTTTTGGCCCTTGAGGCAACATTCTTCAACCCACCCCTTAATGAAGGTATCCCCAAATTGAGGCAACCTTTTCAACTCTCACTAACCCTCGAAAAAAGACCACCACCCAAGAAAAAAGACCAGAAAACAAAAACCCTCACAATTTCGTTCTAGGATATTAAGACTAAGAGTACTTAGGTCCTCCCTCTCTAAAGGGTCCAAGGTTCCATTGGCAAGGGTTCTCTCTCTCTCTCTCTCTCTCTCATGTTTTTAGTTCATCAAAGATAGGATTTTAGTTCTCTTTACTACCATATTTTTGTGACTTTTTTTTTCTCTTCTTTATGGCAGGTACTAGCTTGAGTTCAGCAAGAAAATGAAATCATTGAGTAGAGAAAAAAAAAAAAAAAAAAAAACTCAATTTAAAATAATGAATTTAAAAAAAAATTCTTCTAGAAACCCTTTGATGGAGAACACAAGTTTTTTAATGCTAAACTAGGGACCTCTTTAATTTAACATTGACTCTCTATATTTATACTCATTCCATCAAGGAGTATGTATCTTCACCCAAAAAAACCGTTTATTTACCAAATAATGTTATAAGTGTTTGCTCACCCAAAAAAAAAAAAAAAAAAAACTCATAATAGCAGAGGTCTTTATCTATCACTCTTATTATTTATATAAATAAAATAAGTTTTAATAAATAATAATTAAAATAAATTGTATATGGGCCGCATTAAATCTTCTAATTGAGATAATCTTACATTTGGGACTATTGTGGACTTGGTGATACATGGTCTTTTGTTATTTGGTTTTAATGTATTTAATTTATCATGTTATAATTTTCAACTAATGTGGTCTTTTGATGTATATGTAATTATGGTACACATTGAAATTGATTTGGATAAATTATCTATCTATCTATATATATATATATATATATATATATATATATATATATATATATGTAAGGACCAAATTTGGATCCCTGGCCCAAGAGATGGATGAACTCAGGCCCAAAAAGTTCAAAACAATGAATTTGTAGAGAGTGGATTGGAAAACTGGGCTAAAATGAGTTGGATAACAAATAAAGTGAGTTCAAATGATAAGAAAATGAAGATGAACAAGTTTAAACTACAGAAAATCGTCCTTGGCATGGTCCGAGGAGATCAATTCTTATATATTGCTTTCAAGTTTGATTACAAATTTAATTCCCGATTGCTACAGTGTTTCTCTCTTGAGTTCTCGATCCCTCTCTCTCATTGCCCTCTTCTTCCTTTATACTACCTTCCCCTTTCATCTCTACCCTCCATGTGTAGACCAGATAATTAGTGTTGATACTTGTCCCATCAGTACTTTCCTGAAGTTTTTGTGTAGTAGCTATAAGACTGAAAACCATTGTTCAAGTGTCACTTCCACATTAATGCGGTTAGAGAGTTAGCTACAGAGTATTTAATGCGATGGTAACAGCTTTCCCTTGAGATATTTCATGGCCTCCCTTTGTCTTGTTCCTTCTGGATACTTATCTGTATCAATAGAATCGTCCGGGACGTTGCTCTTGGTGTCAAACTATACCTTTTAACATTGGCCTTGCTTAGCCGAGGAAGTATTCATCCTCGAATCATCTTCTTAGTTGATCGTGATCAGATTTCAACTATTCACTTATCAATATGGACTCTTATAAAGGTTTTTACCCATCCTCAAACTACTTAATGTCCTCAGATTAGGCTCTTGACCTAATATACTTTATAGATACATACCTCTGGGCCTATCACCCCTACAATATATATATATATATATATATATATATATATATATAGTGTTTTAGAATATTTTTTACTGACATGAGATATGGTCATGAAGAAAAGAAAAAAAAAGAAAAGAAAAACTTACTTTGAGGGTTTGAAGGTTTGGCAACCATTGAAACAAAATTAAAGTATATGTTTCGAAGATTAATAACCCTCTAAGTACTTTAATTGAGCTTAATTTGCATCTGAATTTTGACCATTTTTGAGATATTTATCAAGAGTTTTTTTTTTCAACAGCTAGTAACCCTTGTTAAAAATGAAACGCTTATTTCAATAGTAGAAAGACAGTTGAAACCCTTTTTTTTTTATTTCAACACGACGGTTTTCAAAATAACTTTACAACAATTTTCATAACATATTTTACAATTGTGACAAGTTCTTAATTGTAATTGATAAACAATAAATGATACTCTATTAGTGATTGATCAATTTGAAAATCAATAACTTGCCAACTTAATAATTTTGAAAATTATTATGGCTAGCTATAGTACTACTCAAAACAATATGCTCTAGATATTAGAGGTATCAACCATTTCTTTAGTAACCATTAATTGATTTTATTATTAGTACGATGTTTTTCATCTAACTTTCCAAGGTATCAACCATATTATTTTAGTTCACCAAAAAAAAAAAAAAACCATATTATTTTAAGAATATTTTGTTACGTACAAACCATGAAACCGAGTTTTAGCACGGTATATCTGTGATAAACTATGATTTCCAGCTGGTATACGACTCCTCCTTAAATGAGGAAAAACAAAAACCAGTGCAATATCAGTATGAGAGAGAGAGAGAGAGAGAAAAGTCAGATGAGAAAAGCTTATTTCTTATCATATTTCCTTATTTGTAATATGCATATTTGCTGGCACCTAAAGCTTACATGGTGGGATGTTACATATACATATAACATACCCTACAAAGTTAAGAAGAAGAAAAAAAGTGAAGGAAGAGAGAACACACAAAGTGCTGCCCATATTCACATGTCTGTCAACTTCATATTTCTGATCCAGTTGGCTATTACAAAGATTCACAAGTACTATAGGCCTAGCTAAGCTAGGCCTGCTTGAGATATTTTATGTTGATACTTCAATTCATAGGTGAAGGTCCAAGTTGGAATACTAAAATTGTATGATTAAGATGGTCTATTATGGTAACCTTGCTTCTCAATAGTCTTGTGGGTCAGTGTAGCAGTGTCTAGTCTATTCAAATGAGAATTTAGATTCTGAATCCCTGTAGTAATCTCCTCCCATTTGTTGTGAACAGGAAAAATAAAAATTATGGTCTTCCTGCTCATTAGGAAAGTGGCAAAGCATACTTAGAATATAAAGAAATGGGATGCATCATAGAGAGTTATTGTACAAATTGGCTATGGTCTTATAATTCCATTTCCTTCATGTGATGCAGGTCCAATATTCGAATCATATATATGGATCCTACTAAATTATATGAATGATAGCGTAGAATATGATAATTAACTTTAGATGAAACAAATTATTTGTTTATTTGATTGGGATTAAAACATTTTTTTTTCTTATACAAGATAAAAATTTTATTTTAATATAATCTAAGTGTATATGTGTGTGAAGCTTCTTTTTAAAGACTTGAATTTTGGCCCTTACTCCCTCCACCCCACAAAAATTTTGTATTTGTGGAGTGACCATCACGCCAATGGTGCTTGGTGGTAATTGGGATTAAAACTTAGTTGAAATGAGTTGTATCATTGGATGAAGGTATTGCTTTGTTATTAGTTATAAGTGTTGTAATATAAGTAGTGCTAACAGCCTTATTTAGTTTCTAATTTTATTTTATTTGGTTTGCAATAAAATCCCACCATACATGGTAGATCAAATGACTAGCCATATATGTTACTGCCTCATGAATGAATATATGAAATATACTACAATTCAATTTTTAATACTTCTATCTCAATATATATAAATATATATATATATATTTCTCCTCAAAAGCTTACAGATATCCAAGAAATTCTAACTTAATTATGATGCTAAATCATGAAACTTGGGTTCAAAAAATGACAACTACAAAATAGAAAAAGGAATAGAAGAAATGCTGTACAAAACGAAGCCTAGTGGGACATTGAGCATATTCCCACAGAAAAGCTTCTTTGAATCCCTGACTAGTCAAATGCTGTAGACAACGTGCCAGAGTCTCAATAGACCATACATATGAAAGGGAAAAGAGAGGTTTGGTATTACTTTCTTTGCTACGTGGTTGACATGTTGGGGTGGATATGTGAATTGTGAAGAGGCATTAGGCACTATTGTACATACACAGGGACACTGAAACTGATATGTGAGGTTGGCTCACATGTTGAGTACCAGAGATGGAAGAATTGGCATATGAGATTGGAGAGTCGTAAGGCATATTTCTCTCTCACTTATATCTATATATGGAAGAACAAAACTAAGTTCTACACTTCTGTTTGCAATAATTGACGCAAATAT
Organism: Quercus tomentella; assembly: GCA_028535165.1. Lineage (NCBI taxonomy): Eukaryota > Viridiplantae > Streptophyta > Magnoliopsida > Fagales > Fagaceae > Quercus > Quercus tomentella. Next base: position 17,488,133 of record JAPQVY010000089.1, on the reverse strand, counting down.
GGAATGGCATTCTCTTTTTTTTTTTTTTTTTTTGAGCAAAGTAAAACACATAGCAATCTGTACAGTTCATTTTGTTTTGAAAATTGATCAACTAAATATAATGAATAGTTGTGATTTGAACTATGCAGATCGATCACTTACACTATAACTGTGAGCTGTTTTCATACAAGTGGTGTTGGTATTGCATTCATATCTTAGCTTTGATGAATTGAGGGTGTGCTAGGGAGCACAATCGGGCTCGATTTGACACAGCATCACAATACCCAACAAGTAATAACATTATCCAATTGATAGTCACAACATTGACTAAGATGCAAGTACTTGTCGACTATTAAGCAACACTTGTATAAAAGAGCACATGCATGCCTGAATCTTGCTAATTAAAGTGATTAATAGTTAAAAGTGTGGACAAGTTACATTTGAAATCCTATAATTTGCCGGGCATAACAAATAAAAAGTAAAAAATGAGTAATAAATAAACTCTTACTTATATTAAACCATATACCATGCCTTCTCACTTAAATGAAACAAAATTTAATTTGTTACTTTTTGAAAATTCAGAATTTAATCTATCACTTTTGAAATTATATAATTTAATTTATTACAACACTAATTCACAGGGTTTAAAATATAGTTTTCCCTAAGGTTTATGAGAACTTGAGATGAAACAAAAATAGGGAAGCTAATATGAAAAATGGCATAACATAGAGAGCTCTTGAAGGGATAGACCAATTGGGTATTGGGCTTTCCAACCTTTAAGTGTCTCATTTAGGGCCTCCATTTAGATTGAAAACTTGTTGGGCCTAGCCCTCAACCTCAACTTTATAGAATTAGTTTTACTTAAGGTTTTTTTTTTTTTTTTTTTTTAATGTTTCTTCGGTGGAGTGGATTGCACCAATATGTCGGTGCTGTAGTTCAACATGGTTACACTTACACATGGGTGACGTGCAAGAAGCCTCGATAGAAAGCTACTGCCTCCAAAAAAATAATAATTTATTATAGCCTACATTTATGACCATGTACTTATAGAAAATAAAAACAGATACGTACACAATATAAGCCGAAAAGATAAAATTTTTAATTTAATTTTGTATTTTTGTTTCGGTGCACATCTTACGTAACCCTTAGCCCAATACCTCCCCAGTCCCCCCAAAGGCCCAACTCATCAAAATCTCTCTCACTCAATTGAAATCAAAGCAAATCTAATGCATGTGAAACCTAAAGAAGATGGATAAGCCTTCACACCTCACGTTAGCTCTTGCAAAATTTTTTGTCTATTTTATTTTAAGAATTTTTTTTTTTTTTTTTATATACTCACTCTTCAAAACATTTTATATCAAATTATCTATTTTTACACTATATCTCATTAAAATATCAATTTTCTTGATTTAAAAAAAAAAATTTATCTTTCTTCACACACAACAACCACTATTCACTCTCTTTCTTTATCCTCCATAAATAACTAAATACAAAATAAATAGTGTCAGTGTAAATTTTTATGGTTACTATAACAAACTTATAAATTTACACAATTACACATAGACTGATGTGGGTCATTTTTAACCAAAATTCCGTAAATTCTACACATTTTTCTATTATACACGGATTGATGTGAATACTCTAAGTGCTCCTATGCTACTATGTAAGAGCATTCGCACCAGTCTGCCTAAAGTTTTCTAATCATTTAAAAAAAAAACCCTACTTTTTTTTTTACATGGCAATTTTTCAAAAACACCTTCATCATATTATCTATTTTACACACTATTCTATTTAAATAATAGTTTTTCTTTAATTTTTTGTTATTGTCCTTATCTCTCTATCTTTTTTATTTTCTCCTTATCTCTTTGATCTCTCAAACTCAGATTCTTAAATCAAACATCTCTCTCTCTCTCTCTCTCTCTCTCTCTCTAAAGCATCGAACGCTGATCTCCACCATTGATCCATCAATCCATTTCTGTTGACCCACAAACTCTAATCTCCGCCACCAATCCATAAGCCATCAGCACTAATCCATCGATCCATAAGCCACCAGCGTCGATCTGTATGTGTTGGTGTGTCAAGTTCACAATAACGCTATCCCTCTTTGTTGGTTTGTTTGTGTGGATGTGTTTGAGTGTAACAGAGGAAAAAGAAGATAAGGGAGGAGAGAAGTAGTCTAAGTTCATTTTGTAAAGGGAGAAGAGAGAAAGAAAAAAAAAAGTAGCGAAATTGTGAAACTAATAAAATATAAAATTACAGTAATTATTTACACAGTTACTATAGCAAATGTGTAAATATACACATTTTTAGAATGATAGCAGCTTTGAACCGATTGGAGGGAGTTCTAACAATCGTAGCATACTCCAATACAATTTTTGGGCATGAAAAGTTATGGGGCTTAAATGTGTAAATTTCTCATCTTTTTGTATTATATATACAAGGTCTGATGGAATGCGATGCTTTAATATGGAGAATAAGAGTTATGTTAGGACTACCGAATTGGGCATAACTTTGTACCATAACTCGCCACGTGGCGAGTTGTGATTGACGAAAGTATATTAATGGATTATATGAGAATACACATTTATCAATCACAACTCACCAAGTGGCGAGTTGTGGCACAAAATTATGCTCAATTCGCTGGTTTCAGTATTGAAAAATTCTTGTGCCACACGGCCCACACCAACAGGCAAGAATTACTACTAAGCATTACTTGAAGAACAACGAATATCTGCCACATCATATGTACGTAGAATCTAAACATTATGACATCATGTAGGCACGTGTCCTCCTAACCTAATTCAAGGTCAAACTATTCCTTGTCAAACTTTTACCCAGACCTCAATGTAAATTCCCACATGTAAAAAAACAAAGGGTAAAGTCAAATAGTAGAGATATCATCATATGAATATCATCATGAGAATTCTCATCAACAAGTTGACATTCCAGGTGTCCAAAAAGAGACCGTTCGATTATTAGGCCCCTCAGATGCACGTGCACCTAGTTACTGTTTCTGGACACATGTACACAGAGATGTGCAGACCATCACATGTGAAGCTGATGTGTAGCAGTGGATCAACGGTGCCCCACACTGCAAAGCAAAGCGAAGGCTTTTTGTTTTTTTGTTTATAACAAAAAATAATTAAAAAAAAAAAAAAGAGGTGGGACCCACAAGAAGACTCAGAGTCAGAGGGGACACATTGTTTGTTGCTACTAGGAGACAAAAGCTTCATTTGGAGGCATTCACTGTATAGAACTAAGGTCCCACCCTGGCCTCCAGTGGGGGCATGTGGTAGGACCCACATATCCTAAACAAACACATTATTTCAATGCTTGTGTGTTGTCATTGTATTGCATAGTATGCTTGTACGTTGTAGTGTTGTGCCGTGGTGGTAATACAAACAAACAAAAAGAGAGAGAAAAAAAAAAAAGGCTCATGACTTTATCTCCATCTGTGCGTATCTCTACTCTAACTTCTATTATTTATTATTCTCCTTCATTTGAAAATTCATTTTTTTTTAATAAAAAAAGAAAGAAAGAAAATAGTGCTATAGAGCAATAATGATGCGAAGATTTGAAATGATGTGTTCCATAAAAATTATTTAAGGATTTGGAATGGAAAGGAATCATAATTATCAATGTCAATTTTTGTTATCAAATAGACTTTTTATGAACAAATTTGTACCCTTTAATTTCAACCCCCCCCCCCCCCCCCAATTTGTATTTCCTCATTTACAAATCAATAATTATAAAAGAAATTTAAAAATAAATAAATATATCTTCTTTCTTTCTATCAAATACTCAACCAAGCACATTATAAATTGAACATATCAAATAAAAATTGAAAATTGCAATAGCAGTAGCAATCACCAAAGAATTGTATATTTTGTCAAACTCTTAGTAGTTAGTAGTTAGTGAAGCAACCATACAAGCTCTCCTTTTCTTAGCTGAAAGGATTCTTAGAATTCTTCCATCTTTGTTTTATGTTATTTGGTAATAGCAGAGGATGGGATATAAAGAATGTTCTTCCACAAACAGCAAAAAAAAATTTTATTGAAAAGAAATTCAATAGCATAAATAGAAATTATAAAAATGAGACTACGTACCTAGAGGGGTCATAGACTCGAAACTTTTTTCTTACTCAAACCGTCGGTGCCCATTAATATATACAAACTTAGGCTTATGTCCTACATAAAACTTTCTTGAAAACAAAATGCTGAAAAGACAAAAAAGAAGTACTGCTAATTTCCTTCTCAAAAGAAAAAAAAGTACTGCTAATTTGTTTATAATTGAAACAAAAAATCTACCGCTTATTAATATTATTATCATTTAATTAAAAATACAATAACACACAATGCATAATTAGAATTCAAATTCAAAAGATGGTACTTGAGCATTAATTTTTTCACCTTCAGCAACATGCATAGTTGAATTACTAGACACACCTTGAGAAGAATTATCAATGTGGCCGACTTCTGGTAAAGCTGAGTGGTTTTCAGGTTCAATCAAGCGGTTTTCAGGCCCTTCGGAAGGTGCTACAAGTGTTCCTTGATTGTACAAAGTACTTAACTGATGAAAATAAGGGCATGTCCTAGAATCAAGAGACCTCTTCTTGTTAACATCCTTGGTTTTCCTAAAGTACTTATTAATGTTCTCCCATTTCTCTTTGCACCTCTTTGCACTTCTCTTGTAACCCAATTCTAACATCCCTTGTGAGATTCTCTCCCATAGAGGAGCCTTGGTTCCTTCCTTGTCCTCACCATTACTATAGAGACTGCATCTCAGGTTTATAAGAGCCAAAACTTCATCTCTTGGCCATCTCCTTCCAAGGTCATCTTTGGCATTGGTTATAGGGTTTGGGGAGGCTTTCTGTGTGGAAATTGAAGTGGGTGTCAATGAATTGTTTTGGGTATTGAGGGAATTAGGGTCTTGGGAAGCTATGGCAAGAGTAGATGAGGTGGGTACTTTTGGAGTGGTTGGAGAAAGTATTGAAGTAGGGTTTTGAGGTGCTAGGGTTTTGGAAATAATTAGAGTGGGTGTAATTGAGTCCCCTTGGGAGGAACGAGAGCAAGAATTTTGATGAACTTGAGTTATTGTAGATGAAGGGAGTGCTTCGACTGTGTTTTGGTTATTAACATCACAAGTAGGATTAGGGTTTTGTGCTTCAATTGAGGAAGATGAAGAGGGAGTATGTGAATTTGAACTCTTTGGTACCTTAAGAGAATTCTGTACATGTCTCTCTTCAAAGCAAATTGCAAAAGCACTTGATGTGAATTGCTTCAAGAACTCTATGATTGTAGCCTGTCTATCACCAGCAACAGCTTGCTCTTGCGCCATAATTTCAAGCTCCTTATTCATCCTATCCATCTCTTGCTTCTTCCAAGCTTCTTCTTTTGCAACCTTTTCTTCATCTCTCTTCACCATATCTTCAAGAAGCCTGTTATGCATTTCCTCTTGTTGAGCCATCATCTTGCTCACAATTTTCTCACACAAACCTTTGAGCATCTCAAAATTCTTCTGCCTCTTTCTCTTCTTAATATTGCTCTTTGACTTTCCCTCCACAAGATCAGTTTCATTATTCTCATCATGAATTTGCTTTTCATTAACTGTTCCATCTCCTGGTGACTTTACTTCCAAACTCTGCCTTAACTTGTCTTCTTCTCCTTGTTGTTCGCTTGGCTTTTCCACCCTTTGGTTCTTTTCAGCTGACTCAACCTGATGAGGGTTTTGTTCATTATGATATATCTCTTCAAGCTCACTTAAAAACCTGTAGTTCTTGCTGTAATTAATGTTGTTATTGAAATATCTACTTTCCTCTTCAAACTTATCCTTGCATTTCTCAGCACTCCTTCTGAAACCAAGCTCTGCTAACTTCCTGCACCCACCATAAATATAAAACTAACACCACCCCATGTGTAAGACTAGCATTTATTTCCTTTATTTTTACTCTTCAATCAAACATATATACAAACTGCATTCTTTAAAGCCCCCCGGACCACCCCCATAAAACCCGTTTCTTTTTTGTGTGTATAAAATTATGATATGAGTGAATTACTATAGCTATAACCTCATTGATCAAGGATCACCTTTAGCTCAATTCATATGTATATTAGATTTCCAAGATTTATAAGCAAAACCCTAGTCACCTTATTGCAATTTAAAACAAATAGTCAATATATATATTATATAGAGGAAGCCTTAAAAGAAAGGTATACCTTGAGACATGCTCCCAAGTGAACTCAGGGAACCAATTCTCCATGCTAGATCTGATTCTCAAAAGTGCAAGCACTTCTTCATTAATCCATACTGGATCCATTGGCTCTGGTATTGATCTATCTCTTTCAATCTCTAAATTCATAGGCACCAAGTTATTTTCTTCTTTCTCTTCATGTTTTTGCGTTGGAGGTTGGTGTTGCAATTGGTGCAAAAGGTTTGGTTGGAGGGGTACTTGGTGAGAAGGGTTGTAAGGATCATAGGGAGGGAAGGCAGTAGGAGGGTGTGAAGAGGCATGGATAGGAAAAGAGAGAGGAGGAGGGAGGGGGAGTGCTGTTCTTGAGGCTGCTATGAATTGGTGAAACTGGTCTGATACTCCATCAAACATTGTGTTTGTGTCTGTGTTTTTCTCTCTTCTTTACCTCTCTCTCTCCCTTTGCTAACACTGTAAACTGGAAAATTGCTTGGAACAACACTACAAAAATACCAACCTACCTGGCTCTCTCTCACCAACCTCTCTCTCTCTCTCTCTCTCTCTCTCTCTCTCTCTCATTTATCAAGGACTTTGTCCTGTCATGGAATAGAAAAGATAGCCCACCACACCCTTTTAGAAGAAAGTGAAGACACCTTCAATGATAAGAAATTATTCAATGCAGAGGCTATTCATGGTGCAACGAGTTAATCTCATCATCTTTTTGGCTTATTAGAGATATTCAAAATATGAACAATACACATATTAAGTTCCATTTATTAAAAGAATTATTATTATTATTATTATTATTATTATTATTATTTTGGATAATCTGATAGTTGGGTATAGTTATTGAACTTTTTTTTTTTTGGGTGATAGGGCATAGTTACTAACCTCATTCTAAGTGGTGGTGGGTCATTGGTCGAATAGTTGATAGAATTCAAACATAAATATAATTTTTAAATAAAATTAATCACATTAATTATTAATAGATGCTCCTTACTTAGATTTGTCTACAAACACAAAGAATAAACTATTAGCATCACCAACTTAGTTCTTTTAAACTATTAGTGTTGTAAGTCTTGTCTTCCAACTCCCTTTTTTCCCATCTCCTATGTCTTCTGTCTATATCATCTCTAAAAAAAAAAAAAAAAAACTCTTTTAAATCTATATCTAACCTCATTCCAACCTTTAATTGTTTTATGCATCATGCTATTAACTTGTAATTAATATTGACATGTAAATATCCTTAAAAAGTAAGTAAATAAATGCTAAACATTCAAAATGAAGTTAATCTTTGTGCGACCAACTACTATCATTAAGAATCTCATCTTTAGACCCAAAAAAAGGCTAGTGTGAAATACCATGAATAGAAAATATACCTAATTAAAAAACAGCTTTTGTAACTGGCACATGTAACATGTCACTTGGTATGAAAGATAAATAATTTCAATATGAGAAATTAACAACCAATCAAGTTGCCCTATTTGAATACAAACTATGTTACAAACTTAGGCACAAACCTTCCATATAATTGCTAGAAATTTAACATTGAATATTTCTTTATGTAAGCCCATTAACTCAATTGGTATAATACATCACTAAACCTAAAAGTTTAAACTTGTGAGTTTAAACCCATCATTATTTGATAAATCACTAAACTTTTATCATTTACAAGTTACAACTCGATTTGAGATGTAATCACTCAATCATTTGTATGGTTTGCATAATCTTCATGCAAATTCAATCACATTGGACATCCAATTCTCTCTCATGATTGAGGCATATATGATCACGCCCTTAAGATGAGAGTGGGGAAGGGTATGCCAAATGGGCCGGAAAATGATACTTGAAATAGTTTTTTGGTATCATTTGGTCTCTTTAGAATCCAATGCAGAAGGTGATGCTGATGATGGTGTAATTAACGGCAATAGGATGGCAGGACACGTGAAAACATGCAGAGACTGGGACCAATTATTTATGGAGTGGGCCTTTTCACAAGGTACATTGCTATACAGTAACTATAGTACAACGTCATTCGGAGACCTTCCATTTGAGGATTATCTTGTCAAGATCATGTCAAATTATTATTGGTTAATTCACACTCTCTTCTTTTAAAATATATATATAAATTAAAGCTCAACAGGAACTAAAATATGAATTTTTGCGGATCTAGTACTTAGCAACATGAACCAAGAGAATATTTCCATTTGGGGACTCAACTTCTTATGCTAATGTCCCAACCCATTATTGAAAAAGTGTGAAAATTTGATTTGATTCCATTTTTTTCTGAATTATTTGTTTGTTCTTTGCACATATTTTTTATATAAAGTTTTTTGGCTTATTTTCTAGACTTTTTCTAATTTATATTTATTAATCTTCTTCTTTTTACACCCATATATATTGGTGGAAAAGGTTTTGAACTAAGTGTTTTGAAATGAAGAAACATGATTTCTTCTATTTGGATTATATATAAGTATAATTTTTTTATAACAAAAGTGGGAAAGTATATATTTTGCACTATTGCTTTGAATCAGCTTGAAATATTTATAAGAGATTCAAAATCTTTTGATCAAAGCAGAATGATACTAAAATAGTACTAGTACCATATACATAGTGACACTATTGCATTTTCAATATCATTGTCGTGCTTAGGAGGCCTATATTTTGCATGAATTTCTTTATCTGGCACCTTCTAAAGGCTAAGAAATATAGGTACCTATCAAATCGGTTGATACATAGCCTTGGATGATGGGTACAAAAGTGATAATGTGAACCGCGAAGTATGTTTCATAGTCCACCTTATTCCTGAGGCACCACAGAACCTAGCTAGGAATTGTTTTTTCATCAACTTTTGTACTTTCCACAAGGCTTAAGATTCTTTGGTTTTGCAATTATTAGCTATAGATTGAGGAAGATTAGTCAAAGTGTTTGTGTTAGGATCAAAATAAAATAAGGGGGCAAAAAAACCTTTGCACTTACCCCACGAAAGAAAGAAAGAAAGCTTGTGGTTCATGTCTTCATGACCATTTTAGCTTTCTGATATAAAAACTATAGCATGGGTTGGGCTTTGCACAAGGTTCGAACTTGGGCTTGAGTTGGATTCTTAAGCTGACCAAACCCAATAATTTTTTTGGTCAAACTTTTAGAATTTCTCTTGGTAGGTATATCATTGGATCATCTACTTTCAAAGTTGCAATCAACGTTTCTATCTGCCAGTCTAGTATTTTTGATACACTGCCAAGCACGAGCTCCATATTGTGGGGGCAAAATCTTAAATGGTCCAGCAAAATCTTGTCCAAGTTGCTATTAGTTGCAGAAAGCGATGTTTCATTTCCTCTAGTTGCTGCAACAGCAGCTCAGTGTTTAAAGTTCATGCTCCTTAGGCCATTTTTCAACTAATATGATTAGCTTCAAAAAGTACATTACTTCTAGGCACATTATTCTTCATATGCTCGTATAAAAGTGGATATCACATTTAAAACAACAATATTCTTTTTCTCTTATATTATTAATGTGAATATCACATAAGCACATGCGAAATTTGCACTGAGATAGCAAATTTGCACTGAGATCTATTGATTATAGGATTCCTTTTATGAGTGTTGATTGATTATAAATAAATTCCTTTTATGAGTTTTGGATTAGTTTTAGTTTTATGGTTAGATAAAATTTAATTACAAAATTAATTGTAGTCTATGGCTACAATCTTACTCAATATCATTAATATTACTATATATTTTGAAAATCTAACCATTGAATTGCATATTCTTTACGCTCTTAATATACATGTCAAATTTTGTGTTAATCAAATATTATTTATTATATAACCTATAAGACTATATTTTATGTATAATTTTAAACTACAAAAACTTACAATTTAATTAATTTATTGATGATATAGTTATTGATCTTTAATTTTCTAGAAATTTTACAAGCATGGAGGATATAAAAAGATAATGTAATCTAATGATGGATTTGTCAAAATTCATTTCCAATAAAAAGATATTAATTAAGATTGTAACCTTAAGTTATAACTAATTTTATAGTATCCTTTATGATTATTAAAACAAATAAATAATAATAAAATCTTTCCAATGGTTCAGAGTCTTGGGCTTGAATTGCATTAGAATGTTTGGGTTGGGCTTTTCTTGAACCCAAGCATGATTATAGGTTTTCAACTTCAGACAATAGCACACTTGGGCTTGGAAGGGATTGGGCTCAATTATCAAATTCAAGTGCATGAGTAAATCTATACATTTCTTGTCCACCATTTTGTTTTGAAGATCTATAGAATATCAAACCTGCAAATCTCTTTCAGACATATAATCAGACACAAGTAGAATTTAATGCAATTTTCAAAAGAGTTTCTGTTACTATAAAATTTAGTTTAGCTTCTTTATATTAAGCTCATCATGTCTATTTGAAACTAGAAAAGAAAAGGGAAAAAAAAACTATAAAGCTCATTAGAACAAAAAAGTATCTCATTCCAAGTAGTTTTAATATGTGATTAATTTTATTTTTATCAAAAAATCCATATCAGTTTTGAATTGCTTATAAAGTCTAGTAATATGTTCTTAAATCATACATTTAGATATATATAAATTGTAATTAAAATTTTTTTTGAACATTTTATCTATGAATTGAAACCTTTATATCACAAAATATTTTTAAAGAAAGAAAAACATAACCTAGTAGGAGTATCTTACAAGATCATGGTCCGCTGGCAAATCTAAATGCAATTACTAAATTTGTCTCTTACATCATCACATGATTTCACCTAAGATTCCTGTCAAGGGACACGTGCAAAATTATTCAATATTTCCAAAGGGAATACTAATTAAGGTACATCTAATCATGTATTAGATGAGAATTGTACTATTAGAGTAGATAATTAGAGTGATTTCGTGAAGTTTGTGAGTAGTTCTTGTTATCCTTATGGGTTTTTTTTTTTTTTTTTTTTTTTTTTTTGGGTCTTGTTAAGTGTAAGTAAATTTATTAAATTGATCACTCTTAATAATGATCCAATTCAATGGGAATTTAGGGATGTTGGAAGTTTGAATTTTGCTTATTGAATGGCTCACCAAATGCCTGAACTTGAGTTATTTTCTGAGATTTTTTTTTTCTTGGTAATTATATGTGATGAATATGTACAATATGTAGACAGCTTTCATGTTAATCTGCTTAATTTTCCGATGATATTTTCCATTTTTTTTAGTCAATTTGTAAATGAAATGTGGGTGGTATGAATGTTACAGTTGAAAATGGATGCAAGTAGAGAAACTAATGTGAAGCTGGAATATTTAGTCAATTTGGTATCAAGTATCAACATGGAGAATTTGGAGCACCTAGGACTTTGTGAAAGAATATTTATTGGAACAATAGAGGAACGTGTTTGATTCTTTCTTTCAATAACACCTGGACGAAGTAGAAATAGGACCACGTTAGCAGACACACTTTCTGCTAGTAACTTTTCTGAAAACTAATTTTTTAAGATTTAACAGCCACCATATGATTAAGTTAGTATATTCATCCTTTGATGATGAGGCCAATAGCCATATGGTTTACTGGCATTCACCTCTTCTGTGATGTTTAGTTCTAGGCTCAAATTTCCTTGAACAAAAAAAATTGAGTTTTGTTTCCTTGTTTTTGTTGTATTGATGTGTGGATACTAACTTGAATTTTCCATGACATAATTTTTGTATTGTAGGTGTCTTTTGTGCTTTTGAGCTAAGCCTGTTCTGCTATGAGTTGGAGAGTTGGGCTTGACCCACTATTCTAGCAAAACCTTTCTAAAGAGCCAGTCTATGCACAAGACCAGCACTCCAAAAGAAAGACTATAAACAACAATAAATACATATATATTAATCTGCAAATATCAGTACGTATTTATAAATTTAAAAGTGAATATCCTATCACAGAAAGATTAGACAGAAAAGCAATTAACATAATTAGTGTAGCAGAATGTAATATGATGAGTTTTCTGCAAAAAATGAACTAAAGAGAACCCAAACCCCAACTTGGACAACTTTACTATTGGGCCAAGCCGTCAAAGTTGTGCATTTCAAGAGAAGGGTCTAGATAGCTACTTTCTATTCCGTTGGGGTTACAAAGAGTGGGTTTGCTGTAAAGGAAGGGAAAAGATTGCCTAATGGCCTATTCATTTTCTACTGTGTTCACTCTTTCTTTTTTCTCTCTTATTTCTCTTTTAGCCTTCTATGTTTCTTGCCTTAGTCGTTGTCTTGCTTCCATTTATGGCTATTGTTCCTATTTATACTGGGTTAAGCCCATGGGATATCTCTATTTTACCCATGTTGCTCACCAACCATTTTTGTTTGCTGTAAACACCTCTTCAAGGCTGCCCACTAACCTACTAGTCATTTGGCCTCCACTACAACTGGGCATGCCCAGTACTTTCTCTCTCTTCTACTACTCATTCCATGACAAATCCTTATCCATTTGGTTTTGCCGTAAGCCTCTCTCTCTCATTCCGACCGGTAAAGCTTTGGGTTTCTATGTACCTATCTCTCTATAGTATGCATCAAGTAGTCCTAGCCATTTACTACCTATTTTAGGTAAAGATGCCTTCCAGCAGAGCACCTCCCAAAAGAGGCCTTGGCTGGATATCAGAAATATGTCATTTTCCCCCTCCACCAAACCACACCCTCTATAAATCCATTGACCGTGGGCCCATCTCCCTTGCATTGGTAGGGTACAGGTTGGTGGTGCTCCAACCATAGCGTGGTTGTCTTATTACTTCCTATTTTTGTTTTCTTTTGTTACCACATTGTTTCTGCCGCTGTTATGTGGCCTTATCCAGTCTTGTATCGTTTTTCCCCTGAATTCCCCTTCACCTATACTCGTCTTTTATGGAGAAAGGTATAGGCTTATTGGACTTGCCCCACTTTTGCCTTTTTTGGGCCTATGGGCCCGCTTGTTGCTATTTTCTACCAGACTAACCCGTTAGGCCTTATTTCTTTCCCTTCTTTCTTTTGGGCTTTTACAGCCCTTTGTTTTTGCCATTACTCACTAATCTTTTCTTTCATTTCTCTTTTGCTTGTTAGAGCAATTACATCAGCTTGTGCATAAGATTCCGTCTATTTTACACTTAAAACCTACTTTTTCTATTTTACACTATCATTTTTACAAAACATTCACATCAGTTTATCTATTTTACACAATATTTCAATAAAATATTCTTCTTTCCCAATTTTTTTATTATTTTTCTCAACTGCCTACATACAATACGCTCTCTCTCTCTCTCTCTCTCTCTCTCTCTCTCTCTCTCTCTCTCTCTCTCTCTCTCTCTCTCTCTCTGTGCCCATTTTTTTTTTGATTTGTTTCTCTCTCAATACCCATCTCTCTACCCCTCTCAACACCCATCTGAACAGATCACCTCTCTCTCTCTCTCTCTCTCTCTCTCTCTCTCTCTCTCTCTCTCTCTCTCTCTCAAAAACAACCAACCCAACCGGCCGATCTACGAACCACGCCGGCCGGACTTCTTCACCACTCAAAAACTACCAACCCAACCGGCCGATCGATGAACCTTTCATTCTTTCTCAAAAACTACCAACCCAACGGCCGATCCACAAACCACGCCGACCAGACTTCTTCACCGGCCGATCCACGAACCAAAAACGTGGATCAAAAACGGGTATCAACATGTATTATGTACCCAAAAATTACAAGCACTTGAAAAGTACTATTTTACTTCTTTGATAGTACTAACAGCTAATTTACTTCTCTGGTATTCCTCAAAAAAAAAAAAAAAAATCTATGTTGTTTGGTAGGCTCTAAAGATATTTATAGTTTGTGAGACAAATTCCTTGGTCTAAGAAGTCCTTAATCAAGCATAAGCTTTTCTTTTTTTTTTTTTTTTTTTTTTTTTTGAGAGACCACCCCAAATGGAGTAAGAAAAATTTTATTACGTAATTTCAGAAAGATGGACATCAGCAATATCTAGCGGAACATCCTCCATCCAGACTTGAAAATTGGATGATAAATTGGCTATTCTAGCAAGTCCATGTGCAACTCTATTACCCTATCTTCTACCCAAAAAAACTCTATTACCCTATCTCCTAGTGAGGCAGAAGATGGAATTCTAGAAAGAGGAGGAAACTGACTTGATATCATTCAATATATGCCCAAAACTAGAGGAGGAGAACTTGTTACTAATAAAAGCCTTAATAACAATATCTGAGTCGGGAAGTTCAATTTTTGTGCAGAAGCTTTATTGTGTTGCTTGTTTCTTTTTATAATACTTACCTCTAAATAATTCCAAGTTTTATCTCGTTATATTTTGCAGTTATGATAACGAGTTTGAGATCTATATTTTTAATAAATTCGGATTTAGAATAGGTACTCTCAACTCAAATTTATCTTTTTCCATACTTAAGTAAGTGCATCAAAGAAGAGTAAATGGACTAAAAAGGACCAAAATAGATCGAATTGGACTGAATCGACCAAAATGGACCAAAGTAGACCTAAATGGACTAAAATGAATCAAAGTGGGCTGAATATACTGAATGGGCCGAATTGGACCGAAGTGAACTGGATGGACTAATGTGAACCAAATAGATCAAAATGAACTAAAGTGGACTGAATTGGACCAAATTAAACCCAAGTAGACCAAGCTAGACTGAGACTAAAATGGACCAAAGTGGACCTAATATGATCTTTTAAAAAAAATACAAGTGTATTGAAGCTATATATGCTAGCATAAAACCCGTGCAATGCATTGGTATATATTTAGACCCGACAAAATTCTTTTAATAGTAGGATAATGATTTTTTTTTTCTTTTCTTTTGGAACTCTTTTAGAAGTAGAACAATAACAATAAACTCTTAACATTAGAATGGTGCAGAAATTCTCAAAAAATACTAAGAATATATATATATATATATATATATATATATATATATATATATATATATATATATTCAATTTATGCAAAAAAAAAAACAATCCAATACTCCAAAACAGAAGATATAAGAGCCAAAATATATCTTAAAAAAAAAAGTCCTATAAATTCTACAAACATCAAATCAGTGTACCCAGAATTGCATTAAAAAAAATGAATGAGTCATTCACTATTTTCTTAATCAATTGCAAATTTGTAATCCCCTATTTTACAAAAATCTCTATTACTATAAAATATATAGGAAATCATGTCACTGGAAAAGAACATGAATAGACAAATTAGGTCTGCCTTTATCAATTGGATATCTCATGACTTCAAACGTTACATATTATTTCTAAATTCCTCAAAGATCTTCCGTAGCATCTTTAAATTACAAAATCTTGATTGTGAAAATTTTCCAAAGTTAATGGATACTCTAGTTAATTTCCCAAATTAGAACATTTATATTTTTATCACAACAACCTTACTACCTCTCCCCGAAATTGCTAGCAGATTTTCTAAATTAAAGATCCTTCATTTTTGCCAAAAGCTTCAGGAAATTTCAACTCTTCTACCAAGTATCATTATTGTATTAGCAAGAAATTATTATTTGTTGCATTCACAATCAAGAAAAAAATTTATTGAGTCAAGTCTTTAAGTTAGAAAGTAGAAACAATTTTGGATTTTTTTTTTTTTTTTGAAATATATTACTAATGAATTGTAGTTTCTAAAAAATTTTAATTGAAAGCAATTTGGAGAAATGGTAAGGCTTCTACAAAATATAGCATGTGGATGGACATATCATCGCATCAAGATTCTGTATCTGAAATGAGCTCTGCTTCTAAAACAAATTTTGATATCAACAAGTTTGGATATAACATTGTAGTGAAAATGAATGTTAATGTACAAAATTAATTTCTATTAGTTTCATCCAATATTTCAATAGTTTTCGTTAGAAGTCCAGTAGCTCAACTAACTGCCACTGTTTAATGTTTCCAATGGACATATCTAAGATTCAAATCCTCCCACCCCTAACTATTGATGTATCAAAAAAATTATTTTAATAATTTCTCTTTCGTAAAAAATTGTAATCTTTAGCATCTATTTCATAGACAAAATATAAAAACAATAAGAGTGATGTAGTGACTTAATCATACTATATATATGTGGGGGCCAGTTAGCCAGAAGGTACTATTAAAACTGTATGTATTGGGCCTGTGGCCCAATCTGAGGATGTCTACTAGTCCGAGGATGGTCAAATAATGTTATTACAGGAATGGTAGAAGAAAAGGAAATAAGGATTGTATATGATAGTCCAAAATATGTCCGATGAGAAAAGTCATATCGGAAATGTAGATCCGAGGTTGGTAGGAATGTCCTATCATCCTGAACATCATTCAAGATTGCATCATGGTTAGAAATTAGGCATTGGATAAGAGAAGAGTAGAGGGAGGTAACAAATATCTGCAAAAGCTGCTACCTCCGCATTAAATGCATCCCAGTTAACTCTCTGGCCGCATTAGTGTGGAGGTGATACCTGAACAGTGGTGAAGCAGCCTTACAGCTGCTAATTGAGGGTTCTGGGAGGTGTTGGATGGGACAAGAAGGATTTCCTAGAACCTAAACTACACGTGTATGGTGGAAATGATACCAAAATTATAGTATATGACATGGATAGGTGGCCAAAAGAAAGGGGGATGGGAAAACCAAGAAATCTTTGTAATAATCCTTTGAACTCTTGTAACCTGGATCATAAACTTGACATTAGAACATGGGTCCTCAGACTATGCTAAGGACAAATTTTCTTACCTTACTTGTGTTTAATTCTCTTAAATAAACAGTTGTTATTGTCTTCCTTACCAAATAGAACTAGTTCTTTCACCCACGCTTTACAAATTTATTGTTTGGGCTCGTTGGGCTAAAACCCAATCCTATATTGGGTCCAATCCAAATCCAGTCCCTACAATATATTTACAAATTTGAAGATTGCATGATATAGTGACTAATATAGATAGACATATTTCATACCTACTCAAGAATGCAAATATCATTTTGATAAAATAAAAATGCAAATATCCTTCAATTATTTTTTTAATTGTGTTATTAAAATTTTATTTTATTTTATTTTTTTGGACTTTGTTTCAATTGTTGCAAAAGCAACTAAATTTGAGTAATAATATCATATTTCAAATCAATTATTTCTCAGATAAATCTTAA
Organism: Quercus tomentella; assembly: GCA_028535165.1. Classification (NCBI taxonomy): domain Eukaryota; kingdom Viridiplantae; phylum Streptophyta; class Magnoliopsida; order Fagales; family Fagaceae; genus Quercus; species Quercus tomentella. The sequence continues at coordinate 17,470,854 of JAPQVY010000089.1, read as the reverse complement.
AAAATGACATCAAAATTTCATTATACATAAATAATTAATGCAACACTTAAGATAATTAATAAATCAAAATAAATATTACAATATTGGTTCCCATATATATATATATATATATATATATATATCTCACTGAAAGAAATTAGTAAATCATAAATATTTAATTTTTGATAGCTTTTGAATCAATTATTGACAAAACAACTAAACCTGAGGAAGTATGTCATATACAGAAAATTCTTAGATAGTCCAGAACTACAAGATTCTTTTTAAATAAAGATGTGCAAGGTTCAAATCTCTTCCCCTCAACCATCAAATTGTCAAAAAAGAAAGTATGTTTCATTGCTTAGTTCAGTTGTTTTATTTGGATCTTTGATTGCCAATTCCTTCAATCTCTCTCTAAATTAAGATGACTCATATATATGATTGGGTACTAATTTAATTTGAAAGGAAATTAATGTAAAGAAAAATCAAAATTAATTAAATAAAGGATAAAGTTTAGCTACAACTTCCTTTAAAAAAATTAATATTACTATATATTTTGAAAATCTAACCATTGAATTTATTATATATATCAAATTTTGTGCCAACCGAATATTATTTACTATATAATCTATAAGCTTATATTTTATGCATAGTGTAAGGACTGAAATTGTATTGACCCCGAAACACTCAAACGTTGACAGTCCACACAATAAATTTGTAGAGAGTGGGCTGAAAAGTTAGGCCTTGGCAGACGGACAATTGTTAGTCATGGTGGTCATGGCGGTTGCGTAGAGATGAATATGAGCTTATTCAAGGAGATTTTCTCTTTGGCGCAGTTTGGGCGACTCCTGCTCTTGGGCTTTGGGGGAGTCCCCCATTCCTGAATTGTCTCGTCCTCCTTTTATACTAGCTTCTACTCTCCCTTGAATGTCCACGTGTAGGTTGAGATTTGCAGGGTTGATACTTGTCCCATCAGCCCATACCCAAAGTCGCTGGGAGTGGGTGTAAAGGCTGAAAAACATGGCTCTGTCAGGTGCAGAGTACTTAATTGCAATAATGGCAGTCTTTCCTCTATTCTTTGTCATTTTAGTACCTTTTATGTTCGGTGGAATGACCTGGGGTGTCATCATCGGGACCAAGTCACTCCCTTTGTTCTCAGCTATAGTTATGGCCGAGGAGGGTCCTTCCTATGGCCGAGAAGGATCCTTCCTCGGATCAGGCCTTGGGCCCAACGCGAGCATTGACATGAGCTTCTCTATTTTATTCCCCCCACACATAGTTTTAAATTACAAAAACTTGTAATTTATTGATAACATAGCTATTGATCTTTAATTTTTTTAAAATTTTGCAAGCATGGAGGATATAAGAAGAAAATGTAATCCAATGGTGGATTTGTAAAAATTCGCATCCAATAAAAAGATATTAAGTTAAAATTGTAACTTTAAGTTACAACCAATTTTGTAACTAAACTTTGTCCTTAAATAAATTAGTCATTAAATTTTCTGCTAAACTCAATACTTTTAATGGAAAAAAGTAGTTACTGATAATGATGCTCTAATACCATAATAAAGATGCTTTAATACCTCGTTAAAGATGATTTGATATTATGTTAACTAAATTGGAGGAGATATAGAAAATATTATAGATGCAAGAGTGTAAAATAGAGGAGAAAACACAAGAACACACGGAGTTACGTTGTTCGATCTAACGACCTTCATTTACGAAGGAAACCCTTAAATGTGAAGTATAATTCATGTGTTATACTTCACATTCTACATGTCTGTAGATGGATCTTTTCAATGTCCCAAGAGATTCATCAAAGATGAGGTAACTCATATTCCATGTCTTTTTCAACTCATATTATTTTAAAATGGCCTACAAAGTTGATGACTAAAGTGATTTATCAAACTATAATAAGAAAAAGGTAGAGTTTTGGTTTTATCCTGAAATTTTTCATTTTATTATTTAAAGGAATTAGACAGACTCTAGAAAAAATTCTATTATTCTACTCTCAAAGCATATGTTACATTTGGAAAAGGTGCTATAAGAAGGAATTTATTTCTTCAGTTTTGCTATCACAAGTAATCAACAAATGTTGAGTTACAGAAAAAGAGCATTAATATGTTTTATTTAATAGAAAAGCAAAATTTATAATACGTTGTAACTTGTAACAGAGAAGTGAGCCTTCTTTTCTCCTTTGCTTGTTCCTCCCCATCTCAAGGTTAGTACTCCTATAGGGAACCATACAACCGTCTTGGATGCCCCTAAATTGAGACGCAATGTGCTCACTAGTTCAATGTTTTATGATATGCAACCTGCAGCAGCAAAAAATAAGTAAATTGATGTGCATATAAACCTGCTACTCAAATTAAATCAGACTGGCATTGGCAATATAGGTTTTGGTTCAAAGAAAATTTTTCTGGAAATAAGTTAGTTCTGGGTCAAAGCTTTCAAATCTGCCTCTAGCTTGGATTGAGCTTTGGATTAGTTACATGTGTCTTCTTTATTGTGTATACTTTATACATCATCAACATTTACATACAATTGTGTGATAGGTTTGGCAAATATTTTTTCAAATATAAGGTCTATACAGGGTAGAATTGATCTTGGTCATTTACAGGCTAGGTTTGGTAGCACAGATCTACACCATAGCATTCCTGAATAGCAATGTTGCAAATAGGCTTACTACACTCATTGCTTATGCAAGCTAGCATATCCAACAGATGAGCCCCTTGCTGTGGATTAGGATTATGGCTATTAGAAGTTTCTCCTAGATATGGGATAGTAATATTGAAAAGGCATATTGACAGAAGAATTTTCAGTGTAGTACATACAGATGTTGAAGTCTTGAGAAGTTCTCTTATTGCCATTGTTGCATAGCAAGAAGCTGGGAGGGTAAAGCTTAACTTAAGAGCCATCTGGGGTTCCTGAGATTCAACTCTTGGCAAGACATCTTCTTGCTCACCCTCCACCTCATTATCATCTGTTTCAGTCTTCATGTCATTTTCAAGAATCTCTGATTGTTTTGTGCAATCAAACAGATTGTTTTTGTCATTTCCATTGGCCAGATCCTCTTCTCTGGCCTTCTTCACAGGTTTAGACTTGGCAATTTTCTCTAAATCTGTCTCTACTAATGGAATATTACCATCGGTATATGAGAGTAATTCCCTGTGATAACAGAAAAGAAAGACATTTGGTGAACAATATTATCTAAACATAATTATATACAATTTTCCTTTTAGAAAGGAAAAGAACATACCATTCGAAGTCAAGTGGCTTTTGAAAAACCCGCCTATAACTTCCAGTTATACTGGTTAATGAGAATTCCCTAAGAAAATCACCCACGTGAGGAACTTATGATTACAATAACAAGACAAGTGAGAGAGAGATGATAGGAAGGAGGGTGATTCACTATGAATTCAAGGAAAGTTTTTGGTGACATACTTTACACTATGTACCCTCTCCAACAAGCTGATTGCATCCTGATCAATAAAATCAGAAAAAGGATATATAAAGACCAAATGTATTGTATAATAATAAAGGAATAAAAAAAAGGTAAAAATGTGCTATAAAGTCAAGCCATGTTGCTTATTAACCTAAATTGGACATGATGATAGTTACACAGCAACTGAACCAACTACCAGTTGGGGGTTTTTTTTTTTTGGGGGTGGGGGGTGAATAAAAGGGGAGGGGGGAGACCAGCCACGACTACATTAACTGGCGTGACCATAGCAGCTCTTCTATCCGCTGAGGAACCAATGACTAAGGGGCCTAGACAGGGTGAAAGACCATGGTCACTCTCTTATAGGTGAGTTGAGGCATAGCCTAACCTCAGCCCCACCCAGAGCACCAACAGTTTCAGGTGGTGGGAGGCAAGTGTCAAGCATTCATATGCTATGTCATTTTATAACACTATGGGACATATTGTCATTACATAAATCTATGCACCAGAGCTCATTGGCAATATATGGCTTATTTTCAGAAAAAAGTTTTAATTCCAGCAGCAATTTTTTCAATAAGCCCAACATTACTATCTTATCAGATAAAGTCAGATCCGGCCAAACTATTCTCTCTTTTTTTTTTAACTGAAAAGTTATACACACCAAATGGGTTTTGAACATATGACCTCATCCTCCGCTCACACTTGTGAGAGAAAGTGCCATTTGAGACAAAGCTCATTGGTGCCATATCCTGCCAAAATGATGAAAGATCAAATAGACCAGATAGATTAATTTCAAGCCCATCCTAGTTAGCCTTGAATATACTCTTTTCAAGTTGGCTTGGCTGAGCTAGGCATTTATTACATTGTACAATGGATAAACAAGTTAATTACTCTATCATAGAGGTACCAGACCACACACATCAATTACTCAATGTGTTTTAGATTATACAATTTACTTATGTCAATACGACCAGGCTTGGCAGTATGTTTATCTACCAGAATACAGAATGCCCAACAGTGTTTCTTTTCAGAGGCAAACTTAACTAATTCCCGTAATATGCAAGTAATATGTTCAACATAACAGCCCAGCTCCTCAAATATGATTATTCATGAGCCACGAAAATATAGTAAAATTGGAAACAATAAAAATATATTATACGGAAAACATCAGTAAGATATAGCTCACCTTCTTTGCCAAATCATGGAAGACATTGGCAATATCATTAGATGGATATATTACCCTTGAACTGCCAACAACCAACACAGTCAGATAAGAAAGAAATCTTTAAATGATCTGAATAGTGTCAAACAGGTGAGAAAATGTAAGCCTTCCCTTACCCAGGCATTGGGAGGACAACATCATCAATTGTATAATTTCCAGTATGGATATCTTCTGCAGTTACAACCTGTCAGACATGTAGTAACAAAGCTCCCTTAAAATCCACACCGTATCTAAACCAGATAAATACTTACAAGTGACTAAAGGCATATATGATGGCATAACTACCATAACAACATTCACATTTGGCTTCCACGAGTCAAGGCCATTCAGAACATAGATTGTTACCATATATAACACAGTAACAGGAATTTGGCATCCACATCCTACAGGTAGAATAGCAGAGGTAAACTTATTTATAGCTTACATTGATCTGGGTAACTAGAAGTTACAATGTCGTAGGATAATCTTAAGAATAAAAGCATAACCTCTTTTTTTCACACACAACTTTATGTTCTAGAAGAGTTTTTATTACATTCATACTGCCCTTCTGAAGGGAAAATTATTGGGAAATGGAAGAAAGTTGCAAGATCAGAGTGTATTGAAATGCCAGTGTGTGGCCCCCAATCCACAAATGCAATTCACTCTGATTGTGGTGAATTGCAGTAGCTTGAAATAAGGCTAAAAGGGAATCTGTTTCTACTATGGAATTTTCCAAATCTAACATATACTTTATACGCAACATATGTCACAAAAATTTTCAATCTCAAAAGCATTCTAATTGGATCTTATAAAATCAGATTATGATGGATCAAATTGGAAGACTTAACTTAAAGTCTGCAGGCCTATTCATCATGTTCCCAATAGATCATGTCATTCCATCACAAAATAAAGAATCTAAAACCAACATATGATGGACGATAAAATAATCATACAATCAGTTTTTTTATGAGTAATATGTTAAATTACCGACTATCTCAAAAGCTTAAGTTATTGGGAAATGGTAAATTTAATTACATAATTCAAACAATTCCTCTCACATGTGGGCTCAAACTCTCTTCTAATAAGTGATTCCCAACACGTGGGATTCTAAATGGGAGGTAGAGTGGAGAAGACACGGATTGAATTCATGTCCTCCTACTTTGATACCATGTTAAATTACCGATTGTCCCAAAAACTTAAGCTATTGAAAAATGATACTAGACATTTGTCTTAGAAGACGGGAAAGATATTAGACAGAAAACCCAAGAATTAGCTAAAGAGGGGCCTATACATAGATGTTGACAAGACAGGGAATGAAATGGTATTTGTATTGAAAAATTTGCTAAAGAGGTACTTGGAAAATCTAAAGCATGTAGGGTATTGACTAAGGAGAATTGGCGGTGGAATGAGGGGGTTCAGGAAAAAATTAGATTAGAGAGAGAGAGAGAGAGAGGGAGGGAGGGAGAGAAGCCTAACTAGATGTGCTATAGAGACAATGTCACTTGAAAAAATTGTAAAAAGGTGAAGAGGGAAGCAAAAAAGACAATCTGAGACGCTAGAGTTAAGGCTTATGATAAGTTAAGTTGGGGTAGGATGGAGAAAAGAAAGAAGATAGGATAAGTGGAATTATGAACATGGACAACAAAATCGCACTAGTCAATGTGAGACAGACACCAAGTACATGTTTAGATTTCTTCTATACAAAAGCTCACTTGTCAATGTGGGATTAATTAAGGATGTGGTTTTGATAGAAATTTAACTTCATATAATTCACATCTTAGATGTGACTACATTAAAAATAAACAAATAAATAAATAAATCTCAACCAGAGGAGAAGCCTTTAGAATTTTTTTTTTTTTTTGGGTGAGGAGGCCTTTAGAAAGAACTTAGGTGATCAGATCTCTTCAACATAATATTTTGCAGGACCATGTAAAGAATGCAAATTTTATATAACAATGTACCTTAATATCTCTAGTGTCTAAATAATAATTTGGATTGTTCAAGTTAAGAAGGCCCATGTAGGATGATGGAAGACACAGGATTACACCAACCTGAAAGAGAGGAAATGGTGCTCTTGGCACAGCCTACCAGATAGGTTGGGTTTTAGCAGAAATGCAGGGCCATGTAAAACAAACAGTGCATATTTTGTATAAGAATGTACATTAATATCTCTAGCATCTAAAAATAATTCGGGATTGTTCAAGTAAAGAAGGCTCATGTAGGATGATAGAAGAAAAAAGATTACACCAACCTGAAAGAGAGGAAATGGTGCTCTTGGCACACCATACCGGATAGGTTGGGTTTTAGCAGCGATTATAATAATGTACAAGTATAAATAATGATAATAATAATAAATTATTGAAGGACTATGACACCAAACCTTCACAAGATTATTTCTTTCTTCAGGAAGATCCGTTCCAGAGATTTCATCTAGATGATTAGAATCATCTGCATCATTATTGCTGTCATCTTCACATTCAGGCATCCCTCCTGACACATTTTCAGTATCATCTCCTTTACAATATACCAAGTCTCCCAACACAACTTGGTCAGTACCTGCAACATGTTTGAATAATGTTAAATTGAATAGTGCTAATAAATAAATGTGCAGTCAAAATTTTGAAATACTTCCATAATAAAGATGATGATCTGACAACCTAACATTACATAATTGATGCAGTAGATGCATAGAAAGACCCATTAAATTTCTCCGCAGAAAATACAAGCGACAGCATACCATATTTTTGCACTCTCAGACTAGCTGCATGGTTCCACAAATAGCTTTGGTAACTATGTATATACCTGAAAAATAGGGCAGCAAAACATTGTAAAAGTTGAAAGCCAAAATTAATTTGAAGCTTAATGATTCTCTCACCTCTCTCTTCATTTGCACACGTGTGTGTGTGTGCGTGAGAGAGAGAGAGAACAGAATAAAAATTTGAATCAAGGATTCTCTCAGTGTCGTTCAGTGATTCAGTCACCACGTAGAAGAGATTAATGCCGCAAAGGCTGCATTGAGTTATCTCAGAATAACTGCATCTTTCCGGATAAGTTTATTTTTTTCAGATATATTTAAACACTGGTTTCATACATTAGAGAGCAACAGTTTTATTCTATAATAGTACAGATTTCCTAGCAAATTCAATCACATAATACAACAATAAAAAATTTTCCTTCCCTCATAAACATTTAATAATTTTGTTCACAAGAGAATGAATAGATGCCAAAAGGTCTCCTCGACAACTTTTTATTCAAGTGAAAACGTTTGTCACTAACTACAAAGGGTTGGGTTCAAGTCACACTTGGTGTAATGTTATACCACTCAAAATGTTTTTATTGGATGCTAATTTTGACAAATCCACCGTTAGATTATATTTCTTCGTATACCCTCCATGCTTGCATAATTTCAAGATAATCAGAAATCACAAACTATGTCATCTATCAAATATTTAAATTTCAAGTTTTTTGTATTTTGTATTTTAGAGTTATGCATAAAAGTTGGGTCTTTAGATTGAATAGAAAATAGCATTCGATTGGTATGAAATTCAACATGTGTATTAAGAATATAAAGAACATATAGTCTAATCGTGGGATTTGAAAAATTGTAACACAATAAAAAGTTATTAGGCAGTTTAACATTACTTAGAGTTGCATCAAGTATAACTTAATCCTAACCCAACTACAAAATATTTATTTTTCAAATAAATAGAAGCAAATATTCCATTCCAGTACAAATTTGACAAATGGCATCAACTTGAAGTCCACCTTCATTCTTTTGGCAACTAAAATATACAAAATCAATGATCATTTTTTCACCAGTAAGAGAACATTAATGCCAGTACTATCGTGCTGGTGACCTTCATGCAACTTTTGATTTTGTAAATGACACAAAAGCATGAATAAGATTAGATGCAATAATAAAATATCTGCCCTTTGATCCACAGATAAAAAGTTTGTTAAAATTTCAAAAGAAAAAAATTTCCCCCAAAAAAGATTTCTTCTATTTTAATGAGATTACATGAGATGTTAGCAAATAAAAGAAACCATGTCGAATGCTTTAAGAAAGAAATTTTTCATTGATCAATGTCCAGAGATTATAAATGTGGACATATGCACCTTCTCATGGGTATACAAGATGTAATTCAGATTAATAATGATGATGTAACAAGATGCTTTTAAAAATATATACATAAGCAGTCAACTTAGACCATCAAGATATCTACTGGAATAACCACTTACATCATTCTCAACGTCCGAGGTACAGCCTTCAGAGCCTGCAAGTAGTTCCCCGGACATTTCTTCAAGCACTGCAGCTGTATGAGATTAAAATGATGAATATGGAACTTTTGTCAGCACTTTTTTTAAAAAAAATCTCCCTTCAGAACTATTAAGCAGGATATATGAATGTCCATATAGATGGGGGAAACAACCAATAGGCATTGCAATGAACTCCAGAGGTAGGGAAGGAGACAATAATTTAACACATTAAAAAAATTTAAAAAGTAGTACTTTCATCAGGACCTCTAAAGAAGCACTCTCTCTTCAGAACCATCATGCAGAAAAATGAACATCATGACAGATATTGGAAAATGGCCAAAAGGCACTGGCATTATAGTGAAAGAAGCAACTACGGAGAAAAAGGATAAGTCACCACAAACGACAATTTCTTTGATAAGAAACTTGTTTACAAAAACAATTACAGAAACATTAAACACAGTACGAGCCAAGAAGAAAGGTATACAAGAGCAACCAAAGTTAGAATCTTACTATAGCCCTTTCAGCAACTAAATGTCGAGGTAACTGCTTCAGGGTCCCTTCAATATCATTACTTTCCTTGTAATATTCGCGTGCCTTTGCTATGACAGTTCTTTGTAAAGGTTTAAATTAAGAAAAACAGCACAAATTATTTTATACTGAATAGAAAGTGTGTGACAAACCACTTGAGTTTAAAATTGTGAAGCAAATAATAATTTCTCCTCATAAAATAAACTAACAGTACAAGGATATCCCCTTCTCTTGGATCAAGAATCATGCTTACAGCAGCCTTCCACTCTCCTCGGAATAATGCAGCCCCAATAAGATGTGTCGGCACAGAACCGCTTCCAAAACGCTGAGTTCATTTACATACAGTTCAATAATAGTAACCATTAAACAATTCTGACAATCTGACCCATATACCATAAGAGTGAGCATTTTGTTCACTTAGGTAATCCAAGTCATGCAGTTTACTCTAAAGTGATTCAGCACTGACTGACACCAGCAAGAAACATAGAAGGGGTCAATGCCATAAGTTTCAGACTTCTGTGTATCAATAAAAATAAAATAAAGTGATCTTGTCAGCACAAACAGGTCTAATGAGATCAACTACAGAATTCCAACATTATTTAATCATTAATTTGCTTCTCTTCAACTTGGCTTGGAAACTTCTTAAGAGGAGTTAGGTCCATGCCAAATGCTGGAGATGTTACATACTATTGAGAGATCATTTGGCATGTACCTAACACCCTAGATAAGTCCTCGTTAAAAGTTAATTATTTGATTTTGAATTTTTGACAAAATCTATGTTTGGATGAAATTGGTATTGTTTCACATTTAAAGGAGCAATCTACCGTACAAGTATAAGGTGCTTAATAAGAGATATTTAGGCTGCATTAGCTGGATGACAATGACCAACCATGCAAAATATCCTAGGCCAGAAAATGACATTCTGGGCTTTTGCAAGTGGACTTAAGAGAACTTTGTTATCTATCAAACATAATGGGATTTTATAATAGGTTTAATAACCGAAATTTAATTCAAAATCAGTTGGCAGTAATCAAACCAAATTTGTACAGCATAAGAATATATCCTTGCATTCATCACAACAAAATTCCAAAAAAAAAAGGTGTGTACACAAACATAAAAAGCAAGTGATGATTAACAGATTAAGCATGTACTTGTAAACCAAAGTAGTTGATAAACCCAAGCCTTCCCAATGCATCTGCAGATGCTTTGACAGTATCATCAGAATCTGCAACAACTCCTCTGAGAGGAAACAATGAGCGGGGTGAGTGGATAACATTAAGAGTGAAAGTAAGCACACGGATGTTTTAAGAAAGAAATATGAAATATTTATTACTGAAAATAAAACTGGTTTAGTGAACAAGGCAAACACCCTAACCGCAATGTGATTGTAAACCGGTTTCCCATGAGCTGGCCAAGAAGAAGTCCTTCCTTAACATAGCTGGACAAAAATGCAGCTATAAGACACGTATGCATCACGCAACAAAAAGGTCAATAAAACAAAGAAATAAGAACTCATTGACCTTACCAAAAGTCACCCACTTTGATACCAATCAACCTTTCATTAAGAGCAGCTAATCTACTTGCATGCTGCTTGAAAGCTGTTACCTGGAAACACAAAAAAGAGACTACGCTAGGACATCCTTCTCCAAAAGAAGTATTAATTTAACTACTTAATGACTTCTTTCAGTCACCACTAAATGGGTCATGACCTTGTTCTGTTCACCTAAGTGGGAACCTGAGAGTGGTAGCTTGAATACTTAATCAAATAAATAATAATAATATATGCAGAAGCTATTACTATTATTATGAAAAAGAAAAATTCCCATGCACTTGAAATGCAGATAAATCAGAAGCATAATCTTAGGAAAAAGAGATGGAAAAGCGACTATTCCCGTCATAATGATAGATTCCCACTCAATTGAAATTTAAAATAAATCCCAAGTGTAATTCTTTGATACCTTGTTATGACAATGAAGAGAAGCTTCAGACTTTTCTCTAGTGTGTTCATTGGAAAATTCAATTTGCCAACCTATTTAATCTGTATATCTGATTAATCCGCAAATTTGACCAAGTCAACTTGTAAACCTTGACACAAATAAGCATCAATTAAAATAATTTTATTTTTCACAGTAAAAACTAGGACTTCTAACACTATGTACCTAAAAATTGAAATTGGGGAGTTAAAGTTTCTTCATGCTTTCCAAGACCAGGACTTAGAATCGCTAAATTCCCTGATGGTCAATTATATTCTATCTCCCAACAGGGCAACAGGAGGATAGGTTGATTTGGAAGGTTAAGTGCATGTATATGCATATACATCTATAGATAAATACAAGTGCATATTTATTGTTAAAGACAACTAAGCGCACATAAGAATTTTAACAGAACTCCAAAGGAGCCGTTAAATGCAAATCTTGTAGATAAAGTAATAAACCATCAGCATTCAAATGCGCAAGAAGGTGGAATGGGAAGAATGAATTACCCTTTGAGTCGTGACTGCGCGCTTATCCTTCGTACCCGCAAACCCAAAAGACCTCGGCTGTCAAAGAAAAATACCAATAAACTTAGGAGCAAGTTATTTAACAAACATTTATAACAAATTTTACAAATATGACCCATCTTAATTGTTAACTGGTTCTGAAAATTAGAAAAATTCAATTTATCATTCCATCACAAGCATTTGTGAATGTGTGAGTGCATGTGTGCACACATAATCAAAGGTAAAAACAAGTCAGCAAAATACCCAATTTGTAACCATCGGACCTCACAATTGTGGACAAAAACACAGAGACACAGCCAGACAGGGCATCAAATACTTCTAATCAGCAAAATTAAAGACACAAGTACCCAGTTTTATCTTGCATGTGTGCATGTTTAAGAAATCATTAAACCAACATCTATGTTTGACGATGTATAAGTGTGTATGCAAGCAACAAGCGCAGTGATAAAAATTTTAGACACTCACCCAGTGGTTTTTGAGTCCACAACTCACCCTCTATCCACACTTTGTGAGAACAAAATGCCATTTGAGCTGGGGCTCATTGGCAAAGATCAGTGATAAAAAAATAAAACAGATAGTGGTTTGCATCATCAAAATGCATCTAATAAAATTATTCTTTATTTAAAGATTTAAAAATAATAATAATTATTATTTAAAAAAAAAAAAAAAAAAAAAAAAGAGAAGTACGTACTCATTTATAAACACAAAAGGCTAGAAAATTCAACAAGTGACCACTGACCAGGATAGTTTCAAATAGAGGTTTCATGCCATAACCTACCCTAATACCTATTCGTATTTGGGAAGAATGTCCCACAAATCATAAGAGAAAACAGACAAAAAGATGGGGAGAGAGGCAGAAGAAGCAGCTTTGAATTAACTTCCTTCCATTATCATGATAGTGAGCACCACAAAGCTAAGCAATTTCCAATACAAAAAAAAATGACATACCTGGATGCCAAGCATCTTTCCTATCACTCCTAAGGCCTCCTGTGTGTCCTTGTTCTCCTTGTAAAGATGAAACCTGAGCATTTACATTGACAGAATGTTTTAGTTATATTTTAAAATGCCATCTAAAACATGTCATGACATGAATAAGCAGTGGAGGTCAAGAAGACAAAGAGTGCAAGATTTTTTATTATTATTGGTAAGTTACACAAGCATCAAGTGGGTCTTGAAGCCAAAACCTCATCCTCAACCTTGGTGCCATTTGAGATAGAGTTCATTGGCAGAAAGTAGAAATCTTTATAGAGTAAGGAAGAAATGCCGACCTTCCTAACCAAAAATTTATTTTCATTGCATATAATACAGCTGTATATTTCATCAATTCATCAGTTCAATGATTTTGCTGTGCCAAATCAAAATTAGTTTCTAAACCATGCAGGTTTTTTATTCAAGAGTAAGATTTTAAATCTTAAAGAAACATATAAGTGGTATAAATATGATTATGAAGAAACCAAGAAAAAGGAGCTTTGGCTATATTACCTAAGGAACTTCCCATTGTTCTCTGACCAATTTTCTGAACCTCTGCTATCAAAGGGCTTATCACCTCTTTCTTTCCGTTTTTTGGAGTGTCTGCCTTTATTTCTTTGACCTCCAGTATTTATCCTCACACGAATGCATTTTGATGAGGCATCTGGTCCATCAACCACGTCAGTGACAAGGAATTTGAAGTTCTGCTTAAAAAAATTGTGCATTGCCTGAAAGACGCAAAAAGTACGTGATAAATGATATGCTAACACAGAACTAGGAGAGAAACTTGGAATCTATGCTTACTAGGTGTAGCTCAAAATGGAACCAAACCAACCCCAGGTTTGGCAATCAGTTTTGGAAATTGCTTTGAAAATAAAGTGGCAGGATAACAAAGCAAAGCAAAGCAATTAATTGAGATCCAGTCTGTTAAGTTTGTCCTCAGTCTCATGGTTCTGAAGCATATAAACACATTCTTTTCTTCAACTTGATATTAGCCTACATTCAAGTAGACCACCAAGCCCTCGACCCAAAAACAAACCAATGGTAAGGCTGGTTCAGCCTTAGGTAGCTCTACAGTAAACTGCAAACCTAGCAAAATTCATGTGCCAACCTCATGCCTCACAAAAACTAAACATTTTCTCAGTCTTGACAGCACCACAGCCAACCCAATGTGGACCAGAAGGGTAGATATATAAATGAATAAATTGAAATCAAACTCCAAAACTAACCGTTCGATGAGATTTGTCAGAATCTGGTGAAAGAACAATTGGTGAAATGCCGTCTTCAACACCAGAATTAATTTGATTAATAAAATCTTCTAAATGCTTGGCATCCGAGTCACCAGCTAGAGATCTAAATGATTCAATTTCAGAAGCATAACTTTTAGTATTAGCTGTATCTTCTGTCGTCGTCACAGTTTCCTCACCAATCTGAATAGATCAAAAGATCACTCTATAATCATTATAAATATATTCAAATTTATAAAACAAAAACAAACCCATAAATCCTAATTACCTCCTCCTGAGGGGCATCCAAGGAAGTTAGATGAGCTACATTTCCTTCTTTATCTACTTCATTCACAATAAAATCGGAATACCTAGATCAAAATTCCAAGAGAAATATATAAATAAAGAAATACATCAATATAACCACAAGACAAAACCAACTAATTGCCCTATACATACATATGTGTGTGTGTGTGTGTGTCTAAAATTTCCCTATAAATGAAGTATAGAATCAAATAAAATTGCTGATGAAACAATGGCAACACATAGAGGATAGCATAAGAAATAAAGAAAAGCGACTATGAAAATCACAAATAATTATACAAAAATTTATGTGTGTGTGTGTGTGTGTATAAGAATTCTTTCAGAACTAACAAAAGATTTCAAGAAATTTTTGCATACACACACAGAGAGAACTAACAACTAAAAACTGAAAATTTTCACATACACTAATTGAAATTGTGAAAATCACAAGAATTGATACAAATTATTTCAACAGCAGCAAAAAAAATGGAAAGAAATTTTTTACACGCATGCATGCATAAAATTGAATCAATACTAACATAACATTTGCAATAAATTTTTCACACATACACATTATTATAACAACTAGGAAATTAGCAACTAAATATGAAGTGGCAAAACAAAAAGTACGTAAAAAGAATTTTGAAAATAACCCATTAACAAGAATTGGATTTTGGTTACAAAGAATAAAGAAAGAGTCCAAATTTAAATGATATTTGAAAATGTCTCTGTTTTTTTTTTTTTTTTTGTGCAGAATAAGACCTTTGTTTGAGAATGCCACGAAAGCCAGGGAGGTTAGAGATGAAGCAGAAGATTCCAACGTTGGATTCGTCAACCTTGGTTGCCATTTGGGTTATGGAGGATTTTGTGGTTGTGGTTGTGGTTGTGATGGGGTAGTAGTTACTGTTGAAGTTAGAGTAGCAGAGGAAGTAGGGTTTTAGTTTTGGTTTCAGAGCAGAGAATGAATTTAATAAGTACATTTGATTTTCTTTTGTTTTGTGTCACTGCCACTTTTGATTTTGGGCGTGTTTTGCTTTTTCTAACGTTTCCCTTCTAAACGCTGCGTTTTGTTTTGTGCCGCTACCAATTGTTCTTCTTCTTCTTCTTCTTCTTTTTTTCCTTTTTTTTTTCCCCTGTTTTTTTAAGACTAAATTACTTTTTTTACTTCCTTCTAAAAACAATTATTGTTTTCACCCTTAAAGTATTTTTACATGGATTAACCGATACCTTTAGGGTATTTTTTAATAGACTATTTTAGAAAAGTTTTGATAAAAAATCAAAAAAATCAATTGCTTTTTACTTTTTTTTCATCAAAAATTTTGAAAATTATCTTTTAAACCAATGTCCTTAGTGTATAAGAGATACTTAAAATACTAAAATAGAAAAAAAAAAAAATATATATATATATATATATATATATATGTCTATTGCTCTTTTGCTTCTGGTTATATTGGTCCTTTGTTGCTATTTTGCACAAAAAATAAATAATATTAAAAAGTTTAAGATTTCTCATATTGTTTACCAAGTTTGATTATGTTTTCAAAACAATTCTTATATCCATCTTCGTGATTGGTTTTATTGATCCACATATATCATTTAAGATGTGATTACAAAATTATTTTAAGCAAATACATTTGCTTATTCGCTCGTCTCACCTTTAAACAAATAACTCAAAATCTAAAAAATTTTGGGATTCAAACAAGATTTTTTTGTTGAAAAAAAAAATACTTTAAAAATACTATAATTTAAACATAAAGTTTTGTTTTGTACAAGTATATATAAGTTTTAAAAATCTTTTTTTTTTTTGAGAAATAATTACAGTATGTTGTTAATCCCGCAGCTCGAACCATTTTCCCCCTAGACCTCCAAGCACTTTGTATATGGGGAGGTGTCAATTCAGTTACAAGGCCTTTGGCAAAAAAATCATATTTTCAAAACAAAATTTAATGCTTAACAAATATATAAATTAATGATCTTAAGATTGTGTTTAATTGAGTAGAAATATGAGAGAATAAAAAAAAAAGGAAGATGATTAGATTGTTTTCTTGTTTTGCAAAATAGAAAAGTGAAAAAGAATAAAAATCAAAAGAGAGAATAAAAAAATATGAGATCATGGATGATTATTTTTCTTTTAAACCACTATTTTTATTTTGCTATATGCTCAAAATAATAGGAGGAAAATATGTCTTAATCAAATGATTTGACAATTATATGATCACATTTATCTCCTTCTCTATACTTTTTTTTATATAATTATTTTTATTATCCTACTTATGGAATAAAACTTAAAGCACAATTACTACTCAAAAGTGAAAATTCATATAAGATGAAACTTAAAGAGTTTAATCAAAACTATCTTCTCACTCTAATTACTTGGTAAGTGAAATGGAAGAATTTTATACACCCTCGAAGAATAGTAAATAAGTGTTCAAAAAGATTTGAACATCCTCATTTATGAAGGGAGAAAAAAACTATCACCAATACCCATGGTTTTAAAAACCAAATCGGACCAACCGATTCAACCAGGAATTGGTCTCTTAACTAGTCTTATAAAAACCATGAAAATCCAGTTGACACTTCAATATGTATTCATGAAAAATAGATGCTTTGCATGGTTTTATTATTTACACTCTTATTTTATCATCCAAATGGATAAATATGAATTAGAAAACTTTTAAATTGAGGAGTCTTGAGATGTTTTTTTCCTTTGAACCAATTTTTTTTTTTTTGGTAAACAAAACAATACTCAGCATAAATAATAAATAATAAATAAAGAGACTTCTAAGTCAAGCTCTATAGAGAAAATAAAAAATTTAGAAAAATCATGAAAAAAAAAACCCTAGGCATATATCCCAACAAAGTTTGGGTCAAAAACCCATATTTCATTCACCCTGAAACGGTTCACAATAATTCCTCATTTGTAAAACATAAATCATAAATCATGGGTCATAGGACATATCCTATCACCAGTATTCACCCAAAATCTATCCACAAACCCTCATTTATGGGTATTGCCACATGAATACGCGGGTGTTCACTCATCAACTCTAATATTCACCATTCCAGAAATTCATTTCACTAAAGTTTCTTGATCCACAATAGATAAAGATGCAACTTTATTGATCCACATATTTGTTTAAGGTAAGATAAAAAATGATTTTAAGCAAATACATTCTTACTTGCTTTTGTATCACCTTTAAACAAATAAGTCAAAATCTACAAATTTGTGGATTCAAACAAGGGTTTTTTTGTTCGGAATTTATTTTTTAAATATACTATAATTGAAACATAAAGTTCATTTTTTATTAGAAGTATATATGATTTTTAAAGATCACATTTTCAAAACACAATTTTACACTTTACATATATATAAATTAATGATCTTAAGAGTGTGTTTAGTTGCATAGAAATATGAAAGAATAGAAAAGATGAAAATATGTCTTAATCAAATGATTTGAAAATCTTACTATCCCTTTTATGAGTTTATCTCTTTCTATTTACCTTTTTTTTTTTTTTTTTTTATCTTACTTATGGAATAAAGCTTAAAACACTTTAGTCACTTACTACTCAAAAGTGAAAATTCATATACAATAAAAATTAAAAGAGTTCAATTGAAACTATTACTTGGGGAATGAAATGGAAGGATTTTATACACCCTCAAAAATAGTAATAGCATTCTTTATATTTTTTCCGTTAATAGAACTAGGTATATGAATTGAAGGAACATCCTACATTTCAACTAAGTAACTGACTTCAACTTCTCAAAAAAAAAAAAAAAAAAAAAAAAAAAAAAAAAAAAAAAACCTAACTTCTTATTCAAAAAAGAGTATCTAACTTTTACATAAAAAAAAAAAAAAAATCAATAAAAAAAGGTTGTCCAAAAAAATAAACCCTAAAATAAATTTTAACAAAACAAACAAAAAAAGGATAAATTTCATGGGTTTAGGTAAATGTCAACTAGGTTCAAGATATTTCAAAATTGACAAATTTGATCCCTAAACCTAGCTTTTTTTTTGAGAAACCAACTAACTGTCAAATATGCACACTTAATTACACTCTCTCACCAAACTCAAACACATTACTTAACCCAAAATACCACTACAAAAGGGCCTAAAAAATAAGAACTAAGTTAGGTTTTAAGGGCTAAACCTAACTTAGTCCTTAAAACAATCGAGAAAAATGTTTAATCATAGTATTTACTTGGTAGGCATTAACCAAAACATCAACCAAATTAAAATAAAAAAAATAAAAAATCCCATGAGGGCATCAACGAAGCAAGCCCAAGATTCTGAGTAAATCTAGTGGCATAACAATTTCTACTACTTTTGCCACAACTTGTCAATGTGACAAGTTGTAAGTAGTGGAAATAAAATGGTGGGTTAATAATTTCACCACTTATAAGTTGTCATGTGACAAAATTGCGGCAAAGTTATGGTACAAGAATTACTCCAAGATTCTAAGATGCTTAGATGGGACCCACCACCAAAAATAGCGAAAGATGAAAAAGGGTGTATGTACGTGTGTTGTGTGAGTGTGAGCCTTGAGTCCCCATCCAACCCAACTCCGTTACTTTTTTTGAAGCAAAAACCGAAGTCAAGTTTAACATATACTCCAACATTAACAGATCAGAAAAAATATACAATAGCATATAAACCACCTCAACAAAAACAAACCTACAAAGAGAAAAGACACTCAGAGAAAGAGCTTTGGTTTTTGGTTTTTGGTTTTTATTTGGAAAAAATCAAATTGTGTGGTGAATTGTTGAAGATGGTGAGCAAGACAGAGGAGACCCAGTTGAGCAATCTGGAAACCCAAGTGGACAATGGAGGAGGTGGGGCTTGGGAGTACCTCTGTTTGGTCAGGAAACTCAAGGCCCGTCGCTCTGACAGGGTTTTGAAGCATGGATTATCGATCCTTAATGACCCCAAAAAGCGATCTAGTCTTGGCCCTGATGGTGAGTCTCGAGCTTTTTTTTTCTTGTTGCTCCTTCCAAATGGGGCCTTTTTATGGTTTTAAGGCTGATTTGAATTGGGTTTGGATTAGATTTTGGGTTGGATGGTGAAATTGTTTGATTTCTGTATTTGGGTCTGTTTAGTTTTGCGTTTATTCAATTGGGTTCTGTTTATTTTGCAGTATTTTTTTAAAAAAAATGTTTTTGTTTTAGTGGTTTAGATTTGCTTTGAATTTTGATTGTTTTAGTGGTTTTGGTGAATTTGGAAGGTTTATAGAAATGATATCCAAAAAAAAAAAAGTCAAATTGCGAATTTGAATTGTAAGTTTGTAACAAAACAAGACTACCAAAGCGATGTTAGATTGCTAATAGGTGACCATTGATCGAAGCCCTGGAGATTGTTACAAAGTTTCTATTTTTTCTTAAGTAACTTACAGTGGTAGAACTTAGTAGTGTAATCCTGTTAAGGTGCAAATCAGTGAGCCAATAGAACTCCAATGCCAATTACAATTATGTGATGGTGTTAAATGCATAAATTGATTTAAACCCTGGTTTTTCTTATAAAAGAGATCATTCAATACCACTGAGTTACAAGGCACTTGGCTGAATTACATTAATTAATAACGCTCGAATTTTTTTTCATCCACTTTGTTTGATGAGTGCCTCAATGACTATAAAGAAGAAGGAAGATGGGATTGCTGTGTCCAAGGTGCTATAATATATATTAAAACACATGCCAATGCGTTGACTGTGATGCTACAGATATGGACCTTTCATTTTTATATGTTCATTAAGGATCAAATTAGGAGAAAACGTCTTCCCCCCCCCCCCCCTTCTCTGAGAAGCAGTGATGAAAAATATAACCTTGTGTATGCATTCTCCAAGTGTAATTTGATGTCAGTTATAGGATTGGGCTTCTTAATTTATATCAATTTTGTCATCAGCATTGAGAATTGTCTTAGATGTCTTTATCATGCTGAAATGCACAGGGGGATAAATGTATGGTGTGCAGAACAATTTGTATGATATACTAGTCAAGCTCTCAAAAGTGCTCATATGCAGTTTGAGTATCGATTTATTAATGAGATATAATTATAATTCACTCATTCTTTATATATTAAAGGATTTTTTCTTTTGAACTAGGACTCTCCTTAAAGACTCCTTTTTTATTTTTTGATGCTTTCAAAAAGTTTATCGTGAGGACTCTGTATCATCTCTAATAAAGTGAAATATTGGGGCCCTGAGATTTTTCCTTTGAAGTTGTGTGTCAATTTCTTGGTCTGAGTCATATGTAATAAAATGCAACAGTGAACTATTGGGGCCTTAGGCCTTTTCCTTCAAAGCCGTGTACCAATCTCTCTTTATTGTCATAAGTTAATAAATCATGTGAATATGAAAATTTGTTTTGATGTATATAAGCTAATAAAAGGATAGAATTATAGAACATGCATAGGCCAGGTGCTTCCACAGCCACCACATGGACATCTTGTCTATGCAGGCAAACATACTTTGGGAGTTGTAACTAAATTTATAACCAGTAAGTGGAAATTTTCATTTGTGGTCTACTGTCTGTATGATCTGTTTGATCGTGTTTTCTGGTGGTAGATTCATGCTGGTGGCTGTCCAAGCCATATTTAATTTACCAAACTTTTGATTAACAAGTATGTATTTCTTGATGTAGAATGGACTCTATATGAGCAAGTAGCAGTTGCTGCTATGGACTGCCAAAGTCTTGAC
The DNA here is from genome assembly GCA_028535165.1 of Quercus tomentella. NCBI lineage: Eukaryota > Viridiplantae > Streptophyta > Magnoliopsida > Fagales > Fagaceae > Quercus > Quercus tomentella. The sequence goes on along the minus strand of JAPQVY010000089.1, from coordinate 17,449,764 downwards.
GTTGCAAAGGTACAGTCTTTTCTTAATGAATTTCCTTTCTCAAATTGTATCCAGCTTCCCTATATTATATCATTATAAGCACTCAGTTAAGAATTGCATATATGTGTAAATACACTTTGCTTATAGTGTCCTTGCATGTACAAAATGCAAGGTTTTGCTATTTTATGCATGAATCACTGGTTTGAATGCTTCTCACTGTCAGTCTAGTGAAACCCTGGTCTAGAGTGCTTCCATAACATCTGGTGGTCCATCTGTGTGACACTTCCTCCTGCGCTCAGATTAGGCACTAAATTCATTTCATAATACATGTGACCTGTCTTGTAGTTAAGTCCACCTTCCATGTTTGAGTTAGCATAATCTTGCTTCATAATAGTTGGTCAAAGCATATTGTGCACAGACCTTAGTTGCTAAATTCTGCAACAGAGATTTTGCCATGTCTTTTGTGTTCTTGGGTTTTTTTTTTTTGGAAAGAGGGGGGGGGGGGGTGGTTTGTTGTAGAAGTGCATGAGTTTGTAGTAAAATTTCAAACTAATCATTTTTGTAAATTTGTTCTGAAATATGCACTGCACTTTTCTTTTCTTTTTTTTCTTTTTTTTTTTCTCTTGTGGCTTGCATATTGGTGCCACCCCATGTGACTTTGTCCTCTTTGTATGTGCCTTTTTACCATTGGGAGGTTCGTTTGCTCATCAGTTCATGTTGGTTTAGGGAAGTGGTTGTTAATTAGGCATTAGTAGAGACATCTTTTTGTTGGTTCAATATGCCAACTTCATAGCTCCATTTTATTTCCCATAACATGGTAATGGTTGCAGTATAATGGCTCATTACTTTTTGGATATATAATCTTGCAGCTTGCATATCTATGTACTATGCAGCTTTTAGTTAAATCATACCTTTTAAAAAAAATTATTAAATTCCTTGGAACAAGATGATTTTTTTTATATGGATAGAAATTTCTTAAGGTCTATTTTGATTTGATTTTTTATTTCATTTCATGCACCCTTTAATCATTGCTTGAGCCATGGATCTACTCATTAACTAATGCTAATTTGTTGAATGGACTGTTGGCTTGAATTCTATGTCCCAAATTTGATTCTATTTTACTCTTGAATCTTTTACAGGACTGCATAAAGGTTCTACAAAAGAAATTTCCAGAGAGTAAAAGAGTTGGTAAGTTGAATTAACGTATGGCAAACCAAATTTGTGCGCATGCCTGATTTAAGATTCCATATACATCACATGCCTGATTAAAGTTGAACACACATATGTAAAGCTCATTCTTTTTCTGTGACTTGTGATGTATATCACTGCCCATCCTTAGTTACTAGGTATCCATCTCTCAAATGCAAGAAATAGATTCTTTTGTGATGTTGAAAGGAGTTTTCTACCTTTCTAAATGTGGTGGGCTACTAATTAAAGATGCATCTCAATAAACGTGAGCATGAGCAATATGCAGTAGTTTAGTGAGAGGAATAAATAATGTAAAGATTAGCATGTTAAGCATTTGCGTAAAAATTTCAAATTGTGTGAAATACCTCAAAAATAAAGTTGTATGAATTAAGTTAGACACATACTTAAACTGGACCCTTTTTCATTGGATTATATACCAAGTATTAGTAAATAATTAGAACAAATTTTTTGTAATTTATGCAGTTGCAAATATTCACACTTTTACCATATTGTACTTTTCAACACTGGGTGGTGGAGTGTTGTTGGGGGGGGGGGGGGGGGGATATCATGGTTATAAGCTTGGTTCTTAGTAACATATGGTGTTACGAACTTGAGTTAAATAACCAATCTGAAGAGACAATGCATATGGTAATTTAACCCCTCGAAACCCACTCAATCATGGATTAACTTTAACTCAATCACAAGATAAAGCCTTCCTGAACTTATAATAGCCTTGGAAGGGGGGGTGCCCACCCCAAGAAATGGCATAACAAGATGAACTTCCAATGATTTTGGGTTTGAGGCTACAAGATATTAAGAAACATTATGAATTCCGTTCTATTCCAGCCGAAATGGTCAGAAAATTTCGTACCAGTCACTTAACTGGTACGAATCACCCCCTTGTTCCACCTCAGTTTGAATTCCAGTTCAGTTCAGTCCGGTCCGGCCTGTTTTGGTGAATTTATGCTGGTATTGATATAAACATAATATTTACCTTCCCAAGTTGAACAATTGAAGAACTCATCCCATCACAGCAGGTAGCCTTCATGCCGTGGGTCGACTGAATGAACCCAATGCGTCATAGAGGTCGCCCCCTTTGTCTTCTTCTTTCTTCTTCTTTGTTTCATCCTCACCTCCTCCTTCAGTTCATTTTTCCTGTTGGTCTCTAGTTGTTTGACTTATTTCTTCTTTTGCTATTTTTTTGCTTTGCTAGCTTTTAGTTTTATAGCCCAAGCATGTGACTAGTGTTGGAAATGACAAAGGAGAGTTGGAAACTTTAAAAGTGAGAGTTGAAAGTGTCAGAATATATTTCCTTTTAATTTTGACCCCTCCACCATGTGATAATATGACCAAGTGTCAGACTATATCAAGTTCTCTCTTTTTCTTTTTGTCAACGTGTGCTTTTTTTTTTACCCCATTATTTAGTTACATATTATAATTGTAATATTCTAAAAAATTTAGTTGTTATTATTATTGGGTAGAAATTTGGGTTTGGTATTGATATATTAGTTGAAATATGAACTTTAGTTTTGAGACTCTTTTAACAATTTATATTGATTTTGGCCAATAATATATAAAGAAATATATGTACATAAATAAAATATAATAATACAGTGGTAAGTGGTTACTCCGAAATGGTACGTTGAAATAGATAGGTGCTGAAATATTCCATTCCAATGGAGAAAATGAAACGGGTACTGAAATGGTATTCGTAACTTTGATATTTAGAAGCGGAAAGAGTTGGTTTTAGAACTCTATAAAGATATCCATGTGCCTGTAACTAATCTTCTACACAAGTTGGTTTTGGTTTGTCCCAGCATGCTATCTACTTTCAAAATAATAGGGTGTTTCTTTTATATCTACTTTAGACAGTTTTAGAGGGAGAATTCTTTGATAGGAATTTGCATTTGTTGCTGAAGATTGCAGTCTATGCTGGGTTTACAATGACCGCTTAATTTATTTAATTGTGTTAAGAATTGATACATGTTTGCCTGAGCTAGTTTGGCTCCTATGGTGATGTCAAAAGCTTTCTGGACTTGGAGATGATAATATTTTCATTAGCTGTTGATATTTGGTGACATAGTATTTATCTTGGCTTAAATCACAGGTAGGCTGGAGGGGATGTTGCTTGAAGCAAAGGGAGCCTGGGCAGAGGCTGAAAAAGCTTACTCAAGCCTCTTAGAGGATAATCCATTAGATCAAGTAATTTCTACAACTGATTCTTCGCAAAACATTTATTTTTTGTAAGAATTGACCCAATTGTTACTAAGGAAAACCAAGGATCATCTTGTCTCATCTTTCTTATGTGAGATTAATAGAATGTTCTTTGCTTAAATAATATAGAAAATATGATAAAGTGTTGAATTATTCACTTCCTTTAATTTTATTTTATACAGGTGATACATAAGAGGAGGGTAGCAATGGCAAAGGCACAAGGAAATGTGTCTGTGGCCATTGAATGGCTCAATAAATATCTTGAAATGTGAGACAGATCTGAATTTCTTCTCTCTTTCTCTTATATGTCTTTAAAATGTAGATGAAAAAGAAAAAACTCATTATGTGTCTGCAAACACATGTTGCTGAGGTTGTCTTTCTTGCTTTTAACAGATTTATGGCTGATCATGATGCCTGGAGAGAACTGGCTGAAATATATGTCTCCTTGCAAATGTGAGACATCTTTCTTCTTCTCCTTGTCTTTCAAATTTTTTCTATTCTGCAGGGAAATCAAAGCTACCAAATTGCCTTTGTCTGGTGTCTCATAATCTCTCTTTGTTTTTATAACATAGGTACAAGCAAGCAGCATTTTGCTATGAGGAGCTAATATTATCTCAACCCATGGTTCCCCTATACCACTTAGCTTATGCTGATGTAAGTGGGTTTTCTTTTCTTTAACTGGTCATTAGCTTCTGCTCATCTATATTCCCTTTTTGCCCCTTGGTTTTCATGGGATACATAAATCAAAGAAACGGTTAATGCTTTATGAAAAGTTATGGGAAGCATGCTGCTTTCGATAACCATTCTCCAGTTTTAATAATAAAACAATTGGTCTGCTTCAGAAAAAAAAAAAAATCTCTGCTAGGGAACATATTTTCCACAGTTCTTAAACTTTAACTTGTTATGATTCAAATCTATCCACCAAGTGGAGAACCAGTTACGCCAATGAGCTCTAGCTTAGATGGCACTTTCTCCTCCCTTAATAACGAGTTGGAGGGTAAAAATTAGATTCAAGACTCACGGGGCGTGTGGAACTTACCGATTAAAAAAGTGCAGAACAAGGTGCTAGAGACTTCAATGATGCAATATATCATGGCCTCAAATCTACAAGTGAATAGAATATATTAATCCACGTTCCAGAGACCATTGTACAACACTGAACGACATGCTGTATGGAATTATGCCATTCACAGTTGGCAAATTGTCCAATACCTTCCTAGGTTGCAAACTGTCTAATGCTTTGAATAAACCGAAAACCTCACTTTTCACCACCTTCTAACAGGAACTATTTGTTCCCAGCCTGAACAGTTTGCTTATAGATGATCTTGCTGAATCACTTGTCAAAAAAGAATTATCTTGCTGAATTTCTTTTGTCACTTCTAAAGTCCCAAATTTGAGTCAAATGGGGTATGTGATGATTTGCAGTCCGATATTATTGAAAGCTGTCTTTAACTTGCCACTTTCATGGAATTTTATTTGAGTCATCTTTTAATTTTGTGAGTTACAGCTAAATGAAGTTTATTTTAGTTGGATATGATTGGGTACTGGTACTGGAGGCAATTTCTACATCCACTTCCCATATATGTGTCATATTCTGTCTGAATATGGATGTTCTTGGGTTGGAAAAAATCTGTTGTACTGGGCTGACAAATATTCAAATGTCTCTTCTCTCAGCCTCTGAGGCAAAAAATCAGGATATTTGATGGGATTAAGATCCTCTAGAGTTTTTAGGGTAGCTCCATTATGGAGTTCTTAAATTTTATTCATCCATTTTGAAATGAATGAATTGGATTTTACAAAATCATCAATATCTAAACAAATTTTGACTGTCATTAGTTTAGCATCTATTTAAATTATTGCTGACATGGCAAAAATTAATCCAATAATTTCAAAATGGATGGGTAGAATTTTTAGAGTTCCATGGTGGAGTTATCCTAAGAACAGATCCTAATCCAATGTCCTGTGCTCTGATACTTAACCTTCTTCTTGGTTAGGTTTAGTAAAAAAAAGAGAAGACCAAATTGGGATTCTATCGAAGTGGTATTCATCATGCATGCTTGAATAGAGGCCCAAAACTAAGTTTCTCTCTTAACGCCTCCCTCTCCCCAAAAACAAAAACCATATGGCTTTAGCATTCATCTTTGGAGTAAGGGAATATTTCAATTTTGAAGACCTATTATCATACTCAAGTTTTGGCAGTTATTCCCTTCTTTGTTCCCTTTCTATTAGATGCTTGTACAAATGATAGTTGCCTGGTCAAAGTTATTTTCTCTTGTTTGGTATCAAAGCCTAGTTTGTTGTTCTTGACTCCAGTGCTTGGCTTGTTTAGCTATTATTCTTTGATTCTGTTGGGATGGTTGAGTGCGTTGGGTTCTTTTGGGGCAGCATATTTTAGGGGGTGTGAAAGAAATAAGTTCCACATTCGTTCTTGGTTGTGGGTTTATGTACTACGCTTAGGCTTTTGGGTTGAATGCTTTAAAATCTTTATAGAAGCCTGAATGCAATGTTTAGTTAAAATATCAAATATTGAATATGACTTCATAAGTTTTGACTATAACCGTTAATCAAACACCTCATCTTTTGCTTCTGTGAACAACAGGTGCTTTATACACTTGGTGGACTAGAAAATCTTCAGAATGCAAAAAAATACTATGCATCCACCATAGATTTGACTGGAGGCAAAAACACCAGAGCACTTTTTGGTATCTGCTTGGTGAGCTCCTTCTCTCTCTCTCTAAATACATACATTCACACGTGAAAACTGTCATGTAGTTTCTATTTGAAGCATTTTCTTGGTTGACTGTTGTATTTTTTTTAGATCTAATCAATTTCATGAGTTGCCCATCTTGGTTCACTTTCTTTTCTGTCATTGCTTGACAGTAATCAATTTCTGACTGGCTGAACTTTTTACTCCTGTTATCCAGTGTTCTTCTGCCATCGGACAGATTGCCAAAGGACGGAATAAGGACGACAAGGAAAGCCCAGAGCTACAATCTCTGGCAGCAACAGCCTTGGAGAGAGAATACAAACAGAAAGCATCTGACAAGCTTTCTCTGCTTACAGCTGCCCTAAAAGGCTTGAAAGTTTCATCATAATTGCTTAGCCAATTTTTTAAGATTCTTATTATTATTGTCCAACCTTCCAAAACTATAAGTTTCATCAACAGTTTTCTGGCCAAATAGCTTAGGATTTGCTAATATTTCAGACTGACTTCATATTAAAAATAAACTCTTATATATTTGTTTGTGTTTTTCCCCTAAGGTTTTGATTTATTGATGTGATGTATTTTTTAGGATGCCCGGTGGCAAAACTAGGAAGATTATGATAACTTTCCCTCCTACATAAATCAACTCTTTCTATTTTCGTTCCCAACTCGCATTTATCTGAGGATTTTTTCTTCTGTCTTTTGATGTTAGGTTTGTGTGTATCCACCAAAGTTTTAAAGCAACATGTGAAGTTTTGATATGAAGTAATCTAAACATACACTACTGTATTTTTGTATGCTTTTCATTTGGGTATATGAACTTCTTCCCTTATCTTGTGTAGTGGTCCAAATTCTGTCATTTATGACTCCATTTTTTGTGTGCCTTATGAATTGATGCTTGATTCAGCTTGAAGCTCATTTAAGCTTAGTGGATAAAAATTGGTGCTTTCCAAGGTGTATATGTGGAGAGGTAAATCATTCATTTGAAAGAAATTATCACTAGACGAACTCAAGGGGAAAAGGATATCTATTATCCACAAATGAAGAAAGAATATAAAAGCAATAAAATGCAGTGAAAGCAGTTTTAGCTCTGATTGTGTTATTCATGAAGAATCTGAATGGATTTTTTTATCAGCTGAATTGATCACATTCTAAATCATGAACGGTACTTTTAACTTGTAAGTTTTGGCCATCCATTAATCAATGCAAAAGCTCTGTCGACTAGTCTTTAAATCCTATAAGAGAAAAAACTACTAGGAAATAATAAGAGGAAGCCATGTTGATGCAAATGAAATTTCCTTGTAAGTGTTGCATAAAGGAAGCAAAAGCAATTGCAATGTGTTCCTGGGTTAGGGTTTGAAGCTGTGTGCTGGCGCATTGCATGGTGCATATCTTTGACATCTTTGACTCAAAGATGACTTGGGCTTGATTTTTCTTTAACAAGTAATAACCTCTATTGAGGAAAAATAAAAATAATAATCTTATACTATCTATAAAAGGATTCCCTTTTTTGGACTGGACTTTTATGTGGTTCAGAAATATTTCTAAAACTTACGTTTAAACAATCCCATAAAAATATATTTTCAACTCCACTTAAAATGCCTACAAAATAGGACGTTTTCCTACTAATTTATATTTTCAAAACAAACTTATCCAGTTTTTATTTATTTATTTTTTTATAAAGGAAAATTATAACACTAGAAAAAAAAAAAGAAGCCTCATTGCATGTGCTTTGATGAGGCTAGTAATAAATTAATATAATAGGGTGTGGGCTTAACCCTAGTACTTTTATTTTTGATAATGATAAAAGATTAGAAGTGTAGCCCAGATCCAAGTACTTGAGAATTATAAGAGAGGTGATTGTGCTTTTATATTTTTTTGAACTACAATAATTATTCTATCCTCACAGCAATATTAAAGTCACAAAAATTTCATAATTTTTCTTACAACTTGTAAGGGTGACAAGTTGTGATTGGTGTAAAGTGTAATATCAAATTTACCCTTTTTTTTAATTTTATTTTATCAACAATATCACTTTTACTTGAAACCAATTTTATCGTACACTAATTATAATATGTCATCTAAACAGTTGTGAGAAAAATTTAAGAATTTTTTTTTGTCACTAGACTTTGTGAATTATACATCACCAAGAAATGAGAAACAAGATAGTTTAATAGTGGAGGGTTCTAGTTAACTTAACTAGTAACATTTTATGTCATTGAATAAAAGATCTAGGATTCAAACTTTGCTTATATTGTAAAATCGATTGATGTCTTGACCTAATAATAAAGAACAATCATTATGGATTTTGTCATCGAATAAGAAATATAGAGTTCAAACTTCGCCTACACCATAAAATAGATTAACGTCTTAGCTTGATGATAAAAAATAATTATTATGGAGCACATTCCATAGGTTGAAAAACTATCATATTGATTAAAAAAAAATGGTAATTGCACTTAGGAAAGTCCAATATTTGGTAAATAAATTGTTTTTTCCTTTCCCAATTTTGTGTGGGCCAAATTGGGCTTGATTATTCCAAGTTCCAAGCAGCCCATGTATGCACATCGGGTTCAAAACCCTCGGCATTTTGGGAAATAAACCCATAAATCAGTGGCGCAATTACAAACCCTCGAAGCACCACAGCGTACACACATATATATATACAAAAGCCCATCTTCGTTAAAGCTAGGGTTTGAGTTTTGAGGTCTAGGGTTTTCATTTCAGCTCCCTCACTCTCTCTGCGCCTCTCTCTCTCTCTCTCTAACCCACAACCATGGCTGTCGGGTACCTCTCTCACTTCTCTCTCTCATTCATATGTATGTATAAATTTGATTGAATAATTAGGGTTTCTGATTGTGTTGGTTGATGCTGAAATTGCAGGAAGAACAAGAGGATTTCGAAGGGAAAGAAGGGAGGGAAGAAGAAAGCGTGAGTCTCATTTTCGTTTTCGTTATCATTCATGATTCATTCGTACACCACATTATATAAACGATACTATAAATTTTTATGAAATTGGGATCTGATTGATTTGTTTTGATTGTTTTTAAGTAAAAAATTGAATTTTTTTGTATAAATCTAATCTGGGTTTTCGTTAAATTGTTTTTCTAATGAACATTTTTGGTGATAATTTACAGTGGTGATCCCTTTGCCAAGAAGGACTGGTATGACATTAAGGCACCATCTCTGTTCCTCACTCGCCAGGTCGGCAAAACCCTTGTCACCAGAACCCAAGGAACCAAGGTATGCATATATCTATCTATGTAAATGTATGCATATATTTTTGGTTGTAGATTTGGTTATGTGTGTTAAGTTGTGCCTTATGTTTGCCTAATGTTTGGTTCATGAGAAATTGGAGGAAAATGGGGCAAGGAAATGGAATTGTGGTAGTTGTTAATATTTTGGGTCGGTTATTTTTGAAAGAGTAGAACTTGGGTACAATTCGATAGGTGCAGTACATTAGGTTCCCTAATTTTTGAATTTAATTCATTGGTTAATGCAACTGGGTGTTTGAATTTTATTGGGGCACCCAAGTTACATGACCTAGGAACTGTATCTAATTTTTTTTTTTTTTTTTTGCAAATACGTATTTTGTTGCTTTTCGGGCAAATCAGATATTGGTTTCATGATACTGTACCTTTGGATGTAATGTTTTTCTTGTCCATGAAGATTATATGATGTTTCCTGGTTGCTGTATAGGTGATTACATTTGTTTTTAATTGATGTGTTGGTAAATCAACTTATAAAGCATTTGGTGTTTTATGCATTAGTGTGCGAATGAGGTTTTACGGTGTATTTTCTTAATAAGAGCGCTACAAGGAGTCCTGCAATCTATTTAATGTTATGTAGGGGTGTGCAGAAAACCCACCGACCCACCAAACCCGACCCGACCCGACCCGACCTGTCGGGTTGGGTTGGTTTTTAAGGCTTGGTGGGTTGGGTTGGGTTACAAAAAAAATTTTTATGGCGGGTTGGGTTGGGTCTGGGTCATAAAATTACAAACCCGCCAAACCCAACCCGACCCACCCATATTTAATATATATTTAAAATATATTTTTATATTTAATAATTTTTTTAAATCAATTGTAGGAAACTTATATATATATATATATTTAAATATATATTATATATTTAATAATTTAAAAAAAACAGTTGTAGAGCAGTATTTTCTCAGTTCCTCCTACTAATACTAATTTAATATATATAAAATATATTATATAATTAATAAATTTTTTTAAATAGTCAGTTCTTCCTATCCTATATAAAAGCCAATTAGTTCACACAAATCCTAATAAATTACTATTGTTGTTTAGTCATTAGTGTTGTTTGCCTTTAAGGAGTTACATTGATATTAATCTTTAGGTTTTTTTAATATTTTAATTTTTTTTTACTCAATTTAATAATAATAATAAAAAATTTCAAACCCATGGGTTCAACCCGACCCATGTGGGTTGGGTTGGGTTGGGTTGGGTTGGGTTGGACTTATGTGATGGGTTGGGTTGGGTTGGGTTTTTTTTGACCCACCATGGTGGGTTGGGTCAAAAAATCCCCTCAACCCGACCCAACCCGACCCATGCACACCCCTAATGTTATGTAAGCCAAAATTGACCTTGAATTTGGATGGTGAGTCTGGTTCCTTTTGTTGTCCCTATAACAGTGATACAATTTTCCTCATATGGAATGGTTAGTTCTTTGCTTTCGGATGGGTGCGTGATATTTTTTTTCTTTGGTCTGATAGTTTGAGCTTGGACTGCTTTCTGTGTATTGGTAGCATCAAATATGTTTGGATATGTTCTCACTGTTGTACCATTTGCAATAATTACTGTTCTAGATATTATGTGTTATCATCTAACAGTGTTGAGCTCTTGAGGGTTTCTTTCTCAATTCGTGTAACATACTCTGTAGAGTGGCAGTTTGTCCCCTTGTGTTCTGTGTTTTGATACAGCTCATACGAAGAATGACCCCCTCGGTTGGGGAGCTTGTTTTATAGTAGATTTCAAAGACTAAAAAGTGCTTTAGAGTCTTCTATTGAAAACTTAATTTTATTTAATTCTAACCAATTATACAACCATTCTGCTAATCTGTTACACTAACCATTTTGTTCTGCTTTTATTTTACAGATTGCTTCCGAAGGGCTTAAACATAGAGTTTTTGAGGTATCTTTGGCTGATCTTCAGAATGATGAGGAACATGCCTACAGAAAGATACGTTTGAGAGCTGAGGATGTGCAAGGGAGGAATGTGCTCACGAACTTCTGGGTGGGGTAGCTAATTATTTACAATTATTTCTTTTTGTTGCAATAGGACACAATTTGTTTTCATTTAATACTTTATATCTGGTATATTTATTTGGTTTTTCTGCTTAACTCAGGGAATGGACTTCACCACTGACAAGCTGAGGTCACTGGTGCGCAAGTGGCAGACATTGATTGAGGCCCATGTGGATGTCAAGACTACTGACAACTACACCCTGAGAATGTTCTGCATTGGATTTACAAAGAGGAGGGCAAACCAGGTCAAGCGGACTTGTTATGCCCAGTCCAGTCAGATTCGTCAGGTTTGTGTTCCAAGTTCTATTTCCCTCTTTAATCTGATTTGGTGTGGATTTAGATAAAATAATGTTTAAGTTTCTTTTTTGGCTTTCTCTATTGTCAGATTCGCAGAAAGATGAGGGAAATTATGATATCCCAGGCTTCTTCATGCGATCTGAAGGAGTTGGTTTTGAAGTTCATTCCTGAGGCGATTGGCAGGGATATTGAAAAAGCAACTGCTGGTATCTACCCCTTGCAGAATGTTTTCATCCGAAAAGTCAAAATCCTTAAGGCTCCAAAATTTGACCTTGGCAAGTTGATGGAGGTATGTATATAATTCACACGCTACTTTCCCCTCCTTTTTGGAGTTGGTGTTTCAATGTTTGTCTATTACTGTTAATTCTCTGAATTCTTTATTGACATTTCTGATTATTCTGTTTAGGTTCATGGTGACTACCATGAAGACGTAGGTGTGAAGGTAGATAGGTCAGCTGATGAAACAATGGTTGAGGGGGAGACTGAACAACCTGTGGTGGGAGCATAAAAAGAAAATTTATTTTTCTCTTGAATCGTGATAAAGTTTTGCTAATTTGAACAATGAGGGGGCAGAGTTCTGCATAGATTTCTACCTTTGAGAGCTTTGTGTTTTCAATTAGTGGATGTGCAATTTTTATTATTTTCATTAGCAATTTTCTCTGTTTCATGGAGCTCATATATTTTATGATTAATACTTATTATGGTCAATTTGATGAATATCTATGTAGCTATTGATTTTTGTTATTTGAAGTATCTGTTGATGTTCTGTTGGTTTTTGCCACCCTTACAAAGGTCTCTTTTTTGTAGTTGTATCGTTGGTGTTGGGACAAGTTTTGTGTTAAGGTCAGGTCTTGGTTTTAATCTGCCTTAATACTGAACGAGCTTCTGTCTTGTTTGCATTGGTGCATACTATTGTCAAATGACAAATCAGGAAGCTCCGATTGAGATATAGAAGGTGTAGTTCTGGTTTGATCGAGTCATATGTTTTGGCACGTAGTGTATGTTTGGATTGCACTGAAAACAGGGGGCTTGCGCATCTGCATTTTTTTTTTTGTTTGTGTGTGTGTGTGTGGGGGGGGGTCTTGTGCACTGTTCACAAGACCTGTAAGTATGGATTTCAGCAAATTTTTCTGTAAAATTGGGTCTCACGGCACTATTTATACATTTAAAAATTATTTTGTTACAGTGTTTTCCATTTTCATTTTTTAGAAAGCAGTATTCAAACGGACCATTAATTTTCTGAAACTTTCTCAAATGATTTTATTGAGATAGAGAAGTTGTAGTTATAGTTTCATTGAGTCTAGTGATTTTTCAAAGCTTTATCAAAATGTTTTGAATCTAAAGTCATGTTTTCATTACTTGTCTCCCCCCTTTTCTTTTTTAATAAAAGTTCTCTGTACAACTAACTACTTCCAGTGGGTGTATTGTTCTCAATCCCTTGTAGTTGACCCAAGAACCATTAAACTGTTAGGCTTGTATCTCTTCCCCATATCTAAAATGTCAGTTCAAACTAAAATACAAATAGGAGAAAGAGGATGATCTGGTTACAAATAACTCATGAGGGAACACATATCAGCTTCTCAGAACCATGAGGCAGTGCTGGTGCTGCATAAAATTCAAATTTTGCTTCTGGCTTTGTGCTTTCGTTAAGTAGATGTGCAATTTCTATTATATTTCAGTAGCAGCTTTCACTGTTTTAGGGAGATCATTATATATTTGATGCATTATGATGCCTTTGGTGCATCAAGCAAAGTTGTTTTTGGTGTATATGTGGAAGTTGTTTTGTTGGCTTTATTGATTTTTGCCAAAGCAATGCCCTTGCTCAGTAGCATATATAAATAAAATTTTATCACATCAACTCTTACTGGAGCAAAAGACTCGAAGATGTACTAGCCATTTTTGGTAAATTTAATTATTTTTGCCAGATTTAGGGTTTGTTGGGCGTTTTTCTAGCTGCCCTAGGACCTTTTTTTTTTTAATTTTTTTTAAGTATTTAAACAAAGCTTTAGCCTCTAAGGCAATTGAGATTTTTAGATGAATAAAAATTGGAGTTTATTTTGGCTTCCAAAATCCTATCACCTTGTAGATTCTTAGTCACCTCAGGATTTTTTTCTTCTTCAATATTTAAACATATTGTAGCCTCTAAAGAGTGAAGATATTTCCCCGACCAAAATATTATAGCGTTAACAAAAAAAAACAAATTGAACCTAAAAACAATGAAGTACCAAGTTCATATCATCTAAAAAATTTGCATATTTCATATCTAACACATCAGTTCAGAGTATATTACAAAGAGATTAAAGAAAAAACTGTGCAAAACAAGATTGTTGATTTCCTAACAAATGACTCAAGAGGGAACAAAGTTGTAGCCCTTAGAAAACACATCTACAGACGATGTAACCAAAAAATAAAAATTACATATGATGGTGATCAACAGCAATGGCTAAGCCTTGGCATATGCAGAGACTCTTCAACCTCTCTTTTTCTTTTTCTTTTTCTTTGTGCATTCTCTGATTCCCAGCAGTTCCTTGTGCCCTTTCTATCGATCCCTGCAACATTGGCCATGCCAGCAGTATAACCCAAATCTCGTCGATGATCAAAGGACGTTCCATGTGACATTCTGTGAATTCGATGATAACCACGTTCTTTAGCAACTCTTTGTGTGTCAACCTTGTAATTACGGTCCCAATCCTGAACTTTCTTGTTGTCACCATAATTGTTATGGTTTTGCTTGACAGGATGAATACCGTAATGGTTATGGGTTTGATTTACATGATGTACAGGTTCTGGAGAATCCTTTGGAGTATAAGGCTTATAGTTACTGTTCCGTTTCAAATTTTGAACTTTCCCGCTGTGACCATTATGGTTATGAAATCGGCTCCGATTGACATGATGAACAGATTGTTGAGAACCCTTTTGAGTATTAGCCTTAAAATCTTGAACTTTGTCACATCTGTCACCATTATACTTCAAATCTTGAGAACCCTTTTGAGCAAGAGAAGATCCAAGCTTCCTGCTAGTGTTATCCCAACGAAAATAACATTTAGTTCTCTGAGTCTGAGTCTTAATCTTGGCTCTCTCAATATTCTCTTCTTCAGTGAATAAGAAAGAGTAATCCCTTGTAAACTGGAGAAAATTTCTCTTCTCCTCTATCAATCTCTTCCTCTCCTCTAGTTGTTGAGGAGTAAGCTTACGGAGTTCTCGGTGTTTAATGACAGCAGCCAAAGAAAACTTGCCAACATGAGACCACTTCCTATCTTTCTCAGACAAAGGAGGTCTTCTTGTTCTTGGTTTGGTGGGCACATCAAGAACTCTCTTGATCCATGCATCCCCATCATGGGGTTTCATCATCAAACTGATCCTCATCGTTAGAATACAATATGGGTATTGAACATCAAAGAAGCACAGCAAAGGGGGTTTGGATTCTGAGTTTGTCAGAGTAAAGAGTGCGTGTAAGATATGATACGTTTACAATGCTTTGGGTTTCCTTAGATATTACAATGTGACCGACTCTTGTGTATTAATCCGAATTTTCTAAGGTTTTGTTTTCCTAGTTCGAATGGGACTAAGACTACCTATTCAAAATTCGAAATTCTGAACAATGCTTCCCTAACGGGCCTAACCGACTTAAATATTATTATTTTTTCATTAAAAAAAATGATTCTAACCGACTATGGGATAGATTGATGAAGAGGAGAGACCTGGCTTTAACCAAAACAATTTTTTCTTTTTTAATATTGGAAATAATTCTTTTCTTCCCCTTTTGAGAATTTTTTTATTTGCAGCCCCTCCTTCCAAGATATAATTATTTTAATGTAATCCAATTTGTTTGAAAATATTAAGATAAGAATCAATCATTATATGAAAGATGATGATGCAGATTCTTTTATCTAAAAAAATAAGGGAATTTTTAGCTACCAGAGTTATCATTCTTGCAATAAGAAATACAAATGATGCACAATTACGTGCCTGAAATCAACTCCTTTCCCTCTTTTCAAGGAGAAAGAAAGTATTGCCTAGTTCGGTTTCAGATTTGACATTGGTAGTGCTTGCTACATAATAAGTCATGATATATTCTTCCAGCCTAAGTTTTTGGGATTATCCTTTAGGAAGATAGATTCAAGAGAACCTGCATTGTTGGTATAATAAAAACAATGTCACCCTCTCTCTCCCCTCTAGGGCAAGTACCTTGTTTTACAAAACGCTTATGGCAAGTACCTTTTTTTCTACCCATCCTCCGAGCCAGTGGCGGAGCTAGGAATCTTGAGTTGGGGGGGCCGAACTATATATTCTGTCAAGATAAACTCAAATAAAAAATACACTCCCCTAAAAAATCCACATAATATATGTGTGTGTGTAAATATAAAATATAAAAATTGTTTGCAAAAATTCATCCATGTTTGACAAATCAATATCATAATGTTATAATTGAAGTATCAGATGAGCTTTTTTATTTCTTGATAAAATCTTGAGAATAGGAAATTTCAACCAAATTGCATATATTATCAATGTTGAATAATTTGAACGTATTAATTGGAATTGAAATTGAGCTAAAAATTAGGGGTTTCACACTTCCACTATTTACTCACAAAACTTACTACCTAACTATTTCATTCTATTGCAATTGTATATCAACTCTAAACTCTCTTTTTTTAGGAAAAATTACTAAATTATTTGATCAATGCTTTCTTTTGGGGGGGGGCAACTCCTATTTTTTTTATATAACCTTTATATATTTATAAAATATACTTAAATTGTAAAAAAAATTAAAAATTTTGGAGGGGCCAAGGCCCCCCCAAGGATACATGTGGCTCCGCCACTGCTCCAAGCAATTGATGATCCAAACTCTTTTTTAGGAGGTGAAACCCTCTTAGAGTATGGAGAGGTTGACTTCACATCACTAGTACTATTCAAAGACTCAAAAGTTTCATCTTCAGGATTCATCTAAACATGTGTCGCAAATTAGGGCAGAGAGGAGAGAGAATATTTTGTTCTAGTTTTTTCGTTGGAGCAAAATTGAGCTGATGATCCAACCTAAAGTATAGAAGATAAAGGAAGCTTCCCACTAAAGGAAAATGGCAAACGAATTGGAGGTAAATGAAATATTGGTGACATTAAAAACATACACTACAAAAAACTGGTTCTACAATCGCGTTTTTTTTCTAGCAAGTAATAGAATCAAGAACTTGCTTATTTCCTTAAAAAAAGGCGTTATTGAGAAACCTGGATGTTCTTTTTCATCCTCATTTACACATAAGAGAAGGATCAAGGATAACACTTCAATCTCATTACATAGAAACCACAACCAACTTAACAAAGAAGAGGTTCATAGAATACATAAAGTATATCAGATTATTCCACTCATAATTAAAGTTTGGGAGTGTTTGGATTTTATACTTTGAAATTTTAGAATTTTGATTTTACACTCTAATATTTCAAAATTTGGATTTTACCCCCTCAATTTTAGAGGTGTTTGGGTTGTACTCCCTAAAATTTGGGAGTTTTTGAATTTTACACCTTGAAGTATCAGAATTTGAGGTGTAAAATCCAAACACCTCCAAACTTTAGGGGATAAAATTCAAATTCTAAAAAATTAAGGTGTAAAATCCAAATACCCAAAAACTTCAGGGGGTAAAATCCAAATTCTAAAACTTCAAAGTGTAAATTCCAAACACCCCCAAATTTTAATGGTGTAATTTGCAATTTACCTTAATATAAAACCGAAATGACTTTTAGTTGATCACTTCTTATTGTGCTACATGGGTATATAAATTTGTGCCACATTTACCTTTATAGACACCAAAAAATTGTGCCTTTATAGGGATTTTAATTTACTGTTTAGTTCAATTCATCTCAAAAGTTACATAAAAAAAATCATTTCAAAGCACCTTTTAGCAAAATAAATAACACGAGAAACATGGAAAAATGGGCTTTTGCCCTTTTTTTTAAAAAAAATCCAGCATTTTGCCAAATTTTCCAAACTAATTAGGGAAATACCCCTGTTTTGAAACTCGATTTTCTAAAAATCGAGTTTCAATTTAAAACTCGATTTTTGGACAATTGAGTTATAACAAACTGAAAATTAAAAAAAAAAAAAATTGCATGAAACTCGAGTTCATGGAGCTCGAGTTCCATGCAATTATTATTATTATTATTATTATTATTTTTTAAAGTTTGATCGCCCCATACCTATAGCTGCGTTCAGGGAGCCCTATAGTGGCGTTTTAAATGAAACTCGAGCTCCATGAACTCAAGTTCCGTGCAAGTTTTTTTTATTTTTTTTAAAGTTTGATTGCCCCATACCTATAGCTGCGTTCAAGGAGCTCTATAGTGGCGTTTTAAATGGAACTCGAGCTCCATGAACTCAAGTTCCGTGTAAGGTTTTTATTTTTATTTTTTATTTTTATTTTTAAGTTTGATCGTCCCATATCTATAGCTGCCTTCAAGGAGTCCTATAGTGGTATTTTAAATGGAACTCGAGTTCCATGTAAGTTTTTTATTTTTACTTATTTTTTATTTTTCAAAGTTTGATCGCCCCATACCTATAGCTGCGTTCAGGGAGCTCTATAGTAGCGTTTTAAATGGAACTCGAGCTCCATGAACTCGAGTTCCATGCAAGTTTTTTTTTTTGGTTAAGTTTGATCGCCCCATACTCGATTTTCTACAAATCAAGTTTTACATTGAAACTCGATTTTGAGAAAATTGAGTTTCAAAACAGGGGCATTTCCCTAATTAGTTTGGGAAAGAGGGCAAAATGCTGGATTTTTTGCGTGAAAGAGGCAAAGGCCAATTTTCTCCTGAGAAACACCCAACCATATTCTATTTAAAAAAAAAAAAAAAAAAAAACAGCAAGAACTCATAATTGTAAAATTCTGAGAAAGAGAGAAAGCAATCTGAGGGTCCTTCACCATCAGGCCAACTTCTCACTGGAAAGCTTTCCTCTTTGCTTTTCGGGTTGTAGTAACTTTAAAAAAATAAATAAATAAATTCCGAACTAAATATTTACTGCACGAAAGGTTTGGAAACCCTGACTATACGATCTCTTCTCTCCTTCAAAAAAACCCAAATTGAAAACCTTAGAACCACACGTAGAAAACTCTGCAACTGTTTCGCTCTCTCTCATTCTAATCTCAATCCAGGGGTGGCTCCACATTGTGTCCAAGGGTGGTCACAGGGCCAAAAAATGATAATTATTATATATAAACCTTTTTTTAAAAAAAAATTATGACTTTTAATTTTTATCCTTAAAAAAAATTCAAAGAAAACGAAGAGATGAATTGTTGTATTTATTTTATTTTTTGAATTTGGATCCGTTTTGTGACCACCCTAATTTTTTTTTTAGGCCCAACGTAATTAAACTTTGGACAAGGTTAGTAATAAACTTAGTTGTAGACTAAGGCTATAACTCCACTTAATATATATTTTTTTGGATGTGAATTTTGACAAATCCACATTTGGATTACATTTTTTTCTGATGTCCTCCATATTTGCAAAATTTAAAGAAGATAAAAGATCAATAAATATGCTATCAATCAAATTTTTAAATTTTGAGTTTTGTAACCTTAAATTATGTATAAAAAATAAGTTTATGGATTGAATAGTAAATAACATCGGATTGGCATGCAATTTGATATGTGTTTTAAGAACATAAGGAATTAACATGCAATTGAACGGTTATATTTTTAAAATATATAGTCATGTTAATTTTTTCAATGAGGGTTATAGTCTTAGGCTACAATTAAGTTTATAGTTAAATTTTTTTCTTAAATTTTAATCTCCTTAACAATATATTAGTCCTCGCAAAAAAAAAAAAAGGGGATTAGGATTTCTATTTCATGGCTGAGATTTATTTGAGGAAATCTATGGCTAAGATGTGCCCTCATTTAAAATTGGTAATTAATACTAGAGAGAGACCTAACAGGGCACTCTATCTAAACAAACGTTAAGTTTAGACAGATCCGATAGGAAAAGAAGAAAAAAAGGCTTTCATTAGAGAGAGTGTGTGTAAACTAAACAAAACAAAGAAAGAAGACGGTGGTTTAATACAGGGAAGGAAAGACCCCATCTCCTTCATTGGCTTCTCCCTCCGCTTCGTATTAGGTAGATCTCCCTCTGACACTGTTTCATTTTTGTGTTAGTAAATCTTCAGTCTTTACTTGGATTTTGAGTTTATGGGCAAAATTTGCTGAATGGTAATATTTAAAGAAAATTTTAGGTGAATAGCATGTGTTTGAAATTATTTAATTACGTAGACTGTTTTTGGAACTCGAGTTCCAACTCAAAATCAAGTTTAACAAACTCGAGGTCCAACTAATATAGGTCTGACGTGGAATTTAAAAAAAAAAAAACAACGTGTAACTTGAATTTAGCAAACTCGAGTTCCAAACTGTAAAAATTAATTCACAAAACACTAACACACTGTTTCTTTGCTCGCTTTGTTTTCTTTTCGGTCAAAGTCAGGGCTTCAAATTTAAAAAAGGTTGGGCTTTAATCATTTGCTTTTTGACCGAAACCAAATGCAGACTAAATTCAAACAAGTGCTCAAATTTCAAATAGGCTTGAATTTTTTTGTTGGAATTCGGAAGTGAGAAGCGGTGGACGCTTCATAAGAGGAGTGAAAAAGAAGGGCTTGGAACTCGAGTCTCGAGTTCCACGTTTTGTTTTTGTTTTTGTTTTGTTTTGTTTTTTTTTTTTTTTTTTTTTTGTTTGTTTGTTTGTTTGTTTTTTTTTTTTTTTTTAAAAAAAAAAATCCACATCAGACGACTATCAATTGGAACTCAAGTTTGCCAAACTCGATTTTGGGTTGGAACTCGAGTTTGATAAACTTTAGTTCCAAAAATAGTTTACATAACTAAATAACTTCAAATGCATACTATTCAACTAAAATTTTCCTAAAAAGTTACTATTCAACAAATTTTGCCTGAATTTATGTTTTTCTTCTCCAAGTTTTTGGTTTTATTCTCTTCTGTTTCATTGCATCATCCAACTTTCTCTACTTAACAAGAGCATGCGATGTGGAATTGGGTATTGAGTATTGTGTATAAGCTGTTTGACAAAATGCTAATAGGAGACATCCCTTTTCATCAGCCAGCAAGAATTTTTTCCATAACTAGTGCCATCACATTGACCATAGCAACAATAAAGAATATTTTACCAAAAAAAAAAAAATGCTCATCCCATTTCCAGTTTGAATTATTTCAAAAATTACAAGTCACTCTTTTCGTTAAACAAATTTACAAGACATCACCTTTCTTCAGCCAACAAGAATTTTGTTCCAAGACTTGCGACAACTACTTTTCATTAAATTTTTTTAATTAAAATCTTTAAAAGAACTATGAAAAGAAGTGACAAACATACTAAATTTAGAAGACAATCTTTACCAGACTGAATGAATAACTTGCAATTAAAATACATTACGTTAACTATATTTTATATGCTATATGTGCAGTTACACAGCTTGCAAAATATAAATGCTATGTGCTTTAAATAGTTAAAGGAAGATTGACTTGCCTGTTTAAAACAAAATAAAATGAAAAAAAAAAAAAAAAAAAATAGAAGAGAAAGAGTAACAAATAAAAGAAGCAGAAAGGTAGTAAAAGAGAAGAGAAACATGGAGGAGATAGAAAAGAAAAAGCAACAGCCATACTCCATAGCTGAACCAAATCCTTTATGTCGATTGTGTCTCAGTTTTTATAGCCAATCTAAGTATCAAGGGCCACACCACCACCTCCGTTAGATTCAAATGCCTCTATTTTTTTGTCTTCTCTATTCTCTATATTGTTTGGTTAATGATAGCCTATTTCTCCTTTTCCTGTTAGATCTGTCTAAACTCAACGTTTGTTTAGACAGAATGCTTCGTTAAGTCATTCTCTAGCATTAATTTTAAATGAGGTGGCACATCTTAGCTATAGATTTCTCTCAAATAATCTCAGCCATGAAATAGATCTTCTCCATTTTCACATTGAAATAGAGAGGATCCGAATCCAGATTCAAGAGAAAGGCCAAGAAAATTTTTATTTAGCTAAAATTATGAAAGAGATGTAACTTGCAGTATTGATAATGAAATTATCATGCAACAATTTCAAAATAAGAAAATTTTTATAAAGAAATTGTATGACTTTATGTATTTGAGTATTTTTTTTGTCAATATATAAACTTCTTTTTTTGTTAGATTTTGTATAATTTAAATTTTTCAATCACCACCCTAAAAATTTTTTTGGAGCCACCACTGTCTCAATCTCCAACAACCCAAAAAACCTAACCATCCCATTTGCATAGATCATGACTTTGTTTGGGCTTGATTCAAAAGCCACAATTTCCACCATTGCCCGTTCTTCTTGGTACGCTTGCTTTTCCCCTCTCCCTCTTTTCTTTGAATTTATTTTGTTTTTTTTTTTTTTTTTTTCACCCTTCTCACTTTGGCTGTGGAAAAGTCAAAGTGAGGAATTATTATTAAATTTTTTATTTTTTTGAATCTTGCAATGTAGAACTATGCTTTTGTTTGACTGATCATTGTTTGTTTGTTTTTCTTTTCCTTCCTTTTGGTGCCTGAAGTGCTTGAAATAAATAAAGGAATGCAGTAGGCTTCGATAGTTGTTCATCTTCATGAGCCAAACTGAAAAAAGGGGCTTTGACTAAAGGAACTTTCGCTGACAAGTAATAATGGACTGGGAAAGCTAACATGTGATAACATGTTTATGATTTTTATTTTTGTTTTTTTTAATGAGACGTGTTTCTGCTTTTGATTATCAAATATGCAAGTTTCTTGCTTATTTAATTTTATATGCATCTATTTCTAATTAATTCCCTATTTCTCTATTTGTTTAAAGGGATAGTATTTGTAGTTTTTGGGGCAAAAAAAAGATATTGAAATTCTGTCAACACAAGTATTTGTAGTTTTAAGGCAGCTAAATCAGACGTGATTGTGAGTTTCAACCAAATAATTTTTTTTATTATAATTTTTGTGGCGAGAATTCCCTCTACATGTGAAAAGATCAATGAAAGGCTGTTTTTTTGTTTTTTGTTTGGTTCGTTATTTTTGGAATACATCAAAAAAAAAAAAAAAAGCTGTGCGAGTCATAAACAGTCTTAATTTTTTTTTATATAAACTCTATGATTGTAATAGTTCTTTTTAAACCAACTGGGATCTTTGCATATCTGGGTCTCCTCTGCTTCAACCATTTTTGCAGGTTCTTGATTTATTTGAGATGAATCATTCTTCCACTATCTGAATTTCATAAATTCCTCCATTATGGAATTTGAGAAGTTGCTTAATGCTTTGTTAGTGCACTTTGATTCATTGTTTATTTTTTTGCTCACAATTTAGATGTTGTTGACAGGTTTTGAATAACTTGTACAGTTAGTATTTGTTTTGGTATTCTTAAATTGTTGCTTTTGGTTGTAATTCTGTTGTTGTGTTTTGTATATGGTTTTTTCCTTAATTAAATTTGTATAGCTATTTAATTGATTGGTAGATTGGTTTTGAATTGTTATTGTTTCAATGATGTCCCATGGTTATTTGACTTATTAGTTAAATTTAGGATGTTGCTAACTAAATTTTCCTCTACAATTCAAAGATGCTATACAATAAATATATGTAAGCCTAATTTGTAGACTTTGTTCAATCCCTTAACGTCTTAATTCAAAAGAGGATGAGTAAGCCAAATGTCTATCTTTAATGGTTCTTTACATAATTTTATATGCTGTTATTAGTGATTTTGGCATTTGCTCTTAGGTTTTAGAATTTTTAGATAAATTCTGCAGCAGGTGTTTTGGGTCAATAACCACTTGTAGGTTTGGGTGTGGAGAAGAAAATAGATGGACTTAATGCTGTGTGTTAGGGTAATAAGAGAAGGATAAGGTTTAATTGGAGTTATAGGCTGAGGTTGCTGCATTTGCAATCTGAAAATTTCAAGTCTCAGGTTAAGGGAAATCACATATGTTTTGAGATATTAAATGGGATAGAATTAGGCATGGTGAGAGAAAGTAGTAGGAATTGGGTATGGAGTGGCATTGAGACGGAATAGGTATAAAGTTTAGGTTGCTTCAATTGTATGGTAAGGTGGGGGGATGAACCAGATTAATTTATATCATCATTATATGTCAAAAGGAATGTGATAAGCTATAGTTGTTGAGTTAGATTTTCTCAAGATTGTGTAAAGAATTAATATAACCTTGAATGATAAGTCTTGTCACAGTTTCTAATTGGGCTTGAAAAATAGTGAATGATAACTATTTAGAGAACTTTGAAGAACGCTAAGGCTAATGATGAATGCTAGGACATAAAGATCATGGATAGTGCCAACATTGGCCTAAAGGAAGCCATCACTGATGATAGAATCAATTCCATTATTGTGAACTATAATAAATGTGTCTTGAGAGAAAGGGAGGGTGAGAATGAGAGAAGGAGGAATGTGAGAAGAATGGGAGGAGGTTCATTTAAGGCACATACGGGTCTTGGAAGTGCTGGTGGGGACTAATTGCTATGTGGCAAAAGATCACTTGGACTTGTTATGATATTACAATTTGCACGTTATGCTAAGCGGACAAGTTCTATCTGTGATTTTTGTTTTGGAGAAGACGAGGATGTGTTGTCTTTTATCTGTTTTCCTTTTTAGCATAGTTGCTGCAGTAGACATCCATTAATCAATAAGTTACAGGATATAAAACTTTTGAACTTGTGATTAGTGCATAAGAGAAGTAGTGTTAGAAATAATGTTAGTGGTAGGTTTATTGTTATTTCTCCAATCACAACTTTCTAACCTTAGCAAAGTGTGAAATTGATTGTGTCCTTAACATTGTTTAATTTGACAACTTCTCAAGTGACATTATTTTTTGAATCTTACATTCAATAGCTTCCCTATACATCACACGGGTTAGCAACTAGTATATCTAAAAACTGAAACGTAGTATTTAATGTTGCTAAGCTCTTGTTATGTCACCTCATTCACCACGTCATTGGCCACATAATCATTCTTTTCCTTATTTTTTTTACAATATTAAATATATAAATAGATTGACTTTATATATTCATCTTGAGCGATTTTAACTTTACATATAATTTTGTCTTTACATATTCTACTTTAATTTAGATATTTATAACTTTTTTTTTAGAAACTAGATATTTATAACTAAACAATAAAATCAATGAAGAAACAAAAACCAAAAACAATATCTATACATATCTATTTATACTATATATAATAATGGAAGCTTTGCAAGAAATTTTATAAAACTCTTTTTGCGCCACGTCATTAGAATCTTTTCTTCTTATTATTTTTTGCAGTTTTTACCTTATTCAACCTTTCATTATCTTCAACCATTGTCTTCTTAGTTCAGTCTTTCATCTCCTCCAATCATTGTCTTCTTAAATTCTTAATTTGATTCCCTTTATATATAGATTTTAAATTTTTTGCTTTAAATCTTCTTAAATTCTACAATTTTATTTTGTTAATCCTTACATCTACTTCCACCCTTCCTCTTCCATCTTATTTTTCATATAAATTTCTTTTTACTTCATTTCCACCTCTCTCTCTCTCTCTCTCTCTCTCTCCTCCAAGTTGTTCACGAGAAAAAAAAGGTCAATATTCTCTCTCTCTCTCTCCATTTTTTTTTGTGGATTTTTTTTTTATTGTTTCAACAACTTTTATTTTTCACTAATGGCTCTTTTTGTTATTATTGATTTAATTGTCACATCACATTTGTTTTTCTTTTTGGCAAATTTGTATCAATTTTATGCATATTTAGGTACTTTGGTATTCTATTTCCAGATCACAAGTTCTTTTTCTTTATACTAGTGGTTTGATTTGATTTAGGTTAATAATTAGTAGTTTTCCAAGTTAAAATTTGATTTTTTTTTTAGTGATCCATTTAGATGTTAAACTATAAGACTTTACTATAAGTTTTGTAAATTTGTAGATTTTGTAGAGAAGGTACTCTTAACAGTTGTATTAGAAGTACTCTATGGTACCGCTTATTCAAACAAAAGCAAATGTTAGTCAAATGAAACTAATTGGATGAGTGACACATTTTAGTTTTTGCAATTGTATTATTATTGTTGTGGGTGCTGTGTCCCTCATTAAGCAATTTTTGTCCGCTTTGGGGAGCCAGTCCCTCACGGTTTTGTCACGAAGGGGTGGGATTGTCCCACATCGCCTAAGTAACCCTCCCACTCATGGTTTATAAGCTTCTGGAGCAATCATGAGTGTACCACTACTCAGCACTCAGAATTAAGGTATTTTGTACATTTAGAAAGTCAAATATTTAAAGAGGAAAAAAGGGTCTAAGGCAAAGAGATCCAATATCTCCAATAGATTGAAATTAAGCTGCATGAATAGTTTCATCATAAGTTCTTGTCAAACAACATTTGCAGGGAGGAAAATCTCTTATAATATATATTATAAGCTCAAGATAGAGCTTGTTAAAAATTATCATAGAGGGCAGAACCCAAACAAATGCACTATCAAAGTTGATATCTTAAAAGGCATATTATTGTATGTGAGAGTGACGTTAAGAATATATAATCCTTACAAAGTGATATATTGCTAATTACCAAAAATTCATTTAAATTTTTATTTATTATATTATTGAATTCCACTTGTAACTTTCATTGCCACATTAGTTGATAAATATTTTGTAGTAAAATATATGATAACTTTAGAATTTTCCTTATTTGTAATGAGATATATTCTTGGAGTGTTGGCTAAACTGATGTTCTATAAAGTTTGTGGCTTGGACAAAGACTTGCATCCCTATCCCAAAGTATTATATAGCTTTTCTTAAAAAATAAAATAAAATAAAATAGGATAGAATTTCAGTCTATACTCTATGATGATTGCTTTTAAACATCAGGTCCAAGACACCAATTGGTTTTAGGGTGTAGGCGAGATTCGAATCCCAAATCTCTTATTTGACGACAATATAAAAATTTTATCAGTTGGGTTAACTGAAATCAACTAAAAGTGTTATGTAGCTTTAAATGGATGCCTTGTGTGATATTTTCAAGGAAAAAGGGAGGAGATGCAATTATCTCCTTACCTTTTTTGTAATGGAACTGGAAATTTTCACTAATATGATGAATTTGTTTAATTTGGAAGTTAAGTAACAGCAGTAAATTTGACTTCCATCTTAAGTATGTTAAGGCCAAGCCCACCCACTTATCTTTTTATTTTCCCTCTCCTTCCATTTGTTCGAAACTGACAGTATGGACTGTTAGGTTTTTAGACCTCTTAACACAATATGTTTAACCTAATATTAGGCCAAGTTGATTAACAAGTTTGTTATTCAAGTCTAGGTTAAACTATTGTGAGCAAAACAGATATAATGCGGAAAGTAAAGAACACAAAGATCTGATAACCTAGGAAAACCAAACTGGTAAAAAATCTGGGGATGATTTTACCTAATTATCCTCAAGGTAAAAACAAATCTACTATGAAAGAATTGAAGTTTGTACAATAGGACTTAGACCACTAACATCCTAAGGCTACCTCGTGTAGAAAACTTACTACCACGACCACGTGACAGCTTCGAGTCCACGAACTACTTCTTTCCTTGAATCTACCCCACCACAAGTTCTCCTACTTGTGATTTTGATACACCTCTCAAAAGTTTTGGATCTTCTTGAATGTTCTTTATGCAGCAACTGAAACAACCATTAAGTTTTTGATGTGAATCTTGATCTTGATAGTTTTATGTGTGTGTTTGAAGGTAAACACCTCTCAGATCTCACAAAAGACTCAACACACAACTCAACAAAGACTTCTAAAACGTAGCTAAGGTTTTTCCTTTTATATAAGGAGTGAAACACTTAACCCTACACATCATATGGGCTTGGGCTGCGTTTGAAAATTCTGCAAAAAATTTCTGATCTACGATTCTCGATCGATCGAGCCTTGCAGAATTGAACAGTAATTTTCCTGCAATTACTCGATTCCAAACTTACATTAAAACAAACTTTGAGCAAGTCTAAACCTAGACTAAATGTTTTGATCATGGTTTACCAACATATACAAAATGAAGTTCCAATACATTTAGTTCTTAAAGTCTTAGAACCTAACATGGACTTTTCTTAATTACAATTAGACTCTTCCCTCAAAAACATGTCTAGCTCTTTTCTCTCTGTTTTTTCCTATGATCCTTTTTAACTGGGCATATTCATTTTGATTTATAAGTTGTGTATATAATAAGGTGTAGTATAGTTTTTCTTTTTTATTTCTTTTTTTTCTTGGCAAGTTTTCATACCAACTAACCAATAGGTTTTGAATATCCTACACCTTTTTAAGTGGGTAAGGAGGTGTCGTTTGAGTTAGCACTCATTGACAATAGTGCAGTGTGTGTTTTTATGGAGAGAAAAGGTATACATGCATTGACAGAACATATAATTCAAACCCAAGTTGGACATAAGCAATTCTAATAGGAAATAAGCAATGAAAATAAAAGGAATATCTTCCATTTTAAGAAATTCTGACAGAAGAAGAAGAAAACTAACAAAAATTTTAAAATCGCTTCCCATATTTTGGATTGAAACCTAAAAAAATTACCATGCACCGCTATCTAATTAGCAAGTATGGCTACCTAGTTTTAGACTGCAGCCTATACAAGAAGGAGGCAACTCAGATTTTCAGGTGGTGGTTAATCTCAATGATCCAAATTCTAAGTCATGGAGTGAGCAGCTCTTATAGAGTACCTTCACTGAGGACTCTTGCCATGAAGAAAATACCCTTAAGATGGACATCTTGTGAAGACAGATTATTTTGGACACAAACTAAAGACGGGGGGAGCTATCAATGAAGCAAGCAGATTGGACCATCAGGAATGCTTCTCAGTCTGTGAGCCAGTTTTGAGACAAATTTGGAGCTAAAAAATGTGGGGAGTACCCTCTGTTAGGGAAATATTTTATGTAATTGACTAATCTTTTGACAAAATGCACTTTATTTGTAATTGGTTAGATCTAGGATGGGTTTAAGATTTCAAGAAACATGTTGTTCAAGTCAAGTGTTAAAGTCATGAAAATTTGACCAAGAAACAAGTGAAGAAGAGTTGTTCATTAAAGCTCAACAGATACCTTGATAGAAACAGTATCTATCGAGATTTAAGAACAAAGCTTGACAGAAGCTCGATAGAAGCTGAATCGATCAGAATTTACAGATCTGATTTTTGGCCCTAGCCGACATGTATGTGTAGGGTTTCTTTTCTCATAACCCTAGATATATATAAGACTTATTTTAAAGGTCGTAATAAAAAGGAGAGCACATGCAGAAAGTGACCTAGTTCATTATTCTCTCTGAAGAAGCTACTACGTCTTTACGCCAAGGGTTTTGTAACTAAGGAGCCTCCTGATCTTCATCATTGATGAACTAAAGAACTTTGCAGCCAACATCTTCTTCAAGTTACTGGTGTCAATCACGTACTTGAATCTGTGCATCATTGGTTAGTCACATACTGGAATTCGTGTATTGAACTAAAAGATTACCATTATAATACAAGTCCAATTGGGTATTAGGGTAATGGTTCAACTGTAGGTTGGTATTTCGGGATAGGCCAAAGGGTTTGGTAAAATTTCTTATACTTGTAACCGCTTGTGATTGATAATAGTGGATTCTTGGGAGTGGTAACCTTAAATTCACTTGGTGAGGTTTTGCCTCGGTGGTTTTCCTCCCATTTATAAACAAATCACCTGTGTCAAATTTATATTATGCTGCATTTAGTATAATTGGTGATTTGTTTGTGCTGTCACGCTATTGCATGTAATTGAACCTAATTAATTAACTTGAGAAATTAATTAATTTGTAAGGGGTCAATTCATTTTTGCCCTAACACCCTCAGACAATCTTCTTGCCAGAAAAAAAAATGGAGGTATAAACCAACCTACATCCATTCCAAAGATGATTTTTGCTTCCATTATCCAGCTTGATAGCCCATGGGCTTTCAAGGTGGTTAGTTTCCAAGAGAATTCTGCTGTCCGAATTGTGTCAGCTCTTAACAATCCCCCTTAGAGTGTGTTTAGTGATCAAATACAAGCTAGTAGATTCATTTTATTTTCTGCACTTATTACGGAATCTATATGGGGAAAAAATGATGTGCTGTGAAATGGGGGTCATATTGAAGTAGAAGAAATTTTCAGGAAGGTATACTTATTATTCCATGAGCATTCCTCAGTCTGGGAGAGGAGGGACAAAGAGAAAGCCCGAAGAGAGGTTACTAAGTGGAGCCTTCCACCATCTAAACATTTGGAAATTAAACTGTGATGAAGCTATTAGACAGCAGTATTCAATCCTAGCTATAAGGTGCGAGACGTTGGCAATGTCCATCACTAGCAGAGAGGTTTGAAGTTGTTGGATGTGAAAAAATTGGCATCCTCTATTCCTGGTAAAAGAGGCAGGCAGAGGCTGCGAAGGAGAATCTGAAGAGGGTAGTGAAAGAGACTGACTCTAAAGTTAGCAGACATTACCAATGGGTGAATCCTAAGCCTGATTGGAAGATACTTTTCCACTTGTTGAAGACATTGCAGCTCTGGCCAAGATTGAAATTCTGCAGATTTCAGCCGTGCTTCTAATTAAGAAGCAAATTCGACTGCTCATGAGCTAGGTTGATGTGCCTGAAATATAAAATTCTTCAAATATTTGTTTCCTCGTTTTGTTCCACGGAAAGTGACTATGGCCCGTTCTTTTGATTGTAGTTAGCTACTGTTTGTTCAATAGTCATTCATTTCTAGCAAAAAAAGGTAATCAATACAAGTAATTTTCTCAAACCATATTTTATCAGATCAACTCTGACTTTGATTTTTTTTAAGGGCTTAAATTATTAGAACATGATTTAAGTTGCAAAATGAAAACCAATATCCCTATACTTCCACACATTTGAACATGTAAAAGAACAAAGCTGCACAAGACTCTAAGATGCTTGCACAGGTACTCTATAAAAAGTATGAAGATAACTACCCTTGAAAAATATGGTTCACCTTTAAAAAATACTAGCGGTGAACCCACGCATTGCGCGTGATAATTATTTTTATAGTGGTTATATTAATTTTTTTTTTACAATTTAAACTAATCTAATAATGAGTAATGTATTTCATAATTATATTTTTATATATTATAGGAACAATCATAAATGTAATATAAGAACAATCCAAAACACTAAAAAAATATAAACTAAAAAAAATTAATAAAACTTAACAATGATTAATTGAACCAATATTATGATAAAATTTTGTTTTTGATAATCTATTAAGGTTATTTTCTTTGTAGAAATTATAATTTTGGCCGCCCAAAACATATTATCAAATAAACAATTATTAGCAAAATCTAAGAATTAAATTTCTATACATGCATTGTTATAAAATAATAATAATAAAAATAAAATTGCAAAAGTTAAAATTTGTCACCTATCCGATTATTTTTGTTTGGCTAACCTTTGCTTTTCTTTAAATAAATGGCATTATAGAGTACTTCTAATACAACTATTAAGAGTACTTTGTCCACCACAAAGGATTAGAAAATAAACAAAAATTAGTAAAGTCTCATAGTTTAATATTTAAATTGAGCACTATAAAAAATCATGCTATGTAATAGAATAAATACCAAATTATCCAAATCATGCTATGTAATAGAATAATATTATATTTTTATATGTTATATTTAATTCTTTAGAACGCTTAGAACGCAATAGGATAACATTTGACAATCAAAGAGAGAAAAAAAAAAAAAAAAAAAAAAAAAAAAAAAAAAAAAAAACCAACAACAATAATTTAAAAAACAAAACTAAATCACAATTTAAAAAACAAAACTAAATTGGATTAACCCAAAATAGAGTTTTAAAGAATATAAAAAATTATCAACCTAAAGTAGAGATGCAAGAAAAATAAAAAAAATCCACCAAAAAATTTAGAGAGAGAGAGAGGGAACCTTCTTCTTTTTTGTGAGGGAAAACTATGCATAGAATAGAAGAGATAATGACAAATTTATAGTAAGAGGGTGTGAATAAGAAGAGACAAAAATAAAGGAAGATGAAGGGAAGGAGAAAGAATGATATTAATGTAGAGGGTAGTGGGGTGATGAAAAGGTAAGGGAGGGAGAAAGATTGAAGAAGTAGTGGGGAGATGAAATTGGTAAGGGAGAGAGAAAGGTTGAAGAAGTGTAAATATTAAAAAAAAAATGTTAAAAACAATTATAAGAAAATTGAAAAAAAAAAAAAAAAAAACCCTAAAGCTTGAAAGGCTTCGACGTTGTTGTTGTTGTTGTTTTTTTTTTTTTTTTTTTTTTTCTTTTTCTTTTAAGCTGAAAAGGCTCACACAAAACCCTAAAACTGAACTGAAAAGGCTTTGGGTTGGGCTTGATAGTGGAACTAAATAAATAAGAAGTAGGCTGGATTAATTAAACAAATTTATTATAGGGTGATAGTGGAAGTAAATAAATAAGTAGGCGGCTGCATTTATAGGGCTGAAAATTGTAAAAATCATTTTAAAATTGTAGGATAAATTATATTTTTTTTAAAAAAAAGAAAAAGAATGATGTGACAGCTGATGTGGCGCAAAGTGAGCAGCAGCATTAAACGCTACGTTTAAACTTTTAGTAATATATAGATAGATTAATCAAACACACAAAAAATAATAAAATGATACATTTGTAGAGATAAAAAAAATTTTAAAAAAAATTGTAAACATCTTTTTTTTTTTAAAAAGACAATACTTTAAATAATTGTTACTTTTTATATATTACACCTTACTACATAATATTTATTTCCTACGCATTGCGTGGGTTTGTTGCTAGTGCACTATTAAAATTGATATCTTAAAGGCATATGATTCTAAAAAGTTAAACTATTAAAAAATAAATTATTAACAAAATTAAACCCATATACTTAAACTTTAAGATGGAGCGTTCCGAATGTATCATATCCTCGATACACCAATAACTACCAAGCTACATCCTCAAAAAAAAAAAAAAAAAAAAACTACCAAGCTACAGTGACAACACAAGTGGCTCTATGGCAATGCATGGATGGCCTCCCATAGACCATCCTAAAATCAGTAGGTATATTTTCAAAAAAATTAATAATAATAATAACTTGGGCCCCCCTCACTTAGGATCTTCCCCCCCCCCCCCCCCCCCCCCCCTCCAAAATTTTCAGCCCTATTACCAGCCAGCCAACCCTAAGTAGAGAGGTTATATGTTCTTGGCTGTGAAAAAATTGGCATCCTCTATTCCTACGGTAGAAAAGGCAAGCAGAGGCTGCAAAATGAGATTCTGAAGAGGGTAGTGAAAGAGAGTGACTCTAAAGTTGGCAGATGCCAATGGGTGACTCTTAAGCCTGACTGGAAGATACTTCCCCTAATTGAAGACATTGCAGCTCTGGCCAAGATTGAAATTCTGCAGATTTCACTGGCCGCTTCTGAGTAGAAAACTCGACTGCTCATGAGCTAGGTCAATGTGCCTGAAATACAAATTCTTCAAATATTTTGTTTTTCAATTTTGTTCCTCAGAAAGTGGCTATGGCCCTTTGTTTTGATTGTAGTTTGCTACTGTTTGTTCAATATTCATTCCCTTCTAGAAGAAAAAGTAATCAATACATGTGATTTTTCTCAAACCATATTTTATCATATCAACTCTCACTTTGATTTTCTAAGGGCTTAAATTATTAGCACATGATTTAAGTCAAGCAAAATGAAAACCAATATCCCTATACTTCCACACATTTGAACATGTAAAAGAACAAAGCTGCACAAGACTCTAAGATGCTTGCACAGGTACTCTGTATGAAGATAACTACCCTTGAACAAAATGTTACAAAAAACAAAAATTGAACTTGAAAAAAAAGTAGTTTACCAATTTCTTATCATCTAAAAATTTGTATATTTCATATCTAAAATATCAGTTCAAACCAAAATACAAATAGATGAAAAAGGCGGATTTGGTTACAAATAACTCGTGAGGAAACACATATGAGCTTCTCAGAAGTGCTGGTGCTGCAAAGAATTCAAAATTTTCATATTGCTTTGTGCTTTCATTGTGCAGCTTCCTAAACTTTACCAAAAATTTTGCAGAGATCATTATATATTTGAAGTATTAAGATGCTGATTAGTGCATCAAGCAAAGTTGTTTTTATTATTTGAACATAAAGTGTATCTGTGGAAGTTGTTTTGTTGGCTTTATCGATTTTTGCCAAAGTAATGCCAAGTGCCAACGCTCAGTAGCATATATAAATCAAATTTTATTACATCAACTCTGACTAGAGCAGAAAACTCTAAGATGTACTAGCAAATACTCAATAAAAGAGTAAGGATATTTTCCTAATCAAGTAGGGTTAACAAGAACAAAAAAATTGAACCTAAAAACAATAAGGTATCAACTTCACATCATCTAAAAAATTTGCATATTTCATATCTAACATCAGTTCAAACTATATTACAAAGAGATTAAAGAAAAAACTGTGCAAAACAAGATTGTTGATTTCCTAACAAATGACTCAAGAGGGAACAAATTTGTAACCCTTTAAAAACCCATCTACAGAAGATGTAGCCAAAAAATAAAAAATTACAAATGATGGTGATCAATAGCAATGAGTAACCCTTGGCATGTGCAGAGACTCTTGAACCTCTCTTTTTCTTTTTCTTAGTGCATTCTCTGATTCCCAGCTGTTCCTTGTGTCCTTTCTGTCGATCCTTGCAACATTGGCTATGTCAGTAATATAATCCAAATCTCGTTGATAATCAAAGGACTTTCCACGTGACATTCTGTGAATTCGATGATGACCAAATTCTTTAGAAACCCTTTGGGTGTCAAACTTATAGTTTCTTCGACCATCAACCTTATACCAACGGTTCCAATCTTCAACTTTCTTGCGATCACCATAATAGTTATGGGTTTGATTGACGTGATGTACAGGTTCTTGAGAACCCTTTGGAGTATAAGCCTTATAGTTAGTGTTCCGTTTCAAATCTTGAACTTTCCCGCTGTCACCATTATGGTTGTGAAATCGGCTCCGATTGACATGATGAACAGATTGCTGAGAAGCCTTTTGTGTGTTAGCCTTAAAATCTTGAACTTTGTCACATCTGTCACCGCTATGCTTTAAATCTTGAGAACCCTTTTGAGCAAGAGAAGATCCAAGCTTCCTGCTAGTGTTATCCCAACGAAAATAACATTTAGTTCTCTGAGTCTGAGTTTTAATCTTGGCTCTCTCAGCATTCTCTTCCTCAGTGAATAAGAAAGAGTAATCCCTTGATATCTGAAGCTTTATTCTCTTCTCCTCTATCAATCTTTTCCTTTCCTCTAGTTGTTGAGGAGTAAGCTTACGGAGTTCTCGGTGTTTGATCACAGTGGCCAAAGAAAACTTGCCAACATGAGACCACTTCCTGTCTTTCTCAGACAAAGGAGGTCTTCTTGTTCTTGGTTTGGTGGGCACATCAAGAACTCTCTTAATCCATGCATCCCCATCATGGGGTTTCATCATCAAGCTGATCCTCATTGTTAGAATACAATATGGGTATTGAAAATCAAAGGAGCACAGCACAGGGGGTTTGGATTCTGAGTTTCTCAGAGTAAAGAGCGTGTGTAAGATATGATACGTTTACAATGCTTTGGGTTTCCTTAAATATTACAATGTGACCGACTCTTGGGTATTAATCCGAATTCTCTAAGGTTTTGTTTTCCTTGTTCGAATGGGACTAAGACTACCTATTCAAAATTCGAAATTAAGAACAATGTTTTCCGCTAACCGACTTTAATATTAAAAAAATAAATAAATAAATAAAGAAATAAAAAAAGTGACTCTAACCGATTATTGGATAGATTGATGATGAGGAGAGACCAGGCTTTAACCAAAACAATTTTTTTTTCTTTTTTTCAATATTGGAAATCATTATTTTCTTGCCTTTTTTGAGAATTTTTTTACTGTCTCCCCTCTTACATAGATATAATTATTTAAGCGCAATTCAATTTGTATGAAAATATTAAAATAAGAATAAATCGTTATTAAAAAAAATGATTCAGATTTTTACTTTTATTTCCAAAAAGTAAGATGATTTTTGCGGACAAAATTTAGTTACAAACATGTTTGTAGCCAATGATTACAGCTATTTTTAATATCTTTTTATTGGATATGAATTTTAACAAACCCACCATTGAATTACATTTTTTTCCTTACGTCCTTCATACTTACAAAATTTCAAGAAAATCAAAAACTAATAACTATATCATTAACTAAATGTTTAAATTTCAAATTTTTATAGTCTAAAATTATGAATACAAAATAATTTTATGAATCGAATAATAAATAACATTTGGTTAGCATGAAATTTGACATGCATGTTAATAACATAAAGAACATGCAATCTAACAATTAAAATTTCAAAATAGGGTAAAATACTATTTTGATTCCTAAACTTTACCAAAAATTTGTTTTTCGTCTTTAAACTTTAAAAATTTCTTTTTCATCCTTAAACTTTGTAGCTATGTTAATTTTTTTAACGGAAGTTGTAGCTAAACTTTGTCCAAGTTATTATTCCTAGGATAAGAAATACAAAGGATGCACAATTACATACCTATGGAGTTGTTATTCCAGAAATCAACCTATTTTCCCCTCTCCTCAAGAAAGAGAAAGAAAACTGTCGCCCCAATTTTGTTTCGTATCTGAACTATCAATTGCTTGTGCTTGCTGCATGATAACTAATAAGTCATGGTATATTCTTCCAAGTCCTCATGTAACTTTTTAGTGATGCAACCAAGCCCAATGGAAGCGTAGAAGTTAAAAAAAAAAAAAAAAAAAAAAAGGTATTCTTGGGACTATCCCAAATAAGATAGATTCAAAAGAACTTGTATTGTTGGTATAATAAAAACTGTCAAAGAGAAAATAATAATGAAAGAAAAACACATGGGATTACGTTGTTCAGCCAATGGCCACAGTATAATGCCCTTATAGCTACATCCTTACTACTTATAGCTACATCCTTACTCTATACTCAAGTCATCTATTTCAATGAACTCTTAATAGGGTTTATATAAAGACTAGAAGTTAAGGTTAACCCAATATCGGTTTACAACAAAATTCGGCCTCTTGGGCTATTTCATCAATCATAAACCCAATCCTTTAACAAAACAATGTCAAACCACCCTATATAACTCTAGTGGTTCTTTTGGGATGAACTAAGGTTAGCCCTGAGACAAATTGAGCCACTGAGCTTTGCACAAATGTTTGGATCTATACACCGTCCAATCTTTATTCCAGTGGGTTGCGAAAGCTTTAAGAGAATAAAAGAGAGAATTCTCATTGTTGGTATTTAGCTGTGGAAGTCACAAGTCACAACAGACATCATGGAGTACAAAGTATTTGTGATACAATTGGTAAAGATTTGTAAAGGTAGTACTAGTAGTAGTCTGCAATTATTGGAAACAAATACAGTAACATTACACATTCCTTCAACTTAGTCTAATCATACAACAGAACATTGCCCAAATTAGAGCTGAAAGGTACAAGCTATAATAGAATTTGAGAGCATATTAAGGAATAAGGATGGGAGTTGGACATTTAAAAATAAAAAATAAAAAGGCTAACAGAAAAGAACCACTTAAATGAGAGAGGCTAACTGTAATACTAATTTGTACATATTGACAATGCCACTAGCTGAAGCTTGCTACTATTTCGGAAGGATACATTGAATTTGCTCGAAATAGTACAACCAAACAACATTTCACAGCATCATGAAAATCACTGCTCTCCTGTTGAGCTGAGAGATGGGAATGGTGGAATAGATCTCAAAATCAACTTTCTACCCATCCTTCGAGCAGTTGAACCAAACTCCTGTTTAGGAGGTGAGACCCTCTTGGAGTTTGGAGAGGTTGACTTCACATCACTAGTACTATTCAAAGCCTCGGGAGTTTCATCTTCAGGAATCATCTGAAGATGTGTCTCAAATTTGAGCCGAGAGGAGAGAGAATATTTCGTTCTGGGTTTTTGGCTGGTGCAAAACTGAGCTGATGATCCAACAGAAAGCAGAGAAGATAAAGGAAGCTTCCCACTAAAGGAAAATGGCAATCGGATTGAAGGTCTGAAAATGAAATATTGGTGAAATTAAAAACAGATATAGTACAGATAAACAATGTCCAAAACTCACAATGAATAGAATCAAGAACCTGCTTATTTCAGAAAAAGGTGTTATTGAGAGATCTGGATGTTCTTTTTCACTCTCATTTACTTCCTGTAAACTTATCTCCAATGCATTCTTACAGCCTTCTGATTCTTGACTCAGAGAACTGAAAGAAAAGTAAATTTAAACATTCCAAACAAAAAAAAAGGAAAATATTTTATCAAATTTAAAATGAGTAGAATTGATAACCTGCTATTCTCTGATAATTCTGTAATTGGGAAATCAAGATGTTCCTTTTCATCCTCCTTGACTGTGTGTAGACTTGCATCCAATGCATTCTTTTTACAAGCTTCTAATTCTTCCCCTTCAATATCAGTTTCTTCAGCTCCTATTACATTAAAAGAAAAAGGAAGTTGTAAAACAACTAGAATTATTGCATGCTCTACTTAGTGTGATGCTTAGAAATCTATGGTCCAAGTAAAGGGCACCAGGGTGGGAAGAGGACAAAATTTAAGTATATTTACTGCATATTAGCATTCAACTTAAAAATAAAAATAAAAACTTTAAAAAGCACCTCAGTTGGTCATAAGATCTGTTAACAACTTATAGAAGTAGAATTGAAGTGTCACAGTTCAATTCAGTTTCAGGATAAAGATTAGTGCAATTAAACCAAATAAAACATTTACCATCCTTCCGACCGAATGCGTTCTTACATCCTTTACATCTGCAGTTGATAGAGCATCCAACCCCACCCTTTTTATACACAAAACAAATGGTCCACATTAGATGTCAATTATCATAAGGCACGTACACAAAGGGGTATCAGAAAAAACCTGAAAGCATTCACAGTATTTCTTTAAGCAACTTGATTTTTTACAGTTGCATCCTCTTTTATGCCTGGCTGAGGCTGGAGTTTTGTTAGATTCATCCTGCATAGGGAAAAAAATGAAGAATACATGTTTAAGGGCATTGGGCCAAAGGAAGAAACTATTATTGAAAACTAATTAGCACCACAGACATCATTGCTCAACCCTCACTATGAATCCTAGCAAGTTGCATTGGAATTATAAAATTTAAAATCAAAGGATTTAAAGAATAATTACTAGTATAAACCACTTGAAATGATTTTTAATAACAAGTGATGGGCTTTGGCTATGAGAACTTTGCTCCAACAAAAACTCAGGTCTTATGAATTTGAAAGAACATGCTGTACTTAATCCTTACATATCCACAAATTGATAAGGCTTAAATCCACCCATAAATTTCATCAATAGAAAAAATTGTACTTTATTCTTTATTCAAGCCATTAAAACTAAAACCAGAAATCAAATTCCTTCTCTTCAAATACTTGTTATTAAAATGACCAAAAATAAATTTTGTCAGTCCCACTTCACAAATGAGGCCAGGCTCCATCCAATAAATTGATGGAGTTTGAGCAGAATGGCTGTGATGCCTCTCGAATCTGATGTAAGGAAGTATCTAATCTAAGAGGTGATTTCTAACCCCAAATTCAGGAACAACATCTGCGCTTCTGATCACTTTGGGAGCAAATGCAAGTGGGTTGCGAGATTCAATGTTTCTCCTAGTCTCCAGAACAGTGCTTTCATGAATAGGTTTGTTAAAGCAATCTTGGCATGAACAAGGCTCAACACAGTAGAGGCCAGCAGCAAAGCATTCACAGTAACTGTATTGAAGAACATGACCAGTAAGACTACAAGTGTCTATTAAATCTGCAGTGTTGTTGATGTCCAAGGAACATTTATAAAATACATAGCATTCCACCATTGCATAATAATAATATAAGTACTGTCAAGTGCACATACTGAAAATTTAATTTAGTAGAAACAGTAATTGTTATTTTAGCTAATCTCCAGAACCTGATACAGTTGATCCTTCTGTTGTCAAGACAACCTTCAAAAAATGTCCTCATTTTACTTTGGCTGACAGCCAGAAAGATATTCTCAGCTCAAAATTTGGGATTCCAAAGCACTAGTTGAGGATATAATACTAGACATGTAAGCAGGAGAAAATTATATATCGCCACCATTGTCAATTGGTTTTTTCATTAGAGTAGATGTACACATGCATACATGATCGGTTGTGAATATTTCAAAATTTCTCAACATGAATTTTATATTTTAGAAACAGTGAATTAATGATGCTCATGCTGTAGCTTCATGGCTGGCATTTCATGCATGAGGAAGTTCTAAATTGTATATTCCTAGTGCCTCCCCTCATGATTTCATAACTGAAATGGCAAGTAATATACGTCGAGAACTAAGGCACAAAAATAGATTGATGATAATCAACCATACTCCATAGCTATTTTATACTCTCTTTTTTGCTAGGGAAGTGGGAGGAGGGGAGGGCTGTTTGTGATGGGGTTAGAAACCCCAGTGCCCAGGCACCATGAGAGGTGCTGAAACCATTGGAGTATCCCTCAAACCTCCCATTTTATACCATTTAAACAAGGAATAGTGAGTTTGGCTAAACTTTTAGAGTCAATCCACCATAAAACCAGTCAAGACATTAGCAACTGATTTTACAAACACATTTTGTCTGAGAGACGAAGATAATGCACACAAATCATGAACTTAATTTTAAGTAAATAAATATAAACTTACAGCTTCAAGCATTTTGACCTCTTACAATTACAGCGCTTGCAGGCGTTGCTTTCTTCAACATGTTCCAACTTGAATCTGAAAATTATCAAACATTATAACAAAAATGGCAATATTAAGCACTTAATTAAAAAGTAAATGTTGACGATCAAACAATAGTATTGTCTATACATGCCTCTTTCTTCTAGGACTACTCTGGTCAAACTCTTCACTAACAGAACTTGTAGATGTTTGAGGAGCATTTTCTGTAACCTGAGCTTCATTATAATGTGGAGCCAATTCACCTTCCAAAGTTTTAAGAGTCAGGGCTTTATCAAGAGGATTCTGGCCAGGTGTTAAAGGATTGCAAGAGACCATTGAGTTTAGCATAATTATTTGTTTACTTCTGAAAGCTGGACTCTCAAGCTTGACAACTTTATTATCATTTGGAGCAGTTGCAAGAGCATTCAAGTGCAAACCAATACCAGGTAACATGGTTGATGAATAACCACTTGCAGTATTGATTTGAGCTTGCTTTTCATTAGAAAAAACTTCACAATCAGATGGTATTGCCGGAGAACTACTATTAGAATCACATATTGGCTTATTTTTATGAGCTCCTGAAGTTTCAAAAACCAGACAGCGCCGTCGTATACTACAAAGCCTGTGAGAACCAGGCTGAACAAGGTCCAAAAT
Source organism: Quercus tomentella (assembly GCA_028535165.1). Taxonomy (NCBI): domain Eukaryota; kingdom Viridiplantae; phylum Streptophyta; class Magnoliopsida; order Fagales; family Fagaceae; genus Quercus; species Quercus tomentella. The sequence goes on along the minus strand of JAPQVY010000089.1, from coordinate 17,408,734 downwards.
ATTATTGAATAGGGACAAATAAAGCATTAAAAAAAAAGGGACAAAGGGGGAGTAGGCGTGTGGGGGAGGGACAGTATCATGCATGGACACACAAAAAATTGATGCAATGAACCTGAAATCACAACACTGTTCATTGATGCAATTCATTGCATACATGACATTGTTGTGATTTCAAACATTCAAAAATTGCATTAGAAATAAAGATGAGATTTCAACATTAGGTAAAGCATTAATGTCAATGGATATGTGGTATCTACAATTTATTATTCTCATAAAAATCTAAACACTAGGCATATTTTTTATACGTCTACTCTGAATTCAGCTTCAGCAATACTCTATCCACAGTGCTTATGTAAATACATGACAAAGACCAAAAACAATTGATGCAATGAACATGACAACAATTTTGTTGTAATTAAGTTTTGTTTAGTTTTAGAAGTCAATTGTATTTTTACTATTACCCCCATTGGATTTTATTCTAACTCTTATTAGCAAAATTAGGTTATTAATATGTTATATCAAGGTTGTTTTTGTAATTCAATAATTGAGCATTGACTCTAGTCATCTAAAATTAGAGTTTAGTTTTAATAGTTTGTATAAGCATAGCATTGTACTCCAACGGAGACAAGTTAATGATTACTAAAATTTTGGTTGGAATTTTTCCAATGGCTTGGTGTTGAGTCCAATCAACACTAGGTGCTGGTTCTTAAGCTTTCCATCTCATTTGGTGTTGATTCCAGGTAACCCTAGGTGCTGAATCCTATGTTTATTTTATTATTTTTGTTCTTGGGTTCTTTTTTTTTTTTTTGTTCTGCATCAGAAGCAGATCAATGATCGAGACACACCATAGGAATATCTAATTTAGAGAAGTGAATTTAAGCTATGAGTATTATAAGGTTAATAAACTGTGAGAAATCTGACTGTGGTTATGTAATTCTACAATATATTACAGACACCATGTATAAGTTAAAGCTTGAAGAGACTCTCACAATGTATGTACTATAAACTCCACAAAACTTTAGTTTCTGACTGTCAGACAGCATTTTAATTATCCAGAGGAAAGCATACACTGCATAAATACATATAATACGTTTTACTTCTGTAATCTGTATAACAACATAGGCCAAAAAATGCAATACCTTGCTGCTGGAATCCATGCACTTTTTCCCCTTGTCATCCACTTTATCGCTCAAATCACTAACAACTAGCTTATCCAGCAGAGTGCTAGAAAAGATTGCTGAAGTTTGATCCTTTTTTTTCAGGTTTCCAATTTCTCTGGATTGAGTTACTGTTTCTCCTATTTCACGCTGTTTGCAACTGATAATACCAACGGTTTCTGTCTTCTCTACATCATTTGCATTGTCTTGTGGGAGCTGTAGGACAGTTGAGAGAAAAGAAATTGTCCCAGGATCAACTGATTTATGATTTTGTCCCTCAAAATGCTCTTCAATCATGGATGAATCCAAGTTCAACAGATCTGCAGCGCCGGAAACAAATGACACCCAGTCACATGCTTCTATATTTTGCTCAATCGAACAGATGTTGCGCAAATTTTTTTCACTTTCAAATGAATGGAGCTTCCCTTTTGAGTCATCCCGAAGAAATTCATCGAATGATTCCAGTGTGCCTGCAATTTCTGGTGCAGCATCTGTCTTAATAGCATCGGGAGGTACCATATCACTGTCAGGGCTACCACAATCATATTTCAAGGTATTTGGCAACTCAATGACTAGTTCCGAGGGCTCATCAGTTGGCTTATTAGTAATCTCTCTTGCTGAACTGGCAGAAGTACAACATTCAAAATTTTCAGTACATGAATCAGATGATTGAACAGCAACTGAAACCCCTGAAATTGTATTGTTTTTGTTTCCAATCTGAGAGGACTCATTTTTTGAAGGGTCTGAGAACTGATGCCTGATAACAGTGTAACTTGAATTGTGAATAACAACTGCACAATTTTTGTTATATGATTGAATGACACAAGAAAAGGTAAATTAAATTTACCTTCTAATTGAAAATCTAGATTCTTTGTGGATACCAATCTGTGGTGAAGGAAATACTGATGAAGGGGATGCAAAAGTTAGAGAAGTAAATGCATGATCAGTGGGTATGGACTTGACTGGCTCAATAGGAGAAAGATTGCTGATGTAATTAAATACAGGAGAATCCTGCATAGTATAAACAAGGATTATTTCCCAGCACATAGCCTCAAAAATAAAAACAAGTATTAACCAATCCAGAACAATAGCAAACAAATTAGATTGTCACCAAGCAAAAAACAATAACATCTTGCCAAAATTAGTAACTGCTTACAAATATATAAAAATGGTCACTGCCTAATGCCTCTCTCACTTAGCTAGGATTCAGAGAGGGTTGGCTTGGATACAGTTCTAGCCTTTAACTTTTTTTTTTCTTTTTTTTTTGCATGAAGTGACCGCTCCCTGTGCACTTGCACTTGGCAGTCCGAGACTTAACCCTTGCACTAGACAATGGCTTCAAAAGTTTCAACTCCTCTTTAGATATTTCCTTGGGAGAAAATAAATAAATAAAAAAACACAATTGCAACTATAAAGTCCATAGAAGCATCTGGCTAAATCACCCTTCCCCCATGTGTGTGGATGGTGGACCTATCATTTGGACCAAAATAAACCTCTACTCTCCAAATTTATAAAAAAGCCTTATGAAACATCCACATGGAAATATGCACTTGTTAAACAAAAGTGAAGCCCCATTCACACTTAAAAACAAAAGGCAATTCACAAAAATTCAACATACAAACACAACAAAATCCCTCAAAATACAATATCATAGCAACCCCAGGTTCTAAAAATCCAATCCCTAAAGAACCCAAAACAACAAATTTAGCCCCACTACTCAACATCTTAATACAACATTACAAAATACCCTTCTTCCCCTCAGAAAATAGGGATATTAAATTTATGGTAAAACCTTAGGCTTCACAGCATCAGGAACCAAAGAGAACTAAAACCCCCAAATTGAATTTTGACCCTTGAACACAAACTACTTTTAAGTAATGGGAATTGGGTTTTTCTTATTTTGGTGAGTAAAATGGAGGAAATAGTGAAATTGAAGACATGGGTTTTGTTTTTCTCTAGTTCAATTTCTCGGTAACCAAACAGAATAATTTCATTTTACCAAAAAAAAAATTAAATAAAATAAAAGCACAATGATAATGAGTAAGACAAAGAAAAATAAGATAGAGAGAGTAGGGTTTATTTATAGGAAAGACCTCAAACTTAGAAGTGGTGGCAAGTTGGTTCTTCACTGGAGTGTCCATTTTCAGAGTAGCCCCAAGAGCTCCTCCACGTTCTCTCTCTCACTCTCTGTGTGGGTGTGTGAGTGTGTGATGTGAGAGAGAGAGAGGAGGAGAGAGAACGAAATATGAAATTCAATGAGAGGGGCGGAAGGCGGGAAAGGAGGATTTTTTTTGGCCTTTTTGGTTTTTTTCCAACGTGGGGACCATTTTTCTTTGACTTTTTTCTTCATTCTTAATTACTTTTTATTATATATCTCTATCTATAATTTAGCTTTGTTAAATTGCATAATTAACGTAAATTATTAGCATTGTCTTATGTTAGTGTAATTTTGTAATGTCCAAAACTATAAAAAATTATTATTAGATATTGATAGAGAAGCGGAAAATAATCCATCTCCAGCTCGTCCAAAGGGCTCGTCCAGTGCTTACAACGCAGGTCGATCCCAGAGTTTATCCAGAAGAAGAAGAAACGTCCAAGAATAATAGCACCATTCCATAAACTGTCTTCCATGAAGACAGTGATCGTCCATTAGGTTCGTCCATGAGCAATCGATAGATATCCTTGGACGGAAGCTCAACACTTAGACTAAATCGTCCTACGCCAGACGGACGGAAGCTCAACACTTTGACTTTCGACTAAACCCGCAACTATCTCAACAAACCCTTCGAATAAGTTAACTTCCATTAGCGGTTACAGTTTTATATCCGTTGAGGTAGTTAACTCCGGAGTTTTTGGTTTCCACAAATCCTGGGACGGTTATTGGACAAGTAACCGTCTCAGGCTCCCTATATAAGGGACCGGTCTGAACCCAACAGGGGTAAGATTTTCACTTAGACAAATTTCCAAAATACTTGGAACTTCCTTTCCTACGAAACTAACTTCTCCATCGGAGGGGGTTCGACCGGTCTTCTCCGGTCTCCTCTTTGATTGCGTTTCCTTCCTTGCAGGCCATCAACCGTTTCGATAGCCCACCGAAGCCAGGCCATCTACCTTATTGATTCGGAGCGATATCAGATATAATATTACAATAATATAATTAAATTGTTTAAAAAAAGTAGTTAAAGGAATAGTTTATGTTTCTTATTAAAAAAAACAAGGAATGGTTTGTTTAAGTTATGTGACAAAAGTGGGGCTTGTAAGACAAAATTTTTATCACCATAAAGATTATTAAAATAAATAATGGAAAATTTAATAGAGTTTAAACATGCTGAGTTTAGTAACTTGAGCCTGTAGTCAAGTGAAATATTAAGATGGTTGAAAATTTGATGAAATTGGTTTTGGTTAGTACTGCATGGTCTATTGGTTAGAGTTTAACCCTAGGGTGGCAATTTGTGTTCACATATATAGTTCATGTCATGTCGATTTATAAGTATTCGACTATATTAGTCAACACTAACCCAACACATTTATTAAACAGATCAGGATTTCTCAACCCTAACATAACATGTTTATTAAATGAGTTAGTTGTGTCGACTCATTTATCAGATTTTTATCAAAGTGAAAAAAAAAATACAAATTTTAGTTTTAACCCAATTAATCTAAACTATAAAAGATAAAACAAATAGATTTGTTTTAATATAAAATTCATAAATAACAAGTAATTGCATTACAAGAGGGCCCACTTGGAGACTTGGGATCTCAGCAGGAAATGCGAAAATTGCTTAAAGCTGACCGATAGGCAAAAGAGATTATTCCAAATTAAAGCAAATTTTTTTTTTTTTTTTTTAAGAACCAATTAAAGCAAATCTTAATTTCACAAATAATCAATCACAATATGCCAAACAAAATAAACACAACAACTAATAAGTTTATGTACTTAAGGTTTTGAATAGTATATTGGTAAAATGACATTTAATTAAACGAGTTAAATGAGTCAAATGGGTTCCATGAGTTAGACACAATCACAACATATTTATTAAATGGGTCAGTCATGTCATCCAAAATATGACATGAACCCGTTAAGCCTTAACCCATAACCTACTAACTTTTTTTTTTTTTTTTTTTTAATGGTTTGAAATGAAATTATATTTTCTATATAAAAAAAAATTTCACATTATATTTCTAACTAAAAAAAAAAAAAAAAAAAGATTACCACTTGGTTTTTTGAGGATTTTAATTTAGTCTAAATTTCAAAAATCACCCTATAAGTTTCACTATTTTTCATTTCAATTCTCTAAGTTTGCATTTTCTCATTTTAGTCCTTTAAGTTTCAAAACTTCCCAATTTAGTATTCTATTAAGTAGACATCTACTATTGCCGTTAAAATCCCAAAACCAAAGTTATAAAAATTATATTGGAGGTTGACCTGGCTAAAGAATTGATTCACTGGTCCATTGGTTAAATTGTAGATTTATTAATCAATTAAATAATATATTTTATAATTTTAAAAAGCAACTAAAAAAAAACTACATTTATTAGGTAAATTAAGAAATTATAACAATAAAAAATTACATCATATGACATAAAGTTAGAGAGTATAAACACATCATTCACAAAAATCATCCAATAAGCAAGTTATATAGTCCAAAAACCTTGAAACAACATATCTAATAAAAATTCAAAATAAATTTTTAGCTTAATCATCAAACCCTAGAGCATAACAAAATCATTTAAATCTTCGAACACATCTTATTATTAAAATCAATCAAGTGTTATCATTGTGATATTAGTCGTGTAGGGTCGCAATTGGGAGTCCAGGGCCAACAGGTATGGGGTTCTGGTCCAAGGAGCCCGAAACAATGAATTTATAGAGAGTGGGTTACAGAACTGGGCCTTAACAGAGTACACACTAGTCAATATTGGGCCATACAACAATCGAAAATAAGAAAATCTCCTTCTTGTCCATTAGATATGCAGTCCGAGGAGACGTAGGAGGTTTCTCTCTGTCCCCGCTTAAAGGCTATGGTTCTTACCCTTTTTCTCTGTCCTAAACTCTTTTTTTCTTCCTCCGATCCCTTCTTCGTGAGGACTCTCCCTTCTTATATAGCCCCCTTAAAGTCATTAGGACCCTACACTTGTTAAACATCTGGACCTTCACTTGAGTGCCCGTCTCATCGGACATCTCCCCCATCTTTTTGTGAGTTGCGATAGCCAAGGTAACACTGTTCACAAGTCCCTTCCTCATTAATGCGGCTGGAAAAGTAGCTGCCATGCATTTAATGTGGCAGCTGTAGTCCCTCCCTCTTACGAGTTTGGGGGACTCATCCCTGTTACTTATACTCGCTGGAGTGAATCCTTATAGCTGGCAGAAGGCATGTTCGAACCACATTTGGTACGTCCGAGGAGACGTTTCTCCTCGGACCGCCTTTTAAACAACTTTTGGGCTCATAAGGATTGGGCCAGGAGCCTTTAGGATGCCCACACCTTCTTCTCGGACATGGTTAATCTTCCCATACGGGGCCCAAGACCCATTGTATGACCCTGGGCCTTTGCCCCTACAAGTTGCTTGTGTTCTATGCAGAACAATCAAAATTTTTTTTTTTTTTTGATTTTATCTGTGGGTTAAAAAGATTAACCCGTACAATCCGTCAATTTACTCAATTTAATAATAGGCAATTGCATATTTGGTATTTTACATTAATCCGTCGGTTTGTAAATTGATTTGCAAATAATGAAATCAAACAAACTCAAACTGAAAATCCAAAATTGTCGGACCATTGATGGGCTTTTCTTGGGTCCAAGAAGAGCCCATAACAATTTGGAATCCGGCCTTTAATTTATATCACAACGTTTTACCCTTTGCGGGCCCATTGATGGGCTGAGTGGGCTTCAAAGCCCAATCTGATTGGAAATTAGGGTTTTAGTCTTTACTCGGCCGCAACTTTAACCCTCTTTCTGTGTTTCCTTCATCTTTCGTTCTCTCTGTATTTTTCTCATTTGGTTACAGAGAGAAAGCAAAAGAGAGAGATAAGAATGGCGGAAGAGGAGGCACCGTTGGCGTACATACCTGAGGTTATACTGAAGAAAAGGAAGAGCAATGAAGACTGGGCATTGAAGAGGAAAGCTCAGTATGAGGACAGACAGTCTGCTCTTAAGAAGAAAGCCAAACAAGAATTCATCAGAATGCCTGAAGATTTCATCAAACAATACCGCACCAGGGTTTCAACTCTTTCACCTTATTTTTTCTTATATGTCTATTTGTGTTTGTTTGTGGGTTTGTTTTACTTTTTCACAAGTGGGTTTTTGTTGGGTTGCTATAGCTGTATTATGCTTATAAGATTGATATTATGTTTTTCTGATTTCTTTTGTTGTGGTTTGAACTGGGTAAATTTTGGGTTTTGAAGTTTATGTTGGGTTGCTGGAGTTTTTTTTTTGTATGTATATACATATATGTGTATGTGGGTTTTACTTGGTGCAATATTATGCTTATAAAAACATTGATATAGTGTTTTTTATGATTTCTTTTATTGGGTTTAAATTGGGTAAAGTTTGCTTTTTGAAGTTTCTGTTGGGCTGCCAGAGTATTTTTCTTGTACATATATGCATATATGTGTGTGGGTTTTACTTGGTGTAATGTTATGCTTATAAAATTGATATAGTGTTTTTTTTTTTTTCATTTCTTTTATTGTGGTTGAAATTGGGTAAATTTTGCCTTTTGAAGTTACTGTTGGGTTGGTGGAGGTATTTGTTTTTCTTGTATACATATGCATATGTGTATGTGCAAGCATGGAGGAGTTTGAGAATTGGGGGATTATTTTGGGTGTTATTTTGATGGCTTACAGGTTAATATTTATGTATTTATGATTGGTTTTTTGAGAGAGTTGGAACTTGGGGACACCTTAGTTTTGTGTGGATAATCTGTTGTAGAAGATTGATGTGATTAGAAATAAGCTGGGATGGAGAAGTTTGAAGTGTTCTTTAGAGGAGTGAAGAAAGCTGAGGTTTTCGGTTATTTGAGATTTGATTGGGTTCATTCAGTTTTGATATGTTGGAAATGTTCAATTTTTTATGTTTAGCATGTGACATGACTGAATGTTGTTTTGGTGCCTTTCCTTGGTCTTTTCTTCTGTTGTTTTGCATGTTAAATTTGCCTCTTGGGTAGTTGCCTAGTATTAGGTGTAATGGGCTCTTCTTGGGTCACAGATTATTTGTCCATGAGAAGCATGCAACAGTAGCTGAAATGTGTATGCTCATCGATCTAGGTGATGTGCTTGTTAAGATTGAAAACTTTGGTAGATACTTAGATGTTTGTACTCTTTTTGTCTTTCATTTTAGATTAACTTCTGTCCAGGACAAATGTTTCCAGAGCTGCCCTGCATTGTCTGCAATTTCATGGTATATTTACTAACATAATGATATTGTCAAATAATCCTTTCTTCTTTTTTTGGGTAGGAACTAGACCTCATAAAATTGAAACAGAGGACAAAGAGGAAAAGACCAAATTTGACAGAGACTGATACCAAACTGCTTTTTGTCCTTCGCATAAATGGGTGAGTTACCAGCTTTTGTGATTATTTTCTTCATGTTATCTACAGTTAAATTTTTTTTTTCCCACTCTGATGTCTCTGTTTGTTTCCCAGAAAGAAGGAAATGCATCCAAGAACTAGGAAGCTCTTATACAACTTGAGATTGAGGAAAGTCTTCAACGGTGTCTTTGTTATAGCAAATAAATTTATAGTTGAAAAGCTGGAAAAAGTGGAGCCTTATGTTACCTACGGGTAGGAGACGCAAAACCTTTTCTTATTGCTATGCAGTAAATATGCTTAATAAGCTGGAGAAAATAGAAAAGCTTAGAAATATAGGGGCACCCTCATAATAGTTCATGATTTTCAATATGAAGTGGTTACGAAAGAAATTGTGACCACTGACTAGTATCATAATTGGAATGAACTCTGTTGCCTAATTCTTTCTGGCTTCATTAGTTAGGTAGCTATGTATTGTTTTTATTCCATTACTACTAATGATATAAAGCATAGTGTTGAAAGACAATACAAAAAGCTCTAGCTTACCTATTTATCTGGAAAAAAGAAAAGAAAAAAAGAAATGGAGCTCTAGCTTATCATCAGGACAAGAAGCAACTAGCTTTCATGCTCTTTTACTTATTTAAACTTTTTTGATTTCTGTGTAAACCTGTCAGTGTCCTATGCTCTTGCTGAAATAACATTTTCTTTTTCTTTTTTTATTTTTTATATTATTTTGAGAAGATCCCTTTTAATGGCACCAACCATTTTTTTGCTTATACCTTTTCATTGAGCATTGTTTTGGTGGCTTCTGTTTTATGTATTCTCTGTGTTGCGCTCTTCTTGGAGTAAGGATACTTATGAATCTGGACAATCCTATAACCAGGCTGTTTGGGCTTGATAAGCACCTTTAGATTGAACCAAAATCAATCTTCAAACTTGTCTTATGCTTGGTACTTGGTCAATGTTAATTTGTGTGCATCAGATAGACACCAGAGCAGGTTCAAGGGCATGATTGAGTAAGCCTTTGAATGTAAACAGATAAGTTCTGTGTTTTTGGTCTAGTAGCTCCTCTGGTTCCCTCCCTCACTCCCCCCCCCCCCCCCCCCCCCCCCGGTTTCTCTCCCCAGAAGGATGAGCTTGGTTTTGATCCACCAGCTTGCCCCTTAGGGTGAGCCTTACTTCCTTTGGCCAAAAATTTTATTAAAAAAGAAGTATTTTTTTGGTTTAAAAAATAACTAGTAGCAGTGGGAGTGGGAGTGTGGCACCACAGTCTCTTTCATTTATTTCTGGTGGACTTGAAAGGGAAATTCCTCATTAGCCACTTGATATGCTTTGAGAATTTCATGTAATTCTTGTAAGCTTTACACACACCGACCATTGTCTGTTGAAGCGTCAAGTTTGATGGCAGTTCAAGATAAAAAAAAAATATTGAGTTGAGCCTCTAGTTATTTAGGTTTTCTTCTATATAGTCTTCAACTTAAGCTTTTATTTGGCTTGTTGAGGCTTCCATAGACCTTGAATAAGCTTATTGACAACCTGGCGTGGACATTTGTTGCACGAACCCTTTATCATTTAGCTCTAGCCAGAGTCAGATCTATGCTAGAATATAGAGAGTAACCATTGGTCCTAACTTTAATAGCTTGTGACCGGAGCATGTTTAAATAACAGTCTCATTTTGCCCTTGGCTGGGGCTGAAATTAAAAATTATTGAGATATTAGGCGATCGATTAGGTGCCTTTAGTTTATTTTTTCCACTGATGTTCCAAGTCAATTGCTTGTTCAAGTGGAGGTCACTGGAATCTTCCCTCCCTTGTCCACATAAAAAAAGTTCATTCTCTATATCAAATTATCAAAGATAACCTTGTTTTTGTTATGTCACACCAAATGTCTCGTTGTCTTGCATGTAATCTTGAAATTTGTTGCATTTCTTAAAATACAATGATGAGAAATTTGTCCCTAAACATGCTTAATTACAAAAATCGTGGAAAGTTATGGCATTTGTCTTCACTAGGCATATCGCATATGGCTGAACTTTCAATCTTAAGCTGTGACTCTTCCTTATAAGAACTACTATTTGATATATGGGTTTCCATGCATTTCCAGTTTCAACTTCAGATTATCCTAACAATTCTTTTCACTTGCATCTTTGCCCCTGTATCATTATAATTACAAATTAATGATCAGTGATATTCTTTTCACCTGCATCTTTGCCCCTTTATCATTGTATTAATAATTAATGATCAGTGATACATGGTTCTTTTTGGATTTTGCTTTTTTGTAAAGATATCCTAATCTGAAGAATGTGAGGGAGCTGATTTACAAGAAGGGTCTTTTAAAAATAGACAAGCAGCGAGTCCCTCTGACTGACAATAACATTATTGAACAGGTATTAGATATCATCTTGCTAAATTTTGGACTGAGTTTTTGTAATTTTTTATCCAAAATTTTCTAATGCACCCCCTCTCCCCCTACAATTTTATCTTTTTGGCAGGCATTGGGAAAGTACGACATTATATGCATAGAAGATATTGTGCATGAGATTGCTACTGTTGGTCCACATTTTAAGGAGGTTACAAGTTCCTTATGGCCCTTTTCACTCAACAAGCCAGAAGGAGGATTGCAAGGAACAAAAATAGTATACAAGCGAGGGGGAGACGCTGGTAATCGTGAGGATCACATCAATGAACTGATCAGTAAGATGAATTAGGATTAAGAGAAAATGTACTGCATATAAAGAAGAAATCTAGAGTGTTGTTACTATGTCAACTACCCATAAAATGACTTTGCAGTGGCATGTATCGCAATTTTGAAAGTTATTGTTATTTTGGGTCTGCTAATTAACATTTACTGTGTCACGATTTACTTTGTTTTGCTGCTTTTAACTTTTAAGTTGTTCCTGAAGTGATGATATCTGTTTTCTTTAGCTTGAAGTATCAGTGTCAATGAATTTGATGCGGAAAGAGTTCTCCAGCGTCTCCGTACTGAGTGTTAGATTTTACATTCAAACCTCAGATTGTTCGTGAGAGAGAGAGAACCAATCCCTTGTGTGCTAGTGTCTTTTCATACTAACTTGACCAATAATTTTCTCTCTCAAATATCTTCTCTTTTTGTGAGTGAGATGTTATTGGAATATGGAAGCAAGATAAAAGAATTGTCAAAGAAAATCATAAAGATATTACTGATGAGCTTGGAGGTTGTTTTTGACTTTTGAGAATAAATTTTATGAACCTGAATTCAAGAAATTGTAATGGGCATTGAGAGAATAAATTGCTACTCACCCCCCGAGTCTGGAGGATGAGATTTGAGGGGTTGGCACTATCAAGATGAAAGGAGTAGTTATCATGATGAAGGGTGTTTTTGTGGGATAAGTATCATTATGAAGAATTTTTATCAAACCATCCTATCAAATTCTAATTTTGGAAAAAGAACAAAACATCTAACTAATTTATCAAACATTTCACGTGCATGTAACAAAAAGTTTGGTGGTTGCATCATCACCAAAATAATAAAGCAAATTTTGAGAGAGAGAGAGAGAGTGGGGCAGTGAATATTACCCACCCTTAAAAAAAATCCGATAAGATATTTGAGTAGATAAATAAAAGAAAACTTTTTAAAGAAAAAATCAGGTGAGGAAAATAAAATACCCTAATAAGCTTTGCCATGAGGGAGAGGAAGCATACACCTGTAATAGGGTGTACTTCCTCGTGAGAATTGAGGGAGAACAAAATCAGAGGTGATTCAAAGAAGAAGATAGTAGGATAAGAGATAATTCATTACTCTGTATTTCACATCAATGGGTCAGAGGTGATTCAAAGAAGAAGATAGTAGGATAAGGGATAATTCATTACTCTGTATTTCACATCAATGGGTAGGGTAAGGAATGGTTAAGACCTTGAAGAAGAGGGAAGCCAGAAATAAGTCGTTGTCTGACAGAGTTCATATCCTTGCTCATGCCCTAATGATGTGAAAAATAGTTATTGAAGAATTAACACCAAAGGCTACCTAATTCTTAGGACACTTGGTAAACAAAATCCATCAATACAAAGCTAAAGCGTGCCTCTCGAAATTCATTTTTACCTCTTAGTTTAAAGGTCACTTTATTTCTCGAAAAGCAGTTTGATTGATGTAAAACTCTCATCAACTCATTAAAAGAAATTATAAAAGAGTATTAATAAAAACTAAAATCACAAGAAGGTATCACAGAAAAGTCTTCATAGATGAGGAGCCACATATATATAACTAAACCACCAAACAAAGAAGGATGGAATTCAAAATATATCCTTAACGACCATGAATTAGATACAGTGGCATTAAAGAAAGTTTCAACACAAAAACTGCTTCTAGAGTTGCAAGCTAGTAACATGTACAGCATGTTGTAAGCTGACAGACAAAAAATCTCTTCCCCAAATGTACCTTCCATCTATATCAAATCTCCCCCTATTTTATCTACAATAAAGTTTTGAAAAATACATACGTGCACCTAATCCTGATCACCAATATCCTAACCCAACTAACAGAATCAAAGAATATGCTACCCTGAAGTACAAAGCTACCATGGCTAATTTATAGGTGTAAAGATGAGATACCACTGCCCCCATTTATCCTTCATAGGAGACCTGTAAAGAATTAATGCTTGAAAGAGTCATTCCCTTTTGCATCAAATTTCAATATCTACGCGGGTTTTGATGGGCTTCAGCTTGATGCCTAAACCCTCTGGAGAAAGAAGTTCTGGTGCTATGCATGAATGGCTTGAAGGGCTGGTTGGGTTTGAGCCATTACTTGATGAAGAAGTAAAATGTCGTTTTCTGTAGTAACCAAACTCCATTAAGAAAATTTCAATAGGAATTAGCATAGCATATGGGTGCTCTTCTGTCACCAGTGAGCCACAAGCTTGAACCTACCAAGCACACAAATGGGACCATTATACAATAACTGTATACACTAAATTAAAGTGAGAAGTAAAATAATAATGTGCTATATTCATGGAGTCCTTAGTTATAATTACAACATCATTCAAAAGCAATTCATCGGTTCTAAGATATAGAACATAGAAGCTAGTTCTTCTTTGGATTACTGATTCTAATCTTAACAAAGAGACCAACGGAGGGGGAGGAGGTTGTGGGTTTGAGATCCACGGGTGCATGAGATCCTTGACCGTCTCATGTTTGCATGTAATTTATGTCATTTAATTACCATAATTGAAAGCTAAATCAAGATAACACATTGAAAAAGTGAAGATCACTCTACCTCAACAAGAGCGCAATTCTTTCTGCCCATTTTGGCACTCATATACACAGATTCTGCGTGGAATTCACTACTTTCACCTACAAAAATAAGTGTCTTACACTTCAACTTCTTCAAGCCCTCTGTAAGGTCATGCCTCCTGCAAATAGACTTTCTAATCAATAAAACAGTAGGCAGTGTTACAGAATATGTGATTCTTCTCGCATTTAGAAAGCTAGCAAGCAAATGCCCGCACAAGTAAACTAAATTTAACTTTGTAATTTTTCAGCTCTCTGTCTTATTAATTTACTGAACCGAATTAGTACTGTCTAAAGACAATCTGTTCTGTGGTATGTCATTAAACACATAACTTGTTTTGAAATAAATACCAATTTCAGGTAAAATTCTTTATTATAAAACCCTTGTACCAGTTAGGTTTCCACTTGTAAGCATATAATCAAATTCATGTGGCCACCGCCAAAAGAAGACTTGAACTGTTATAACAGTTTCAAGCCCTCATGGGTTGACTTAATACAGGTTTCATGGAAGGATCGGTGGGGAAAAGGGAAAACACACATTTATAGAATAGATACGATCTTACACATTAATTGCTTGAAGGAAACGCATGACATTCAAACTTTGTCTTTCATCCAGTAACTGTAAGCACAGTTGAAATAAAAAAGGGTCACCAGCAGTTCAAGTGATATAAATTTATCACTTTATTGAAACTATTGAATCTGAGCTTTCCCTACCCTTTTGAAAACCTGTATTATGTCTGATTCTGCATCATGCAAGCCACACCTAAGTTCCTGCATTTAGTATATGAGAATTATAACATACCAAGAGCAGAAAGGCAGAAAGTTCCTGGAAAACAAGGTAACGTGGAGTACCTTACTAAAGTAACGCTGCAGGAGGCATTCCTTCAATACACCACACATACCATAAAAGTATAGCAAGTTCAATAATACCTGCAGAAGTAGATTTTATAAAATCTTATGCAATCTTCACAAGCAATAAATATGTAGTTTTAATTCCCACAAAAAAGAAAAAAAAAGTGTATGCAGTTTTTTTTCCCTCTCTTTTATAAACTTCATCTGATATCAAAATGTTGCACTGCGGGTGCACACTCAAACCATCATGTGTAATGCAGTATTGAACTGACATCATGAACATGTTTGTTATTAATATTCTGCTTGTTGCATGAAGAAAGCAATGACTTGGGGGATTGGACAATGAATGATAATCACTTCTGTTGGTAGAAACTCCAAGAAGGGCATAGTGCTGGAGAGTGATTGGATATAGGCTACTGATTGCAGCCACCAAGTGGCTCTTAATAATACCAAATGGCAAATGGTGAACTTTGCAATAAGGAAGCCCTCCTTCTGCCCTTTGCTATTTTAGATACACACTTGGACCGTACAAAAATTAAATTGATATAAAGTTTTCTATTGATACTAAAATCAGCCTTGATGTTGGATATTGACACCTAATGGTTCCTTCATTATATTAATTGCACATATTCCAATTACCTTTATGTAGAGCCATTCACTCCATGAGGGTGCTTTACAAATAGGGGACACAAGAATTAGCCCAACCACCCGCTTTGTATATTTCATCTGCCACATGGGAAAAACACAACTTAAAATAAGAATGTCATGAATAAAAAAAAGAAAAAAAAGGGAAGCTGAAATTTGCCAACTTACTGCAAAAAGGGTAAGGATGTAAGCACCAGCTGTTACGCCTAAGCACAAAACCTCTTTCAGCCTGAAGTAGAAATATCATCAATACATGCTTAAGAACACTGCAACTGGCAACAGTGTAAGATATATACCATTCAACATAGCTGAACTAAAATGCACCCAATTGAATTTAGTACTGACTGAAAAAAAATAAAAAATAAAAAAATTGGCACCAAAGCAATTAGATATTATTGGGGCTGGATCTGCTTTCCCTTTTGTTATACTTATTATCAACATCCCTTGATACGAAACTATCTATAACTAGTTCTAAATTTGTCACACTAGCACAAACCAGTATGTCTATGAAGTCATGCAACATATCCTGATTAAATGGGTCTTCCGCCCTTTTCTCATGTTCCAGCTAAATTATAATGGAAAGCTCTAGATTCTGAGGTATCAATCCATATTTCTAATTTTTCCTCTTACTAGGACGTGAAGCTTGTCAAAATCCTTCATGATATCACAAACTTTCACACAAAACTAATGTATTTGCCAATATTGACCATAATAACTCCCTGCTTGGAACTCCATGATATCACAACACATAAGTAGTCTAGAAAATATGGGACACATTTCACACTTGTGGATAAGAAAGAAAAAGAAAATAATAGTACACATTGATAAGCTGATAAGAATCAGTATGTCACTCTCCCAAACCAATTGAAATCAAGGGCTGGCAGATTGAATAAAAGCAACCAAATAACAGCAAACCCTGTAAGGAACCAATTTAATGAGAATTAAAGCCCCAAAGTTCCCATTTGAATCCATTGCCGCCAAAACAAAATAGAAAAGACAAACTGGTAAAAGTGAACAACACTAGCATACCCGAAGAAATCAAGCACTTCGGCCACCTGGTCTGCAAGGTCGTCCACACTGAGCAATGGAGCATCTGAAGAAATTACATCAGCTCCCACCTGCAAGAACTCTTAAGCAAATGGAAGGCAGGAACTCTATTAATATCCGCAAAGGAAAGAATTTGTACTACAACACTTACATATATAAATAAATGCATGACTGATACTGACCTCATGGCCTGGGGCATCAATGTGGTAAATGCAGAAGTTATGAAGCAACAAAGAAGCTGCATCCGGGCAAAAGAAGAGGCCTCGGAAGCAAGACATGTCTGTGTAAACCCAAGAAAACAGTAAGCACCCAGAAACTAAAAAACCCTTCCATTTCTACAAAAACCAATTGGGTTGCGCAATAAGAACCCAATAGAAACCCCAGAAAGCAAATAAAGTAAAAAACACTTTCATTTCTACAAAGACCAATTGGGCTGCACAACAAGAACCCATTAAAAACCCCAGAAAGCAAATGACACATAGAGATTGAAAACTAACTATTTTCCATGACATTTGGAGTAAAACAAAAAGACCCTTTACAAATAACTTCAAGACATATACATTAAGCACCATTTCTAAGTTCTTTCATTCACTCTTAAGCATATTTGAAATTGAAATGCAACAGAAAAAAATTAGCATTAACCACTAAAAAGAGTAACAAGAAATGAAGCATACAATTGAGAGCAACATCTGGGTATGTTATCAAAGCAGGCTTTTCTTGATCCCCACACACAAACACAGAGATTGAGCCTTTGCTTGTCTTCACCACATATTCCTGCAAAACCACATTAAGCAAACAAAACAAAACAAAACAAAAAACACAATTAAATAACCAAAAAAAAATCACACATACAACCAAAAACTCAGCAAAATATGCAACAAAGAAACAACAAGTACTACAACTAAAAAGAAAAAATAAAAATGTAATCTTGCATTTGAATAAAACAAAAACAGAAATAAAAAATAAAACTTTCTTGGTGGGTTCTTCATTTTTTTTGTTTTTTTGTTTGGGGGGTTGCTTTACCTTCTCTCCTAAAGGTACCATATCAATGTCAATGGAAACCGAGTCACTTGACTCAGCCATAACTCAGCCTCTCTACACCAACCACAGAAAATAAAAGATACCCACAAACACAAAACTCAATGAGAGTTTCAGAGTTTATCAGTAGCAAAATGCTTAAAACTTTCTTATCAAAGACCTTGCTTCTTCTCCTTCTTTACTTCTTTACTTGTACTTGGTTTCTCTGTGGCTTTTCTTTCACTCTCTTTGGAGAAATATAGAATTACACAAACACCCTCAACGAAATAACGGAATTACAATAGTTAAGTTTTAGTTTAACCGTGCACAATGACCTTTTTGCCCTTTAGTCAACGCTTTGACTTCCCCGTCTTTTAGCTTGGCTTTGCGTTATCCAAATGACCGTTGGAGTGGCTAAAACTGTCAGTTGGGGGTAGTTATTGTTGGGTCCGTACACGTAGGGGCAGTCACTTAAAAATTTTGATAACGTGAAGGAATTGAAACGGTGGCGTTTTGGGGGGGTGAAAAGGGTAGGTGGAGTTGTGAGGAAATGAAATATTTTACTATGGGCATTTTAGTAATTTCATATGAGAGAGTATCATACAGCTGTATGACACCTGGAAGCACCAAAAAGAATGCTCCAGAGTTAAATCTGTCAGAGTGCGCCAGCTCATCACTGCCCTTGCCTACTAGCCCCAAATTGCCTCTATTTTATTGTATTCATTCATTTCATTAATGCTAAAATATTTTTTGGGATATACCCAAATAAAATAAAATGAAAAAGACTTTTTGGGATGGGATTGGGATTGAGTTTTTGGGTTGAGGGGTTCTAATCTTATCTGGTTTATATTGTTTTTTCAGATCGATTCAGAAAGTAACATTGGATAAGTGTCAATCTTCTTTTTTTAGGTGATAAAGTGTTACTTTTTGATATATATTGATTCATGGATATCTCCTATTATTAAAGTGATAATAAATTTTAAAATAACATTTCATATAAAAAATGCTATGTTCATAATATTTTCATAACAATTTTTAAACTGTAGATTGTTACAGGTTATTATTGGTAGGATAAGAAAGTAATTTTAATTATAGATTCAAATTATAATCAATAATAACTAACCACCTATAATTTGTTATGAAAATATTGTGGACGTAACACTTCTCCCTTTCATTCTCACATATTGTTAGTTGTGGATAAAAATCCAATTTTTAAGAGGATATCGTTCATGTTGTTTTTAAAAGATATACAGTATCTTTTAAAAAAGGTATAAATTTCCAAAAATTACTCTCCTTTTTTTTTTTTATCACAAAAACTACTTTCCTAATTTAAAACTTAAAAGTTTATTAAAGGAAAAATAAGAACTTTTTAAATGAAGTATTATGTTAAGAAATTTACTTACTGAATTTTAAAGGGCAATTCATTTTGGACCATCCCAAAATAAAATAAAAGTTAATAATTTGAGATGGAATGACCAATGAGTATATTTTTATAAAAGTATACCCATTAATTAAATAATATAAGTTTGGCCAAAACTTAAGCATTGCAATTGAATACAAAATTTTAGTGTGTAGATTTTTATCCAATAAATTATTGTAGTATGATTTTAGCTTGGTCATACTCTCTAATCACTATAAACTCATGCTGTCATACATTCAAACTCCAAAAGAGATATAGAACTCCAACATTTACACGAAAAAGACGAAAGAAAAATTTATGAATTCCAACACTTTTCTTAAATTTAGTAATACAACTGATTTTTCAACAATACTTTTTTTTTTTTTTTGGGTATAATCTTCCAACAATACTATTGTTGTGCAGCGCTACAATGCCAACCTTTATTGATTAGTGGTCACTATCTATAAAATTAGGGGCGAATAGACATCCTCACATGTAATTGGACAGAAACTCTCACAAAGTGCTCGAGAGCTTGGGAATATGTTAACGCGTTTTCAACGACAATCACGGCTACTTTACTCAATGCCAATGCCAGAAAAACATGTCTACTACAAGTCTGCATTTGCTTTTATTATTTCATCTAGGAAAAAATTCCAATCAACATATAAGTTATAGTAGTTATAATGATAGATTATAGTCCAGTTAGCTCAACTGGTAACATCTCTGATTGTTAAATAAGAAATTTGAAGTTCAGTTCTTGCCTATATCAAAAATTGATTAGTATTTTGGTCTGATGACAAATAATGCAATCATCAGAAGCAGAAGCCATAAGTTGAAACCCTATAAAAAAAAATGTAATAGTTATAATGAAGCAGAATATTTTGTGCTAATTAATTTGCTGAATTTGGCACATTGTACCTTGTGTTTTGACTGGCTGTGGTAGTAATTATGATGAACAAACTTATTACACCTCCATAAAAAGATGGCCTACTACAAAAGTTGTTTTTTTTTCTTGTTGACCCTTTTGGCTATTGCTTCCCTTACCATAATTGATTCATATGCCTTCAAGTCTATAACCAAACATTGAGAATCTTTTGGACATATTATATGCCTGTTGAATAATCGTTGAGAGGGCTCCTTCATGATGTTGTAATTATGTCTTTTGATTTAAATGTTGAAATATAGGGTGCATAAAGAAAGACCTCATAAATGGAAAGGGTGCCCATGATGAGCATCTTACTGTATGTTTGGTCAAGTTGCAGTACTTGTTCCTGTTGGTGTTGGGTTTATTTATTTATTTAAATAATAATAGTTTCATTTGTCTAATACTTTAAAAAAAATATAAATATGATAAAATTTTAACCTATTACACTTGGTCTATTATAATCGTCAAGTTTAGATATCAATTGCTCTTTGGTTTAGGTGGGATTCAGCGCTTGGATCTTTTGTTTAACAATAAAATTTATATTAATTGAACTAACTAGAATCTACTCATTTGTCTAATAATGAAAGCATATTATAATATTTGTTCATTTTTAATTATAGTAGAAAATGGAAATCTATGTACGAGTTCATTGGATGCTACAAGTTAGACGGCAGCAAACCAGACTTTGGACTTTGCACTCCAAAACTATATAACATCAGTCATAACTCATATCTCTTTGTTACCAAAAAAAAACTACCATCTCTTTGGTGGGTTGTTTTTCAATTTTATGAGAATATACTTATATAGCTAATAATGAAATTAAACCTTTTTTTTTTTTGAGGTTTTTATTTATTTATTTATTTATTTTTATATATCTCAATTTGATAAAAACACCAATTTCACCTTTTTATTTATTAATTTTTGTAAAATTAAGTTTCCATTGTCTTCCATTTTAAAAAGAAAAATAGAAAATGTTATTAAGTGACTTACTTTAGATTTTTTTTATTTAAAATTTCACTTCAACAAAGCTAGCATTTATATCAAAATATTTGTTTACTGCTTTAGCCAATGAATTATATATGTAGGGGTGGTAGGCCCAGTAGTATGTATCTGTGTATATATTGGGTCGGAAGTGATCCGAGGAGGAATGCTTCCTCGGCTGAACAAATCCGAGGTCAGAAGGTGCGGTCTGACATTAAGAACAACGTTTCGGACAACTCCATTGATGAGGATAAGTATCAGGAAGAAATAGGACGGAGGGAGGCTATGAAATATCTAAGGGAAAGCTGCTACCATTGCATTAAATGTTTTGCAGCTAACTCTTTGACCGCATTAATGAAGAAGTGATACATGAACAGTAGTTTTCAGCCTTACAGCTACTCCCCAAAGATTTCAGGAAGGTGCTGATACGACAAGGATCAACACCGACAATCTAATCCACATGTGGAGGGCAAAGATGAAAGGAGGAAGATAGTATAAAATAGAGGGGATGCCTTGAGAGAAGAGGATTTGAGAATTAAGAAAGAATTACTGTAGTAATAAGAACTGTACTTGTAATCAACTTTAAGAATTATATACAAGAATTGATTTCCTCGGATTGTGCCGATGACAATTTTCATTAAATACAACCAGTCTATTTTTACTTTATTGCCATTTGGATCCACTATAATTGCTACCCAACTCATTAGAACCTAGTTTTCCAACCACTCTCTACAAATTCATTGTATTGGGCTCTTTAGGCCCAAATTCTTTTAACTTTTGGGCTTAAGACTCAAATCCAGTCCCTAGAATATACATATATTAATTATCTATAGTTGTGCATTAATTATTAATATTAAAGGAATATATATGATTATTTTATAATTTTTATATAAAAATATTTTTATTTGGAATAATAATAATAATAATAATAATAATAATAATAATAATAATAATAATTCTAGGGTCACGATCTTTGTTAACCCGGTCTTGAACTGTCAAGCCCTGGCTTAATGAGTCCCCCATAATGAATTTCGTAGAGTATGGGTTTGAAGAACTTGGTTTCGGTTTGCTCAAACGGTTCGTTGCATGTTCCTCATGGATATAGAAGCCTGAATCAAGAAAATGGATAGGGAACTAGAAATTTTTATTCACAGTCCTGCCTTTTTACAATGAATTTTCTCTCCCTTCTCTCTGGGGACCTCTTACATATTATATAGGCTCTCTCTTATTATCTGGGCCTTACACCTGTTGATCATTCAAACCCCCACTTGAGCACTTGTCCCATCAGACGCCCTTACCAGTTCCCTGTGAGTTGCAGTGACCAAGGTGGCACTGTTCAGGGGTCTTCTCCCCATTAATGCGGCCAGGAGAGTAGCTGGGATGCATTTAATGTGGTGGTTACAGCCTTTGATGGAATATTTGAATCTTCTCTCTTTTCACGTGTCTGGGGTGAGGGCTGCAGTAAACGAGATGCATCGTTGATCTGGATCTTGGAACGTCCGAGGAGGAATCACTCCTCGGACGTGTTTTCTTGGCCCCCCGCTGACTAGAACAGGGATTCTGGGCCGCTGCGTCTCCTCGGAAAGCCTGGTCCTCGGACGGGCCAAGGCCCAACCCACTTGTTATTCTGGGCCGGTTCCCACAATAGCCCCTCAAAACTCCGGGTTCGATCTCACTCCGAGGAGAAGAAGCGGGGTTTTGACATTTATAAAGGGCGGAACGAATGAAACTCGATCCACACGTGCGGGCGGTTACTTTTAATGCGTTACAATTTTCGAGGCGCGGCCATTTACTCCAGACAACTTTATGTTTCCTTCATCCAACGGCCAGCATTGTCCCTTGAATTTTTGAGCGGGAGGGGTTGTTTCTCTCTCTCACCTACTATATAAAGCGCCAAACAGGTCCCTTTTTCCTTTTATCAGAACAGAGAACTCCTGAGAACTCCGGCGTCCAGAAGTCCACGAGCATCTCCGTCCTTCAAATCTCCACAATCGTTTTCGCGAAGTCCCCTTTTGAGATTTTCGATCGCCTCGCCGGTTGTTTAGTGAAAAAATCCGTAAGTTGCGTTCGTTTTGTCGCTTCGAATTCCTCCTCGAATCTTACTTTTCTCTTCGGTCTTTATTTCCATTCCTCCAGTTTGGCCTATATGGGTAGATTCAGAGACCTAGTAGACACCCCGGCTGCCATGGAGGCTTTCAGGGCAAAATACCACATCCCACAGGGGGTGGCTTTGCGGTATTGTCCCACAGAAGGAGTATTGCTAGATAGAGACGTGGGCGAAGTGGTCATTCCGATGATTGCCTTTATAGAGGGAGGAATGACCCTCCCCATGCGTAGGATTACCCGGGACTACTTGTTACACCATAGGTTGACACCGCACCAATGTGCCCCAAACATGTTCAGGATACTAGGCTGCATAGATGCTTTAAACGAGCGGATGGGCCTAGGTCTGACTTGGCACGATGTGGTTCACCTGTACGAGTGCCACTTCGTCGAGAAAGGGGGGTATTACCTTAAATCTCGATTTGAGGCGGTTAGACCGATCTCCTGCCTCCCCATATCCAATAAGACCATGAAGGATGACTTCCTCATTGCTTCTGGAGAGTGGAGCGATGGTCTTCACTGCCCAACCCGGGCAGGAACTCCAGGTGCGGCGCCTTTAGGGCCAGTCTTTTAGGGAGGGGGCTTAGCTCTTCGGACTCGCCCCCCCTTTTTTGCTTAAGTCGTAAATCGTGTTTTAATTTTAATTTCCTTTTCGGCTGTGTTGCAGATAAAGCGGTGCTTACTCCCAAGCTAAGTCACGTAAACGTTCAGGCCTTGAACTATCTTCTAAGGTCAGAAATCTATGTCACCGAGGACAAACAGTTACGCGCGTGTCATTTGATTTTGGGCCACCAACCACTGACCCGCTCTTTTCAACCCATTGGTCACGCGATAAGAGCCGGTAGCCCAAGGTTGGCCAGGATTGACGTATCCAAGCCCAAGTTCTTGGCAGCACAGGACCTTAAGCCCGTTGTGTTACCTGGCGCTCGGATTCTTCCACCAGCCGTGCAACTGCCTCCGACAGCCAATCTTGACGTTGCTGCGCCAGTTGAAGAAGAGACCGAGTCCTCGCGTCTTTCTCTTGAGGAGGAAATAGACGAGTTCTATTTGGAAGAGGAGGTTCGTGAAGATCCTGAGGGAGAGCAAGATCAAAATTCTGCGATCGGAGCTCCAGTTATTATAACCTGTTCGGACGGCTCTTCAGACGAGGAGGTGGACAATATGGCTGGCAAGGGAAAAACCTTGCGAGAGTTGATGTCATCCCGAGGAAAAGGTCAATCTTCGAAGGTGCATTCGGAGTCGCAGGCCCAAGACCGCCCTCCAGTCGCTCCTCAGGCTCCTTCTGACCTTGGCTTTAAGGTTAATCCGGACCCAAAAAAGAAAAGGCCTGCTGACACCCCTGAGGAAGGCGAGGTGGTGCCCCGCCAGAGCAAGCAGCAGAAGACCACCCAGGGGCAGAAGGGCAAAGGGACTTCCTCCTTAGAGGGCCGAGAGGAAGATAACCGAGCTGAGGTGCGTGTTCAACCACGTACATGGAGCCCGAGGATGGAGCTAGATGGGGTTGCTATCCCTTATACTGCATCGGTCCGAGAATACAACAGGGGCCGAGCAGGGTATATAGCTGATGTTTTGGAACAGCCGGTGCTCCTCCCCCGGGATATGGAGGCCTACAGGCGGTTCTCCCAGACCGAGCTTTTTCTGTCCCTTAAAAGGGATCTGGCAATGGTAAGCCGTTCTTCTACCTTTTCGTTAGATTATTGAACATTGTCGTGTTCTGAAATAGTTTTTGCTTTGTTCGCAGATAACTCAACAAGTGTTTGTGGCTGAGGAGTTTTGCCGCAGCAACCGCAGCTTAGCTGATGCAGAGGTCCAGTCTCGGACAGAGGTGGAGAAACTTTTGGGTTCCCTCCAGCATGAGCATTCTGAACTTGTGGAAAAGTTTAAAAAAGAGGAGAAAGAGCGCCGAAGTGCTGAGGCCGGTTTGAAGACCGCTGAAGCCCAAGCGGAGGATCAACGCCAAAAGTTGTACGTGACCGAGACTAGTCTAGCCACTGAAAAACAAACAGTTCTGGATCTCAGGGCCACGCTACAAAAGGTTGAGGAAGAGGCCCGGCGGGCCAAAGAAGAGGCTCAGCTGCTGCGGGAGGCTGCCGAGGCTGAAAAGAAAGCTGCCTATCAGCTCGGGGCTGAAGAGACTGAAGCTAGGCTCTCCGAGGAGATTCCGGAGGTGTGTAGGGATTACTGCAGCATCTCATGGGCTCACGCCCTTGATGCCGTAGGAATTCCTGCAGATTCGGCACTAAGGTTGCCCGAGAAGGTTTTCTTTCCGTCGGAGATCCAAGAGAATCCTGACGGTGCTCCTGAAGCTTCTGAGTAGGTCCCGGCTATATCTGGTGTCATTCCTCTGCCTGATAAGGCCAAGGATTCTGCGAAGGCGTCCGTCCCCGAGGTTCCTCCTCCTCAACCAGAGCAGAAAGAGACTCCCCCTGCTATGGTCTAGATTTTAGGTTTTTGAGCATTGCCCAACTCTTTCTTCTTCTTTTTGTATGAGGGTTGTCTTGTTTTTGCTCATTTGTAAAGACCCCTCACTGTAATGATTTCGGAGGATTAACATAGAACATTTCCTTTGTTTCTTCTTTTTCCCTCTCTTTTTTTTTTTTATGAATGTCTTCTGATATTATCCCTTTATTTATTGTTTACAATGATACGAATATATATACGGACAAGAGAGATGGATATCGTTTAAAAACTTTTGATAATTGGGATAATTTGCATAAGTAGTAATCACCCTTAGTCCTGTGGTCCGAGGAGCCGTGCAGGGCTTTGATAATTGCGTAAGTAATAATTTCCCCTAAGCCTGTGGTCTGAGGAGCCATGCAGGACTTAGGTTCTGTTTAAAACCTTGAATAAATTGCCGAAGTAATAATTTCCCCTAAGCCTGTGGTCCGAGGAGCCATGCAGGACTTAGGTTCTGTTTAAAACCTGGAATAATTGCGTAAGTAATAATTTCCCCTAAGCCTGTGGTCCGAGGAGCCATGCAGGACTTAGATTCTGTTTAAAACCTGGAATAATTGTGTAAGTAATAATTTCCCCTAAGCCTGTGGTCCGAGGAGCCATGCATGACTTAGGTTTTGTTTAAAACCTGGAATAATTGCGTAAGTAATAATTTCCCCTAAGCCTGTGGTCCGAGGAGCCATGCAGGACTTAGGTTCTGTTTAAAACCTGGAATAATTTGCCTAAGTAATAATTTCCCCTAAGCCTGTGGTCCGAGGAGCCATGCATGACTTAGGTTCTGTTTAAAACCTGGAATAATTGCGTAAGTAATAATTTCCCTTAAGCCTGTGGTCCGAGGAGCCATGCAGGACTTAGGTTCTGTTTAAAACCTGGAATAATTTGCCTAAGTAATAATTTCCCCTAAGCCTGTGGTCCGAGGAGCCATGCAGGACTTAGGTTCTGTTTAAAACCTGGAATAATTTGCCTAAGTAATAATTTCCCCTAAGCCTGTGGTCCGAGGAGCCATGCAGGACTTAGGTTCTGTTTAAAACCTGGAATAATTGCGTAAGTAATAATTTCCCTTAAGCCTGTGGTCCGAGGAGCCATGCAGGACTTAGGTTCTGTTTAAAACCTGGAATAATTTGCCTAAGTAATAATTTCCCCTAAGCCTGTGGTCCGAGGAGCCATGCAGGACTTAGGTTCTGTTTAAAACCTGGAATAATTGCGTAAGTAATAATTTCCCCTAAGCCTGTGGTCCGAGGAGCCATGCATGACTTAGGTTCTGTTTAAAACCTGGAATAATTGCGTAAGTAATAATTTCCCCTAAGCCTGTGGTCCGAGGAGCCATGCAGGACATAGGTTCTGTTTAAAACTTGGAATAATTTGCCTAAGTAATAATTTCCCCTAAGCCTGTGGTCCGAGGAGCCATGCAGGACTTAGGTTCTGTTTAAAACCTGGAATAATTTGCCTAAGTAATAATTTCCCCTAAGCCTGTGGTCCGAGGAGCCATGCAGAACTTAGGTTCTGTTTAAAACCTGGAATAATTGCGTAAGTAATAATTTCCCCTAAGCCTGTGGTCCGAGGAGCCATGCAGGACTTAGGTTCTGTTTAAAACCTGGAATAATTTGCCTAAGTAATAATTTCCCCTAAGCCTGTGGTCCGAGGAGCCATGCAGGACTTAGGTTCTGTTTAAAACCTGGAATAATTTGCCTAAATAATAATTTCCCCTAAGCCTGTGGTCCGAGGAGCCATGCAGGACTTAGGTTCTGTTTAAAACCTGGAATAATTTGCCTAAGTAATAATTTCCCCTAAGCCTGTGGTCCGAGGAGCCATGCAGGACTTAGGTTATGTTTAAAACCTGGAATAATTTGCCTAAGTAATAATTTCCCCTAAGCCTGTGGTCCGAGGAGCCATGCAGGACTTAGGTTCTGTTTAAAACCTTAAATAAATGCCATAGATCAGCGGGTACAGGATAATCATGGAACAAAGCATGGGCAAAGCCATTTTCATTAATAATAGTATCTTCTTAGATTGTTTACATTCCATGGTCGAGGTACAGTTTTTTCATCCAGATCTTCTAGATAATAAGCACCTATCCCAGCTATAGATGTGATGTGATACGGTCCTTCCCAATTGGGCCCCAGCTTGCCCCAAGAGGGATTTTTCGCGCTGCCGAGAATCTTTCTCATCACGAGATCACCCGGACCTAAAGGTCGCAGTTTGACGTTGGCGTCATATCCTTGTCTCAGCTTCTGATGATAATAGGCCATGTGGATTGTGGCTCTTTCCCTTCTATCCTCGGCTAAATCCAGACTTTTTCCCAGTAACTCATCGTTACTGTCCGGGGTAAAGTAGCTAGACCTCAGTGTGGGAAAGTTGTTCTCGATTGGGAGCACGGCCTCAGCCCCATAAGTCATCGAAAAAGGGGTTTCACCGGTTGATCGTCGCGGCGTTGTCCGATAGGTCCATAAGACGTGTGGGAGCTCCTCCACCCATCTCCCCTTTGCCTCGTCCAGCCTTTTCTTTAGTCCGTTCACTATGACCTTGTTTACGGCCTCGACCTGTCCGTTTCCCTGGGGATAGGCGGGAGTGGAGTATCGGTTAATGATCCCAAACTCACGGCAATACTCTCTAAAGTTCTTGCTGTCGAATTGGAGACCGTTGTCTGAAATGAGTGTGTGTGGGGTTCCGAAGCGGGTAATAATGTTCTTCCAGACGAATTTCTGGGCATCCACGTCCCTAATGTTGGCCAAAGGTTCAGCTTCCACCCATTTGGTGAAGTAGTCGGTTCCGACTATTAGGTATCGTTTGTTCCCCGCAGCTTTGGGGAGAGGACCGACAATATCAAGTCCCCACTGTGCGAACGGCCAAGGACTGGAGAGGGGGTTGAGGATACCTCCGGGTTGATGGATATTTGGGGCGAATCTTTGGCACTGGTCACACTTCTTCACGTACTCTTGGGCCTCTCTTTGCATGTTTGGCCACCAGTATCCCTGGGTGAGTGCCCTGTGTGCTAGCGACCTCCCTCCGGTGTGACTTCCACAAGTCCCCTCGTGTAACTCCTCGAGTAGAGACTCGGATTCTTCTGGATGTATGCAAAGTAGATATGGCCCAAAGTAGGAGCGCCGATATAGTTTGTGGTCCTCCGACAACCAGAACCGAGGAGCATTCTTCCGTATCTTCTCTGCCTCCAATTTTCCCTCGGGTAGGATGTCGCCTTGGAGGAAGTTTTTTATGGGATCCATCCAGCTGGGATTCTTTCTGATCTGATGGACTTGTGCCGGGTCTGTTGCAATGGGGCTCGCTTGGGCTAGATCTTCGACCAGGATCATTCGTGGCAGATCATGCACCGAGGATGTGGCGAGGGTGGCCAGCGAGTCTGCATGGGTGTTTGCATTCCGGGAGACGTGTGTCAGGTTGAAGGATTCAAAACTCGACTGCAGGCGTTTGACTCGTCCCAGATATTCTTGCATTCTAGCATCTCTAGCTTCCAGCTCGCCTGTCACTTGGCCAACAACCAACTTAGAGTCCGAGAACGCTTCTATTGCCCCTCCGCCCAATCTTCGAACCATCGTCATCCCTTGAAGCAAGGCTTCGTACTCGGCCTCATTGTTCGTAGCCGAGAACCAGAGTCTCAATGATTTCTCAATGGCAACACCGTCCGGCGATATCAAAACTATTCCAATTCCGGATCCTCTCTGATTGGCCGCGCCATCCACGTAGATCTTCCAATGCACGGTCCCCCCTGCTGAAATTGCACCAACCGATTTTCCATCCATGTCTTTCCTCTCGGTTATTATTTCTTCGGAGGGTTCAGCAAACTCCGCGACTAAGTCTGCGAGGACCTGACCTTTGATGGAGGATCGGGGCATATATTTAATATCAAAAGCCCCCAGAAGCGCACTCCACATGGCGATCCTTCCTGTGTAGTTGGCACTTCGAAGGATCGCTCGGAGGGGAAGTTGGGTTAAAACGATGACCGTGTGTGCCTGAAAGTAGTGAGGGAGCTTTCGTGTGGCGTGCACTATCGCCAGAATTGCTTTTTCCAAAGGTAAGTATCGCACTTCGGCCTCGTGTAATGATTTGCTCACGTAGTAAACCGGTCGCTGCACCCTGTTATCATCTCGTACCAATACCAGGCTTACGGCATGGGGAGCTACGGCCACATATGCAAATAATACCTCGTCTGCCTCAGGGCTGGACATGATGGGGGGTCGCGACAGGTATTCCTTAAGTTGCTGAAAGGCCCGAACACAGTCCTCCGACCATTCGAACCCTTTCCATTTATTAGTCAAGAGGTAGAAGGGCCGACATCGATTCGCAGATCGTGATATGAACCTATTTAACGCTGCGATCATGCCAGTGAGCTTCTGTACTTCTTTCGGATTCCGAGGAGCTTGTAGTCTGTTAATTGCTTTGATTTGATCAGGGCTTACTTCGATTCCCCTGTGGGTTACCATATACCCTAAGAACTTTTCCGACCCGACCCCGAATGAACACTTGGAGGCATTGAGTCGCAACTTGTGCTCCCTTAATATAGCAAAAATGACTTCAAGGTCTTTCACGTGCTCGGACACTATTTTACTTTTTACAACCATGTCGTCTATGTACACCTTAATGATTTTGCCTAGCTGTGGCTCGAACATCCGGGTCATCATTCTTTGGTAGGTTGACCCTGCGTTCTTTAGTCCGAACGGCATCACCTTATAATGATAGTTTCCGACGGGTGTCATGAAGGCCGTCTTCTCCTGATCTTCTAACGCAAGGGGTATCTGATGATAGCCCTGGAAGGCATCCAGGAAACTCATTCGAGGGTGTCCCACCGTCGCGTCCACCAACCGGTCAATTCGAGGTAAGGGAAATGGATCCTTCGGGCACGCCTTATTTAGGTCCGTGAAGTCCACGCAGACCCTCCACTTCCCCGTTTTCTTCCTTACCACCACCGTGTTTGCCAACCATTCGGGGTAAAAGACCTCCTTAATAGCCCCTGCTCTTTTCAGCTTCGCCACTTTGTCTCTTACAGCACTAGCATGTTCTTTTGAGGGGCGTCGGGGTGGTTGCTTCTTCGAAGTGGAAGAGGGATTAACATTCAGGTAGTGACAAATGAGGCTAGGATCAACCCCCGGGGCGTCGTAAGCGTCCCATGCAAACACATCGACATTCCTTCTGAGAAATCCGACCAATTCCTCTTTTTCTTGCAAAGGCAACTCGGATCCGACCTGGAAAAACTGTTCCGGGTCGTTGTTGACGATGAACCTATCTAAATTTTCACACCTTATCTCCTCGGCTGGCTCACCGTCCTGCCCTGCCGAGGGGGCTGGTTGCTATAAGTTCTCAGGGGCCGAGGACTCAGCCTGGGACCGATGCAGAATGGCGGCCACCATACACTGCCTGGCCACGGTTTGATCTCCACGAATCTCTTCTACCTGGCCCCTGGACGGGTATTTTACTTTTTGGTGAAGTGTGGAGGATACGGCTTCTAGGGCGTGGATCCATGGCCTGGCCACTATCGCTGTATAGGGTGAGTAAGCATCGACCACGATAAAATTTATTTCCACTACCTCCGATCCAGTCTGGACGGGTAGCTTGATTTGCCCCTTGGGCGTAACAGTCTTCCCTTCGAAGCTGATAAGGGGAGAGTCATAGGCTGTTAGATCCTCCGGCCTCAGGTTCAGCCCCTTGTATAGGTCGGGGTACATTATCTCTACTGCACTTCCTGTGTCTACTAACACCCTTTTCACGTCGAAACCTCCAATTCTTAACGTAACCACTAAGGCGTCGTCGTGAGGTTGGATGGTTCCTCTCTTATCTTCGTCCGAGAATCCCAATATCAGAGAGCTTCCCTTTTTAGACTTTTTAGGTTCTCTTCGCCTGTCGTCGGAGGGGAGCCGACCAACAGCCAAAACCCTGAAAGGGGGTGGCCCGGTTCTTCCTGGTGCGGCGAGGATGACATGTATCGTGTCGGTGGGGGGTTTCAACGACGCGTCCTTTCGGGGCTCTTGCACTACTTGACCTGGGTGGCCGCTCGAGGGGTGCAGAAGATGACGTAACTTCCCTTCTCGGACCAACTGATCCAGGTGGCTCCATAAATTCCTGCAGTCCTCAGTAGTATGCCCATGGTCCTGATGATAGTGACAGTATAGGTTCTGGTTTCGTTTGGAAGGGTCTCCAGCCATCTTTCCCGGCCATCTGAAATAGGGCTCGTTCCTTACTTTATCCAGCACCTGTTGTACTGGCTCTCGGAATATGGCATTCACCGTTTGCGTGTTACTCTGTCCAGCCTGTCGCGAAAAATCTCTCCTTGGCTGGTTATGGTTATATCGTTTCGACTTGAAATCGCTTGCTTTGGGGAGAGTGGTCTTTTCCTTTCCCTTTCCTTGCAACTGATCTTCCTCCACCCTTTTGTACTTGTCGATTCTGTCCATCAACTGATGAACGTTGGCAACTGGCTTGCCAGTGAGAGATTTTCTTAAGCCATGCTCGGTGGGAAGGCCGCTTTTGAATGTGCTGATAGCAACATCATCCTGGTTATTATCTAACTCGTTATACACCTCCCAATATCTGTCCGAATATGCTTTCAGGGTCTCCCCCTCGTGCATGGACAGAGACAATAGCGAACTCAGGGGCCGAGGGACCCTGGTGTTTGTAATAAAGCGGGAGCAGAAGGCCTGAGTGAGCTGCTTGTATGAGCCTATGGAATTTGTCTTCAGGCCATTGAACCATCTCATCGCCATTGGTCCCAAGCTGGAGGGGAAGACTTTGCACATTAGGGCTTCATTTTGTGAGTAGATAGCCATTTTCTGATTAAACTGACTCACGTGCTCTACAGGGTCCGCTCGGCCGTTATAGATGGCGAACACTAGTTGGTTGAAGCGTCGAGGCATCTTAGCCCCTTCGATCCTATACATGAAGGGTGACCTTGAAATCTGGTCCAGCGCCCTATTCATAGCGTCATTTCCCGAACCCTTGCTGGATGGGCTTTCATGTTTCCGCACAGGGCGCGGTTCCCTCTCGTAAGAAAAGGTTTCACTCGGGGGGGTCCTTGACCTCCGTCGATAACTCGCATCCTCCCCATTAGAGGACTCGTCTGAGCCAGAGGGAGGTCATTTTTGTGTCACACGCCTTAACTCCCTTTTCAGGTCAGCTATCTCTCGCTGCATGGCCTGATGACTGTTTCGCCTCTGGGATACGTGACTGCCTATCTGGGTGTGACTCTGGCCTGTCTGGGCAGGATGCACGCTTCCCTCACGATTCCCCCTGCCGTCTTGGTTGGCAAGGTTATCTAGCCTCTGAGACTCGATGGGTTGTGTCTGTTGAGAGTTAGCCTGGTGAGGGTTTTCCTGGTGTGGGCCTAGTTCTGCCATGCTCGACCGTCGTGCTAACTGATACCTTAGTCCTTCCCACAGACGGCGCCAATTGTAGGGTCACGATCTTTGTTAACCCGGTCTTGAACTGTCAAGCCCTGGCTTAATGAGTCCCCCACAATGAATTTTGTAGAGTATGGGTTTGAAGAACTTGGTTTCGGTTTGCTCAAACGGTTCGTTGCATGTTCCTCATGGATATAGAAGCCTGAATCAAGAAAATGGATAGGGAACTAGAAATTTTTATTCACAGTCCTGCCTTGTTACAATGAATTTTCTCTCCCTTCTCTCTGGGGACCTCTTACATATTATATAGGCTCTCTCTTATTATCTGGGCCTTACACCTGTTGATCATCCAAACCCCCACTTGAGCACCTGTCCCATCAGACGCCCTTACCAGTTCCCTGTGAGTTGCAGTGACCAAGGTGGCACTGTTCAGGGGTCTTCTCCCCATTAATGCGGCCAGGAGAGTAGCTGGGATGCATTTAATGTGGTGGTTACAGCCTTTGATGGAATATTTGAATCTTCTCTCTTTTCACATGTCTGGGGTGAGGCTGCAGTAAACGAGATGCATCGTTGATCTGGATCTTGGAATGTCCGAGGAGGAATCACTCCTCGGACGTGTTTTCTTGGCCCCCCGCTGACTAGAACAGGGATTCTGGGCCGCTGCGTCTCCTCGGAAAGCCTGGTCCTCGGACGGGCCAAGGCCCAACCCACTTGTTATTCTGGGCCGGTTCCCACAATAATAATAATAATAGTAATAAATTTAGATTATGACATTTTCCCTCATGTTTAGCTACGTTGACAAAAATTGACATAAAAGAAATCAAAAAATTAAATATTTGTAAATTCACTAAACTTAATCTTAACCATTTAGATTTTCTAACTTCTTCCAATGATATATATATATATATATATATATATATAGTAATTAAACTAATAGGATAAATAAATTTATTTTGTTATATTAATTATTTTAAGTAGTGCATTAATTATGAATGCATAATGAAATTTTGATGTCATGTTTTTAAAATTTATATGAGAAACAATTGATTTAAAATATGATATTCTTGCTCAAATTTAGTTGCTTTTGCAACAATTAAAACAAAGTCCAACAAAAGGGGGAAAAATCAATAACAGACAACCATGAATGTAAAAAAACAATTGAAGGATATTTGCAATTTTATTTTAACAAAACGATATTGCATTCTTGAGTAGGCATGTATATCAGTCATTATATCATGCAATTTTTAAATTTGCAAACACATATAGTATGATCAAATTATTACACTAGTCTTATTGTCTTTCTATTTTGTCTATAAAATAAAACATGAAATATTACAAGTTTATGTAAGAAAAATTATTGAAATATTGGAGGAAACTACTAACAAATTAGTGACATAAATGTTATTAATTATTTTAAAATGCATGCGCTACAAATCTACAATAATCAACCTTTTCCATTGTGTGACATTTGTAACTTCTTCCATCAAGTAGATGTAAGAGATAATTTTTTTGAATTATCCTACTCAGATGGGGTAACCAAGCTAGGCATGCATGTCATGTCACTGGTTTCTCAGTGTGGATGGAAGATGTCCCATCTCACACACTTGCTGCTTATCAGGCAAATTTGCCTACTTCTGAATAAAATTATCTCATTTCTTTCTTAAAAAAAAAGAAAAAAAAAAAGTAGCACATTGTTTAGCTAAGTTAGTTGTTAATCTTCTAGATTGTGCTGTATGGATGGAGAATGTTTCAACCTTAGTATTCTGTTTTGCTCATGTTGATTTAGCCTCTCTTAATTAATAATAAAAGATTTCTTCTTTCTAAAAAAAAAAAATAGATGTCAAAGTTTTGACAAGCATTATCTCAATCTTTTTGTAATTTTATCAAAAGTTAATTAATTATATAAATTAAATACAATAATCTAGTTAGTTCAATTGAAATACATACTACAAATTATTATGTTATTTACCATATCAAGGTTTGTATTAGAGCCAGAAAGTAAAAAATAATTCTAAAAAGAATTAATCAAATTCCTTCTCTTTTTAAATTTGTTGATTTGTACAGCAATCCTAAATTCCCTTAAAATACTTGTTACAATAACGTGATTAATGGATTACATGGTTTTGTGACCTGGATAATGAACACAAACTAATAAAAAAAAAACTTGTCACAAGAAAAAACTAATACACGTGTATTAATGGATGACATGCTTGTAAGTTGTGAAATGGATAAAAAACACAAAATAAAGCCACAGACAGTTTAGCTACAATCTGTTTATATACGACCTGTAATTTCTTCCTCTTTCTTCTAATACTCCTCTTAATATGAACTTTAATATTGATGATAGTCATTTTAGACAATAAAGCTGAAAATTGATGAAAAGTAACAACCTTAGTTAGTAGGTCCGCCAGTTGAAAATGAGTACCGATTTGTAGTAGCTTTTAATCACTAGTTTCTTGGAAGTCCAACATGTAGTCCACAATCTCAAGATCAGCATTAGAAGCTGAATATCAAGCTGTCGCAATAGCCACATGTGAAATAATTTGGATTTTGGCTCTTTTGAATGACATCTGTTGTATGGAAAACATTTGTCAAGACAAATTACATGGAAAACATTTAATTTCAAATGTTTGAACGAAAATTCCACCAACCTACTATGTGATGTTTGATAAACCATGTACTTGTTTTTTATTAACTTCAAATGTTTGAATGAAAATTCCTCCAATCTATGTGCTGAT
The DNA here is from genome assembly GCA_028535165.1 of Quercus tomentella. Taxonomy (NCBI): domain Eukaryota; kingdom Viridiplantae; phylum Streptophyta; class Magnoliopsida; order Fagales; family Fagaceae; genus Quercus; species Quercus tomentella. The sequence continues at coordinate 17,373,286 of JAPQVY010000089.1, read as the reverse complement.
TGATAAAGCCATATACGTATATTTTATCAATATGACCTATTTAATAAGTCATGTGACATATCTATGTATACAATATATAATAGTCAAAGGCATTTGACTATTAGTTGACCTTAAAATGTTTCGTCACTTAAGCTTTGGTAGTTCTACAATTTTACACTTCATTTTTTTATTATATCAAAACGAGATTTTTAAACTGACTACTACTTAACAAACTGAAAAGTTTTAAACCAACTATTTTTCAGCAACATGAAGAGTTTTAAAGACTATTAGTTGACATTCTAATATTTTGCCACTTAAGCTTTGGTAGTCCCACAATTTTACACATCATTTTTTTCTTAATTTATTTATTATGTCAAAATGAGAATTTTAAACCGACTACTACTCAGCAAATTAAAGAGTTTTAAATCAACTACTACTCAGTAATATGGAGAGTTTTAAACCAAACCGACTTACTCCTATATATACAGAGCACCACACCAAAACCCTCTATGTGATTTACCCACCCATTATTTGCCGTTTGTACACTTTTATTTCTACAAACTCTTTGTCTACAAGCCTCAAGGTATCTTTTACATGAATTTCTCTTCATAATTACTTTTTTTTTTCTTTAATATTCGGTGTTTGTGTATCTTTTCTCTTCATAATTACTATTGCCCGTGTGTTTGTGCTTAAGAACCAAACTTTTAGACACCATGTTTGATTCTAGAGGAGTAAATGCTAAAAGAAAGCTAGAGGTAATGGATGGCACCAAAGTATCCTTATTTTTTTTATTCTCCTGCTTGACATCTTAGTGTTGTTGAACGAATACTTTGTGTCATAGAATATATTATTTTTGTATCACTCTATTTACTTACCCCCCACACCCCCCCCCCCCCCCCCCCCGCCCCCCCAAAAAAAAGCCTTGGTAGAATTAAGAAAATTTTCTTTTGTTGTTAAGTTGTTATATTTTGTTGTTCTAGCTTTCATAAAAGTTTAAACATGCTAGAAATATAAGCAATGTTTTTTTGTTTCATCCTATAAAAAAGACAAAATATGGTTATTTTTAAAAAAATTATATTTTTGTTTCGTATTATAAATATTAATTTTCATTCATTTTATACTAATCGTAGCACTGAACATAACAAAGATATATTTTTATAATAATCATTAATTATCCAGTGCATCATATAAATTAACGACTAGTTTAAATAATACATGTTGATGTTTTTAATAGTCACCTTGTAATATCTCCAAATCGGGTTGGAGGAAACTTTATTCCAATTATATTCATATTCCCTTCTATCTATAGTCGCATTTAAAAATCCAATGGTCTTAAAATTGGAACCGACTTCAGTTCAATGCACTTGTGCACAAAACTTGTTAGGTGTCTACATCTCAACAGGTTTTGGCACCTTAAAATCTCTTACGTGCACAAAATCAAATAAATAACATGTATCAACAAATCTAACTAAAAATGTAAAGGAATTAGAGAATTTAAATGATAAAATTTATAATAATAATAAGTTAATAGCATTAGCATTCTAATTAAAATACATAATTGGTTAATTACTCGTAAAATAAAACAAGAATGCTGCTGCTAGTGCTAAGTAAAAAGCATCTAAAAGTTCACGGGAGTGATAAACGGAAATGTCGGTGACAGAACCGACAGAAGAATGTACCTTAAATTATTGTACACCCAATCACCCCAATGAAAAACACACAAACACACGCGCGTTCAGAGGAAGTTGATGTCACGCAACTTTGTCATGCACCTTGGTGACACGGGTGGTCCTATTCTTGCACATGCTCCATGCCTTTGGAGTTTGGATAATTCCTTTTACTACAAGTTTGCATTCCTACCAAAACTGCATCTTTCATAGCTTTTTTTGTTTTTTACTTTTTATTTTTTAGGGGATATGTTTTATCTATCATAGCCTTCACAAGATAAATGCTGTGCATTTTGGCCTCATATATATATAGAATCCAAACAAAAATAATAAATTGTTTTTCTTGGATCTCATCCCCTTTTTTCAGGTGGAGAATGATTAGACTTTGCTTGTGTTATAGTAATGACTTTACATACATAAGGAAATGACAAAAGAGTACTGTATTATTGCTACACTCATAAACTTTTTTTTTGTTCATATACATATTATAATGTTCTCATTTATACATACTATATTAGCTAGGTACTATGTAAGATTTGACACTGACATTATTGTATTTAAGCTACAAGTGAGTTGATTCACATATTGAATTATTTTATCCAAATTTTACAAGTGGGTTGTACTTTCACTCTCAAGGCCAGCTATGATGGTGTGATTGGGACTAGTATTATGGTTTATGTGCAGGCCCATTCTAGCCATGAAAACCTAACCCTGGTTTGGCCTGAATAACAGTCCTATTTTACCTCTGGGTCCATTACAGGTGTGTTGTACTTATGTTCAACCTTGTAATCAACTCCAAGTTAATGACAGGATGTGTAAGTTTGATAATAGACTTTAAGAATGATTTTAAACTCGCACATCTTGATTTTCTCTTAAGTTTAACTCCAATAGATCGGTTTTTTCGAGGATAAAATATGGAATTAACTCAAGTAGTAGACCATTCAAGCTTCATTAATTCTTTTTCAAGTCAAGTAGCATTTTACTAATGTTCTCAAACCGAGTTCAAGTAGCTTGGCTCATTTTATCGCCCTAATCATAGATCATTGTGAAGCTTAATCCAAAAAGATGAACTGTCACACGTATTAAAATGGAAAATGTAAAGAGCTTGTAGCTCATCTGACACATTCTGGTGTTTCAAATAGAGACATTTAGAGTTCAAATCCTTCCTCCCCATTACAAGTATCAAATCATCAAAAAATCAAAGAGTTTCAAAATTAAGATTCTAACAACCCAATTGGTGAAGAAACAGTTCTGCGCTTCCTTGCAATAATATCAATAGCAGGATCTGTTAGAGGCAGATAAAATAATAAAAAGGTGGCACTAAGAAGCATGCAGATATAATGTACAAATATTTATGTTCTTCACGTACATTGGCCTTCACATAATGCTGTTTTTTTTTTTTTTTTTTTTGATGGGGTTCACATAATGCTGTTAAAAGCTCCTTAAAGGAGACAGTAAATGCAGAATGCTAGTTAGAACACTCAAATTATTACGTATTTATGTCTCCACTTACTACCTAAATGAAGTAACATACTAGCTAGCCGCAAGGTAAGAACTTCAATAAATAATCCTTGGCATTGCCATAACTTCACTTTCTTACAGCAACTTGTGGTATGGAAATCTTTTTCCCAGCTACAAGCCTACAACACTCAAATTATTACGTATTTATGTCTCCACTTACTACCTAAATGAAATAACATACTAGCTAGCCGCAAGGTAAGAACTTCAATAAATAGTCCTTAGCATTACCAGAACTTCACTTTCTTACAGCAACTTGTGGTATGAAAATCTTTTTCCCAGCTACAAGCATACAACACTCAAATTATTACGTATTTATGTCTCCACTTACTACCTAAATGAAGTAACATACTAGCTAGCCGCAAGATAAGAACTTCAATAAATAATCCTTGGCATTACCAGAACTTCACTTTCTTACAGCAACTTGTGGTATGAAAATCTTTTTCCCAGCTACAAGCCTACAACCCAATAACCTTTTCTGCAGGTGAGAAGTTGTTAACATGACAACCAACATAGATACAATCCACATTTTTTTTACTAATGTTTTTGCAGCCACAAAGTTAAAAAGGAAAAAGAAAAGAAAAAGAACACACTGCGCACGCATGCACAACAGATTATGTTTTCAATTTTCACCCTCTTTTTCTTTGTTGGGTGGCTAAAGACACATCAGTTATCATATGGTCTGAACTCTGAATACATCTTTTATTCCTCAATTAGAAAGCTCATAATGCTTAGAAGTTGAAGATGAAAGGACAATTACAAACACTAAAATAGGCTTTTCACTAACAATGAAATTGATAGAATAGAACTAAAAGTGTCACCTGCTCCACTTGAGAGACCAAGAACAGCCTGTAGGATGAGAAAAACAGAATATTGATAATCAAATCTCCATGATTATTCACCATTCTTTTCCTTGTGTGTAGACTGTTTTATTTATATACATGCATTCTTCTGCCTGTCTGTCTATCTGTCTCTCTATCTCTCCCTCTGGCAGATTATTTGAAAAAAAAAAAGAAAAAAAAAGTGAACTACAAGGAGTCTGCAAACTATAGGCAATACAAAAAACAAAAGCACACAGCACAACTAGACACAGGCCCACAGGCCAACCTCAAAATAATTGTCATCAAGGAGGATAAGGTGCACTCCGAAGGTCTGAAATCTAAAGAATAGAAGAACATGTTTTGCTAGATAATTAGACTCTCTTAAGCCGAATTTTGCATCTGTGCCAAAGTCTAAAGTAAATAGATCTCTCTCATACAATGCAAATGCTTCTTAGTACCTTCAGTCAGGCTCTAGCACACAGAAAAAATACTAGAAGAATCCCCTTCAACAAATAGATAGCTTAACACCAACCATTAGGCAACCAGAAGAAGTTCAAGTAACATAATTTGCAATTCTTCAACATTGTCACCCCAAATGTAAGTCAGAGAGAGCTTGTAGTCTTCAAGATGATGCTTAAATTGTGAATCTGTGATCATGTAGTTCTAATCTCTGCAACTAATTTCAGACTACAAGTAGGTTTAGCCGGAAATTTGTGACATCCTATGCTTTCATGAGGTTTCCAATGCCACCAATAATTAGAGAAATAATCATAAAAACCATGGGCAACCAGAGGTGGACTGCTTGAAACTACACTATGAAACCAAAAACAGCAATAGTGCGTTGGGTCTTATCTAAGGTACCAGCAAAAAGTAAGAAAACTTGAAAGGATGTCACAGTGTGTAAATTTTGATGAACTTAAATCTCACACAAGGCCTCGTAAGAGTTGGGACAAAGATTGATAAGAATAATGTCTTTTGCAGATACATTAGAATAATGAGTAAATAATTGTAACTTAAACCACTTATTCCCCTGGAAGGGAAGTACCTACAGACTTTAAACATTCTTGGCTTCTACTAATTCATTTACTATTTTCAACCAAATTTACTTGAATCCCTGCAAAAACATAACAGAGATTAAGTCAATCCAGGAGTTGCAGCTTTTTGACAAGAGAGGTATTTAATAGGACACTGACATTTTTCTAATCTTTTCCTATCAACATTTTTTTTTTTTTATAACTCTTTTCCCTTCTACAACCCTATGCCCACCACTCTAACCTTCTAACACAGCAGCAACCCTTTATAAATTTATCAAAGACCTAGAGAACCAAATGGTTTGCACTTGGATTTCATTCTCCACACACACACACACGCACATATATATATATATTATTCTTGCTTGTTCGATAAATGTTTTTTCCTGGTGGGGATCACCATTGATCTCCTTGTGGTTAGGGGTGATAAAAAATTACTCCTTGTCTTTTGAAAACTGTCACTAAACCTCCTTGTGGTTTGGAGAAATGGAATTGTCATATTTTTCATCCAGGTTGATGGATTCTCACATACGACATGCACATGTTCCTTTAAATGTGGATTTTAGCTCTCAGTTGGTGCTCAATGGACTTAAAGCGCAGCAAAAAGAGCTTTGTCCTACCGATTCTTAGGGCCAAATTTTGTGTCCTGTGACGTGCTTGCAACATGGGAGAACCCATAAATATGACAATTTCATTTTACTCCAAACCACAAGGAGGTTTAGTGATGGCTCCTTAAAAGGCAAAAAGCTGCCTTGTAATTTAAATTTCATCCCAATACATTTAATTTTGACAATGATAGTGATATATATATACACACACACACACATTTTAGCAAGCAAAAGAATATGTTGCACGTGCTCAGAATGCACAAACTAACCTCCAATCGGTTCAGATGTTTATTGTGGCCAAGTGAAACTTAAATTTTTTTGAAATGCAGCTATGATTTATAAATAAGTAATGGAACATTAGATCTTTAGAAGTCTGAATCTTAACGAATAATGTCTTAAAGGTTGTATAATGTATAAGTGAGCCAAGAATGGTTAGGAACATGTGGGGTGCAATATAGTTCACTCTAAAAGAAGTTAGGACATCACACCAGCATTGATGGATTGTTGGAGTCCAAAAGTAGATAGCTCATATCCAGAAGCACCCAATCAAGTTAAACCAAGGAAATGGAAGGGGAATTTTGGAATTTAGCATGCAGACACCAAATCTGTATCTAACCTCGGTTCTTCTTGCCTTAGCACCATACCTTCAGCTCCTGCAATAAATAGAATTGAACCCAAGTAATAGTTATTTACCAAGAAAGAGGAAATGTTAAAATTGGTCTAGTTCTTTGATATTGATTTTGACTAAAATTGAAGGTCAAACTTACAATTAAGGCACACCAGGCTCAGACATTGTTTGACCAAGGAAGCTCTTAATGCGCAAGTTAGAAATCTACAAGATAATTAATACTTGCTTGTGGCACAAACATACTTGATGATAACAAAATGGAGCATTAGGCAAGCATTATTTTGAAATGAAATTCCCAATAAAAACAATAAAATTAACACTATAAGTAGAACATGCAACCAATTAATAACAAAATTGTCTCTTCTCTACTTATGGCTCAAGTTACTCAAGAGGAAAAAGGATAAGAAGAATATAATGGGCCATTTAATGAAATTAAGTGTAATCCAATAACAGAGTTGATAAAAATCAACACTCATTAAAAGCTTTTGTTAGCACTCAATGAAAATTCTATTAAATATATCTATTCATTCTTCCAAGCATACAAAATCAGTGCGAAACCATGAGATTGTGATTTGGAATCTGAAAATCTTTGCGAGAAAGACCATGGCAATAGGTTTGGATCGGAGAGGGGTTGGCTTGCCCACAACTTCTCAGGGGAGAGGCATGTTTTGAACATAAAAACAGCATTTCCAAGTGATGTACCAAAGAGCCAATTATGAACATCCCACAAAACTTCTACTGCGAGCCCATCAACCAAAATTATGTGATTCCCCCGGAACTTCCATCGAAGCCGCTTCACCTGCATCAGGGGCTTGCTATCTACACGGATCACCAGGCACGGATCATTGACACTAACAGTGTCACATTCGATCACAAGATCATGAATTTGACCATTATCAAAAAATTGAGCCTTGGTACTGAACACCTTCTTGCCAAAAATATGCTCTCTCTTGGAAATGAAAGCAGCATTAGAAGTCACAGGGGTGGCATTAGTTTTCTTGAAAGCTTCTTTTCTCAAATCTCCAAGAAGGAGAACCATCTGTCGATCAACAACAACTGCAACATAAAATCCCTCCAAAGGTTCAGGCCCGGGTCCGAATTTTGCTGAAGAAAGGTCCCAATATATATCAATTTTACAAGAGTATGCTTCTAAACTCTTGGACCCTCGTCTCTTGGAGAACAACCAGGGCTTAATATCAACCTTGCAGAGACACTGATTCGAAGAATCGTCGATCCCAATTCCAAGGCCTTGACCCATCAAATTTTTACTCCATGTGACAGTAATCAAGCAAGACCGCCCGCGTAAACGGCATTGATAGACACAAGTAACTAAATTCTGGGCAGCCCTACTGGTGCTTGATGATGAAGAATCAGCAACTTGAACCCCATTTTCACCAAAACAGGATGGGAAATCTCTCATCTTCCCACTAAGAACTTGCATTTACTTATCCTAAACTTCCTCTCTGGTTGGTTTTTTTGTTTTGACAAAAAGTTGGTGCCCACTTTTGCAGCAAAAACATAAACAAAACAAAACAAAACAAAAATGAAAGGACTCAGAAAACAAGCAACACATAAACAAAACCAACATGGAAAGCAAGAAGAGAACAGTACCTCAAACTAATCAGAGACAAAATCAAAAACCCATCTCAGAAATGCTCCCAAGTCTGCTTCTCAAGTCCTGAATTGATCTGCCTATAGACTCTTTCATGCATTTCTGCAACAACCCATTAATTAAAAAAGTTCATACAAAGCACAACAAGTTGCACATCCAAGTTCCAACTCAAATTGCAGACAAACTTGGGGCATGTAGAGAGTCTGAAATAACTCAAGCAAACAAGCAGACAAAAAGTAGACTTGTTTCGCTGTCAATACATCTGCCAAAAACCATAACATAAATATAAACAAACAATATTTTTTTTTAAACAAGACCCACAAAGAAATTTGAAGAAAGTAATAGAAGGCAGAAGAGCATAGAGATAAAAATCCAAATATACCTCAAGATGGTGACAGCTTAAATAGTAAAGACCAAAAATTTAGCTGGGTTTTGCTGTAAAGGCTGGATTTTGACGATTGCTATACACTGTGAAAGGAAAAAAAAAAAGCTCACTTCCTCATATATTCTCTCTCCTTCTCTTTCTCTCTCTCTCTCTTAGCTGACATACCCACATGAGATGAGAAAGCAAGACAACAACTTTTGATTACAAAACATATAAGACTCAACTCAGAGTTTAGTCTCTCTCAATGCCTCGCATTTTGGAGAGAGAGAGAGAGAAGCAGGCAAGGCATAATATATCATGGGAGACTCAGAGATTTTGGGGAGGTAAAACTATAAAACATGCTTAAAAATAAATCGCAGTTCTTTTTTCTTTTTCTTTTTTCTTTTTTGGTTTTGTTTGTGTGTGGTTGTGTTTTTTATGGTCTACTTTTGCATGTATTTAAATGAATGGGAATAATAAGTGAAAATGAAACGGTTTTGAGAGAGTGGGGCCCATTTAAAACCCATGTAAATGCAAGCACGATGCCACATTCACAATTCGTCAGGAAATATGAAGACTACATGCAATTCACATATTTAAATATAGCTAATTTTCTTTTTCCTTTTTTATATTTTATTGCAGACTGTTTACCTATACCATCAACGATAGTTTTGACCGAAAGTGGTTAAGATGTTATTATGATCATTTTTAGATAAAAAAAAAAATCACACTGTGGTCCTTTAACCATTTTTTTATTTATATAAAAAAAAATTTAGTGATTTTTATGTTTGAAAAAACTACTTGAAAAAGAAACATATATACTTTTGACAGTGAGTGCAGTCACACTGGCCCAGAAGTTTCTTGACCAAAAGGCCAATTTTTTTTGTCTCTACTAAACATAATCTCTTACATTTTGTTTTAGTTTCTTTTTTTTTCTTTATGAGGTTTTATGTGTTTTGGCCATAGTTAAACAACTTGACAAATATATATTCTTTGACAGTGAATGCAGACAGTTACATCTTACATACAGTGGGCAGAATAGGCTTGACCAAGAGGCCCAAATTTGGCTCCACAAAACGCTCTCTCAAATTGATTGTATGAGCGTCTTTCTATTTTTTGAAGTTTTTTCCCAGACGCCATTGTAAAATTTGACAGTGAATGCAGTCACAGAACCCAGAAGTGCCTTTGACCAAAAGACCCCATTTTTTGGCTCCACCAATGACCAAAACACTCTCAATGCCAGCCCGTCATATCTCACACTCTCTCTCTGTATTTTCTCTAAAATGTAAAATCTAATGGGTTTTTCCTCTCTCTCTCTCAAATCCCAGTGAGTTGATTTTTCTTAGAGAATGGATTTTTTTTTTTTTAATGGGATCTTAGAGGATGGATTTGATTCCAAAGAGTGGTGGAGCATATTTTTGTATAGGCCAAAGGTCTTGTCTTTATTTTTGCCACACATTGTTTTATTTTTTTTCCCTAAGGAAGAGCCACATATGGTACTAAAAATCTTTATTTTATGGAAGCATATCTTGGCGCGTGTGCACACGCTCTGAAATTAAAGAGCCACATATTGCTGGGTGAGATGGGTCCCACTTTTCCTAGTATCCAAACGCACAAAGTACGAGTTATTAAAAAGAGAATGCTGCTGAACGAGAATCTAAACTTTTGAGGCTGGAAATTGTGTTCACGCGCTGCGTGGCTCGTGAAGATAGGAGCGTTGTCATATATGGACAGCAAAAATTATGAGAGGGAGAATCGTAAAATGCTAGTATTATTTTAAGGAAGAACAGACGTGGAGTTCACGTGTACTTGTCCACGGTCGGTTGGCGTGCGTTACAGCCCAAATGTAGCCCAATTATTGCCAATTCCATTTATTGGGCCCTTCTAGAGCCCAATTTATTTATTTTTTTTAATTTTATTTTCTTTTCATTTTTCGATTGTATCAAGAAAATTATTTTAAGTAGTGGGTTTCAGTTAGTTCAATTGGTAAAATTTTTGATAATTGAATAAGAAATCTGGGATTCAATCTCCGCCTATACCAAAAACTAATTGGTGTCTTGATCTGATGAAAAAAGATTATTATTAGGAGTAGACGTCATATGTTGAAATTCTCTAAAAAAAAAAATCTTAAATAAAATGCTTTTTTTAAATAATAATAATAATAATAATAATAATAATAAATTCAATTGTTTTCATTAAGGGAGGTTGCAAATCAACCTGAAGCACACCTTGCTAGGCAATGAGTGACAATATTACCTTGTCTAAGTACATTAGAGAAATTAATACCAACAAACAAAGAGGTAACGTAAAGAACATCTTGAGCTATATGGCCAAACTGAGCTAGAGTGCAAGAAGCATTCTTCAGTGCATTTATGAGTATATCAGAGTCACCTTCTAGCACAACTCGATCGATAACAATCTCGAGTGCAAATTCTTGTGCTTATTTTGTCGTGAGAGCTTCTACCTCAATAATTGTGAAAGGAAGAGGGATATGTCGTAACAATGAAGCCATAACTAGGTTGACCTCATTTCTTATGACCACCTCTAACCCTGCCAAGTTCTCATTGTTGAAAGTACCTTCATCGAAATTGATTTTGTACCAAGTGCTTTTTGGTGGGCGCCATGACTATCTAGGCTTTGACGAAGGCCATGACGAAGCAGCTCGTTGAGTTTTAAATTCCTAGCAGTGTTCTTTTCATGTTTGGACAAGCTAATCCTAGGTGACTTGGTGATATACTACCTCATTTATGTGCGAGAGGAAGAAATATTGCTTCTTACACTTAGATTTTTTTACAATAAAAAACATTTTTTTAAAAAAAAAATAACTTGCTTTGTTGGATACTAAATTTTTTAAAATTGACTTGCCATCACAAAATAGTTTTTAGAAGTGTAGAGTTTATTTGTGTGTGTGTGTCAAGTACTAAGGTTTTGAAAAATGTTCTTAACTCTATTAGACTCGTTTTTCATTGACCACACAATTTTTATTCCAATTTACTTATGTTTTTTGCAGTACTAAATACCATAAAATGCACAAAAAAAAATCTTGTCAAATCAAACTAAATACTTTTTAACTCTTACTTACAACATTAAAAAATTTCACTCTTTTTTTTTTTTTTTTTTTACCTAACTTATGATAAATATAAAAATTTATCATACTTCATTTTTAAATACAAAATTTATCATACTATAATAGTAAACAACACCTAAAATATATAGGGAATGATATTTTAGATTTTTATTTATTTATTATAAAAATATAACGAAATATAGGTTATGTTTAAATTTCACTTAGTATAATATTGCATCATTTAATAACTTTACCTCAGATGTATTTTGTGATAAATTCACCATTAGATTATATTGTCTTCTTATACCTTCATGGTTGCAAAGATATTAAAATGATCAAAGATCAATAACTATCTTAACAATGAAGTGCTTAAATTCCAAATTATATAAAGTTAAAATTGTACAAAATATGAGTTTGTGGATTTGATAGCAAATAGATTGATATAGAATTTGGTTTGCATATTAAGAACAATGAGAATATGTACACAACACAACCTAGAATCTTAAGCCTATAGGTTTTTCTTTCACACGTAAGTACAACCAACAATCTTTCCCACATGGGTGAGTCATTACTTTTTTGTAGACTTCAAGATCAATCTATCGTTGGATTTCGTTATCTTTGTATATTCTCTATACTTACAAAATTTAGAGATAATTAAAAATCAATAACCATGTCATCAATCAATTATTTAAGTTCAAGTTTTTATAGTTTAAAATAATGCATAAAAGATAAGTTTATGGATTGAATGATAAATTACATCTGATTGACATAAAAATTGGCATGCATGTTAAGAACATATAGAATATTTAATCAACAGTTGGATTTTTAAAATACGAATTTAATAACAAGTTATTGGGTGGTATAACATTGCTTAAAGTTACACTTGGTGTAACTTTAAGTAATGTTACACCACTTAATATTTTATAATTGAATGCGAATTTTGACAAATCCACCGTCAAATTACATTATCTTCATATATTATCCATACTTGCAAAATTTTGAGGTGGTCAAAGATTAATAGCTACGTCATCAATTAATTGTTTAAATCTAAGTTTTTGTAGTTTAATATAATGTATAAAAGATGAGTTTATAGACTGAATGGTAAATAACATTCAATTGACATGAAAATTGGCATGAATATTAAAAACATATAGATCATGGAATTTAACGGTGGAATTTTCAAAATATGAATTCTATAACAAGTTATTAGGTGGTATCACATTACTTAGAGTTACACTAGGTATAACTTGAATCTAACTCATATATATATATATGTGTGTGTGTGTGTGAAAATGTTATATACTTATAATAATTCTTCAAATTTCTTATTTTTTATCAATGTGAAAATTCAACTAAATGTAAACTTAACAATTATAAGATTAAAAATTGGATACATCACACCAAAAAGAAAAAGAAAAAAAAGAGTACTCTCGTATCTAATGATAATGAAGATAATGCCCAAAATTTTATATCATTTTAGACATAATAAGAGATTGACCCAAAATTCAAAAGTAAAATAGGAGATCAAACACTTTATCATCATTTTCCAAAGTCATACTACCTTGTAGGAAAAGACTCGAAGTTCAAAACTGTATTGTCTAAGCTTCATATTTCAATAATATAAGGCCCAACTATAGGCCCATCTTTGACAACTACCATGGGGGGCATGGGCTCCATGACCTCTTTAATAATATACCTTTCAGACCTCTTTCTAGAAAAAATTCAAGCTTATTGGCATGCCACAAACCATAATTGAACCGACATGGGCGCAATCATCGGACCAAAAAGTGTATAGAAATATATTCTTGTTTTCTTCTTCTTCTTCTTCTTCTTCATAGACTTGCATAGTTTAATTAATGAATTGATGGAGCATCTAATACGTTACGTGCAAGTGCTTCTATGGTAATTTTTTTTTTTTTTTTCATTTGTTGTGCTTTGTCCAAACTCCAAATCTCTCAAGCTAGGGTCCATCTATAACATGCTTTGGCCCTTATTTCAAGCAACTTGTCATATGGTTAAGTAATCATGGATCATTTAATTACATGCGACAATATAACAAGCAAAGAAGACACGTACCCCTTCAAAAAAAAAAAAAAAAAAAAACAAAGAACGCATAGGACATGATAGTAGATTTTTAGAAATTGAAGTAAAATCTTTCATTTTGTGTGTCAAACTTTTTTACATAAAAGTATAAATTTATTAGTTGTTGATTAAAAATGTCAAATTTTTGCATGTCTAGATAAAAACATTGATGATATGCCATTGAGAGCGTGGTGCGTTGGTAGGAGTTTTGGACTGGATCATACCTGCGGGCTCAGGATTTACCTGGTTCGAGTCATGCTCTTCGCAAAAATGTCGTACAACAACGTGGATAGCTCTAACGCACTTTGGGGTGCCCCACACCATGAGTTCTGCGGATTCAAATGTGCTGAGTCAATAATTACAAGTGTGAAACCCTTTTTCTTTTTAATAAAAAAAAAAAATACATTGATGATATGTCTTTTAGATTATAAGGCTATTAATATATATATATATATATATATATGTTCACTAACAAATTGTTTTTTTGGATAGAGTGTACTCTAACAATTGGATAAAACATGAATTCTGATTTTCTACACGAATGCAATTAAAAAAAAAAAAAAAAAAAAAAGAGAGAGAGAGAGACATTATGAAGGCAAACAGGGGAAAGATTCATGCGATAGAAAAGGAAGGAAAAGATGTAATGAGGATAAATGGGTTTGTGAGCTTTTGGTCCAATTACTTTGTTACCTTTTAATGAGTATCTATCATTTCTTGCAACTTTTTCTTCCATTCCTCCTGAAGTTGCAATCATGTATACAGCATTTTGATGGCCATTCATAGCTTCCCATCTCAAGTAATAAGGATTTATCTATGGCTTCTATTCTTTCAGAAGAAGAAAGTAGAACAAAATTGTCAAAAGCCTTGAAAGAAAACAAGGTTAAAATGTTGGATATTTTTCTACCTATATGGTAGAAAATATTTACTTTTGCAACATAGTCAATTTCTGCAAAACTACACGCATTAGTGGGGTGGAATATATCCATTTCACTTTCGGTCATACACACTTACCGAGTGAACAACTTTTCATCTTTTTTCTACTTGTTAGAGCATTAGGACACAAATAGTATATTACTCCTCTATATATTGTCAACTTTCCATTAACTCAAATCTCATATTCTAATTGTGTGGGTGTGGGTGTGGGTGTGGGTGTGGGGTGTGTGTTTTTAGCTTGATTTTAGGCTACTAGATTATTCATTTCCCTATCTATGAAATTTCCAAACTTGAGATGAAATTTGATTCTATCTCTTTTTGTGTGACGCCAAAAACTTTACAAATAGGTTAGTTGAAATCTCCACTAAATGGATTATTCTATGAAAGGTAAACCTCTTCTATGTTATACAAACTAATTTTGCATTTTGTATGCATGCCACATTACCCTTCTAGCATAGAGTTTTTATAATCATATCCATTCGCTTTGAAATTAATAGATTGAATTTTGACATGTCATTAATTTTTATATATATATATATATATTTATATGTAAACTTTGATTACCATCATTTTTGTATTTATTTAAAATATTGATAATATGGCCAAATCTATTCCATTCATTTTAAAACACATGGATACAATTTTATGAACTCAATTAAGCAATTACTGAAGTGCTTTAAGAAAATTTGTTAGGTTTTTTTTTGTTAAAAAAAATTAAATAAGAAATTTTTTAGGGTTTAAAAGTATAAATGGGCTTTTGCTAGCTTCTTTTTAACACTGCTTTTTAATAGTTGATCTTTCAAATCTAACGGAAAAACATAAAATAACAGTAAAGAAAAGAGACTTGATTTTTCCAAGGATGTAGATACTTTACTCTTAGTGTGCGTTTGGATACCGTTTATTTTGCTGAAAACTGAAAATAATAAAAAAACATTTTTCGGTTATTGTTCACTTTTAAAATCACTGTTCACATGCCTATTTGCATTGCTCATGTCCCATGAACAGTACAATAGGTGCTTGTAAAAAAAAAAAAAAAAAAAAAAAGCCTGAAACGCGAATGCGCAAAACAAATGGACCTTTAAACTCTTGTTGGTGTTAAAGTAATAAAAAAAAAAAAAAATTTATCTGAGAGTCTAGGAGAGTAGGATGAGTCACCTATCTCAGCTTATAAGGAGATTTGACACCCTAACAGAAGAGGTTATTTCATCTTGAGTTCTTGACTAGGGAGGGTGGATTTAAAGAATGTCTATAAATTATTTTCCTTTGAATAGCCAAAAAAAGTGTGTAAACTAGTAGAAAATTGAAGAGTCAACATTTTTTATTTATTTTAATTATGCATTCAAAGAAGTTAAATAAAAAGTCTTGTATCTTGACTAATAGTATTAAATAATAATTATGAAACCAGGGACGGAGCCAGAGTTTTGAGTTAAGGGGGGCAGCTTTATTGCTGAGTGTGTACAGTGGTTTCAACTTTTGACTTTGCTATTACTTAGCTGCTAAGATTTTTTTTTTTTTTTTTTTTTTTGTCGGTAAGAACAAAATTACTTTTGTTTATAATTTTTTAAATGAGAGGTTTGTTTATCCTAAATAAAATTGGTTAATTGAGCTTAATTTTTTTTTTAAGTTTTACTATTGGTAATTTTTGTTGTTGAGCTTCTTTTTTTTTTTTTTTTTTTTTGGCTTGTATATTTTGTTTTAGATTTTAGATCTATAAATTTTTTTATAGTCACTAAAATGAGGAAAATACTAGCACTACAAACTTTTTTATAAATTATTGATGTAATAAGTGGTTACTAGTAAGTAAAAAACTGATGTGAGTGGTAGGTCTATGTGCAAGCCAATAAGAATTTGCTACCAAAATAGTTTGTAAAAATGTTGTAAAAAAATTTGTGAGTATAACATTACTCTTAAAAGAATCAATGATATTGTTTAAGAGAAAAAAAAAATGTAATTTTATAGAACAAAATTGCTAAAATTAGTACTCACATATATATAATAATAATATTTTTTTAGAAAAAATTTACGGGGGGCCATTGCCCCCCCTAGTCCAAAGCTAGCTACATCCCTGTATGAAACAAACGTGTGTGTATAAGAATTGTGGATCGGTGATATTGTCTGATTTTACCATAAAATTTGGGTTTAAATTCTCTCTCACTTTGTTTTCAGTAAAAAATGCACCATAATAAGATGTATGAACCAACATGAAGGGGAAAAAATGAGAGAGAGAGAGAGAAGAGAGATGCAACAAATATGCGCTTGGTATGGCAAATTAAAACTTATGAATTCCATTTAGATCAATTTAATGTCAACTTACAAATAGTATTAAACCTAAAAATACCTACCTAAGATTCTTGAGACTCAATGACATTACTCAATTCTTTTTATGAGAAAATTTTGTGTTAGAATCTCCCTCTCCACTTGTTGTAACTTGTAAGGGGGAAAAAAACTAGTCATACTTTTCATTTTTTCTAAGAAAATTTTCGAAGTTTGACTAACCCCATGTCAAAAAAATTTAAATGTTTAAAAATTAGTACTAGTAGGCTATGAGCCTATGACGTGCAAAAAATTTTAATGCAATTGCACAAGAACTCACACAAGAAAAATACGAGTAGAAAGAAAAAAAAACACACACCCCCACACACAAAAGCTATTGTTGTTGGATTGTGATCTGGCTGAGAGATATAAGATAGTCAGCCCAACCCAAAACTAATATTGTATTGCAAATGGGCTGCTATTCACTTCAGTTTAGTGGTTGAAGCCTTGAAGGCCAACACAAAACTAGCCATTAGCCCAACTAAATTGGGCCTTTTAAGATAGAACTCATGGGAGATATTTTTATTCTCTCTGTCTCTCTTGTTCTTATTGTTGAAATGAATAGATCCATGCCTTTCTTCTTCTTCTTTTTTTTTTTTTTTTTTTGGGTGTATTTTGTTCTTTTTAAGTCGGATAATAGCAAAATAACTTAGGATATGCATAACATTCTGAGTCACATATCTGCTAATTGATTAAATTTGTGAGTTTGGCATTTCCCTTAAAAGTCATGGCTCATTGTTGTGTTTTTGTGACATTTACTTACAATCACAAAAGAAAAATATGCTCACTATTTATGCTCCTGAGAGAAGTTCTTTCAAATAAAAGATAAAGAGTGTGAAATGCATAAGAATAGAGTGGAACCCATGCAAGACATATATCTTTGATGATGGAGAGAAGAAGAGGTAAAGTTTGAAGTAACCACATGAAAAAGAATTTCATGACTGAATAACATAGTTGTTAAATGTAAAGTTATTAATGCCTAACCATGAAGTAATGGGGCCTTATCCATGGAAGAAGCCCAAACCTGATGCATTTATAACTTTATATTAACTTCCTTAACTGCACTGCTGAGTTCTTAATATATAATCTTTTTTTTTGTTTTGAGTTTCAACATATAGTATCTGCTCATAATAATAGCTCTTTATTTTTTAGTGTAAGCTGGGATTAAATTTCATATCTCTTATTCAACCACTAGAAATTTTACTAGTTGAACTAACTGGAACCGATATAATCCATTTATTTTGAAATAAGTTAATTAGATTTTACCATGTCAACAATATTTTTAAAATTTTGTAATTATAGCTATTTTTTGATATTTATTTAAATTAATAACTGTGTGGAAAAATTTAATCTACTTATTTAAAATTAATACAATATATTTTAGTAATTCTATATTAAAATTAGCCTAAGAACTCTGCAGGATTATGAGGAGGATTTTTTATTAATTAATATCAGCAAATCACGTAATTAATGAACAATTTCATGACAATAACAAATTTTATCTTACATGAAAAAGAAAAAAAAATATTTTTCAAATTTATTAATTAAATTTTACAAATTTAATTATTGATAGTTATATTAAATAACGTAATGTTTTATAGTCGGTTCAGTTAGTTTAATTGGTAAATAGTGAATCAATTAAAATAGTGAATCAATTAAAGTTAAAAGAAGAAGATAAAAAATAACATTAGTAAAAATAATAAATATAAATATATTAATTAAGGAAATACATATAACATGTCTTTAAATAAAACAGAATGAAAAATTCTCGTTGCCAACTTAATCTAATCGGTCGAGGATTCACAGTATATCCCAAATTTTGTCCTAATACTTGCTGTACAGAAATAAATAAAACCAATGGTGAATTGGATATTTGGGGATAGAGCTGGGTTCACCACGTATGTCAAGGACAAAGATCATGTTCTGCACAGTTTCCAAGGCTTCAAAATGTCTCTGCCAACAGCGTCCAAGCTGTACAGTACATTATCTTCTTGTAACTGTACTGTTAACTCCACGTCTTCATGACACTAGCTGTTTTGTTCATAGAGAATGTTATTTATGACTGATAGCATTGTCATTGTTTTGAAGAGAGAGAGAGAGAGTGGGAGAGATGGCTAATCACAATTTGGTTATAGATGCATGGATTAAAGAAGCTGAAGAGGCTCTAAAGCTGGTGGAAGGTTTAGAGAACACAATCAAGAACAGGAACCCAGAGCATTTCAGTCTCAGAAGCACTGCAAAATCAAAGCTTTTGGAGCTTGGAGTGAAGCTTGATCGCTTAGAATCACTGCTTCACAACCCACCCTCCAAACCCAACTTGTATGTTCTCACTTCTCACTCTCTCTTCTCTTCCTAGCTCAATTCCACATTTATTTGTTGTTGTCTCAAATGGGTTTGTGTGCAATGATATTTGCATTGCTTCTAATGTGACTTTGCTTTTGTTTAGATCATTCTGTGTTACTATGGATTTGTCATTCAAAGTTCTTATAGTTAGATTTTTTCCCCCTAGAATGCTTTGTTTTTATCATAGTATTTAGGACTGATTTTTCTAAATTTTATGTGGCATTATAATGACTATATATGATATTTTCCCTTTTCCTTCAGGAGCTCATCACTTAATTATTAATTTCTTGGTTGAATTACTAATTTGATGCTCCAACTGTTGGGTAAAGTTCAATTTGGCCAATCAACTATTAATTGTGTCAATTTAGTCTTTTTATTTTCAAAATCAAGTCTATCTGATAATTGAGTCTCCTTTCCATTTAAATTTTTAACAAAACTAGCAGTTGAAAATTGAAATTGACTTGATCACACTTTTCATAACAACCTTTTAACATGTCTCACTTAGCATATCAGTTAATTTCTTTGAAATTTAAACGGAGAGGAAAACCAAGGATGAAAGTGATATGATTTTGAAAGCTAAGGGACTAAATTGAATTGACACAATCAATAGTTGGAGGACTAACTTGACATAATTAATAACCCAATAGCTGGAGGACCAAAATAGTAATTTAACCTTTTTTTTTTTTTTTGTTTGAGATGATTATTACTTTTTTCTTAATGTCTCTAGTCATTTGTCTTTTATTTTGACAAGTGCAATAAAAAAGGCTTATATCCTGAACTTGTTGAATTATGTGATTCAGAATTTCAGAGTATACAAAGTAAATTCTTATAGAAGAATATGTTTAGCAATGCCATTCTAAAGATGCCACCTCAATTAGGAATGCCATCCTAATCTTGGCCTCAACCTCTAGGGTATTTTGTGGATCCAAGATGAATCTCACCCTTTTCCTTGAATCCTGTATGATGTACAAGAAACAAGAACATCACAGATTTTTATAGGTGGGGACACCTTTTAATAATCACAGATGTTTGGTCCATTGGAGGTCCATTGGGTGTATAGACTACAAAAATGGAGGTAACCCATTAAACCCTCCTATTACACCCAACATATATAGGATTGACCCCGTGATGAACATGTCCAAGGAATTCATATAATTAATTTGCACATGATCATTCATTGCAGAGTTGTGAGCTGATAAACACACAATTAATTTAATGGACTAAAAGAAATTAATAAACTAGCATATGTGAGGGCTAATCAGTGAGTCCTCCCTCAAATGGCATTTCCTCATCTCATAAGTGTGGGCAAAGGGAGAGGTTGTGGGCAAACAATATATGAAGGCTTATATACCTTTGGGATTTGGCTTTTTGCCTTTTGAGAGTTGTCTAATAAGCATGTACATAATGTGTTTTCCACCTTAGATTCCCATGGTGTGTTTAAGTGTGTGGTCTATTACATTCTTTGTATATGTTATATGCTTAATCATAGGTTTACTGAAAATGTAGCAAGTATTACTAAAAATAAGAACAAATGTTATTTAAATGATACATTGTATTAGTACTGAATCTGCTGCCGCAAGTAATCTGTTACTGCAGTGCATTTACAGAACTGATGAAGAATTGAAATTCCGATGGAAAATGCTATCAGATATTCAGCTAAGAACAAGAGAAGTGGCTCTTAGTCTCTATGCTTTTCCCTCCCCAAACAGGTATGGTACCTCTAATGTCCTTATTCTTAATGAACGCTATCTAAGCCAGTAAATTGGCAATATTTCATTTCTGACTCTCTGAGTAGTGCATTTAAGTAGGCAGATCTCTGAATGCATGTTGATGATATGATTAATTTTAATCTTGCCACTTTTTTTTAGTCATTTTTTTATTTAAAGAAAAAAAATACTTCAATCAAATTCTTTCACTGTCACCTACTATATTACTAATAATAGCACCCAAGTGAAAAACTGGCTTGATGAGTAGTTGGCTTGTAAATTGTCCGTAAAAGGTTGGGGACAAATTCTTCCCTTTTCTTCTCACTAAATCTATCCACTTATGGAAAAATGCAATGTTAGGAGAAGTTAATTCCTTCCATCTCTCCTACTGAAGTATTTTAACAAGAGAAATGGCGCTACTTATCACTCTCCAAATGACTATTGACAACCTTTTTGAGTCCAAACATATGGCTCATCTATTTTTATCCGTATAAGACTGAAATTTTGTATAGTTACACTTTACAGAGTTAAATTCAGGTATGAATTGCTATAATAGTTCATAAAAAATTACTAAATCATAATAAATATAGAAAGATAAACAACAATGCATACTGGTAAGAGGCTAAGAGGGTGCATTTGGCAAGTCCAAAAAAAGCCAGGTTTTTGTGTGTTTTGAGCATATTTTGATGGGGCCCCGCAGCTCACCAAAAAAAAAAAAAAAAAAAATTCCCTCCTTATATAGTACTCTTAGAAAATAAGCAATTCTCACACTTAATGATTGAACTTAATAAGCCAAAAAAGGAAAAAGAGAAAGAAATTGCCACGGGAATCCAAATAAAAAAGAGATGTATGTTGGTAGTCAGGTGATGTTAATAGGAGACCATCTGTTGGTTTGTTCCAATCTCTACAATAAAAACAAGCCTTTGTCCCAAAATTTTTGTCTGTTATTCCAATCTCTTTAAGATCTTAAAATTAACTCTGGTTCTTGAAAAGGAAACACTGTACTATAGGTCCATAATTCTTACAGATCCATCTTCATGTTCTGCCTAAGCTTGTACGGTCCATTTTAATTGATTTTAAATTGGATTTACATTAACATAGCCTTCTTAAAATGATTGTAACTAAGTTACGTGCATCAGTATATAAATTGTTATCAGACACGCTAATAGTGAAAATATGAAAATGTTAAAACTAAACTGCAATCTAGCCTTTAATCTTTGACTTTTGTAAATTATAAACTTAATAAAACCATTGATAACTTAAAATATGTCAATCTAACCTGACTAGTGTATATCATCATTCAAGAAGAGAAACATTGATGGATTTACAATGGTAAAACAAAAGGGAATAAGTGACACTTTCTTAGTGAAATACTACTTATAAAACATATATATCAAGTATCTCTGTTATTAAGTGTGAACGAAGTCCATCCTGCCCTTGATATTCCCAGACATAACTATTTTCATTATGAAGAACATTACTAAATTGATTATTGGAAACTTGCATACTGCTGCATATTCTTCACTAGAGTTAGTACTTTATTTGTATTAGGATAACTAGGGAGAAAAGAATATGAAAGCAGACAGAATAAGCTTCATTATTTTGGTGCAACAATCATCTAGTATATTGATCTTGCCTGATAGAATATTTTTAATTTCCGTGAATTTAGTATTTGCATCTTTACTTTTGGTTCAGGTCAGGAGGCTTACCTGCTGCAGATGCAGATGCCAAAGAAAACAGCACAGCAATCAAGAGTTGTTGCCCAGGTACAATTTTAACATTACAGAGTACTTTTCATGTGACAATTGTGGTTGATTGCGAGCTATCTGAAAATGAAATTGTTTTGTGTTGTCGAAGGCCAATCCTAATTATCATTACAGTACTCTACGTCAGTTCTTTGTGCCAAAATGTTACTCTGCATTTTTCAAAAAATATCTTCTGAAGAACTGCCTGTTCTCAATTGTGTCTGCTATTGCCACAAACTTCAATGATTTGCAGTACCCCACCACTATATTTCAACCTAACTTCTTGTTTCAGTTCATTAGAGACTGAATGATGGTTTATGAAAATTTTAAAGCCCTTTTTTCTTTTATAAGCCTTTTATAGCTAGGTTAATCTCACTTGTGGAAGACAATAATCTCTGGTCATGCTAAACACCCTTAATATCGGGTAAATTGGGAAAAATTCTTGTGGGCTTCCCCCATTGGGGAAAATGAAAAGTGAAAACCAGCATTGAATTTACTCATGCTATGCAGCACTAAAAAAACACTGAGATAACCAATACAGGCCAACATTCCCATGACTCATAGAGACCAACTAATGACTTAATTCCACTCTAGTTGCTATCAGATTCACTGCATAAGGTCGTTGTACCTAGCGCACAAAGCTCCCACTTTTGTGGGGTTTGGGAGAGGTGATTGGTAGGCAGCCTTACCCCCAGTTTTTATTTTTTATTTTTTTACTGCATAAGGTCATCTTATTAATGACATGAAGTAGATAATTTTTAATTTATCTCACCTTTATTAAGCATAGGTGGCCCTTCAGTGCATTTAGATGAACATAAAAATTTGGCTATGAGCTAAAACATTGGGCTCGGTAGATGCCATTGCCCTTGACTTGTGTTGTTTTGGCATTTAGTATTCAATTTTCCATACCAATAATTTTTGATGGAGCAGTTCAAAATTTAGAAGTTATGTGCTTTCTGCCTTGATAATTCTCATCTTAGAGGCACAGCATATACACATGCACAAAAATTGTACATGATGCAGACCCTCCCCAATGGTTCTTTTCAGAGTAACCGTCTATCTCTTAATCATTGTTCTCTAAAGTTTTGATGCTGTAATGCAGATCAAATGAAAGTTTCTTCCTCCGAAGAAGATTCAGAGCTTCTGGAACCACTTGTTGTAAGTTTTCTAAATACTATATGAGCTACTTTTGTTAAATTTGAGCTCATTAAGCTCCAGACAGTTCACTCACTGCAAATTTTCATTTTCTTCTGTCTCATGAAAGTCAGATGATGCAACCCAAAACCATTCACAGGTACGCTTTTCGAATTAGACTGGACTCTTCACCATATTTGTTATTGTTCTTTATGATAACTTTTTTTCCATTTCCATAAAACAGTTTGGTTCTTATAGACCAATGAGTCTGCTTTGGAAGGCTTGCTGGACCATCATGGTTTTTTTGGTAGTGGCTGCACTGCTGTTCATCTTTGTTCTCCTCCGTGCAGTTTTATTATCTATGTACTCAGCCTAATGTTTTGGTGTTGGGTGGATTTTTCCATAATTTTGAAGCAGCATATATTTATTGTTTTTTTTTTTGGGGGGGTTAAAAAGGTGAAGTCATTAGCAATTTATTAATTATGTATTTGTTCAAATTTTGGCATTGTGTAACAGCCAAAGCCTCTTTTGAAGCATCAAATGTATAGTTAAAATTACATAAGCAATATAGGTCAGAGAGGATTGATTGTTACTTACATTCCATTTGTTTTAGTGGAAAATGTTTTTATGAGGAAAATTGTTTTCAGTGTTTGGTTACTACCCAAAAAATAATCCCGATATGCGATAACATTTTATGTTGTTTGGCATTTTGGCTTACACAAAGAAATCATTAATATTTCATGTAGGCAAGGTAGCGATAGAGATGATGGTGGTGGTGGTGATGGCGTGGCCGTGATGGTGGTGGTGGTGTTGGGTTGGTGTTAGTGGCACTATGGGTATTGGGGAGAAAGGATAGGCTGTGAACCCGAATTTGTAAGGTGGAATAAATTAGGTAATGAAACCCATTGCGTGAAGTGAAGTAATTGGGCTCGCTAGGAGGCCCATTTTGAGTTTTAACGTGAAGTGCAGAAGGTGGGCTTGTTGGGTGGCCCATTGTATATGATGACGATGAGTATTGGGATCTTTGCTTAGATGTACTGTACTTGTTACATAAACAAAAAATGGTATTCGATTTTTATGAAATATTGAAATTTATTCTTCTGGTTTGACCCTATCACAATTTAGTTAATAAATTTTTAATTACTACATTTGACTCCTTAAAATTTGGAATAAAATGAAATTGCTATGTTTTCGTCTTAATTATCATATTTTGCATTTTATGGACAAATTTTGCATTACAGCTTAACCTCTTGTTTGGATTAGAATTGCTACATTTGACCAATTGAGACTCTAAAGATTGGATTAAAATTAAACTGTTAAGGCATATTTGGATTCAAAATCCTAATAATTTCATTTTAATCTAAATCTTAGGAGATTAATTTTACCAACTAAAAATTTATGAACTAAATTGTAAAAGAGCCGAAGTAGAGGGAGTTAAATTATGTTAGGTTTAGATTGTTGAGAGTGTTGGCAATTTCTAGTGCCAAAAATATATCAAATTTGGGTTGTGCTCAATAAGATTGTGTTCGGGTTGAGTCTGGATTAGATGCTATTTAAAGATGATGAATTAATGATCTTTTGCTACATATCTTTTGCACTATAATGAATTTTTAAGTGGACTTATTTCATTGGAATGTGGACATTTGGGATTTTAAAAATATTCACCCTAACTTGGATTTGAAATGCACAAGATATGGTTAGTTGAATTAAGCAGATAGAAATATAGCATTTCACTCGTTTTGTCGTTCAATTGAATGAAATTTTCAAGTTTGAATTTTGCTAGAAAAAGGATTCTTGCTTAGTTTTAACTCTATTTAGTGCACCTACATAAAGAACCTTATGCATGAAATTTAGTGGGGAGAAATGTTGTCATACCAAAGCTAAAAGGTTTAAATTTTGAAGCCTTCTTCTTGAGCATAGATAGAGAAATTTTCCTTGTACTTTGTTTCAAAAAAAAAAAAAAACCCTTGTATATGCCTATACTCTTGAGTTTCAAACCTAAATTGAAACCACAGACTTTGTTCCAGTGAATCTGTTATTGCCAATATTTGAGTATCTTGGAGTGCTAGAAGTTTTGGTTAATGACGAAGATTCACTTAAATTTTTTTTAGAGGTTTTGGGGCTACTATGGTAGGAAGACAATCGAGGCATTTGCAAAATTTACAATAAAAGTCTAGCTATGCAAAGTTTTTAAGACTAGACTATTTGTAAATTTTAATTGCTTTTATTGTAGTGAATTTTCTAACTGAATTGTATCCCTAAAGTTATATTTCATTGAAGAGGTTACATTAAAGAGTCTAACTATACAGAAGTTTTGTGAGGAGACTATTTGTAATTGTTCCTATAGTGAATTTTCAAATAGAATCAGATCCCTAAAGTGATTTTCCATTAAAGAGTTTTTTTATTAGTTTTCCACTTCGTTACCGAATTTATGTTTTTTTTTTAAAATTTATTTTGCCAAAATATACTATTGGGCTCAAAAGATTACTAAGTGAGCTCTTTTAGGGTGAAAATAGCCAAATACCACGTTTTGGTAAAATTTGTAGCAATCTAGCACTGTTTCGGAACTAATTAGCAATCTACCACTTTTTTATTACTTGAGTTACTCAAACTCGAGTTCCAAATGGTACTTGAGTTTAGTAAACTCAAGTTCCTAGTGAGCATGCCACCGTGGTGCTGGCTAAGTTGGATTTTGGGCATTAAAAAAAGCCACCTGGTACTCGAGCTTCATAAACTCGAGTACTGTGGGTTGTGAACTCGAGTTTCGTGGACTCGAGTATTGTGTAATCTTTCATATATAGTACCCGAGTTCCACAAACTTGAGTATGACTTAGGTTTGTAGCTTCTGAATTCCCACCTTACTTGAGTTCATAGAACTTGGTTTTGTAGCTTCTGAATTCCCACCTTAAACTCACCGTTTCACTATCTCTCAATCTCCCTCACTCAGTCTTACTCTCTCAATCTCCCTCTCACTTTCTCAATCTCGCTCTTAGTCTCCCTAAGTCTCTCAATCTCCCTCTCTCTCACTCAGACTTACTCTCTCAATCTCCCTCTCACTTGATAGGCCAAGAATGTATTGACCCCTTGTGATGAATTAACCAATTAATTAGCCAAGTTAATTAATTAATTCAATTAGCATGCAATAAGCGTGGTAGCACAAACAAATCACCAACTAAGTTAAAATGCAGTGGAAAATAAATTGACACGGTAATTTGTTTACGAATGGGGAAAACCGACATGGCAAAAACCCCACCGGGTGATTTTAAGGTCACCACTCTTGAGAATTCAATATTATTACAACAAGTAATTACAAGTAAATGAATCCCAGTACTTTATACCAACCTACAGTTGAACCCTTACCCCAATATCCAATTGGACTTGTTTTGTAGTGACAATCTCTCCTTTTAATGCACGGCTCCCAGTACATGACTAACCAATTCGATGTGCGGATCCCAGTACACGACTTACTCACCAACTTGAGAAGGATGTTGGCTGCAAAGTTCTTCAGTTCATCACACGATGAAGATCATGAAGCTCTTTGGTTACAAAACCCTACGGTGTACAAATACAACAACTTCTTGAATAGAAAGATGAACTAAGGCATATGTCTTCGGTTTACAATATGTTTATGAAAAACTTTTGCATTGAGTTGCATCAGCTGTGATGGCCCTTAAAACAATCCTTATATATGTTTAGGGTTGTGAGAAAAGAAAACCCAAACATCTATTCATGGATTGGAGTGAAATCAGATCTGAAAAACTGATTTTCATAAACCTCAACAGATACCCTATCTATCGAGCAGCTGTCGAGCATTGGGCTTAAACAACCTTTTAAACCTTGATAGATACTAGCTGTCAAGTAGTTTTCGAGTTTTAAAATCCGACACTTCTTCACTTGATTCTTGGACAGACTTTTATGGCTTTAACACTTGAACTTAAAACCTTGTTCCTTGAAGCATTAAACACATCCTAAATCTACCCAATTACAAGTAAAGTGCGTTTTGTCAAAGGATTAGCCAATTCTATATTGACATATGTTCCTAACATGATTCACATATGTCTTAACATCACTGTCTCAATCTCGTTCTCAGTCTCCTTCGAAGCGACTTTCATCTCCGATTCGAAGCTCGTTCAAATCAACTCTCTCTCTCTCTTAGTGTTCCAAAGGCAGCACCTTTCACCTCCGTTCTCAAATTCGCTGCCGAAGAGTTCAGAGTGCCTCCTCAGACCAGCACTGTCATCACCAACGGTACAAATTATCTCCATATCTCTCACTCTATCTAGGGTTTGTCTTGCATGTCATTTCTAATTTGATTTTTTTTTTTTTTTTTTTGCATCTTGTAATCCAATTGATCAATTAGATTGTAAAATTTTGTAATTCATTATGCACATTGCAAAAATTATCTAAGAAAAATTGGGAAATAGTGAATTAACAAGCCGAATCCAAGTGTCCTCAAGTTGCGAAAGATTGTGAATAGATTTACAGCAAAAGCTGCTTTACTCAGAATTCTACATAAATGTTTATATGAGAAAATTTCATGTTTTTATAATTGAAATTTCTATGATGCATCCCGCAAATATGTACCATGTAGAATAATATATTACAATTTGAACTATGGGGAGAGAAAGAGGGATTTTAACTCAAGCTTCTCAATTTAATTTCCAGTACTACCTCCCCCCCCCCCCCCAAAAAAAAACAAAAAACAAAACAAAAGCAAAAGGGCTAGGATGATTTTTTTTTTTTAATATAAGAAAAGATCTAAAAAGGTTAGGCCTTGGGCATGCTCCTTAAAAAGAGAAGTAGAATATTTATGCTTTGCATTCGACCTAATGGGCCAGTAGTCGCTTAATGGGTCATTAAGCACCTTTAATTTATGCTAGATATGGACCCACATCGAGCGGGACCCTCTATAGATACTGTCTTGACGAGGCAGGCTGTGCATCGTTCAAGTTTGCTTTAGGATGCTCCTTTGGCAGGCGAGGTATGCACTTGTCCAAAATCGTAGTCAATATATGTAGTAGAAATATTTTTTGCATTTAAGTTTGAAGCGTAATTATTACCTGCTTAGTGAATGTTATAATATTGAGCTGCTCCGTTTGTAGGAAATGCTAGGTGTACTGACTTGTCGTCACCGAGAGAAAGGTCTGCTTGAAGGTGGGTTAGATCCACAGATTGCTGCTTATATCATAAATGTGGGGTTAGATGGGCTACTTCGGGTCCCAAATATAAACCTTAATCATGCATTGATCACGGCGTTGGTGGAGAGATGGCGGCCGGAGACGCACTCATTCCACTTGCCCCACGGTGAGAGGACCATCATGCTACAAGTCATGGAGGTTATAATGGTGGTACCTGTAGATGGCTTGCCGATTGTGGGATTTACTAGTATGACTAAGTGGGGTGACCTCTGCGCCAAATTGCTAGGCCATAGGCTGCTGGACAAAGCTATCGGTGCTAGTGAGAACATCACAATGCTGTGTGGGCCGAGGGTAAAAGCGTGCTGGCTCGAGTCATAATTTAGCGACCCTCTCTCGGCTGACGCCATTGACTTGCTTGTGCAGCAGTATGCGCAGTTTTACATACTGGAGATGTTGGGTGGTATGTTGTTTATGGACAAGTTTGGTGAACGGCTCTCAATCATGTATCTACAGTTTCTCAATCCAATCAACAATGGAAAGAATTTTAGTTGGGGTAGTGAAGCTCTAAGTTGGCTATATAGACACCTCTGTAAAGCATCAGAGAAGACAGTTAAACATATTGGCGGTGCACTGCTATTGGTGTAGTTGTCGGCATGGGTGAGGTTTCCACACATATGTCCTGTGATGAGGCATCCACACCAGGCACTGCCTCAAGGTCCACTTGCTGTTAGGTATGTAGGCTCTTAGATAGTTACCGTTTTACATTTCCGCATTAACTTTTTCGCATGGGAATTATGTAAGTAAAGGTTATGTCTATGTTGTTTACTAGATGGAAAGGGGCTAAGTGCACAATTGACCATCTAATGCACGTCCTACGTGCCTATCGTATGTCGCTTGCTTCACTATGGCCAAATCAGGTATCATGCCTTTATTGGGGATCGCTTTGGCATGTAGTTGTTCTACTTACAATTTGCTTTGGAATGAATAAACATTTTTGGCATGTATTGTTCACATTCGTTATACTTTTTTTCTAATTATATTGTTAATACGGTTGTTTGCATTTGTTGGATCATTGCAGATTGTTTGGGAGTCATACAAGTCTATGTTGGGTTCCCTACCCGTATATTGTATGATAGGCCAACACATATGGAAGTTTATCGTGCCGCTCATACATTTTTGGGTGGTTAAGAGCCATCACCTTGAATGTGTTCTCCGACAGTTTGGGATGAAGCAAGGCATACCGGTCGATGTCAATACTTCAACTGAACTTCACAAGATAACACTCCAGGGCAAGCAGGATAGAAATTGGGTTGAAATACATGCCACGCATATTGCTAAATGGGCTGTGCACGCCACAATTGTCGATGCATCGCCCTTTCATGGGGAGATGAGCTACAATGACGAGTATATGGTGTGGTTTCATCCCCGCACTCTTTGCCATATTACAAAAGAGATCTTGTACTGGGACACTTTGGTAAGTTTACAAAGACTATTTTGTTATAAATGTACCTCGCTTCGTATAGTTTAGTTCAACTTACTAACACTACTCTTGTATACTTGTGATAGATTGAATTATAGTTGAAGATTATGGTGAAATGCGAACTAGGGTCTAAGATCTACACTGATTGTATTAATGCCTTGAAAGCTGTTGAAGAGATCGGTTGGTTGACCTTGGACGATGCACGCGCTGCAGGCAACATAAGTGAACCGGCTGTAGGGCGTGGTCGGCAAGCAGGTGGACGTCAAGGGCATGGAGGCCGTCAATCTAGTCAGCGTCATACATTTAGTCGGCGTCCCACATCTGGTCGGCGTCACACACCTGTGCATGACCACACCATGGAGGAGGCAAGTCAGACAACAAATGAGATGTGTTTGGACATTGGTTATAACATGGGCTGCGATGCGACTGGTCCACTGTCATCCATGGCACACGATGATGTTGGTCCATTCCATACGTTTGCCCATGGGGACACATCTTGGTCCCCATCCATGGGTCGCGATGATATCTACCCACCCACATCCTTTACTACATCTCTGTTGCCCACCATCCGTACGTCTCCCCCACTAACTACTGGCACTGCCCCTACAGATGTACATGGTAGAGATTAGATGAGATTCATGCCCACCCCTGGTGTTGTCCCCCCTGAGTTTGTGCATACCGAGTTCAATCAGATAGAGATACACCCCCCCCTCACCAGAGGCTTCACACATTGAGGATCGGCCGCGAAGGCCGCAATGGACACAGACACATCCTCCTGACAGTGGGATTGGACATGGTACTATACTTCGATTCAATACCAATTACATATACATCTTTTTATAGTTAAATGATTTGCATATTAGTATTTGCTTGTGTTCTTTTCAAGCAAGGTGAGACCAGTCAAGGAACCAGTGAGGAGAAGAAAACGAGGATAATTCTCACTTTTTAATTTTATTTTTTCTCTTTGTGGATCAAGACAATGCTAAGAGTGCATGAGCAGTCATTGGTGTCAAGACTACGGTTGTGAAAATGGCTGAAAGCCATCAACTGATATGTATGTAGCTTGAAAAACATATAAGTTGAAATCCTGTGCGTTTGCTATCATGGCAATCCAAACATGTAGGGGAAGTAAGTTGTACCCTTATATTTTTTTCAGAGAACCTGCAGTAGTGCTTATTTGCATACAATGTTACGTTTTCTTTTTCTTTTTCTATTAAAATCTATTTTGGTAAATCACTTTTCAAAATTGATTGAAAAAAAAAAGTGAGTAGAAATTTGGAATTTATTTACTTTTGCTACAAATAAGAGACAATTTCAATGATTCTGGTCAATATAGCTAAAGACGAAAGGCGACCTTAAGATGTTTGTCAAGGTCTTACATCGCCTTAGGCAAAAGGTGCCAACCTGAGCAAATGTGTACCAAATTCTAAATAGTGCCTGTAGAGATTAAATCATAATAAGTATGTATATAAATGCTATGCTTCATCTTTTAGATATATATATATATATATATATATATATATATATATATATAGATTGGGGCTAAGAATTTGTATTTGTGTCGAACTAGTATCTTTTTTTGACCTGGGTAACTAATATAAATTGATGTGGTATTAAATTTAATCATAAGTTTTACAACTTTCTACTAAATTAATAAAATATATAAATAAAAAATTCACATAAATTGTGTCTAATATTTGCCATAGTAGTTTTTAGTTTGTTGAAGTTGATGTTGGGTAGAAACGACCAAAGTGGTTGTTGAGACATCTGATGAAAGGAACTCGAGTATGTAGCAAGTACAGTACTCAAGTCTGATAAACTCAAGTTATATACTTATTACCCACACCTACTTACTGGCGCCAACCATCGTAATGAATGCATAATGAATGGTACTCGAGAATAATAGACTCGAGTATTGTTTTTATTAAACTCGAGTTCTGCGAACTTGGGTACCTCTTAACAAACTAACCCCTCGCCAGCTTTCAACTATTTTCAGTATCTACCTTTCCAAGTTTGATACATGTGACGAGGCAAAAGGCTTACTGGTTTGAAGAAGCAGAAGCTTTACTAGTAGTTGGGTAATCATCTGCAAGTCTTTATCTCTCAGTGTCAGTGTCTCCATCCAAGACCAACATGCTGTCCATTTCCACCTTTGGGCCAACCTTGCTGTGATTAGTACATAGAGGTAATAGTTAAATAATTAGTTTTAGATTGTGTTTGCATGTGGTTCGTATGAGATTTTTATGCATGGGGTGTATTTCATGTAATGAGTTTTGTAATATTAACTATGTACAACTGCTAATATATATATAACTTTTTTGTCAAAACAAATGGAGCACAAATATAAAAGAATCAAGCTTGACTATATGATGGTAAATAGAGAGCATGCATAGTAAAATTATTTCATTCAGAACCACCATGTTAAGGACACATGAAAAAGTAATTGCTTGTTAGCTGAAAAATATGCAATTCCTTTTAATTTGTAAGTTACACACATAAACGTAGCGGGAGTGTAAACACAAGAAAATTTAGCAAATCCTTTGAAAGTATTCAATCTAACAACACCTTCAGAATAAGCAAGTGCTAGAACTACACACACACACACACACACACATATATATATATATAATATGTGTGTATATATATATATATGTGTGTGTGTGTGTGTACACATTTATTAGTAAAGGTTTGTTGAATTCCTAATTAGTGACAAGTTTAGTTCACGTGTGGCTTAATTGTATAAAACTCATGGGTTGATAGATAAATGTAATATGATATTTTGTTGACTTTTACAGTAATACGGGTGTTCATAATAATATGAACTCATTACTCAACAAAGAAATTGGCTTAATAAAATAAAGTTGAAATGGTTGACCTTTTATTATTTTATATGTGTATAATATATATATATATATATATATATATATATATATATATATATATATATGGTTAAGTGCACATTATGTCTATGTGTATAAATTATTTGAATGATCGAGATTCAATTATTTATATGTTTATACATAAAGTCGAGGAGGTTGAGTTTGAATATAAATTGTTTTTATCATACGCCAAATTTATTTAAGTGGTTATAGATTATGACATCTACAATATTTTTTGAATAGGTTGGTGATGGATTTTCACTATTTCTATGTGTACTACGATGGAGAGATGTATTATCATGAGTTGCATGGGTTGTCATACCAAGACTTGAACCAAAAGCATATATGTGTTAAGGTGAAGCGTGGGATGGGCCTTATGAAATTGCAACAAAAAATATTGACGGCGATGGAGTTAGACCACTCTAGGCATAAGATTTCCATCGTGTATCGAGCACCTCAACGGGTTGTAGACACCCAAGTTTTCTACAATTCATTACAGTTATCAAGTGGCATCAAAGTGAAGATGATGTGGGAAGTTGTTGAACAAATGGTAGTGAAGGGATTCATTGCTTCAGATCTCTATGTCACTGTTGAGCCCGCTATAGTAGAGGCTAGAGAGGGTTCACAACGTTCTGTTTTGGATAAAACTGTAGATGAGCACATTGACTTAATACCGTTACAGTCTTATCAAGGGTGTGCAAAGAACACAAGAGATGGGTATGGCAGTGAACTGTGACAGACATTTCTGCATGTTAACTCGATTGAGAAGGAGGAAATGCCCTAGGAAGTGCATGAAGGAGAGCATTTATCTCATGATGAGATGCATGGGGGCACATCCAAAAATGAAAATGATCACGGACTTGGTGATGATGCAACCCATATTGATGTTACTAAGGATGACTTCGAGGAGCTCCTAGATTCCATGGGTGAACATGAGGATGTTGATCATATCGAAGAGGTGGTTATGAATAGAGAAACATGCCCCGGTCTCGATCCTACACTGGAATGTTCACCAAAAACACTTGGGATAATATGTTTGATCCATTACCGGTTATGCAAGCGGAAGTATCAAGTTGGATGTCTGGGGAGCAGCCAATGAAAGGGATGGTATTCTTGGCTAAATTGGCGGCGCGACATGCGTTGACCTGGTACGTAGTGCGAGAGAATTTTAGTTTCAAAACTGAGCATTCAGACTCAGAGAGACTTATGGTGAGTTGCGAGGATGATTCCTGTCCATGGTCAGTCCGTGCGATCTGTTGCAAGGGAGACACTGTTTGGAAGATTGCAAAATGCAAGGGCCCACACATGTGCGACAAAATTTATAATGCTCATGATGGTTGGATGCTTGATTCGGCATTCCTAGCATACATACTTGAGCGCTATATATGAGAAGACCCCGCGTATAAGATAAAGAACTTACGCCACCTTGTTTTGGCAGACTTAAAATACGAAGTATCTCATTATAAGGTATTCTTTAACTTGCATTCTTTTTTCAATATAATGTAGAGACATTAGTCTTCATGGAAGTATAAGCATGATCTTTTTTCCCAAAACCCATGAATACCTTATATTATGAAAAATGAAATTGAAAAATAAAAAAAAAAGGAATAAAGAGAAAGAAATATTATCTTTATCTTATAGCCTTACAAGTCTTGATTTTTTTTCTTCAACTATAATTATTTAACTTGTATTCATTTCTGACGTAATCATTATGGTTCACACATAAGGTATGGGATGCCAAACAAAAGGCCGT
The DNA here is from genome assembly GCA_028535165.1 of Quercus tomentella. Lineage (NCBI taxonomy): Eukaryota > Viridiplantae > Streptophyta > Magnoliopsida > Fagales > Fagaceae > Quercus > Quercus tomentella. The sequence continues at coordinate 17,338,485 of JAPQVY010000089.1, read as the reverse complement.
TGCAGCTATATATAGGGATTTTAAGCAGTGGCGGTTCTAGGAATTTTTTCCAGGGTGTTCTTCAACAAGTATAAATTACACAATCTAATAAAAAGAAAATTTTATATATTGACAACAACAACAATCAAAAAATATGCAAATACATAAAGTTTACAATTATCTTCTACAGGTTTTCATATTTTGAAATCGTTGCATGATAGTCTCATTATCAATACTACAAGCTACATCTTTTTCAATATACACAACCAAACAATCATTCATCCACTAATCTCCCATTCGATTGTGCAATTCATTCTTTATATATTTCATTGCTGAAAAACTTCTTTCTACTGTTGCAGTAGCAACATGATGGGTCAAAGCTAACTTCACAAGCAAATAGACTAATGGATAAGTCTCATGCTTCCTTGTGCTCACTAACTTTTCAGCAAGTTCACTAACTCCTTAAAGCTCTAAAAAAAAGTCATTGTTGCGCATATCAAAAATGTAATTTTGAAGTTGAGAGTCAAGTGCTAAGATATCTATCCCAAGAAAATCAGATGGATAGAACTTTGTTAGACGTATCAACTTTTTCTTATCAAAAGCCACAAATGAATTACTTGGATTCAAGCAAGCCATACAAAGTAGCAAATTAGTATTCGCCTCTGAAAACCGGTTGTTAAGCTCTTGAAGTTGCATATCTATGGCTGTGCAGAATAGCTCAACACGATAATGATGTAAATTTGTATTTTGTTGGGTGTTGCGTCACGGCCTCCCACTAACTACAAATATTTCATCCATGTTCAAGATAGGAATATCATGTGTGGTACAAAATGAAGACACTTTAGTTAATAAAGATATTCATTCATTATCTCTCATCACTTGCAATTGTTGTTTAGACACTTTAACAAGATCCATAGCATTTATTATATCTTGATTTTTTTTTTGTAATGCTATTGACAACTCATTTGTGATCCCTAAAATGTTTTTCATCAAGTGTAGAGCAAAGACAAATTCAAAAGATAGAATTGACCTCATAATAGATCGAGCTTCCACTTTTTGGTCGGAGAGGCCATCTTCTTCAATAATCTCAAGTACATCAACAACAGTAGAGAACATTAAAATCAACTTGAGAATAGTCCCATAATATGATCCCCAACGTGTATCACCAGGACATTTAAGATTTGTCTCTTGATTCAAACCTTGCCCACTTCTACGTACACCATTCTCTAAATCTTCTTTAATTTTGGCAAATTGTGTATCTCGAAGAGCATTTTGTCTCTTACAAGAGCCTCCAACAACAGTTCCTAAATTACTAACCACATAAAAAAATTCAGCAATGTTAATGTGATTTTTAGTAATAACAACAAGTGTCAATTGAAGTTGATGAGCAAAAAAATGGACATAAAATGCTGACTTATTTTCTTTCAAAATTAAAGTTTTGAGACCATTGATATCACCTTGTATATTACTAGCCCCGTCATAAACTTGCCCACGTATGTTTGATAAACTCAAATTATGTTTACAAAGTCAACATTCAATAGCATGTTTGAGTGACAAAGCGGTGGTACTTGCTACATGTACAATATCAAGGAACCGCTCTATAATAATTCATTTTTTGTTCACATAACGAAGAATGAGGGCCATTTGTTCTTTCACTGAGATATCACGTGACTTATCAACTAATATTGAAAAGAACTCATTGTCAAGATCCTTGATGATGGCTTTGGATGTTTCACGTGCAATTGCATTCACAATGTCTTTTTGAATATCAGCATGGGTAAGCTTGCAATTTTTCAGAGTTTTTTGCAACACTTCATTGATAGATTCATTGTGATCCTTCAAAAATTGTAGAAGCTCAAGGAAATTTCCTTTATCACTTGAACCTTGAGATTCATCGTGACCACGAAAAGCTAATCCCTGGCATAAAAGGAATCTTATGCAATCAACTATTGCATTTAATTGAACCCGATATTCAATTTTATCTTGATTTGATTGTTTAACCAAAACACTTTGAATGTGTTGCTTTTCCTTCAATAGATCTTCACTCTTCTGGACAGCTTGGTTATGAGCACTATTAACTCCTCCAATATGGGAATTTAACTTCTCTTTCTGATTCCAAAGTTTGAATCCCTTCGTTACAAAAGTGTCACCTCCTTCTTGCTGACCAACATCTTGTCCAAATAGGTAGCAATAAAAACAAAATATTGCATCCTTGTCTATACTATATTCCAACCAGTATCTATTTTTATACCATTTGGATATAAATCGACGGGGCTTTCCAGAAAAATATGATATAGGGTAATCATCACAGTGTAAAACAGGTTGACAAGGGCCTTTTTGTAAATGATATCTTCTTATTTCATCATGATGATTAGGATGATAAGATGATATCTTTTCTCGTAGCCCAGGATCTGAAGGAAGATTTTCTAAGTTAAAGTCAACACGAATTCGCTTAGAAGATGAAGATGAATCTTGCACAGGAGATGAATCTTAGGTACGTGGTTTTCTTATCAAATATTTGTCCATAATTCTAGCAAAAGAATAAACAATAAACTATAAGTTCATTTAAAATATTAATAAAATTATTAATTATTGTTGTTTAATTATTTCATTAATTTGTTTGTCTTTTATAAACTATAATTTGTTATATTGTTGTTTCATTAATTATAAAATTATTAATTGTTGTTTAGCCTAACATAATTTTATTTATTTGTCTTTTATAACGTATTGGTTAATTATACTGCTTTAATTATTGTTGTTTAGTGTAACAATAAACTATATTGCTTTAATTTGTTTGTCATTAATTATACTGCTTTAATTTGTTATATTGTTTAGCCCTTTGTGCACATTACACTAAAAGAGCCAGATATTACACATCTCATGTGTAGCACAATAATTAAAGCAGTGTAATGTGCAGCACATTACATTGCTTTAATTATTGTTTACCCGGCCCCCTGTGCCCATCAGCCCATCTACCCCCACCCCACTCAACAGACAAGCACAAACCTTATGCCTGATGCCCCCAATCACAATAGCCAACTGCCAGTCATAAAATTTCATAATCACAAATCACAATACAAATTACACTAAAAGACAATCAATATCTCACCAACACCAACACCAACACACACTGACCAACACCAACGGATAAGATAAAGCCAAAATTCAAAAAGTCAAAAAAAGGCGAAAAGCAAAATATTAATAAAGCTAAAGAGTAAAGATTCGGCTAGCCAATCACAGACTCACAGTTTAAAAGAGAGAGAGAGTTACTGAGTTAGACTCTTAAAGAATAAAGAGAAAGAGACCCATTCATTAATTTCATTTCATAGTTTTCATTTCAGTGAGATAAAGAGAGAGAGAGAGAGAGAGAGAGAGAGAGAGTGAGAGACTGAGAGAGAGTCAGAGAGAAAAAGAGAAAGAAATACCTTGAGGGATGGAGCACTGAGCATCGAAGCAGCCGAGCTATCTGCGATGAGGGGCGAGCGACGAGTGACGACGACGAGGGGTGAGCTACGGTGATGACGACGACGAGCGAGCTGCGAGTGACGTGACTGTGGGTTTGCTTTGCTTTGTATTGGGGTTTGGTTTTGGTTTGCTCTATATTGGGTTTTTTTTTTTTTTTTTTTTTTTTGGATAAACACCTTTATATTGGGGTTTGGTTTGCTTTTGCTCTGTATAGACTATATTGGGGTTTGGTTTTCCCTGCGAGCGATGTGACTGTGGGTTTGATTTCTGATTTAGTGATTTGCTCTGTATTTTTTTTTTTTAGAATTCGTGGGTTTGCTAACTCTGTAATTTGTTGGGCTTGCCATGGGCTTGGCTCTGTTACAATTTTTTTTTTTTTTTTTTGATTTTAGTTCAAAATTTTTTTTTTTGGCTTGAAAGTAGAACAGATAATATATATATATATATATATATATATATATTTTTTTTTTTTAAATTTGAGGGTGTTCCTAATTTTGTAATTGAGGGTGTTCCTAATATAGATTAAATATAATTTTTTTAATTTTTTTTCAGGTCAGGATGTTCCTGGGGACACCCTGAGTTATACGTGGAGCCGCCACTGATTTTAAGGAGTCTTATGTAGAGTTGCCGCGTTTTTTGGCAGGACTTAAGGATGCAAGTCTGAGTACAAAATATAAGTTACTAGTGGACGATAATTATAAATGGGGAACTTGTACATTCAAGTCCGTATTTTGGGCGTTTCATCCATGTATTGTTGGGTTCAAGCACTATAGGCCGGTGATCAGCATTGATGCAACCCACCTCTATGGAAAATATAAAGGGAAATTGATGATTGCAATGGCAACATATGCTAATAATAAGATTTATCCACTAGCCTTCGCCGTTGTCGAGAGCGAGATCACAAAGACTTGGGGTTGGTTCTTGGCTTGTATAAGAAGGTATGTTACCGACCGGAGCAAGTTGTGCATCATATCTGACAGACACCCTGGGATACAAGTTGTCTTCAGAGACACTAGTCGAGACTTTTTGTAGCCTCCCATAATAGAACATCGTTACTGCCTTCGTCATCTATGCAGTAACGTTAACACTAGATGGAACAATGAAACTTTAAAGAATCTAGTATGGAGGGTAGCAAGTGCTACCCAGGAGCGAAAGTTCAATGCCACATTCGAATTAATTGAGAATGTTAACCGGGATGCGCACCTGTGAGAGACCGCGCCCCCGGCCCGTTTTTATGATGTGTTGGGCCAAACCCATGTGAATGGGTGGAGTCGTGTTATTGCCTCTCAAAATGGAGGTTCGACTGATTATATTTTTTCCCTTTAGATTAAGGGTTTTACAATGGAGTCGCCATTTATTTAATTATTGGAAAAATAAGAAAACCATGAATGAAAAATTTCTCATTTTATTAATTTGAAATTGAATTTACATTGATCATAGGAAAATTACATGACTTTGGTCCTAGATACAATCTAAGATAAAGTACATGGCTTTGTTTCTTAGTTACAATCTAAAAATCAAAAATTACATGGATAAGCATTTGATCTACTAACCCTTGATCTAAGCTCGGAGGCTATGTTACAAGGTGGGAAGGTGTTAGGCACCCGCCTTGCCCGGTGAAACCGGTCTTCTAGACTACGGTGGCCAACATTCATATCACATCATCCAATATGTCAATCAATTTATATGTTGAATTTAATGTGTGTGCATGTGATAAACCCTAATTCAATTTATTAAGCATGACATTTGGATTGAAAAATAAACTCTAGTGAATGTGTGTGGATAGTGATAACCTAGATTCAAAGATTTGAAAGAATTACTAAACAAACATGTTTTTCATATTTTTGATGTGGATTTAAGATTAAATCTAGTGATATGCATGAACATGTGATGAACAACTAAGAATATGTGAAGAACACATAAGAACAATTAAGAACATTCAAACATATTCAATAAAATTATCATGCTTTAATCTTAGAGTCTCATCATGGCAATGTAAACAAATAGTTAGGGAATGAGATTATACCTTCATGCAAGATCCATATGGTGAAGGAGAGGACTCTTGATGGAGGTTCTAAGGGTGGACGAAAAGAAGAGCTAGGAGAGGGAGAGTGAGTCTCACTCAATACCTTGAGTCTCAGGAAGACCAAGATATGACAAGACTACTCAACTTCACTAGAACTCAAGAGAAGAGAAGAGAGGGGGATTTTTTTTTTGTCTTGGAATGAAGGAGATGGGGGGTTTATATAGTAGTGGTGGAGGAAATATGAATGGAAGGCCATTTAATGAGGGTTGACAAAGAATCATGAACCTAGACCTCATTTTAGCCTTGGGGGAAAATCTGGTGCATTAAATGGAAAGATTGGTGGGAGTGAGGAGCAAGCCAAAATTCGGTTTTCCCGTAGCTGCTGTAACAGCCTATAGAGCCAACTTTGAAAAATCATATCTGCCTCAATTCTGATCGGAATTGTCTCATTCTTGTGCTCAAATTGAAGCCCCGGATGTCTAGTTTCTGGGAAAATTAACCTCATTCACAGATTCAAAATATTCTGAGAGATATCGATGAAATGGTGAGCAGAGATCATTTGTTAGAAAATGGTTTCAGCACAATTAACATTAATAGGTCCCCAAATTAGCTCCCAATTAACATTAAATGGCTCCAATCACTTCCATTTCAGACTTAATTGGTTCTAAATTTACTCTAATTAAAAGATAATTGCACAAATTACTCATTGAATAATTAGTGTTTAACTATCTAGTTAATTAGATGTGTGCAACCCTACCATAAAATGTAGTCCTAACCAATCAAATTATGACACATCATCGATCTCAAATTGATTATACTTATAACCAATTGAAATCAATTGTTTATAATTACATATAATCGGACTCAATTTGTGATAGTGCATCTCAGCCATTAAAATTTGATTTGATGATAACTTTCAATCTGATAGTCCGATTAGGGCTCATGATCAGTCGATTTGATCGTTACAATATCAAGATCATTTTGGTGAAATGAGATTAAGGATCTAATGACCATAATCAAGATGCATATTTCAAAGGTAAAATTACCCTTTTACCCTCCATGTGTGGTTAAATGCGGGTTGCAAAATAGGGTGTCAACAGCACCAATATCTGAAGGATGTACCCAAAGACAAATGGGCTCTAACTTTTGACAAGGGTTACCGTTATGGGGCGATGACGACAAACGTCTTTGAGTGCTTCAATGGTGTTCTAAAGGGTGCTCGTAGCCTGCCCATTAAGGCAATGGTGAAATACACATGATTCAAACTGAATGCTTACTTTGATGATTGTCGCAATAAGAGCATAGCGCAGTTGAATTTGGGGAAAAAATGGTGTAAATATGCCTTGGATATCTTCATGAGAAATAAGGAGAAGGCGGAGCATCATAAGGTGATGGGATTGAGCGTGCAACAACAATCATATCAAGTAGATAGACCGCATAATCCAGGGACTACTGGACATAGGGATCACACATATGGAGTTAATCTGCTACAAAGAACTTGCACATGTCAGAAATGAAAATTGTACAAGATACCATGTTCACATGTCCACATGTCATTGCAGTTTGTATTAGGTATCACGATGTAGAGCAGTACATTAACCCATGTTATAGCGTGAACGCATTGTTTTGCAGCTATGCTCCCGTTTTCCCTACGTTGAAAGATAAATTATCATGGCTGGATCCTAAAGAAACTCGAAGGGTTGTCCTTAAACCTCGATTGATCCTAGAGAAAGGTCGCTCTGTCTCAACACGAATCAGGAATGAGATGGACGAGGGCGGGAAACGGTCGAGAACCACACCATGGAAGGAAGGGGGGAGGAAGGTGTAATGCGAGTTGTGTAACCAAGAGGGGCATAACCGAAGAACCTGCCCTAAGCGGAACGAGGTACTGACAAGTGGTGGTCTTGCGGATTAGGTACACTAAGTTTGAACCGTGACATCCTTCTAAATGCAACTTGAAACAAAATGCATGATATATTCCATTAGATCAAAAAGCATGCTATATGCCATTCAATTATGTATTTTTGAAACTTGAGAAAAATTGTATAAAATTTTAAGGACCAAATATGGCATTTATACTATAAGCTACTTTCCCTATAGGATGCATACAAAAAGTCATTAGCATTGCCATTTGGTTTGTCGCAAAAATTGCATTCTAATTGTTTAATGTAATGTAATGTGTAATTGCCCTATGTGTAATGTAATGTTTTTCATTTTTTCCTTTCTCTTAAGGGTGTTAGGTCATTTGTGGTTTGGCCATGATTTCACTTTTCTACTCAGTAATACATGGTCTTCATACCCCAGGACTCCCTTCAGATATCAAGAAACAAAAAACTGCTGGGACTTTGATTTAGTTTGTTGCAGATTTAACTGAGATTTAATCATTAGCTATTCAGTCTTACCTTTTAATTTGTTTTGGACATGCACACAACACTATGGGGTCATTTCAATGTTAATACTTAATATTCCTCTTTACAGAAAATTATGACTTATGGACACTTCTAAGAGTAATGTAATGTATACATATACTTTCTTGTAACAATTGTAACATTCCTCTCTTTGTGGTCAAATGATTTTGTATTATTTCTTACCATTAGAAAATTTTGCATTCAATCCCCATATATAGGTTATTTGTTGTGTCTTATGTGTGTTTCTTGTTTTATATATGTTGCAGGCATCAAAGCTCTCAACCAGAACCATTTTTCAACATCCTCCCACACATCCAGAAGTGGAGAAAATATTGCTTTTGTCACTGTTTTTACCATTTATAATTCCTCCCTATATGTAAATGTAAATGATAGATCATCAAACTTGGTTACTGTTGGAAATGCTTCATATAGTAAGGTGGAGAGATTGATGGCCATATTGAACATTTTCATTAACTTCATTCAAGTAATTTCTTAGTAAAGCCTCAGCAATAGCTTATGCAGGAGCTATCATGATAATTTATAAAGGCATGTGGTAATGTCTTCTACTTTCCAAGACCTGCTCTGTCTTGGTCAGATAGATGGGGGATATAAAATTTTGGCTCTAAAGTGTTGTTCAGAATGATGTACTTATTACATGAAAGAGATTTTAATTTTGACTTATGCATATGGCTTAATATAAAAGCACTAAGACCTGAAAATTTTACTTGGGTGACATAACACAATTTGGTCTGTGACTCACCCAAAATTGTGTTAGGGGTTTTAGACATTCGTTGGAGACTTACCAAGTAACTGATATCCTTTATTAAAATGAATTTGTGCATGTTTTAGAATATGTCCTTCATTTTGCTTGCCCTTTGAGGTGCACCTCTTGGGGTGTTTGATCAAACTCAAGGTTACTTTTGTAACCATCGTCACATTGTGGATGCCATGGATCCTTAGGCATACGTTACAACATTTATATTTACTTGTTTATTATATGAATTTTCCTTTCAACAGAGTCTGTGGGAGTCTTGCTTATGTATACACAGCAATGTATCTAACATGCTATTCTTTTGGGACCCTTTGGCATTAATGCTTTGTTCTACAGGGCTTCAAAATTGTTATGTAGCCATTATTCTGAACAGATACTAGAGTAGCTCTTTTAGGGGTGGTTTTTCCTATCATTGAAGAAAACAAAACTTCAAGATCTTGCTATGGACCACAATTGGTTGGGGTCGTGTGCATATCTGTTTTAGTTCAAACATCCAACATGTGTTGGGACCAACGTGTAGTTCATTTTCATTTCTGGATATCTTTTCTTTTGCTTTAATCGGTAATTGTTTCCATACTCGAGTTTATGGAGCTCGGGTACTGCTAACATAGTACTCGAGTCCAATAAACTCAAGTACGAGTCTGGTTGCTTTCAGCTGTTATACCCGAGCCATACTCGAGTTTAGGGAGCTTGGGTACTAAACTAACACAATACTTGAGTCCCAGAAACTCGAGTACCATCTGGCATTTTTAATGCCCTTAGTCCAGCTCAGCCTGTGCCACGGTGGCAGAATCTCTAGGAACTTGAGTTCACTGAACTCGAGTAGCATCTAGTACTCAAGTTTCACAAACTCGATTACCAAAAAAGTGGTACTTCCTATATATTTTCGAAACAATGCTAAATTGCCAATAATTTAGCAAAAACGTGGTATTTGGCTATTTTCACCCTTTTGTAGTCCTTCAAATTTCAAATGAGTGTTATTGGTACTTGGAGTTTGAAAAGTGAGTGCTAATGTTCTTTTTGTTAATTGCCGTTACTCTCAATGTTTACATAGCTAACTGAATAATGATGTGTCATATTTTAAGTGAAATGAAGATTTTTTTATTTAAAAAAATTACAAAACCTATTTTTACATGTTGGAAACCCATGATCTAATATCTCACCCGTTTCATAACGGGCCATCCCAAATTAAATCTTCAAATTCTTAATGTGAGAGAGAGAGAGAGAGAGGAATGATAATCATGATTATTATGTGGTTCTTCAATTTTTTTTTTTTGGGTGGGATCTAGTAAGCCACAATTCTAAATTGTATATGCATGTGAAATTCCCCTTCTTAAAATGATAAAACCCAATGTCAATTATGTACATCTCACTTTCGTTTTATTGTCATTTTAGTCAAAACCTCACAAGAGGTGGACCATAACAGTAAAAGCCATAATTCCTACCAACCAAAGGCAAAATAAGTTATACAAATATATATATATATTTATATATTTTATATTTATTTATTGATCACAATTTTCAGGAGGAAAGTCTTGAGGGCATATAAACATGAGAGTTGAAAAGTGGAAAATTGACGAAGGATTTTTCTCTTCTTTTTATTTTTTTGGATGATTCAATAATTTGGAGAGGAAAATTTGATCTATGAATATCTCCGACAGATACAAGGCTAGCTCTTGGTGATTGTTGGCTTCTCCTACAATAGTGAAAATGGATGAAAAGACATGGCACCAACCAAATAAATTTTTTAGCATCTTTAGTCTGCAAGGGAATGATAACAATGCTAGATATGGTAATATATAATTCACCATTGTCTAAGCAATATCAGCAAAGGAATCTAATATTTCTCTCTCTTCTCTCTTAGTTTTTCCCGCTATATTTTTCCATCTTTCCATCTTACAAGATAGACATCCATTTCTCCAAATGGGATGGCTGCACTCCCTCTTCTTTCCAATGAAAAAGTTGTGGTTGCGCATGCACACAGCTAAAAGGAAAAGTAATTTCCGCCTCTCTCAACCTCTGCATTATGGACTTAAGCTTTACAAGTCATGTTACAAGTAATTTTCATTTTCATATTTTGGTTTTTTCCATTCATTTTGCTTCTAAAACACCTTATTAATTACATGCATTGTTACATTATGAAATCATTTTTTTCCCTCCATGTTATTGGTCATGATCTATGAACTAAATTTAAGTTGTTATCATTGTTAGTTAATGGATGAGCCCTTTGTATATCCCTTTCAGACAGCATGTATAACTATAATGTCATGGAGTTTGGAGTTAGAAAGGAGCTCTGAAAAGAGACATTGTCTTGAAGACCAAGCAATTAGCTCCCTTTGTGCCCTAATTTGGTTCCAATTATGAATATTGATCTAATTTCTATCCTGTTCTTCAGGCAAAGGGATACACAATTTGTACGAGGATGTGAAGTCCTGCCCTAACAAAGATGTGCACATCCTTTGGTCCATACTGGTGGAGTCCCCAGCACTCACCATTCCATCTGAAAATTGAAGGATTGTAATCCAACAAATAGCAATGGGGGAAGTAAGAGTTTTGTGGGTAATTACTCTACCCTATACCTATTTATCATATTTGTCTATGTTTTTTTATTGGCAGTTTGGCTTGCTCTTTTCCAATGTTGTAATAAGACATCTTTGAGGATGATAAATAACTAATAGGAGCTCATAGCAGCCTGAACATCTTGTTAGAATTTGTACATATGTTTGCAAATCCTATTGCCAAAACATATATTTTTTTTTGGAGAAATTTGCCAAAACATATTAAATTTTAGAGTCAATGAAATTATGTCAGTGTGGAGTTTGGGTTAAAAGATGATCAAAGAAGACAATGTTATAATATGTTTAAGTTGATAATTTAATAACATTTTGCTCATATCCTTTACACCATTATGAATTTTTGCGTAAAACTTCTTTAAGTGAAAGTACAATTGTAGTGTATAAATTTTTTTATTTTTTTATTTTTTTATTTTTTTTTATTACTTTTGTTAGACATATTATGGTTCAAGTAACCCAAACCAATTGTAGGTCTATGTAATTGTAGAACAAGCATATTAACTGTAGGTTAGTCTATAGTTAGCCTAGGGTTAGTTATATATTCTCTAGTATATAAACCCTAAATTGAGTTCATTGTATAACACAAGTATTTAATATAATATATAGCTATCAAGGGCTTTCTTACTATGGACGTAGGTCATTAAGTCGAACAACGTAAATCTTTATGTGTGCTCTCTCTTTCATGCTTCTGCTTATCATTCAATTATCACATACAATTACATAACAACTTTCACAACTTCTATGGTTGTGCCTTGCAGTACGGTAGCACTCGTACTATATTTGAAATGGTTCATGTTACCATAGGTGCCCCTCAAGAGTTTGCTTGACACTTGTTAGAAACTCGCCCGAGCAAAATTGCAACAAACATAAATTATTCAATATATAGTGACTAAAATGAGGGAAATATCTTATGAACAAGCCTATATAAGAAGAAATTTTGATCAAGAAGAGGTATGAGACTACTTTAATATATATCACAAGATTAATTCCCCTTTTCGGACTTAAGTATCGAAGCTATTGGCCTATTGCACTGGTATCATATAACTACAACTACGAGCATTCTCCATTTGAGTGGTTGTTCAATATGACCAATTGCTTCATCAGAAAGCTACAGGGTTTCTATAGGAACTAGACCATCTTAATTACTAAAAAATATTTTCCCAAAATTTCAATAGATACACGCTTATTCACTTATAATTTTGTTCCGATTGGCAAGTGAAAGTGAATTGTATTAATCACAACATTTTACCTTAGCTACTTAGCATGTTGTGAAAAAGTGCCAACATGGATTCTATTTTCCCCGATTGAGATTAGGTTGTAATTGAATGGTTAAGATTGAGAGTTGGAAAAAACAACTTTCAATATATCTCAATCATTAAATAAAAAAAATATTAAACAAAGGTAAAAAGTTAAAGTTAAAAAGTTGAAAATGTAAAAATTTTTGTGAAGAAATTAAATGAGGTTAATTAATTGCATGGTGTAATTGCATATATCAATCCATATTTTTCCTTTCACTCACTTTTCATGTGGCATCAAATGTTGGGGAACGTGGAAAATGAACTTAAAAGAATAATACCCAACACCTAACACATGCCCTCAAAATTCCTGTTTATCATCTTACATATTGTCTTCTTTTTGTCATGAATCGTATGATTATTGCTTACACCAATGTGTCACAAGAGCTTTAGCAATGAAAGGTCATGACTAGTCGACTCATAAGCTTATGTAAGGGCCAACCAGTACTAGCTATCTGGTAACCTATCATTCAAGTGCTTCCCACGTCCACGTTTTTTTTTTTTTTTCTTTCTCAAGCTGTGATTATTGACTTTTCTCCCGTGAATAGTGCACGTGTGCACTATTCACAAGACCCATAAACTTCACTTTTCAGCAACTTTTTTATTAAAAATGGGTCTCATAGTACTATTCACATATTTAAAATTTATTTTGCTACAATGTTTCAGTTTTTAGTTTTCAACTGTATCCAAACGGACCCTAAGAGCCTGTTTGGGTAAGGTTTTTTCATCACTCAATTTCTATCACTTATCACTCATCACTCATCACTCAATTTTTCACACTCGTTTGGTATCATCACCCAATTTCTATCACTCAATATTTTTCACACTATTTGTGGGCCCCATACCTGTCAACTGGTGCAGCTTTTTCTCTTTTTTTTTTTTTGTTTTTTTTTTTTTTTTTTGTTTTCAGTACCCAAACTCACTGAAGCTAAAAAAAAAAAAAACCAAACTGAAGACCGAACAAGTGGAAAAAAAAAACCCCAAAACTGAAGACAAAACAAGTGGAAAAAAAAAAAAAGAGTCAAAAGGTGGTCAAAAGTTGCAGCTGTGGGTCCCCTATGTGTGTTTAATTACAATATTACCATTGAGTTATGAGTTATGGAAACAGAGTTATCGTTTGGCCAAACAACCTTTTTACTATGGGTCCCACCATTTTTGAGTTATGAGTTATGGAAACTGAGAATTGAGTTATCAAAATATTGAATCCAAACAAGCTCTAAGTAGCTTTTGAGCCTTTGGATGTAAATCATGCTATGCAACACACCAATGATGGCCTTCTTTAAGCTTGCAAATGTACAATGCGGCTTTATATGATGTCGTTAGTGTCGGTGATCCATGAATCTGAAATTCTGAACTCACTTTGAGAAAGAAAAAATAGTGATGATAATAAAAAGAAGGGTAAAATATAGTTAACAGCCTCGAGGTTTGGATTAATGCTAGTAAGGTTTAAGACTTTTCAAAATTGACCAACTTGTCCCTAATGATGTGAGAAAGATGAGAAAAGTGTATAACGGTAAACATACCAAGTTGGATTTAAGGACCGGATTGGTTAGTTTTAAAAAGTCTTGAATCTGGTTAGTATTAGCCTACATCTTAGGGTTGTTAATTGTATTTCATCCTAAAAAGAAATCAAGAAATGAACTTTTAGAAGGTAAAATCTTGGAGTTGATGTAACACCCTTAACTAAAAAGAGAGAGAACAGAAAAAAAATGACAAAGAAAAGGTGCTACAGAGAGAGAGATAGAGAAGATGCTTCCATTATTGTTCTCTACTATTTGTCTTTGGCCAATCTACATTTCTGTCAAAGAGACGTGTTGATCAGTAGTCATTGGATAAAAACTTCCCCATATATATATAGAATAAAAGCCTTCCCCAATAACCATAAACACAAAACTTCCACAGCCCTTTACGGTATAGATTTTAGAGACAGAGTAGTTTAGTTAGCTTTGCTTAGACAATAATTAATGGTTTTGGTTTTGTAGATTTTGTATTGAAGTTATTGATTGAGGTTGAGTTGTGCACCCACTAGATCAGCTAAATTTTATTTTATTTTTTAAAAATAGTTTTAAAAAACTAGTCGGACCAGGTCAACCTATAAAAAATGGATTGAGTCATGGGTCAACCCCGTTTTATTTTAGATAAAAATTTTTGGGTCCGTGTCAAGTGTTTTCCTTTGATTTCATATTAGGTTAGCAGATCAAGTCTAATTTTACCATGTCTAGAATTTAATTTCAACTATCCTTAAACTATAGGGTTTAAAGTGAGATTTGTTGATGAATTTTTTTTTTTGGGTAGATACGATAGTATTTCAAATCTATAAAGTTCGCTTTCTGATGATTGTTATTTATCATCAAGCTAAGACACCAATTAGTTTTTAATGTATGCAGGGGTTGAACCTCAGATTTTTTATTCAATAATAAGAGATTTTACTTGAACGAATTGGAGTTCACACTTATTTTGACTTGTGTATCAATACAGATATATATTTAAAATATATATTTTTTTGTAACAGTATGTAGTAGATATATTTATTATGATTTTGTTTGTATATTGAATTATTTATTTTTTCACTTTCTCAAAAAAAAAAAAAAAATCTATCATTTAAGTGAGGGTTTAATTATAGAGTTGAATTTAAATATATATCTATATATATGTATATATATATATATATATATATATATATATATATTAGGATACTAACATGTAAAATTATAAGAAAAAAAACTTATGTGGAAAAATATTATGAGATTAACAACAATTCAAATGTTTTTTGATTTTATATATATTACAGATTTCATAATATGTTCAAATTGATCTTAAACTGCCACATCATATTATACTAGCATTATTAGGCTCAACCTAAAATTTTAATAGCGTTAATATGAAACAAATATACCCTCCTCCTCTTACAATAAAATACAAAATATTAATAATTTTTTAAAATGCTTGAATTTTTCATTCTCTCTATTTTTATTTATTTTTAAATTCTCTCTTTGTTAATTACTTGATTTTGAATCCCATAAATAGAACAAAAAAGGTTGTTAAGAAAGAAATATTTTATACATCAGTCGCAAACTATTGTTGTCTCACATGCAGTTGGTGTGAACCAGTCCAAATACTTGTGAATACCACATGTTGTGAGACATTAATTGATTATATACAACCATTACACAAGGTATTACTTAGTGCATCACTGATGAGTAAAAGAATGTGAATTGGATTTTTCTTCCATCCTCATGCCATCACTGAACCTGTGCCCACACTTTTCATTTTCAATCACACCTTTCAGAATCATCAACTATTAACTTCATTCAATAATAATGGTAATAATGAGATTTATGTATAAATTATGGTCGGCTAGAATGTTTAGGATAAATTCAATGTAGATCATCTACGGTAGATGTGGGAAAGGTCGTAGGTCCATTCCGAAGTTGGGCTGAAGATATGAGGAGGCCCGTTCTAAAGATTGGGCTCGGCTCGAGGATGGGCAAACAATGAGATGGACCAACGTTACGACCCATTATCTCTGCTGAGGACACGAGGAGGCCTGAAGATGGACATACATTCGAGCACCTAACTGGTGTCAGACACAAGTTACTAAGCAATCCTTTCAATGCTAGAAGGCTGGATCCCACTTCTGATAGACGATTTGATAGTCAATAATAGTGCTATAGACCCCGATAGTCACCTTAACCCCTGAATAAGTGGGTCCCACACACATGTTGAAGATTCTGTCATCATGAGGGCTCCACCAATAAGAGAGTATAAGAGGGGAAGGAGGTTATGGTGATGGGAGTTGGAAAAATTGGGGTGAGAAACACAAGAGGAAGGTGAGAGCATAATCCTTGGGAACTGAGGTCTTGCCTGGAACTTAGAAAGGGAATTTTGGCCAATAAGTTGCATCCTCGGCCAGAGACTCATAGCATAATGATGGATCAATCGGAAGGCCCAGTCCATTATTGTGACAAACTATTCCTGGGATCTTCCATTGTGGGTCAAGAACATTACTAGAGAACAAATTAATTGAGAGCTTAGGCCTACAACAGACTAAAGTCTTTGGGCCATAGCACCATAGTAGAGTTCTTACAATTTTATCAATTATTTTGTTGAGTGATTTTATTTATTTTTCATGTCATCAATCAATAATTTAAATAAATATAAAAATGACACTAATGGTTAATATTTGTTTATGTATTGATGATGTAAAAAAATCAAATCTACTCATTTCAAAAGTTATTCTAAATATCTTTAGAAAATCCTAATCTAAATAATGTATATTGGATTTCTACTTGTAAAATGATTATTGTCTCAAATGTAATTTCCTCTAGCTCCAAGAATGGGGTTTGGCTCCACATCTCGCCATATTTTTACTTCCCATTCTTATACTGTACTATTTAAGTATTGATAATGTTTTACTTGGATTAGCCTTTGTTTGGGAGGAGAGAATTGAATGGAATGGAAAGAAACGAAAAGAATAAATTTAAAATATTCTTCCCTTCCCTTTTTTGGGAGTTTTAATAGAGGGAATGAAAAATTCATTCCATTTTTTTGGAGTTTAAGTGGAAGAGAATGAAATGGGTAGGAGGGAACACTCATCCATCTCTATTCCCTTAAAACCTCAAATTTTCATTCCCCTCAAAATTGGGAGGAATGGGAGAGAATGAAATTAGATTTAATGAATTTTTTACTAAAACTCCCAAAATACTCTCACATATTCAACCATTTATTTTAAAATAAGAGTCTAATAGTAATATTTTCATGAAATGAATCCATTCCATTTCCTCTATGTCACTCCCAAATAAGATTACTTACATTTCATTCATTTTCATTCTTTTATTTTAAAACATCCAATTAAGGTTATTTAATTCCATTACATTCCATTCTTTTCCATTCTCTTATTATCATTCCATTCATTTTCTTATTTAGGAGGAGGGAATAGAAAGGAATAAAAAGAATAATTTTAAAATATTTTTCCCTTCGCTTATTTGGGAGTTTTAATGGAGGGAATGGAAAGTCCATTCCCTCGTTTGGGGATTTATTAAGTGGGAGAGAATGAAATGAGTAGGAGGGAACACTCATTCCTCTCTATTTTCTTAAAATCTCAAATTTTCACTCCCTTTACAATTGGGAGGAATGAGAGGGAATGAAATTAGATTTAATGAATTTTTTACTAAAACTCCTAATATACTCCTATATATTCAACCGTTTGTTTGGGGGTTTAAGTGGAAGAGAATAGAATGAGTAGGAGGAAATACTCATTCCTCTCTATTCCCTTAAAGCCTTAAATTTTCATTCCCCTTAAAATTGGAAGGAATGAGAGGAAATAAAATTAGATTTAATGAATTTTTTACTAAAACTCCCAATATACCCTCATATATTCAATCCTTTATTTTAAAATAGAGGTGTAATAGTAATATTGTCATAAAATGATTCCATTCAATTTTTTCTATATTACTCTTAAACAAAATTACTTACATACCATTCATTTTCATTCATTTATTTTAAAACACCTAATCAAGGTTACTTAATTCCATTCAATTTCAATATTAACAAGACAAATAAAATGAGAAGCGTGAATCAAAATATTCAATAGTGAATATGTACAAACAATAATATCCTTGCATGTCCTTATAAAAAAAAAAAAATCCTTGCATGTGTCAATGACCTTGTAGTTTTGTTTTGTTTTGTTTTGTTTTTTTGTTTTTTGTTTTTCCTATTTTAAGAAACCAATGACCTTATAGTGAGTTGAATATATCTTCCTACTCTCTAGTTCATTAATCAGGCCTGGCTTCCATGTATTATTGGTGTGAGATTTCTTTTATTTTATTTTAATAGTTACAAAAGATAAGAAATTTGAATAATAAATATTTTAATTGGAAACATTAAGAGGCAAGTTGAATTACAATTCACAAGACTTTTAACAGTATGATATTTATTAATTTACAGCTTTTTTTCATTTTCATCTATTATTGAATTTTAAAGAAAAATGAAAGATAAATTTCACCCCTCATTTGAGTAGAGTAATGTTATGGATATAACATATAAAGCTATGTTTCTTACGCACACACTATACACGCTAACTTTAAACTGAAATTGTGACTTTGTTGAGTTATTTTCACACAATAAAAAATAATTTTTTTTTTGAAATAGTTACAATATGCTACTAATCTTGTAACTCGAAATCTTTCTCCTTTGTACACAAACACTTTGTGCATGAACTCAAGCAAATGAATATACCAAAAAAAAAAAAAAAAAAAAAAAAAAAAAGGGAAAAAAGTGATTAGTTTTCCCAGCCTAAACAGGCCACACAAAATAAAACAACCCAAGTTGTTGACTCTTTTGTCCAATCTCCAGATTTGGTGTGGCGCATTAACGTTAACATTATCGTCAGCGGAAATGGAAGTAGTGGTACTTCCACTTCCACATTTCACAATTCATGCACTTTTCTTTTACAAACACTACACTAGACAGTACACACTACACGCACATACACACATGCCAACCGCATTAACTTCCAAAAACCACTGTTAAGCGCATCTCAATCCTCAGATAGACAGATACCCTCTCTCTCAAAAGGGTCATGTCCAAATTTACATTTCTTTTGATACAAACATAGTTTAGACAAAGATAGAACTAAGTTAGTTGTAATTAGCACATAGAAAAAACAGAGAGAGAGAGAGAGAGAGAGAGAGAGAGAGAGAGAAATATATCAGTTTGTTTGGTTTAAAACTTGTAGTGTTTTGGGTGTCTTTTATCTATGGCTTCTTGGGTTCTTTCTCCGGGGGCTTCGGTCACTGGGACCAGAAGTGACAAGGCCGGGTTCTTGTTCTGGGGTAGGCGTTCGATGGCTCAGGTGAAGAGTCAGAGGTTCTGGGTTCGCTCCTCTTTGGACTCTTTGGAAACCAAAGTTTCTGACATGCGTACTAATGGTAATTCTGTGTTATTACCATATATCCGGAACTATGAAATATCTGGTTTTTGTGCCCTTTTTGCTTTCTGGGTATTTGGTATTTTGTTGTTTGGTGAAAATTTTTTTGGTTTTGATTGATGGGTTGAGTGACTTTTCACTGAATTTGAGGGAGTTATATGATGATTTATATGTGAATTTGATAGTTATTTGAGCCGAGTTTGAGAATTGGATTTGGTTGAAGGGGAAAAGTGGGGAAGGGGGTTAGGAGGGTATATCATGTGTGGTTTGAATTCTGTTGTTGAGGAAATGCTATGTGGTGAGGTTTTGTAGTAGTTAATTTGAATTGGATGTTCATTAATGGAAAAATGAAAACTTGTTTGCTAAGTAGACTTTGATCTTGGTTAGTAAATTAGTTAAATTGGAAGTATCCTCTTTCTTTTTGGATGGTTTTCAGGATTATCAATTACTTATTTCTCCACCTAAAACGTTGTGTCTTTCAAAGTTTACTTGAACTGTTCAGTCTGTGAAAGATTTAAGGCCTCTATTTGTGTTGGATTGAGAAGAGAATTATACTCGTACCTCAGGTCTTGTAATTGAATCCTAGGATGCATAAGTTTATATGCAGTTGTGAAAATTAGTAAACCAATATATTTTTCTTCCCCTTTCATTTTCTTTTTATGACAAGCTAAACAAATTGAATAGGAAAAAGGGCTTACTACCACAGTACCACTTCATAGTTCTATATCCTAAAAACAGTGGAATGCATATGAATTTTTAATCGTTTATTTTGATTTAAGCTTCTCAATTAGGCAAATGTGTCAATGCAATAAATTAATAAAGACTGAATTCTAGTTTAATATTACCAAAAGATAAAAGGCTATATTTTTTTTATGAGCATCCAAAAGATCAAAATCTTCTGATTGCATTTACTTAGGAATTAGTGATTCTAGGTGCAGTGTTTGGACTTCAATATATTTAAATGAATGATTTACATGGCAGCTCCAAAAGGGTTGTTTCCACCAGAACCTGAACATTATCGGGGACCTAAGCTGAAAGTTGCTATTATTGGAGCTGGGCTAGCAGGCATGTCAACGGCGGTTGAACTTTTGGATCAGGGCCATGAGGTTTGGCCCATTTTATTCTATCCTCCTCAAATGCTGACAATATGTCTTCTATGTTTCCTGCAAATTTCCAATGGCTTGATCATACCACCATTCCACCATTTTTCTTTTTTTTTGAAAATGAAGAATTAGATATAAAATCAGCATTTTGGGTTATTCTGCTAAGTTTTTTCAGCAGAAATGCACTAGAGAGTATTTTATCTTCTGTTATTTTAATGCTTTTTCATTGTGAGGATATTCTTTGCCTCTGTTTTATTTATTTTTTTGTATTTTCAGGTGGATATATACGAGTCAAGGACTTTTATTGGTGGAAAAGTGGGTTCTTTTGTTGACCGACGTGGGAACCACATTGAAATGGGACTACATGTTTTCTTTGGTTGCTATAATAATCTTTTCCGTTTGATGAAAAAGGTGAACATAACTTGCTTGGTTGCAGTGATATGACATTCTAGCATTCGTTGCAAACTTTACACATTAGTATTATATAGCTAGAAAACACATGCAAGTATGGCATGAACCAGAGATGTGATTTGTGATTTCTGGAAAGGGGAAAAAAAGGTCCCTGTTCTGTGATGTAATGGGCTGATTCAGATTTTTGCCTTCTCTGCACTTGACTTAGCTTATCCTCTTTTTAGAATCAAAATCTTGTAAAATCTTCTGAATAGTAGTTATAACTATGTATTCTTTAAGAAAAAGATTCTCTATCTATGTAGTCTCTGATAGTTTTCTAATTTTAATTGAACCTAGGTGGGTGCAGATAAAAATCTACTTGTGAAGGACCATACTCACACTTTTGTAAACAAAGATGGTCAAATTGGTGGTATGATTCTATGCTTGATCTTAAATAAAGTTTTACTTAATAATAAATAAGCTTAATAGTTTCATTATATATATATATATATATATATATATATTTGCAAATTGCTTTTGGCAATGCTGAATGTTGTATTTGTGTATCATTTATACTCAGAAATATGTTGCTAATACTTTGGTTTTCTACTTCAGAACTTGATTTTCGATTTCTAGTTGGAGCTCCATTACATGGAATTCGTGCATTTTTAACTACAAATCAGCTTAAGGTAGTGCTTACTATGCCATTGCCACTGCCTTCGTCACACCATATTTTCATGCCATGACCATCTATTATCATTCAAAGATGTGCTTTCAATTCTTAGTGATGCAAAATATCTCGGTTTTAGTTGGTTAAACTTAATTTGACAGTTTGTGGATCATTGAAAAGGTAAAAAAAAGTGGCTAAATGTGGATTTTATCTTACTGAAAAATCTCCTTTTGCAGTGCTTACATTGTTGCTGAAGTTTCTTGCTTCTTTGGAATTTGTCACTGATCTATTTTCTTTCACATATTGTAAAAGTGCAGACTTATGATAAAGCAAGAAATGCTGTGGCTCTTGCTCTAAGTCCAGTTGTGAGGGCTCTTGTTGATCCAGATGGTGCAATGAGGGATATACGGAATTTGGATAGTGTAAGAGATGTTTTATTGTCTAATATTTTTGGGCTCCTTTCCTTATTCTGATCTATTAGAATAGTTGCCTTTTTTTTTTGGGTTACAAAGGGAAAACCCTAGTCCCAGAAACTACATACCATCAATAGGACACATCTGGGGAGCAGTAATTTCTGCAAAACTTGACTAGTAGTACTCTCTGGAGGAGATCTGAAGACAAAAATCCCAGGAGGGAATTTTCAGTTTTCATGGAGACTTCTAACTTTTCTGTTCACCTCCACCTTTCTATGTTATTTTTCTGTTTGTCCTTGGATTTTTTTTTGTGTGTGTATGGGTGGGGGGGGTTGGGGGGGGGGGGGGGGGTGGTGGGTTGGGGATGGGGATGGGGGGAAGTGTTATTACATGGTCTTTGGCTATAGTTTGATTGAAACGTAAATGTACTTTTGTGGCTCTATCTTTTTTATTCTCAGGCTTTTTTGTATGTACTTGTATTTTTTTTACGTGATTCTATCATTTGAACATTTCATTTTTTTTCTTACAGATTAGCTTCTCTGATTGGTTCTTGTCCAAAGGTGGCACACGCACGAGTATTCAGAGAATGTGGGATCCTGTTGCCTATGCCCTTGGGTTTATTGATTGTGATAATATGAGTGCTCGTTGCATGCTCACTATATTCTCATTGTTTGCCACTAAGACGGAGGCTTCACTTCTACGCATGCTCAAGGGTTCTCCGGATGTTTACTTGAGTGGTCCCATCAGAAAATATATCACGGACAAAGGGGGAAGGTATTATTTTTGGAATATGAGAACTTTAGATGAATGGAATAGTGATTCATTATTTGCTGTATTCTCCTATATTCATTTGTTGCTCCTCTGCTAGAACAGGTTCCATCTTAGGTGGGGTTGTAGAGAGATACTCTATGATAAATCAGCTGATGGAGACACGTATGTCACAGGACTTGCTATGTCTAAGGTGATTAGTCAACCATCTGTGTATTAATCTATCACTATACCTGCTGACTTGCTTCCAAGTCCAGCACAACTCTGGGATTTTTAACTGTTACATGGCATTGTGGACTTTAGAATTCTTCTTTTAAGTGTTAATGCCTACTATTTGTTATTCATCTCAGGCTACTAGTAAGAAAACTGTGAAAGCTGATGCTTATGTTGCAGGTTTGTGGTTTGTTCTTCCTCTGTGTCTGTTTATAATTATAAATTTATTTAGTTCAGGCGGGTATTCTCTAAGCCTAGGACTGTTCTTTTGGCAGCATGTGATGTCCCTGGAATCAAAAGATTACTTCCAACTCAGTGGAGGGAATTGGACTTTTTCAATAATATTTATGAGCTAGTTGGAGTTCCTGTTGTCACAGTACAACTAAGATACAACGGTTGGGTCACAGAGTTACAGGATCTAGAACGGTCAAGGTAATTATCTCATCCATATGATGTTATTGGCATGGAGAAGTGGGATGCCATTGCTATGAGGAACAAAGAAAATCTGCTTCTGTTACACTTCTGAAAGCCTAAGACCTTTTGCTTTATTTCATTGTGAAATGTTACCTTCTGACTGGTAGGCAACTGAGGCAAGCTGCGGGGTTAGATAACCTTCTTTATAGTCCAGATGCAGATTTCTCTTGCTTTGCCGACTTAGCACTAACATCTCCCGAAGACTACTACATTGAGGGACAAGGTTCATTGCTCCAGTAAGGAAAATGTTCTTATCATTATCATTTGAGTCTCATATTCTGGCAATATTTATTACATTGTGGCAATATTGATCTGCCAACATGTGTTTCCAGTCAATAGGATAGCTATGACTTGTGATTCTTACCGGAAGGCTTTTATTTATTTGTAGTTTGCTGTGTATTAATCCTTCTTTTAGGTTTGCTTTGTGCTGGTTGTTGTGTATGCCTATTCATTCTTTGCGACCAACATAGTAAACATTTTGTGTGCTGATTTTGACCCTTCTACCTCTATCACTATCAACAAATTTGCTACCACAACTAGTGTATATTACATTGATCTCAGGATTCTCTGCTCTTGCAATTTGTATTTTGCATTCTTCCCTCCATGTAGATTCACTTCTAGACCTAGACTTTTACCTCAACCACTAAATTAAGCTTTGTTTTTTGTGTTTGTTATAAGATGGAGTTTGGTAGCTTATGACTTAGAATCCTTTTCTTTTTCCACTTTAAAAGAATTTACAGGTAAATCTTTCTGTTTGCTGTTTTGTATTATCATTATATCCTTCACTATCTTTTGTCCTTCTAGATGCCAAGGTATATGCAAAGCTGTAAAACCACTGGTATTATCTGTTTTGAATGTAACTTTTACCTCTGTTTTAGGTTTCACCTTTTCTTTTCAAGGATAATGGGAAATGAATACGAGGGAAAATAAATTTATATTAAAAAGAAAAGAAGCTTTTGTAACAGGTAATAGATGACATGAATTTTCCTAAACCAAAAAAAGAGGGTAACATAGGACTTGGAACACTACCAAACTGTCCCACAAGTATATGCATTTTTTTACTTTCATACTATTCGATGTTTTCATTCAAGCGGCTCGGGCATGTACTGCAATGATCTCAATGTATTATTGTTAGTGTTTTTTTTTTTTTTTTTTTTTTTTTTTTTTTTTTTTTTTTTCCAATATTATAATGCTAATATCACTCATACTTACATAAGTTAATACAAATATCTTGACCTCAGTGATTGGCTAAATATTACCTTGCAGTAAGGATTTGAAACTTTTCAATCCCTGATGTTAAGTTGTGAAGCCCTACTGCAAACATCCAATTTGGAATGAATATTCTCTTCTCATGTTTTTATGTCTCCATTAATATTTTCTTTTGTATTCACCTACTCAGTCAAAAAAGTGGTTTCTGTCTTGCAGGTGTGTTCTGACACCAGGGGATCCTTACATGCCCTTGCCAAATGAGGAAATCATAGCAAGAGTGGCAAAACAGGTAAAAACTACTCTTGTTTATCAAATAACCTCAATTGCATTCAAAGGAAACCAAAGTTATTGCTTTCAGTTTCATGTGTTCTTTCTCCAGTCCAGTTGTCATGTTATGGAATTTATTTCATGGTTATAAACAATTTAGTGGAAAAGAAAGAAATGGGTGCAACTTCAGTACAATGGAGGTTCAAAATAGATCCCCTAGAGAGAACTGACCTCTGAAATTTAGGTTATCCAAAAGATCTGAATATGGAAAATGAAAAAGCAGCCATCTAATCGATAAGTGATTGCAAGAGCCGGAGTTTGAACTTGTTTTCTGGAAGGTCAACATGCTAAAAAAAAAGTTTTAGTATTTCTCTTCCACCTTAGAATAAGGTAGAAAATTCCAGATAACACGTCACTCTACTTCTTTGCATTCCAAATTGAATAGGCGACTAGATCCTCCTTGCAACAGAGTAGGAGTAGAAAATGATAAACTATCTGTCCAGTGTTCTTATGCATGTTTTGGGAAATTTCTTATGATATTGATTAACTTCAGAAAACTGTTGGAAATAAATTTTTTACCATTTTCCATGGGGAAAAAAAAGAAAGTAGGAAGTTAATTTATCTTTATGCTTAAGTATCTCATATCTTAATTTAAAAATTTAGGCTATGTTCTACTTCATAGATTGATCTCTGTTTTGAAGAGGCATCTACTTAGAAGATACACATGTGCACGCACATTGTGGTGTTGGCTTCATAGAGCTCTGTTCTCAATTGAATTAAAACAGTGCTGTCTTTGTTATCAGGTTTTGGCTTTATTCCCATCATCTCAAGGTTTAGAAGTAACTTGGTCATCTGTTGTCAAAATTGGGCAATCTCTATACCGGGAGGCACCTGGTAAAGATCCATTTAGACCCGATCAAAAGACACCAGTAAAAAATTTCTTCCTTGCTGGCTCTTATACAAAACAGGTAACTTCACTGCCCCGAATCTCTCACATGATGCTTGGTTGTAACATGCATACAACTGTTGAACATTTATTCAGAAAAAGGAAAAAAGGAAAAAAGAAAAACTGTTGGAACACTTTTGCTAGAGATTCCTTCTGAAAAGGTTATGATAGAGGATATAATGATACCTATTAAAAAAATGATATAGGATATAATGACATGGTCATTCAAAATAGTGTTGTTAATCTACTATATCTCTAAATTAACATATATGAGAACTTTTGTGGTACCTAAATTTTTGAATATGTTCCAAGGCTCAAAATATGATCTACCAAAATAAATAAGTAAAATCAGCCCTTTTAGAGACTAATATTCCCTGTTTTCTGCAAATGTGGCTAGACATTGTTGGTGGGTCATTGGTTCTGACAATGTATTACATGACATTTCACTTGTTAATATTACGAGCAGGTCTATAATATTTTCTGGACAAACCTAATGGCTAATGGGCTGCAGGTGGCTGCACCTTGTTACAAAATAACCACTTTCCCTCTTATCACCCATGTCTGGATGCACAAATTTGAGCATGAGAGAGAGAGAGAGAGAGATGGCTAGTAACATGTTCTGCTAAAAATGGTTGGGGGACTCAGTTATTTTCAGCAGGAACAAGGGAGTTTCTGTTGGAAAGAAGGGACATAATAAGTTACCTTTCTTGGCTATTTGGCTAAGATGAGTATAGTATCTTAAGTTGGCTAGTGGTTCCAACAATGTCATATGACAGCTTTGTTATTTTTGCAATAGCAGATAACAAATATTTATTTTAGTAAATTCTGGAAATTTAAGTTGTTAGCTGATGAGCCCTTGCTAATCTGCACGAAATCCATATTCCATGAGGCAGATGAATGTCACTAAAGAAACATTATTAAAGAAACCAGTATTAAGTCTAAATGGTTATATGTTGTACAGGATTACATAGACAGCATGGAGGGGGCAACTTTGTCTGGCAGGCAAGCTTCTGCATTTATATGTGATGCCGGGGAAGAGTTGGTGGCATTGCGGAAGAAACTTGCAGCCATTGAATCTCAAGAAAACACGAAAGCTGCCAACGTTACTGATGAGCTAAGTCTAGTCTAATACATTGTCATTTATTATTCGGGCACTAAGAAACCACCTCAAATTGTTGAGGGCAGGTGGTGGCTCCACAGGAGTAAGTTTGTTCAATTTGTGTGTAACACAATGAAATTGTATAAAGAATGAAATAATAATTGCAAGAGAATCATGAAATCAATCTCATCCATCTGTGTTTATACGATCTTGTCAACAATGATTTACAATGCGCACTTTAGTTATGCTCAATAAGAAAGAGGGCTGCTGGTAGGGAGTTTTGACATCCAAGGATTTTTTATGTTTCATTGGTTTATCCCTTGATAAAAACACTTTATGTTTCAAAAAAGTGATAATATTTAAGTAGTGTAAGGCTAAGCTCTTGCTCATTGATGCCAAAAAACAGAAAGCTCAATAAAAACATTTGCCAAGGGGTTATGTATTGTTGCCAAAAAAGAAAGGTTTAGCTCACATGGTACCTTCTTGTAAGAGCAGTGAAGACGGAGATCATGGATTCAACACCAGCCCTATGTGTGTATAACTAACTTACTAATATAGGGGAATCTGCTTCTTCCTCGACCTCCACATGTTGATGCAGTAATGTACTCCTTTATTTTGGCTTTTTGGTTACAAACTTAAATCATTACACAATCAATGGTGGGAATCTGCTAATATAAACTAGGAAACTTGTAAAAGATCTTAATTTGAAAACATGTGAAGTTGCAAAGTTAAAGGAGTTTATACAGTACCAACTTTAGTAATTCATACAAAATCTTGAAATACAATTCACTGATTAGTCTGTTGAGAATTTGTAGTCAATCCCAAAAAATTTGGGATTAAGTCTTCTTGTTGTATTCACTGATGATAACTTATAGTATTCAATTATTCATTGATGTTTATCCCATAGTGATTACTTTTTAGTTTTTTTTTTTTGGTAAATATGGAAATATCATTAACTAAGAAACACTGGCAGAAGCACCAGTTATACAAAGTCTAGCGCGATAAATGCCCATCATATCATCATACAGGTGTTGCAAAATAACAGGGGGAGTGGAGACAAAAACTAAAGACAAGTCTACAGAAGCCGATCCCAGCTTTGCTAAAGCATCGGCACAAAAATTTGCTTCCATGAAGCAATGCGATAATTTAACTTGAGGCAGACGCAGCAATAATTCCTTGCAATCATCAACAAGACCAGACAAATCTCCATTAGCATTGACATTGATAGAAACTAAGGAAATTGCTGTAGTTGCATCAAGTTCAATCTCCACAGCAAAAATTCCCCTTTCTAAACACATTCCCAGCCCCTCCCTCAAAGCCCACAACTCTGCGGCGATACTAGAGTTAACACTAATGGACTTTGTAAAACCCACAACCCACTGTCCGACGCTATCTCTAAGTAAACCGCCACACCTTGCCAGCCCACTCGAGTTGACAACCGAACCATCCGTATTAAGCTTGTGCCAACGAGCAGCTGGCTTCAGCCATTGGACCTGTCTCAAAAGTCTGTCCTTCCCTATGTTAGGCTCTAACACACAATACATGAGCTCACAAGTTTGCATTTCCACCACCTGTACTAGATTTGGGTTGAGGGATTGTTGCTTGAAAGCCTTTTTATTCCTTTGCAGCCACAAATTCCACAAGCCCAGCAGAAAAAAAATTGCACCAGTCATAATCCTTACCATTGGCCTTTGAAGAGTCTAAGGCATTCTTTTTTATCCATACCATAAGATCATCCGAAAAGGACTGTTTTAGACTATCATGACAGCTAGAATGCTCCCAAAAGTATTTTGCTATCGGGCAATCACTCAAAACATGAATAATACTCTCCTCCAATTTTGTGCAACTATCATAGCCTCCCAAACCTCCAATACCATGATGAGTCAAAATGGCTTTCACAGGTAAGCTCATGTGCAAGCATTTCCATAGAAAAATTTTAATCTTGGGCAAAGTATGGATCTTCCAAATCCATTTGCCATGAAAATCCGGTATTTCAAGGTTCTTATCAATTGATAGTAGGTAAGCATTTCTAGAGTCAAACTCCCTATTTAAGCTGGAGATCCAACTCCTGTGATCCTCTCGCACAGCATATCTTCTAAGTGGGATGGCTCTTATAGCATTCATAATGTGGTTAGGGAAGACAAAGGAGAGGTTAGTCAAATCCCAGCCATTATTTGTAGTCACCTCCTTAATGCACACCTTACTCTCACCTTGGTTCAAAGGACCTTCAATGAGGGACCTGATTGAGCCAATATTCAACCACTTATCATTCCAGAAGCTTAGTGGGCTATTGCACCCCACTGTCCACTTAGAGCCTTTCTCACAAATGCTTCTTCCAATCTTCACTGAATTCCAAGCTCTAGTATAAGCCTTTGGCTTTCTAGCAAGCCCAAACATGTACTTTTTCCTCAACACATCAGCCCATCCTTCACTTTTTGAGTTCTCCATTCGCCAACACAGTTTAGCAGCTAGTGTTAGATTTCTTCCTCTTGCTTCCTGAATGCCCAAACCCCCTTGGCACTTTGGTTTAGTAACTTTTCCCCAGCCAACCATATGCAATTTTTCATGATCTTCCATCGATCCCCACACAAAATTCCTGCTAACCTCATCAAGATTATTTAGAATTTGGGTAGGGAGTATGCACCCTTGCATCACATAGGCAGGGATTGCTGAGAGGACTGATTGTGCAATCACTACCCTACTAGCCATTGACAATAAGTTTGTTTTCCAGCCTTGTAGCTTGTTTTGCACCCTTTCCACTACAAAGTTAAAGTCTTGTGAAGATGACCCCGGGTGCTTGATCGGGAAGCCCAGGTACTTACCAAGGTTTGGGGTCGAATGAATGCCAAGCACCCCACACAATTCCTCTCTAGATTTAGGACTGATATTTGGGGAGAAATAAACTTTAGACTTATTCAGACTAACTTTTTGACCCGATAACTCACAGAAGGTATCCAAAGTCTCGCGAACACTAGTACAATTCCGCAAATCAGCTTTTGCAAAGAGAACAAGGTCATCGACAAAGAAAAGATGAGAAAAAGCTTGCCCATCTCTTGATGCTCGAACCGGATCCCACAAGTTTTCCTCACAACTCCGCGAAATAAGAAAACCAAGCACTTCCATACACATGATGAATAAATACGGGGAGCGGGGATCCCCTTGTCTAATACCCCTTGAAGGATGAAAGGGCTCTATTTTGCCGCCATTGAGAAGAATAGATATCGACGAGCTAGACACACAACTCATAATGAGTTTGATTAGAGAGGGAGGCAGCCTATAGAGCTCAAGAACATCTCTAATAAAATGCCACTCAAGTCTATCATAAGCTTTCTCCAAATCTATTTTGATGGCCATAAACCCCGTCTTCCCCTTTTTTAGCGTCATTGTATGAATAAGCTCTTGAGCGATGATCATATTATCCAACCCCATTCTTCTCGAAACAAAGGCGGTTTGGAGGGGAGATATGAGTTTAGGCAAAAAAGGACGGAGTCTCTTAACTATGATCTTGGTGACCACTTTGTACACTGTGTTACATAGGCTAATAGGTCTAAAGAAAGCCAGACAATCAGCCCTTGGATGCTTTGGGATGAGGGTGATAAGGGTCTCATTTAGGTGTGGGGGCATGGTGGAGCTTTGAAACACCTTAAACACTTCATTTACCGTCGAGGTACCAACTTGCTGCTAATAAGCTTGGAAAACCCCCGCATGAATCCCATCAGGTCTTGGTGCTTTAAGCGGCTTAAGACTCTCCAAGCCCTCATTTACTTCAAGTTTGGTTAGATTTGCACTTAAAGTGCAAGCATCTTCGTTTCAGAGGAAACTAGGCCAAATGTCCAAACTCCACCTCATTATAGGGACACTAGTAACACTAGTAGAGAAGAGTTTTATGAAACTGCTTCTAATCAGCTCAGCGATATCACTCTCACCCTGAACCCAATTCCTAAGGCTGTCCTTAAGGCATAGGATTCTGTTCCTTCTTCTTCTAATCAAGGCCGAGGTATGGAAGAAGCTCGTGTTTCTATCACCTTGTATAAGCCAGTTGTACCTTGATTTTACAGACCAGAACTTCTCCTCATATTGAAGAACTTCGAAATACTCCTTTCTAAGATGACATTCCAGGTTTAGGAGCTGACTATTCGGTCCTTCAGCTATTCTAGATTGAATTCCTCTTAGTCCAGCCTTTATTCTTTTTTTCCTTTGGAAGATATCTCCAAAGACTTCTCTATTCCAAATCTTGACATCAACTGTGAAATTTTCCACATTCGATTTTAGGGGACCATCTTCAGTCCAAGAGTTAGTTACAACTTTCGGGAACAGGGGGTGAGACATCCACATGGGTTGGAAACGAAAAGGCCTGCATAAATTAGAAGGGCCATGATCATCCAACTTAAGCAGCACGGGGCAATGGTCAGAGTGTGTATGGGCCAAGTGGTGTATTGTCGCCTCTGGATGCAGACTTCTCCACCCAGCATTAGCAAACCCTCTATCCAACCTTTCTTGAATGAAGTGACTCTCCTCCCTTTTATTGATCCAAGTGAACCGAGGCCCATGAAAGCCCAAGTCCACCATACCACAAGTGTCCAGACAATCCTTAAACAATTGAACTCTTCTAAGATTAATAGGGTAACCTCCCAGTTTGTCCCCACTAGATAATAACTCA
This sequence comes from Quercus tomentella, assembly GCA_028535165.1. NCBI lineage: Eukaryota > Viridiplantae > Streptophyta > Magnoliopsida > Fagales > Fagaceae > Quercus > Quercus tomentella. The sequence continues at coordinate 17,306,827 of JAPQVY010000089.1, read as the reverse complement.
TTAAAATCACCCAATAATAGCCAGGGTAATTCATGCGATGGAGCAATAGAAGCTAAATTATTCCACAACAATTTCCTTTCCTTTAATCTAGGACTAGCATAGATTGATGAAAGTAACCAGGAGGAGTTAAGAGCACGTACCTTAACCACCACATGAATTTCCTGTTCAGTTTTTGCTAATTGCGTAACTTCAACAGCATCAGACTTCCAAAGCACCCAGATACCTCCAGAGTAACCAATAGTGTCAACATGTAATGCTCCATCAAAAGGGAGCCTATTTGTAATATCCTTTGCCCTTTCTCCACCAACACGTGTTTCCGTGACAATCACAATTGAGGGGGAGTGGGTGTCTATCAAATTCTTCAGAGTGACATGAAAACGAGGGTTCAAAACCCCCCTACAATTCCAAAGAATAATATTCACTGGGACATAATCAAGGGTAGCCCGCACTACTTCATTTAGATTCTGAGCTTCCATCCTGCTCAACAATCTCCATCCCAACTCCCTCAGAGGCCTCCTGGAGAATTCCATTCCCTGTGCAAGAAGCACCATGTGTTTTAGTACTCCCATCTGAGTCTCCCTCGATGAAATCAGAACATTTGACCCTCCCATTGCTACTTCGGCCTGAATTAGACTCTTGGAAATTACGTTTCCCCAACAACTCACTACTCCCAACTTGGACATCCAAATTTTCCTTACCTCGTCCTCTTCCTCTATTTTCACGTCTTTTAAGCTTAGCTCTAGAGATTGCGGTGACAGCGCTTTCCACCCGAAAATTTGAGCTTCCCCTTTTGTTAGTCTGTCTAATGGAAATATCCACTAGGGGCAAGCCCATTCCATCCACGTCAGGTCTGTCACTGGAAGCCACCCCTTCCTTTTGCTTTTTGGTGTTAGAGGGAAGATGTGTTGCCAAGCTTGCATCTCGTCCAGATCGTACCATCCCTAGATCATTGTGGGACTTACTTTTATTTGTGCCAGCATGCTTGGAGATACCACTATGATTTTTCCCTTTCGAAAAATTGCCCATTCTTGCTTTCTTTGGCCTTCCACCCCTGCCATCTTCCTTCTCACTACTCACCATGCCCAGAGGGGTGTTTGAACCAAAAGCACCTCTATTTCGTAAATCAAAATCAACAGAAGTACTAGGCAAAGTAACGTGCTTGGGGTTGAACTCGGTGCAAAAAGCAAAAATATGAGGGCTATCAGAATTATGAAAAGGTGTTTCTTGAGCTGTCTGGAGCTTCTAATCCATTGAAAGAGAAGTTTTCTTTTTCCTTTCTCTAATCGATGATGGGTTATGTGACACCCTATGACCCACCTCCATACTATCTACGTCAGACCCATGCCTATTACTGAAGGTTGGCTTGTCACATGACTTGTAAACCTGCCTATTAACAGCCTCAAAATTCCTAGAATACCCCTTGCCCGGGCCCATACCCACTCCTTGATTGAGTTTTCGATGCCCCTCGGACTTAGCTACTGCTTTCTTCCTCTTAAAAAGCAACCATGGGCCATACACTTCTTGCCCATCACCTTTCAAATCAGGATCCACCTTTTCCGCCTCTTTTGAAATGTCACCAACCTCACCACTAGTTTCAGCTTGATCAGTAGAATCATTAGACTCCTCCATCATCGCAACTGGAGTACTTTCCTGAATTGTAAAAGGGCAATATTCCCGTCGGTGTCCCACTTGGCCACAGGAGAAGCATAGGGTGCCAATACCCTCATATAGGACTTCTTGGACAACCCCTTCAAGGAGAATGGACGTGGTCAGCGGCTTGTCCAAGTTAACTTGGATGCAAATTCTGGCAAACCGGCCCTTCGCCTCATGTTGCCATATTAGAGTCCACCCTCAGGACCGGTCCAATGGCATTGCCAATTTCCCTTAGCACCCCAGGGTCGTAATATTCAAATGGAAGCTCCGGTAGCCGAATCCACTCAGCCACCATGTTACACATTGCGTTAGCTGGCTTGAAGTTTGGTTCCCACGCTCTAACCGTCAAGAAATGTCCGCTGATAAACCACGAACCTCCCTTAATAACGTTCTCATAATCCTCAACTAGCCCGAACCTCATGAGGAAGAAATCCCGACCCAGGTCGACACAGTCAAGCCTCCTTGCTGGCTTCCATAAACTCACTACCTTCGAGTGAAGATAATGAAATCCCACAGTCCGTCCAAAAACCTTAACGATCAATGCATGGTTCCATCTAGACCTAATGGATTTTCCCGTGTCCAGAGTCAGGTTGACAGCCACCATGCCATTTACCAGTTCACCCATTTTCACTGAAGGTGTGGAAGGTCCAACTCATGACTATCCAGCTTGAAAGCCTGCGCAAAGGCTCCTGGCATCTCACCGATGAGCTTATCCCTGTAGGAAGGAGGAAAGCCAAACTCCGAGGCTCCCTTCGCATCCTTAGCCTTCTTGTTGCTCCGTTGGAGCTCAACTTCTTCTTCCTTGGACTTTCCTGCTTGAGAGAACTCACACTCCATGTCTCTGTTTTGGCAAGACAAAAATAGAGTTTTTTTGGGTAACTTTTAGTTTTTAGTAAGAGTACATGAGAGAACTCACATGTTGCTTGAGAGAACTCACACTCCATGACTCCATGTCTCTGTTTTTAGTTTTTAATGTTATGCTTTTGGTATAGACAGTGATTTAAACTTAAGTCCCTTATTTGATGACAAATTATTTTAATAATTTAGTTTACTAGAATCTAATATCAATGATCTTAAAATAAAGCAATATTTTTTTTTCTCAAAAGTCTAATTAAATAAATGTAAGAGTGCTTTAAAAAAAAAAAACGTTTAATGTAAAGTGTGACATTTATAAAATCATGTTACTCTATCAATTAACCACAAAAACAAAAAGGCGAAAAACACATTTTAGTCCCTACATTTTTAGGCGATTCCCATTTTAGTCCCTACATTTTATTTTTACCGCTTTTAGTCCCTATCCTGAAAAACGGTTCCCATTTTGGTCCTTGCTGTTACATCAGAAACGGATATTGCTGACGTGGTAAACGACATTGATAAATAATAATAAACTAATGTCCACGTGGCCTATCTTGCAGCTGTTAGTTACTCTCTACCCTTAGTAGTCACGTGTCCCTCACGTGACAGTCCCTAACCCAAAATAAAACCCCAAATCACGCCAAATTGAAATCCCTAACCCCTAAATTTCCTTAGCTCCTTGCTCATTAGTCACCACACAGATTGAAGTCCTTCACCAGTCACGAACTTAAAAACATCTTCAAATCAATTGCTCCTTGCTCACCACACAGCCCATAAACATCTTCAAATCAACTGCTTTCCATGAATTCAAGCTCGATATCATCGAGTGGAAGCTTGAGGAAAAGGGGCCCAACCCGATGCTTCTGCTCGGAGAAACCCGTTTGGTGGTTTCGTGGACACTTGACAACCCTAGAAGAAGGTTCTATGGGTGTCCAAATTATTGGGTAAGGTAGTATCTCTCTTTGTAAAGTTTTTAAATTTTTATTCAATTTCTGGGTTTTTAACTTTGGAAGCACTTTAGGTTCCAATTTCATTTCCCTTTAGCCTTTTGCTTTTCCTTCTTCATTTTCGTTTCAAGCTCGCAATCCCTTTAGTCTAAGTCTAACCCCTCTCTCTTTCAATTACAGCCCTTTTATTTCTCTTAGTTTTCATTATTGTCTTGCTAAGATGTAATCTTTCCCTATTCATGTTGCATGCCCAACTTAAATGATGTGCTAGACCGTCATTTTGATCTTAAACCAACACAGCTTCATAATATTTGACAACCAAATTTTTTTGCTAATTCGTAGAGAAAACCCAAGTTGGTTTTCTTGTCTTGGGAACCTAGAATTTATTTTCTTAAAAAAAAAAAAAAAAAAAAACCTCAGCTTGTTGCTGACAATATAAATTGGTTTTCTTGTATTTTGCTAATACAAGTGTTGGAACATTGCGCTAATACTATTTTAGTTTCTGGGTAAGGTAGTATTTGCTAATACTATTTGTGGTTGTTTTTCATGATTTTGGTTGAAGATATAATGGGTTTTATCTGGCTCTTGGGTGTCAGGTTGGACGCAAGTGTAAATTTTTTCAGTGGCGTGATGATGAAATCTGTGAGCGTGGCAAGGTGTTGATTCCGGAGCAGAGGCAACAAATTTTGACCCTTAAAGCTGCCATTGTAGGCTACAGGAAGAGAGAGAAGAGGTTGCTTATTTGCTTGGGGCTGTCTCTGGTGATAAGTGGGCTACTCTATTTGATGCTTCTTTTGGTTGGCTAAATAGGGGGGGGGGGGGAATGGGTCATTAGGTGGGTAGGTATTAGTGGAAAAAGGCCATAATTTGTGTTGGTATGTGTTGGTATGTATTAGTGGGAAAATGCCTGAATTTTGGTGTAATTCTCACTATAATCCGAGACTTTAGCAATGGAACATGGTCTTTTTAATTAATCTATGATTTGTGTACCAATTTATTACATTGTTGTCAAGTGTTTGTGCCAGGGACGGACTTACATTAGGGCAGGGGGGGCCATTCCCCCCCCCCCCCCCCCAAAAAGAACTTGTATATTAAATTTTCGTCCTAATAGCCCCCCCCCCCCCAATTAAAAAAAAAAAAAAAAAAAAAAACCACCGACAAACAAAATAAAAAATAAATATGGATTGAAATCTGAACACCTAAATTACAATTCTCAAATTTTTACCCTAACCTCACTCTTCCTCCATGGCTCCACTCAACCTCATCAAGCATCAACGCCTCCTCCAACCATCATTGCTGCTGCTGTTGCTGTTGCTGTTCTTTTCCTCAGATTAGATCCGGAGTTCGGACTGTTGCTGCTGCCGCTCCTCCTCAGATCCTTCATCACAGTCACACACGGTAAATCTAAGAAATTTCTCTCCTCTCTCAAGTTCATATTTTTGTTTTTTTTGTCTTTGTTATATTGCTCTACCTAGTGCCTTAGTCGTTTACCCTCTGCCAAGTCTACCCTTTGCGTTTTTTTTATGGACTGTGGTGACTGTGTGTGTTGACTGTATTTGTGAGTTGTGGCTTTTATTGGACTGGTGTGTTCGCTATGCTTGTGTCAATTTGTGGACCGTAGACTTAGTTTGTGTTTGTGGCTTTGTATTGACTATTGAGTATTGACCACTGTGTAAAGTGTAATTGTTTGTGACTTTTTCCTTTTTGTGATTATGTGGATCGGTTTCAGACTTTCAGTGTTTGTAACTTTTTTTTTTTTTTTTGGTTTTAACTATAAAGAAATAAAGTGGGACCAGGATAGTAGGATGTGAGTATTGAATTGTGATAGTGAATTTGTTATTTGTGAGAGTAGTCTTTGGTAGTCACTGTTTTGTCACTTGTGAGTACTATTAATTGTGAAGACTAATCTTTGGTAAGTCATAAGTGACTCTTTTTTGTGACCAATTGACCAAGTCTTTGGTCTGATTGTTTTGGTTTTATCAAAAATTTTGTCTTTGTCACTTTGTGTGATGTGGCTAATTTAGTAATATAAATATATGAACTTGTGAACTTTGTCTTTGTCACTTTGTGTGATGTGGCTAATATTAGTAATATATATATATATATATATATATGAATTTGTGAACTTTGTCTTTGTCACTTTGTGTGTTATACTTTGTTGACATTTTTATAATATCAAATGTTTAAGAAACACTTATTTTATATGTAGTATTTTCTTGAATATGAAATAGGTGTTAGTTTTTATTTTCATAAAAAAACAAAAAAATTGTTTTAAGCTCCCCCCCCCCCCCCCAGGTTCAAATCTTGGTTCCGTCCCTGGTTTATGCCTTGTTTGTGCCTTGTGAAGTAGTTTGAACAGTGCCTTAAAAGCGTTATAACAAAATATTAACTGTGCATCAACATTAAATTTTGAATGGAGACAGCAATTTGATATTAACTGTGCAATTTGAGACAGCAACCTGTTTTAGACAGCAATTTAACACTGCAATTTGAGTCTGCCAAGCAAGAAAATGGAGCTGACTGCAGAAACATCAGTTTTTAAAACTTATGAAGTAAATTTTGTAATATATTTAGCATCACTCAAATAAAAGGAGCTGATTAGCTGCAAAATAAAAGGAGCTGATAGTTTGAGCTAGCACACCGGCAGCCTGATATTCAAAGCCAAAATGATATGTAATTGACAAATCAAAAAGAGGCAGATCTTTATGCTTTATCTCATTGACATCTCAGTCACATCTCAATATTACATGAAGGTCATATGAGGTCTTTATGCTTTATCTCATATAAGTACATACAAGTACATATAAGTATATAGGAGGTCATCAAAACTGGAACTCAGGGACATGATTAAGATAACAAACAATATTAAACTGACTCAGTTGAGAAAACCTGCATAATTACATATTAAATTGCATAATTTACATTTATTACCAAACCTGCATAATTATATTAATTAATCTGCATAATTTACGTTCATTACACATTAAACTGCATAATTTACCAAACATGCATAATTTACATTTATTCATACATCATTACATCATTACACATTAATTCATACATCATACATCATTACATATTAAACTGCATAACACCATGTAAAAGATTTACCAAACCTGCCATTTACAAATTTAACATCATTACATTTAAACTGCCATTTACAAATTTAACATCATTACATTTAACATCATTACATATTAAACTGCCTAGCACATTCACCAAACCTGCATAATCACCAAACCTGCACAATCCCTAAGCTTAAGCTCAAGCTCAAGTTTTCCAAGCTTGAATATTACTTGCATACAGGTTGACTATGTAATACACTCAAGCTTGATCCAAAAGACATGAGTTTAAGCATTTTAAAAACCAATGCTAAAAACTAGCAAATCTGAATAATGGAAGCTGAATCATCACAACAATGGGAGAATAATTACAAAATATTTAACACCAATGACAGTTTTTAGTGTACCACAATAATTACAAAATGCCAATTGTTCTAGCAGTTACATAAACATATGAAGAGTGCTTTCAACATATAGCACAACAAAAAAAAAGGTCCTGCTTCAGCTTGCTGTCTTCTAGCAGATCTCATTGCTGCCATATATCTTGTTGCATTCCCAGTTGCATTCAAGGTCTCGGTGGTGACTGCACTTCTCTTCCTTTGTCTTTTTGGTCTTGGATTGGACTGGTTATCAGTGGGGGGTGGAGCATTGGAGCCTGGTTGAGCATTGGAGACTAGTTGTGCACTGCCTATAGCTAGGCTGTTTACATGACCATCCTTGGCTGCCTGTAAGCACAAGCACAATAACAATTAATAGTCTGCCAACTGAAAAACAAAACAATAGGGATATCTAAATCAAAGTAGTATATTTACCCTCCTAGTGTTCCTACTGGCTTGGGATGCACTCCTAGGCAAGGAGGAGTTCCCTCCTACTTCTCCCTTGCAGCTCCTCCTTTTGTGTTTAAATTTTCCACATAACTTGCATTGTTTTAAGATGCCTAGACCTCTATTTTTTCTATGACTTCTAGGTTCATCAGGCTCCAGTGCCCTCTTCTTCTTAGGCCTGCTAGGAGGTCTCCTCTTGATAGGGGGTTGCACTGGTGGCAGTCCACTAGGTCTCCACATATTTTGGCCATTGATGGGCTCTATAATGGGTTCATAGCAATCAATGTAGGTAGTCCTTTTGTAGCAAGAATTGACATACTTTTTAGCATCTTCTCTGTTGAAAAAATATACAGGAAATGGCATGGCAACATGGTATGCCAATTATGTCCCACTTCCTACAGCTGCACTTCTTCTCTTCTAAGTCCACAATGAAACTCTCCAGCCCATTCTCCACTTCAAACTTCGTACGACCAGCCTAACATGCTAGCCACTTACTACATGCCAACTTCTCCCTGTACAGTCTCTTCCTTATCTTAGGACATAACTCAGATTCCACCTTCATAATCATTTCTCTGTTTGCTTGAAATCTAGTCATCAGATATAGCCTAATACACTCAAGTTACAAGCACATAGAGAGAAAGGGAGAATTAATCATTCATGAATTACACAGGTCTATGGATCATAATGCACATGAAAGGGAGAATTATGCATACCATGGTGATTATAGGTTTGCTTCTGAACTTGACTATCACGCCGTTGAAGCTTTCACACATGTTATTCAAGACTGTGTCACTCTGGCCATCACTTTTGAACATGTGCCTAGCCCAGATAGTTATTGAGTGAGACTGCAGCCATTTGAATGCATCTTCATCCACCTCCTTTAGCTCATTCATTGCCCTCTCATATGCTTGCTGATAGGTAGCCTGACTGCTTTCCAAAAAAGGTCTCTAATAAGGACACTAGGATGATTTTTCCTTAAATTATTGTATAAATGTCTACAGCAAATCTTGTGCTTGTATTGTGGCCAATTGTCAACAAAGGTGTTCACCAACCCCTGCAAAGCATAATCATTTAATTCAGCAAGCAATGAAGCTACCATCAACTACAATTAATTCAGCAAGCAATAAAGCTACCATCATACCTTCTGCTGGTCAGATATGAACACCTATTTGTTGCCATCTCCTATGTCAGCAAGCAATAAATTAAGAAACTAGATCCAAGTGTCATTTGTTTCAGTTTCGATTACTGCATATGCGAAGGGGAAGTATTCATCATTGGGATCTCTGCCAACAGCACACATCAGCTGACCACCTGTCTTGGTCTTTAGATGGCATGCATCTAGACCAATGATTGGCCTGCACCTTGCCAATAAGCCCTTTTTGCAACCTTCCAGGTAGATGTAGATTCTTTCAAAATATGGCAGCCCAGTTGCCAATCCATGCTTAGCTGCCAAATCACTATCATTATAAATATGCACCTTCATCAATACTGTGTTCCCAGGACTGCACCTTCTCAACTCATCACAGTACTCCCATGGTTGAACTGTGCAGTGTGGGCCCCATCAACAGCATCTTAAGCTTTCTCTCTAGCCATACTTGCCTTGCCTGCACTTATGTTAACCACATACTTCTCATGCACAACATCCTGAATGTCCTTGAGCTTTATGTCAGGCTGTCTCCTAACCCTCTTCACTAACTTCTTCCTAATGTATGATGCTGTGCATCTTGGATTTCTATAACTTCTGCTGCATGTGTGTTTCATGTTCAGTGTTTTCAATCTAAAACTCTTCTCCCTTGGCACCTTTGCAAGGTAGGCAACAAACTTGCACCTTGGCTGGCATCGGGCTCTCACTCTCACCAAGTCATTTTTCACAAATTTTATACCCCACCCACCATGGACTGCAAAATCAGTTATAGCATCTTTAAATTGTTTAGCTGAGATGAACAACATATCCTTCTCAAACCTAAGGTGCTCAGCTTTGGCTACTAGCCTAAAGATTGGGTATTTGCTCCTCCTAATAGAATTGTCAACCTCAGTAATAAGGATGTCATCATCACTTGAATCATCACCATCCTCACTACTTGATGATGATTCGTTAAGGCTAAGCAACTCCTCAGTCTCATAGTTAGATTCATGACACCACCACCCATTTGTCCTGGTTCAACCTCATCATTTTCAGCTTGATTGTCCCAACTATCAGTACTATCTTCACCAATGTTCATTGGTTGCATTTTTGGCTCTTCTTCTAAGTCACTCCTCTCATCCTCACTACCCTCACTACTCTCCTCAACTTGGTCATCAACAACTGGTGCTTTACCAGCCTTCCTAGCACAAACCTACTCAACATCTACCTCATGTGGCTCACCATGGTTAACATTAGTAAATTCAGCATTATCATGGCCTTCAAATTGTGAAAAATCAGATCTGTACTCTTCATCACCATACTCAGCATACTCATAATAGTGATCACTTTGAAGCACATTGTCACTAGCAAAAACCTCTAAGGCCTTAGCATCTACACCTTCTAGTTCACTACCAGGTAGTCTAGCAGCTAAGGGATCAAAATCCTCCACTGGTAACTCAAGTGGTTCATGCACTGGATGCTCCACAAAGACATGAATCTCCCCATATCCCTTCACCAAGTCAGTCATGAACATAGCAGCATCATCATCAACCACTTGATGGAAATTTGATTGCTCTGGGTTTACACCAGGCATTTTAAACCATAACTTACCCACTTCAGTGTAGCCAAACTCCCTACAAATACTCTCAATCTCTACTTTTGACCACTTATCTGGATCACAATTATCCACTATATCAACTGTCCCTCCCACATACACTTGAGGGTCCCACATGAAATGCCCACCATGGTGGACATGCGAAGTAAAAAGCTCATCCATCTTGCATGCAAGTTACGGGAAGAAAACAGAATGAAAACAGATATCTACTTTTTGAAATTAATAATACTTTGTTAGGCTAATAAACAAATAAAAAAGTATACAATATCGACAAAGGGAACACATGGACCCAGCCACTTCTTGAAAAGCAAGACACAATACAGATAATCAATGCAAATACCAACACAAAAATTCCATGGTTTATCAAGGTCAATATAGTGGTTCCTAATAAATAATAGTGACACACAATACAGACAAACAATGCAATTGCCAACAAAAATACAGTCAGTATTGTGGTCCCTGATAAACAAAATTAAAACAAAAAGTAAAACAAACAGAGCTGCAAATACCAAAAGCAACACACAACAGCCAAACAATGCAAATCCCAAAAATATTCCACTATCACAGTCAGTATTATGTCCACTACAAAAGCTATAAAGGGAGAGAGGAAGAGAGAGAGTGAGAGTGAGACACAACGAGAGAAAAATAGAGATAGATTGAAATTCCAGAGCAATAACAAAACACAACATCTCAAAATTCCCAAATTCTCAAAACCCAACAGCTGAGATTCAGACCCAGCAATTACCCAGCACTTAAAAATGGCATTCATAACACAGAGAGAGAGTGAGACATAACGAGAGAGAGAGAGAGAGAGAGAGAGAGAGAGAGAGAGAGAGAGAGAGAGAGAGAGAGAGAGTTGGAGAGAAATACAACCTTTGCAATCTGCTTAGCATAAACACTCTGAAGCTATCTATGATTATGCTTGCCGATTTGTGGTTTTTTTGTGCAAATCTATGGTCATGTGATGAGCAACGGGTAAGGTAAGAGATTAGGGATTCTGCAAGTCTGCTGTCATGTGTGGTCAGGTGTGGTTGGCGTGATTTGGGGTTTTATTTGAGTTAAGGACTGTCACGTGAGGGACACATGACTACTAAGGGCGGGGAGTAACTAACAGCTGTAAGATAGGCCACGTGGACATTAGTTTATTATTATTTATCAATGCCGTTTGCCACGTCAGCAATATTCGTTTCTGATGTAACGACATGGACTAAAATAGGAACCGTTTTTCAGGATAGGGACTAAAAGCGATAAAAATAAAATATAGAGACCAAAATGGGAATCGCCTGAAAATGTAGGGACTAAAATGTGCTTTTCGCCAAACAAAAACTATCATAATACAAACAAGAATATCAGTCGGGTAAGGACTAAGGAGAGGGGGTCCAGAGTTTATGTGTTGGATATTCGGGCTTTGGTATGGAAGGGCTTTCCCTGAAATTGCAAATCATCCAAAATAAAAATTGGACAGTATAATATGTATTTTACAAACGACAAAACAAGGAAAAAAGAAGCTAACTCAGTAACTACTAGAATATATAGGCCCAAAATAGAACTGCTCTCACCTAAATCATTGAACAAACTTTTATTTATTTGGGCTCAAAATCATGGAACCACCAAGCACCTTCATATGGTAATTGTTGGATTGGTGACAGGGAGAGCAGTGATAAATTAAGGTAGGTGATAATAAGAGCTAGGTACACAACAATAAAACAAATCCCATTTTAAGTATTTTCATTGCAAACCTTGAGTTATCAACCAATCAATCATACTCCTTTACAGCCAAATCTCACTTTTAAGAGTTAATCAACGATTAATAAACTAAGAACTAAATAGGCCTATGTATCTCTCCTACTCCTTGCACTCCAACACAAACACATTAGCAAAATTTGAGAGAGAGAAATGGATGACAGCATAAATTGTGGATTGCTAGTTATGTGCTTCGTCATTCTAGCTGCAAGCCATAAGGCCCATGAGAAAAAGAGCTTATTGGGGGTGCACTAGAGAGTGTATCCCAGGTTGTAAATCAAGGTTGCAAGGGGGTATTGTCTCTTGCATCATTTTCTGTACCATGCAGTGTTCAAGTTCATTCAGCAGTCGGGTAATTGCTCCAGAACTGAGTATATTTGTTCTAAAACCAGCTTGTAGCATTTATATGTTATTGTATAAAATGTATGCATGCATAATATGAAATTTATTGACAGAACCATATAGATCTTAATGTTTCATGTTCTAATCTGAAAATGAATTTTCATGTGGCAATAAAACCAGGTTACAGGGGCCAACAGCAGTACTAACACTGCTGCCAGCTCCATTTTCATTGCCATTATGGCTACACAAAATCCCTCTCAAATACAAAGCAATGGTACCACAATACACACCAGCATCATCATTCTCACCACAATCATTAACTCACAAAATGATCCTTGAACCTCTGCTGCAAACATTAACTGCTCCTCAAATATTCTTAAGCTCGTCAGCATTGTTGCCTTGCAAAATGAAATGCTGACTGTTGTGAAAGCTTGTTTCTCCACAACGAATGAAAGAAACAGAAATGGATTCCAGAATCAAGATAAGATCAGGTTAAAGCATCAAAGGATTGGAGAGGCATCTTAAGTTTAGCTCTTAAAATTGAAAAGCAAAGAAAGCAAGGAGGATCTGCAGACTGTTTTATAGAGGAGTCAAGAGGGTTTTAGGGGGTCAGTTGCCTCCCTCAAATTCTTTGAATGGCTGGAGCAGGCTAGTATGAATCTAGCTCTTTATGATCCCTTATCCATCCAACCTACCTACCATGCCACTCTAATTGGCGAACTTTGAGACGCAATTTTGGTAACTTGTCCAACATTAGATTTTGTATAAAACATTTGTTAGTGTAAAAGCGTTTGTTGTTCAGAAGTTGGTTGTAAGCAAGTTTGTAGAACACATCTCTGATCTTTCAGAATACCTAGTGGCAACAACTTGGACAGGAATGCAAACATATGCATTCAGAACTAGACTAGAAAAGTAGAATTGATCAAGACTGTTGAGGGGTGTTTCCTTCGTCTTCTTTTTCTTTTTTGGTTAATTTGTTAAGTTGCACAGCAAGGGGTGCTTTATCGACATGATAACAATCCCCCATTCCTAAAACCAACAACAGACTTAGGATAAGTCAAGACATTCTATTTGATTGCTTACATTATCCGCTAAAAGTTAGATGTTAGAAAAGTGGTTTCATTACAACGACTAGGAGGGATTCTGGAAGTAGAAAGAGTGCAAATTCAGCCGGAATTTAATACAGAATCAGTTCAACTTATACCCAGCGAAAGAAAAGAGTGCACAATTTTTAACTTTCATGTTTGAAAAAGGAAAATTCAATAGGTTGCTCAAACATTCACCCTTGGTTGCTCTGTTGAAATGAAACCCCTAAAACTTCCAGGAGAAATCTGACCAGGAACCAAGATGGTCTTTTACAATTGAAGAAACCCAACGAGACCAAAGGGCTTTCTTGCCACAATGTCCAATCAAGCATACCAGAGAAACACAATCTTATAATGAATGAAAGAAATTACAAACAAACAAAAGAAAACATGAGCAAAATCTAATTCACCTTCACGTCCACTAGAGAAGTCGACAAACTTTCAAATTGTTCACTATTGGTGCCAATCTACTGCCAAACTCTCAGATATATGAAAACCTACTAACATCATACATGTGTAGTAGATGGGCGTTTAGAAGCACTCCCCAACCAACTTGAATCATGGGTAGTTGAACTAAGCTAATAAACTATTGGAGTCACTCCCAAAGCTAAGTCTATCATCATACATGTCTCTGGCTTGGTTCAAAAACAAAATTGTACATTTCTTGGGCCATGACATCAAGTTCTGATACAAGAAATATGGCTTCCTAAGAAGTTTTAATCAATCAAAATACAGCCCAACAATCTTGAAGAGAAGCAATTTTTTTCCTCCATGTTTTCGATACAATCTTGAAACTTATTCTATGCATGCACCTATTGAGTGCATAATGAAAATCACTTCAGACTAACTTTTACACAGGGAACGCTAGAAACAGTCTAAGGTAATACTGCATAGAAAGACAACTAACTTCTTTAAATTGCTAGATTGGAAAAGAGAGGGTCACTCATCTCAGTTCAAAAGAGAGTGAACACCGGAGAAGTAATGTAGTCTAAACTTTACTTTGGACTATCCATCCTTTCTAGCGACAACTACATATCATTTCAGAAAATCGTTATCAACTAGGCAATAATCAATTGTGCTTCATAAATAGCAAAGTAGTTTGATTACAGGTATCATTATGATTCTTTGAGAAAATGTGGATAAGGGAGAAAACACTCCTATATTCTAACGGCCATCTTTAGCATGAAAATAAACAGATCATGTTTAAACATGTTTGAGTTCAGTCAGGTAATTCTAGCAAAGTAGTTTGATTACAGGTATCATTATGATTCCTTGAGACATTGAGAAAATGTAGATAAGGGAGAGAACAGTCCTATATTCTATCACACATAAAGATATTCTAACAGCCATCTTTAGCATGAAAATAAACAAATCATGCATAAACATATTCGAGTTTAGTCAGGTAATTCTAGCTTCTTAAATTTACACCAGCTTCTTAAAAAACCAAGAGAAAACTAAGTTTTACATTGAACCAAAAATAGGAGAACAAAATTTAATCACAAAATTAATAAAAATCAAGCACATCCCTACCAACAACCATAGCATAACACTATAACAGCATCATAGATCATATAAAAAAAGAGCAGCTAAACCAAACAGAAGCAACAATAGCACATGAAGACAAGAGTTGGTTCAAATATGATACATACTCTATATTACAGAGACCAAGAACTGGATTCCTCCTCGGTATCACAAACACCTTAGAAACAAAAACATAGAAACCATATTGATTGATTTTCAAGCAAACCCAATTTGGAATTTATTTTCAATCGTACTAACAGCACAATACTCAACCCCACAAACATCTTCCACACATATAAGATGCATTTAATAAAACAGAGTTAGTTGTAAGATCTTATACAGATTAGTACAAAAAGAAAGTTCAGTTTATGTTTATACACAAACAACAACAATAACAAGTCTTACTCCCAAAATTTGGGACAGTTAGGGTCGCCACATGTATCCTACACAGTTCTAAAGAAAAAAAAAATGATATTTAAATAAAATAAAAAATAACTACTAACATTTCTAGTGCTTTTATACATTTGTATTCTGCCTCCTTTAATGAATTTAGTTAAGCATTTACTATTAAAAAAACGATTGTGGACCAAGGGCTTGTTCTGTAGCAACTCTTTTTTTGTAAATTTCATGAAAATTCTCGTTTTCCTATTTAAAGCACAAAACCATGTTTTTTGACACACATGCCAACTTGTAATTGGATTATATTACTTACACAAATTTTTTACAACTGTTGTTATAATAATTGTTCTTGCTTGTTTACATTACATTTTATTTTTCAGAAGAAGATGATGTTAGCTGAAGAAGAGTTTTATAGTAGCCTTGAAAAAAATTTTTACAGTAACAGTCGCAACAGCAAAGATTTCGTATGCTAGTAGAACTACAAATGAAGATCAGTGTAAAAGATTTATAGTAGCAAACACAACTGAAGAAAAGTTTTATAGTAGCATATGCAACTGAAGAAGAATTTTTTAGTAACTGTCATGATACAAAAAATGAATTGTAATAAAGATTATAAATTTATATGAATTGAAAAAATTAAATTAAACTCACATGCCAAGTAAACCCAAAGACATAAGATCATATAGATAACCAACATGCCAAATAAAACCAAAGATATATTCTCCCCTCTCTCTCTCCAAACTCTCTTTTCTCTACTACAAATAAATTTAAAAAAAAAAAAAAATTCCTAATCTAATATGTAGATATTAAAAATTTACCACAAAGTTGCGTATGAGGCGTGAGATTGGGACTGAGAAAAGAAAGCAAATGACATCGTTTGGATTTGAGAGAATGACATTTACAATGCGTGCTTTGGGACTGAGATTTGAGAGATTGTGATTTACCAATTTGTTCATTGGGATTAAAATTAGAGACTGAGACTGAGAAGTTTTGAACATTACGACAGCACAGGTAGTTTTAAGCATTAATACAGATGACATTGTCTGGATTATAGGTACTTTTTTAAAAAAAATAATCACGTGAATTTACTAATTCCAAGCCAAATCACAATGGTTTTTTGTAATTCTATTGACTAATTTCAAATGATTGACAGGTTGTACCGTACAAAAGTTTGACTCATATTAACAATAACAATAATAAAAATGAAGAAGTAGTTCAATTACAGAAATCATTATGCTTCCTTAAGCCATTGAGGAAATTTAGATATCTAACAGCCAACTTTAGTATGAAAAAAAGCCAAATTCATGTTTAAAAGATCTCATACATGTTTGAGTTTAGTCAGGTATTTCAAGTACAACTTGTTCAATTTTTAATCAAGCCAGATTCACCAACAAAATTTTATCTGGAAAGCGAAGAAAAGATTTAAGTTTATAACAAAAGTTTCCCATGAAGCACCTCAGTTTCTTGAAGAAATATACTAAGCAAAAACACAGCTAGAATCAATGACCATAGAGAATACTTTTAGAATTTGATAAGAAAGAGTTAAGTCAAACTCAACAACTACCATAAAGTCTAAAATGTCACCTTGCATCTCACAGCTTGTACATTTCAGCAGCATGGCAATGCTTAGTTGACCTTAATCACTGTGCTACAAAAGTTAGATATATAAAACATCTAACCATCAGGTTTGGACCACCAATGGTTTTTGGACTGAAAACAAAATTTAATAACAAACATGGGAGTGAATATATTCCAAGATTAATGGGTTGCCAGAAGAACAGGAACTAAGGGGAAGGAAGACATGATAAAGAAGCAATGGTTGTTGAACTGCTGGGAAAATTAAGCAACTGTATAAGAAGTGGGTGGCTGAGGAAGATGGGGGTGGGGAATTGGGTCAACACTGGGACTGGGGTGGAGGAAGCGGCAAAGCACTGCCACTAGTATGAAAAAAAAATTGCTACTAACAACTAACCAATACATGTATGGCACTAATGCAATGTGAAGGAATTCCATTTTAGTGTTGGTGGAAACAAATGGGAGGGGTGGGGAAGATGGAGGTGTGGAAATGGGTCAACACTCAGATTTGGGTGGAGGAAGTGGCGAAGTGCTGCCACTGGTATGAAAAAAAAATGTTACTAACATCTAATCAAATACATGTATGGCACTAATGCAATGTGAAGGGATTTCATTTTGGTGTTGGTGGAGACAAACATGTTCAGCCACCAAATCATTCCAACCCAACTTCTATCTATTCTAACAAAAACAAAAAAAAAATCCTTTCAACCCTTGTTTGGAGATGAGTTCACAAGTAGACCAGATTGTCCAAACAAATTGAGGTGGTAACTATGCTCCAGCAAAAATAAGACTATTATGCTAATTGCCCTGTCAGTACTGCTTCGTATTTATGCATTGGGCCTGTTACACATAAACCAATGAAAAAAAGGCCTTGGAATCAAATATAGTCATCAACAATATTATGAAACTATGAATTGTAATAATGGTTATTGACGAAATTAAATTAAATTCACATGCCAAATAAACCCAAAGACATATAAAATGATTCAGACAAAACCACATGCCAAATGAAACCAAAAGACATATTCTCCTCTCTCTCTCTCTCTCTCTCTCTCTCTCAACCACAAATAAATTAGAACCCTAATCTAATATATAGATATTAAAATCTTGCCACAAAGTCTCGAATGAGGCATGAGATTGGGATTGAGAGAATAAGGCAAACAACATTGTCTGGATTTGCAAAAATGGGATTCACCACTGTGTGCTTTGGGATTAAGATCTGAGAGAATGAGAGAGACTGAGGTTGAGAAGTGAGAGAAGAAGATAGTTCGAAATAGTTTTATACATTAAGATGGATAGTTTTAACCATTAAGAAAAAAGAAATTGTTCTGGATTATAGTTTTTTTTTTGTTGAAACAATCACGTCAGTTTACTAATTATAAGCCAAACCACAAAGGGTTTTGTAATTATTTTTACTAATTGTCAAATGATTAACTAGGTAGTACTGTACCAAAGTTTGACCTATAGGAACAATAACAATAATGAGGAACAGACATCATTATGCTTCCTTGAGCCATTAAGAAAATTTAGATATCTAACAGCTAACTTTCGAATGAAAACAGCCATATTCATGTTTAAAATATCTCATACATGTTTGAGTTAAGTCAGGTTTTTCAAGTCTAGCTTGTTCAATTCTAATGATCAAGCCAAAGTCATCAATAACGAAGAGAACACCTAGTTTTACATTGAAACAAAAGGGTTCAACAGAATTAAACCACCAAGTCAATAACAAACAAGCAAATTCCTACTTAACACCCATAACAAAACACTACCAACAGCATCATATAATAAAAAAAAAACAGCAGATAAACCAAACATAAGTAACAACACCATATCAATACAAGAGTTGGTTTAAGTATATTACATACTCTTCTTTATTATAGAGACCCAGAACTGGATTCCTCCTCAGTAGCACAATACTCAACCCTATAAACATCTTAGAAACACATACATAGAAACCATATTGATTCATTTTCTCGCAGACCCATTTCCCAATTCCTTCTTAATAGCACTAAGTAGCAGCACAATATTTCAACCCCATAAATATCTTCTACACACATACTGATTCATTTTCACACAGCCCCATTTCCCAATTCTTTCTCAACAGCAGCCTTAGCAGTCTCAAGGTCCTCATCAAAGAACATATCCCATTTCCCATCCCACCTGATGAAAAACTCAGTATCCTCATAATACTTCACTCTATGCACATCCCCAGCAGGAGTAAACAAAAAATCCCCAACACCCAAATCATACCTCTCCTTTTTGCTCAAATTCCACACGCTCTTCTTCCCCTCCATCACCACCAAATCATGACCAAAAGTATGATGATGAGCCGGCTCCACACTCCCAGCTTTAAACCTCACAAAAGCCGATGTGGGAGTCTCTCTCAAAATCTTCATAGACCCACCTGGGATTATATCGATCGGATTCAATTTCCTATTCTTCACCAAACAACAAATAGCACATTTTGAAGATTCATAAGACTGAGAAGAACCAGGTCCAATGGTGGGCGTAGAGTTGTCAAGAAAAGACTCTATATTGAAAGGAGTGTTGAGCCAAGTGTTGAGGATATCAACGGCGGTAGAGGGTGAAGTGGACATGCCTGAGACTGCGAGGACATTGGAGTTGTTGATGAAGCGAGCGTTGAGGGCTTCTTCAGGAGTGAGACAAGTGGCTGCATAAACGCCTGGGAATTTGTTGGCGAAGATAGCAACACCAACGCCTGTGCCACAGGCGACAAGGCCACGGGTTTCTGTGGCGGCGGGGGTGGTGGAAGACTCGGAGACTTGGCGGCCAACTTCGGCGGCGATGGTGTAGTAGGAGGAGGTGCCGAGGTCTTCTACTTCGATGTTGAGGGAACGGAGATGGGAGACCAAGGTGTCTTTGAGAGTGCAGCCGAAGGAGTCGGCTCCGGCTATGATTTTGAGAGGACGAGTGGTGGTGGTAGACTCGGCCATGGTGGTGAGGTGAGAGAAGTACAGAGAGTAGAGGGAGACTTTTTGGAAGAGTGATATATTGAGAGTGTATGAGGGCGACAAAGAAATGAATCTGGACTTGAAGTTGGGAAGAGGGAATGGGAAAAAAAAAAAAAAGTCTTTTAAGACTTTGGAAGCATCAAGCAACCTTTGCATATTCTACCCAAAAACGCTACAGTGTTCTCTACTGAGAGCTCTCTAGGACATTAACCAAGTTACGCTCTCTAGGACATGAAACCACGCACGCTCTCTAGGGAGGAAGAAGCAGAGCTTGCTCGGAGTAACAAGAAGGTTAAAGACCTCCATCACGCCGAGTTTAATGTGGGCCCAAGGGAGAGCTCTCCATCCCCGGGGCTTCATAACTCTCAGTCTTTTGCCAGAGCCTCTTTTAAGGAGAAGCTCGTGGGTGAAATGCCAGGGGCTTATGTGGAAGCTTTTGATTTTGACAGCCTTATGGAGGAAGATGTTGATTCTGATGGTGAAGGTGGGGAGGATAACGGTCAGATTAGGGAAGGTTGGGTCACTGTCAAGCTGACCAAGGACACCAAACGGCGCATTAGAGGCCCCTGGTCTAAATCTATTATAGTCAAGCTTGTTGGAAGAACAAACAGCCTCCTATACATGCGGACCAAGCTGAACCAAATGTGGAGTCCGGCGAGTAGAATGGATTGTGTAGATCTTGGGTTTGGGTTTTTTCTGGTCAGATTCTTTTCCAAGGAGGACCTTGATAGTGTTTTAATGAGAGGCCTATGGTTTATTGGTGATCAGTTTCTATCTATAAGGCCATAGGAACCTTTCTTCAAGCCATCAACGGCGAATGTCTCATTGATTGCGGTTTGGATACGCCTTTGTGAGCTTTCCATCGAGCTTTACGAAGCGGAGGTGCTTAAGCAGATAGGAGAATCCATTGGAAAGGTTCTGAGTATTGACTCTAATACGGCCATGGAGGCTCGTAGAAAATACGCTAGACTATGCATTCAAATCGATATCAACAAACCTTTAGTGAACCACATCCTCATTGGGCGTTTTGAGCAAGCTGTGAGTTATGAGGGCATCCAAAGCCTTTGCTTCTCCTGTGGAAGGCTTGGGCATAAAGTGGAAGCTTGCCCGTACACCATACATAAGGGAAATGAGCAGGTGGCGCCGGATGAGGAGGTGTTGCCTAGGCGAGGTGATCCATTACACCAAGCTTATGCCGGTCACCGTGCATAGTCCAATAACACCATGGCTGATGTGGGTGAGACAAAGGAGGTGGACGGTCAGTACGGACCGTGGATGGTAGTGAGCAAAAGGACAAATGGACGTAGAGGGACAAAAGCGTTTGTCAGTATGGAGAGTACTAGCAATTCTGCTCGGAACGCTGTGCCTCAACAACCTCCAAAATTCTCGGAGTGGAGGGGCACGTCGACTAGTGGTCTAGCTCTTGCCCAGAGCATACCACGTAAGGACAAGTTGCATGGCGCTGGGGATCATTCCAGAAGGTCTGAACCGAGTTGGACTCCTATTGTCGCTGGCCTAGGCTCCACGGACATTAGGGCTAGCTCCAATTTGGGCCCGCTGGGTAGCTTTGTGTTGACAAAAGGGGTCGAAGCTTGTGATACACGTATTGGGCCTCTCCCAAACTCGTCTTCCCTAGCCCAACCCCATAGGAGTAACCCGCTCTCTGTTAAGGGTAAAAAAGCCCTTGCTAGGGGCTTTAGTCAATCCAAGCTACCTAACACTGATCGGTCTTCATTGAGGAAGCTTACTTCTACAAAACCCACTTCCCTGCCTCCTTACCATGTTTCTTCACCAAACCGTGTACCTGTTGATCACTTCTTCGAATTCACGGCTTCTTCAAGTGGGGAAAGAGAGCACCAAAGTAGTGGGAGTGAGTCACAATTTTCAGGTGTTGAAAGAGATAACCATAGTGGCCGGAGTGTGCCGCGATTTTCAAGGGATAGGTGAGCTTCACCCTCGCGTCCTGATGTCAATACAGCCAATGATGATGGGAAAATAGGTGAGTCTACCAACCTAAATCCCATTTCTAATGATCATGGTCATTCCATTTGTGGGGGTAATGGGGATATCTCTGTTGAGGAGCAGTCTAGTCCTAGTTCTAAAGATGGGTCAATTTATGAAGACATGGGTATTGATGGTATTAGAGGGAGGGGATGGAGTCCCTCCATTTGATTGATCTGGTTTCTCCAATTTTTCTTGGTTTAGTTATGAATATTATGATTTGGAATAGCAGAGGAGCTTTAAAACCCTCATTTCAGACTTACATTCATGAGTTAGCTCGGCGGCATGATCCGGCTATTCTTGTAATTATGGAGACTAAGCTGGGTGGTAGCAAAGCCAAGGAAGTCACAGACAGGTTACCTTTTGATGATGCTATACATTCGGAGATGATTGGCTTCTCTGGTGGGTTGTGGTTACTGTGGAATGAAGATAAAGTGGAGATTGAAGAGTTAGCTAAAACAGAACAGGAAATTCATGTTGAAGTAAAGGTGCATGCCTCTAATCTCTCCTGGATTTTCTCTGCTATTTATGCTAGTCCTAGAAGTGAAGAGAGGTGCATTTTATGGAATAACCTTTCTAAGATTGCTGATCTGCATATGAAGCCATGGATAATGGCGGGGGATTTTAACGAACCTCTTGTCCAGGAGAATAAATTTGGTGGAAGGGGTGTTAGTGTAAGTTGGTCTCTGGCCTTTAAAGATTGTTTAGATAATTGTAGTATGGTTGATATGGGATTCTCTAGTCCAAGGTTCACATGGACAAATAAGCGGGATGTTAGCAACCTCATTTTGGAAAGGATTGATAGATTTTTCATGAATCCGGATTGGTGTGTCCTCTACCCTGAGGTGAAAGTAACTCAACTGCCTCGCTGCCATTTTGACCACTGTCCGGTTCTCATGGAGACATTTCCATTTAAAACAATCCACCTTAACTGACCATTCAGGTTTCAAGAGTTCTGGTTATCGGATATGTCTTTCCCTAATATTGTTTCCAGTGCTTGGAGTTGTAACAGGAAATTAGCTGAATGTATTGAGGTTTTTTCTAAGGAAGCAACCCTTTGGAATAGGAATCATTTTGGGAATATCCATCAGAAGAAGAGGAGAATTATGGCGAGAATCTATGGTATTCAAAAAGCTATCTCCATTTGGCCGAGTTCCTCCCTCCTTAATCTTGAGAATTAGTTGCATCAGGAGCTGGAGGTGATCCTAGATCAGGAAATGGACCTCTGGTTGCTGAAGTCTAGAATAAATTGGCTGATTCAAGGGGACCGCAATACCTCTTTCTATCATATGTCTGCCTTAGCTAGAAGGAAGATGAATCATATTGCCTCGGTTAAAGATGAGAGGGGTGAGCGGTTGAGTGAGGAGAGAGAAGTAATGGAGCATTTTAGAAATGGTTTTGTCTCCCTGTACACCACATCTCTTAAGGAGACCTCTCGAGTACCAAGGCATGATGTTCTTGGGCATGTGCAACTGTTTGAGGAAGTTAAGGACTCTATTGGTGGCATGGTTACTTTGGAGGAAATCAGAGATGCTTTATGGTCTATGAAACCTTATAAGGCGCCGGGGCCGAATGGCTTGCACGCCAATTTTTTTCAACGATTTTGGCATGTGGTTGGGGATTCTGTTATGGAGGAAGTGAAGAGTTTTTAGTGAAAGGAAGGTTCCAAAAATTCAAGGCCCAAAAACCATTGGTAATTACAGATCTATTAGTTTGTGCAACACTACTTATAAGATCATCTCCAAGGTTATTGTTGCTCAGCTTAGACCACACTTGGAGTATCTTATCCCGCCCTATCAAACTGCTTTTGTTCCGGGCAGAAGAGGAGCTGATAATGTTATTACTATAGGCAGAGCCAAAGATCTTAAGGGGTATATGGCTATTAAGATTGACCTTGAGAAAGCTTATGACAAGATTGAGTGGAGCTTTATTAGGGAAATGCTAATCTACTTCAACTTCCCTGCCTCTCTTATTGAACTCATTATGAGCTGCATTTCCTCAGTTTCGACATCCCTTCTCTTCAATGGTGGCTGCCTTGATTCTTTTTGTCCATCTAGAGGCATTAGACAAGGGGACCCTCTTTCTCCTTACCTTTTTATCATTTGTATGGAATTCTTGGGTCATTTGATTGAAGAGAAGTGTGAAGCAAAATTCTGGGCTCTAGTAAAAGCTTCTAGGAGCGGTCCCTCTTTCTCGCATTTATTCTTTGCAGATGATCTGGTGCTCTTTGCAAATGCAGATCAAGATAACTGTAATACCATAAAGGCGGTACTGCATGAGTTTTGCCTAAGATCCGGGCAGAGGGTGAGTGAAGCCAAGTCTCGTGTTTTTTTCTCTCCCAATGTGGGGTCGGATCAAAGAGAGCATCTCTCTGGTATTCTTGGGTTTAATTCGACTCCAAATCTTGGAAAATATCTGGGGTTTCCATTAAAACATACAGGAGACTGCAAGCACGACTTTGATTTTGTTCTAGATAGAGTCAAGAAGAAGTTGGCAGGGTGGAAAGCTAACTTACTCTCTATGGCTGGCCGTGTGGTTCTCATCCAGGCTTCCTCCTCAACCATTCCGAATTATGTGATGCAATATGCTTCTCTTCCAAATAAAATCCTTAATGGTATTGATAGGGTTAATAGAAACTTTCTTTGGGGGACGACGGATCATGTTAAGAAAATGCATTGGGTTAATTGGGGTGAGGTGTCTAAACCAAAGGAGGTAGGTGGTTTGGGTTTACAAACTGCTAAAGGAAGGAACACGGCGCTCTTGGCCAAGCTCAATTGGAGGTTTCGTTAGGAGGGGAATGCCCTTTGGGCTAAGGTGCTCAAGTTCAAGTACTGCAATAGACTTCGGCTCAACTCAAGGAATGAAGCGAGACTTCCATGTTCTCCGGTCTGGAAAGGGCTAAAAAAAGGTGAAGGAGTTTTCAAAAAAGGGGTTAAATGGATCCCAGGCCATGAAAGCAGCCTTAACTTCTGGTCTGATACTTGGTCAAATCTTGGTCCCATCAGGTCTCAAATCCAAGGCCCGCTCCCGCAAGCCTCGGATAACTTACAGATTAAAAATGTGCTCTATCCCACTGGTTGGAATTGGTCTTCTATTCCTTTTGAGCTTCCCTCAGAAGTGAAAGCTGATATCCAAGCCGTCCTTGTTCCCTGTGTGGCAAGGTGTGGTGATAAATTAGCCTGAAAGTTTTCTTCAAAAGGGGATTTTGATATGAGAAGTGCCTACCTCCTTGCCATAAACTCTTCGGGCAATGATTCCTTCTCGGGTTCTTGGATTTGGAAACTTCCATCATTGCCTAGAATTCAAATGTTTATATGGAAGTGCATGCAGCAGAGCATTGGTGTTAAGGAATGTCTAGCCAAGAGAGGGATTCTGCTAGATACTACCTGCCCGTTATGCCATTCAGAAGCCGAAACTATCATACATGCCCTCAGAGATTGTAGTTTGGTTAAATCCTTATGGCAACAATTGGGCACCCATTGTTTGTACTCCTCCTTTTTCTCTCAAGGCATCAAGGATTGGTTAACCACCAATGGCGGCCTCAAGTCTTCTCAAAATGCAATGGGTATTCCATGGAATGTTTTATTTTCCTTTGGCATTTGGCTGATTTGGAAGCAACAGAACCAAGTTGTTTTCAACAGCAAGGGTGTCAACCCGAATTTGGGTAAGATTATTTTAGCTCAAGCCTCAGAGTTCTTTCTTTGTGCCTCTCATCCTAGACGAATCAATAGAAGGGTGCTCAAACAAGGAAGTGGGAGAAACCGGAGTTGGGGTGGTTGAAGCTGAACACGGATGGGTCTTGGAATGCAGCGTTGGGTAAGGCAGCTGGGGGAGGTTTAATTTGAGACAACTTGGGTAACTGGGTGGTTGCTTTTAAAAGGAAGCTAGGCAGCGTGAATAGCTTCACTGTGGAAATCTGGGCTCTTCGTGATGGTTTGATGTTATGCCATCAGATGAAACTTCTTGCTATTATCATTGAGCTTGACGCAAAGGCTTTGGTGGATGCGCTGAATAGTCCCAGCTACAGTAACTCAGTGATCTCTCCTTTATTTGATGATTGCAAGTACTTGATCTCCCAAATTCCCCAAGTTCGTATCAATCATATATTTCGAGAGGCTAATAAATGTGCGGATCGGTTAGCGAATTTCGACCATGCTCAAGACTTAGAGTTTATTATTCATCCTGCTCCACCCGTGGATTTTGTCTCCTTTGTTGAGGCTGACTATCATGGTGTGTCTTGTAACAGGCTCTGTCCTGAGTTGGTTTCTTCTTGTTAGTTGAATTATATTTCCTTTTTACCCAAAAAAAAAAAAAAAAAAAAAAAAAAAATCAAGCAACCTTTGCTTTACAACTCAAAAATATTTTTATTGGATAAATTATAACTAAAGATGTAATTGTGAATGTTTATCAAAACTGTCCGAATTTGGTAAAAATAAGGTGTAGAACTCATATTTTATCTTATTTAAGAAAAGATTGTCATATCAGTATTTTATTTAAAATTCAAAACATCTTACTACACCTAATAATATCTTAATAAACTCCTAATTTGGTTAGATTTATGAATGAGTATTACAATTGATTCAGTGTAATTGTGCTTATCCTTAAATATGTGATAAGATGATATAACATGTTGGTATTAGAGAGGTAAAATATAGGTTTTACACCACATTCTTACAGAATTTAATCTTTTAGTAAAAAAAATGTAAATATTTTTAGGTGCTTGATGTGATATTTATGTTTTTTTCAAACACAAATTACTAAAATCGGTGGCTCAATTGCTAGTGGCTGAACTGTTGGCATTGGACTGGAGGCTCTAGCAATCGGATCATTGATCATTGATATCGGACTGGCCACCCAGCCACTTGATGGGAGGGGAAAGCTACTATATGTTTTTGTAAAATGTCTTACCAAATTTTTAAAGGTAAAATGTTTTACAACATTTTTAACAAAAGATTTTATAATTAACAAAATCACTTTCAAGTTTGACCAAATTTTACAATAAAACAAACATAATAAAATGCAGAAAACATTTTACAACAAAATAAACTGAGCCTAGATTTTTTTTTTTTTTTTTGGACAAGTAATTAGATCTAAATTGTCCTTAACAAAGTTAATATTTTATTTATTTTTTGATCTATTATTTAGTTAGTAAATCCGCATATTGTACATGTATAGTACATCTATAGGATTGAATTAAACTTTTGTCCAATGTTTTGTTTCCATTGGTACGAAAGTAAACATGTTTTTCCTAAACTAAAAGTACAATTGCCATTTGTTATGGGAGTCAATAAAATCAAATTGTTAAATATGTAGCTAGGGGTGTCCAGGCCTGATCACCACCTTAAAACCCGACCAAACTGCCTGATGTGACTTAATTCCAACCTAAACTGAAGCTCCCATTGGTTGGTGGCGCTAGTATCCGCCACCAATGATTGGTGGGTCAAGTGGCGAGTTTCCTTCTCCAAAACCTGAGCCATTTGACCCGACTGATGCTATATAAGAAATCATGCCAAATCTGGCAAGATCAAGCTATGTTCTGGGGAGATCTAGCCAGATTTGACGAGATCTCAACTTGATCTGGTGAGATTTAGCCAGATCCACTCAAATCCTAACAAATTTCGGAGAATTTTTGCAGAATTATGTGATTTTTGCAGATTTCGGTGACTTTTGCAGATTCCGATGACCTTCACCTGAACTCGAAATTGACTCAACCAATTGATGTCGACAGTCGGTTTCAAGTCCGTTCACCTTCCATCCGACATCGGTGGGTCATATTCAAGTTGGGTCCAAAATTGATTTGATCCGATTCGACCCGACCCGTGAAAAGGCCTATATGTAGCTTTAAATTTCATAAATGGGTAAAAGATGGAATAATAGAGACTAGGATAAAACATTAAATAAAACCTACTCATGTGATGGCATCAAACATTGGAACATTAGATATAAGGTCTGTTTGGATACTGCTTATTGCTGAAAACTGAAAATTGAAAATATTGTAGCAAAATAATTTTTAAATGTGTGAATAATACCGTGAGACTTAGTTTTAATGAAAATTTTGCTGAAAAAAGTGCTTGTGAGTCCCGTGAACAGTGCACGGGACCCACTGACAGAGACGCAAATGCACGCATAAAATATTAAAAAACTGCCAAAGAAACAAATTCTGTCAAATCACTTTCTAAAAAAATAAATAAAACACAATGTTGGAATGTTAGATATAAGGTCTGTTTGGATACCGCTTATTGCTGAAAACTGAAAACTGAAAATATTGTAGCAAAATAATTTTTAAATATGTGAATAGTGCCGTGGGACCCAGTTTTAATGAAAATTTTGTTGAAAAAAGTACCTGTGGGTCCCGTGAACAGTGCACGGGACCCACTGACAGAGACGAAAACGCATGCATAAAATATTAAAAAACTACCAAAGAAACAAATTCTGTCAAATCACTTTCTAAAAAAAAAATAAAACACAATGTTGCTATTTAATATACTTATTTATTATATCTTATTATAAAACTTAAATCCAACCATTTTTTGATTCTTTTTTAAAAGAGTAATGCTATAAGCACAAATTATTTATAACATTTTTACAAACTACTATTGTGACTATTTCTTACTAATTTTTATATGTTCCCACCACTAATATTACATTTTAATGAAAATTTTGCTGAAAAAAGTACTTGTGGCACGGGACCCATTGACAGAGACGCAAATGCATGCATAAAATATTAAAAAACTACCAAAGAAACAAATTCTGTCAAATCACTTTCTAAAAAAAAAATAAAACACAATGTTGCTATTTAATATACTTATTTTATTATATCTTATTATAAAACTTAAATCCAACCATTTTTTGATTCTTTTTTAAAAGAGTAATGTTATAAGCACAAATTATTTATAACATTTTTACAAACTACTATTGTGACTATTTCTTACTAATTTTTATATGTTCTCATTACTAATATCACATTTTTACTTACCAATAACCATTCACTATATTAGTAGTTTGTAAAAATTATTGTAAAATAGTTTGTATCTCTAGCATTATCTTTAAAAAAAAAAAAAATTATGAACTTTTTTTTAGACTCAAAAAAAAAAAAAAAAAAAAAAATCAAAATGTGTCAACTAATTGAGTTATAAGGCTCTTGGACATACTTAACAAGAGATAAATGGTCATGATGCAAAGATTATTGTATTTATATAAAAAAATATATATATGATAAATGTTTCCGTATTTTTGTTATGATTTTTTTCAAAAATAAATGTATAATACTCGTACTATATACATACCATTTTTTTCACAATTTTCGTATTTTTATGTCAATTTTTTTAATGTAATTTTTTGAAAAATGCCGAATTATACTCATCCATATATTTACAATATTAAACGCGTACAATATTTTATTAACTATAATATAGACTTTTTTGTTTTCATCATTGGCTCTTTTTCAACAAATCCACCTCTGATGATATTAGAACTAGCATCGATGGCCTTGGGAGTCTCGAAAATTATGCAATATGAGAAGTATCTTGGCCTCCCATCCTTGGTTGGTAAGGATAAGAAAGCAAGCTTAAGTTATATTAAAGAAAGGGTATGGCGGGGGATCTGCAGACTGTTTTATAGAGGAAGGGTAAAGCTTCAAAGGATTGGAGAGGCATCTTAAGTTTAGCTCTTAAAATTGAAAAGCAAAGAAAAGGAGGATCTGCAGACTGTTTTATAGAGGAGTCAAGAGGGTTTTAGGGGGTCAGTTGCCTCCCTCAAATTCTTTGAATGACTGGAGCCGGCTAGTATGAAACTTAGCACTTTATGATCCCTTATCCATCCTACCTACCTACCAAGCCACTCTAATTGGCGAACTTTGAGACGCAATTTTGGTAACTTGTCCAACATTAGATTTTGTATAAAACATTTGTTAGTGTAAAAGCGTTTGTTGTTCAGAAGTTGGTTGTAAGCAAGTTTGCAGAACACATCTCTGATCTCTCAGAATACCTAGTGGCAACAACTTGGACAGGAATGCAAACATATGCATTCAGAACTAGACTAGAAAAGTAGAATTGATCAAGACTGTTGAGGGGTGTTTCCTTCATCTTCTTTTTCTTTTTTGGTTAATTTGTTAAGTTGCATAGTAAGGGGTGCTTTATCGACATGATAACAATCCCCAATTCCTAAAACCAACAATAGACTTAGGATAAGTCAAGACATTCTATTTGATTGCTTACATTATCTGCTAAAAGTTAGATGTTAGACAAGCAGTTTGATTACAACGACTAGGCGGGATTCTGGAAGTAGAAAGAGTGCAAATTCAGCCCAAATTTAATACAGAATCAGTTCAACTTATACCGAGCGAAAGAAAAGAGTGCACAATTTGTAACTTTCATGTTTGAAAAAGGAAATTCAATAGGTTGCTCAAACATTCACCCTTGGTTGCTCTATTGAAATGAAACCCCTAAAACTTCCAAGAGAAATCTGCCCAGGAACCAAGATGGTCTTTTACAAGTGAAGAAACCCAATGAGACCGAAGGGTTTTCTTGCTACAATGTCCTATCAAGCATACCAGAGAAACACAATCTTATAATGAATGAAAGAAATTACAAACAAACAAAAGAAGACATGAGCAAAATCTAATTCACCTTCACCTCCACTAGAGAAGTCGACAAACTTTCAAATTGTTCACTATTGGTGCCAATCTACTGCCAAACTCTCAGATATGAAAACCTACTAACATCATACATGTGTAGTGGATGGGCGTTTAGAAGCACTCCCCAACCAACTTGAATCATGGGTAGTTGAACTAAGCTAATAAACGATTGAAGTCACTCCCAAAGCTAAGTCTATCATCATACATGTCTCTGGCTTGGTTCAAAAACAAAATTGTACATTTCTCGGGCCAAGACATCAAGTTCTGATACAAGAAATATGGCTTCCTAAGAAGTTTTAATCAATTTCAGAATACAGCCCAACAATCTTGAAGAGAAGCAATTTTTTTTCTCCATGTTTTTGATACAATCTTGAAACTTATTCTATGCATGCACCTATTGAGTGCATAATGAAAATCTACTTCAGACTAACTTTTACACAGGGAACGCTAGAAACAGTCTAAGCTAATGCTGCATAAAAAGACAACTAACTTCGTTAAATTGCTAGAATGGAAAAGAGAAGGTCACTCATCTCAGTTCAAAAGAGAGGGAACACCAGAGAAGTGATGTCGTCTAAACTTTACTTTGGACTATCCATCCTTTCTAGCAACAACTACATATCATTTCAGAAAATCCTTATCAACCAGGCAATAATCAATTGTGCTTCATAAATAGCAAAGTAGTTTGATTACAGGTATCATTATGATTCCTTGAGAAAATGTGGATAAGGGAGAAAACACTCCTATATTCTAACGGCCATCTTTAGCATGAAAATAAACAGATCATGTTTAAACATGTTTGAGTTCAGTCAGGTAATTCTAGCAAAGTAGTTTGATTACAGGTATCATTATGATTCCTTGAGCCATTGAGAAAATGTAGATAAGGGAGAGAACAGTTCTATATTCTATTACACATAAAGATATTCTAACAGCCATCTTTAGCATGAAAATAAACAAATCATGTATAAACATATTCGAGTTTAGTCAGGTAATTCTAGCTTCTTAAATTTATGCCAGCTTCTTAAAAAACCAAGAGAAAACTAAGTTTTACATTGAACCAAAAATAGGAGAACAAATTTTAATCACAAAATTAATAAAAATCAAGCACATCCCTACCAACAACCATAGCATAACACTATAACAGCATCATAGATCATATAAAAAAACAGCAGCTAAACCAAACAGAAGTAACAATAGCACATCAAGGCAAGAGTTGGTTCAAATATGATACATACTCTTTATTACAGAGACCAAGAACTGGATTCCTCCTCAGTATCACAACACACCTTAGAAACAAAAACATAGAAACCATATTGATTGATTTTCAAGCAAACCCAATTTGGAATTTATTTTCAATCATACTAACAGCACAATACTCAACCCCACAAACATCTTCCACACACATATAAGATGCATTTAATAAAACAGAGTTAGTTGTAAGATCTTATACAGATTAGTACAAAAAGAAAGTTCAGTTTATGTTTATACACAAACAACAACAATAACAAGCCTTACTCCCAAAATTTGGGGCAGTTAGGGTCACCACATGTATCCTACACAGTTCTAAAAAAAAAATATATATATATATATATATATATGATATTTAAATAAAATAAAAAATAACTAATAACATTTCTAGTACTTTTATACATTTGTATTCTGCCTCCTTTAACGAATTTAGTTAAGCATTTACCATTAAAAAAACGATTGTGGACCAGGGGCTTGTTATGTAGCAACTCTTTTTTTTTTTTTTTTTGTATATTTCTTGAAAATTCTCATTTTCCCATTTAAAGCACAAAACCATGTTTTTTGACACACATGCCAACTTGTAATTGGATTATATTACTTACACGAATTTTTTTTACAATTGTTGTTATAATAATTGTTCTTGCTTGTTTACATTACATTTTATTTTTCAGAAGAAGATGATGTTAGCTGAAGAAGAGTTTTATAGTAGCCTTGAAAAAATGTTTTACAGTAACAGTCGCAACTGCAAAGATTTCATATGCTAGTAGAACTACAAATGAAGATCAGTGTAAAAGATTTATAGTAGCAAACACAACTGAAGAAAAGTTTTATAGTAGCATACGCAACTGAAGAAGAATTTTTTAGTAACTATCATGATACAAAAAATGAATTGTAATGAAGATTATAAATTTATATGAATTGAAAAAATTAAATTAAACTCACATGCCAAGTAAACCCAAAGACATAAGATCATATAGATAACCCACATGCCAAATAAAACCAAAGATATATTCTCCCCTTTCTCTCCAAACTCTCTTTTCTCTACTACAAATAATTTTTTTAAAAAAAAAATCCTAATCTAATATGTAGATATTAAAAATTTACCACAAAGTCGCGTATGAGGCATGAGATTGGGACTGAGAAAAGAAGGCAAATGACATCGTTTGGATTTGAGAGAATGACATTTACCACGCGTGCTTTGGGATTGAGATTTGAGAGATTGTGATTTACCAATTTGTTCATTGGGATTAAAATTAGAGACTGAGACTGAGAAGTGAGAGAAGAAGACACTTTGAAATAGTTTTAAACATTACGACAGCACAGGTAGTTTTAAGCATTAATACAGATGACATTGTCTGGATTATTGGTACTCTTTTAAAAAAAATAATCATGTGAATTTACTAATTCCGAGCCAAATCTCAATGGTTTTTTGTAATTCTATTGACTAATTTCAAATGATTGACAGGTTGTACCGTACAAAAGTTTGACTCATATTAACAATAATAAAAATGAAGAAGTAGTTCAATTACAGATATCATTATGCTTCCTTAAGCCATTGAGGAAATTTAGATATCTAACAGCCAACTTTAGTATGAAAAAAGCCAAATTCATGTTTAAAAGATCTCATACATGTTTGAGTTTAGTCAGGTATTTCAAGTACAACTTGTTCAATTTTTAATCAAGCCATATTCACCAACAAAATTTTATCCGGAAAGGGAAGAAAAGATTTAAGTTTATAACAAAAGCTTCCCATGAAGCACCTCCGTTTCTTGAGGAAATATACTAAGCAAAAACACAGCTAGAATCAAAGACCATAGAGAATACTTTTAGAATTTGATAAGACAGAGTTAAGTCAAACTCAACAACTACCATAAAGTCTAAAATGTCACCTTACATCTCACAGCTTGTACATTTCAGCAGCATGGCAATGCTTAGTTGACCTTAATCACTGTGCTACAAAAGTTAGATATATAAAACATCTAGCCATCAGGTTTGGACCACCAATGGTTTTTGGACTGAAAACAAAATTTAATAACAAACATGGGAATGAATATATTCCGAGATTAATGGGTTGCCAGAAGAACAGGAACTAAGGGGAAGGAAGACATGATAAAGAAGCAATGGTTGTTGAACTGCTGGGAAAATTAAGCAACTGTATAAGAAGTGGGTGGCTGAGGAAGATGGGGGTGGGGAATTGGGTCAACACTAGGACTGGGGTGGAGGACGCGGCGAAGCACCGCCACTAGTATGAAAAAAAAATTGCTACTAACAACTAACCAATACATGTATGGCACTAATGCAATGTGAAGGAATTCCATTTTAGTGTTGGTGGAAACAAATGGGAGGGGTGGGGAAGATGGAGGTGTGGAAATGGGTCAACACTCAGATTGGGGTGGAGGAAGTGGCGAAGTGCTGCCCCTGGTATGAAAAAAAATGTTACTAACATCTAATCAAATACATGTATGGCACTAATACATGCATGGCACTAATGCAATGTGAAGGGAGACAAACATGTTCAGCCACCAAATCATTCCAACCCAACTTCTATCTATTCTAACAAAAACAAAAAAAATCCTTTCAACCCTTGTTTGGAGATGAGTACACAAGTAGACCAGATTGCCCAAACAAATTGAGGTTTTAACTATG
Source organism: Quercus tomentella (assembly GCA_028535165.1). Classification (NCBI taxonomy): domain Eukaryota; kingdom Viridiplantae; phylum Streptophyta; class Magnoliopsida; order Fagales; family Fagaceae; genus Quercus; species Quercus tomentella. The sequence continues at coordinate 17,272,581 of JAPQVY010000089.1, read as the reverse complement.
CTCTGTCAGTACTACTTCGTATTTATGCGTTGGGGCTGTTACACATAAACCAATGAAAAAAAGCCCTTGGACTCAAATATAGTCATCAACAATATTATGAAACTATGAATTGTAACAATGGTTAATGACGAAATTAAATTAAACTCACATGCCAAATAAACCCAAAGACATATAAAATGATTCAGACAAAACCACATGCCAAATGAAACCAAAAGACATATTCTCCTCTCTCTCTCTCTCAACCACAAATAAATTAGAACCCTAATCTAATATATAGAGATATTAAAATCTTACCACAAAGTCTCGAATGAGGTATGAGATTGGGATTGAGAGAAGAAGGCAAACAACATTGTCTGGATTTGCAAAAATGAGATTTACCACTGTGTGCTTTGGGATTAAGATCTGAGAGAATGAGAGAGACTGAGGTTGAGAAGTGAGAGAAGAAGACACTTCGAAATAGTTTTATACATTAAGATGGATAGTTTTAACCACTAAGAAAAAAGAAATTGTTCTGGATTATAGTTTTTTTTTTTTTTTGGAAACAATCACGTCAGTTTACTAATTCTAAGCCAAACCACAAAGGGTTTTGTAATTATTTTTACTAATTGTCAAATGATTAACTAGGTAGTACTGTACCAAAGTTTGACCTATAGTAACAATAACAATAACAATAGTGAGGAACAGACATCATTATGCTTCCTTGAGCCATTGAGAAAATTTAGATATCTATCAGATAACTTTCTAATGAAAACAGCCATATTCATGTTTAATATATATCATACATGTTTGAGTTAAGTCATGTTTTTCAAGTCTAGCTTGTTCAATTCTAATGATCAAGCCAAATTCATCAATAACGAAGAGAACACCGAGTTTTACATTGAACCAAAAGGGTTCAACAGAATTAAACCACCAAGTCAAAAACAAGCAAGCAAATTCCTACTTAACACCCATAACATAACACTACAAACAGCATCATATAATAAAAAAAAACAGCAGCTAAACCAAACATAAGTAACAACACCATATCAATACAAGAGTTGGTTTAAGTATGATACATACTCTTCTTTATTATAGAGACCCAGAACTGGATTCCTCCTCAGTAGCACAATACTCAACCCTATATACATCTTAGAAACACATACATAGAAACCATATTGATTCATTTTCTCGCAGACCCATTTCCCAATTGCTTCTCAATAGCACTAGGTAACAGCACAATATTCAACCCCATAAATATCTTCTACACACATACTGATTCATATTCACACAGCCCCATTTCCCAATTCTTTCTCAACAGCAGCCTTAGCAGTCTCAAGATCCTCATCAAAGAACATATCCCATTTCCCATCCCACCTGATGAAAAACTCAGTATCCTCATAATACTTCACTCTATGCACATCCCCAGCTGGAGTAAACAAAAAATCCCCAACACCCAAATCATACCTCTCCTTTTTGCTCAAATTCCACACGCTCTTCTTCCCCTCCATCACCACCAAATCATGCCCAAAAGTATGATGATGAGCAGGCTCCACACTCCCAGCTTTAAACCTCACAATAGCCGATGTGGGAGTCTCCCTCAAAATCTTCATAGACCCACCTGGGATTATATCGATCGGATTCAATTCCCTATTCTTCACCAAACAACAAATAGCACATTTTGCAGATTCATCAGACTGAGAAGAACCAGATCCAATGGTGGGCATTTCTTTGATAGAGTTGTCGAGAAAAGACTCTATATCTTGAGGCCAAGGTTGAGAGTTAGAAGCCGGACAAGGGGTCTTGAAAGGAGTGTTGAGCCAAGTGTTGAGGATATCAATGGCGGTGGAGGGTGAAGTGGACATGCCTGAGACTGCGAGGACATTGGAGTTGTTGATGGAGCGAGCGTTGAGAGCATCTTCAGGAGTGAGACAAGTGGCTGCATAAACGCCTGGGAATTTGTTGGCGAAGATAGCAACACCAACGCCTGTGCCACAAGCGACGAGGCCACGGGTTTCTGTGGCGGCGGGGGTGGTGGAAGAGGAGACTTGGCGGCCAACTTCGGCGGCGATGGTGTAGTAGGAGGAGGTGCCGAGGTCTTCTACTTCGATGTTGAGGGAACGGAGGTGGGAGACCAAGGTGTCTTTGAGAGTACAGCCGAAGGAGTCGGCTCCGGCTATGATTTTGAGAGGACGAGTGGTAGTGGTGGTGGTAGACTCGGCCATGGTGGTGAGGTGAGAGAAGTACAGACAGAGAGTAGAGAGACTTTTTGGAAGAGTGATATATTGAGAGAGAGAGAGAGAGAGAAATGAATCTGGACTTGAAGTGGTACAAGGGAATGTGAAAAAAATAGTCTTAAGACTTTGGAAGCATCAAGCAACCTTTGCTTTACAACTCAAAAATATTTTTATCGGATAAATTACAACTAAGGATGTAATTGTGAATGTTTATCTTCTGCCCAAAAATATATATATATATATATATATATATATTATATATTATATATTGTGAATGCTTATCAAAAGAGTCTAATTTGGTAAAAATGGAAGGTAAAACTCATGTTTTATATTATTCAATAAAATATTTTTATATCAATATTTTACTTAAAATTTAATAATTCTTACCACACTTAATAGCACCTCAATAAATCCTGAATTTTGTTGGATTTATATATGGGTATTAAAATTGATTGAGTGTAGTTGTGCTTACTATTAAATATGTGATAAGATAATATGACATGTTGAGATTGGAGAGATAAAACATAGGTTTTACACCACATTCTTACAGAATTTAATTTCTTATAAAAAAATGTAAATATTTTTAGGTGCTTAATGCAATATTTATGTTTTTTTTCAAACACAAATTACTAAAATCGGTGGCTCAACTGCTAGTGGCTGAACTATTGGCATTGGACTGGAGGCTCTAGCAACTAGAACATTGATATCGGATTGGCCACCTAGCCACTTGATGGGAGGGGAAAGCTACTATATGTTTTTGTAAAATATTTTACCAAATTTTTAAAGGTAAAACGTTTTACAACATTTTTTACAAAAGATTTTATAGTCAACAAAAACACTTTCAAGTTTGACCAAATTTTACAATAAAACAAACATAATAAAATGCAGAAAACATTTTACAACAAAATAAACTGAGCCTAGTTTTTTTTTTTTTTTTGGGACAAGTAATTAGATCTAAATTGTCCTTAACAAAGTTAATATTTTATTTATTATTTGATCTATTATTTAGTTAGTAAATATGTGTATTGTACATTTATAGTACATCTATAACATTGAATTAAACTTTCATCCAATGTTTTGTTTCCATTGGTACGGAAGTAAACACGTTTCTCCTAAACTATAAGTACAATAGCCATTTGTTATGGGAGTCGTAAAAATCAAATTGTTAAATACTTAGCTAGGGGTGTCCAGGCTTGACCACCACCTTAAAACCCAACCAAACTGCCTGATGTGACCTAATTCCAACCTGAACTGAAGCTCCCATTGGTTGGCGGTGCAAGTATCCACCTCCAAGAACTGACACCGGTGGGTCCAATGGCGGGTTTCCTTCTCCAAAACCTAAGCCACCTGACCCGATCGATGCTATATAAGAAATCCGACCAAATTTGGCAAGATCAAGTTATGTTCTGGGGAGATCCAATTAGATTTTGTGAGATCTTGACTTGATCTGGTGAGATTTAGCTAAATCTGTCCAAATCCCAACAAATTTTGGAGAAGTTTTGCAAAATCGTGTGATTTTTGCAGATTTCGGTGGCTTTTGCAAATTCCGACGAACTTCACTTGAACTCGAAATCGACTCAACCAATTGATGTTGACAGTTGGTTTCGAGTCCCTCCACCTTCCATTCAATGTTGGTGGGTCAATTCCAAGTTGGGTCCAAAATTGATCTGATCCGATCCGACCCATAGACAGGCCTATACGTAGCTTTAAAAATCATAAATGGGTAAAAGATGGAATAATAGAGACTAGGATAAAAAATTAAATAAAACCTACTCATGTGATGGCGTCAAACATTGGCATTGGAACAGTAGATATAAAATATTAAAAAACTACCAAAGAAACAAATTCTGTCAAATCACTTTCTAAAAAAAAATAAAAAATACAATGTTCCTATTTAATATGCTTATTTTATTTTATCTTATTATAAAACTTAAATCCAACCATTTTTTGATTCTTTTTTAAAAGAGTAATGCTATAAGCACAAATTACTTATAACATTTTTACAAACTACTGATATGACCAATTCTTACTAATTTTCATATGTTCCCACCACTAATATCACATTTTTACTTACCAATAATCATTCACTATATCAGTAGTTTGTAAAAAATGTTGTAAAATAATTTGTATCTCTAACATTATCCTTTTTTTTTTTTTTTAAATTATGAACTTTTTTTTTAGACTCAAAAAAAAAAAAAAAAATCAAAATGTGTCAACCAATTGAGTTACAATGCTCTTGGACATACTTAACAAGAGATAAATGATCATGATGCAAAATTTATTGTATTTATATAAAAAATATATATTATAAATGTTTCTGTATTTTTGTTATGATTTTTTTGAAAATAAATGTGTAATACTTGTACTATATACATACCATTTTTTCACAATTTTCGTATTTTTATGTCAAATTTTTGAAATGTAATTTTTTGAAAAATGCCAAATTATACTCGTCCGTTATATTTACAATATTAAATGCGTACGGTATTTTATTAACTATAATATAGACTTTTTTGTTTTCAACATTGGCTTTTTTTTTTTCCAGCAAATCCACCTCTGATGATATTAGAACCAGCATCAAGATGGTCTTGGGAGTCTCGGAAATTATGCAGTATGAGAAGTACCTTGGCCTCCCATCCTTGGTTGGTAAGGGTAAGAAAGCAAGTTTCAGTTATATTATAGAAAGGGTATGGGGAAAATTACAAGTTTGGGAAGGAAAATTACTCTCTCAAGCGGGTAGAGAAGTTTTGATAAATTTTGTAATTCAAGCAATTCTTACTTGCACTATGGGCTACATTAAGATTCCAGGGTTTGTGTCATGAAATTGAAGCTTTGATTAAAAAATTTTGGTGGGGACAATGAGTTACCGTAGGAAGATCTATTGGTTAAGATGGGATGAAATGACAAAATCAAAGATGGTTGGTGGGATGGGTTTAAGAGATTTGACACTTTTCAATGATTCACTTCTTGCAAAACAAGCTTGGCACCTTCTACACAACAAATCATCTCTTTTTCATAAGGTGTTCAACGCCCAGGTTTTTCCAAATTGCTCTATTATGGAGAAGCATTTTTATAGGAAGTGATGTATTACAAAAAGGAGCTAGATGGCGGGTTGGGAATGGAGAAAAAAATTAAAATTTGGCAGCACCAATGGCTGCCAAGGAAACACCAACCACATGCAGGCAACATCCTATCCACTTGAGTCTTTGGAAAATACTACTGTGGCTACCTTGATTGATTCCACTACAAGGTGCTGGAATGAAGAATCCTTTGTCCCAAACAGCCTTTGAGGATGTATTATTTTGGCGTCTCTCACATGACAATCGCAAATCCAGCTATAGGTTTTTAAAGAAGGAAGTAGAGTTTGGTACTCCACGGAACTCTACCAACCTTGATTTGCAACTATGGAGGGGCATTTGGGCTCTAGGGGTGCCGAATAAGGTCAAGAACCTTGTGTGGCGTGCTTGTCGTAATGCCATGCCAACAAAGGAAAGCTTAGTTTGTCGTACTATCATCAATGATCCAATGTGTGATCGCCGCCATTTAGTCCAAGAAACTCCACTACATGCCTTGTGGTCCTGCTAGGAACTCGATGTGGTGTGGTATGATCCTGAACTATGGCATTTCCGAAGAACAGTCCAATTTCTGGACTTCAAGGAGCTACTGTCATGGATAATTATGTAGCAAAAAAATCTGGAAATTTTTTCTATGATGGTTTGGTCTATATGGACACAAAGGAACCAAGTAAGACTTAGCAAAATGCTTCGGCAGTCCACCAGATTGCCCAACTCTCAAAAGAAAGGTACGCAGAATTCCGAGCTTGTCAAATTCTGCCTGCCAGTGGTTTCCTCCACCAATTGGTTATGTGAAAATAAATTTTGATGGGGCTATTTTTTCCAATGAGAACAAGGCTAGTTTGGGGGTGATTATTAGGGATAGCTCAGGTTTAGCTCTAGCTTGATGCTCTGAAATATTGTCCAAAGCCTATACCAGCAACGAATTGGAAGCAATTGCAGTAGCAAAGGCACTCTCCTTTGCAAAATATTTGGGATTTATGAAGGCAGTGCTCGAAGGTGATTCGTTGGTTGTTATCAAGGCCTCGCTAGATGAAGATGGTTCCTTGGCTCCCTATGGTTTGTTGGTTGAAGATGCAAAGATACACTCTCAATGTTTTGATCAATTACTTTACTCTCATGTAAAAGAGGAAGGTAATTCTGTTGCTTATAGTTTGGCTAAACACATTATTTATATTCCAGATTTTTTTGTATGGATAAAGGATGTTCTACCATAGATTTTTTCTGTATTTTAGGTTGATTTAGCCGATCTTCTTTAATAATAGTATTCAGCTTCCTTCTCAAAAAAAAAAAAAAAAAAAAATATATATATATATATAGTAGTAAGATAACTTATTAAGATGATTGACGAAATGCTTCATTTAATTAAAAAGAAAATATTAATGAGCCAAGAAAAAAAATTCAATAATAATTTCTTTTTCATTAAACACTGAGTAAATAGGGGTCCACAGGAAGGAATTTTTATTTATGCAAGGATGAAATGTGTAAACCCTCTAGGGGTGACTTCACTTGTAATATAATTTCCCTTTAACCAAAAAAAAAAAAAAAATCACATGTAAATTTGTAATAAATTAGTATATTGGGTTGACCAAAGTCATTTTGCTCCTTCAGATTTTCAAGATGCTCTGAATTTGAAATTTGAAATTTGAATATTAACTTTTACCAAAAATACAAAACAAAAAAAAAAAAAAAAAAAAGGGGGGGAACACCTAACTCCCCTCACTATATTTTCTTCCAAACAAAATTAAGAATTTTATTTTTAGCTTCATAAAATTAGGATTCATTGTGAATTTCATTCTTTTTCTAGAATTTTTTTTTTTTTTGAGGATCAATTTCTTTCATTTTATGTTGCACAATCAAATGGCAGGGTCCTTTTCTATGCCTACAATGAATCGGTCCAATGATCAAAGCAATCCTCTTTATACTTTATTATAGCAATTTCTTGGTCTATGTTGCATATTAGATCTCAAATAGAATTGAACCAAATAGTGGTTCCACATTAGAGAGCACATACCAAATTTCAATATTACGTAGCGTTATGGTTTTTCAAGATAAAGACATCGCCAATTTTGCTACATAAAGATGGAAATAATTTTGATTCCTTGATTTTAATTACATTCCTAGTTACTTATAGGCTTAGATAAAGGTAAACTTAAGGTGCTTCCTTCTCTCACATTATGGTGGGGTCTATCATAAAGTGGTATAACGGGTTGACATGGCAGGAATGTTGGCCAACAAGCCCAAAAGAGGTAAATACGTGATGAGTGGGCCAAGAAAACCCTAAGCAAAAGATTAATGAAGAAACAGGTTGATACTACAGGAATATCAGTTCGCAAGCCCACGGGGTAATAAAAAGTAAAAAAGAAAAACAAAGTTGTAGTAGATATAATGAAGCAGTATGGCGGGAATAGTGGCCAAAAGGCCCACCGTCATAAAGAAGAAAGCATGGGCTCAGTAGGAAGATGAAGGCTTTCGCCTGAGTGATATCCAACCCAGGAAGGGATGAAAGGAAGAAAATATGAGCCCAAAAGCCCACACATCCATCACGCCACAAAGGATAAACATCAACCAATACGAATAGCAGAACCAGACAACGCAAGAGCAGCAAAAATGGTGTGAAGGCCAAAAAGAAACAAATTCAGACGGAGTGGAGCATGCACAAAGGGCCAAGGCACCACCTACTTGTACTCAGCCAATACATGGGAGGTGGGCCACGAGTCAAGGTATTCAGAGAGTGTGGTTTGGTGGTGGGGAGAAAGGGGGTCTCTTCTAGGGTTCTCGCTCAAGCTTCTTTGGGGGATATATCTTGCTCGGATGGCATTTCACCCAAAAGAGGCAAGTATGGGTAAAACAAGAACAAAGAGAGGTAAGAAACAAGACAAGTAATTTTGTCTGGATATGGAGAGTGGTGCAACCAACACACTCTGAGCAGAGGTTGTGGCTAGACAGCTGGCAGGTTGGTGGGTAGTCCTGAAGGGATGCCTATAAGGAGCCAAAACTGGTTGAGGGACAAAAAGGGTAAATCCTACAATGGCAAACGATATATAAGGGGTAGCCATGAATAGTAAAGGAGGAGGCAAGAGGTAGAAAAGAAAGAATACAAAACAAAGGAATACACGGGAAGAACAAAAGAAAAGTGAGAAAGATTCGAAAGGAAACAAGAGAGAAAGTAAATAGTAGAAATAGAGGCATGCATCAATAGACCACATTTTCTCTCCCTCTTGACAAACCCACTCTCTGAAGGTTGAGAATAGAAGCTCAAGCCATTTAGGCCATTTCTTCAGAACGTGTAACTTCTATGGCAAGAGCCTTCTCTTGAGGTTACCTGTGTTGGAGATTGGCTCCTTAATTCCTTGGGTTTGGCTTTGCTGAAAAGTTCAACCTATCACCTAGCAGAAAAATCATTTTATTAGTCATGTTTATTAGGTAACTTACCCACTAATTGGTTCAAAATCACTAAGTTATTTACTCTTATCTGTTGTAGTGTTATTTCTACTTGCTGTGTTATTTTGCTGTAACTTCGTTAATTTTCTTCACAGTGTTAGCTTTATTTAATACGTTTTATTATCATAGTTATCATGCTATACTGTATTTCTGTTGAAACACTTGTAACAGTTATTCCTGCTGTGACCATGTCACACAATCAGCCCACAACATTCATGCTAGGACGAGTCTACATTGGGTTAGCCTGACTTGTGCACAAGCTGGCCTGAAGCGTAGCCCCAATAAGGCCAGTCCCAACTCTCTTACCTCAGACTAATGGGCCGCAACGCAACAAAAGGAGTTGAGGTCCAATAGTGTGAAAAGGCCCCCACAATTATCAACAAACTAATTAGGATTATTATGTATTTTCACCTACTCATGAAAAGTAATCAAATTATAGAGTAGCCTTCAACCACTACAACCTTCTTCTTTTCCCCAGGTTTAAGATTGTTTATGAACTATATTGAGATAATTTTACAAAATCATAGCTAATATCTACCAGACCACATGTAATACCAAATATATGCTAATAGAGCGGTAATGATACTTTACTCTTTTGTAGAGCGGTAATGAGTGACTTGGTAAAAATCCAAGAGATCCTAACTCTCTATGAAAAAGCTTCAGGCCAGCAAATAAATAGAGGGAAGACGACCATATTCTTTAGTAAGGTTGTCACCGAGGAAAGAAAAGAGGAGATCTCCAATTTTTTGGGGGTGGAGGAGGTGAAAGAGTACGAAAAATACTTGGGCTTACCAGCGGTGGTTGGGAAAAATAGAAGAGCAAGCCTAAATTATATAAAAGAACGAGTATGGAATAAATTACAAGGGTGGAAAGAGCAACTATTATCCCAAGAAGGTAGGGAGATACTTCTAAAAGCCGTTGTCCAAGCCATTCCAACTTTTGCCATGTCTTGTTTCAAACTTCTGGTGGGTCTTTGTCATGATATTGAGATGATGATAAGAAAATTTTGGTGGGGGCAAAGAGGGGAGCAAAGGAAAATCCATTGGAAGAGTTGGGAGGTTATGTGTCAACCAAAAAACCAAGGAGGGTTGGGGTTCAAAGATTTGGTTAAGTTCAATGAGGCCATGCTCGCTAAACAGGTCTGGAGGTTGCTGCATGATCAGTCTTCCCTATTTTTCCAGGTTTTCAAAGCCAAATATTTCCCCCATGGGACCGTGTTTGAAGCAAAGAAGTCATCCGGCTCATATGCATGGCAAAGTATATTAAAAGCTAGATCAGTCATAGAAGCTGGGCTGATGTGGAGGGTGGGGAATGGATCAACTATTCGGGTATATTGGGATAAATGGCTACCAGGAAAATTCCCTTCCACGATTAAGTCTCCAAGGGTAGGTGCACCAGGAGATGTGCGTGTTGATTCCTTGATCGACCAAGACACAAAACAGTGGGACTTAGCGAAGATTGATCTCCTCTTCCTTCCATTTGAAGCAGTAAAAATTAAGTCAATCCCTTTATGTTTTTCTAATCAGGCTGATTGCATGGTTTGGCCAAGGTGTAGGGATGGTTTATACTCGGTGAAAACTGGTTACCAACTACTCTGCGAGATGGACACTCTAAATAGAGCATCAAGGTCAGATTCGTCAAGTTACAGGGGTTTTTGGAGACGCCTTTGGAAGATGCGAGTTCCAAATAAGATAAAAATATTTCTTTGGCGTGCGTGCACCGATGCGCTGCCTACAAGATGCAACTTGGTTAGGAGGAAAGTGTTAGGAGCTGAGAACACGATGCATGCGCTATGGGAATGCAAACAATTGCTCACGGTGTGGGAAACGGTTTTTGGATGGGTTTTGAAAGACTACCCAGCGATCTCGGAATTCTCGGACCTGGTAGCTCTAGTTGGCGAGCAAGAAAAACAGTTGGAGCTCTTTGCAACGGTAGCTTGGTTCATCTGGTGTCGTAGGAACAAGACCAGATGCAACGAACCGAGCGTGCCACCGGGAAAAATCTTGGAGAGTGCGGCTTCCCTGTTGATGGAATTTCAGAACAGTGTCAAGTATGGAGCAAAAACAGTGACACAGCGAAACATCAAATGGAAGCCACTAGACGGAGTAACGGTGAAGACGAATTTTGATGGGGCTATGTTTGCAGAATCGGACCAAGCAGGGATAGGTGTGGTTGTTCGAAACCATAGGGGTCATGTCATGGCGGCCTTAGCAGAAAAAATCCCCAAACTAGCTTCCATAGAGGTACTTGGAGTCCTGGCAGCACGGAGAGCAGTACAGTTCACCCTTGAGCTGGGCTTTGCACATGCCATCTTTGAAGGAGATGTAGAGATTGTTACTAAGGCACTTGTTGAAGGGAACAGTTCTTTGCATAGTATAGGACACATTGTAAAAGACATTGAGTCTATAATTGGTTTATTACAAACCAAATCTTTCTCTCATGTTAGGAGGCAGGGTAACACTGTGGCCTATGCCTTAGCTCAGAGAGCAAGGCTTTCTTTTCCTGTTTTAATCTGGATGGAGGATGTTCCACCAAATATTTTTCGTTTTGTATCTGCGGATTTTCCGGTTATTTAATAAAATAACGACAAGTCTGGATTCTCAAAAAAAAAAAAAAAATTAAGCTATGGATGCTTTTTTTTATTTTTATTTTTTATTTTTATATATATATTGATCTTTGGGTATAGGGTTTAGAAGAGAAGGGTCATGGGTGGTTGAACCCAATGATATCATTAACTTAGCCCTCAAATCAACCACCCATGACCCAAGCCATGGATGCTTGAACTATATAAAACACTCTTCCTCTTCATTGGAGTTGCCTCAAATTTAAGATGCTCGAAATCCAACACTTAACCACATCATTCTAGAAAATTGGCTACGTGTATGTTTTCACTAAAAAGAGTACCAAGTTACAAGCTCAGTTTTACATAAAACATCAATTAAAAATATATACTAACCATAAAATAGCACTAACTAAATGAAAATTCTTCAAAATCGGGGCTATAAGATTTATATCTAGTGGGTTCTTCTGGTTTTCTCATATAAAAAAATGCATTTAAGGATCGTAGGAAAGATAAGAGGTTCCTTTGTAATTCTTCTTCTTCTTCTTCAACTCTGCTGAACTCTGAAGTCTTAATCTAATTCAACCAATACACCCCTTGAAAAAGTCCTTCAAATAAGAATATACATTATAAAGTTAATATATGCATATAAAACCAAATAAATGGTAAGTGTTCAGTAATAAGGCAAATACACCAATTAGATTTTTTGATCTATTGACTAAAGCTTGTTCACAGAAAAATCATATGTTTGAAACCGAACCTCATGTCTCAAACAAATAAATTCTCTTGAACACGAAATTTTCTATTACATAATAAAATATACGTGACACACATAACCAAAAAAAAAAAAAAAGTTTACACAAACACTTAGCCCGCCAATTAACCTCCTTGGCTAGCTGAAAATCAAATTCTGCTACCCATAGTTGACAGTTGTTTAATGTTGTAATTCCGAAGCTGCCCCCAACTAAAGCCATTACTGACTTACGGCCACATCAAATCAGCCACTATGAACACAACTCCATAGCCCCACAAACCACTTTCAACCTCCAACTAAATAATTTTAACTTTAGCAACTTTAATAAAGGGTAATTTTTTTTTTTTTTTTTTTGGTTGGAGCTGTTAAAATAGCTTTTTAATAATTTTAATAACTAATGCTCTAACAATTATAATTACGACATTGGGAGCCATAAGGCATAGACTTACAACAAGTTTTGTTTTTTGAAGCATGCAACAACATTAATAATTTGGGATTTTTGTTTGACAGCTTTAGTTTTTAATTTTGGATTTAGAATTTTAATTTTTTACTAGTTGTTAATTCAAGCTATGCACAAAAAAAATTCAAAAAATAAATTTTTTTTAGTGAAGTAATGCGTTTTAACTTATTTTCTAAACTAATGGCATCCGTTAATTTTTTTTCTTTTTAAAAATAGAATTAAAATAAAGACTTAAATGCAAAAGCTTAATTTGACGTACGTGGATAAGATATAAGAAGCCAAAAGCGAAAAAACAGTGTTGAGAGAGTGAGAGAGAGAGAGAGAGAGAGAGACAGAGAAATGGCAATTTCAGTCTCATCACCTTTGATTCTGCGGCAGAGACTCCAGGTCCACGGGCCTCGGTGCTCCTCAACCACACCGGATAACAATCACTCTCACTCCAAAACCAAAACCAAAACTAAAACCCCGCAGGCATTGAAACTCGTGGTCAGTGGAGTCACTGAGCTTTTGAGACTCTTCTCTTCCTCCAACGATTCCAGCTCAAGGTGTGTACACCAAAGCTTTCAATTTTCATCCTCATGTGATGGGTATTTTCCATTTTTGGTCCTTGTACATTGTACTTCAATTATGCATGTGAATGTCATATTTGACAGTCTCTTACTTAACTTTTGAATAATCTAATAAGCTGTTTCACTCTATAATTTGCAAAATAGATCACAAGATTCACAACGTTGTATTTCAGGATGAAAAGTTCTTACCTTTTGCTCTATGGAAACAACTTAACTGTTGATATGGCTATGTGTAACATGGTTTGTTCCATGTTAGCCAAAAGCTGTAATGGAAAGTGTCTCTGAACAATTGATTAATGATATATGAGCTGTAATTTGATTGCGGTGCACCCTTGGCCTGATGTTCACTCCACAAGTATAAAAGTTATTGTGGGGTGTGGGAAGCAAAACCGGAGTTCAAGTTTCTAGGAGGGAGCTTCACACATATACATTTAGATTAGGCTTGCTAAAATTTCTATCTCGTATAAAATAAAATAAAATAAATAAAAAAAACTGTAATTTGACTGCAATAATTAGTTATTTAGTGGAGTTGTTCTAAATTCTAATTGCATTTTTACTTCTACAATCTACTGACAATTCGTGAAGGATGTGTGTATGTGTGTGTCTGTGTTTGCTAATTTGATATTTTGCAGATTGGAAAGAGAAAGAGATGAAAAGAGAGAAGAGATTGAAGTTTCGGGCATTGATGATGTTGTGCTGATCCTCAATTCTGATTATGAGAATGCCTACTTTGTAACAGGTACCTTCTTACACTCCAAAATTTTCTGTGTGTTAATGGGTGGGTTAAAAAACGAAATTATAAATTAGTTAAAGGAATTGATTTGAAAAAGGGAAATGGGCCCTAGAGAACTAACTTGAAAAGAAAGTGAGGCAATTCCAAGAGTTGTATTCAGCTTAAATGGTAATAATCACTAATGCTCCCCAATGAGATGTCTTAGTGATCTTATAGATCTGTCCACCTCAAGTGTATATCTTGACAAGTGGTACGTTCTCTGTATGGCATCTGCTCACAGATTTCTTTGAACTGTTTTAAAGAGCTCTATATTTTCTTTGTGAACTAAATTCACTCAAATTGAAATCAGTTAACTATTAGGCATTTTTCTGGAAATGTGCAGTAATATTATCTTTTCATCTGAAATAGGGGTTTTCACTTCTGCAATTTATGCTGAAGATTGTATCTTCGAAGATCCAACTATCAGATTTCGAGGTAAGAAGAATATTGGTGTATTTTTTCTAATTAGAATGTTTCCACAATTTTTGTTGTGATTGGTTGTTTGATATGTCTGAGTTTCAGTTTATTAAGATTCTATAAGAATGGAATAACACCAAAAAAAACAAACATCTCTAATTATGAATTTAGTCAGAATTGTTATCTTACTTGCCTTTTGTTAATCATGCTCGACTTTTGACTTACATCTTCTAAATTTGAAGCAAAATTTGTCCTGTTGAATCTGATAGATATATTTAAATTTTGTCCAAGTTGTGTATCTAGGTGATTGACCTATTTTAAGGTAACACTATCACATCAGTCTTTGTATTCTGAGTACAGGTGAAAATTCGACTTAGATCCTTGCATCTAGTATCTAACCAGATTTTGTGACATACCCAAATAATACCAAATGCCTGAAATTTCTCTCTCTCTCTCTCCTGTTTCTGAGAGTGACTAAAAATTGCCACTGTGTGCAAAAGTGCAAATATTTATGGGAAGGATAAACTAATATCTCTGCGCATCACCTTCAGGTAAGGAGTTGTATTCACGCAACTTGAAATTGCTTGTTCCTTTCTTTGACTGTCCATCAATTGGATTACAAAAGCTTGAGAAGGTAGTCATTCTCTATGTGAAAATTGATTTTATTTATAATAATGGAATGGTTGGATATCTACACATTAACAGAGTGAGAGGCTAAGATTATGAAATCCAATGGAAAAATGAAAACATGAGTTATTTCCATATTTAGCTTAACATTGTTCTTAAGAATATGTGAAACAAAGAAATTGTGAGTTTGTCTCCATTTTACAAATCTGCCTTTTTTATACTGTTTTGCATGGGTTTCTGTATAGATTCTGGATGTCTTCTGTGATGCCAAGTTGAGTCATATAGTTTCACTTAGAAGTATATGAATAAATGGAAGATGAAAGGCTGTCTATTTTTTTTCCATTTTCAATTTTTTTTTTTGGGTGTTGGGTGATGGCAGACTTTTGTTTACAGAATTTCTTTTGGGGTATTTTGAAGGAAATGGTAAACTGCAATTTTCTAGAAAAAGAGATGTACAGTTTCTGCTAATCCAGCTTTCATATACCTAGAAGTCAACTATAAGAAATCAGTTGAGTTTGTATTTTATCTGGTTTTATTTAAATTTTTTATGCTGCATAATAATGAGTTATATCCCATTTGAACCCCCCATTAGTTCATTAAGGTCAGCTCCAGATCTACCAGATGGAAACCCTATGGATTTCCAGATCTTCAAGGATTTTGTAAGACACATTATTCTGCTTGTTGCCTTTTGTTCTTTTATAATGACTTTGTAAAGTTGTCTGTTTTAGAATTTAAAGCATACGGAGCATGGGCTCTTTACTCTTGTACAACACTATTCACATAATTTATTATCAAATCAAGACATATATGGAATTCATTAGTGTCTGATAATATGACTTCACTGCAGGGTATCAATTCCAAAGCTAATTTTGTGCTTGCAACGTGGAACCTAAGGTGCCTAACATGGTCAATTGTGTGTGTGTTTTGGTGCTAAATAAGCTCAGATATTCTTTGTACTTGCTCTCTTCAGGGAAGGGAGGTGTTTAAGAATTTACTTATTACTGTTCTTTGTATAAAATAGTAGATTACTTTATATGTTTTTTAAAATAATGAAAATAAATGCTCTTAGAAGCTAATCCCCATCAACTCATAGTTTGTTCTGCATATCATGCAGTAATTTTTCCTATTCTATTCTAATTTTTTGTTAGAGTTGTATGTTATTTGTGAGGTGTTTAAGAATTTACTTATTACTGTTCTTTGTATAAAATAGTAGATTACTTTATTTGTTTTTTAAAATAATGAAAATAAATGCTCTTAGAAGCTAATCCCCATCAACTCATAGTTTGTTCTGCATATCATGCAGTGATTTTTCCCTATTCTATTCTAATTTTTTGTTAGAGTTGTATGTTATTTGTGATGTCATTTTTACTAAACCTATTCTACTAGTGACAACTCTTTTCAAACCATTTTTCATAATTTGCTACAATGGCAAAACTGTAATTGGTGAGCAATCACTTTCAAATAGACCCACTACTAGAACTTCTTTTATTGCTTGCCACTGTCACTAGACTTATTCTTTACTCAAGAGGCTTCGTGCAATGAAGTGTATTTCTGCTTTATGTGCTTTGCATTATACTGTTCTTTTCGACATTCATGCTAATGCTGAGAGATGTGTGATTAGCTTGCTGACTACTTTATTGACCATGCAGTGTGGTAGGTACCATAGAAAAATATGCAAAATGCAGTTACTAAGTAATATAGTACTGTTTTGCATAGCAAGACCAATGTCTGGAGAAATGTAATTTACCACAGTGCTTATCAGCTATGATGTGTGCCAGGCACACTAAATAAATATGTAAATCAAAACTATTATTAAGTGCTATCTGTTGCACCATTATATATTTGCCATTTCTACAATGTGATAATGCCATTTCCAAATGAGATGCCTTGCACGAAGGAGGTCATGTGTGGGCTTTTATTTAGTTTTGGGACAAATTAAGATTATTCTACTGCAGATTCGAAACTGAAAATATTTCAAAGGAACTAGAGTAATTGATTCACTGTTGGCTTGTTGCCTCTTCACTTCCACAAACAGCTATTATTTTCTTGCACTTTGAAGTACAAAATCACTTCTCCTTGATTGCGTCAGCCTATTTACATTCCTTTTACCACTAGCTGTAGGTCCAGCCTAATTATTAGCTGTTTTTTTTTTGTTTTTTTCGTCTGCAGGACTTACCTGAAACTTCCATGGAGGCCCCTCATTTGCATAGATGGGAGTACAATCTACGAATTAGACGACGAGTTTAAAGTAAGAAATAAAAGCTGTTTCTATTGAAGCAATGTGCACGTGTGAACTTCTGGTGTTTGGGCCAAAATTTGCCGCTAATTACAGGTAGTTTTGCTCTTTTCATTCAACAGATTGTTAGGCATGCTGAGAGTTGGAATGTTTCTGCGCTTGAAGCAATTGGCCAGATATTCACCCCTAGATTTGGAGGGCCAAATGATTGAATTTTCAAGGCTCAATGAAGAACACAAATATTCTTACAATATTATCCTCTGTAGCAGCAGTTGATTCAAATTTTCCTGGTTACACAGGACTTCTGCATGTTTTGGTACTAACAATACAAAATCTGGAAAAATTAGCATGACTACAGGTTTAAGTTCGAAGTGCGAGTGTATGGTACTAATTTGAGAATTCTAGTACTTTAATATGTGATTATTATGATTATCAAGAGCTTTGGTGAGTTGTGTTATGGATTGTGCTTTGTTTAAGATCGTCAGAGAGATAAATGAGGGGAAATTTTAGTGGCAGGAACCAGGATTGGAATTCCTTATCTATTGAAAACCATGTATACAGTATTCCCCTGGAGACCACTTACACTTATGAACTCAAACTGTGATCTCTACTTTATCTTTAATTCAAAGTGGACGCCCATTACTCCAAGGCTTAAGGCACTCATTAACCTTCAGGCGAGGTCTATATATATATATATATATATATATATATATATATATATATATATATATATATATATATATATATATATAAGTTTCCCCATTCATCATTACAAAGGTATGCTTCTGCACTTTATATACCTGTAATTATATGTGAACAAAAACATCATTTACACGTGCATATATATAAAAGCTGTAAAGTTGTAATGAGAGCCTCTCATGGCCTGTTGGAGGTTCAATTTCTGCCACTATGAGGGTAGGCTTTAAGTTCTTACTAGTCTTTATATGAGCACTTCTCAACATGAATGCCCTGGTGATGACTGATGAGTAGATACAGGTGACTTTGAGAGAGTCAGTGATAGCCCAAGTGATTCCACCTTTGAAAGTAGTGTGTGCTAGGGTCTTATATAGCCGGGCTGACACAATGAAGGGGCTCAGAAGTGGACACTGGACACCATGCATTTAAAGCATTCATTTTAGAACTAAGAAGTATGAATACCTCAAAATCCCTAGCGTGTTTGTGTCAGACAACCAGGAACATTTTTGCATTCGTATCCTTATATGTTGGGAGAAAAAAAGAAATAGAATTCCTTTAATTTTATATATATTTTTAAAGATTTTGATAGTTATTTATTTTAAAAACTTAAAACATAAAATATGCCTATAAATAAATAAAATAAACCAAAAATTTTATATTAGGGAATCACAAAAGGATAAGTTATATTGCATTTAATTTAAAGAGGAAGATAGAGATAATAAGATACGGTGCAACATTTCAACCATGGAGAGGTGAGAAATCTAGAGGGCTAATGGAATGGAGACGCATAAGAGCTTAAAAATTAATCAAGAGTGTCGAGTTTAAGGATGTGCATGACACCCAACCCAACTCGAATATGGTCGGGTTTAATGAATGAAACCTGTTGTCAATTGAAGTTGTGTTCAGAGGCGACCGTATTTGACAGGATTGATTCATGTCGATAGGTTTTGGTCGGGTCTAGGTTGGTTTCTCACCCCTAGTAGCAACATGAAGAGTAAAAAGAAAATTTTCATAGTGATTGTGTTGCATTTAAATTCTTAGAGCATCTCCAACAGATTTATCAAATTTTTGTACTGTTTGGAGAATGAACAATGACTTTTACCTTTATCTACCCACTTTTTCAAATACACCTTCCAACATATTCTCTATCCCATTCTCTATCTCATTTAAATATTATTTCTTCATTTATTATTTATTTATTTTTTAACAACTACACATCTTTCAACACTTAATTATTATAATAGAAAATATGAATTTGAAGAATGAACAGTAGCCCATCAGACTTGATGGGCTACTGTTCATGAGAAAAAAAAAAAAACTGACTTTACCAAATCTGTTGGAGCATCCACAGTGCACAAGTTCTCTATATTATAGCTAATATACCCGGATGGCCATGCTCTTGGAGATGCTCTTAATGGGTGCAAAATGGGTTGTTGGTCAATTTGAGTAATAAATATATTTGTTCTACTAATATGATAGCCTCGAATTGATATTATTATGACAAGTTAATTTAATCGAACTTGAATAAATGACCTTAGGGTAGTTTAGGTATATTTTTCAATTTAATATATGATTATTTTTACTACTTATATGATATCGTATAAAAGTGTTTGTTACATATCATCAGACCAAGACACCAATCAGTTTTTGGTGTAGACGGAGATTGAACCCTAGATCTCTTATACAACCATCAGAGACTTTACCAGTTGAGCTAACTGGAACCCACACGTTCTTTCATGTCTTTTATGCATTAAACAAGATTTTTTTTCTTCTAAAATTTATCACCTACTTATTTTAATGGCAATCATATTACTCCACTTCTTCTTTTATTTTATTTTACTTTATTTTTTGTTTGGTCTACGTCTATCGGTCTATGGTAGGTTTTTTTTTTTTTTTTTTGAGTACGTCTACGGTAGTTACCAGCATGTTTTGGTTTCAAATTCTATTGGGCGATGATAAAAGTGTTGGTGGAGAAGCTAGAGTTTATATATGGAAATTCTGAATGGTTAAGGAATAAAATTTACCGAACCTTCACAATTAATTTTGTGCATTTTATTTCCACCATTGATTCCTGCTCATTGTGCTCAATATCACATTTTAAATATGGATCAACCTTGAAAGCACCTCGTAAATAGTAACTCGCGACATCCTGCATTAAGATATTATGAAAGTTGAAGCATTGAGAGTGTCAGGGAGGAACACATGGCACTATTTTAAATGATCCATCCCCTTAAATCAAATCAAGTATCTAAAATATACAATTCAATTTGATTTCTTACATGACACTTTAATTTCTAACAAAATAGTTTTAGCCTTTTATACTTGTTAAATTGTGGATTCATTTATGTTAACGTGTATTAGGGTATGTGGGCTTTAGGCCTACTTTGTTTACTTGTATAGCACACTTACTTGTACTGCACATTCTGCCTCCTATATAAAGGCACTTATGTATGTTCTATTACTTGAGAAATACAATACAATTATTCAGTATTTCTAACATGGTATCAGAGTCACTGCTCTAACATTTTCTTAGCAGTCTTGTCTTTATTGGTGTTACTCCACTCTCAACATCGCTTCCGCCATCACAACAGTCGCTGTAGCCTCTCGCCGTTGAACCTCCGACATCTTCCACCGTTGTCTTCGGGTTCCGGACCTGCAGCCGCTGTCGTTGAGGAGTCCAACACCGCACAGATCACTGCACGTGTCATTCCGCCGCGAATATTGCTCCGATCAAATTTTTGGAGATATCACTGAGATCGTCTTGAAACGATCTACACGTCGGTGAAAGACCCGCCGTCATCGGAGCTTCCACGCGCCCTCACGCGCCGCTTGAAGTTTCTGCGTAAGCGCTCCACGCACCACACGCGCCGCCTGAAGTTCAAGCTGACGTCACCCGTGACGTCATCTGCTCCACGTCAGCCCTAGCTGCGTCAGCATCCAGTCATCTGCTGACGTCAGCGCCACGTCATCTTGGTGACGTCATCTGCTGACCGTTGACTGCGTTGACTTTGATCGGACGTTGACTTTGACCGTTGACTTTTTTCGGAGTTGACTTTTTTGCAGTCCAGGTGTTCCTTACCCAGTTTTTCGCGTAGATTTCATTTTTGCAGTCCATTTTTGCATATTTTGCTTTTAAATGAAAAATAAGGACAGGTCTTCTTCTTGTTGCAATAATCGTCGCCGACAATCCAGCAAACGATTTTGCAATTTTTGCAAACGTTTTGGCCACAATATTGAGACTTGCTATCATCGCAACAAATCAGCTGTGTCAATTTCCGTTGCTACTGTTGCTAACACTGAGAGTGTCCAACCAATGACTCCCATCTCTACACAGTCTAAGTCTTCAGGACGCACTTTCACCATGTCCACAGATGACCTTAAAAATATCATCGCCAATGTCATTCGTATGGTTGGTAATGCATCTTATTCCTCTTCTCTCTCAGCTTTATCTGGTATGTCTCCTTTCTCTTGGCTTATGGATTCTGCTTGTTGCAATCACATGACTCCTCACTCGTCCTTATTTTCTGAACTTAAACCTGCACCACACCCTCTTAATATTCACACAGCAAATGGTTCGACTATGTCTGGTCATAATATAGGTTCCGTTTCGACCTCCAATCTCTTGGTTCCTGGTGTCTTTAATGTTCTTGACCTTTCTTACAACTTATTTTCTGTGGGACAATTAGCTGAGTTAGGTTATCGCATTATCTTTGATTATTCTGGGTGTATTGTGCAGGATCCAAGGACGGGACAGGAGCTTGGGACCGGTCCCAGAGTTGGGCGTATGTTTCCCGTGGACAACCTTCGTCTTCCACTTGTTGCTCCTGTTTCTGTTGTTGCAGCTGCTGCAGTTTCTTCTACTCCTTCCTTTGCACTTTGGCATGCTCGACTTGGTCACGCATCTTCCTCTCGAGTATAACAATTGGCTTCTAGAGGTTTGTTAGGTTCAGTGTCTACAGAAAATTTTGATTGTGTTTCATGTCAGTTAGGAAAACAACCAGCTTTGTCTTTCAATACTAGTGAATCAATATCCACTGATATCTTTGACCTTATTCATTTTGATGTTTGGGGGCCTTCTTCTGTCTCTAGTATTGGTGGGTCTCGATATTTTGTTGTCTTTATTGATGATTACTCTCGCTATAGCTGGATTTTTAATATGAAACATCGTTCTGAGTTATTGCAAGTATATTCTAATTTTGCAAAAATGGTTGAAACTCAATTTTCCAAACGTATCAAAATTTTTCGATCTGATAATGCTCTTGAGTACACTCAATATGCTTTCCAAGCTGTTTTGCATTCCTATGGCACTGTTCATCAACTAACTTGTCCAGGTACCTCTCAGCAAAATGGTAGAGCCGAACGAAAACTTCGTCATATTCTTGACACTGTTCGTGCTCTTCTTCTCTCTGCCAAAGTTCCTGCTCCTTTTTGGGGTGAAGCTGCCCTTCATGCTGTTCATGCTATTAATCGCATTCCAAGTCCTGTTATTCAAAATCAAACTCCATATGAGCGCCTTTTTGGGTCACCTCCAGCCTATCACCACCTTCGCTCCTTCGGTTCTGCTTGTTTCGTTCTTCTTCAGCCACATGAGCATAACAAACTTGAGCCTCGGTCAAGGCTTTGTTGTTTTCTTGGCTACGGCGAAACTCAAAAGGGGTATCGGTGTTATGATCCTGTCTCTCATCGTCTTCGTATCTCCCGCAATGTTGTCTTTTGGGAACATCGCTCCTTTGTTGAGCTCTCTCACTTCCGTGCCTCCCTATCTTCCTCCTCTGTTTTAGATCTTTTTCCAGATGAGGCACATATTCCTTCTGTAACTGCTCCTGATCCTCCTGTAGTTGCTCCTGATCCTCCTATAGACTTCTCTGTTCAACCACCAGATACCTTTGATCCCTTTCCTAGTTCACCTTTTAATGAACAGGTGGAAGATGCACAGGTTGAAGACGAGCTACCCAACCCTGAGCTTGGGTCCCCTGCTCCTGCTCCGCCTAAAGATCTTGCACAAGACATTCCACCTCGTCACTCAACTCGGGTAAGATCCATTCCTACACATTTACTTGATTATTATTGTTACACTGCCCTTGCTACACTGCATGAGCCTCATACCTATCGTGAGGCTTCCACTGACCCTTTGTGGCAGATTGCAATGAAAGAGGAACTTGATGCATTATCTAAAAACCATACTTGGGATTTGGTGACTCTCCCCCCTGGGAAATCTGTGGTTGGTTGTAAGTGGATCTACAAGATTAAGACTCGCTCTGATGGGTCCATTGAGCGCTACAAAGCTCGTCTTGTTGCAAAAGGTTTTACATAGGAGTATGGGATTGATTATGAAGAGACCTGTGCTCCGGTTGCTCGTATCTCATTTGTTCGAGCTCTCTTAGCTGTTGCTGCTGCCAGAAAATGGGACCTTTTTCAGATGGATGTCAAAAATGCATTCCTTAATGGGGATTTAAGTGAAGAAGTTTATATGCAACCTCCTCCTGGTCTCTCTGTTGAATCAAATAAGGTTTGTTACCTTCGGCGTGCTCTTTATGGCCTTAAACAAGCTCCACGAGCTTGGTTTGCCAAATTCAGCTCTACCATCTCTCGCTTAGGTTACATGGCAAGTCATTATGATTCTGCCTTATTTCTTCGTCGCACTGACAAAGGCACTATTTTACTTCTCCTGTATGTGGATGATATGATCATAACTGGTGATGACTTTAGTGGCATTCAAGAACTCAAGGGTTTTCTCAGTCAGCAGTTTGAGATGAAAGATCTTGGACATCTCAGCTACTTCTTGGGTCTTGAAATCACTCATTCTACAGATGGACTTTATATTACTCAAGCCAAGTATGCCTCTGAACTCTTGTCTCGAGCTGGACTCACTGATAGCAAGACTGTTGACACTCTAGTTGAGCTTAATGCGCATCTGACTTCGTTAGGGGGGAAACCGTTGTCTAATCCCTCTTTTTACAGACGCTTGGTTGGCAGCCTAGTTTATCTCACTGTCACTCGTCCAGACATTTCCTATGCTGTTCACCAGGTGAGTCAGTATCTGTCTGCTCCACGATCGACTCACTGTGCTGCTGTTGTGCGCATTCTTCGATACCTAAAGGGCACTCTCTTCCATGGTCTTTTCTACTCTGCTCAGTCTCCTCTTGTTCTCCGTGCATTTTCTGATGCTGATTGGGCAGGAGATCCCACTGATCGCAGGTCCACCACTGGTTATTGCTTTCTTCTTGGTTCTTCTCTGATTTCTTGGCTAAGTAAGAAACAAACTCATGTGGCCCGCTCCAGTACTGAAGCAGAATATCGTGCCCTTGCTGATACCACATCTGAGCTCATTTGGCTACGGTGGCTTCTCAAAGACTTAGGTGTATCTACATCCTCTGCTACTCCTCTTTGTTGTGACAACCAGAGTGCCATTCATATTGCTCACAATGATGTCTTCCATGAACGGACTAAACACATCGAGATCGATTGTCATTTTATCCGTTATCATCTTGTCCATGGTGCTCTCAAGTTGATCTCAGTTTCTTCTAAAGATCAACTTGCAGATATCTTCACCAAGTCACATCCTAAGGGACGTCTTCGCACTTTGGTTGACAACCTCAAGTTGGTCTCACATCCACCTTGAGTTTGAGGGGGGCTGTTAACATGTATTAGGGTATGTGGGCTTTAGGCCCACCTTGTTTACTTGTATAGCACACTTACTTGTACTGCACACTCTGCCTCCTATATAAAGGCACTTATGTATATTCTATTACTTGAGAAATACAATACAATCATTCAGTATTTCTAACAATTTAGAATTTGAATTTTTCATAGTAGCTCTTCACAAATTTATTACACCCTTTCAAGTTTAGAATATTTTCGTTGAAAATCACACAAATTATATACTAACTTCTTAGGAAGCTCTTAACAATAACCAAAAGATATCACTTCAATATATAATATCGAAGTGGTATAATATCATATATAGTTATACTAAGTAACTTGATATTGTCCACACAAACACACACATATATAAAAGATGAGTTCAAGTTATACGTAATGTAACTTTAAGTTATGTTACATTACCAAATATTTTTTTTATTAGGTGCAAATTTTAACAAATTTTCCATTGATTTTTTTTTTCCTCATACTCTACATGCTTGCAAAATTTCAAAATGATTTGAAATCAATAACTATATCATCAATTAAATGTTTAAATTTCAAGTTTTTGTACTTAAAATTGTGCATCAA
Source organism: Quercus tomentella (assembly GCA_028535165.1). Classification (NCBI taxonomy): domain Eukaryota; kingdom Viridiplantae; phylum Streptophyta; class Magnoliopsida; order Fagales; family Fagaceae; genus Quercus; species Quercus tomentella. The sequence continues at coordinate 17,247,529 of JAPQVY010000089.1, read as the reverse complement.
AGATGGATTTTTAGATCGAATAGTAACCAACATCCAATTAATACAAAACTTAACATGCATGATAAGAACCCAGAGAACATGTAATATAACAGTGGGATTTATGAAAAATTAATACAATAAAAAGTTACTATGCTTATACTTCCATCCAAAGCCCTAAATTTTGAAATGATCGAGTTGATTTATTCTAATTGCTTCAAATTAAATTTATCATCATAACTTTATAGAATAACTATATATATATATATATATATATTGTACCCTGACTTGTCTAAAAACATTTTTTGAATCGATAACTCCTTCCATAACCTTTAAATTGAGTGATTTGCTATGAAAAATTGTAATTATTGGATAATCCCTTCTTACATGTTCACTTGAAACTAATTGCATTGTTATAAGTGTACTTGGCTTTTATGAAAATCAAATGTTTACATAATAATTTATTATGAAGCCACGTGACCGTAGCCAAAAGACATTTCACAAATTCCAAAACACAGCATATGTTTTAGGTTGCTCTCTAGCTTCACAATAACTTGGAATTCTCTTAGAAAATTTGTGGGAAATAAGGGTTATATATGAGAGGTTTATGGCTAGGAATAGCAGTAAAAGAAATTAACAAATTCTCTAGGTTCTAACAATCTCGGTTGACAATGAAATAAGTGAGGTGAGAGGAGAGCTTTCTATCCAATAGTTTTTCAAATAAAATAACTCACCTGACCCTTGCAACTCGCTTCTGCGCTCTTCAATTCCAACTTCAGCTCTTGACCTCTTCAGACAATTACAAGATAGTCCCATTAAATGTACAAAATACAATGAAAAATAGTTCAATGTAGTACAAGGAAATATCAAATATGGCACGAAATTTGCCAACACACTAAAATCCTAACATGTTGAAAGGGTGTGGAACGACAGGAATAACCAGGATTGGAATTTCTTTTCTATTGAAAACCCATGAATAAAGTATTCCCCTATAAACTACCTACATGCACTTTGGAACTAGACACACGCACAAGCACAAGTACACACACACACACACACACACATATATATATATATATATATATATATATATTATGTGCCCCTTTTTTGCTAATTTTTATAAAGGCTTTTTTATTTTTGCCAACTGTGACCCGGCCCATTCATCATTACAAAGGTATGCTATTGCATTTTATATTTCTGTAATCATAAGAGAACATAAACATCATATGAACATGTGTGCATATATATGTGGGTTGTAAAGTAGTAATGAGAGCCTTTGATGGTCTTGAGCAGAAATTCCAGGCTTTATGTAATCGGTTAGTCTTCCATATGGATCTTTTTACAGTTTACTAATAATATGTAATATGTTTGAGATGATTGTTCGTAGGGAATCCTAGACAGTGGAGTGTGCGTTCATGATGTAAACTTAATAAATGATTGCCTTTCCATATGAACTGGGGTAAACACTCAACATTCGTCTGGCTTTGTGGTCCACGTGACAAGACTAGCTCTTGCATTTTTGGGCATCATAAAGCCTCTTTTTTTTTTTTTTTTTTTTTTAGTTTATTTATAATTTGATAGTTATAATGGAGACGAGAATTTAAACTCTAAATTTTATAAAAATACCAAAAAATACCAACCAATTGAGTTATAAACTTCTTGACTCATAAATGGTGGAATTACAAGAAAGAGGAGTTTCAAATGAATTAAGAAATATTGACTTCAATTAAATGAACTATCACCTAAAGGTGGAGCCAATAATCATTCTTAGTGAAGGAAAATTGGATTGTCTGAAATTGATAAAGTTTTGATCATTAACACTTAATTAGATAAAGTTTTTTTTTAATTAATTAATGTATTTTTATTTATGAAAAGATAGTAACTTCATTAAGAAAAAAAAAAATTCATTACACATTGAACTAAAGTCAAATCAATAATATCTGAATTTTCTTCTATATAAAATTAATGCTCTGAGCCAAAAAAATACTTCACCAAGCGAAACATTGGTTATTACGTATTACCAAGCTCAGTAGTCAGCACATTCTCAAAAAAAAAAAAAAGCTCAGTAGTCAGCAGTAAAGAAGACACATTTTACCCCAACCTAGTCAAGTCATTGTTCATTGTAGTTGTGACATTTGAACTTTTATGGTCTGTTTGGATTGAGGAGGGTAGAGTATAGTAAATTTAGCACAAAATTAACTTATTTTTAGCTAAATTTACTTTACTCCTCTCCACTCCCCCTCCATCCAAACAAGCCATTAAGGCGGTTAAACATGCATGCCAGAATAAAGGCCTCTTGTAATGTGCCTGACAAGGTCAATAAAAAAACCTATTCTTACTAAAGTTAATGGTACGATTAAACTTTTTTTTTTTTTTTTTTTGAGAAACTAGTGCAATTAAACTTTCTAAAATATACCCTTATCTTTTAGTAAAATAATTTAAAACTTAAAAATACAAATTGATTAAAATATTAATTTACTATTTTTAAAAAAGTTCCTAAATTTTAAGTTTTTTTCCTATTTCTTCTCCAATATGAATTATCACTTTTTTTTAAAAATTCAAAATTTCAAACTTTTATCAACTATCACGTAAAAAAATATCCTAAAAATTATGACACTATCTTTATCTCACTTTTAAACATTATTCTACATTAAAAAAAAAAAAAATCATGTGGAGAAAGATCCTAAAAATTAGGATACTATCTCTATCTCACTTTTAAACGTTATGACATTAAACCAAAAAAAGAGTCATATTACATGTACGAAACGTGTGTGATAAAGCTAGTTTAATATAAAGAGTTTAAGATCTTTGGATAGGAATATATAAAAGAGCGAAAAAAATAGCTCTGAATAGATGAAAATGTAGGAACTCTTTCAAAAAATTTAAAGACCAAAAGTGTCCAAAAGTTTGCATTTGATAGTCCATTTGATTTGAGTCAGTTCTTTTGTCCCCTCATATTACTTCATCTAAACTATAATATATAATCACAAAGAAAAAGAAATAATATTTTTCTTTGTGATTAATTGATTATATACTTCCTTCTAAAAAAATGATTATATATTTCAAGTTTCAACATATCAAAAGTCAAAATAATAAAAGATCGGTTCAAATTACATATATACAAGGGAAAAAAGAATAAAAGAATGAAATTGTCCAATCTCCTTTTTTGGATTCCTTATGACAGTCTTCTCCAACTATTTTTAGAGATCTTTAAACTCCCCAGCGTTTCTCAAAAAATTTATCAAAATCATGCTTCTTTACACTTATGAAAATAACAAACTACATCCCTTGGTTCTTGGAAAATGAAAATAAAAAGATTAAATAAAATAATTGACTGGATTCAAAATTGAAGTCAATTTTTAAGTAAATTTCCCCTTTCTTTTATATTTTTCAAAAACCAAAAGAAAATTCTTCAACTCTAGGATAAAAGAGCAAATGAAGGATCACACAAAAAGGTTGAATTCAAACAAAAATAAATCAATTAGAACAATAATGCAAAACTATAATTAAAGAATGATTTCCAAATTGAAAACTTTTCTCTTTGTCACATACAAGCCAATTGATTACAAAAAAATTTCACATACAAACTTTTCTCTTTACTTTCAACAAAAAAAAAATTTCAGAATTCAATCCTTCCTCCAAGCATACAACAACAAAGAAAAGCCCCCATTACTCCCACATGACCTAGTAGATGAAGAACATGATGAACTCCTCCCACCATCACTACTCTCCTCAGCCCATTGCAACACACTTGAACATGGTGGCGACGGTGACAACCATATTGCCGACGGCGTTGAACCGGAACTTGATGAAACCGATAAACTCTTCCTCATTAATCTCTTCTCTGGACCTACCATTTCTGGCCACACCCCACCATCACCAACTTGAAAAACAAACACACCATGCCCAATTCCATTAGTACCACTATTATTGTTATTACTATTACTAGTACTAATATTATTGACCCAATTAAACACGTCCCAAAAAAATTCCACTTCAATGCCACCCACGTAAATTTTCTCATTCCCTCTAAATTTCCATGCTAACCTTTTTACAACAAGCCTAATTTCACCATCTACTTTTACTTTGAGCACTCCCCCACTGCACTCAATTCCAATCTCATGTTTGGTTCCCAAGAACTGAGCCCGGGATACATAATTCCTGCGTCCAAACACATGCTCCCGCCTAGACAACAGAGTTGGCTCACAGAGCTGGCGAGTCAAGGCCAACCCGGATCGCCGAGTCAACTCATCGTGAAGATCACCAAGGAAAAATTCGAGCTTGGCGTTGCAAGAGATGGCAACGTAGAATCCCGAGTCGGGCTCGGCCGAGTTGCGAGTGAACTCAGCCCGAGTGAAGTCCCGGTAAAGCTTGATTCTTTGGTAGTGGTGGTGGGTTAAATAGATGGACTTGGAGCCTGGGCGAGTTTTGAAGAATGAGAAAGTTGATGGGTTGAGAGAGATGGTGATGGAGAAAGAGTCAGTGGCGTAAATGGTGAGGGAGTGAGAGAAGAGGGTTTTGGACCAAGTGAGTGTGAGATAAGTTGGTGAGTTGCAGAGATGAGTTTGGTATATGCAAGTTATAAGGTTTTGAGGGACTTGATGATGAGAGGTGTTGTTATTGCTTGAGACTGTGTTGGGTTGGCTGAAACATGCTGGAATCATGGTGTGTTTCATTACTCTTTGCGTTTGTTTCTCAAAACATTCAACTAGTCTTTAGAGAGAGAGAGAGAGAGAGAGAGAGAGAGTTGGTTCTTGGCTTAGTGACTGAGGAGATAGTTTGGGTTTTGAATTACAGAGAGAGAGAGAGAGAGAGAGAGAGAGAGAGAGAGAGAGAGAGAGAGAGAGAGAGAGAGAGATTTGTGTGGGTTTGCAGTTTGCTTGGTTTCAATTTTGGGGGGTATATTACCTCTTTATTTGGATTTTTTTTAAAGCTTATTTGCATAAAGCAGGTAAAATTACAAATAAAAATTATTTTCTTATTCTGAGTACTCTACTCTATGTTTAATTAATAATTATAACTTGTTACATATTTTTTATTTTCCTTATAAAATAATCAAATGTTAAAATGGAACAAAATCAAATATATATATATATATATATATGACATATTCCAATTGTTAGAATATAAAATAGAATACTAAAAGTGGGACAAAAAATTCTATTCGTAAAATTACAATTACATGTAAAAAGATAAAATTTTAAAAAATTATACACAAATAAAACTAAAAAAATCCTAATACAAATGTACATTAGCTTTATTTATTTTTAGGTTTTTTGGGAGGAGTTTTGACATTCTTTCACATTTGTTGATATATACACTTGTCCAAACACTGTCCATATAACGTCACACACAATATCCACATTTTTTTTGATGAACACAATATCCACATTTTAAATGTGAAGATGATATAAAAGATATGCAATAAGGAATGTGTGAAAATTAATGTCCTTTTGCTTTGAAGGGATAGTTGCAAAAGGGTAGGACCATAATAATTTTCTGTTCTTTAAATGTTGAATGATAAAAGTTATGAGGTTTATTCCATCATGACAATCATCAGCATCAGTTGCTGAGCCATTCACCCACAGTTCTGTTCATGTTGGCTATCCTTAAAAATTATGCTAAATACACAACTTTTGGCACAATTTTGTGCCAGTTGTGATTGGTGAGGATATGTCAGTGTGTCATGTGAGACAGATTCTTACCAATCACAACTCGTCATATGGCAAGTTGTGATACAAAATTGTGCCAAAAGTTGTGTCCCTAGTAATTCTATCCTTAATTTGCGCCTCTGAAAGTCTTCAAACCCTCTCTCTCTCTCTCTCTCTCTCTCTCTCTCTCATGGGTATGAAAATGAGCTGGGTTGCACTTGGGGTTTCCCTGTCACAATTAAGTACATATGACTTTTGTTGTGATTTTCTTTTTCACATTAAAAGGGCTTCATGATCCTTTTACTAGTTTTATATATATATATATATATATATATATTTCCTTCTTTTTATTTGGCATCTCAAAAGGGCAGGGAATGGATGATGGGTCATTGGGAAAAGGAAATGGCCCCAACTACTTTTGTACTGTTGCTTGCTTCACTTTCATTTTTGCCTTTTTCTTTTTTTAATTTTTTTATGAACTTAAAAGAGTTTCTAACTTGTTTATTGAGGGTCTATTTAAAATCCGTTTATTTAGTAGGAATTAAAATTTTTTTATTAAAAGTATTGTAAATAAAGGTAAAAATTAACTGAAATAGTACAATAAGACTTATAAATAGTACCAAAAATTACAGTGAGATCCATAAATAATAGCAAAAATAAACTGAATAATAAAATAAATTGACAAAATTAATCTTTGCCAAAATGAGTGGGTTTCAAGAATTATTTTTAAAGGGATGGGTTTCAAGAACTTAAGGGGAGCGTTTAGTGTTGTTGGATGTAGTTTTTGGATAATACGTACATGACAAAGCATAGCATATTAACAAACTCACACAGTCATAATTAATAAAACAGGCAACGAATCTCATTAAAAGATAACTATTTTTTACTAAGTTATGTTTGCAAGACCAAGTTTTTAGTAGACTTTATACAAAAGATGTTTTCTTTCGGTCTTTCTTATTTAAAGTCTCCATGGCTGAATTTCTACAACTAATCATCTTCAATTTTTTTTAATTGTTTGGTCCTATTCAATAGTATACTTTGCCTGAAAGACTTTAATTTATTTCTAGTCTTTCTTTACAGCATATGGCCCCCAAATGCAAACTCCTCTCTCTCCTAACAAAAGACAAATATTGTTGTATTAATCTTATCGGTCTCCCATTAAGACCCGTAAGTCTTTGTAACACACTATAAACTTCTAACAAAACCTTTAGCGAGTAGACTTAAATCCTTTTTACCAAACATGATTCGTCCATGCTGGTCGTCGAGCAACAGATAATTACATCATCACTCAGGAAATGATTCATTATATAAATCAGAAAAAGAGTAGAACACTTCAATTCTATCGGTTTCCTGATATTATAGTTGAGCTTATCAGTTTTTGTTTTTTGTTTATCCTCCTCTTCGATCTCTATTGTGTGTGGAATGCAAAGGAGAGTGTGCCCATTGAAGCTTATTAAAGTGTGTAGACGCCCTCTAAGTTTTAATCTTGTTTTCTTTGCGGGTGACATATTTCTTTTTCTTTCCTTCTTTTCTCACGCAACCAACCAAGACTTCACCATACTATTCCACATTTTTAATTCATTGGGCCCAATTGGCTAGAGGTTTGCATGTACAAGGACCAGAATGTCTTGTTGGGCCAACTATTGAAAATATAAAACTAAGCCTATTATTTATTGCAAGCTTCAATAAAGTTTCGAAAGAAATATTTGAACTACATGTGGCAGAAGTACAAACAAATCAAGAATGAACGGCCCAGTAGGTTGAGTCCTGAGCAGTTGAGCCCAATTCTAGACTTTTTTTTAGAGGCAATGAACTTCTTAAAAACTTAATTGAAAAAAAAATCATTTCAAATTAAAAAAAATATATTAAAAACTTAATTGAAAGAAAAAAATGTATGCCTGTGGAGCATTAAAAAAAATATGAAACAAAATTAACTCAAGGTGATAAAAACGAGGGAAGGAGAAATTAGATATAGGAATATATATATATATTTTAAAGCAAAGAATGTTGGGTTCGTTGCCTAATTTATTAGCCAATGGTTTAAAAAAAAAAATGAAACTATATTAATTGATTTAATAATTACTAAAAGATTTTTTTTTGAGAAACAATAATTACTAAAAGATTAAGATTGGTATTGTAAAAGTTTGTTTTGTAAAGAAGTATGCTATATATATTTAAAATTATTTGTTTAATATATCAAAGAAAATAATTATTATTACATTTAATGGTAATTCCGAAATGGTACTTCGATTCAATGTTGACCGGTTCTGAAATATATTGTTTCTCTAATCAAACCGAAACGGTCTCCGATACGAGATTGACTCCTATTCTCTATCATGATTGTTGTCGTTAATTATGGTTAACAATATTTTCTAATTTACACTTTTCTTTTACATGCAGCCTTAAGTTTTTGGAATTTGCTTCTCTTTGATCTTTCCATGCGCAAGAGTAAAAAATTGTTTTTGAATGTCCGCTTGGGTAGCAGGTCAGGGATGCTCAAGTGGAAAAGTTTTTGCCCCCTTTGAATTTTCCGTAGTGTTGTACTTTTTTTAAAAAAAATTCTCTCCCGCAAGACAAAAGATGATAAGAATGCAAAAGTTACGATTCTGATCACTCATTCTTCTTAATTCACATCATAGAGACATTATTGGGTTATCGTCCTATTCTTCCTTAGGACAAAACATAATTGTCAAGCAAGCCAATTGAGGATCTTCTTTCAATGTGAATGGAGGAATTTCTTTCATTCCATATTATTGTGAATAGTTGAAAAGATGTACCTAATCATTGTAAACATCTCAATGCTTCTCAACTTTATAATTTTGTTTTTGCTTCATTGTTCACGTGTGACTACGATAAGAAGCATTGAGGATAGGTTTGCAAGGATTAAGTACATCTTCCAACCATTCCCAATAATATGAAATATAAGAAATTCCTTCATTCACATTGAAAAAAGATCCCCAATTGGCTTGCTTGGCAATTATGTTTCGTCCTATGCAAGGGTATAGCTGTGACCTTAAAATGTCGGTATGATGTGAATTATGAAGAATGGTTGCCTCTGAAATATCACTTTGATACAAGAAAGTCGTTTGTGACCACTTTGGCAGTTCTGGAGGATGTATATAGCAGATCCACTTCTTTGAAAAACTCCCAATTACCAGAGAATGAGTGATTAGAGTAGTAATTTTGGCATTCTTATCATCTTTTGTCTTGCAAATGAATAAGGTAAGATTAGTCCTCAAATGAATAAGGTTGGCTCACCTCTAATAAATTAGTCCTCAAAGAAAGACATCAGGAAAAATTGTGGAAAAAGGAAAAAAGAAAGGTCTTGTTAAAGAAATACTGCAAGAAAAGTGCAAGATTATGGAAAAAAAGGAACCAAAAAAAAAGAAAAAAAAGTACAAGATTATAAAAAACTCAAAAGGAACAAAAACTTGTCCACATGAGCATGGGAAAATCCCTGACTTGCTACTCAAGGGGACATTCATAAATATTTTTGCACTCTTGAGCATGGGAAGATCCCTAGCTCTACTACTCAAGGGGGCATTAAAAAACAAAATGTCCACTTGGAATAGGAAGATTTGTAAACACTAAATTTCAAGTTTGGAAATCAAACAATTGAAATAGTTTCACAAATATATTTTGTATTCATGAATGAGTAGGTAAAATTCTATGTAATTAAATTCTATTACAACATAATAATCGTCTAATTCAATCTCATCTTGTTGTAAAAATATTTGATTCTAATACAATCTTGATTCAAACACCAAATATCCATCAATTTGATTGATAAATGGATTGAGAGATCTTAGAAACAGAATTACGATGAATTTATGTCTGCCTTATTAGAAATTCTTCGTTCTTCTAGTGTTCTCCAAATGTTTTTCATCTTTGAAAATTGTAATAGAAGTTCTTCAAGACTTTGGAAGCTTGAACTTGTAGATCTTCACTAATTTGTAGTCTCTTGAAGTTTCTAAAAACTTTTAAGCTTAATTCCAGTTAACTTTGAGATCTAAGCAAATAATTTAAGTGGTTTTCCTTTGAGTGTTCTTCATTTTAGAATTGAAGTTCTTGAATTTCTATGGAGACTTTGGAGCTTGATTCCGGTAGAGTTTCAAGACATCTAAATGTATTCCAATAAGACTAAGGTGGAGTTTGGATAGCATTTTTGAGCTTGCGTTGCGTGTTTGCGTCTTTATTAGTGGGTTCCGTGTACTGTTCACGGGACCCATAAGTACTCTTTTTAGCAAAATTTTTGTTAAAATTGGGTTCCACGGTACTATTCATACATTTAAAAATTATTTTGCTACAATATTTTTAGTTTTTAATTTTCAGCAATAATCGATATCCAAACAGACCCTAAGAAAGAAGTCTATTTATAGGATATTTTGAAAAGTGTGATCATACATGATTGGCTATCATTGATGACATGGTCATAATTTATATGGAGAAACTTTATGTCTTGTTTCCCAAAAAACACATGACATTATTTGATTAGATAAATTGTCTTAATTTAAAATAACACATTGAAACATTTAATTAGACTGTTTATGTCATTTAAATTAAAATATTAACAAGTGTCATCATGAAATTGGCTCTTGTGTATGTTTTTGTAATTTTTATTTAGTATCACTTGAAATATTTCTATTGTTCTTTGAATAATGACAATGGATTCCACTAAATAGCACGCGGCGTCTTTTAATTAGGTGCTTTGAACATACTACGTGAATGATGTAGCAATTTGTAGTTGTCTAAAAATTTCACTCTCTACAAAAAGAATGAAATGATTAATTCCTTTTGTGGATTTCGTATGATTGTCTTCTTTAACCATTTTTTAGAAATCTTTAAATTCCTAAGGGTTTAACAAATAAATTCAACAAAAAATGCCCCTCTTTACACTCATGAAAATAAAAAACTAGAACCCTTGGTTGGTTCTTGGAAAATGAAAAGATTAAATAAGATAAATAACTAGATCCAAAATTAAGTCCAATTAAGTAATGTTCCCCTTTCTTTAATTTTTTTCAAAAACTAAAAGAAAAATGTTAAAATCTTTAACTCTAGAATAAAAGAGCAAATGAAGGATCAAACAAAAAGGTTGAATTTACACAAAATAAATCAATTACAACAATAATGCAAAACTATAATTAGAGAATGATCTCCAAATTGGAAACTTGTTTCTTTGGTCTCATATAAGCCAATTGAATCACCTGCTTTTCTTTTTGAGCCAAAATTCAAAATTTAATCCTTCCTCCAAGCATACATCAACAAAGAAAATCCCCCATTACTCCCACATGACCTAGTGGATGAAGAACATGAACTTCTCCCTCCATCACTGCTCTCCTCTGCCCATTGCAACACACTTGAACATGATGGCGACGGCGACAACCATGTCGCCGACGGTGTTGAACCAGACCCTGCTGAAACCGATAAGCTCTTCCTCATTAATCTCTTCTCTGGTCCTACCATTTCAGGCCACACCCCACCATCACCAACTTGAAACACAAACACACCATGCCCAATACCATTAGTACCACTATTATTGTTATTACTATTACTAGTACTAATATTATTGACCCAATTAAACACATCCCAAAAAAATTCCACTTCAATGCCTCCCACGTAAATTTTCTCATTCCCTCTAAATTTCCATGCCAACCTTTTTACAACAAGCCTAATTTCACCATCCACTTTAACTTTGAGCACTCCCCCACTGCACTCAATTCCAATCTCATGTTTGGTCCCCAAGAATTGAGCCCGGGATACATAATTCCTGCGTCCAAACATGTGCTCCCTCCTAGACAACAGAGTTGGCTCACTGAGTTGGCGAGTCAAGGCCAACCCGGATCGCCGAGTCAACTCGTCATGAAGATCACCCAGAAAAAACTCAAGCTTGGCATTGCAAGAGATGGCAACGTAGAATCCCGAGTCGGGCTCGGCTGAGTTGCGAGTGAACTCAGCCCGAGTGAAGTCCCAATAAAGCTTGACTCTTTGGTAGTGGTGGTGGGTTAAGTAGATGGACTTGGAACCTGGGCGAGATTTGAAGAATGAGAAAGTTGATGGGTTGAGAGAGATGGTGATGGAGAAAGAGTCAGTGGCGTAAATGGTGAGGGAGTGAGAGAAGGGGGTTTTGGACCAAGTGAGTGTGAGATATGTTGGTGAGTTGCAGAGATGAGTTTGGTATATGCAAGTTATGAGGTTTTGAGGGACTTGATGATTAGAGGTGTTGTTGCTTGAGACTGTGTTGGGTTGGCTGAAACATGCTGGAATCATGGTGTCTAATTAGTCTTGTGTTTGTTTCTCAAAACATTCAGCCAGACTTTAGAGAGAGAGAGAGAGGTGGTTCTTGGCTAAGTGACTTATATGTGTCTGAGGTAGGGGTGTGCATGGGTCGGGTTGAGGGAATTTTTTGACCCAACCCACCATGGTGGGTCAAAAAAAATTCAACCCAACCCAACCCATCACATAAACCCAACCCAACCCAACCCAACCCACATGGGTCGGGTTGAACCCATGGGTTTGACAAATTTTTATTATTATTATTATTATTAAATTGAGTAGAAAAAAATATAAATATTAATATATTAAAAAAACTCAAAGATTAGTATCAATGTAATTCCTTAAAGGCGAATAACACTAATGACTAAACAACAATAGTAATTTATTAGGGTTTGTGTGACCTAATTAGCTTTTATATAAGATAGGAAGAACTGGTTATTTTAAAAAATTTATTAATTATATAATATTATATATATATAATAATTTTAAAAAAAAACTAGCTGTTCCTCCTACTAATACTAATTTAATATATATATATATATATATATATATATATATATATATATATATATAAAGTGCCTTGGTTTTAAAAAAAAATTTATTAAATATATAATATATTTTAAATATATATTAAATATGGGTGGGTCGGTGGGTCGGGTCGGGTTTGGCGGGTTTGTAATTTTATGACCCAAACCCAACCCGACCCGCTATAAAAAAAAATTTTGTAACCCAACCCAACCCACCAAGCCTGAAAAACCGACCCAACCCGGCGGGTTGGGTTGGGTTGGGTTGGGTCGGGTTTGGCGGGTCGGTGGGTTTTCTGCACACCCCTAGTCTCTGAGGAGATAGTTTGGGTTTTGGAGTAAAAGAGAGATTCTGGAGGGTTTGCTTTGTATTAATGTTGGTGGGTACATGACCTTTTGGATATTGTTTTTGAGGGCAGTGTCTGTAATAAGCTTTTTTCCTTTTTTTTTTATTATTTAAAAAAAGGCTTATTTAAATAAAATCTATTTATTAATTTTGAGTATTCTAATTTATATTCAAATTAATCATAAATTGTCACATTTTTTTCCTTCTAAAAAAACCAAAGCTTAGAAAGGAATATAATCAAATATGTGCCATACTCCAATGGTTTTTTTTTTTTTGAGAGAGTTTCAACCTATGGCGCTCGTTCTTGATGATAGCTCTTTATCATCAGACCAAGACACCAATCAGTTTTTGGTGTAGGCGGGGATTGAACCCCAGATCTCTTATACAACCATCAGAGACTTTACCAGTTGAGCTAACTGGAACCCACTGCCATACTCCAATGGTTAAAACATGAAATAGAATACTAAAAATGGACAAAAAATTTATATTTGAAAAAAATTACAATTACAAGATAAATAAGCTATAAAGCAAAAAACCCCTAAACCAAAAGCACATTAGTTTTATTTTGAAGGTTTTTTGGCTTCAATAATTGTTTCCACTTCTCACATTTATTGATGTATAATCCGTAAAAATGATGTTCATATTGTTATATGGGATGTCTATATTTCTTTTTATTGATATCTACATTTAATCTTGAAATTGATGACATGTACATACAATAATATACAATAGGGAGGTGAGTTCCAATTAGTTGAATTGTAAGATATTTTATCAATCGATTAAAAGATCTAAAACATTTTCTATGCCAAAAACTAATTGATATCTTACACTGAAAATAAAAAACTATCATAATAAAGCAAAATTCATAACTTGAAATTCCATCTGTGTGTATTTATATATCTATATTTTTTGAATGATGTGAACATATTAGGCTTCCATTATGACAATCATCAGCATTAGTTGCTGAGCCTTACACACAGTTTCTTTCTTGTTGGCTATCCATAATTTGCGCCTCTGAGGGGGCTTCAGGCTTCAAAGTTCAAACCATCTCTCTCTCTCTCTATCTCTTACATATGGGCATGGGAATGAGCTGGGTTGCACTTGGGGTTTCCCTCTCACAATTAAGTACATATGACTTTTTGTGATTTCTTTTCTACTTTGAAAGGGCTTCATGCCCTTTTTTAATGTTTCCTTCTTTTTATTTGCCATCGCAAAAGGGCAGGGAATAGATGATGGGACGTTGGGAAAAGGAAATGGCCCCCCACAACTACTTTTGTACTGTTGCTAGCTTCACTTCACTCATTGAGTGGGTTTCAAGGAAGAACTTCAGGGGAGATAATAATAAGTTCAGTGTTGTTGGATGTAGTTTTTGGATAATACATACATGACAAAGCATACCATATTTAAACAATTCTCACAGCCAGACTTAATCAATCAGGCAACAAAACTCGTTAGAAGACAACTATTTTCAATTTATTTATGTTTGCTAGGCCAAGTTCTTTATAGACTTTATACTAAAGGTACTTTCTTTTGGTTTCCTTAACCTACTTTTTTGCATATATAGTATTCAGGTTGAATTTCAACAACTAATCACCTTCAAATTTTTATTTTTTATTGTTTGGTCCTATTCAATAGTATACTTTGCCTGAATGACTTTATTTATTTCTAGTCTTTCTTTACAACTTGGACCCCAAATGTAAAATTCTCTCTCTTAACAAAAATGAATATTTTAGTTCTAATCTTTATCTGAATGAACTTTCAGGTTATTTGATTTTTTTTTTTCTAACATGTGCCAACCATAATTCTAAGGCCAGGTTCGATTTCTTCTACGTCAACCCAAAAACTATTGCGTTGGGTGTTAAAAATTGCTTCAAGTATTTGGTGAACTCTGAATATCAGGTGTTGGACCCAGAAAAGGGTTTGTTGTATTAGAAAACCGATATTATTCAGAATATTTTTTTTTTTAATTTTTTAAAAAGCCTATTGAAACATTGCAGATATACCCCACACGAATAATTATCATCATTTGTGTTTTTATTTTTAATTAAATATTAGAAGAAGCGTTATCCAATGTCGAAACCAACACATATAACAAGTTAGATCTAACATTCCCGAGTTCCTCCTTTTAAATAATTGAAAAAAAAAAAAAGGCGTCCATGGCAAACAAGCGTAATGGTTTTTTTTTTTTTTTAATATACTTTGTTAAGATGTGTGTGTATATAAATATTCTTATGTAAAAAATTTAACTACTGCATGCAGTTTTTGTGTTGGCGTGTGAGTGTATTCCCTTATCTCATCCCCCTTCCCTTATATATATATATATATATATATGTGTGTGTGTGTGTGTGCGCGCGCGCGCGTGTGTGTTTCTCAAACTAAAAAAAAAAAAAAAAAAAAAAAAAAAAAAAACTTCCCCCAAAGATGAAATATAATTAAGATATATTTATTCATCAAAAGTTGAATTGATCATCAAAAGAAAAGTTAGGAATTTAAGATACCCTTTCTCAGCGGGTTTGGTATAAGTAAAATTAACCACACAACCACTCAGAGAAACAATAGTAAGGATAACAATGAGGTAGAATAGATATAGTTATCCATCCCTCAATATTCCGTGACTTAAAACCTCCCTCCATTCTCATAAAATATTTATCACCATGCCCAACTTCACATGAAAATTTTGATACTCACGTAATCACATCTAACTCGTCTTTTTTATAATAAAAAAAAATAGTTCAAAATGTGTAAATTTAATTAATAGGATAAATAAAGTCAAATTAACCCTTAAAATTATTAGTTTGAAATTAGAAATTAACCTTAACTTTGAGAAATACCAAATTTGATCATTCTATACAAATTTTTATTTCTTTGTGATTAATTTTTTAATATTTAAATGTAAAATTAAATTTTAATTTAAGAATTTTTTTCCTCATGCATTCACAATGGAAGGAGACGAAAATTTAGGCAGATAAAATTTATTTGGATATTTCTCAAAATTTAGGAGCTTCTAATTTCAAATTAGAAGATCAAACAGTAAGTTTGATTTTGACCCAAATTAAAATCAAGATATGTATTTACATTTTACCCAATTTAAAAAGAAAGATTAAAAAGGCAAAAGAATTAATCATGGCTACTGCTGTGCAATAAGAGGGGAATGATGAGGGTCGAGGGCTATGATTCATTCTCTGACAAGTATAATAATGTAACCTCATAATTTATCTTCCATTTTGCAAACTTTTTACAAGCCCATTAGGGGTGGGGTATATAGGACAGGTCCTTTTTAATAATCCCATTGCCATCGATGCACACAGTCGCAAAATATTAAAAAATACAACCCTCAAAGATTATAAACGAAATTGAAATCCCACGTAATTGCATTTGTCAATGAATGTACTAACCCTAGCCAAATAGTCAAAACTTGGTTACCTTCCCCATAAATATATTTGAAAAATCTGACTATACATATCAGCCTGAACTATAGGATTTCTACTATATCTATCATCAATTAGATAGTACAAAGTTATTTATTATTTAAAAAAAAAAAAAAACTAGTATAAACTTTTGGTAACTATGTTCCTGTCAACTTCTATTTGTAGTTCTACTTCACTGTCTCTTATAGGCTGGAATCCACCCCTGTGAGAGTTGAAAATTGACATAGGGCTCTCCATTTCCCTTTGGCCTGTTCCATCTCAAGGAATAAGATTCAGGACCCTCCAAACCATTAAAACTTTAGTTTAATCCAATTGCCAATAGGAGTCCATTTAGTGACTTTGCTAACCCTTGTTTCTAACTCTACATTAGGAATCCAAAGAAAGATTAATTAGCAGATTTGATTAATTTATTGCATGACTTTCCTAGTTTCTTTCAATGATACTATAGACATTGGACAACAGTTGGGAATGCTTTCTTTGATATGATAATCATTTCAATCACTCCATAACAGCCATCAGATCTAATAATCCTTTCACTTTTTTTTTTCTTTTTTGATGAAACGGTCTTTTCACTAAACAACCAATTTCTATTCTTATTATTCCCGATTCTTTCTTGCCAAATAATAATAATTTTTTCTTTTGAAATAGAATTTTATGCATGAACATGAACATGAACATTACAAAGCATAACGATGTCATATGATCTTCCTTACTACCACATATGGAACAATCCACAATCAAACGCAAGGTCCTATATGAATCATGTTATTATTATTTGTTAACCAACAAATACATACATACATACATACATACATACATACATACATACATACATACATACATATATATATATATATATATATATATATATATATATATATATATATATATATATATATATGATGGAGGACATTACATTTTAGTTTCATTTAATTAGACCTACTATGGTTATGTAATTTTTTTGGGGGGTTGGGGGTGTTGAGAGATTATGAACCAAATGGAAGACAATGCTTCTTATGCGACTCAATTCAAGACTTTGTAAAATTGTGATATAACTATTAGGTTCTAAATATTTAGTCATAAATATTTAGGTTCTAAAAATGTTATATATTGGCAAACCAAGAACAAAAACTTGTCTAGGATTAGATCTTAGGGTCTTTAAAGTGTTGTAGACATTGTTCAAGTTGATACAAGTCAAGATTAAAAAATGTACAAGCTGCAGAATGAAGAATTCAAAATCTGTCAAGCTCAACCAATCGAGAAAAGCCTTCGATTGATTGAATTGCGATTCTGCAGAATTTTAAATAAGGCCTAACAGCCCATGAAACGTTTAAGGTTTGAGTCCAACACTACTAAGTATAAAAGGAAAACCTTAATATTTGTTTTTTAAGTCTTGAGAGTTACTCTTGTGAGATTTGTGAGGTTTTATACCTTCTAACTCTATCAAGCACCTACCGGAGATCAAATCTATATTGCTAGTACCAGTGGAGTAAAGTTGCTGGCAAGCCTTCGGCTATCAAGCGTACAGAAGATCAAGACATGAACTGGAGGTTCATGTGAGAGCAAATCCAAATCAAAGAAGTCTAAGGAGTTCAATGCCCAATTTGGTAACTGTGTTAGATTTACTACATATTGGTATTGTTGACTATAAATCTCAATTTGATATAGTGGATTATTCTCTTGGGATAATTCTCTTGAGGTTTTTTGTCTTGAAACGAGTTGTTTCATTGATTTTCCTGGGTCATTACATCTTGTGTTATTTACTTTTCCATTGTGTATGTTAAATGTGATGAATGTTTAACCTAGATTTGAATAATTATCCTAAGTAACAACTTGGCTAATAAATTAGATTAAACATATTGTGTTTTATAGGGTCTAAAACTTAACAATAACCGTTTTCCATAATTATATTTGAGAGGATTAGTTTTGTGTTGTATAGTATTGTGCCAAAAAAGTGTGATAATCATTACAAATTACTCAGGTAAACTTTGGAATAAATCTGGGGCATACCTAATTTCACAACTTATTAATTTTTGCAATTGTTAGTGTTGGAAATTTTTGCTCTCTAATTATAGTAGTTTTTTTATGATTGCAACATTTTTCACAACAACTAAGGTGTCAACCCATCATAGGTTAAAATAAAATAATAAAATATTACACTCAAACCTACCTCAACTAAAAACAAAGGGGTTGTGAATAATGGCCACTTCAGGATTTTTTTTTTTTTTTTTTTTAAGAGATTTAATAAGAAACATAAAGTATACAAAATCTGAAACAAAAAGAACTTGAATGTATTGACATCACAAAAAAAGAGTTACCCGAATACATGAAGTCCTACAATTATCTTCTACAAGGTTTCAAATTTTGAAATCGTTGCGTGATATATAGCTTCATTATTAATCCTATGAGTTATATCTCATTGTTAAGATTTAAATGGGTTTTTCTTGAGGTTTAAGATCAAAAAATTCTACTTTTGTTGTTGGACTTACTTTTTTTTCCCCTAGATTTTAGATCAAACTGATTTGTTGTTGGGTTTTTTTTTTTTTTTTAAAGGCCAAGACATTTTTAAGATAATCATTTTCAAACTTATTTCAACTAGACTTAAAAAAAATTTAGGGTCAAGGTGTTCAAACTTTTATTTTAACAGGGTCAAAACAAAAAAAAAATTATAAAAAATTAATTAAAAAAATTTTTTTTTCCAGCTCAAGGGATTTAAATGAAGCCCCCATAATTAATGTGGCGCCACCTCTGGTTGTGAAAATGTTGTGATATTTTGTTGTGTCCTTAGACATTCTCCCATTCATTATATGGACCCACCACTTTTTGTTGACCACTTACATTTGTACAAGTTAGTTAGTTGTGAAATTGTATGTGAAAATGGGTATGTTTGTAATATTGTTGAAAGTTTTGAGTCATAAGGATATGTCTGGTAGACTGTAATAGGTACTGTAATGTTATAGTTATGAGAACTGATATATCCACAACATTTTTACAACAAATCATAAGTGGCAGGTTGTTACTGGTTGTTATTGTTGGGGTAAAAAAGTAATCTTAGTGTTAGGTTTAAATTTAAACCTATAACAACTAACCACTTATGATTTGTTGTAAAAATATTGTGAATATAGCATCTCTCATTAGTTATTACTATGGTTTAGTTATTCATTAATTTGGTTATGTTTTTATTACAGAGAATAACTATTTTGTATGAATAGTTATTCTTTAAAATGAGGAATAGTTATTACATCCCTTTAGACTGTAATAACTATTCATCTCTAAAGGGATGTAATAACTATTCCTTAGTAGGTGTATTAATTTCTACAATTAAAATATTTCTAAATAAACAAACTTTCTATATGCACATAACAATTATGAAAATAAAAAATCATAAAAATAACGAATCTCTCTTTCAAATTTAAAAATATATTATTTTTTAGAAAATATAATTATATGAATAAGATATTTCCTAAAATATATTTTAAATTTGATTTAAAATGCTTTCATTCCATTGTTTTCAGGATTCTATTATTGTGTTGTCACCAAACAAATTAAATGAATGTAATAAGCATTACATTACAACATTTTGTATTCCTTATCATATTTATTACAGTCTACCATACGTGTCCTAAGTTACTTGAAGATCCCAAGTTTCAAAAGTTTAACTTGAGGGAATTAAGGACTTGCTCAAGTGATCATATAAGTCAAACAGAATGTTTGCTCAACGCTTGCTCAAGTGACATTGTTAGAAATAGTAAAGGTTTTGAGTCCTGATTATTTGTAATTGTTCCTTCGTAGTAGATTTTCTATTGGACTATTTGTGTCCTTGGAGTTGTTTAAATGTTTGAAGAGATTTTTCATCAGTTTTTTACTGCGTTACCAAATTTTCCTATGTTATAGTTTTTATATTTCTTGTTTGATGATTTGCCATACACTAAATTGTAGTAAATAATAATTATTTGTGTGGATCACTTAATTGAGATAAATCAATAATTTTTTTAAAATATAATTCTATAGCTGTGGATGAGAGATTTAAACCCCTAAACATCTCTATTGGAACATCAGAAATCCAAATTGGTGACAAGGCTCTTGGCTAGATAAATCATTACTTAATTAAAAATTTGGTTGCATAATAAACATTGGCGGTGTAAACTATAAATTTTTACATTGCTAATCTTATGCTATAATTTAGTATCAGATATGTCACAGATCATATACTCCCTTGAGAGTTGAGACGGAGAACGTTATGGACTGTGTGATGCCTTGCTTATAATTCATGAGCCTTAACTCATAATTTGATTATGGACAAGTATAACCTTCTTCATTATTATTTTGTTGATCACTAGTGAGGGCATGGGATTAATCAAAGTAGGGTTTTAAAATAATAATAATAAACTAGGGAGTAAATTCACGAAACTAGAGATATGTGTAAATACAATAATTCTAGAGATGTTGATGCATTAAGTTGTGTAGTGTATCAACTTAGCACATAAATTTCCCCTCAAAAAAAAAAAAATTATCACATAAATATTTAAAACTTACAAAACTAATTGCTATTACGTTTATATTAGGAGCAAAATAAAAATAAAAAATAAAAAACCCAAAATTGCTATTACGTTTTTTTGTTGCTAGCTAGTTTCCAATTTATGACAACAAAGGCATATATCACGAAGCGCATTCTTTTCTCTATTTCTTTTATTCTTTCGACTACCTTCCTTCAAGCTAGCCACTTCATGTTGAACAGCCATCATAAGCAGACTGTGTTCCTCAAGAGCTACTAGAACTGGCAAATCACCAATTCCACGAGCCATGGCTAGCATGAGCTCCCTAATAAGAGACTCAAATTCCATTCGATCAATGAAACCTTTTTCATCCTTATCAAACCTCTTGAAAATTACTTCATAGAGATTATTGATCTCTTCCTCTTGGTTGGTATTGTTTTCCAATGACAAAAGCTTATGAAGACCCCCATAAAGCAATTCTCTTGAAAGCTTACCATTACCATCAATATCTAGCATCTCAAAACATTCATTGATGCAATTGTTGAACTTCTTTGTGTCTTGGATGAATCCCATTACCGTGAAGCTATTAACCATGGCTACACTCATTTTGAAAGAAGAAAATTGGACTCAATGGTTGTAACTTGTAACCTGTTTTTTGTTTTGTTTTTTTTGGTCAATTTTAACTTTGTTGGACTTCACATATATAGATGCAGACTTTGTGATTCCTATATTTAAGGGTTTCCAATGGTTAATTGGCCTTTAATTTAGAGGTTTTGGGCATTAAGTAAAGTTAGGAATACAACGTTTTTACTACAAATCATACATAGCAAACTGTTATTGAAGAATAAGAAAGCGATGCTGGTGATGTCATAGGTGTATTGTCCTTTGAACATCAATGTGTCATGAGGATGAGGCATTCTCTTGCCCAAAATGTCTAGTTCCCTAATATTAGGAAGGTACTATTTGTTCTAAATTTTTTCCCCCTTCAGACGTAACTAACCAAGTTTGGACATGACCAAATTTGTCTTGTGACTATAAACTAGCGAACCTAATTTGGGCTGGTTGGAGGTTGGCTTCTTGTTGAAATAGTTAGTCAATACCTCAAGCATTTGCAGGCTCTTATCTGGCCCAACGAAATTTTTGCAAGACCTAATTTAGTGACCACACTGAATTTGATACTTGGAAATTTAAATTTAAAATTAATTAATTAATTTTAATCCGATTATTATTTTTTTATTTTTATTTTTTGCACATAATCAGCTTAATTCATACACAACATTATAAATCATGGATTAGGAAAACAAAACATAACCCAAAATATTTCTATTAGAAATATTTGGAGATATCGGTTGAGCTAAGGCTCTCTCGAATCCCCTAAACCCCAAACTATTGAAAACATAAAATAAAATATCAATATACCATTACCATATATCCACAGAGGAGATTGAAAATCTTTGGACTTAGTGGTAGTTTTGTTTCGTTAAAAAGTGAAGGCTTAGGATTCAATTAATTATGGGTGCAAGGTTTGTAGGATAAGGTTGCCTTAAGAATGAATAAACATTATAGAAGAGATCATCTTAGAAGCTTGTTTTAAGCCCAAATTGACTAGAAAGGCAGGCAGAATTACATTCTGCTAGGTAATGGCCCATGAAATGCACAGCCTTGCTATTGTTTTTCGCTCCAAAATAATTTATAGGATGCTCTCGATGCAGAGCCATGTAATTTTAACTTTTTCAAGTGGGTCCACTACTTATCTCACTTGTTTGAAAGTCTAGCACACACAACTTTTGCTGCAATTGGTTTGTTTGGATACCGCTTAGTTTGCTGAAATTGAAAATTTATTACTAAAAATACTGTAGATAAAAGTAAAAGTTAATTGAAATAGTATAATGGAGCTCATGAATAGTATTAAAAAATATAATAAAACTTATAAATAATAACAAAAATAAACTGAATAGTAAAATAATTTTCATTTTTAAGGGGAATCCAGCGTTGCTTGTGAGCAGAGAAAAAAAGAGTTTAGTAATAGCTTTTATCCTAAAGAAAAAATGACAGAGAGATGATGTAGGGAGAGAAAAAGAAGAAACTATATTTTATTAATAAAAAAATTTCATGCTTTTTAAAACTCTCAAAAAGCAACTATATTTTATTAATAAAAAATTCAATCTTAACGGGTGCTGTTCACAAAAGCCATAATTAATAAAGAAAAAGCATAACCACAAATATAGTCAAGAGTCAAAAAGCTTGTTGTTGCTGTGACTTCTGCTACAGCTACCAATTTAGGCTGTGTTTGGTTGCTGTAAAACGTTTTCCGGAAAATACATATTTTCCGGAAATGCTAATTTTCGGAAAAGGAAAATGTTTCCATGTGTTTGGTTGCATTTCAAAAAATTTTCCAGAAAAAATTTTCTGGTGTTTAGAAAAGAAGAAGGAAAACACAAATCCAGAAAAAAACAAGCCACAACCCAGAAAAAAATCATCAACGACAACAAATCCAGTTCGACGGCGCGATCTCGCGAAGGCGAGATTGCAATCTTCGCGAGATCGCGATCGACGGCGCAATCTCGCGAAGCGTCGATCGTGATCTCGGATCTTCCTCTCTCGCGCGCGGTCGTCGGACTGGATCGCGATCTCGGTCGCGGTCATCGGTTCTTCCTCTCTCTCTCTCTTTGTTTCCTCTCGCGCGCGCGCTCTCTCTCTCTCTCTCTCTCTCTCTCTCTCTCTCTCTCTCTCTCTCCGGAAATGCTTTGAAGTGAAAATGGAAGTGGAAAATGATTTCCGTGGTCAAAGGCATTTTTTTTCGGTCAACGGATTTCAATTTCCGGAAAATTCTATTTTCCGGACCAACCAAACAGCCTCATTTCCGGAAAAGCATTTCCAGAAGTGATTTTCACCCAAAACAAACACACCCTTATTGTGTATTGTAACTCTAACAATTTGGCGGAAAAAAAAAAAAAAAAGTAAATAAATGAGGATGAAATAATGTATGGGAGTAGTTGGCAGTGTTTTGATTGTTTTTTAGTGCATTGAAATTTCAATAAAAAATAATTGACAAACTGCTACCAGTTTATTGTGCATTGTAAAGGAAGTAACTCTTTTTGTATATCCTGTACCCGGCATATATACCGGGAACCTCACAGATTGGTGGGCCCCACAGTGTGTGGGTCCCGCCTCCTTATGATATACCCGGCATATATGCTGGGTACAGGATATACCGCCTCAATTGGCGGATAAAAAAAAAGTAAATAAATGAGGATGAGATAACGTATGGGAATAGTTGGCAGTGTTTTGATTGTTTTTTAGTGCATTGAAATTTCAATAAAAAATAATTGGCAAACTGAAAACGAACGGTAAGCAATTTTCCAATAAGCATTTTCACATTAGATAACAAGTCTTCTCCGCGTTTGGGCCACCAACTCTCACCAATAGTATTTTCATAATAGATTAAAGGTTTGTTTTGATACTACTTATTGCTGAAAATTGAAAACTGAAAATTAAAATCACTGTAGCAAAATAATTTTTAAATGTGTGAATAGTGCTGTGAAACACACACAAAAAACGCAGACGCGTCTGCTTTCCTTTTCAGTGCAATCTAAACGTGCACTAACATAGTCTTATGACCTCATAGTCACAGGAACTTAACTAACATCCAATTTCTTTACTTTGCCATTCCCATATATTCTCTCTCTCTCTCTCTCTCTCTCTCTCTCTCTCTCTCAAAAACCCATTCGGAAAATTCTCACTTAAATTCTTACAATTCCAATTTCATCACTTAAACTCTCCTCTTTCTTTTAAATCTATTCTACTGTCTATCCAAATCACTATGGCTTTTCCAGTCAACAAAGGAGATTCTTCTTCCTCTTTCACCCACCAATGCAAATATGATGTATTTGTGAGTTTTAGAGGTGACGATACCCGCAATAATTTTACGAGTATTTTGATCGGCGTTTTGTATCATCATGGTATTGACATCTTCCTGGATAACGAGCACTTAAGGGGTGAAGAAATTTCATACAAACTTTTTGAAGCCATTGAAAGTTCAAGAATTTCAATCATTGTATTCTCTAAAAACTATGCATTTTCTACTTGGTGTTTGAAAGAACTTGTCAAAATTTTTGAGTGTAAAGAGAAAGGCCAAATTGTGCTACCAATTTTTTACAAGGTGGATCCATCAAAAGTACGTAACCAAGAGGGAAAGTTTGGAGAAGCTTTGACAAAACATGAAACAAAGTTCAAGAATAAAATGGAAGTGCAAAAATGGAGGATTGCTCTACTTAAAGCCGGCAATATAGGTGGATGGCATTGCAAAAAAGAGTATGCATTCTATCACTATTTTTGTTATCACCAAAAAATTTTAACGTTAAACAACAACTCTCAAGCGAAGTCTTATTTTTTGAAAATTTGAAAGTTGATATCTTTTAATAATGTGCTAATTAGGCTAGATAGAAAGGTAAGCATATATAATTGATTATCTTATCAATTAATTATAAGATTTTCCCAGTTCAGGCAGGTCTATATATTTTGTGGTTTTTAGGGTTTTTTTTTTAAAAAAAATATTTCAATATCAATTAAATATTATTTATTCATCTTTCTTTATATATATATATATATATATATATATATATAGTTTTTTTTTTTTTAGATGCAAAATTGATTATTAAGTTTTTGTATTTAGGTTTTATTAACTTATCAATAATTATTCGGCACGCTCATAACAAAATTTTTTTTTTGTCAAACAATTTAAGGTTTCAATTGAGTTAGATTTCTATAGTTTAATATTTTGTGGCCTTCTTGGAATTGGTGAAAGAATGCAAAACTAATATTTTTATTTCTTCAAAAAAGAAAAATCAATTATTATTCTACAATTTTAGGTTTTTCTTTTCTTTTTTTTTTCTTTAATGTAATGGAGAGTCTTGGGATCCTTTATAAATTCACTGCACACCCATATAATGTTTACCAAACTTCGATCCTTAAAATATCTTAATGAATGCATTGCATTCAAGCTAGTGTTTGTCAATTAGAAGTGGATATTCAAGAAGCTTGTTTCCTTACCTAACTAGTTTTTCCATGAGTCTTCATGCTAAAAGCCAAAATTTGATTTCCTAGCTGAGGAAAAAAAGGTTCATACTGATAGTTCTTAGATCTATGAATTACTTGCCATTTACTTGTATTAGCAATATTTCAATCATAGTACACACAAGCTAAACATTTTGAATTTTAGTTCATCTTCATATTCTATTTTCTAACAAGTTTTTAATGCTTTGCAATTGGCAGCCACCCTCAATATAAACTTATCAAAGAAGTTTTTGAAGTGATCTCAAGAGTTAAATTAAATTATACGAAAATATTTGATGTTAAATACCCTGTTGGAATAGATTCTCGTGTGGAGGATATAAATTTGCGTTTAGATATTGATTCAAATGATGTGCGTATGGTAGTGATCCACGGCCTTCCTGGAATAGGTAAGACAACAATTGCAAAAGCTATTTATGACTTAATTGCATATCGTTTTGAAGGAAGCAGCTTTCTAGAGAATGTTAAAGAAAACTCAAGAACAAATGATGGCAAACGCCAATTAAGAGAGACACTTTGTTCTGAGATCTTAGGAGGTAGAGCTTTGAAGGAGCTTGGTGCAATTAAAAGAATCAATGTGAGAATGGAAATGCCTCAACACAAAAGAATTCTTTTAATTCTTGATGATGTGGACAAATTAATCCAAGTAACATATTTGCTTGGTGAATGCAATTGTTTTGCTTCTGGAAGTAGAATTATTATCACAACAAGAGATGAAAAATTACTATCTACTTTTCGAGAAGATTGTCATTTGACCTACTATGACTATATGGTTTAGGAATTAGATGAACATGAATCTCGTATACTTTTTTGTCAACATGCATTCAAAAGAAGCAAGCCTAAGGAAGATTATTTGGAACTCGTAGACTCATTTATACATTATGCCAAAGGCCTTCCATTAGCTTTAAAAATAATAGGTTCTGATTTGTATCCAAGAGGTGATATATGTTGTTGCAAAAGTGCATTAGCTAAGTACAAAAGAATTCTTAATCCAAATATTCTAGAAGTACTCAAAATAAGCTACGATGGATTGGACCAAAATCAACAAGATATTTTCCTTGATATTGCATGTTTTCTCAAGGGATTAGGCAAGGATGTTGTCGAACATATACTACAAAGTTGCAATTCTTATGACCCATATTATGATATTGAAATACTTAAAGATAAGTCTCTCATATTTGTTGATGAATATGGCGAATTATCAATGCATGACTTGATACAACAAATGGGTTTGGAAATTATCAAACAAGAATCAACAGTATCAAAGATACATAAAAGGTTATTGTGTTATGATGATGCTTCCGAACTACCAGATATGGTATAAATTATTTTAATTTATCTTTTCCCTTTTCTCACCAAGCATATGTAGTGAATATTTTTCTCATTTCTTTGTTTTTTTTCGTTTAATGCTGAAGATATATAGGTTTATCCACATTTATTTTGTTTACATTAATAATTGTAAATTTTGTTGTATAATGTAATTATTGTAATTCTTTGTCCATTTAGGGATTAGAAGAAGTTGAAGGCATAACATTGTACTTACCACAACCAAGAAACATGCAATTGGATTTTGAAAAGATGAAAAATCTCAAATACTTGACCGCTCGTAACTTAATTTGTGATGATATTAAATATCTTCCAAATGAGTTAAGGTTAATTGATTGGAATGGTTTTCCTTTACCTTCCTTGCCAGCCACCGTTAATCTTCAAAAACTTGTTGCACTTAAAGTGCCAGGAAGCCACATTAAATTGGACGAGCATTTTGAGGTATGACCATTACCATTTATAAATTATTTTATTTTTAAGCTATATTTATTGATTTTTTTTCTATCCTCCACAGAGATGCCAGTTCACAGCTTTGAAATATATGGATTTCACTGACTATTACTGCCCTCTTTGTGAAATAGCAGAAGATTCAGTTTTACATCTATTTCAATGTTGTCCTTATGCCAAAGGATTGTGGTATGGTGGTAGATGGGGTTTTCGAGTTGAAATGATCCAAGCTCAATCAATAAAGGAATTCGTTGAACATATAATTGAACCCCCCAAAGGAATTACTAGAAGAAAGAGTGAACAAAGATGAATTCACACTGTATGCAGTATTGGCTATGAATATTCTTTTGGATGCACGGGAGGATGCTCTGTTTTCAAACGCTAAAGACAGCATAAACCAGCTAGTGCACCGTCTTAACAATCAGTATGACTCTTACGTGAGATCACTTGAAGGGCAAAACAGGGGAAGGGCTTGGTTCAAGCCACCTGACCGATGGGTAAAGCTTAATTTTGATGGGTCATATGAGCAAAAGAATGTAGGCTTGGCCGCGATTCTCAAAGATGAACGTGGGAATGGCAGAGGAATCAGACGTGGCATAAACATCAACGGCAAGATGGGCAATGCCATTGGCCAAACAGGACAGACTTGAGCAAGTTGTGATAGAGAGTATAAAGGTATGCACTCCAAATATTTGACAAAATGTTACTATGTTCTGAATGAATGACCTCACTCTCTTACTTTTTGAGAGACGAGTTTTAGTGTTTACGTATGTATATAATGGTAAAATTCAGTAAACATCAAACAATTGGATTGCTATCTCTCTTCCTTAGTGTAGTTGGATGAATCTGATCTAGTGATAATTTTTGTCTTGTTAGCTTGTTGTCAAGCATTTCTCTTTGGGTTGCTCTGCTTGAATTTTGTCATCATATTCTGAGCCAACAGAAAGTGACACAGCTAGCTTCATCAACTTCATTGCGAGCCCGGTTGGGAATGGAAGAACATAATGAAGGAAATTTCAGCTTTATGTATGGGGTTCACTAATTCTGTAGCCCACAGCCTCATAAGATGGGGTCTGGGGTCGAATCACTCTAGTTTGATTTTGCCTGTAAACTTTCAGAAAACGGCAAAGATGGCCTTGACCTCTTATGCTGCATGTAGGATGCTGACTTCAATACATATCTACTTTCGAAGAAATGAGAACCTCTTGATTTAACTTCTAAGAATATGTCAAGGTACCCTTATAACATTGAAACATTTTCTTGTTTCATTTGCATCTTTTCATTCTTGTATCACTTCTCTCTCAAATTAACTGTCTTATTCACATGATGGGTACTGATCCAATTTGAAAGGACATTAATGTAAGGAAAAATCAGAATTAATGAAAGAAATAGTCATGCTTTTAAGTTGTTTTAGAAAAAAAAATTGTTAAGTTATAAAGGTGAATGTACGATTAATATATTGGCATCTAATAAACCATACAAAGAAATTATTTCCAACAATTGTGACTAATGGAGAGACAACACCAACAAGTGCGTTGAAATATGTTGGTGCTGAAAATCCCTAATTATGTCCACCACAATGTCTCTACTTTCCAAATTTCATGGATTTCTTGAAGTTATGGATAGCAAAAACAGCAACAATCAGAATGTCAGCAATAATAATACTCCCACCATGACACTACCCATCTTTCCAGCCATGCTGTTCGATACCAAAGGCCAAGAGAGTATGGAGACTTTCAAAGACATAACAGGGGTGTCCTAATCTACTTTAAAGAGATAACTGTAAAAGCCTTTTACAGGTGCATTTTCATACTGATTGGCACCGACATAATATTATGGCAATAGATTATGGTTGAAATTTTGCTGAAGTGTTTGCTCTATTTTCAAAAAATCTACAACTTCCTTTGTTTGTGAGCTGTGAGAATGGGTCAATATTTAACACCTGTTTTGTATGCAGTGTTTGCAATCCTGCCACTTGCTCAGCAAAACCAACCTATGCTCATCAATAGAATAATTATATTTCTGTTAATGAAGTTTACAGTTGAAAGTGTTATATGTTATTAAAGATGAAGATGTGCAGTTGCAATCCTTCCTCTTCTTATGCGTAATTGAATTGGCAAAGATGTAAATATATCTGTATGTACTTCATCCATTCAAATAATGCAAATTATTCCAATTTCTTCATATCTCATTTTCCTCTTTTAACTTCTTCCTTTTTCTACATTACTGAATTGAGTTGAACTAAAAAGTTCTCATGCAGGAAGCCTTTGCCTGTGACCAGATAGTTTTTTGGTTTTCCTTCCTAGTTTTGAGATACTCATGAATACTTTCATTGGAAAAAAAAAAAATTACTATAGTGAAATTAAACATCTGAAAGTACTTGTACACCAATTTGCGAAATTGTATGACTGCCTTAGGGATTTGACACTACCTTGGAGTCTTGATGCATGGAAATGTAGCAGTAAAGATATTCACAGGTCCATGTGATTTACTTGAATCTATGCTTTATGCTTTGAGTTTCAAGGCTGTTTAGTCAAGAACCAAATTAGCATTTAGGGAAGCATGAATCTTGTGGTAGAGATAGAGATAAATGACTGTCAACTTAAACAGCACAAATGGCACTGCATTCCTACTAAAGCTAAGAGCCATGCGACACTGTTTCATTAACTGAAAGAATGACTTAAGAGAACAATGCCATTTCAGTCTTGGATATTAATTAACTTACAACATGCGAGATCCAAGTGTACTAACTAACTCTAAGATTACTGTTTCAGTCTTGAATAGTTTGTTAGATCTGTAACTGACTCTAATCATGTAAATGACTATATAAGCATGAATTTAACACAGTTTCTGAGATAATACAATCATTTAGATATTTTCTTTTATATCTCTCTATTCCTTCGTTGAATCTCACATGGTAGCAGAGCCTTCAGAATTCTCTTTGGTGGTTGGAATCAACAATGCTAGTGAAGTTTGGAATACTTTGGAGCAATGATTTACTTCAACTTCAAGGGCTAATATCTTGAATCTGAAGATTGAACTATGAAGTATCAAGAAAGGCACTGACACTATCAATGTATTCTTACAGAGAATCAAAGCTGCAAGAGCTCGATTACTAGCGGTTGGCGTTACAGTATATAATGAAGAGTTACTCAGCAAAGTCCTCAGAGGCTTGCCTAAGGAGTATGCTCACTTGTTTTCTGCAATCAGGACTTGGAGTTCATCAATTTCATATGAAAAAACTCTGATTAAAAACACTGATGGAAATTTGCATTTTATGGCAATGTATGCCTCATCAAACCAGAAGCAGAATGTGAATCATTCACAGGCACAGATGTATCTGAATTCAGGAGGAAATCGAGGTCAAGCAAGAAATTCAGATAACTGTGGTAGAGGAGGAAGTTTCATGTAGGTAATGCCTCTCTTAGCACTAAATACCACAATTTCCAACTTAGAAATGTGTTATATGTTCCTAGTATTGCTTCAAATCTACTCTTAGTTCACAAATTATGCTTGCATAACAATTATCATTTTAATGCTTATAAATTCCAATGTCAGGATATTCTGACAGGAAATTCCTTTACAAGGGTTTGAGTGAAGATGGAGTCTATCAAATCTACTCCAAAACCTTAGCATCAACTCCATCTTCATCACCTTCACATCTCAATACATATCCTGGTTCATCTACCCAATCAAAAAATCGAAATATGCAGCTTTGTGTAAATTCCGTAAATAGGTTTCTTTAGAAAAAGTCTTCCAAACCTTTAGAATTAATGTACACTGATGTATGTGGTCCAGCTCCAATACAATTATCAATAGTTTTAAATACTATCTTGTACCTATTGATGATTTCACCAAGTTTGCTTGGATTTTCTTGTTGAAATTGAAATCTAATTTCCTATCTACTTTCAAACATTTTACAGGCACCATTGAAAATCTTCTTGATCATATAATCAAAATTCTTAGATCTGAATTGTGGGGCTGAATTCACTTTTAATGCCTTTAATGAATTTTTCTCTAATCATGGTATTACTCATCAATTATCTTGCCCTCACACACCCCAAAAAAATGGAGTGGCTGAAAGGAAACATAGGCATCTTGTTGTGTGTGCTTTGATTGTGCTTTCTCACTCAAAATTACCTGTCACTTATTGGGCATATGCTATTTCTACTGTTGTGCATCTCATAAACAGACTACCCACTCCTTTACTCCATAATCTTTCACCTTGGGAGCTCCTCTTTCAGGCCAAACTAGATTTATTTCACTTGAAAGTTTTTAGGTGTACTTGTTTTCCTCTTCTTAAGCCATATAATACCCAAAAATTTCAACCTCACACTTCTCCTTGTGTATTTTTAGGTTACCCTCTCTACTCAAAAGATATGTCTTGAAACTCACTCTCACAGAATTTATGTTACCAGGCATGTTTTGTTTAATCAAAATGATTTTCTGCATTAACACAACTTTCATCCTCACAATCCAGTGCTCCTCCCTCAAATTCTCCCTCACCTACTATTTGGCTTACTTTTTTGTTGCACTCTTTTTCTCAAACAATTCTTCAGCCCTCTACTCAATCTAATTCCACTGCACAATCCTCTTCTACTCTACCTTTACTGAAACGTTTACCTTTACCTTCAATTTCCCTAGTTTCTACAGAAACTAGTTCCCAACATGCCTATCCTTCTCCATCAGCCACTTTGGCACCAGATATTTCCCCACCAGAACCTTCTTATACATACTACATCCTTATTTGTCACAAACACACATCCTATGGTAACTTGATTACTATACCACAGAACCTCCCTCATATAAAATTGCACCTATGAATGAAGAATATGATGACCTTACAACATGGCCTAAGCAATTATCATCTTGCAATCATACATTTTAGCAAATATTCACATAAAAAATTTCTGAACTGTCTCAAAATGGGGGATTGATAAAGAAAATGGAATTGAAAAAATTTGACATATGATCAAATTAACTGGCCATTAAAGAGACCCTCATATCAATTTTCTGTTCTAATCATAAGAATTTATTTAATCTCTTGCAACTTGGATAAGGCTTCTCTCATAGAAAAACGTTCTTTCATTGAATGAGCAGCACAAGACAGTCCAACTCTCACCATAGAAGTCACACACTCATCACCTCTGAAAGCAATGTTGTTTTTGTTCTTGCTGCTGCTATCTTCACAGAAGAATAATTGGTACTACTGCTTTGCGAAAAAGGTTCATTATCCTTGAAAAGCCTTGGATCAGCAATATCCATGGTTTTACTGTCATGCACTTTGGAGATGAACTTGTTTATGCTTAAACCTTCCGGGAAAATCCCATCTGTGGGCTTCTTGGCAATGATCATCCCCTACAGCAGTATCCCAAAACTATAGACATCCCCACTTGTTGAAGCCTTTCCACCCAAGCTATACTCTACAACAGAATTTCAGGATATTAGGATCAAGTATTTCCAACCAAAAAAGATAAAAGCTTGAGGAAAAAATGCGGAAACATAGGGTGTTAATTTTTTTACTAAAATGTTCTTTGGGATCAAATGTAGCAAAAGAGGTAGAGTAGAACATTGTTTGAACTGTGAATGTAATCACTAAATCCTTTTAAGTTTCATAAAATAAGATCCACAACATACATGGAGCAATGTAACCAATTGAGCCTTTTAGTCAAATTATGCCACTCCCATTCTGTGATGAATTGGGAGAGAAACCTTGCTAACCCGAAATCTCCTACATGAGCAGTCATATCTTCATCTAAAAGCACATTTCCAAGTTTCAAATCGCAATGGACTACAGGTGGGTCACAATCATGATGTAGGTATCTAATTCAGAATCTACATCAATGGCAATATTTAGTCTCTGGGTCAAATGCGCCGAGCTGATTGTTTCCCTAGAGAGAATCCTAGCTGATGCTGGCAAAGACACCATTTTTCGGTACTTCTCCTTCCAAGCTATTGAAAGACAAATTTAACATCTGCAAAGCATTAAGGTTCTCCAATTCTGTAGGCATTAGGCTAGAGAGATTGTTGGAAGAAAGATCCAATCTCTCCAGTGCTGCTAGATTTTCCAATGACTTTGGTATTAAGCCAGTTATCTTGTTTCTCGCAATGTTGAGACGTTGCAAAATTGAGTATTTCTCGGTTATTGCAGGAATATTTCCAGATAGCTGGTTTCCACAAATGTCCATGATTTGAAGCTGTCTCAAATGGCCAAATTCATTGGGCAAAGAACCGCTTAAAGTGTTATTTGCCAATAGCAAAAATTTTATTTGGGGAAGCTAAAAAATTTGCATTGGAATGCTTCCATTGAGTGCTGTCCTTGCCAGAACAAGCATCTCTTATCGTTGACATGTTGCTATACTCATGGTAATTCTACCAGATAACCTGTTGTTTGCCATGTCGAGTTCATATAGCCACGTAAGATTGCTAAAGATATCCTGAATTTCTCCAGAGAACAAGTTGTCAGTAACCATAATGGCCTGTTTGGAAGTTTAGAGAGGGAGGAGAGTAGAGGGGAGTAGAGGGGAGGAGAGTAGTGGGGAATGGTTCCCCTCCACCTTGTTTGGATGTTTTTAAAATTAGTAAGGGGGAAGGGAGTAATTAGTCATTCCCCTTGTTTGGATGTTTTAAAAATTAGGATGGAGAGGAGAGGAAATGATTAAAATAGACAAATTTACCCCTATTTGAAAATGGACTTGCAACATTGGTCTATTATTAATTTATAAAGGGTAAATTAGGAAATTTACCTAATCAATAATTTATCTACTCTACTCTCCCTCCAAATCTCTCCAATTTGGGGGAAATTAAAAATAAGGGGTTAGAGGTGGTTGAAACCCCTCAAAACTCCTCCCCCTCCTTCCTTAAAAAACTTCTAAACAAGGTAATTGAATTACTCTCCCTCCCTCTACTCTACTCCTCCTCCTTTTTTAAACTTCCAAACAAGCCATAAGTCTTTCTAGTTTCTGAAGTTTTCCCATGGAATTTGGTATTTTGCCTTTGAAATTTTTTTTCTCAATTGATAAGGACACAAGGTTTTGGTACTTTTTCAATATTTGCATAAATGTTGGAGATTGACAGAGAGATTTGCAACAGAAGGGGGAAGTTCATCAGCTAATTGGTTAGAAGTCAGAAGGATTTTCCTTAGCAGGGTACAGTTTGTAAGGGAATCAAGTACTTAAAAATTCAGCTTTGTTGTAGTTGATAAATTGTTCCCACCAAGGAGTAACTGGACAAGATGTTTCAAGTTACCCAGTAAAGGAATATGCCCAGTGAAATTATTTGGAGAGAGATCAAGGTGTTCAATATATTAAGCATTGGATAAAGAACTCGGTATTCGTCCTTCCAGACTACTGCATTGGTTTAAAAGAATTAGGTCTTATTGAAAATAGAAAGTTATTGGGTCTTCTCTTATTTACTAATAATAAAAGTTAGCCCATGTTTCGACATGATCCAGATGACAAAAGGTGGTCATTTCTTCTTCGTAAATAACATGGACTTTGGTGCTCAACTTTGTCTTACTTCGGTTTATCCAACACTTTAAAATAGGCTCCAAAGAAAGGAGTGCGTGGGCTGGTCCAGGTTAGGTCTCATTTTGAACTTGAAAATAGGAAGCCTGACTATATTATTAAATTTATGGCAAAAAAACATTTTTGGTCCCTACATTTTGGGCCGATTCTCATTTTAGTCCCTATTTTGATTTTGCTACTAATGTAGTCCCTAAAAAAATAAAATCAATTCTATTTTGGTTACTACCGTCAACCCACTAACAAAAATCTCCTACATGACAGACGGAGCGCTTACGTTAAACCCGCCCATTTAAATAATAATTAACTAATCCTACATGTACCCTGAAGCTCACGTGACATATACGTGACCCACACCTCACCATTCCACGTCAGCTTCCCCCCATTCAACCCCACACATGACCCCACGTGACCTCACTCATCAAGTACCTCACACATTACCCAAACCTAAAACCCCCCATATTTCAAAGGAACCCTAAAATACCCAAGTAATCTCGTCGTCCTCCTCCTCATCCCTGAACCCTAAAATCCCCAAATCAAACCCATTGTCAATAGAAAACCTAAATCAGTGAACTGAGATACTGATTCACACAAAAATCACTCCGAACCTCGTGATTTGAAGAGGGAACATTAATGTGATTGGACGAGGGAGAACGTCGCGGGAATTAGTGGGTGAAGTTTCAAGTGTGTAGCAGTGGGTTAAGTTTGAAGCTCGAAAAGGTAACTTCTTTTCACTTTCTCTTTGTCTATGTGTATGTATCTATGTCTCTCTCTCTCTCTCTCTATAACTTTTAACACATACCATATCTGTCTCTCTCGTGGGTTAGGGACCACTATTTAAATGTTTGTTTATGCTTTTATTTCGATATTGTTGTTTGTTTGGTTGGTATTTCTGTTTGGCCTTTAAGGGATTAAGGTGGTCCATGTGTTCCCTGTTAGCATTAAGCTTTATTTTATATTGTTTTGTGTTCCATGTCAGAGGAATATTGTTTTGACTGTAATAGTGTCAATGCATGTTTGACTGTTTGGTTGGGTTTTCTCTTTATTGGATTAAATAATGTTTACTATATGTTTCATGCATGCAAAATGGATGAGTTCTTTACTTTGTATATGCATCATGGTAGGTATTTCAATGAAAATCCTAAGGAGTATGTGAGGGGTGATGTGGGGGTAGTAGATGATTGTGATCTTGATAAGTGGTCTAAGGTAGAAATTGAGGCCATTTGTAAAGAGTTTTGGGTATACATCTGTGAATAAGTTGTGGTACAAAATGCCTGGAGATAATGAGGGTAGGATGTTCCACTTGATTAACGATGATCTAAAGCCCATTTTAGTTTTCTTTTATGCATTAAAAATCTAAAGCCCATGTTTATTGAACCATTATTTTTGTTTTTAAAAGAGAAAATATTGTGCGATTATTAAGAGCATGCTAAATTTATTAAAGCTTGAAATTAGGTGAAATTATTTAGTACTTTTGGAATATTACACATTTCTCTCCTATAAAAGTGAACATTACATATAGGTCTCATTTAAGACTTACATTTATGTAAGAGTAGAGTGTAGTCTATTGAAGATACTAAACAAAACACCACACACCCTTGGTGCGATGGTCACTCCACAAGTATAAGTGCTTGTGGGGTGTGGAGGGCAAGGGTCGGGGTTCAAGTCTCTAGGAGGGAGCTTCACACACATATACACTTAGATTAGGCTAGAGTAGAATTTCTATCTTATATATATATATATATATATATATATATATATATATATATATAAGGAAGAAGAAGAAAAGATACTAAACAAAATAATATGTCTATGAGTTTTTTTTCCCCCTCTCTTATCTCTCTCTTACAAAATTTAGACTACACATTTGACACTTTACTTTCATATTTACAAATTTATTTTCTATATATAATTAAGGTATTAAATGACAATATAATTATTTTTGTTATTATTATTATAAGTTTAAGAAGCTAGTAGAATACCAAGAAGAAATATAATGAAAATTTATTAAAATAAAAGAACAATAAGACATAGTAAATGTTGATGATGATAATTGTAGGGATGACAGGCCCAGAAATATATATTGGGCTGTGGGCCCTGTTCGAGGATAGGTAAACATTAGCGATGAAGTACAAATCAGTGAGTTATGGAAGGATCCTGGTCATGAAGAGTTGGGAAGGATGTCCAAGGAGAAATGCCACCTTGGCTTAGCGGAGTAAGGGTCAGATGGGTTGACCTGCCCCCAAGAGCAACACTCAGGGCAGTCCTATTGGTAAGGATAAACATTAGGAGGGAGTAGGACAGGGGGAAGCTAAGAAATATCTTAGGGAAAGCTGCTACCACCGCATTAAATGCTCTGTTGCTAACTCTCTGGCTACATTAATGTGGAGGTGATACCTGAACAGTAATATACAGTCTTATAGCTACCTCCAAAGACTCGAGGAAGGTGCTGATGGGACGGGATCAAAGCAAGCAACTTGACCTACACGTGGAGGGTGGAGATGAAGAAAAAGAGGGGGATATAAGGAAGAAAGACACCATTATAGAAGGGGGGATCTGAGAATCTGTGGAAGAAAAAAAGATTGTAGCACTAAGAATTGTAATTGTAATCAAGTCTAAGAGAAATATATTCAAGAACTATTCTCCTCGGACTTTGCCAAGGAAGGATTTCTTCGCATAAAACTTGTTTTTCTTTGTTTTATTTCCATCTTTAATCCATTGTGAGCGTTGTCCAATTCATTGAAACCTAGTTTTTAGCCCACTCTTTATAAATTCTTTGTATTGGGCTCTTGGGCCTTAATCCTTTTACCTTTTGGGCTTAGGATCCAAAAACTGCCCTTACAATAATGATGAAGAAGATGTCATTGAATAAATAATTTCACAAGATAATGAACATGATGATAACATTGAATGACAAGATGATGTTATTATTTTGGCTCATAAGGCATGTTTATCACTTTTAAATTTAATCAATTTGAATGTGTATGTTTTAAACATATATCAATGGGATTGGTGAATACACTCCAAAAATAAGTGTGTGACTGTAGGGGAATAAAAACTAAGCATATCCCCAAGAAATTTCTCTCCACTTTCCTCGTCCAAATTTTAATATTGGGTTTCATGGATGTAAGTACAAATATTATCTCAAGTATCACCCACTAATATTTTCATCCATTTATTTTGTGGAAATAATCGATCACTAACATACTCCATCGGGTCTTTGAACAGCGTATCAGATATAACATTCCTAAATAAAAAATTAGCTCCACTTAATTATAAAAATTTATGTACTTAACTGTTGACTTGTATCAAAATAGTCATTGTTGTAATGAATGAAATAATACTGATATAACTAACAACTATAATAAAAAATAAAAAATAAAAAATATTTTTGTGCCACCTAGATGCGAAATGGATTGCCAGGTGGCATAAGAAAAACCTAAATAGAAAAATGAAAAGGAAATTAAAATAACCTGTGAATTAAAAATACAAAATAGAAACAAACAAACAAAAAAATCAAACAAATAAGCAAGCAAATATTTACTCGAGAAAAAAGAAAATATATAAAAAGACACAACATTGGTGGCCTCCACATCAATTTTGAATACCACTGCTACAAATTCAGTTGCAAAACCAAATCTCAGTAGCCCAGAATTTATAACTCAATAAATTTGGGAGGGGGTCGAACTTGAGACATGATAAAGACAAATGGGTATTGCCCATGGGTGAGCCCATCAAAGATCCATTAAAAAAGTCCATGGGTAACCCATTAGCCCCATAGTTGCCTAGTTGCTAAAGATAAAAAGGGAATTATCCATGGATAGGGCCATGGGCTAGGATATTCTTCTAACCCAGCTTGTTGACTAGTCAACAGTCCACTAGGTCCAACCTACTAAGCTCATGGACTAAGTAAAAATGGGCTAACCCCACATGTCCAGCTTATTGTAGATCCTCAAAACTATTATTAAGAGCACCCTAAATCTAATAAGCCACAAAACTAGGTGAAAATTATTTTGTACACCCAATATACTACACCCTTCTCTCATATAAACGTGAATCTCACATGTCAATCCTGTATATGAGATTCACATTTATGTAAGAGGAGAGCATATTCCACGTGCCATAGCAAGCATGAGATCCCTAATGAGGGGCTCAAATTGCATACAATCCATGAACCCATTCTAATTTATATCAAACCTTTTGAAAATTACTTCATAGAGATAACTTATCTCTTCCTCTTGGTTCGTAGCTTATGAAGAACCCCATAAAGCACTTTTCTTGAAAGCATACCATTACCATCAATATCTAGCATCTCAAAAGATTAATAGGTGCAATTGTTGAAAGTCTTTGTGACTTGGATGAATCCCGTTTCCGAGGAGCTATACTTACTTTGAAAGAAGAAAATTGGACTCAATAATTGTTGTAACCTTTTTTTTTTTTTTTTTCCAAGTCAATTTTAACTTTGTTGGACTTAACATATAGATGTGGACTTTGTAATTCCTATATTTTAAGGGTTTCCAATTGTTAATTAGCCTTTAATTTAGAGGTTTTGGATAGTGCATAAAGCTAAGGACACAAAATTTTCAAAACAAATTATAAGTGGCAAACTATTATAAGTAGGTAAAAAAATGATGTCAATGGTGGGCCAAAGTTAAAATCTGTAATAGATTGCCACTTAAGTTTTGTTATGAAATTTTTGTGAAAATATTGTGAATTTAGCATTCCCTTTTGGACATTAGAGGTGTATTGCCCTCTGAACATCAATGTGCCATGAGGCACCCTCTAATTTTTGTAGGTGGCTTGTTGGTGGGTGGCTTCTTGTTGAAATTGTTGGTCAATACCTCAAGCATTTGCAGGCTCTTATCTGGCCTAGCGAAATTTTTGTAAGATCTAATTTATTTACCAAAATGAATTTGATATTTGGAAACATAATTAAATTAATTTTAAGTCGCTTAATTCATATACAATCCTTATAAATAAAGGATTAGGAAAACAATACATAATGTGTCCGAAAATATTAGGAGGTGCAATTGAGCTACAAGGCTCTCCATTCTCCCAAGCTCCAACTATCAAATCAATCAATCAATATATCTATATATATATAATAGCAGAAGTTGAGAGAAAGTTGATTCCTACAATTAAGGAGGTGCTGACAAATAAGATAAGTGCCTATCTAAAATTCAGACACATTTAAGTTTAAAAAGCGATACATTATATTGTTTGGCAATGCTACACGCCGTTTAAAAAACTCTCATTATAAATATCAAAAAATTAACCGGTTAAAATTAGTATATATAAAAGCAGAGACCTCATGCAGGAATGCATGAGGTCCTGCCATGTGGCACTCTAAGTTTCCATTTAGTCTTTTTAATATTTTTTCCCATTAAATTTTTTCACTGTAACCCAATAATTTATAGTAACTTATTTTTACTGTAACATATAGGGCTGAGGTTGACAATAACCAAACAATTGTAACCTTCTAAAAAAATAACTACGTTCTCAAAGTAGATGAAAAGCCCAAGCCCATAAATATTGACCCAAATATGAATTCCTCACCAACATGTAGCTAAAAGGCTACAATCTTTGACCCACCCCAACTTTGAACCCCCACCAATGTGTAGCTCAAAGGATAACCCACGCTGAACACCCCACCAATGTGTAGCTCAAAGGCTATAATTTGAATTCCCCACCAACGTGTACCTTAAAGGCTAACCCACGCCAAGTCTGAACACCCCACCAACGTGTAGCTTAAAGTCTAACCCATGCCAAGGTTGACCCACCCCACAGTTCAGTAGATGAAAGCCTAAATTTTTACACACAAACCCTCTTCTTCTTCCCACCTGTAGATGAAACCCAGCCAAGAATTTCAGTCACTTCCAACCTTTGTTTCTCTATACAAAAACTCTTCAACTTTTAAGAAAACAACAGTTTCCATTCCAACTCAGTGATTATCTGTACAAACACTCTTCAACTTCTAAAAAAAACAACGGTTTTCACTTCGACTCGGTGATTATTTGAAGCCATAAATGCAGGAGCTTAAAAGATTTCAGCGTTTAGTATTTTGGGCTTCCATGCAGCCACTTCCAACCAATTATACAATGTAGTTAACACCAAGTAAATGCCACCTGATTTATGAAATTGAAGAGTTAGTTTCATTTAATGTTTGCTTTGCATGTTGTAAAATCTGTTCTTTTATATATCTCTGTCTCCTTATGCCTCAAAACTTATGCCACTATAATTTCTCGCAATTCATTTCAGAGAGGTATGTTTACTTTCTTAATTTTATGTTCCTCTTAAATAGTTTGTTTATTAATTTATTTTTGAATCCCAAAATACTATGTTCGTTGTTATGCCACTATAATCTTACATCTCATTTCACATTTGTTGTTAATTTCATGTTTCTCTTCAATAGTGTGTTTATTGATTTGTTGTTTATTTAGTTTAGCCATCTTTGAAAACTATTTATAATTCAATAGTTGTTAACCCACAGAAACAATATTGATTTGTTTGTTGAACCAAAAAAAGAAAACACAAATAAAACAAAACAAAGGAAGTATTGATAATTAATTTTAAATTCCTTTTCAAAAACCATGAGGTTCCTTAACACCTCAAATGCACATATGAGATTCACCAAACTAGAAATGATGTAAATGACTTGTGATTTTGATGCAGAGGTCAAAGGTCATTGTGGGTTTTGTGAGGGTTGTGATTGGATATGGGTTTTTGGTTGCTTGAGATTTTTAGTGTTGGAGCTTTCGTATTGGGTTTACGATAATGTGTGACTGGATTTTTGCCAACAGGCTGAAGCCACGAAGAATGTTTTATGGGCTTTGAGACTTTTGATTTGATAGATATATATGTTACTGTAAATTATTCTGTCAACCTTCAACCCTTATTTCACTTTTTTTTTTTTTAAAAAAAAAAAAACTTATTCTCTACATTAGTCTTTTTTGTATTTTTTTACTTTTATTGCATACGCATAAATGAAATAATTTTTTTCCCTTATTAGTGTGAACTATTTGAATTGTATTTAAAATTATGAATGAGGTTTATAATTTAATAGATTTGAGAAAATATGTTAATAGTTAACATTAAGTTATTTTATATGAATTTAAAAAATCGTACGAAATCTTTTAGATTTTTTTTTTCTTTTTTCTTTTGCAATTTTCCTTATACTATTTGTTTTTTTTGTTGAATGAATTTCCTTATACTATATTTGAACGCTTGGGAGCTTGTTTCATAGATTTATTAAATATTAAAAATATTTTGAATATGAACATTGAGGATAATTGCACGGATACTCTAACAAAGCTAATTAAAGAGAATGGTATACCATCAGTTTGGAAAGTAAGTATTTTCATTATACCTTATTTTGCATACTGTAATTGTGATTTAGTTCCAATTTTTCTACATATTATTTTTAATATTAAATTTATAATATGGTATGGTCTCCTAGAAATGCTTAAGAAATATACAATTTCAATCTCATATATCAATATTAGTGAACAAAAGCCAATCAATAGTTTGGAACTACTTCTAGAAGTGCAAGAGGTAAAAATGGTGAAGTAAAATGCAAATAGTTTTGTGTGTAGAGCCTCAAGTTAATGGCACACCAAGAAAATTGCGCAACTTACAATTGCTTTTGAAAGAGTAAGACACAATTTTTGATGTGATATTGATGTCATTATATGTTTACATAGAAAAATCAATTATTAAAAAAAAAAAAATTACTAATAACAAAAAAATCCTCAATGATTTAAACTATACCAAGGGAAAAGATATTAGGCTTTCACTATAGGGAACAAATGTCTGGCAAATCCATGAAGATGTATATAAGAACAATCCAGGGCCTTTTGTCTTAATTGCAACTTCGACTATTGTCAAATCATTTGGAGGTAAGTATAACTAAATAATGTTTCCAACTATCAATTTTAATGTACTTAGTACTGCTATCAAGTTAATAAGTATATTGGTTACTAATCTTAGGCCATAAATTTTACATTGAGAAATGTAATCACCAATTATAAATTTTTTATACTCAAACTTATTCATTTTCAAATCAATCTAATGATACTTTTAGAGAATCTCATTCTCATTAAAACATGTCTTCCTTTTTCTCAATTTTAATTCAATATGATTTTGGCTATTATAATGTATTCTGCAATTTTTGCAAGCAAATTCTCTTTGTCATCGAACAGCGCAACAAAAGTATATCTAATTCTTGAGATTCCTGAGGTTGCTGAAATAATTGACAGGTGCATTTTTTAAAATTATTA
Organism: Quercus tomentella; assembly: GCA_028535165.1. Taxonomy (NCBI): domain Eukaryota; kingdom Viridiplantae; phylum Streptophyta; class Magnoliopsida; order Fagales; family Fagaceae; genus Quercus; species Quercus tomentella. The sequence goes on along the minus strand of JAPQVY010000089.1, from coordinate 17,204,190 downwards.
ATAACAAAAAAAAATATGATAAATAGCATTTTTTATCTCACAAAATACCATTTACATTCTTTTTTCCTTTTTAAAAATTCAAAGATAGGAATGGTAAAATACATGATCCTATACAAGAAATACCAAAAATACATACAAAACAGTTTTCAGAGGAGGATTTATCTTCAAACAATATGAAGACAATACCAGAGCTCAAATGCATTGAATGGGATCCTACGAAACAGGTTTGTTAATCATTTCAAAGTAGACTCATCATTTACATGAAAATATAATAATACATCATTTAGTTAAAAAAAAAAAAAAACATATTAACTTCAAATTTCATTGCAGGATGTTAACTACTATTGTGTTGCAACAATAAGTAACATTGATACAACAATGGGTTGGTATTATATTTCATGCGTGTTATGTGGAAAGAAGGTCAAACCATAATCAAGATCGTTTTGGTGCACAAAATGTGAAACAAAAATAAATTTGCCGATCCCAAGGTTAGAGGCACACACATTAACTACAAATTTTGCAATTTTTTTTTATAAACATATTCATCTTACTATAATTACTATACAATTGCAAAATACTGGATTCAAATTGAAGTTTTTGATTCAACTGACAAGACAACTTTTGTTATATTTGATCGAGATGCTGAGAAAATCCTAAATAAATCTGCAAGAGACCTTGCTAAAAACAAATTGAGGTACAACTTATTTAAATTATTAAATTTATTGTAAAACTATTGATTATAATATAAATTAAAATTCCTAATATGCAAATTGATATTGAAGAAGGAATCCCACGTGATCTTAAGAAAACTTTAGGAAGAAAATACATTTTTCTACTTCGCTTGAATGAATTCAATCTGAAGGATGGTTTTGAAAATTACAAAGTTGCTAAGATTTTTGATGCACCTTCAAATGAGAAAAAGGTATGGAAGAAAAAAAAAACCCAAGCTAGTATGCTATTTTATTTCTTTTGCTACACTATACTGATGTAAATAACATGCTCAAATTTAATATAAATGCAAATACCTATGCAAAATCTTAGCGACAACAAATCTGCCAGCACAAACTTTGTAAGATCCAGCCAAGAATCTTCCAGTGCCATTTCATCAATGATCAACACAAATGATGCAACAAAAGGAGAAATTGATAAAAGCACACAAATTGAACAAATAAGGATAGACCAAACTTCAAACGTTGAAGATGAAGAAACAGATGATAATAACATACCCCTCAACATGCTTTACAAGCGTTGATATACTTCAAAAAACAAAGCATTCAAGAAACAAAAAAACAATATTTCGCAATAAAGCTCTTTATTACATCACAAAATAAAAATCAATAATATGGAATGAATTACCATACTTTTATCAACTTTTATTATACAATATTACTCTAAAGTTGATTCTTTTTTCGTGATTACTTCAACAAAATAATTATAATGAATATGTGTTTGCAATTTATAATTGTTACTTTTTATGATAAACTCGGTACTAACAAAGTTTTATAACAAATATGTTATAATATATGTACAATAGTCTTCATAAAAAATTGCATAAACCATTACAACATTATTCGTGCATCACACGGGCAACTTACTAGTTATATATTAAAAAAAAAACGGTTTTGTGTTTTTATTTTTGTTTTTTGTTTTGATCTTCACATTCCTATTGCACTCTTCATGAATTGAGATTCTGTCAATTGTCATAGCAATAGACCATATATCAACTGCGGAGTTTGACAATCTTGGGACTTAAATGGTAGTTCTGCTTAGTTCAAAAGTGCAGGTTTAGGATTCCTTTAATTATGGGTGAAGGGTTTGTAGGATAAGGTTATTTTAAGAACGGGTAAATTGCACCGACCTCTCTTGAGGAGAGGTGGGTGTAATAACCAAAGAGAGTTTAGTGTAATTTTCCGTTAAAAATGAAGAAACATTAAAGAAGAGATTGTCTTAGAAGATTGTATTAACTTTAAACCCAAATTGACTTGCAAGGCTTGCCAAATAATTTACAGGATGCTCTCCACGTAGATACATGTCATTTTTGCGACGCTGCCACTATTGAGTTTGTGTTTACAGTCCTACTTATCCCACCTGCCCTGCCAAGTATGACCACTGCCACCACAACATATTAACAGCATATTGATGTCAAGGCTGACTTAACATCATTTGGAACATTAGGCAATAAATTTAAATAAGATATTTTATATTTAAATATTAATTAATTAAAAAGATTTATTTAATACTAACCAAATTATGATTGATTTGATCCATTAATTTGATGAAATAATACTAACTAAACTAAGGTTGACTTCATATTGAAAAATGAATATCATAATTATTGCATAAAATTCAATAAAAATAATTGATTTTTTATTTTAAATGGCTTACTTTATCTTGGATATAAGGCATGCATAGTTTTTTTTTTTTTTTTGAGTGGAAGGCATGCATGGTTAAGTAAGTTGTAATCTAATTTTCATTTTATATCAAGGGAGAGATTGAGATTGTTTGGTATATGACCATATGGGAGAGTAGTTGACTAATAATTAATGATCTAACTTGTAGGATATTTAAATGTTTACAAAAATTAAAATCTCAAACTAATAGGGGACTTAATCATCATTGATGATCTAACATATTTATAACATTTTTTTTATAACCATTTATAACATTTTTTATTCAAACAATTTGGGGATTTCAATTGGGTTAGGTTTCTATTGATATCAAATTTTGTACGATATAAGAAAAGATATTACGAATTTTACTATAAAATATTTACAAATTGATGAGATAAAGAATGAAATTGATGAATTTCACATAATTAAAAATAAATTATTTTTTTGTGATTAATGATATATTATAATAAAATTTGTCGTAGCCTTGACATTACTTCTGAGAAGAAAAATAAAAGCACAACTATTTAAAAAAATTATTATTTAAATTTTAAAATGAAAGACAGAGTCTATTTTTACTATTAAGGCGTTGAAAAATGAACCATCCAAGGTTCTTATCCACTCTGGTTCTTCTCTTCTCAAACAGAGCTCACGGAGCTCTGTTCTTGGTAGGAGCTTTTCTTCTCACTCCGGGTGATCTCTTTTTCTCTTTTTTCCTTGGCTTGTCTAAGGGTGAAAGAGTTGTGGTCATTCAAGTCGTTTCAGCCTTAGGAGTGCCTAACTTGTAATTATTTTTCCTTCTCATGCTAGGTGAGTATTTTTCTCTCTAGGGAGAGACTTTTCTTCACACATTTTGGGTGAGGACTAGTTAATTCTCAGTGTCAGTCTGCAATTTTTTTTAGAGTTCTAGTGGGGTCTATTTAGAGTTTTCTTATTCACATGATGGATTCGGATTTTATAGACAAGTTGCAAAGCATAACTTTAACGGAGGATGAGGGAGAAGTCATTAAGGTTGGGGTTTCACAGAGGGAAAGGATGCTAGAAGAATGTTCCCTCAGTTTGTTAGGGAGGTTTCTCACAACACGAGCTTTCAACCAGCGTGCAGCCAAGGGTCAGCTACAGTCTGTGTGGAGGATGGGCTCGGATTTACGCATTGTTGATGTGGGGGATGATCTTTTTCAATTCAAGTTTACAATGGAGAGTCAGTTGAAATGGGTGCTTGCAAATGGTCCATGGAGTTTTGAGGATCACCCTCTGGTGTTACGAAGATGGGAGCGAGGTATGACAGCAACTTCGGTTAGATTCTCTTCAATGCCAATGTGGGTTCAGGTGTGAGGTTTACCTTTTGATCCGTTATTGGAAGAGGTGGGCAAGGATATTGGTAGTGGTTTGGGAGAAGTACTGGAAGTTGATTTGAAGGCATTTTCATTTGACCAAGCTCGCTTTATTAGAGTAAGGGTGGAGTTGCCGTTGGATAAACCATTATGCCGTGGAGGAGTTATCGCCAGTCCTGAAGGAGATAAGGTTTGTATTGGTTTCAAGTATGAACGTTTAGTTGGGCATTGCTATCAATGTGGTCGGATTGGTCATAAGGTAAAGGAGTGCTCTGTTCCAAGAGACCGAAAACAGGGGTGTCTTCCTTATGGGGAGTGGTTGAAGGCGGGGTATCGTAGAAATCATGGGAATGCAAACAAAGTAAGACGTAGCATGGGAAGGCGGAACGATGATTCTCAAGCTGATTAAGGTGATCAGGTTTCTTCACAATGGAGGGTTAATGATCAGGGTGTTCCAACAATTGGAAGTGGAAGTGGACGGAGGTCTTCAATGTAGTCGGGCAGTCTACCTAAAGGTGGTATCGTCGATGGTGCTCGGTCAGATGGTGGTGTTACAGTCAAGAAGGATTCAATCTTAACTGTGAAGAATCACGTTTCGATTTTTGAGGAGTTGATTTCGAAGATTGATCGTGCCATCCAAACCGATTCAGATCTTTCAAATTCAAAAACGACTCCAACTGTTTGTGTGCCAGATAATAACGTGATTTCCTCTGACTTGATTGAGGTGGTAGTCATGGATGAGGATACTGTCACCCTCAATCGTGGCTTAATGGGGAAACAAGTTGAGCAAAAATCTCCACCGGGTTTTGAGGAATTTGAAATAGGTTTTAAGCTTGGATGTGGTAACGTGCATGGAAACAAACATTATAGTAAGGGCCGGCCCAAAAGAAGTGGTAATCAAGAAAAAAGTGGGAGTCAATCTTTGCATAGCCCAAAAAGAGTTGAGTCTGTGGAGGAGTCTACAATTGGAAGCCCAAAAACAATGAAGAATTGGAAGAGGCTTACCAAAAGACCTCAGATTCTTAATATGTCTTCAATTATTGACATGGAACCAGGGCACAAAAGGAAGCAAACAGAAAATTTGAATAGGGAGGGTACGGATGTTAAGGGAGAAAAGAAACATAAAGTTGTGGAGAATGAGCAAGGTGTTGTGGCAACTATGGGATTGATGGAGGTTGCAGGGCATCCATGCCGGGCATGAAGACACTCCTAAGATGGTTAAAAAAAAACAAACAAAATAACAAAATAACAAAAAAAAAAAAAAAATCATTATCATTTTGATGTCCATGTATATTAGGAAGGTGTCGTTTGGCAGTTTTTTTAGGTTTCTAGGCATCCAAGAGAAGATTCACTTTTTCTTTCAGTAGTTGGTTTTTGAATTTTTTTTTTCTTTCGTTGTTTCTTTTTTTTTTTTTCTTTTCTTTCTTTGTGACGATGTAATTGTGCTACTCTAGCGTATGCTAGTGATGCAAAAGAGAAATTGGGGGTTATATGTCCCTCTTTCTCTTCCCCATTGTATATATTGTTTCTTAATTAATAAAGTCTACTATCGTTTCCTCTAAAAAAAAAAAAGGTTGAATCTTTTTGTAGTGGGGCCTTAGGTTAGGCCTGCTTGATGTACAAAGACGTATGCAGAAAAAAAAAATATAAAATAAGAGATTAGAAGAGGAAAAAATAATCTATACTATTATTTAAGGGGCTTCCCCTATTTGAATTCCTCATTTTTTAGTTCAAAAATGCCCCTACACCCCTATGTTTAAGTAGAGACAAAACTAAAGGACAATCCAGTAAAAATGAAATTCTAACTCCCACTAAAACATTGCCTAAAAAATAGGACCACTCTCCTATTAACTTTCAAATTGATTTATTCACTTATAAATTAGATTTTCTCAACTTCCGCCTTTGGTTGACCAGAAGTCACCAACTATGAAATTCGTTTGCTAGGAAAATATATAAAAAAACCTCAAAAACCTAATAGTCTTATTTGCCTTACAGGAACTAACATTCAATTCCTTTGCTCTGCCATTCCCATTCTCTCTGTGTCTCAAAGATCCGTTCAGAAATATCTCACTTTAACTCTTACAATTCCAATTCCAATTCCATCACATCTTTCTTTCCCCCCTTCTTTATAAATCTTTTCAACTGTCTATCCAAATCACTAGTATGACTTTTCTGACCAGCAAAGAAGACTCCTCTTCCTCTTTCATTCGCCAATGTAGATATGATGTGTTCTTGAGTTTTAGAGGAGAGGATACCCGCAATGGCTTTACAAATAATTTGAATGGCATCTTGTGTCATCATGGTATTAACACCTTCATGGATAACGAGCTCTTAAGGGGTGAAGAAATTTCAGCAAAACTTTTCGAAACTATTGGAAATTCAAGAATTTCAATAATTGTATTCTCTAAAAACTACGCATTTTCTACTTGGTGTTTGGATGAACTTGTCAAAATTCTTGAGTGTAAAGAGAAAGGTCAAATTGTGCTACCAGTTTTTTAAAAAGTGGATCCATCAGAAGTATGTAACCAAAAGGGAAAGTTTGGAAAAGTTTTTACAAAACATGAAGCAAGGTTCAAGGATAACATGAAAATGCAAAAATGGAGGATAGCTCTACACGAAGCTAGCAATATATCTGGATGGCATTACAAAAAAGAGTATGTATTCTATCACTATTTTTGTTATCACCAAAATTTTTTAAAACAACTCTAAAGCAAAATCTTATCATATTCCTTTTTTTTTTTTTTAATTTTAAAGTACTATATTTTGATCATATCTTTTAATAGTGTGCTAGTTAGGCTAGATAGAAAGGTAAGCATATATAATTGATTATCTTATCAATTAATTATAAGATTTTCTCACACTTCAGGCAACTCTATATATTTTGAGGTTTTTAGGGTTTTCTTTTTAATACTTTAATATCAATTAAACATTATTTATTCATCTTTCTATATTATGTATATTTTTTTGTTTAAAATTTGTTCTTTTTGTTTTTGAGATGCAAAATTGCTAATTAAGTTTTGGTATTTAGGTTTTGTTATTATCTCTTTTACAAGTTTTTAGGAAAATTGATTGTCAATAGTTATTCGACACGCTCATAATTTTTTTTTTTTTAAACAATTTATGGTTTCAATTGGATTTCCTTGCTTTAATATTTTGTGGCCTTCTTGGAATTGGTGAAAGAATGCAAAACTAGTCTCCTTTCTTTCTTTGAAAAAGAAAAAAACAATTATCATTCTACTTTTTCAGATTTTTTTTTCTTTAATGTAATGGAGAGTCTTGAACCCTTTATAAATTCATGGGGCACCGGCATAATATTTATTAAACTCCCCCAAAACTTCTTGATGAATGCATTGGAGCTATTTTTTGTCAATTAGAAGTGTATGATATTTCAAGAAGCTTTTTTCCTTACCTAACCAGATTTTCCATAAGTCTTCGTGCTAAAAGCCAAAAATTGATTTCCTAGCTAAAAAAAAGTTCATACTGATAGTTCTTAGATCTATGAATTACTTGCCATTTACTTGTATTAGCAATATTTCAGTCATAGTACACAAGCTAAACACTTTGAATTTAGTTCATCCTCATATTCTATTTTCTAACAAGTTTTTAATGTTTTTAAATTGGCAGCCACCCTCAATTTACATTTATCAAAGAAATTTTTGAAGAGATCTCAAGGGCTAAATTAAATTATACGCAAATATTTGATGTTAAATACCCTGTTGGAATAGATTCTCATGTAGAGGACATAAATAGGCATTTGGATATTGATTCAAATGATGTTCGTATGGTAGTGATCCATGGCCTTCCTAGAATAGGTAAGACAACAATTGCGAAAGCTATTTTCGACTTAATTGCATATCGTTTTGAAGGAAGCTGCTTTCTAGAGGATGATGAAGAAAACTCTAAAACAAAAGATGACATACTCCAATTAAATGAGACACTTTATTCTAAAATCTTCGGAGGTAGAACTTTAAAGGTGCCTAGTGTATTTAAAAGAATCAATGTGACAATGGAAATGCTTCAACACAAAAGAATTCTTTTAATTCTTGATGATGTTGAAAAATTAATCCAAGTAAAATATTTGCTTGGAGAATGCAATCAGTTTGCTCTTGGAAGTAGAGTCATCAGCATAACAAGAAAGGAAAAGTTTCTATCTACTTTTCAAGAAGATTGTCATTTTACCTATTATGACTACAAGGTTAAGGAATTAGATGAACATGAATCTCGTATACTTTTTTGTCAACATGAATTCAAAAGAAGCAAGCTTGAAAAGGTATGGAACTTGAAAATCCAACGGTCGGATCAAAAGTTATGGCTCTTGGAAGTTAGCGATGCATCGATTGGTGCGTTATCTCGGTTTTCGTAATATCTCGATCGTTCTAACTCTAATTTCGACCCATGAATAGTCGTTGGAATGAGAATTTGATAATATTTACAATGGCATTAGTTTCAACCCGTTCTGACGGTTGGATCAAAATTAGGGTTTTTGAACCCACCCAAAGTCAACTTCGGGTCAAACTTGGTCAAAGTTGCTAAAAATCTTTGAGAAGCTCGAGTTTGATATAAAACCATGAAATGTGTTGTTTTGTGAGGATTTTGACCTCGTTTGACCTTCGATTGACCCAAGGTTGACTAGGGGCATTTTGGTCATTTTAGTTGAAAAAGGCACTTTGGGTGCTCCGATGTCCGAACGAGTTGCGCCATGTCATTTTGGATGTTCTCGTGGCCCCATGGAGAGAAAATAAAATTTTTGGATTTTTCAAGGTCTGGCACGCAAATTGAGGGCGGACAAAATACGGTATCAACACCATTTATTCATGCTAGTTGAGTGTTTGACAATTGCAAATACCAAACATATCTTTGCCAAAAACCAAATACCAAACTTATATTGCTAACAAATACCAAATATGTGTTACATAATAGGTTCTGTTACAAGACATCTTCCAAAATAACCATTTTAGAATTCATCTTGTAAAATGGTGAACAACCACCTAGGAAAATGAATTCAAAGACCCAACCACCTTTCAACATCCCACACAAGCATCATGGCAGACTCAGGTTCTTCACCCTTATATTGTTCATTGAGGCAAGAACACAACATTACAAAAATGAAAAATACCCATGACACAACTAGTGCAAGCTTGCACAATCTCTCATTCTCTCTAACCCTTATAACTTTCTCCCTAGCTTCTACATAAAGTTCATGAGCTTTTCTTTCCCTCTGATTGGATCTTCCATTTCCTTAGACATCCTTTCCTTTTGATTTGCAAGCTGCAGTTCATTCTCAAGCATACTTATCCTTTGAAAGACAAGTGAGGCAGTTTCATTCCTATGCCTACAAGTTTGGTTATCCACCCACTAAAAGAAGCCACATTTGGGACCAACCTTATCATTAAATTTAGAACAATTAATTTCACAATTCACGCCATATATACCATTACCAATTTAGAAAGATTTCGGCATTCAGACTTTGTGTTCATATTTCGGCTATTAAAGTTAATATGATTACTCAATAAGGGCCTCTATCTCTTGCTATGGCCTCTGTCTCTCTATCTCTCTGGAAGTCGGGTCTTCCATTGGACAGTAGAAGTGTTTGTCCCTTCTTTCTGAAGGAGAGTTTGTTTTGTTGTTTCTGTCTTAAGAGTGCGTTAGGTTTTCTCCTTCTCTTTTTCTTCTCCTTTTCTCTTCGGGTAACATTGTTATCCATAGAGCTAGTGGTCTTTCTTTTGTGGGGGTTTGGGAAACAGTTTCTGATAGGTCTTACACTAGGGATTTTTTCTCTTCTACCCTTCCTTCCCTTGGACCTTCACACTATGTACAATCTTGTTACTTTTTGCCACCCTAAGGAGGCAGAGGACGACGGAGACTGTGAATCTCAGACAGGGGTCATTCCGAATATGGATATCGATTTTGGTGGGGAAGACAATACTGCATACGTTACGAACGTTACTCATGGTGAAGATACAGCTAATCCGTCCAATACGCAAGCGTTGAAATACAATAATGATACGGAATCATTGGCATAGCTGGAGGGTATTAATTCTGAATTATTGGGGCCACATTTGGAGAGCATGAAACACATCATTAAAGAGCCTGAGGTGATAAGGTCTGGTAGTGATAAAGGGAGTTTGGAGGAATTTAATGCAGAATCAAATACCGGGTTTCCTGGACTTAAGGAGTCATCCGTTAAGCCAGCCACCTTTCAATGCAGAGTAATTTCAAATGAAAAAACCCTACAAGTGTCAACTCAAGTCACGGTGTCACAAAACCCTAGGGTTTTAATTCAATCATCACAAACAACGACAGAGATTGAAGAACAGCCAACCAATGTCAGAACGTGGACGATCTGGCTTCGCAAGAACACTCTTCGGACTAGTGACAAACCATTCCCAATCCTACAGGTTCTGCAAGATGCTTGGTCTGCACAAGCATCTTATGTACGTTCAATTCCTCCAAAACCTCCAGACCGTGGCAGCCTTGCTCATCAACACACGGCGTGGACTCCTCCAGTCAATCACATGTTCAAGGTTAACTTCGACAAAGCTATTTTTAGAGAGGAGCAGAAGGCAGGTGTTGGGGTAATTATAAGGGATGAGCATGGCAGGGTTATTGCGTCCATGGCAGATGGTATTTCTCTGCCCTGTTCTGTTGATGCAATGGAGGCTTTTGTAGCCAAGGAAGCACTTAAGTTCGCTCAAGAGCGTGGTCTATCAACCATTGTTCTTGAAGGTGACTCAAAGCGCACTATTGATTCTCTGTTGTGCGAGGACGTATCCCTAGCAGCCATTGGACACCTCATAGATGAAGCAAAGATGTTCGGAATTGGAGTGGGAATACGGGAGAGTAATGGAGCTGTTTTGGCTTCTTTCTCACAAAAAATCCCTCAAGCATACAAGGCTGAAGTGATTGAGGCACTGGCAGCCCTCAATGCATTGTCATTTGCGTTTGAGTTGGGATTTCGTAGTACTATCCTTAAAGGTGATTCTTTTGGACTGAATCAAGCTTTGAAGTCAAAAGAGCATAGCTTATCACCAACAGGTTTACTGTTAGAAGATGTGAAAATGTTTGCTAACAATTTTGTAGGATTGTTGTATTCTCACATTAAGAGAAACGACAATGGGGTTGCTCATAGTCTGGCTAAAAATGCATTATGCATACCAGATTTTCAAGTATGGATGGAAGATGTCTCATCACATATTATTTTGATTTTACAATTGGATGTAGTTGAATTTCATTAATAAAATCCATCAGTTTCTTTCTCAAAAAAAAAAAAAAAAAAAAATCACAATTCACAGTTAATAATTCAATTGAATTCAATACAATTCAATTCAAATCAAATCAAAACATGGAAATGTTGCTTACCTTAAATTGACTACAACCCCAGAATCTCCTTCCAAAGTTACCAACTTTTAGAGTTGTTCCCAAGACACAATTCTCATGGGTACATAAATGGCCATCTAAAGCACGGTAAACCACTAGTTGTAGAACCATTGCCACATGATGAAGACATAGCAAAACTAGTTGACGAAAATTTCACTACTAACGTTTTCCTATAGAAAATGTATGTACAAATTAAACAATTTCATATATTACTTTATCATCAATTTCAGCAGATTTTCAAACCCTAACTAAAGAACCTAATCTAAGATTTTCATAAACCTTATTTTCACATGATTTGAGATGTCAAACTCCAGCTTCTCCTTCTTCGTAATTACCCAAATGATTCTAAGCTAAGCAGTTGTGTAAGTAAGTCAGGTGGGTGTTGAAGAGGTTTTGAATGAGTGAGCTTTCATGAGAGGTTTTGAGGAGGGAGAGTGTTTGATCCATTTAATATTATGTATTTGGTTTATAAGGTGTTAGTTTGACGACAAATGGGGAGGTGGGTTACGGATCATTAACGGAAATGACCTCATGTGGGTAAAATGTTAAAAATCAAACCATAGGTAGGTAAGTTGAATTTCAGATAAACCACAAGTAGGTAAGTTGTAATTTTCCCTTAGAGCATTCACATCAATGTAGTTATTTTAATATTTCAACGAATATATAGCTAAAAGCTGGAAAAAATAAAAATAAAAAGTAAAAACCTTACGCATTAGTCTCATTATTTTGTCCCATAATTTTAACGTGGGGTTGTTTCCTAGCCAGACTTGGCGAGTCTTCTTCACTCGCTAGACAATAAAAAATCAAACCACGTTTATCTCTCTCTCTCTCTCTCTCTCTCTCTCTCTCTCTCTCTCTCTCTCTCTCTCTCTCTCTCTCTCTCTCTCTCTCTCTCTCTCTCTCTCTCTCTCTCTCTCTCTCTCTCTCTCTGTTAGGAATGCTATAAGTATATTGATAATAATTGTTGTATGGAGATTTAGTTAGTTAGGTAGTTAGTTAGTTAGGTATAATTCCAAGCATGTTAATCACATTTAGCACATGTTAGAATTGTTAATGCACATGGGGAATAATAGAACCAATAAGATAAGGCCATGTGGGCCAATGAGATTAGAGCTAGTCTCCTATAAATACATGATTGTAATTCAATATGAGATATCAATGAAGAATAAACCAATTGTTAGTGCATTAGTGCATCTCTCTCTCTCTCTCTCTCTCTCTCTCTCTCTCTCTTTCTTTATGGAGGGTGACTACCTCGAATTAAGTCAATTTCCCTACAATCCCTATCCATTTCCCTATAATTCCCATCAATCCCCATTAGGAACCACCGGGTTCCTAACACTCTCTCTCTCTCTGTAGTTTCGGAGCTCTCAAGTTCGCCCCAATTTTAGCAAGCGGAGGTGGTCGATTTAGTAGTGCAAAGGAGGTTTTTTTTTTTTTTTTAGATTGTAAATATGAATGAATAAAAAAAATAATATTTAATTAAAATAGTGATAGAGTATTGAGATTAATGTATATCCATAAAAAAAAAATCTAAAAAAATGAAATTTTTTTAGTTAGTTTAGCCAATAATTTGAAGAGGTTGATGTGAATGCTGATGTTTCAAAAGATAGATGAAAGAAACCTTATAGAGGAGATTGTCATGCTTGTTTTAAACCCAAATTGACTAGAAAGCCCGCAAAATTACATTACTTTATACTAGGTGATGGCCCATGAAATGCTGTAATGCACAGCTATGCTAAAGTTTCGGTTCAAAATAATTTACAGGATGCTCTCTAAGCAGATCCATGTCATTTTTGCATGAATACTAGCATGGAAACATCCATTCCTATGAAAAAATTCACATAATTTTTATGTGTCAATTTATTATTGGATTTTGACAATTTAATGTGTGTCCACTACTAAGTTCGTGTTTCTAGTATTACTTATCACATTTGCCTAGAAGAAAGTTTAGTGGACACAACCTTTGCTACAATTTTAAAGTGGTTGCTTGTGAGTGATGGATTTATGTGAAAATAATAGATAATTGCTTACAATTGATCACATCAAATTTGCAAAAAAAAAAAAAAAAAATTGTGGCATAAAAGTTGTTGTATCTATGGGAATAACTCCACTTGCACGTCAAGGTATGACCACTACCATCACAATCCTCAGGATATTAAAATTCTCTTGATGTATATACACACATGCATATCAAAAATTCTAGAACCACAATTTATTTTACACACTTTACCATAATTTTCTTATATGGCTAATTGTGAGTCGTGAAAAATAAAACGATAGGTCCATATGAGTGATAGACAACTAATCATAATATGTCACGTAAAATATTTTTGAAAAAAGTGTGGTTCTAGAATAATTGTGCACATAAAAAGGATATTAGAAGAGAGAAATAGAAAACGAAAAAGAAAAAGGGACAAAGAGATTATAGAGGGAGAGAAAAGAAGAAAAAGGATGTTTCATGAGTGAGAAGATAAAGTGAGAGACGCACAGTTTCACCAAATTCGCATTAAGCACTGCTACCGAGAACCTTGCAGACACTCTTGCTAGAATGGGTTCTCAACAAAGTCAAGATTTCCTTTTATTTGAAAGTCTGCCATTGGACTTAGATTTTGCTTTTAATTCTGATTTGAATGGATTGTACTTATCCAGGCGTTGCTCTAAATTTTCTGTTTCTGTTTAGTTGAATGCAATTCACTTTCCGCCCACAAAAAAAAAAAAAGAAAAAAGAAAAAAGTGAGAGAGAGACTGAGTGTCCATTTAGAAATAGTTTGTTTAACTTTTTGCTGAAATTTTTTTCTTAAAATTGTGCTAAAGTACGCTTGTATCATAAAAAAAATTTGAAAATATGAGAAAAAAAAAAGTTTTAAAAAACTGTATAAAAAACTAAAAACTAAGCTTATAAGCTGAAGCCAAATAATTAAGAAAGAAATTGTGTCTACCTTTCTTAAAAGTTTGAAAATGAATTCACACTACGCTCCAAAAATAAGTTTGTACCCAAGAAATTTCTGTCCATTTTCCTCCTGTGTGCCAAGTTTGAAAATGAATCAGAGTGGTAAAGCGACTTTCCAATTAGTTTTTTCAAAGTGGATAAAAGTCTTCTCGGTCTCCGCGTTTGGACCGCAACCTATGAAATTCGCCAGCTAGTATTTTACTATTTTCACATTGGACTATCATACGGTCTTATTGGCCTCACCGTAACCAACATCCAATTTCTTAACTCTGCCATTACCATTCTCTCTTTGAAAAACCCATTCAGAAAGTCTCACCTAAATTCTTACAATTCCAATTTCATCGCATCTTCTTCTTTTTTACTCTTCCTTTTAAATCTTTTCTACTGTCTATCCAAATCACTATGGTTTTTCAAACCAACAAACGAAACTCCAATTTCACTTTCAGTCACCAATACAAATATGATGTGTTCTTGAGTTTTAGAGGTGAAGATACTCGTAATGGTTTTACGAGTTATTTGAATTGCACTTTGCATGATAAAGGTATTGACACCTTCATGGATGACAAGCTCTCAAGGGGAGAGGAAATTTCTACAGAACTTCTCAAAGCCATTGAAAGTTCAATGATTTCGATAATTGTTTTCTCTGAAAGATATGCAATTTCTTCTTTATGTTTGGATGAACTTGTCAAAATTCTTGAGTGTAAGCAGGAAGGCCAAATTGTGCAACCAATTTTTTACAACATAGATCCATCAGAAGTACGTAACCAATATAGAAGTTTTGGACAAGCTTTGGAAGAACATGAAAAAAGATTTAGCAATGACATGGGTAAGGTGCAGAGATGGAGGAGTGCACTATATAAAGCAGGCAATTTATCTGGTTGGCATTACAAAAATGAGTATGTATTTAACAACTATTTTTTTAAAAATTTAAAATTTTTTTTTTTTTTTTATCACCAATAAATTTTACTGTTAAACAAAAAGTCCCAAGCGTTATTGTTTGTTTGTTTGTGTTTTTTTTTTTTTTTTTTTTTTTGCCCTGAGATTATGAAAGTGTTATATTTTAATCATATTTTTGAAAAGTGAGCTAGTTAGGCTACAAGGGCCAATGATAAAAAGCAAATACTAGAATATGATTGATAATCTTTATCATCGGTTAATTAGAAGTTTATCCCACTTGGTCACTTGATACATTTTGAAATCTAAGGTGATAAATTTTAGGGTTTTTTAACATTTAAATATTATTTATTCAACTTTCGATATTATATAATTTTTATTTATTTAAGAAACTGTTCTTGTCTTTTGAAACGCAAATGTTAATTAAATTAAGTACTATTAACATCTCTATTATAAGTTGTTAAAAAAATTGATTTTCAATTATTATTGAGCACACTCATAACAAACTTTTTTTGTCAAACTGTTTAGGGTTTCAATTGGGTTGAATTTTTGTTGGTTCAATATTTTAGGGCATTCTTTGAGGTGGGAGAAGGAATGCATAATCAACCTATATATTTTATATTTAAAAATCAATTATCATTCTACAATTCTGAGAAATTTTTGTATAATTTTAGGGGCATTTTATTTATGTAATAAAGGTTTTGGGACTCTTTATAAATTTTGCGAGATGTGGGGATTTAGACCTAGGTCTAGTGTCTCCCCTGCCCACCCTTATAATGTTTAGAAGCTACACCAAAATTCTAAATATATTCATTCAAGCTAGTATTAGAAGTGGATCTTGAAGATGTTTTTTTTATTCATAAGCAGATCTTCCACGCGTCTTTGTGCTAAAAGCCCAAAAGTGATTTTGTAGCTGAAAAAGAAAAGGGTTCATAATTTCATATTGATATTCTTAATCTTAGATCTATAAATTTCATGCCATTTACTTGTATTAACAATATTTCTATCAAAGTACACAAGATTAACTTTTTGAATTTAGTTCATGTAAATATATATTCCATTTTTCTAACATGTTTTTAATGCATTGTAATTGACAGCTACCCTGAACTTAGATTTATCCAAAACATTTCTGAAGATATCTCACGTATTAAATTAAGTTGTACGAAATCTGTGTTCTTGAGTTTTAGAGGTGAAGATACCCGCAATGGTTTTACGAGTTATTTGAGTGGCACTTTGCGTAGTAAGGGTATTAACACCTTCATGGATGACGAGCTCCCAAGGGGAGAAAAAATTTCTGCAGAACTTCTCAAAGCCATTGAAAGTTCAAGTATTTCAATAATTGTATTCTCCGAAAACTTTCCATATTCAACTTGGTGTTTGGATGAACTTGTCAAAATTATTGAGTGTAGAAAGAGAGGCCAAATTGTGCTACCAATTTTTTACAAGGTGAATCCGTCACATGTACGTCATCAACAGGGAACGTTTGGAGATGCTTTTGAACATTATCATCATAGATTCAAGGATAACAGAAAGAAGGTGGATACATGGAGGGAAGCGCTAAGGGAAGCAGCCAATATGCGTAGTTGGCAATACCAAAATGAGTACGTATTTGACAACTATATATAAATATTTATATATATATATATATATATATATATATATATATATATTTTTTTTTTTTATCACCAATAACTTTTACTTTTAAACAAAAACTCCCAAGCGTTATTGTTTGTGCTCTTTTATTTATTTATTTATTATCGTTGAAAATATGAAAGTATTATATTTTGATCATATTTTTGAAAAGTGAGCTAGTTAGGTTACAAGGGCCAATGATAAAAAGCGAATGCTAGTATATGATCGATAATCCTTATAATCAATTACTTAGAAGTTTTTCCCATTTGGCCGCTTAATACATTTTGAAATCTAAGGTGATAAGCTTTAGGATTTTTTAACCTTTAAATATTAATTAAATATTATTTATTCAACTTTTGATATTATATACTTTATTTTTTTTGTTTAAGAAACCATTCTTGTTTTTTGAAATGCAAACGTTAATTAAATTTTGTGATTAAGTATTATTAACATCTCTTATACAAGTTAAGATTTTCAATTTTTACTAAGCACACTTGTAACAAACTTTTTTTTGTCAAATTGTTTAGGGTTTCAATTGGGTTGGATTTTGGTTGGTTAAATATTTTGGGGTATTCTTTGAGGTGGGAGAAGGAATGCACAATCAACCTATGTATTTTATATTGTGGTGTGCCTTTGTATTAGAACCCCTTTCTCTCTTCCTTATGTGTGTGTTTGTTTCTCAAAAAAAAAAAAAAACTATGTATTTTATATTTAAAAAAAAAATCAATTATCAATCTACAATTTTGAGAAATTTTTGTATAATTTTAGGGTCATTTTATTTATGTAATAGAGGGATTTGGGACTGTTTATAAATTTTTGCTAGAGTCTCCCCTGCCGACCCATATAATGTTTAGAAACTTCCCAAAAAAATTCTTAATAAATTCATTCAAGCTAGCATTAGAAGTGGATCTTGAAAAAGTTTGTTTCATTAGTACTTAAGCGGATCTTCCACGCATCTTTGTGCTAAAAGCCTAAAATTGATTTCTTAGCTGAAAAAGAAAAGGGTTCATAATTTCATATTGATATTCTTAATCTTAGATCTATAAATTTCAAGCCATTTAATTTTATTTTATATATATATATATATATATATATATATATATATATATATATATATATTCTTTTTTCTAACATGTTTTAGTGCTTTTTAATTGGCAGCTACCCTGAATTTAGATTAATCCAAAAAATTTCTGAACACATCTCGCGTCTTAAGATAAATTGTACGCGTGATCAAAAGAATGTAGGTCTGGCTGTGGTTCTCATAGATCAAGACGGGAATGGGAGAGCAATCAGACGTGGCATAAGCATCAATGGCAAGATGGGCAATGCCTTTGGCCAAACAGGACTGACTTGAGCGAGTTGTGATAGAGAGTACAAATGTATGCACTCCAAGTATTTGACAAAATGTTACTATGTTTCAAGTGATGAGTTTCAGTATTTACTTATATATATATATATATATATATAATAGTAAAATTCAGTAAACATCACACAATTGGATTGCTTTCTCTCTTCCTTAGTGTAGTTGGATAAATCTGATCTAGAGATAATCTTTATCTTGTTCGCTTGTTGTCGAGGATTTCTCTTTGGGTTACTCTGTTTAAATTTTTTCTTCATATTCTGAGCCAATAGAAGTAGACGCAGCAAGCATCATCAACTTCATTGCAATCCCGGCTGGGAATGGAAGAACATAATGAAGGAAATTCGGCTTTGGCTCTTCACCATATATGGATGGGGTTTGATAATTACTCTAGTCTGATTTTACCTGTAAACTTTCCGACAACAGTAAAGATGGCCTTGACCTTCTATGCTGCATGTAGGATGCTGATTTCAGTCCATATCTACTTTCGAAGAAATGAGAATCTCTTGATTGAACTTCGAAGAATATGCCAAGGTACATTGAAACAATTTGTGTTATGTTTTTAAATGTCAAGGTGTGTCTCCTCTCTTAGTTTTGTTGTTTCATTTGCATCTTTTAGTTCTTTTATCTTTTCTCTCTCTCAAATTAACGGGCTCATTCAAATGATGGTGGTGGGGGCTCTTGCCCAAAATTTATAATTCCTTAATATTAGGAAGGTACTATTTGTTCTAATTTTTTTTTTTTTCCTTCGGATGTAACTAAGCAAGTTTGGACCTGACCAAAATTTTCTTGTGGCTGTAAACTAGCGGACCTAATTTGAGCTGTTTGGAGGGTGGCTTATTGTTGAATTAGTTAGTCAATACCTCAAGAATTTGCAAGCTCTTATCTGGCCCAGCGAAATTTTTGCAAGATCTAATTTAGTGACCACACTGTATTTGATATTTGGAAATGTAAAATTAAAATTAATTAATTAATTTTAATTTGCTCAATTCATACACAACGTTATAAATTTCAGATGAGAAAAACAAAACATAACCCAAGATGTTTCTATTACCATAAATCCGCTGAGGGGATTGAAAATCTTGGGACTTGATGGTAGTTTTGTTACGTTCAAAAGTGAAGGCTTAGGATTCAATTAATTACGGGTGTAGGCTTTGTAAGATAAGCTTTTCTTAAGAATGAAGAAACCTTATAGAAGAGATTGTCTTAGATGCTTGTTTTAAACCCAAATTAACAAGAAAGGCCCGCAAAACTACATTATAACAGGAAATGGCCCATGAAATGCACAGCAATGCCATAGTTTCGCTCCAAAATAATTTGCAAATGCTATCAATGCAGCTCCATGTAATTTTTGGATGAGTAATGCTAGGGACATTCTCCTTTCCATACCAAAATTCACACACCATTCTTACATGTCAACTCGTGATTATATTTTAAGACTTTCACATGGCTCTATTATTGAGTTTGTGTTCATGGTAATACTTATCTCACGGAAAAAGTCCAGTAAATACTACTTTTGCTACGACTCTAATGTAATTGCTTGTGAATGATGGAGAAATCATAGTGGGTTCATATGAAGTAATAGACAACCCCTCAGAGTTGACCACGTTAAAATTGCAACAAAAATTGTGACATAAAAGTTGTGGTATTCACTAGAATGATGATGACAACATTAAGTTAGATGGAGTTGATTAGGCATGATGATGAATATAATGAAAATAAATTATTATTTTGGCTCATAAGACAAATATTATCACGTCGAATTTAATCAATTTGAATGTGTTATTTTAAACATATGTTAATTTGATTTATTTAGTTAGCTTTATTAAATATTATTACATAAGTAATTATTAAATTAGTCATTAGTTGAATACATTTCGAATTTATAATGAATATACCTCTTTATATATATATATATATATATATATATATATATATATATATATATATATATATAAATTAGTCACTAACTCGAGCAATGTACGGGAATATCTACTGGATGAGTTTTCAGGGGAAAAAAAACATCATTTTTGAGTTGGAGTAGTAAGCAAAAATGCATGAGATTTTTTTTTTTTTTTAAATGATATTAAAAGAAATAGCACAAAGTGTCATTAGTTAGACAGAAGGAAGAAATGTTGTTTTATTTATTAGTTTTTGGTGGGAATAAAAAAGAGAGAATATTGTGTCTCTAGTTTGATTTGTGTTGTATGTATAGGTATATATAAGATAAGTTGTAATATATATACCAAAAGGTGCCTATTGAAAAGTCATAAACATTCAAATTAGATATACCAAAAGTTGCCTATTGAAAAGTCATAACCCATCATATTGGTAATACCAAAATGTGCCTATTGACCGAAAATGTTCCTATTGAATGAAATGTGCATATTGACCAAAATGTGCATACTGAATAAAAATGTGTCTATTGACCGAAAATGTGCCAATTAAAAAATGAAAAGGCACAATTGTATGGTGTTTTTAAACATATACATAGCATAAATTTATATAGTCACATGGTGCAATAAGGAGTAGTCAACAAAAAGTCTAACGTTTCGCTTTTATATTATACAGGCCCCATCAGTGTGCAATTCGCCTTGAACTACTAAGAATATTCCAAGGTACATTGAGACAATTTCTATTATGTTCTTAAATGTCAAGGTGTGTCTCCTCCCTTAGTTTTGTAGTTTCTTTTGCATCTTTTAGTTCTTTTATGTCACGCCCCAAACCCAAAAAGGTCCAAAGCATGAGAAATACATCCCAAAGATACCTGTAGATTTTTCTTTTTTGGAAAATTCAAACTGTAGGAGATCTTTCTTTTCCTTTCCTTTCCATAAGATTAGAATATATAACCATACTAAAATCTCCACATTACAAGTCAAAGCTCTATAACACATTTACGAACAATAACTAAAAATCATGTGCCTACACATAATACATGAATATATTACAAGACCCTAATTGGATTACACAAAGTCACAATCTTATCAAGAATAAGGACCTCAACATCGAGTCTAGGCCTACTACACCAAAGGCTAACAAACCTCAAGCGACCAACCTCCAATACAATTAATTAAGGTCTCGTCGCACATATCGAGGTCGAGTCACCAACCATTTATAGCAAACATCTCCAAATTTAATATAGCACTCCAATCATCACTAATGAAGTAAGCTCCATACCTAAGGTATAACTAATTAATCTGAAAAACTGTTAGAGGATGGGATGAGCTAAAGTTTAGTAAGTAGCATAATTAATGAGGGTGGGAGAAATGCAAGTTTCATGATGATGAACAGTTTACAAAACATGTTTTAGTTTGGGAAATTTCTAACTGAATCCTGCAAGATCATTTTCAATAATAATGTGACAAGAATGATCAAATGATGAAACACAAATTTCTCAAAATAATACCATGAAACTATATACTATAATCTGTGAGCACTAATAATATAATTCCAAAGCCATAAAATCTAACATACGGTAATTTATCACAAATATACCACACTACCATATGGACCAGTCAAAGGTCCACCCATTCACAACTGGGATGATCTTGTCCTCTCTGGTATTAGTCTTTTGGCCCCAGGGGTAGCAGCCTCACCCATACCCTCAAGGTTTTTCTCTCTCCCCCATGGGTAGTATGGAGAACGCGTTAAATAGGACTTCTTTTGCATGTGGTCTTTTGGTCCCATGGGCAGCAGCCTTACCCACACATAGTCAAGGAACCTTTTCCCTCTATGGGCGGTAGGGAAGAGCGCGTCATCCAAAGTGAAAGAACATTGACCTAGATTTGATTTCGTTGTCACAAATACTACGGAAACCAAATCGGGTGATCACTGGGAAATCACACATGGCATAGAGTTAAAACAATATAAAGCTCACAGGTTACATGTACTTTCAAATACATAGTTTATATTTAGGTAGTTTCAGAAAAGAGAGATGCTACGTCTACAACATTTTTACAACAAATCACATGTGGTTAGTTGTTATTGGTTCAAATTTCAAACTAACGCTAACATTACTTTTTTGCCCCAACAATAACAACTAGTAACAACTTGCCACTTAGAATTTGTTGTAAAAATGTTGTAGAAATGTTGTAGACATATCATTTCTCTTCAGAAAAACCTTAAATAACCAAAACTTTCATAAAGTTTGTAAGGTTTTCAACTTCATTCATGTCATAAAGATTTTTTTATCAATTTCCCAAATAATACAAGACAATATATGTAACACCCCGACCCAACTTTATAATTAAATTATGTGTTTAAGTGGTTAATTATTATTTTTAAGCCACTTATTTTCTAAAATTAATATAAGAGTATTTAATAAACATATTATTTTATAATGCCATTAAATAAGAATTGTAAAGATTATAAATAATTGAATGGCTATTGGTATTATGTATATATACTAAGTAAGTACAAAACTATATTAAGTGGTTTAAGTTATTAGATACATAGTTGGTGTTTTAATTAAGCATGGTGCATGAGATTGTATAGTAGAAATTTCACCCACATGCAACCAATGGGAATTCAACACATAATGCCAAAGTTTCATGCTTGTTGACAAACCCAAAGACCAAGACTTGGTTGGCCATGCAATCACCAAGCTCCACCTCACTTCTTCCTTGACTTTTCTCAAGACAAACATCCAAGAAACACACTTCCTCTCATTTTCCACGAGTCCAAGAAAATCAGAAATTTCAGCACACTTTGCAGTCTTTTCTCTTAAGGAAAGAGCTAGGAAGCTCCCTTGAGTCTTTCTTTTGAGTCCACGGGTTCACACACACCAAAAGAGAGATAAGTCTCCATCTTATCTCTTATTTGACTCTCTCAAAGCAACTACAACAATCAAGAACTCTCTCCCCCTTTCATTCCTATGGGTCCAACACCAAAAGAAGGAAAAGCTCTCAACTCTTCTCTCTTTCACACCTATGGGTCCAGCAGCAAGGAAAGATGTTTCTTTCAATTCTTCTCAAGCTTTTGTACCCAACTTGAAGCTAAAGTGATTCTAGCTCTATCACTCCAGGAATCCATGTCTAGGGTAAGGGGATATGTAATTCTTTTAGTCTATTGTCCATATATATATATATATATATATATATATATATATATATATATATATATATATATAGTGTTTTAAGAAGCTTTGAAATTGTGTTGATGGTTTGTTGATGGTTTGTTGAAGGTAGATTAGGGTTTTTACTAATTAATGATTTTATATGATTAAGGAAGTAAGAAAAAGTTAGGATGAGTATTTTTGATGCTGCTGCTGGGATTTTTGTTGTGTGTATTTTTGCTCTAAATGGTTAAATGACTATGTATAAGTGTTTTATAACATGTCTAATGAGTGAATAAAAATCCCCATATGAAAATGCCATCGTTTGATAATTGTTTGTGAATTTACAAGAAAACGTTGCAAAGCTGTCACTGTGACAGATTCTGTGTTCATTCATGGTAAATTATGTATTAAATTGTATACAGTGAATTTGGATGCTAGGGATATTTCTTATGGAATCTAAGACACATGTGGTTGTTATGAAAGTGGTCTCACAGCATTTGAATCAATATAAAAATAATGGTTTAATTTCTAAGTTGCATAAAACTCTGTCAGGACAGATTTGAGCACATTGTCTTGAACGATTTTTAATAAATCACGGTTTTATACTTTGACTCTAAAAATTTTATTGTATATAATGGACATACAGGGGAGTGGTTTTATAAAATTTCATGACATTTGGATGTGTACGGACAACATATGCTACACCTGACTTTGAGGATTTAATTCTAAAGTTAGGGTGAATGTTTTGAGCTATAATTTATTATGCTCATCATTTGGTATGTTTAGATCATAGATTAATTTTGTATAACTTGGTTCAAGGTTTAGTACTCTAAAGGAGGGGTTCTAAACCATTCGACGGTTGTATTTATGAAGCTGTTTTGTTCAACATGCTGTATGTTGTCTTATGAGTGTATATGGTTACATAACCATGCTTAAAAGATTCTATGTTATGCATGCATTATTGCCCTAATCTCAAAGCATCTTTTGAAATGAAGTTGGCTTTTCTAAAAATATGAGATTAATGTGAGAATGTTGGTTTCATTATGATTTAGTACATCATGTTGTATGATGAATGTATTTTGTGTTTGTGGGAGCCTCGTTGAGATGGGATTAGGATTTCCTTGATTCTAAGAGATAGGCTTTGAGATGAATGTGTAAGTTTATGATAAGGAATTATGGATAGTAATAAGTTTTGATATTTGATTTAGGTGTTACCAATATCCAAGTCTAAGCTCCTTTGACTTTAGGCTCTCGGTTCCTTTGCTTTCAAGTAAGGGATAAGTTATATGGGTATTTGATAAGTCATGAGGTTATTTTAAAGTATATTATGCATTAAAAGATTTTTTATTAGAGATATGGCATATAATCATTATTCTGACAAAGATATGTTCGTGAGCTTTCGAAACCTTATGTATATGATTTAAGCATATTGATGCCATTACTAATTTCCACGAACATGATGTTTAATGAAAAGAATGGAAATGCTATTATTATGAAATGTTATGCAAAATAAGAAATTTCAGTATGATGTAAAGTATGAAATGTTTTCGGGTTATGTCCTCTGGTGATTTGAACTTGGCCGGTAGGGGTTAATTACTGGCTTTCCATGGAAAAGTGTTATCTGTTTGGCCATTTTAAGTAGAGGAAATGAGGCTGCCCGTAACTCTAGGCCATTTAAAGTAGAGGAAATGGGGTTGCCCGTAACTCTAATCTGAACAAGGCCTTCTCCCCAATGTGTATGGACGGCAGGGAGGAATAAAACCTTGAGGAGATGTGCCATTAGGCCTCTCAAAGAGGATAATATCATGCACACGAGGTCACCCAAATGTGATGAGGCCTTCTCTATACAGACTTATCAGATATGGACTAACCAATATGTTATGAACAACTATGTTATGTTATTAATCATGAGAGAATTATTTTGTTTAAATGCATTGTGAAAAGTAAAAGCTCTCCTGGCAAGAAGAAGTTTCTGATGAAAAGAAAAGCTATTCATTAAAGATAAAAGTTTCTGAAGTTCTGTTGTGCTATAAAGATAAAACTTCTGATGAAAGTACAAGTTTATGTTTAAAAGTTATCAGATACTTGTTCTTTATGAAATGTTAAGTTTTATGACTATGAAAGTTATAATATTTTTCGGGAAGAGGTTTATAAAGAAAGGTTTTCTTATTGGATCAAGATGTTTCTAGTTTAATACAAAGTTGCCGATTATCTTATTTAAGTTAAAATGATTATTTTGTAATGAGAATATACATATGGTGACTTTGTAGGAAATGAAAGAAGCTTAATCCGAAAGGTTTTGGTAATATTAACCTGATAAGAAAAAGGAGAACAATTATTTTTCTATGAAAAGCGTATAAGTTATTATTATGAATAGTATAAAATACTATGCATGAAAAGTTGTTCTCCTAGTCGAATATTCATAGAATGAAATGATCTGATTTACATACATCCTTATTAAATTCTCATATATCTTACATTTACTGAGTTGTGTAGCTCACCACTTCCATTCTTTCAGTTAGCAGATTTTATTTTGGAGCAGAGGGAGCCTTAGTCGAGTTTGGAAAGAGCTAGTTTTAGTTTTATATGTATAGATCCTAAATTAGCAATTTGATGTTTAGTTTTGTAGTATGGTGTATTTTAGGATATAATGAAAGTGTGTACCTTAAAGTATTAAGAGATGTATTATGTGAAATTTAGAATTTGAATAATCGGTGGATTGTGTTATCCTTTGAGGTACAATGTAGGTGCTCTGAATATCAAGTGGAAAGTTATATCATTTAAGTAAAGAAACAAGAATGAAAAGAAAGAGGGAAATTTTTGTAAAATTTTTGGAAAAAGTTAAGTTGGTTCTTGTTAATATCAAGTTTAAGCTTGATATTAGCATGCCTGTCATGGTCACAAATTCGGGTATCGGGTTTGGGGCGTGACAATTTAAGCACCTTCAAATTTTCCAATATACCATAAAATTCATGAATTCATTATCAAAGATTAAATAAAAAATGCTCATATTTTCCATGTCAACAATTTATGCATTTCCCCAAATGCAATACCAAGTATAATACACTTTTCATAAATAGTCATATACATTTAAGGTGACGACACAATAGTTTTTAGGAAAATATAGTTTCCATAAGTAGTTTTAAAAGACGTGTCAAATCCAAAAACAATGTTTATGCAACATGATTATTTTCCAAAAATCTCATTAACAAGCTACTTACCTTGCAACCTGCAAAAATCCTAATTCTCCAAGCTCCAAAGGAGATTAGCTAGAACCTAAACAATATCAAGCACACTTATCACAATAAGCATAAAGCTTGAAATTGTATCTAGCTACAAATTAGGGATTGCCGAATAAGCACTTAATTAGGTAGGCCTAGTATTTAACCTCACAAATAATATTTTTCACTTCCAAAGTTTCTCAACCAATTAATTTACAAGGCATAGACTCCAACTTATTCTCATAAATCATTCAAGGTATTATCTTTAACATCAAAACTCCAACACTTAATAAGTAGTTCCCATAAGATTTACACCACGTCAACAAGAGACCCTTGATACCAAAAATCATAATATTCTCTAAGACAAACAACTTAAATCTTTAACTAGCTCCAAATAATCAATAAAAATTATATTCACCACTTATTTCACATTAAAAAGCCAAAACCCCCAAATCTTCACCACTTAAATAACCACCATTGTAAAAATTATAAACCCACTCATCAAATAATTCCACCAACACAAAACCCATACATATAAGCACATGAATATCATTTCCAAGACTCATAAATCACATGGGTATCATTATCAAAACTTAGATAAAAATATAACCTCAAGCAAAATATATAACCCACCAAAAAGATTAGAAATTTTTACCTCAAATAAAAGGGATGAAGATGCTTAGAGGTTCCTAAGGATTTTCTGGTGATCTTGCGGGAAAAATGATGGTGAAATGGTGGTTTGGAGTGGAACCTGATGGGAGAGTGTGGGAAATGAGTGTGTGTGTGTGTGTGTGTGTGTGTGTGTGTGTGTGTGTGTGTGTGTGTGTGTGTGTGTGTGTGTGTGTGTGTTTAAGTGAAGAGAAAAGAAAGAAAATGAAAGGAAGAAAAGAGATGGTTGGCCAAAAGAGAGAAAATAGATGGTGTGAAAATGAGTGGTGGGGAATAGTGGGTAGGTGGGGAGCATGTGTGAATGCAAATAACAATCTGACCATGCCCTTTTCTTTCTTTTTTAAAAGCTGGGACATTACATTCTTCCCCTTTTATAAAAATTTCGTCATCGAAATTTTTACGTACCTTGATCCTGAAAAAGGTTTGGGTATCTTGACAACATATCATCCTCACGCTCCCAAGATGCCTCTTTCACCTAATGATTCTTCCAAAGCACCTTTACCCAAGATATTGTTTTATTGTGTAGCACTTGCTTCTTACGATCCAAGATCTCTACCGGAACTTCTTCATATGACAAATCATCTCTAATCTAAAGAGGTTCATAGCTCAATACAGGTGAAGGGTTAAGAATGTATTTCCTTAACATAAACTCATGGAAAACATTAAGAACTCCTGACAGGGTCGGTGGTAGGGCAATTCTATATGCAACTTCACCCACTCTCTCCAAGACCTCAAAAGGCCCTACAAACCTAGGGCTTTACTTACCCTTTTTGACAAATCTCATTACTCCTTTCATAGGTGCAACCCATAGGAAAACTTTATCTCCAATTTCAAGTTCCAAAGCCTTCCTTTTATTGTCATAATAGCTTTTCTGTCTACTTTGGGCTGCTCGTAGCCTATCACAAATCTGATTTACCTTTTCACAAGTCCTCTGAATAATCTCTGGCCCTAAGATTTTTGGTTCTCCAGTTGCATTCCAACAAATTGGGGATCTACACTTTCTCCCATGCAAAGCCTCATAAGGTGCCACTCTAATACTTGAATGGTAACTATTATTATAAGCAAACTCCACCAAAGGTAAGTCACTAGCCCAACTCCCCTTAAAATCCAAAACACATGCTTTAAGCATATCTTCTAGAGTTTAAATAGTCCTTTCAAACTATCCACCTTGTTAGGACATATGTGAATCATGTTAGGAACATATGTCATTTAGAATTGGCTAATCCTTTGACAAAACGCACTTTACTTGTAATTGGGTGGATCGAGGATGTGTTTAATATTTCAAGGAACAAGAGTTCAAGTCCAAGTGTTAAAGCCATGCAAATCTGTCCAAGAAACAAGTGAAGAAGTGTTGGATTTTAAAGCTCGACAGCTAGCTCAACAAATAGCATCTATCGAGGTTTAAAAGGCAGATTTAGCCCGATGCTCGACAGCTGCTCGATAGATAACCTATCTATCGAGATTTATGAAAATCAGTTTTTCAGATCTAATTTCACACCAATCCGTGTATACATGTTTGAGCTTTCTTTTCTCACAACCCTAAACATATATAAGGATTATTTTAAGGGCAGTCAAAGGTTGTGCAAGTGTGAGGCAAAGTTTTGTTCATGCAAATTGTGACCAGAGACAGAATTTGCCCTAGTTCATCTTTCTCTTGAACAAGCTGCTACGTTGTTACGTCGTTGGGTTTTGTAACCAAGGAGCTTCGTGATCTTCATCGTGTTAATGAACTGAAGAACTTTGTAGCCAACATCCTTTTCAAGTTGGTGAGTAAGTAGCGTACTGGGATCTGCACATCGATTAGTTAGTCACGTACTAGGAGCCGTGCATTGAAAAGGAGAGTTTGTCACTACAGAATAAGTCCAATTGGGTATTGGGGTAAGGGTTCAACTGTAGGTTGGTATTAAATATTGGGATTCCTTTTACTTGTAACCGCTTGTTTTGAGAATAGTGGATTCACTCGGTGGGAAATCACCTGTGTCAAATTTATTTTCCACTGCATTTAACTTAGTTGGTGATTTGTTTGTACTACCACGCTTATTGCATGTAATTGAATTTAATTAATTAACTTGGCTAAATCAATTGCTTAATTTATCACAAGGGGTCAAAACATTCTTGGCCTATCAAGTAGTATCAGAGCAGGTACACTCTAATTAGGGTTAATCTTTGCTGTGTGATCCATTGACCCCTGTTGTCATGGATAGAGGACAATCGTTGATTATACCTCTTTTATTTGATGGCACTAACTATGCTTACTGGAAAATACGCATAAGAGCTTTCTTGTAGTCATTAGATGAAAAGGTGTGGCAAGCTGTGGAGATAGGCTGGACTAAGCCAAAGGAAGCACCGGCTGATTGGGATGATGCTAAGATCAAGGCGGCTAACTTCAACAACAAGGTGTTGAATGCTTTATTCAATGCGGTCACGAATGAAGAGTTTAAGAAGATATCCTCTTTCAAAACTGCCAAGGAAGCATGAACCATCCTCTAGACAACCTATGAAGGAACTAAGGTTGTCAAAGATTCGAAGCTTCAAAGGCTTACTACAAGCTTTGAAGAGATCAAGATGAAGGAGGATGAGTCGTTCGATGAGTTCTATGCCAAGCTCAAGGACATAGTGAACTCAGCCTTTAATTTTGGGGAAATCATTCTCGAACCCAAGATTGTTAGAAAGGTGCTTAGATCTTTACCTGAGAGATTTCATGCCAAGATCACCGCTATTGAGGAATCAAAGGATATTGACAAAATTCCTTTGACAGAGCTGGTTGGCAATCTGCAGACCTATGAGTTGGGTTTGACAAGGATTGGGAAATTTAGTAAGGGTAAGAGCATGGCATTGAAGGCTTAAAGCAATGACACAGATGAGTCTTCAGACGATGAAGATTCTAAAATGAAATCCTACATTACAAGACAGTTTAAAAAGTTTATGAAGAATGCCAATGCTAAAGGATTTGACAAAGACCGCAAGCAGTCCAGTTCGTCCCTGTTCAAGAGCCAAGACAAAGGGAAAAAGAATGCTAGGGATGGTGGTCAGTACACTATTCCCTCAGGACCTAAATGTTTCGGATGTCAAGGCTTTGGACACATGAAATAAGAGTGCCCAACGTATCTCAAGACCATTGGGAAAAGCAAGGCCCTTGCTACTACCTTGAGTAACACCGAGCCTGAGGATGACTCGGATAATGAGGATGATGGAATCCTAAATGCCTTCACTACCACTATGAATCCTACTGAGGGGATTGTTGAAGATGTGGATAAAGAAGAGGACTTGGTGGAGTCTAAGTTTGAAAAGATGGATGAGCAAGATGACATCGATACAGCCTATGCAAAATTATACAATTTGAAAAGCATGAGAAGTTGTATAGGTTGGCCACCAAGAAGCTCAGTGATGTGGAGCTTGAAAGAGAATAAATCTCCACAAAGTTTGATGAAGCTAATCAAACCATTGGAGTACTAAGATTTGAGAATAATTTCTTGGCTGAGAAGACCAAGAAGCTTGAAACGGAGTTGTTTCAAGTCAGAGCTCAGCTAGAGAGGACTTCAAGTGCAAAGCTTGATGAGATGCTCAACTTACAGAAATTTGCTTCTGATCGAATTGGTTTAGGGTATGATTTCTCTTCTCCTAATATTGCTTCCTCTAGTACTACTGTTTTTGTTTCTCCTGCTAATAATGTTGAATCTGATAACACTGATGTCAAAACTATTTTAGCTAATGAGAACATAGACAAGGGTAAATCTATCTTTGGAGCACCTCTAAACTTGTTAAGAAAGAGATTAAAAACCCTAGGGCTAAGAAGGACAATACTCAAAAGTCTAAACAGAAGAAGCAGCATCTCTGCCATCACTGTAGAGCAACCGAACATACTCGACCTAATTGTTATAAGTGGCTAGCCACTCAACAAAGCAACAGTATGATCTCATCGGGAAACCAGATCAGTTTCCATCCTCTTTTGCTCCTCTTGGAGATCTACTCAAAGCCCTCATGTTCCTTTCAAACTTGAACAGTTTCAATCCTTCCCCCCCACCGCCGGATCAAGGGTTTGCCAAACGGAAAGGTTCTTCCAAGGTGTGGAAGGAAAAAGGCTCTAAGTGATTCAGTCACTTTTCACTCTCCCCCTCTATCTTTGCTTGCATTACTTGTATGTTTTGCTTTATAGTTTTGAGTCAGTCTAGTTTTATGCTTTACTTTGTTTAACATGTTTTTGTTTGTTTGTTTTCAGTTTTGCTTTCTTTTTGTTTTTCATAAAAAATAAATAAATAAAAATTAAAAAATCATAAAAATACAAAAACAATGTGTGTTTGTGTACATCAGTACTTGTGTACCTTTGATGGCCATTGAAACAAAGTTTTCTAAACTTTGTATTTTTTGTAACTTAGATGAGCATCTCTATGCACAACTAAGCAGATGAGCTTTGTGGCTCGTGTTTGTGATGAGTAAGATTAAGTAATCTCTTGTACTTAACACTCGTATCACTTTTTTTTACGGGAAGGACTAGAAAATCCTAAGAGAAAGGCATAAATAACCATCTCACCACTGTTGCCCGCCAATCATGAAATGGCATATGTATGCTTTGGCATAGCAAAAGTGCAATGTCAAAAACTTAACATCATTGGGTATTTCTTTTCTCTCTCTTATATGCCCATGCATGATATGCTTAACAAAAAAAATTATGCAAAGAAAAATAAAAGCAAAAAGAATTAAAATTCTTTATATATGATTGCAAGCGTGTCTTCTAGGAGATGTGGGAGTTATAGGATGTACTTCGAAGGTGATAGTCCCCATCAAGCAGTTATGATTGGGTGTGAGTTAAAGTGATTTTCTCATGTCTCAAATTGTCGTAACATGTAGACACTTATGCAATCTTGCGACATTTTTCACACACAACACGCAATATTCTTTGTTATTCTTGATACACGTGCAGGTACAATGTGATTTGGCTGTCACAAGAAATACATGTGTTAATGTATGCTCACTAAATTGTCTTAACTTGTTTTTGAAATATAAAATTGGTTAGACTTGTTTAGTGTGTGTGTGTGTGTAAGTTTTGGATTTATATGCTTGACAATTTTCTTGTTGAGAGATGACTTTGAAAGCTTAAAATGTTTTTTGGATCTTTGGTTGAGTAGCATGCTTGATTGCATTCATATCTGTGTTTTTCTCTTCTCTGAAGAACTGTTTTTGAACAATCTCAACAGTTTCTCGATACCTCTCGACAGCTAGGCTACCTATCGAGCCTTTGATCTTTCTTTCTTGACATTTGTTATCGCATTTTCAATCCATCGAAACTTTTGAGAATTTTCCTCAGTAGCTTCTCGATAGCTTCTCGATCCATCGATGAAGTTTCTGTATGCTCGATAGATACTCGATAGCTTCTCGATCCATTGAGGTTTCTTTGCTGTGGACACCTCTCGATAGCTCCTCGATAGCTCTATCTGTCGAAATTTAAATCTCGACACTTCTCGATCCATCGAGCTTTATGTTTTCCTATATAAAGCTTCAGCGCGATTTTTTCTTCATTTCTCTCCGATCTCTCTCGACAGAATCTATCCCTTCACCTCCCTAAACTCATCTCTCTCTCTCTCTCTCTCTCTCTCTCTCTCTCTAAACCTCAAGCCCAAGAGTTTTTTGGCCTTGTTTGATCTTTCTTCCCCTAGTAAGTTCTCATTTCTCTCATCTTATCATGCATTTCATCTCTTTTGACCTAACTTTTGGGGTTTTTGAAAGATTTTGGGATTTTTCAAAATTAATGAGGTTTTTGCAAAATTTTTGGGATGGATGGTGTTCAAATGTTCTTAAAAGTTCATACATTGCATCTCATTTGCATTTTAACAATGATTCATGCATTTTAGTTGTGTGCTCTATATGTTGAAATGATGTGTGCTGTTAGGGTTGGATTGGGCTGAGCCCATGATGCTTTTAATGTTGCATGTCACATGTTCATGCATTTTTCATTCATACGTACCATTTTTTTCTTATTGATACTAAATGTGTTTGGTACTTTTCTGCGTGTTTCTCTCTCTCTCTCTCTCTCTCTCTCTCTCTCAATTAGTTACTCTATGGCACCTAAACGTAAGTCCACTCCGTCCCGGAACCCTCTCAGTTCCGGGGCATCGTCTTCCTCTCCCTCTGCTGATTCTACACCCTCTCATGTCAGGTTCTGTGATGATAAAGCCCGTAAGGACTTTATCGAGAACTTTTCCTGATGCAGCATTCATTCAGAATGCTAAGTCGTTCTATCAAACTTTTTCGATACTGGCCTTCCCACTGTCATCTACAGTAGGGGTTGGGAGTCACTATGTGGCATCTCGGTCACTTGTCCTTCCGTGATCATACAGGAGTTTTACTTCAATATGCACGGATTCGATTATTCTGTACCTCATTTTATCACTCATGTTCGAGGTACGCACATTGTAGTCACTCCGGAATTTATATCGGAGGTGCTACACGTACCGAGGGTAGCGCATCCTGACTACCCCGGCTGTGATCGTCTTAGGATTGTTTCCAAAGAGGAACTCATGTCTCTATTTTGTGAGACACCTTCATCTTGGGGTGGTCATCAAAACACCTCTTGCTCGACCTTTGCTAAAGGTCCGAGGTTCCTGAATATGGTGATGACATTTGTTTTACATCCCTTGTCTCACTATAATTCAATTACTGAGCCTCGTGCTCGATTTTTGTTGTCCATCCTTGAGAGGCTTACCATTGACTTTCCCTTTCACTTCATACTCTCCCTTATAGATGTCTATAGGGATACGGCGACCCATGATAAGCTTATCTTTCCTTTGGCTATCACGCGGATCATTCGCCACTTTTCTATTTCCTATCCCGAGTCAGACCACTTCTTCGTCATGTGTGCCATAGATGCGGCGACTGTTAGATGGAGTGAGGCCTAGCTTCGATCGAAGCAGCCACGGACCGAGACGGCGACTCCTCTGGCTTCTTCAACTCCATCCACATCCGCTCCTTCTTCTTCCGCAGATGGTGTGACCCTCGAGGCAATCATGGCGCAGCTTCAACTCATGGATGCTCACCTTGACACTCTCAATGATGAGTTATGTCAGGTGAACACCCGTGTCGGTCATATTGCACGACGACAAGCTCGCCTTGGTGGCTTCGTAAAGTCTCCCTCTCCTTCTCTAGAGGCATTTGAGGACGAGGACGACGATGGTGACTCCAATGGTGGTCATGCTGATGAGGATGAGGATGCTAGCTCTTCCAGGGACGACGAGATAACTGCTTGAGTTACTTGCCCTTTATCATTCGTGATAAAAATGAAGAGTAGTTTTGGGTATGAAAATAGTCATGTACTTAGGGGGAGAGTTAGT
Source organism: Quercus tomentella (assembly GCA_028535165.1). Classification (NCBI taxonomy): domain Eukaryota; kingdom Viridiplantae; phylum Streptophyta; class Magnoliopsida; order Fagales; family Fagaceae; genus Quercus; species Quercus tomentella. Next base: position 17,169,985 of record JAPQVY010000089.1, on the reverse strand, counting down.
ATAGGAGATATTTTTGTTAGGGGGAGTGTTTTTATCTTTGAGGGATGTAGTGAGGACTATTTGTATCTTTTCTTTTCTTTCTTTTTAGATACACTGTTCTTACATTGTGATAGCAAGCCTTGTATTCATTTTGATATATATATATATATATATATATTGAGGTTTTTATTACATTCTTTCACCTATCTCTTCATGTGTTGTTTCTTTTCTCTCTTTATGCACATACTTCTTATTATTTGTATGCAATCTTTTAATTTCTGTTTCACACTTAGATGCCGTGATGAGTTTTGTTTAAAGTGTTTCAGAAATACAGGTTGTCAAAGTCTTCCATACCATGAACTCTCTTCTTGCAAAGTTTTTCAAGAGTTTGTGTTAGGATAGACTTTATTGTATTCAACAAGTGAGTATGAGTTGAGTGATTTATGACTTCTCTCATATTTCAATTGTTTGTTGTGGTTTTGTCATGGATTGCCAAAGGGGGAGATTGTTAGGACATATGTGAACCATGTTAGGAACATATGTCATTTAGAATTGACTAATCCTTTGACAAAACACACTTTACTTGTAATTGGTAGATCTAGGATGTGTTTAATACTTTAAGGAACAAGAGTTCAAGTCCAAGTGTTAAAGCTATGCAAATTTGTCCAAGAAACAAGTGAAGAAGTGCTAGATTTTAAATCTCGATAGCTAGCTCGACAGCTAGCTCGACAGATAGCATCTATCGAGGTTTAAAAGGTAGATTTAGCCCAATGCTCGACAGCTGCTCGATAGATAACCTATCTATTGAGATTTATGAAAATCAGTTTTTTAAATTTGATTTCACACCAATCCGTGTATACATGTTTGGGCTTTCTTTTCTCACAACCCTAAACATATATAAGGATTATTTTAAGGGTCGTCAAAGGTTGTGCAAGTGTGAGACAAAGTTTTGTTCATGCAAATTGAGACCAGAGACAGAATTTGCCCTACTTCATCTTTCTCTTGAAGAAGCTGCTGCGTTTGTACTCTGTTGGGTTTTGTAACCAAGGAGCTTCGTGATCTTCATTGTGTTGATGAACTGAAGAACTTTGCAACCAACATCCTTCTCAAGTTGGTGAGTAAGTCGCGTACTGGGATCCGCGCATCGATTGGTTAGTCATGTACTAGGAGTCGTGCATTGAAAATGAGAGTTTCTCACTACAGAACAAGTCCAATTGGGTATTAGGGTAAGGGTTCAACTGTAGGTTAGTACTAGGTACTGAGATTCCTTTTACTTGTAACCGCTTGTTTTGATAATAATGGATTCCCAGGAATGGTGACCTTAAATTCATCCGATGGGGTTTTGCCTCGGTGGTTTTCCCCATTCGTAAACAAATCACCTGTGTCAAATTTATTTTCCGCTACATTTAACTTAGTTGGTGATTTTTTTGTGCTACCATGCTTATTGCATGTAATTGAACTTAATTAATTAATTTGGCTAAATCAATTGGTTGATTTATCACAAGGGGTCAATACATTCTTGGCCTATCAAATCTGTCTGAGGGTGGAAAGCTGTACTGAAATCCAATCTAGTACCCAAGGCCATATGCACACCACCCCAAAAATGAGAAGTAAACCTTGAATCTCTATCTGAAACAATAGAAGCAGGTACTCCATGAAGTCTCACAATCTCATCAACATAAAGTTGAGCTAATTGATCAAGGGAGTAGTTCATCCGAATAGGGAGAAAATGAGCTAATTTTGTCATTCTATCCACAACCACCCAAATAGCATCATGACCCTTAGGAGATCTTGGCAATCCTGAAACAAAATCCATAGTGATTCTCTCCCACTTCCATTGGGGAATAGGAAGTGGTTGCAACAAACTTAAGGGTTGTTGGTGCAACACTTTAACTTGCTGACAAGTCAAACATTGCTCTACAAAGTGAGCAATCTCTCTTCTCATATTATTCCACCAAAAGTTTTCACGAAGATCATGGTACATCTTTGTACTACCCGGATGTATTGTATATGGGGAATAGTGAGCCTACTTTAGAATCTCCTTTTTAATCTATGGATCATTTGGCACACAAAGTCTACTTCCAAATCTCAAAACACCATCCTCAAAGATAGAAAATTCATATTTCTTTCCATTACGCACCTCATCCATGATTTTCTTTAAATGCGGGTCATTGGCCTGTAACAATTTAATTCTTTCTACCAAAGTTGGTTGAACACTCAAACTAGTTTGGTTGGCCTCAGAATGGCCTATAACAACCTCAATCTCCATCCTTTCAAGATGAAGAATAATATACTTTTGAGTGGTTAGCAAAGCAGCTGAAAAACTTGAAGGCTTTCTACTAAGAGCATCAGCCACAACATTAGCCTTACTAGGATGATAGTTAATAGAGCAATCATAATCCTTAACCAGTTCCAACCATCTCCATTGTCCCATATTTAGCACATTCTAGTTAAATAAATACTCTAAACTTTTATGATCCATTGAAAATCTCATATCTTTCTCCATACAAATAATGTCTCCAAATTTTCAAAGTAAAAATAACTGTGGCCAACTCCAAGTCATGAGTAGGGTAATTTTAGCTCTTGGAAGCTTTTCTCACATTCTTCCTTCCATTCGAATTTAACATTCTTCCAAGTTAATTGTGTCAAAAGAGCTGTAATGCGGGAAAATCCCTTTACAAATCTTCTATAGTAACTAGCAAGGCCCAAGAAACATCTAACCTCACTCACATTTATAGGCCTATCCCAATTAACCATTGCTTCTATATTATTAGAATCCACCGTAATTCCATCCTTAGATATCACATGACCCAAGAACATTACTTGATTCAATTGGAATTCACACTTCTTTAATTTAGCATATAACTTCCTTTCTCTTAGGATCTGTAAATCAATCCTCAAGTGTTCTTCATGCTCTTCTTGACTCTTAAAATAAATCAAAATATCATCAACAAACACAATGACAAGGAATCCACTACACTAGTAAGGAATCCTTGGCATCCCTTTCTAAACAAGCGGTTTGCTTGTATGCATGATATCACATGAGGCATAAAAGGCAAGCATGAAGCTTTAAATAGAAAAAGGATGTTTCATGAGATTATAGAGGGAGAGAAAAGAAGAGAAATGATGTTTCATAAGAGAGAAGATAAAGTGAGAGGCGCAGCTTTACCGAATTCGTATTAAGCACTGCTACCGAGAAGCTTGCAAACACTCTTGCTAGGATGGGTTATCAACAAAGTTAAGATTTCCTTTTATTTGAAAGTCTTCTTGTGGACTTAGATTTTGCTTTTAATTCTGATTTGAAAGGATTGTACTTATCAAGGCGTTGCTCTAAATTTTATGTTTTTGTTTAGTTGAATGCAATTCCCTTTCTGTCCCAAAAAAAAAAAAGTGAGAGAGAGACTAAGTGTCCGTTTAGGAATAGCTTATTTAACTTTTTACTAAAATTGTGCTAAAGTACGTTTATATCTTGAAAAAAAATTGAAAATATGAAAAAAAAAAAATAGAAAAAAAAATGAAGTTTTAAAAAGCTATACAAAAAATTAAAAACTAAAAACTAAGCTTATAAGCTGAAGCCAAATAATTAAGAAAGAAATTGTGTCTACCTTTCTTAAAAGTTTGAAAATGAATTCACACTACGCTCCAAAAGTAAGTGTGTACCCAAGAAATTTCTGTCCATTTTCCTCCTGTGTGCCAAGTTTGAAAATGAATCAGAGTGGTAAAGCGACTTTCCAATTAGTTTTTGACTTTTTTCAAAGTGGATAAAAGTCTTCTCGGTCTCCGCGTTTGGACCGCAACCTATGAAATTCGCCAGCTAGTATTTTACTATTTTCACATTGGACTATCATACGGTCTTATTGGCCTCACCGTAACCAACATCCAATTTCTTAACTCTGCCATTACCATTCTCTCTTTGAAAAACCCATTCAGAAAGTCTCACCTAAATTCTTACAATTCCAATTTCATCGCATCTTCTTCTTTTTTACTCTTCCTTTTAAATCTTTTCTACTGTCTATCCAAATCACTATGGTTTTTCAAACCAACAAACGAAACTCCAATTTCACTTTCAGTCACCAATACAGATATGATGTGTTCTTGAGTTTTAGAGGTGAAGACACTCGTAATGGTTTTACAAGTTATTTGAATTGCACTTTGCGTGATAAAGGTATTGACACCTTCATGGATGACAAGCTCTCAAGGGGAGAAGAAATTTCTACAGAACTTCTCAAAGCCATTGAAAGTTCAATGATTTCGATAATTGTATTCTCTGAAAGATATGCATTTTCTTCTTTGTGTTTGGATGAACTTGTCAAAATTCTTGAGTGTAAGCAGGAAGGCCAAATTGTGCAACCAATTTTTTATAACATAGATCCATCAGAAATACGTAACCAATATAGAAATTTTGGACAAGCTTCGAAAGAACATAAAAAAAGATTTAGTGATGACATGGGTAAGGTGCAGAGATGGAGGAGCGCGCTATATGAAGCATGCAATTTATCTGGTTGGCATTACAAAAATGAGTAGGTATTTAACAACTTTTTTTTTTTTTTTTTTTTTTTGCGTTGAAATTATGAAAGTATTATATTTTGATCATATTTTTGAAAAGTGAGCTAGTTAGGCTACAAAGGCCAATGATAAAAAGCAAATACTAGTATATGATCGATAATCTTTATCATCGGTAAATTAGAAGTTTATCCCACTTGGTCACTTAATACATTTTGAAATCTAAGGTGATAAATTTTAGGGTTTTTTAACTTTTAATTATCAATTAAATATTATTCATTCAACTTTCGATATTATATAATTTTTATTTATTTAAGAAACTGTTCTTGTCTTTCAAAACGCAAATGTTAATTAAATTAAGTATTATTAACATCTCTATTATAAGTTGTTAAGAAAATTGATTTTCAATTATTATTAGGCCCACTCATAAGAAACTTTTTTTGTCAAACTGTTTAGGGTTTCAATTGAGTTGGATTTTTGTTGGTTCAATTTTTTAGGGCATTCTTTGAGGTGGGAGAATGAATGCACAATCAACCTATATATTTTATATTTAAAAATCAATTATCATTCTACAATTATGAGAAATTTTTGTAGAATTTTAGGGGAATTTTATTTATGTAATAAAGCCTTTGGGACTCTATAAATTTTGCGAGACGTGGGGATTTAGACCTAGGTCTAGAGTCTCCCCTGCCCACCCTTATAATGTTTAGAAACTTCACCAAAATTCTAAATAAATTCGTTCAAGCTAGTATTAGAAGTGGATATTGAAGATGTTTTTTTTTTTTATTCATAAGCAGATCTTCCACGCGTCTTTGTGCTAAAAGCCTAAAAGTGATTTCTTAGCTGAAAAACAAAAGGGTTCATAATTTCATATTGATATTCTTAATCCTAGATCTATAAATTTCATGCCATTTACTTGTATTAACAATATTTCTATCAAAGTACACAAGATTAACTTTTTGAATTTAGTTCATGTAAATATATTTCCATTTTTCTAACATGTTTTTAATGCTTTGTAATTGACAGCTACCCCGAACTTAGACTTATCCAAAACATTTCTGAAGATATCTCACGTATTAAATTAAGTTGTACGCAATCTGTGTTCTTGAGTTTTAGAGGTAAAGATACCCGCAATGGTTTTAAGAGTTATTTGAATGGCACTTTGCGTAGTAAGGGTATTAACACCTTCATGGATGACAAGCTCCCAAGGGGAGAACAAATTTCTACAGAACTTCTCAAAGCCATTGAAAGTTCAAGTATTTCGATAATTGTATTCTCCGAAAACTTTCCATATTCTACTTGGTGTTTGGATGAACTTGTCAAAATTATTGAGTGTAAAAAGAGAGGCCAAATTGTGATACCAATTTTTTACAAGGTGGATCCATCAGATGTACGTAAGCAACATGGAACGTTTAGATGTGCTTTCAAACATTATGATCATATATTCAAGGATGACAAAGAGAAGGTGGATACATGGAGGGAAGCGCTATTGGAAGCGACCAATATACCTAGTTGGCAATACCAAAATGAGTATGTGTTTAACAACTTTTCTTTTTTTTTTAATCACCAATAACTTTTACTTTTAAACAAAAACTCCCAAGCGTTATTGTTTGTGCTCTTTTATTTATTTATTTTTTATTGTTGAAAATATGAAAGTATTATATTTTGATCATAATTTTGAAAAGTGAGCTAGTTAGGTTACAAGGGCCAATGATAGAAAGCGAATACCAGTATATGATCGATAATCTTTATAATCAATTATTTAGAAAAAAAAAAATATAAATATATATATATATATATATTTAGAAGTTTATCCCATTTGGCCGCTTAATACATTTTGAAATCTAAGGTGATAAGTTTTAGGATTTTTTAACCTTTAAATATTATTTATTCAACTTTTGATATTATATACTTTATTTTTTAGTTTAAGAAACCATTCTTGTTTTTTGAAATGCAAACGTTAATTAAATTTTGTGATTAAGTATTTTTAACATCTCTTGTAACAAACTCTTTTTTGTCAAATTGTTTAGGGTTTCAATTGGGTTGGATTTTGGTTGGTTAAATATTTTGGGGTATTCTTTGAGGTCGGAGAAGGAATGCACAATCAATCTATGTATTTTATATTGTGGTGTGCTTTTGTGTTAGAATCCTTTTCCCTCTCCCTTATGTGTGTGTGTTTGTTTCTCAAAAAAAAAAAAAAAACTATGTATTTTATATTAAAAAAAAATCAATTATCAATCTATAATTTTGAGAAATTTTTGTATAATTTTAGGGGCATTTTATTTATGTAATAGAGGGATTTGGGACTGTTTATAAATTCTTGCGAGATGTGGGGATTTAGACCTAGGTCCAGAGTCTCCCCTGCCGACCCATATAATGTTTAGAAACTTCCCCAAAAATTCTTAATAAATTCATTCAAGCTAGTATTAGAAGTGGATCTTGAAAAAGTTTGTTTCATTAGTACATATGCAGATCTTCCACGCATCTTTGTGCTAATAGCCTAAAATTGATTTCTTAGCTGAAAATGAAAAGGGTTCATAATTTCATATTGATATTCTTAATCTTAGATCTATAAATTTCATGCCATTTAATTTTATTATATATATTCTTTTTTCTAACATGTTTTTAGTGCTTTGTAATTGGCAGCTACCCTGAATTTAGATTAATCCAAAAAATTTCTGAACACATCTCTCGTCTTAAGATAAATTGTACACGTGATCAAAAGAATGTAGGCCTGGCTGTGGTTCTCATAGATCAAGACGGGAATGGGAGAGCAATCAGACGTGGCATAAACATCAACGGCAAGATGGGCAATGCCATTGGTCAAACAGGACAGACTTGAGCGAGTTGTGATAGAGAGTACAAATGTATGCACTCCAAGTATTTGACAAAATGTTACTATGTTTCAAGTGATGAGTTTCAGTATTTACTTGTGTATATATATATATATATATATAATGGTAAAATTCAGTAAACGTCACACAATTGGATTGCTTTCTCTCTTCCTTAGTGTAGTTGGATAAATCTGATCTAGAGATAATCTTTATCTTGTTCGCTTGTTGTCGAGGATTTCTCTTTGGGTTACTCTGTCTGAATTTTTTCTTCATATTCTGAGCCAATAGAAGTAGATGCAGCAAGCATCATCAACTTCATTGCAATCCCGGCTGGGAATGGAAGAACATAATGAAGGAAATTCGGCTTTGGCTCTTCCCCGTATATGGATGGGGTTTGATAATTACTCTAGTCTGATTTTACCTGTAAACTTTCCGACAATATTAAAGATGGCCTTGACCTTCTATGCTGCATGTAAGATGCTAATTTCAGTCCATATCTACTTTCGAAGAAATGAGAATCTCTTGATTGAACTTCGAAGAATATGCCAAGGTATATATATATATATATATATATATATATATATATATATATATTTTTTTTTTTTCTTTTTTGATTGGAAACATTTAACTAGATTTCATTGATGAGGACCGAAGTCCATTGCAATTACATCATTTAAAATTTGGAGTTCAATAACAGGGGGAGTATCCTCCACCCATATTACACAATCATCAACATACAAGGCATTCCTAGCGAGTAAATGAGCAGCAATGTTGCTGTTCCTTCAGACGTGCGCAATCCTCCATGAATGGAAGTGTCCTAAGCACCACTGTGAGCCTTCTACTATCTTTTGGATGGACAAGGCAGGTATTACAGACCCCTTTAGCGCATTCATCACTAACTAAGAGTCCCCTTCCACCACAATATCCTCAGTCCCAAGTCCCATGCCAGCATTAAACATATTTCAGTAGCTTTTGCTTCGGCTTCTAGACCACCCCAAGGATAAACTATCTTCTTGCATAGAGCCCCCATTATCTGCCCTTTGTCATTTCTTATAACCACCCTAATTCCACAACATCTTTGCTTCTTAAACACAGCAACATCAACATTTACTTTATACATACCTTGAGGCGGAGGAGTCCAATGTTTAATCCGAGGGGCTGGTTGGACATCTTGGCGCACAGTTAGGCAAGCTTCGTGAAATCCTGCCACATATCTCCTTCCTTCCCCTGCAATGGTCTTCCCATTCTTGCACTTGCCCCCAAACCTGACAGAATTTCTGTTGTTCCACAGCAGCCAAGCCGTGACAGCAAGCTCCTCCCAATCCTTCTCACCTAGATATGCCATTAGCAGCCACACTACATCAAGAAAGTCCATTGGGGGTCGGCCTAGCCTGTCAAGCTTGAACTTTGTCTCCTTCCAAGCTTCCATTGCTACTTTACATCCCCATAAAATATGACCCGAAGACTCACCCTCACCGCACAGGTCACACTTATCCTCCTTGACTATCTTTCGATGCATAAGGCATTGTTTTGTGGGCAGGACATTTTTACACGCACGCCATAGGAAATGCTTAACTTTGTTTGGGCACTTCAAGCTCCATGTATGCTTCCAAATAGCCTCCATTCTTGATGTATCAGAGCATCCAAGTTTGCCTACATTTCCTTTTGAGGCCTCAAGGTACCTGACTGCAACTCTATAAGCACTCTTGACAGATAGGATGCCATTGGGGGTTTTAGCCCACATTTGGGTATCTACCAGGTTCATGGGGCTAGTGGGGATGCTTAGTATGGTCTCAAGGGGGAGGAAAATGCTTCTTACCAAGCCAATGTTCCACTCGGCTTTGTCGTGTGCTATCAGGTTGGCCACTGATGCGAACCTCAATCGACACGCCTTGAGACCCAACAAAAATATTGGAATACTTGCCCAAGAAAACTAAAATTCAGATTTTTGATAGAAACCCTGACCCAACGTTTATAATCGAAACGCGAACCAAAGGTATAAGTGTAACACCTTGACCCAATGATTATAATTGAATCACGAACCAAAGGTATAAAGTTTGAACGCCACAAGGAAGAATCCCTGATAAGTTCACAGTTCTTGAAGAACCAAAAGAAGAGCAAAGCCTCACCTTTTTTCTGATTTTTATTCAATAATCTCCTCTATTACAATGAGTGCATGCTATTTATAAGATATAACTGAAAATAGAAAATCTAAAAAACGTACTAAATAATAAAACCCTAAATAAAAGTTGATTTGGTCTGAAATTAGCAAATCCAAAATAGGAAAATAGCTAAAAAACGTTCTAAATAATAAAAGCCTAAAATTAAGGTAGATCTGGTCCGAAATTAGAAGCTCCAGAATAGGAAAAATATCTATTAATTGATATGGAGCTGGAAAATCAATCAGCCATTAATCCACGCCATAAATCAAGCCCAATTAAGCCAAATCAGCCCTCAATAGCTTGAATTAAATTTATTACGCCTTCATCTTCCTTTGGGCCCAACTTGGAATGTCCTGTGTTTGAATCAGCCCAAATCTCTTGAATCAGCCCATTAAGTGCTTCTTTGATCTTCTTGGATCTTGCTTTAGTAATAGGCCCAACTGGAACATGCAATGGATCCTTGAATGCTTGTTGATTCTTATCAGCCACCTTCTCCCCTATATCCATTGCAGGCCTTGGAGAAATAATTCTGCCTGACTCTGTGGATGGAATCCACGCATCTTCCCAAATCTTAATGCTCTTTCCATTACTCACACACCATCTAATCCCATCCTTTAACATTGGTTTGGATGCCATCAGACTCCTCCAGATATAGGAGGGGTTTTTCCCCACTTGAGCATCCAAAAAGGAGGAGTTTGCAAAATACTTTGCTCTAAGCACTCTATGGATAAGGGAGTCTGGCCATTGCTCTATTCTCCAACCTTGTTAGGCAAGGAGCGCAAGATTGAAAGCTTTCAAGTCCCGGAATCCCATGCCGCCCTCCTTCTTTGGTTTGCATAAGTTTTCCCATGAAACCCAAGCGATTTTCCTAGCATTTTCTCTCTTTCCCCACCAGAAACCCCTAACTAGAGAACTTAATTTCGAGCACAGCGAATCAGGAAGCTTGAAGCAGTTCATGGTGTAAGTTGGTGTGGCTTGCGCTACTGCCTTTATTAGGATTTCCCTTCTGGCATTGGACAACAATTTCCCCTTCCATCCCGCTATCTTCCTACTTACTTGGTCTTTGATGCGATTAAAAGCCTTTTTCTTTCCCCTTCCCACCATCGGGGGTAAACCTAAGTATTTCTCGTGTTGCTGTATAATCTATGCGCCGAAAGTGTCCTTCACCCCATTTTGTATATCAGTCCTTGTATTCTTGCTAAAGAACAAGGAAGTTTTGTCCCTGTTAATCTTTTGCCCTGACTCCTTTTCATAGGTATTTAAAACCTCAACAACCTGCTTACATTCCTCCATTGTAGCTCTACAAAATATTATGCTATCATCCGCAAAGAAAAGGTGCGAAACCAATGGAGCTTGTTTACTCACTCCCACACCCCTTAGCAGCCCCACAGATTCCTTCTTTCTAGTCAACGCAGATAACCCCTTCGCACACAAAAAGAACAAATAAGGGGAAATAGGGTTGCCTTGGCAAAGACCCCTCAATGGTGTGATTTTCCCTCTTGGTTCCCCATTAATAAGCATGTCATAGGACACTGTTGTCACACACATCATTACCAAGGATATCCACCTCTCACAAAACCCCATCTTCCTCATAATGACCTCAAGGTATTCCCACTCAACCCAGTCATAGGCTTTGCTCATATCCAATTTAATGGCCATTAACCCTTTCTTCCCTTTTTTTTCTTTTAGCTATTGTGTGCATGCTTTCAAAGGCCACCACCACATTATCTGTTATGAGACACCCTCGAATGAAGGCACTTTGTGCTTCAGTGATCACCTCATGCAGAATTTTCTTCAGCCTATTCGCCAAGACCTTCGATATCAACTTATAAATTATGTTAAAAAGGCTAATTGGGCGATAATCCGTAATCTTTTGGGGGTTTTTGATCTTAGGATTTAAACAAATATATGTGTTATTAATACCCCTTGGCATTACCCCTGTATTAAGAGCTTGCAGTACACAATTTGATACACTAACACCAATAATATCCCAATATTTCTGAAAAAAGATGGGAGATCAAAATATATGCATACCCAAGAAACTTGTGTCCGCTTTCCACCTTGGTAGGGCTGTCCACAGGTTGGGTCGAGTCAGGTTTGGGGTTAACCCGCAACTAACTCGATTGAATCGGGTGAATGGAAAATGAACTCGTAGCCGACTGAATATTAGGGTCGGACCTGGTGGCACGGGTCATTGGTTGAGCAGGTAAGAACCGTCGGGTGATTTTAGGTTTGAATCTAAACAACAAAGAAATCAAAACCCAAACAACAAAGAAATCAAAACCTAAACAACACAAACCAAGACCAAAAACACCAGATCCATGAGACTGAAACGAAAAAAAAGGAGATAAGACTAAATCCACATCACCACCACCATTCCTTCCCCCACCAGTAACACATCCACAAAGATCAATGCAATTTTTTATTTAAAAAAAAAAAAACTTTTTTCTTACTAACCCACAGATTGCACAAGATTAGAGGAGATTTCAAGTACATCAGAGGAGGGATTCATCAATATGTGGAGTTTCAAGTTGAACTTGGGTCAGCGGTGGTGCAATAGACCAAACTTGTCAACAAAGACAATAAAGAGGCTAGGGTTAAGGGTGGTGATAGAGCCTAACTCGGCGATGAATGATGGTGGCAGTAAGAAGGCTAGGGTTAGGGACTAGAGAGAGAGAGAGAGAAAATTTTCTAAAACTGTTGAGACATTGTTTTTGAGAATGGGGATAAGGAGGCGTGTTTATGTTTTTGAGGAAAGGGATGAGGAGGCATGTTCATACTTCAGCGTAGTAAATGAGAAACCCAAGTCAAATATTCAAGGCACCCAAAACCGACCCACAAAACCAATTTTAACAATTAATAGACCCACACTTGACTCGTCTAGGCATTCGGATCCACCCGTGGGTCTTCAGGTCGGGGCGGGGTGAGCGGATGGGTCAGGTCTTACAAGTTGATGGACAACCCTACTCCTTGGTCCCAAGTTTGAAAATGAATCATAATGGTAAGTGACTTTCCAATAATTTGACATGTACCAAGAGTTAGATTCAGTGTATCTATGCATTGGACCCGTTTAGATGTGAACACATAGCAATAATTTGACACTTGTTAGATCACTAGCATTGGGGGGTGTAAAACCCCCTAAGTTGCTATTTTACAACCAAATTTACTCAAAACTCACTTCATCCGGATATGTAGTTGTATATAAATTTGCCACCTTGCTACAATAAGTTGACATATTTGCAACTTATTGTAACTAGGTGGTAAACTTAAATTTTATTATTTTAAGTGGTATGGGTTTTTTGGAGAGAGAGAGAGAGAAAAAAAGGTAGAGAGGAAAGAGAGAGAAATTGAATTTTTTATATTATTTGTTGGTATAGTTTATATTATTTTAATGAGTTGTAAGTAAAAATAGAAACAAAAATGTTAGGTAAGTTATAAAATAGGATAATAAAATAGATAAAGTAAATTTTGAATACGTAAAATATACACTTTTTTTTACATCACCAGATGCTTGTACTCTTAAGAATTTAACTCTACCTGCCATATTCACAATTCCATGTTTTGTACTTGGATCTATGCATATAGCTCGAGTTTGAAGGCTATATAGTCAAGAATCCTATAAATATATATATATATATATATATATATGTGTGTGTGTGTGTGTGTGTGTGTGTGTAGCATATACAAATGTATAAAATTCTAAAGGTTTGGCCCCGCAAAATTCTTCCTTGCCCCCCTTGATACAAAATCTTTTTTTCTTTCCCTCAACATAATTCATGGCCTGAAATAAAATTTAGTCCAAATAACACAACAAAATTTTAAAATTTAACCGAAATACTCCAACAAAAATTAACCACCAAGCCCATCCTTAGGCCTTTCAAAAATTTACAAGCAAAAAAAACATTTTTTCAAACCAGATTACAGATGAATTTCTTCTCAAAAAAAAAAAAAAAATACACTGGACTCTAATACCACCGCTGCAAAAACATTCTTCTACGAATGTAGCACCGCTGCACTACATCGCCTAGCCCACTTCACGGAGGTGACGAGTCAATCTTCACGCAGTTTTCTTTTGCTAACTTTGTTTAATATTTATCTTTACCGAAGAACTATTCTAAATATGTTTGAGGGGGACAGGGCCAAAATGGCCAACTGGCCCTAAAATCGTAACAATCTAGTTAGTAGGCTCTGTTTAGAAAGATATTTCGTTTCTAGCATCTCGAGCCTCAAAGGCTCGATTTTGGCCTCAAAATCGAGCCTTTAAGCCTTGGTTTTCTATTGTGATCTGGCCAAATCCAGGGGGAATGTCGAGCTGGAAATCGAGTCTTTAAGACTTGACTTCCACATTAACATGCCCCGTGGCATTTGAGCCAATCTAACGTGGGCGGTGGCTTGTCCACGTGGAAATCGAGTCTTAGAGACTCGATTTCCACGTATTGATCTTGAGTCTCAGAGACTCGGTTTGCTAAAAGTCAAACCGAGTCTCAGAAACTCGATTTTTGACTACAGTTACACTCTTGTTTTGGTCATGTCTGGTCATGTCTGGTCATGTCTTGGTCCCACAGTTCAGCTGGTTTTGTCTGGTCTAGGGTTTCTCGGGAGTCAGCCTTTGCAGTTTGCACATGCTCTCACTCATTGTAGGTATACACATTCAGTTAGCACCCACATCCTTCCTCTCAGTCATTTTCATTTCAGCAGAAAATTCATTATCTAGCTGTCTCTCTCTTTCACTCTCATACAAAACTCACCCATTACAAACTTCAAATCAAACTCACCCCACATCCTCATGTCAGGTAAGGTTTCTCAATCTCTCTGGTTGTTAGTTACATATAATATATATATATATATATATATATATATATATATATATATATATATATATATATATATATATATATATATTTATATATGTATTGTTAGGTTTTTTTATGGGTATGTATATCATGACTAATTTTTTTGTTTGGTTTGATATTGTTTTTTATATTTTTGATAGAATGATTTGAAGGTTTGTAATGGGGTGAGTTGTGTGTTTAGTTTTTTTTTTTTTTTTTTTTTTTGAGTATAATTAATGATTTTTTATTTTTTTTATTTTGGAAACAAATGATAATGATTGAGTGTGTTTGTATGTGAATATGCAAATGTGGGGTTTGTAACAAGTTATATTTGGTAGTGTATATATTTGCTAGGATTTTATAAAAAGTAAAAAATATATTTAGGTATATATTTGTATTGTTAGGCTTTTATCATGACTATTTTTGCAAGTTAGTGTATATATTTGCTAGGATTTTATACAAAGTAAAAAATATTGTAGATATATATTTGTATTGTTAGGCTTTTATCATGACTATTTTTGCAAGTTAATGTATATATTTGCTAGGATTTTATAACAAGTAAAAAATATTGTAGATATATATTTGTATTGCTAGGCTTTTATCATGGCTATTTTTCTTGTTGTTTGGTTTAATATTTTTATTTATATTAGTTAGAGCTGAGTTGAAATTTTGTAATGGCGGTGAGTTTTGTTTTTAGTTTTTTTATTTGTTTGAGTACGAAATGATAATGATTGAGTGTGTTTGTATGTGATGTGGGGTGAGTATATGCAATTGTGGGGTGAGAATTTGTAATTTTTGTACTTTAAGTAGATAGAAAAGGTTTTGTAATTGATGTTAAATGAAAGAGAAAAAATATGTCGCTAACATATTATACTTGACTCTCTAATAGGTTCACAACATCTGAAGAATATTGATATAAATGTATACTATGGTGGACCCCTTGACAATCCTGGGGGGATTGAGGGATTTCCATTTACAGGGCCGGGTATCCAATGCTACCCCATGATGATACGTCGTAAGTTGAAGACGTTGAATGATTTGAAGTTGAAAATAATGGACGAATTGAATTTGAACTCTGCTTGGTATGACATCAAGATTATTTATCGTTACCCACAAGAAGTCCTACATGAATGGATAAATTACGGGTATATGGCGATTAAAGAAGACAAACATGTGAAGATGATGTTTAATAGGATCCAGAAAATGCCCCAAGTAAATGCTGCTGAGTTGTACATAAGTTTAGAGCCGCTTGCGGAAGTTGATACTGAGATGGTGCAACAAACAACTACGTCTTTACAATTTACAGCCCTTGATGATGGATGCACTGCAATGGGAGGGTATACAATGGGAGGTTATATGCTCCCATCTCAAGATCATGTTGTCAATACTGGTGAAACCCTCCATTGTCAAGAGACACATTTAGAGGAGGATGACGAAGACGAAGACTATGTTGAAGACGAAGACGAAGACGAAGACGAAGATCATGCTGCGAATGATGGTGAAAGTATTGATGGTGTGGATGAGTACGAAGAGAGGATTGAGCGAGGCGACTTTGAGAACGATGTGGATGACCATGAAGTCGTTCCCCATTTTGAAGAGGAAAATATGGAGTTCCATGATGAAGGTGATGCAGACGATGATATTAGCATTCAGCGTGATACAAATACGACCACTGGCTACAGACCTCCTGCCGACTCATTCTACACAAATACTTGGGAAAATATATTTGATCCTTCACCTCTATTAGAATCATTTGTTTGTACTTGGCGAGATGGGATGCATTTTTCTAAAGGGTTGACTTTTGCAAATAAATCGGCGGTGAAGCGTGCATTGACAATATACGCAGCAAATGATAATAGAAATTTTATAACCCGGAGGTCGAGCACAACAAAATTGTGCGCCGCATGCGCTGACGACAACTGCAAGTGGTACGTTGGGGCATTCATGAAGGCTAAACTTAATGGTCTGTGGGTGGTCACGTCTTATGTGGGTCCACATACTTGTATACCCTTTGGTCTGCAAAGAGACGGTAAAATGATGGATTCTAATTTTGTTGCATCAGAAATTGTGGAAAAATTGCGACAAAATCACACTGCTCGTATTGATGAGCTCTGGGAGATCATACGTACTAAGTATAATCATGAGCTTTCTTACTATAAAGTATGGGACGCAAAACAAAAGGCAATTGCTAAGATATTTGGGGATTGGGAGGAGTCTTACCAAAGGTTGCGGAAGTTGTTGTTGGCATACTTGGATCAGGACTCAGATACCCAGTACAGCTATCACACCATACCTAGGCCATACGAAGGTATTGCGGTACTGCACTGTGTATATTGGGCATTCGCTCCATGCATTGCTGCATTCAAATATTGCAGGCCAGTGATCAGTATTGATGGGACTCATTTGTATGGTAAATACAAAGGGGTGTTGATGATTGCAATGGCAACTGATGCTAACCAAAAGGTTTTGCCTCTCGCCTTTGCTGTTGTGGACAGGGAGTCAGGGCCTAGTTGGGGTTGGTTTTTAGAGTGTCTCAGGACTTCCATAGAGCATGTCATACCTAAGGATGGCATTTGCATTATTTCTGACCGACATTAAGGTATCAGATGCGCCATTCGAGAGTGGCCTAGAGGTGAGGACGGAAGAGAACAGGTATATCACCGATATTTCCTTCGACATGTTGCTAGCAACTTCAACACAAAATTTGACGACCCGACTCTAAAGGCATTGGCCTTGAAAGCTGGATATGCGACTCATGAAGCGAATTTTGAGTCCATAATGCAAACCATTAAGGAGGCCGAGATTAATTTACTGAGGGGTGTAGACCCTACTGATCGCCACATCCTACGCTATATGCCATACACATATCTAATGAGTGAGGATGTTGACAAATGGACCCAGTCACAGGATGGTGGAAGACGTTACGGGGCAATGACAACCAATATCTCTGAGTGTTTTAATGGGGTACTTAAAGGTGCCCGCGGTTTGCCCATTGCTGCAATGGTTGAGTTCACTTGGTCCAAACTTGTTGCATATTTCTACGATCGACATCAAAAAATTATTTCTGATCTCTCTCAAGGTAAGGTGTGGAGTGATTATGCAATGGAGATCTATAACAAAAATGAGCAGAAAACTGCAGGACATACTCTGAGGAATTTTAATCATGAAATTGGTGTATATCAAGTGGTTACCCCATACAACGACCATAAAGGTGGAGGGGGAAACCACAGTCATGAAGTGCACGTAATTAAGCAAACATGTGGTTGCGGAAAGTGGCAAAACTTGAAGATCCCTTGTTCACATGGAATTAAAGTTCTTAAAGGTTTGCACCGCGATGCGACCAGCTATATTGACCCATGTTACAGTTTGAACAACGCCATTCAGACATATTCACATCATTTTGTGGTGCCAAAATCAGAGTCATTGTGGAGGGATGTTCGTGGACCACGGTGGGTGCCTAACCCACAGCTGTTGCGGGGCAAAGGTCGTCCTGTGAAGTCAAGATTAAGGAATGAAATGGATGGGATACGACGAGAACGGGGAAGCCGGAGGGAAGATCCGGACTTGAGGGAGATTCAACCAAGGCAACGATGTGGAGTGTGTCATCAAGAGGGGCATAACCGTAGATGCTGTCCCAATTCCCGTGGGGCTTCGACAAGTGGTAGCACTGCAAACTAGGCAAGTGTTGTCACTGTTTTTATATAATATGCTCAGAATGTCATTTGGTTGGGTGTTCTTCACATTTGGAAACTAACAACTGTATTTTTATGTTTGTCAGGTGAGCGGAGACTGGATTTTGGAATGGCATTGTACATGGGACTTGTGGTTATGTTCGGTATGGACAACTGCTAGGCGACTATGTAGACTATGTTGTATCAGTATGGACAAGTTGTAGGTGACTATGTAGAGTATATTGTATCAGTATGGACAAGTGCTAGACGACTATGTAGACTATGTTGTATTGACTTAGTTGTTATTTTGTTTATTGCTAAATGTTGTTGTAATTGAACATTTGCTATCCATTGTACTCGTTACATTAGTTGCGTTGTGCAGCTTTTTCCTGTAATGCAATGATATGGCATTGGCAATGTAGCTACTACTTTGGCAACTTCAACCACAGCGGCCTTGTCTGAACCGATGATAATGTATTGAATATTTTTGTGTGCTAAGGGCAACTATAATGCCCATGAACAGTAACTGAATCCGATTGTTTGCATCTGATGTACTGTCCTTGACTGGTGATTATGCTTGTATCTAATTCTTTACTGCTGACCATATGATGTGTTCTGGATACTATTGCAGGGGAAGGGAAAAGTAATTCTGGTTTACAGCTGCAGGACTGCAAAAAAAAAAAAAAAATTTCCCAGTGGAAATCGAGTTTCTAAAACTCGATTTCCATTTGGGTGGCATATTCGTAAATAAATTTCCCAGTGAAACTCGATTTCCATTTGGGTGGCATATTCGTAAATAAATTACAACACCAATTTACAAAAATGCCACTTAAATGGAAATCGAGTTTTACAAACTTGATTTCCACTGGAAAATTTTTACACTGGCATTTCCCCCTAAACAGTCTTGAACTCTCGGGTTGGCACGAAAATTCCAATTGAAAATCGAGTCTTTCAGACTCGATTTCCACTTGAGTGGCATTTTCGTAAATTATGGTGGCAGTTTATTTACGAAAATGCCACCCAAATAGAAATCGAGTTTGAGAAACTCGATTTCTGTGCAAAATGTTCCGGCAAAATCTCAACAGGAAATCGAGTCTCAAAGACTCGATTTCCTTTTGAGTGGCCTTTTCGTACATTGTTGAAATCGTTTATCCTTGCTTTTGATTTAGAATTTAGTTTTAACTTCAATTTAAAAAAAGAAAAAACAAAGAAAGAAATTAGTCTGAACCGACTTATCAAATTTTTTTTTTTTATTTCTCTCTCTCTCAATAAGGAGACATTGACAACTAAAGTTTTGTACCGTCTTTCATGGGCACCATGGTCATCATATTTTTGCAGGGGAATTATTAATGTTGTTGCACACACTCAATTCAATTTTTTTTTTTTTTTTTTAATTCGAGAGTCAAAATTATTCTTGTTGCGTTGGTTTAACATCTTAACTCTTAATGTGGTAAATACATACATACATATATCTCAAATCTCACTTTGAAATATTTATCGTTAGTGTGTTCAAGTGTTAATTTTCTTCATCGAGATCCTTATATCTCAAATCTTTTGTCTATTGTATTTTGTATACAATGTCTACATGTTAACGCTACCATCACTATCACTATCATTACCACATTTTTTCCACATTTTTTCCACATTTTTTCAAATTTTTTAAGCTACAAGTATACTTTAGCACACTTCAAGCAAAAAAATTTCAGCAAAAAGCTAAATAAGATGTTGACTAAGATGTCAAATATTTGAAAGTTTGATGTCTAGAATTTTTAAGCCTTAAAAAGGAAGATTTGTGTATTTCGTTATAACTGACTAACAGTAATGGGTGGAAGAGTGATATTGCTAGAGTTAAAAAAACCTGTATAGACACAAAGAAAGTGTAGATTAAAGACTGAGCTTTTAGCTTTTAGTTTTTATGTACAGTTTTTTAAAATCCCACTTTTCCCACATTTTTTCACTTTTTCAAATTTTTTTCAAACTACAAGTATACTTTAGTACACTTTTAGCAAAAAGTTTTCAACAAAAAGCTAAATAAGTTGTTGATTATAGTTTATTGCAATTGGAAATGCGACTTTTGTAGACCTAAACTGAAACCAATCCAAACAAATATCAAAAAACTTGATTATATTTAATGCACAAACTAAAAAGCTAAGATAAAAACATAACTTAAAGACCTAAATCAAAACTACCCAAACAAATATCAAATTCTGATCTTATTTAATGGTCAAACTTAAAAGCGTAGAGAAAAAATTACTGGTAGTGGTTCTGCCATAACAGTGGCAAGAGGCTCGACGTTAGTGTGAAGACAGCCAAATACTGACTCTACTCTCTATTTATTTGTTCAGTAATCAGGCAGTGCAAATGAAATAGAAATTCATTTAAAAATAAATGCAACATAAGATAAATGAAGCAATTCTAACCTTTCAAATTAATTCAGTAACTCATGTTGAAGTATAATAAATGGTCTATTCAGTGAGAAAGCCCTTTGTAGCATAAAATAGTTGGGAATGAGTAGTTAAAGAAATTACATAACTTAAAAAAGACTATGTAATTTGTTTCTTCAATAGCAAACTACTAAGTGCTTTTTTATATGCATATAATTTAGTAATTTGTAATGGTACTATAACATTGAAATATATGAGATAACTATTTCATATAAACTTGTAAGTCCTAAGCTCCTAATAGACAAGCAAATGGGCCTAATGATATATACAATTCTCTCCTAAAAGCTATAGTCCTAATCAGCAATAACAATTTAACCTGAAGCCAGAAATTTGGAAAGTCTTAAGGATGGCAGCAACAATATGCACTATCCAAGCAAGTTTGACTTCAGCCAAAGAGAGTTGAATGTCATCTGCACTCACCAAATCCAAACCCAAATTTCATAAAAATCATAAAATAAAAATTAAATAAAGTATCTACATATTACACCACAAAATCCAAACCCAAATTTCACAAAAATCAAAACTGAAAATTAAATAAATAACCTAAATGTTAAGTATCCAAATCCAAACCCAAAATTTCACAATAATCAAAACAAAAAATCAAATAAATAACTCACCAAGCAAAATCGGAATGGGTATGGGAATGGTGAGGAAAAATGAATGGGTATGGGGGTGGTAATGAGAGAGAGGGAGAAAAGGAGAAAGGATCTCCTAGAGAGGGAGAGAGAGATCGAGGAGGAGAGGAGCCGATGGCTGGGCTCAGCCTCGTCGGCTGCGTCGCTGGGCTGGGCTGGGCTCTGCTCGTCGACGCCGGCGGGGTTCTGTGTGTGTGTGAGCGTGTGTGAATGTGAGAGGCCGTGTGAGAGATAGAGAGAAAATGAGAGAGTTTTGTCAGTGTGGGAAATGAAAATGTAAGAGTGAGGGTGACAGAGTGAGAATGCTCTGGTTTGTGTGAGAGTGAGAGGGTGTGAGTGTGAGTGTGAGTGAGAGTGAGAGAATAGAGACGAAGACGTTAATTTTGAAAAACCCCAATTGGAAACCGAGTCTCTAAGACTCGATTTCCAGGGGCTTCCACGTCGCTCAGCCAGGTCCGCACAGACGTGGAAATCGAGTCTAAGAGACTCGATTTCCATGTGAATGCCAAATGGCAACTCTGCCACATCAGAGCTGGTCCAAGCATACAAACCGAGCCTCAAAGACTCGATTTTGAATGCCAAAATCGAGTCTTTAAGACTCGAGATGCTAGTAACTTATAATGTTTTTAAACGGAGCCTACTAACTATATAGTTACAATTTTAGGGCCAGTTGGCCATTTTGGCCGGGGGACAGCTTGATAGCTTCTGATGCTTCTAAAATTTGAAAAAAAAAAATCATTAATAAAAAAAAAGCATAACCACAAATATAGTCAAGAGTCAAAATGCTTCTTCTTGTTGTGACTTCTGCAACTGTTAACAATTTATTGTGCATCGTAAAGGGAGTAATAGCATTCACAATAAGAGAGCTAAAAATTTAGTTTTAACTGCTTAAAAACTTATTTTATCTATTTTAATAATTTATTTTACAATATACCAAACATCAAGGGTCCGTATTTTTTGGAAATACATATAGGTAAAAAAATGTGTAAAAATACGTGTAATGTTGTTTAAACACTGAAAACTATTATTTAAATAATGGTAACAAACGGACCCCGTCACAAAAAAAATATGATATATTTGTTTATTATGTTCTTGAAATTTATTAATCACACTCATTATGACATCAATTTATAAAAGTTATGTAGTAAAATTTGTGATATCCTTAATATTTTTCCAACTAAATTCAATATACTCATATTGATTAATTTAAATACACAAATTTAATGCTTCTTTATTCTTTTCTGTCTACTTCTCGCATTTAATATAGTAGAGATAAATATTAAACAGAGTTAGGAAAATTCAATATAGTAGATACTAATTTGGATTTTCATTGAAAATTTTTTGTTCAGATTTTGTTCCCTCTCACTTGGAGTCCTAGTTACATCCCTGCATAAAAATGTGATAAGAAAAGGGAGAGAGAGAGAAGAAGAAAGAAATTGTGTCTTCCTTTCTTTAAACTTTGAATACAAATTCAGAATGCACGAATGGTAACCTACTACACTCCAAAAATAAGCGCGTACCCAAGAAATTTCTCTCCACTTTCCTACTGGTACTGGGTACCAAGTTTGAAAATGAATGGTAAGCAATTTTCCAATTAGCATTTTCACATTAGATAAAAAGTCTTCTCCGCTTTTGGGCCACAAACTTTCACCACTAGTATTTTCATAATAGACTAACATAGTCTTATGACCTCGCAGTCATGGGAACTAACTTTCAATTCCTTTACTGTGCCCTTCTCTCTCTCTCTCTCTCTCAAAAACCTATTTAGAAAATTCTCACTTAAACTCTTACAATTCCAATTTCATCACTTAAATCCTCCCCTTCCTTTTAAATCTGTTCTACTATCTATCCAAATCACCATGGCTTTTCTAGCCAACAAAAGAGACTCCTCTTCCTCTTTCAGCCACCATTGCAAATATGATGTGTTCTTGAGTTTTAGAGGTGAAGATACCCGCTATAGTTTTACAAGTATTTTGAACGGCATTTTGCATGATCATGGTATTAACACCTTCATGGATGACGAGCTCTCGAGGGGTGAAGAAATTTTCGCAGAACTTTTCGAAGCCATTGAATGTTCAAAAATTTCAATCATTGTATTCTCTAAAAACTACGCATATTCCACTTGGTGTTTGAAAGAACATGTCAAAATTCTGAGTGTAAAAAGAAAAGCCAAATTGTGCTACCAATTTTTTACAAGGTGGATCCATCAGAAGTACGTAACCAAAAGGAAAAGTTTGGAGAAGCTTTGACAAAACATCAAACAAAGTTCAAGGATAAAATGGAAGTGCAAAAATGGAGGATAGCTCTACATGAAGCCAGCAATATAGGTGGATGGCATTGCAAAAAAGTGTATGCATTAATTCTATCACTATTTTTGTTATCATCAAAAAATTTTGACGTTAAACAACTCTAAAGTGAAGTCTTATTTTTTGCCTTTTTTTTTGAAAATTTGAAAGTTCATTTCTTTTAATAATGTGCTAGTTAGGCCAAATAGAAAGGTATGCATATATAATTGATTATCTTATCAATTAATTATAAGATTTTCTAGTTTAGGCAACTCTATATATTTTGAGGTTTTTAGGGTTATTTTTATTTTTCAATATCAATAAATATTATTTATTCATCTTTCTATATTATATATATATATATATATATATATATATATATATATATATATAATTTTTTTTAAGATGAAAAATTGCTTATTAAGTTTTTGTATTTAGGCCTTTATTAACTTATCAATAATTATTCAGCATGCTCATAACACTCGTAACATTTTTTTTTGTCAAACAATTTATGGTTTCAATTGAGTTAGATTTCTATGGTTTAATATTTTGTGGCCTTCTTGGAATTGGTGAAAGAATGCAAAACTAATATTTTTTCTCCTTTAAAAAAGAAAAATCAATTATCATTCTTGATTCTACAATTTTAGGTTTTTTTTTTTTTTTTTTTTTTTTTTTTTAATGTAATGGAGAGTCTTGGGACTCTTTATAAATTCACTGCACACCCATATTTTGTTTACCAAACTTTGATCCCTAAAATATCTTAAAGAAGGCATTCAAGCTAGTGTCTGTCAATTAGAAGTGGATATTCAAGTCTCAGCAAAAAATAAGAATTGGATATTCAAGAAGCTTGTTTCCTTACCTAACCAGTTTTTCATGAGTCTTCGAGTTAAAAGCCAAATTTTGATTTCCTAGTTGAGGAAAAAATGGTTCATACTAATAGTTCTTAGATCTATGAATTACTCGCCATTAACTTGTATTAGCAATATTTCAGTCATAGTACACAAGCTAAACATTTTGAATTTTAGTTCATCCTTATATTCTATTTTCTAACAAGTTTTTAATGCTTTGCAATTGGTAGCCACCCTCAATTTACACTTATCAAAGAAGTTTTTGAAGTGATCTCAAGAGTTAAATTAAATTATACAAAAATATTTGATGTTAAATATCCAGTTGGAATAGATTCTCGTATGGAGGATATAAATTTGCATTTAGATATTGATGCAAATGATGTGTGTATGGTAGTGATCCATGGCCTTCCTGGAATAGGTAAGACAACAATTGCAAAAGCTATAATTGCATATCGTTTTGAAGGAAGAAGCTTTCTAGAGAATGTAAAAGAAAACTCAAGAACAAATGATGGCAAACGCCAATTAACAGAGACACTTTATTCTGAGATCTTAGGATGTAGAACTTTGAAGGAGCTTGGTGCAATTAAAAGAATCAATATGAGAATGGAAATGCCTCAACACAAAAGAATTCTTTTAATTCTTGATGATGTGGACAAATTAATCCAAGTAATAGATTTGCTTGGCGAATGCAATTGTTTTGCTTCTGGAAGTAGAATTATTATCACAACAAGAGATGAAAAATTACTTTCTACTCTTCAAGAAGATTATCATTTAATCTACTATACCTACAGGCTCAAGGAATTAGATAAACATGAATCTCGTGAACTCTTTTGTCAACATGCATTCAAAGAAACAAAGCCTAAGAAAGGTTATTCAGAACTCGTAGACCTATTTATAAGTTATACCAAAGGTCTTCCATTAGCTATAAAAATAATAGGTTCTGATTTGTATCCAAGAGATGATATATGCTGTTGGAAAAGTGCATTAGATAAGTACAAAAGAATTCTTAATCCAGATATTCTAGAAGTACTCAAAATAAGCTACGATGGATTGGACCAAACTCAATAGGATATTTTCCTTGATATTGCATGTTTTCTCAAGGGATTATGCATGGATGTTGTTGAACATATACTACAAAGTTGCATTTCTTATGACCCATGTTATGATATTGAAATACTTAAAGATAAGTCTCTCATCGTTGTTACTCTAGATGACAAATTATCGATGCATGACTTGATACGACAAATGGGTTTGGAAATTGTTAGACAAGAATTAGAAGTGTCAAAGAAACATATAAGGTTATTGTGTTATGAAGATGCTCCCGAAGTATTAATTCCAGAAACGGTATGTTATTTTGATTTATTTTTTCCCTTTCTCACGAGGCACATGTAGTGATTTTTTTTCCTCATTTTCTTTGATTTTTTCTTTTTAATGTTGAAGAATTTATAAGTTTATCAATATTAGTTTTTTTTTTTTTTTTTTGATTTAGTAATCGTACATTCTATTGAGTAATGTAATTAATATAATTCTTTGTCCATGTAGGGATTAGAAGAAGTTCGAGGCATAACATGTTGCTTACCACAACCAAGAAACATGCAATTGGATTTTGGAAAGATGAAAAATATCAAATACTTGACAATTCATAATTTAATTTGTAAAGATGTTAAATATCTTTCAAATGAGTTAAGGTTAATTGATTGGAATGGATTTCCTTTACCTTCCTTGCCAACCACCGTTAATCTTCAAAAACTTGTTGCACTTAAAGTGCCAGGAAGTTGCATTAAATTGGATAAGCATTTCGAGGTATGACCATTACAATTTATAAATTATTATAGTTTTAAGCTCTATTTAATGATTTTTTTTTTTTTTTCCATCCTCTACAGAGATGCCGGTTCACAGCTTTGAAACATATGGATTTCACTGACTGTAAAAACGTTACCAAATTACCTGACTTATAGGTGATTGCCCCATACATAAAGAGGCTGATACTTAAAAGATGTGAAAATTTAGTTGAGATTCATCAATCTGTTGGACTTCTTGAAGAGCTTGAACATTGGATTCTTGACGGATGCAAAAATCTTAAAATTATTCCAAGAATTCTCAAGTTGAAATCTCTTGAATCATTTTGTCTCCGAGGCTGTGAAAGTCTTAGGAATTTCCCCGACATTGGGCAAAGTACGGAAAGATTAGCTCTGCCATGGTCAATTGAAAATCTCACTAGCCTTCATACGTTACAAATCTATTCTAAAAGCCTTAATGGTCTTCCAAGTTGCTTCTCTAAATTACCACGTCTTAGGTACCTCAAATTGTTAGATTTTGAAAATTTTCCAAAGACCTTGGATATTCCTGATTGCTTCCCCAAATTGGAATTTTTAATGGTTATGGACAGCAACATTACTACCCTCCCCAACATCTCTAGCAGATTTCCTCGATTAATTTATATTGTCGGCTGCTGGAATCTTCAGAAAATTCCAAGAATTCCATCATGTATAAATACTGTATTTGTAACAGGACGCAATTCGTTGGATTCACAATCAAGAAGAGGATTATTGAGTCAGGTTCATCTCTCTCAAAGATTCAATTTTGGTTAACTTTCCCAAATTTATTACTAGATTTGCTAAACTGTAGTTACCATAGAAAGGTGCGGGGTCCATGTAGCATGCATATGTCCATTTTTTTATTTTTTTATTTTTTTGGTTAGAAGGCAAATATATTAATAACAAAGCAACTTACAGACTGGCCACACAAGCCAGAGTAGTGGCAACCTGCCTATAATAGTACAGCCCATTTACATCAGATACAAGGTACCATTATTACATTGAAACTGTTTCTATATATATATATATATTTAATTTCAAGGTATGTCTCCTTCCTTAGTTTTAGTTTTATTACTTCTCTCTCTCAAATGTTTTTTACATGTTTTTAAGAAATAGTCATTCAATCCAATAGGTGAATGTACAAAGAAATTATTCATTTGATGTGCAGCTAAAATTCGGTTTATTTAATTGTGAAAAATTATAAAATTTTTAAGAAAAAAATGTGAAGTCTTAAAGGTCAGTGGACCAGCATGTGCAGCTGATAAACTAAACAAAATACTTTTGCTTTTCTTAGCTCACTGATTTTGTTCAACATAATACGAAAGTCTTTTTATTTCTCAAGTGGCATATGACTTTTAAGAAGAAAGTCAGACTTTTAAAATAGTATAAAAAAACTCAACTTTTTTTTTTTTTTTAATATAAGTAATAAACTTCACTGATAGAGGAAAACTAATACAAAAATCCAAACCACACAGGATGTGTACTAAGGTAAGAGAACAAACAGAATATAAAAAAATGAATTTTTAAAACAAAGGTAATGAAAACAAACAGGTAGAAGTTCATTGTATCTTGATTTTATTATTTCTCTTTCTTTTTTGCATAAGTGACTAATACATCCTTCTTTTATAGGTAAAAATTATATTATTGAAAAAAGACTATGTCATGAAAATAAACACAAAGTGGCCTAAAGAATTACAAAAGACCACTCAAAAAGAGAACTAATAAAGGATGCTTGTATTTGAGAAGACATGCAGTCCACATCTTCAAAAACGATTTCCTGTTGGACATTGTTAAAACCATGGTTAAATAATTAAATGATTAAATTCACTATTTCCTTACAGCTTAAACTTTTGGGACAATCGGTAATTTAATAGACATGAATACATTTCCTTGCCTATTACCCCATTTTGTCTGAGGTTTGATTTACTTTTGGAAAAATATTTTTATTTAGACTTTGGTCTATCGATTTATAGCAGTTAAGACCAGTTCTGAAATTTCATTACATGCTAAGGTCCATTGTTCCACATGTCCAGCCTTTCTTGGCATTGCTCCTTTGCAGGTACTTATGTGATATATGGTTTGTTGCCCCAAAGTTCACATGATAGTATATTAGTTACTCTGTTGTTGACAATATAATTTGATTTCGATATGGGAGTAGTCATGAGGTTACTCTAGGCCAAGCTTGACTACGTCTGCTTCATTGTAATTTTAGCTAGTATGATTTAAGGCCTTCTGTATTGCTGTTTTGTTAAATGACAATATAAATAAGATCAAATATGGATTGATATTCTAGTAAGGCAAGTTTGGAATAAGTTGTCTTTTCCACTGAAATATGAATTTTATGTTATTCTTGTCATAGCAGTTATTATTCCTTGTGTACTTTGAACATATCTCACATTAGAGACTAACAGTAAGCTTTCTCTTGAATTGATATCCCTTAGCACTACATTTCATCTTCACTTCACCCATAATAAAAGGTCATTGCTTATTAGTTAGTCTTTCTGGAAGCAGAGCATCTATGCTTAGCCAACTGCTCTCCAGAAAATGGAATTTACTTGAAGAGCCAACCAATCGGTCAACAGGAAGGTGCAAATCCAAATGCAAGCACCCCATTGCTCCTAATCCAGCCTCTCAATACTGGAAAACCGCTTCAAAAACTCCATCACCAGTTGACAGACTATGGTAAACCTTAAAATTTTTAAAAATAGCTTGTTCTTGATTAACCCCTTCAATATGTTCTTCTCCAGTTGCCTAGCATTAAATTCATTGAAGACTTGACAAATGAAAAGTTTAAAAATGAGTTTTTTCTTCACTTTTTCATCCACACCAAAGACAGATCTTGCCCTAGATTGTATCATAAGTAAGACTACTATGACTCTGATTAGAAATGGCTTTGATTGACCCACAAATGGCTGTACCAAGTTGTCATTATTGGGCAGCTTAGTGACCAAGGATAAAGCTCCCATTTTATCCATTTTATCCATTACTAGGTTCACCCATAATGGCTGCAGTTAGAGGGACTTTACTAGAAGAAGAAAAAAAAAAAAAAAAAAAAAAAACAACAACAACAACAACAGCTGCAAGAAATTTCATGCAAGGGCAGCAACATTCATAGTTAGCTGAATCTGAATGAAGTTTTTAATGATGTTAATACAGACCTTCTCCACCTTAGAACCATCAGCACAGAAGTGAAATCACCATCTAGGATGACAATATTTTATAAATGTAGTTGTAAGTAAATTTTTTTTCATAAACTCTCTGTTCAGCAGTTCAGCTGTGTTTTCCATTTACAATGTTCTTGCCCTATATGGTGACTGTGTTATCACCTTTATGAGTTACAATGAGTACAAGGGATGCACATATTTTTAAATGCTTTGATTCTTGTAATGAAATCCATCAATGTATAACGTATTTAATTTTAGGATATTTTTATTGCAATCATAGAAACTGACCCTTTCTACATGTGCCAAAAGGCTGTTGGTGGGTGCTTGTACATTTGGAAGAATAACTATGGTGCTATCAAAACCACATTATCTAATAAACATGGTCACATAGAAAATGCTTACGTAATTTGAAATACATTGACCAAACAGAAGAACTATATTTCAAGAAGCTAAGATGTGGGTTTTGATTTGATTCTGTGCTTTGAATAACCCAGAAGGAGAACTTAAAAGAAAAATATTAACAAGGGCAATGGCTGATAAGGTAAACTATTAATGTTATATTCTAAGTTTTTATTTGTATGAAGGAGCTTTATGCTTTAACAAAATGCAAATTTGTTTGCAGAAAAGATGAAAGCTCTTAACAAGTGAGTGAAAAGGCAAAGACAAGCTTCATTTTCAATACAAGTACCTGATTGCCTCACAGTATTGGCCTAGGCCATTGGGGTATGTTCATAAGTATTACTTTTTATGTTATTCTGCTTGGGATATTCTTGAATTAAAATAAAGAAAACTCTATCAAAGTATGACTAACCTTCTTGCAAATTGAACTAAAACTTACTTTGAGTTGTAGGATGATAATTTGATAAAACTGTCTCCTTAAACGAGCCCTGTCAAAGGTGATTGTCCACAAGTTAGCTTTGAAGTGGCCTGGTCTCAGGATTCTTACTGCCTGGCCAAGGCATGTATAGCTTAGTGGGGGTATAGGCACCCAAAATTAAAAGCATTAACTTATAAATTAGTACGCTTGGAATATGTTATTTTCATAATTACCTTGTCACCAAATTAATTAATTTATTTATCTGTACATCAGAGTATGTTATAAAAAATTTTGATGATACATTCTTAAATTACTCTCTTTTTGCTTAGCCGCCGTATCTAGGCCAATTTTATGAATATCGCCTCTCTAAAATTAACACACTTTTTTTCATTAATATAACCTAGAGTTTATTTAGGGGGACAGTAACTTATTCATAGGAAAATATATGTGTATTTCGAATAAGGTATTTACACTATGACTCTTACATGAGATCACTTGGGATTACAAGGGGAACTGAAGGGCAAAACAGGGGAAGTGCTTGGATCAAGCCCCCTGATCAATAGGTAAGCGTAATTTTGATGGGAGTAATTTGGTTTCAATATGGGAGTAATCATGAGGTTGCTGTGCTTCAAGTTTGGTTTGCTTATGCTTCATTGTAATTTTAGTTAGTATGATTTTAGGCCCTCTAAATTAATGATTTGTTAAACATGAGAACATATAAATAAGATCAATCGTGGACTGATATGGTTAGTCAGGTTGGACCAAGTTGTTTGATTCACTAAAGTATGAGTTCTTTATTGCGCTTCTCAATCTAATAACGTTTATAACTTCTTGTCTTCTTGAATGAATGAATTTCACCCACAATCTTGTATGTCTTCTCCAACTGTATTCCTAAGAAAATTCAACAAAGAATGACTTTTCCTTTGAACTTCCGTAGGAATTTTTGATACTTAGTAAAACTAATAATTACTTTGAAGTAGCTTCTTAACTTTTAATTGGGTTGGTCTTATTTTACGAGTTGACCACCTGGGGGCCAGGGGTGGGGGAGTGGAGGCAGGGAGGCACTCTTCTTTTTACCCTCATGTCATGTTAATGGCTAGCTAGAAGCAGTCCCCTAAATTTGTATCCCTTAGTTTCACAACCCTTCTTCTGGGTGTGAACAGCCTTCTTACTCTTCCTCTTGGCCAAGACTCCACTTCCCTTTTTCTCTGACTTGAAGGATTCAACATGGATTATAGATTTCATTCATATTCATATCCAAATCAAAGGCATCCCAAGAAAGTATTGCTTTGCTGGTAAGGCTCCCAGAAATCTTCATAAGTGATTCAGAATTAATGTTGTAAATGGTACTGGTTGTGTTTAAACCAACTGCTTCTTGCATTATATCATGAACATTTGATACCATTATGTGGAAGTTTCTTCTCTCATTGCTTCTTTAAGGAAAAAATTGTGTTACCTTGATCTTGTTTAATGTAAGGGTGCCTGTTTTGTCAGTGCAGATTGTTATGATTTAAGGCTTCTACATTAGTAATTTCTTAAATATGAGAACATATAAATAAGATCAAACATTGACTGATATTATGGTTAGTCAAGTTGGACTAAGTTGTTTGATCTACTAAATATGAGTTCTTTACTGTGCTTCTCAAACTAATGATGTTTATAACCTTTTGTCCACTTGAATGTATGAATTTTACCCTTGATCTTGTTTGTCTTTTACTCCTCCAATTGTATTCCTAAGAAATTTCAATGAAAGTATGACTTTCCGTTTAACTTCAGTTGGAATAAAACTAATAATTACTTTGTAGTTGCTTCTTAATTTTTCATTGGGATGGTTTACCAGCTAGAAGCAGTCCTTGAATTTATATCCTTAGTCTCACAACCCTTCTTCTTCTTGTGAGTGTGAACGGCCTTCTCACTCTTCCTCTTCACCAAAACTCCATTTCTCTGAATTAAAGGCTTCAAGATGGATTATAGATTTCATTGATATTCATATTCAAATAAAAAACAGCCCAAGAAAGTATTCCTTTCTTGGTAGGGCTCCCATAAATCTTTACAGGCAATTCAGAATCAATGCTGTAAATAGTAGGTTTAAAATATAGTACTGGTTGTGTTTAAACCAACTGCTTTTTGCGTTATATCAAGAACATTTGATATTATTATGTGGAAGTATCTTGTCTCATTGCTTCTTTAAGGAAAAAATTATGTTACCTTCATCTCATTTATGTAAGGTTGCCTATTTTGACAGTGCAGATTGTTATGTTTGACCCAGTGTCTCACAAGCAAAGAGGTCCTGAGGCAAGGCATGATCATCCATCTTGCATTTCATGGAATAAGCGAAGTAGAGTAACAGCCTGAGACAGACCTAAAAATGCCACACCACCATGATTGTGACTACTGCTGCGACAATACCTACAGCTACATTGAAATATGTTTGTGTCGAAAATCCCTGACTATATGTCCACCATGATGTCTACTCTTTGAGGAGGGCTTTTAAAATTGCTTGGATGTCTTGAAGTTAAAGACAGCAGAAACTACAACAACCAGAATGGCAGCAACAATAATATTCTCACCATTATATTACCCATCTTTCCAGCCATGCTGTTTGATACAAAAGGCCTAAAGAGTATAGCACCAGCCAAAAGTAAAATAACTGTGAAAGCCTTTTGCGGGTGCCTGTTGTACTTATTGGCACCAAAATAATTATATGGCAATGGATTATGGTTGAAATTTTGTTAAAGTGTTTACTCTATTTTCTTTATTTGTGAGGTGTGAGGATAGGTCAATATTTAACGGCTTTTTCAGATAGTGTTATATGTTGTTAACATTAAAGCTAGTTGTGCATGTGCTGTAACATATTAGAGTTCCTCTTCTTGGGCATAAATGGCATAGATGTATAAATATCTCTATGAACGTCATTCATTCAAATAATGCAAATTACTCCAATTTCCTCTTAATCTCTTTTTTCTCTTTTAACTTCTTTATCCTTGTTCTAAAACACTGAGTTGAGCCAAAAAGGTCTCATGTAGGCAGCCTTTGTCTATATCCAGATAGTTTTTTGGTTTTCCTTTCTAGTTTTTTTGTCTCATATAAGCCAATTGAATCACCTGCTTTTCTTTTTCAGCCAAAATTCAAAATTTAATCCTTCCTGCAAGCATACATCAACAAAGAAAATCCCCCATTACTCCCACATGACCTAGTGGATGAAGAACAAGAATTTCTCCCTCCATCACTACTCTCCTCCGCCCATTGCAACACACTTGAACATGACGGCGACGGTGACAACCATGTAGCCGACGGTGTTGAACCAGACCCCGACGAAACCAATAAGCTCTTCCTCATTAATCTCTTCTCTGGACCTACCATTTCTGGCCACACCCCACCATCACCAACTTGAAACACAAACACACCATGCCCAATTCCACTAGTACCACTATTGTTATTACTATTACTAGTACTAATATTATTGACCCAATTAAACACGTCCCAAAAAAATTCCACTTCAATGCCACCCACGTAAATTTTCTCACTCCCTCTAATTTCCATGCCAACCTTTTTACAACAAGCCTAATTTCACGGTCTACTTTTACTTTGAGCACTCCCCCACTGCACTCAATTCCAATCTCATGTTTGGTTCCCAAGAATTGAGCCCGGGATACATAATTCCTACGTCCAAACACGTGCTCCCGCCTAGACAACAGAGTTGGCTCACTGAGTTGGCGAGTCATGGCTACCCGGATCGCCGAGTCAACTCGTCATGAAGATCACCCAAAAAAAACTCAAGCTTGGCATTGCAAGAGATGGCAACGTAGAATCCGGAGTCGGGCTCGGCCGAGTTGCGAGTGAACTCAGCCCGAGTGAAGTCCCAGTAAAGCTTGATTCTTTGGTAGTGGTGGTGGGTTAAGTAGATGGACTTGGAGCCTAGGCGAGATTTGAAGAATGAGAAAGTTGATGAGTTGAGAGAGATGGTGATGGAGAAAGAGTCAGTGGCGTAAATGGTGAGGGAGTGAGAGAAGAGGGTTTTGGACCAAGTGAGTGTGAGATAAGTTGGTGAGTTGCAGAGATGAGTTTGGTATGTGCAAGTAACGAGGTTTTGAGGGACTTGATGATTAGAGGTGTTGTTGCTTGAGACTGTGTTGGGTTGGCTGAAACATGCTGGAATCATGGTGTCTACTTGTGTTTGTTTCTCAAAACATTCAGCCAGACTTTAGAGAGAAAGGTGGTTCTTGGCTAAGTGAGTTATGTGTTTGAGGAGATAGTTTGGGTTTTGGAGTACTTTAAAAGAGAGATTCTGGAGGGTTTGCTTTGTATTAATGTTGGTGGGTTCATGACCTCTTTGGATATTGTTTTTGAGGGCAGTGTCTGTAACAAGTTTTTTCCCTTTTTTTATTTATTTTTTTCCCTATTCAATAGTATACTTTGCCCGCTTGACTTTATTTATTTCTAGTCTTTCTCTACAACATGGACCCCAAACAAAAAACGAATATTTTTGTTTTAATCTTATCTGAATGAACTTTCAGGTTCTTTGATTTTCTTTTTCTAACATGTGCCAACCATAATTCTAAGGCCAGGTTCGATTTCTTCTACGTCAACCCAAAAACTATAGCGTTGGGTGTTAAAAATTGCCTAGAGTATTGGTGAACTCCGAATATCAGGTGTTGGTGTTGGACCCAGAAAAGGGTTTGTTGTATTAGAAAACCGACATTATTCAGAATATTATTTTTTAAAGCCTATTGAAACATTGTAGATATACCCCACACGAATAATTATCATCATTTGTGTTTTTATTTTTAATTAAATGCTAGTCACAGACCCGCGCGTTGCGCATGATTATTTTTTATGGTGATCTCATTATTATTATTATTATTTTGTAATTTGAACTAATTTAATGAAAAGTAATGCATTTCATAATCATATTTATCACAAAATAATTTTTTATTATTGTAGAATTGTTTTATTTAAAATTTGAAACCTTAATTCTACCATAGTTGGTTGACTAATTTTTACATCTCTAAGTCAATTAAACACGTTTTGCATGCTACATGTAAACCTTCTTTTCCATAAGGGTTGAAATAATGTGTGTAATATTTTTTTTTCTATGGAAGTTAAAAAGAATAAAATTCACCTTGCCTTGATGTTTTCTAAAAATTAAATTTGGAGATTCTCTTTCAATAATTGTGAAAATTCCAAGCAATAATTCAGAAGGTAATACATGTTACATGTTCATGCTTTGATTGTGTAATTGTATGATTGATTTGGGTTGTAATTTATAAGTTGAACATGGTGGTGTATATCCAAAAGGGCCTAACTATGTTGTTTAGGATATTGAATATAGTGTTGTGTGTGATTTATAAAGTAGCGACGGTTGTAGTAATTAAAAATTGGTTTTTCATTGTCTTTTAAGTTAATAAAAACCTTACATCTATTTTTTTTTTTTTTCCAAAAAACCTTTACATATTTTTTTAACGTGAATCTTTATATATACCTTAATAACTAAACCCTATACAGTTCATTTTCTTAGATGCATAAAAAAAAGACATCTATTCCATAATAATAGTGGCTAATTAGTTTTTTCATGTTCTCATTTATAATGTTTCTTACTAGTATCATATTTTACTGGCTGTTGATTTTCATAATAGAGGCATTAAATGAGAGTTAAATTCTTCGAACATTTCATTAGATTTTAAAAGTCATGGTGTGTGAAGAATATAAGCATTTAAGGACTTTTTTATATATTTTATTATTTATAAATAATGTTAAATGAAATGTCAAAAAAAAAATTTTGAAAATTTTCATCTTTATTTCTTATATATTTCTATTATTATTGAAGAACGTTTTCCTTTTAGTTTTGATAATAAATATGATTTTCTAGATTAGAGTTTGATTAGTTTCAAGTTTAAATTTTGTATGATTTTATTTAACTGTTGATTATATGATTTAATTAAGTGAATTTAACGATTTATTTATTTGCATTGTAAAGTTTATAATAACTTTCGTAGGGTCATCTTTAATTAATTTTTTCCTCCTTTAGCCATCGGTCTCTTTGTTTCCCAATTAACGGTTACTAATTAATTTATTTAATTGACGTTTGATTTCTTTTACTAATCTCTTTCTCTCTCTCTTTGTTAACATCCTATTGTTTTCCCAAATTTGATGATAATTCTAATGTACTAAATATGCATATTGTAACATTTATTTTTATTTTTATTTTACTCCATTTTGCTGCCATGAAGTTAGTACATCCATAACTATTAGTTTATTATTTTATGATATGTTTGGTTTGATATTATTATTATTATTATTATTATTATTATTATAAATTTAGTGTTTCTAAAATAGCATGTTTTTTGTATTCTCTTTTTCTATTAATGCATTGTAACTTTTTATGGGAATACTTTATAAGAAAATTGTTTATTCTTTTTTTTATTATTATTATTTTTTTTAAATTAGTGTTTCTAAATTGATATTTGTTTTGTATTTCATTTTTCCATTGATGCATTGTAACATTTCATGGGAAGACTTTATAAGAACAATTTTTATTTATTGAATAAAATATTATATGTTTAATTTAAAAAAAAAATGAGACAAAATATAAATAATTATGATATGGAGGATGTTGCTAAATTTAAATGTTGAATAAAATAAGATGAGAATAAAATAATAAAAATGAAATGTATAGCAATAAACACCATATTATTTTAGTTATGCTATGTAATAAAATAATATTATATTTTTATATACTATCTTTATAATGCAATAATATAACATTTAACAACCAATGTGAATAAAAAAGATAACAACATAAAATATAAAACTAAATCATATCAAGCTGGATTACTTGTCAATTCCAATTTTAGCAAACTAACTGACTTCTAGTAGTCTAAAACTGATTTCTGCGATGCATTTGGTGGAGCTTTCAATACTGCATCAGTATGTTTTGATGGTCAACCTGTTACACTAAAATTAAAAAATATATATATATATATATATACCAAAAATTGAAGGAAAAAAAAAATATATATATATATATAGAGAGAGAGAGAGAGAGAGAGAACGGGGGGGGGGGGGGGGGGGGGCTTTTGTGTGTGGAAAAATAGAAACTATGCATGGAATAAGAGGGAGAATGACAATTTTATAGCATGAGGATAAGAATAAGAAGAGTCAAAAATAAAGGAAGATAAAAAGATAGAATAATATTAATATTGAGAGTAGTGGGGATATGAAAAGTTGAAATGGAATGAGAAAGGTTGAAGAAAGTTAAGGTAGAGAGTAGTAGGGATATGAAAAGTTAAAATGGAATTGAAAATTTAATAATAAATAAGAATAATTAAAAATAAGATAAATTAAATATGATATTTTGATTGTAATATAATTGTAATATAATAGAGTTTTTAATTCACTTTAAATGTTAAAAAATTGTATAAAAAAATTAAAAAAAATTGATAATGACATAGTTGCTGATGTGGCTCAATGGAAGCGTAGCAACATTAAATGCTACGCTTCAGCTTTTAGTAATATATTGATTAGAAGTGTTAGTGTATAGCTTAGACTAGATTAGCTCAATGGGCTTAGCCTAGTATACTGCATTTGTAATTTACTCATATTACTTGTACTACACACATACCTAGCCTATATAAGACTCTCTACAGGGACAGAGCTATATTGAAGGATGGGGGGCCATGGCTCCCCCCCCCCCCCCCCCCCCCCATTTTGAAATATTAAAATAAGAGTTCGCCCTCCAAGTATTTGAATTAGTCCAATGATGCTCTTAAAAAAAAATTGGTCTAATAGTTATAGAGACATAACTTTATTTTTGGTAGTTCTTTTTTTTTTTTTTTATTGCAAAATGTGCTCTTATATCTGTTAAATATTTGATAAAGTTTGGCACTAAACATGTTTGAATTTATCTTTTTTAACCCGTTATGTGGTGATTAACAAGTCAATGACTCATTGAAAAAATCTTGTCACTAAAATTACACATGAAATGTCTCTTTAGTTGCCATATAATGGGTTAAAGCAAGATAGCTTTGAATATGTTTGGAGCCTAACTTGTTCTTCCAAATTTTAGATCATTCATGTTTTTGAAAATTTTATTAGTTCAATTGAATGATTTTTTACTTACATTAGTATAAAATTTGATAATTTGTATAGAAAATGAACCATTTTAAGAATTTCACTATGAAAATGGTAAAAATGAATTTTATTAATTTTATGAAAGATAGCCATCAAACATAATTTTGATTGAAAATACTAAGCTCTTTTTTTTTTTTTTTTGTTGGGTATGTGTATATATATAACTTATCAAATAAAAAAGTGTGTGTATATATGTGTATGTATATAATAAAAAAAACATGTGTATATACGTGTGTGTGGGGATTATCTTGATAAATATATTAGTTCTGCAACTTGGCCCCTCAAACAAAAATTTCTGGCTCCACCCCTAGCTGTCTTTTGTACATTATTATTTACACATCAATATACAGACTATTCAGCCTTTCTCTCTCACTTTATATTGTTAACATGGTATCAGAGCCATTCCTCTGACTTTTTGGTTCCTATGGACATCTACGGCGTTCATCCACTACCCTCACCTTCATCCAGCAATCACTGTCAGAAGCGAGTCACCGCAGTCATGCCCACAGTCCCTACAACTCTCGGATCTCATCATTCTATTCATCCAACTACCAAAGCAAAGGTATAGAGTGACAGAACAGCTAATCCCGAGCAAAACCCAACCAAGAATAGCCAGAAAGGACCTGACATGCGCCCACACGCGCTGCTAGAAGCTTCTAATTGTCGAACACGCATCGCCACCAGCAGTGCACACACGCCGCAAACCGAGCCGCCACGCTCCTCCACACGACTCCACGCGCCAGAGACGCTCAGTGTCTGTCCATGTCAGCCCTAGGCTGACATCATCCTGCACACGTCAACGTTTGCATCATCAGCTTACATCAACATCTCGCGTTAGCCACCTACATCAGCAATTGACTTCAACAGTTGACTGTTGACCACCATTGTTG
Source organism: Quercus tomentella (assembly GCA_028535165.1). Classification (NCBI taxonomy): domain Eukaryota; kingdom Viridiplantae; phylum Streptophyta; class Magnoliopsida; order Fagales; family Fagaceae; genus Quercus; species Quercus tomentella. The sequence continues at coordinate 17,130,974 of JAPQVY010000089.1, read as the reverse complement.
ACCGTTGACTTTTGTGTTGACTTTTGACCAAGTCAAATTTTTTCAACATGGCCTGTCTTGCTCAGTTTTTTGCATAGATTCCGCTTTTGGGCTCCGTTTATGCATTTAAGGTCTCTAAATCCCACTTTTTTGTCATTTTCTTCATTATGACTCAACAAAATGAACGAGATACCATATGTCATATCACCATTATGTTGGATGGTCCTACTAGCTATAATGCATGGTCTCAAAATATGACTGTCTTTCTCAAGGGTCGTAAACTATGGAAATATGTGACTGGTTCAATTTCTAAGCCAGTTTCAAAACCTCAGTCCAAAGCCAGTTGCTGAAGATGCCTCCAAGATTGCTGTTACAGTGGATGATTATAAAGAACGCCTAGAGGAATGGGAGAGTATTCAGAGCAAGATCTTGTCTAGTTTATCAATACCTCTATTTCCTCCATTCATAATCTTCTTCCTCGTCTTGAAACTGTTAAGGCTACTTGGAAATTTCTAGCCGATCGCTATAATTGTACTAATGATTCAAGCCTAGAGTTCCACATTGAATCAAAGCTTTATCAAATGCGCCAAGAGACAGGTCAGTCTATTTCTGATTTTTATTCTCAGACTTCTACTATGTGGGAACAACTCTCTGATGCAGATCCTCCATTAGTGTGTTCTAAGGACATTGAGCTCTTTGTCAAATATGAGATTGCCGTAAATTTATGCACTTCATGATGGGTTTACGTGAGGATTTTGAGCCTACTAGGGCTTCTCTGCTTAGCCGGTCTCCTATTCCTTCTCTTGATGCTGCAGTCAAGGAGCTCATTTCTGAGGAGAACCGTCGGCCTACTTATCACATGTCATCATCTGATCATGTATTAGCTACACCATTTCCACAACCTCCCACTGCTACATTCACTGTTTCTCCATGAATAAACTCTGAGCGTCCCACCTCTCAGTCTTCCAAAGGTACTCGCTGTGAGTTTTGCCATGCTAAAGGCCATGACATCTCAGTTTATCGCAAACTGCAGAAATTTATGCAAGAGCAGAATAAAGCTTCTATTCCTCGAGCAGTTGCTATATGTCCTTCAGATCCATCGGTTCCTACAGATCCATCTTTGGCTTCCTCACTTACTACGGTTGATATTGAGGCAGTAGTTCAACAGGTTTTATCCTGCACTTCCACTGCCCTTTCTGTCACCCTAGGTAAACAACCTTGATTTTCTAATACTACATGTTGTAGCCATATGACTCCTGATGAATCCCAATTTTCTGATAAGGCACTCTCAGAACATCCAATCACCATTTACACTGTTGATGGAACTCCTATGCCTGTTAGTCATAAAGGAACAATCTATTCTCCTTGTTTATCCCTTAGTAACACTTTTCATATCCCAAAGTTATCCCTCAATTTGATTTCTGTTAGTCAACTTTGTGAATTAGGCATAGATCTTCTATTTACTAATCATGGTGTGGATGTGCAGGATCCCCGGACGGGTCAAGTGCTTCAGACGGGCTATAAGGTTGGTCGCATGTTTGAGGTTCATGACTTGAAGATTCCTTCACAAGTTGTTTCTGCAACTTCTACCACTACCACCCCTTCACCTGATCTATGGCATGCTCGTCTTGGTCATCCATCCTTATCTCATCTTCAGTTGTTAGCTTCTCAAGGTCATTTAGGTTCTATTCAGTTTCAAAAGTTTGATTGTACTTCCTGTCATTCTGGCAAACAAACAAAATTTCCCTTTAATAATAGTGACTCATTTTCTTATGCACCTTTTGATCTTATACATTATGATATTTGGAGTCCCGTACTTGTTCCCATTGACGGGGGGAATTAGATATTTTATCATATTTGTGGATGATTTTTCTCGATATACTTGGATTTATCTGCTTCACCATAGGTTTGAACTTGTATTTACCAAATATTTCATAAAATGATTGAAACACAGTTCAATCGCACAGTCAAAGTCTTTCGATCAGATAATGCTCAAGAATATAATGATAAATCTTTCCTATCCTTTTTAGACAGTCATGGTACCCTTCCTCAGCGGTCTTGTCCTTATACCTCTCAACAAAATGGTCGTGCAGAACGAAAACATCGTCACATTCTTGATGTTGTCCGCACCCTTCTCATTTCTACCTCTCTTCCTGAGCGCTTTTGGGGTGAAGCCGCACTCACTGCTGTGTACACCATTAATCGTATTCCTTCACCAACTACACACAAGAAATCATCATTTGAGCTTCTCTATGGTCAAACTCCTGACTACTACTCTCTTCGGGTTTTTGGTTGTGCTTGCTTTGTCTCTCTTCCTCCTCAGGAACGAACAAAGCTCCAGCTTCGTGCTCATCTCTATTATTTCCTTGGTTATGGAGTATCTCAAAAGGGGTTTTGCTACTATGATTCGATTTCTTATCGCCTTCATGTCTCCCGTCATGTTGAGTTTTGGGAATATCGTCCTTTCACGAGTCTTCAACAGTTTCCTGTGTCCTCTTCCTCAGAGTCTCCTATTTTTACTGATCTTTTCCTCCCTCTTTATCCTGAACTTATGGAGGATTCTTCGACATCAACTGCCTCTCCAGAAAACTCATCTCCAATTCTATCCCCGGCATATGACCCGCCTATCTTGGATCCTGTGGCAGCACCCTCTCCTGAGTCTCCTGTTGCTCCTAAACTTCGTCGTTCCACTCGGGTAAGCATTCCTCCCCCTTATCTCACTAATTATCACTGTTTTTTTGCTCTTGCCACCCTCTATGAACCTCACACCTATCGTGTGGCCCATACTGACCCTCTTTGGCAGCAAGCTATGAACAAAGAACTAGATACACTTCATAAGAATCACACTTGGGATATGGTTAATTTGCCTCCTGCTCAATCAATAATAGGTTGTAGGTGGGTTTACAAGATCAAGACCAAGGCTGATAGATCTGTTGAACAGTAGAAGGCTCGCCTAATTGCCAAGGGCTTTACTCAAGATTATGGCATTGACTATGAGGAAACATTTGCTCATGTTGTTCGCCTTACATCTGTCAGATGTCTCATTGTTGTGGCTGCTGTTCGCTATTGGCCTTTTTATCAAATGGATGTGAAGAATGCTTTCCTTAATTGAGACCTCCAAGAAGAAGTGTACATGCAACCAACCCCTGGCTATCCACACTCAGGCAGTTAAGTTTATTGCCTTCGATGTGCTCTTTATGGCCTCAAGCAGGCTCCTCGAGCTTGGTTTAAAAAGTTTAGCTCAGTTATTGCTCAGCAGGGTTTCACTTCGAGTCCTCATGACAATGCTCTCTTTGTCCGAAGATCCTCTGCTGGTATCACTCTTATTTTTCTTTATGTTGATGATATGATTATTATTGGAGATGATTCTGCAGGTATCTGGTCTCTTTAGCACTTCCTTAGTCAGCATTTTGAAATGAAAGATCTAGGCACTCTCAGCTATTTTCTTGGGCTTGAGGTTACCTCATCCTTTGATGGATACTATCTTTCTCAAGCTAAATATGCTTCTGATCTTCTCTCCAAAGCTGGTATCACCAACAACAAGACTGTTTCCACTCCCTTGGAATACAATGCAAAGCTCACACCCTTGGATGGTGAACCTATATCCGATGCTACTCGCTATCATCAGTTGGTTGGTAGTCCGATCTATCTCATTGTTACTCGTCTGGATATTTCACATGCCATGGGTATGGTTAGTAAGTTCATGGATGCCCCTCGTTCTGTCCACTATGCTGCCATTCTTCAGATTCTCCGATATGTCAAGGGCACACTTTATCATAGTCTCCACTACTCCTCTCGGTCTTCTTTCGAGCTTCATGCTTATTCAGATGCGGACTGGGCAGGTGATCCAACTGATCGATACTCCATCACAGGCTTCTGTTTCCTATTGGGTACTTCTCTTGTCTCGTAGCATAGCAAGGAGCAGGATGTGGTTTCTCGTTCTAGTAGTAAGGCTGAGTATCATGCCTATGTTGACCCCACCTACGACCTTGTCTGGCTTCACTGGATTTTGGCTGACAGGGATGCTTCGCAGCCTACTGCCACTCCACTTTATTGTGACAATCGTAGTGCTATCTATATTGCTCATAATGATGTCTTCCATGGACGCACCAAGCACATTGAGATCGACTACCACATCACTCACTAGCATTTCAAGAAAGTCAATCTCAAGTTGTTCTCCATCTCCTTTACTGATCAGCCTGCTGATATCTTCACCAAGACTCACCTGCCTGGTCATCTTTGAGATCTTATATCCAAACTCCAGTTGGCTTCCTCCTTGCCACCTCGAGTTTGAGGGGGGATGTTAGTGTATAGCTTAGACTAGATTAGCCCATTGGGCTTAGCCCAGTATATTGTACTTGTAGTTTACTTATATTACTTGTACTGCATACATACCTAGCCTATATTAGGCTCTCTATTGTACATTATTATTTACACATCAATATACAGACTATTTAGTCTCTCTCTTACTTTATATTGTTAACAAGAAGAAGCCTTATCCAATGTCCAAACCAACACATATAACAAGTTAGATCAAACATTCCCGAGTTCCTCATTTTAAATACCCCCATTTTTTTTTTTTTTAAATATGCTTTGTTAAGGTGTGTGTATATATATTCTTATGTAAAATATTTCAATAATTTTGTTTTTGATCTCTCAATAGACCTAACAAAAGATACATAAATTTTGTTTTTCTTATTAAAATGAGACCACACATCTTTCTAAAAAAAATGAGACCACACATATGTAGTGGTTAAAGCCATGCATGCACATTGGGTGCTCCGAAATTATTATGATTATGATGCATGCATATAGATTATAGAGAATGTAAAGAAACGTTGAAGCCTCCTTGAAATCTTAATTTGGATTCACGAATCACGACTTTATATTTCCATTTACAAATGCACATGATTCATATCTTTTATATGTGGCTGATTTTATGCATATGGGGGGATGTTTGATTGTTGGGGAATCAAATAGTTTTGAATACTCTTCTCCAAATATATATATACATATATATATATATATATATAGTATATTTGAATAGAGACTATAGATAGAGCATTAGAGTGATTTTCTATATATATCCAATTCCAACTTCCAAGATTACTTGGGTTGCACAATGTTATGAACATATTCGGCAAATCCCCATATTTACGTGTAAGTATCAGGCCATACCCCATTTATCATGAGATTTGCACTTCAAAATTTCTTCTCTACTTTTTGCTGTGGTAATTGCAAATTCTTTTGAGAAAATAATAAATATTTGCAAAGGTACCACATATTCTATCATATATGGTAGCTGATACTGGTTCTTAATATTGATTTTTTTTTTTTTTTTTTAAATCTTTGCCAAAATATAAGGACCAACTTTCTTTCTTCCCCCAAAGATGAAATATAATTAAGATATATTTATTTATCAAAGGTTGAATTGATCATCAAAAGAAAAGTTAGGAATTTAAGATACCCTTCCTCAGCAAATCTGGTATAAGTAAAATTAACCATACAACCACTCAGAGAAACATGAGTAAGGATGACAATGGGGTAGAATGGATATATTTATCCATTCCTCTCATTATTCTGTGACTTATAACCTCCCTCCATACTCATAAAATATTTATCACCATGCCCAACTTCACATGAAAATTTTGATACTCTCGTAATCACATCTAACTCGTCTTTTTATAATAAAAAAATAGTTCAAACTGTGTAAATTTAATTAATAGGATAAATAAAGTCAAATTAACCCTTAAAATTATTAGTTTGAAATTAGAAATTAACCTCAACTTTGAGAAATACCAAATTTGATCATTCTGTCTAAATTTTCATTTCTTTGTGATTAATTTTTTTATATTAAAATGTGAAATTAAAGATTTTTTTTTCCCTCATGCATTCACAATGGAAGGAGACGAAAATTTAGGCAAATAAAATTAATTTGGATATTTCTCAAAATTTAGGAGCTTCTAATTTCAAATTAGAAGATCAAACAGTAGGTTTGATTTTGACCCAAATTAAAATCAAGATATGTATTTACATTTTACCCAATTTAAAAAGAAAGTTAGATTAAAAAGGCAAAAGAATTAATCATGGCTACTGCTGTGCAATAAGAGGGGAATGATGAGGGTCGAGGGCTATGATTCATACTCTTACAAGTATAATAATGTAACCTTACGAGCCCATTAGGGGTGGGGTATATAGGACAGGTTTTTTTTAATAATCCCATTACCATCGATGCACACAAACCCAAAATATTAAAAAATACAACCCTCATAGATTATAAACGAAATTGAAATCCCACATATTTGCATTTGTCAATGAATGTACTAACCCTAGCCAAATAGTCAAAACTTGGTTACCTTCCCCATAAATATATTTGAAAAATCTGACTATATATATCAGCCCGAGCTATAGGATTTCTACTATATCTATCATCAATTAGATAGTAAAAAGATTTTTTTATTTATTTATTTTATTTTAAAACTAGTATAAACTTTAGGTAACTATGTTCCTGTCAACTTCTATTTGTAGTTCTACTTCACTGTCTCTTATAAGGTGGAATCCAGCCCTGTGAGAGCGGGTGGAGATGAAAAATCAAGTTCTAGAGTTGAAAATTGACATAGGGCTCTCCATTTCCCTTTGGCCTCTTCCATCTCAAGGAATAAGATTCAGGACCCTCCAAACCATTAAAACTTTAGTTTAATCCAATTGACAATAGGAGTCCATTTAGTGACTTTGCTAACCCTTGTTTCTAACTCTACATTAGGAATCCAAAGAAAGATTAATTAGCAGATTTGATTAATTTATTGAATGACTTTCCTAGTTTCTTTCAATGATACTATAGACAACAGTTGGGAATGCTTTATTTGATCTGAAAATCATTTCAATCACTCCATAACAGCCATAAGTTCTAATAATCCTTTCACATTTTTTCTTTTTTGATGACATGGTCTTTTCACTAAACAAGCAATTTCTATTCTTATTATTCCCGATTCTTTCTGCCAAATAATAATTAATTTGTCTTTTGAAATCGAATTTTATGCATGAACAGGAACATTACAAAGCATAACGATGTCATATGATCTTCCTCACTACCACATATGGAACAATCCACAAACAAACGCAAGGTCCTATGAATCATGTTATTATTCTTTGCAGGGGCAGCTCCAGGAATTTTTTTTAGAGTTTTCCTTAAGAAGCATAAATTACACAATCTAATAAAAAGAGAAATTCATATATTGACAAAAAAAAAAAAAAACATGCAAATACATAAAGTTTACAATTGCCTTCTACGAGTTTTCAATTCGCTTAGAAGATGAAGATGAATCTTGGGAATGCGGTTTTCTTATCAAATATTTGTCTATAATTCTAGTAAAAGAATAAACAATAAACTATATGTTCGTTTGAAATATTAATAAAATTATTAATTATTGTTGTTTAGTTGTTTCATTAATTTGTTTGTCTTTTATAAATTATAATTTGTTATATTGTTGTTTCATTAATTATAAAATTATTAATTATTGTTTAATCTAATATAGTAACATAATTTAATTTGTTTGTCTTTTATAATGTATTGGTTAATTAAATTATTAATTATTGTTTATTAATTGCTTCCCCCAATTAATTATTGGTTAATTAAATGATTGTTTATTAGTTGCATTGCTGCACTAGCACACAGCCACACACCCATGTGCATTTACCCCGACCCCATGCCCCCATCCAACACCCAATTCAACAGACAAGCCCCAATGCCCCATGGCCCCCAATCACAAGACTAGAACCAATTAGATAAAACTAATTAATTGTATCTCACCAAAAGACACCAACAACAACACTAAAAGACAATTAATTTATCTCACCAACACCAACGGATAACTCCAAAAACAGGGCAAATAGTAATAAAAATTTATAAAGCTAAGCAAAGCAAAAGGCAAAAGCAATAGACAATCACAGTTCAAAGTCTTCTGGCGATCTCCTTCTCCGATCTGACGTGTTCTGCCATTCTGGAGCTCGAGTTTGAGGCCCGATCTGGCGGTCTCCTTCTCCGTCCGTTGGTTGTTGTCGTCCGTTCAATGGCGGCGATCTCCTTCTCCGTCCATTGGGTTAGGTTTTTTTCTTTAGGTTAGATTTCTTTCTTTCTATCAACATCTATTAGTGTTTGGCCGTTCGTTGGTTTCTGATTTCAATATATTGGGTTTTGGTTTGTTTGTTTGTTTTTTTGTTTTTTTTTTTTTTGTTTTTTTTTTTTTTTTTGAGAATCCACGGGTTTGCTACCTTTGTAATCTGTTGGGCTTGCCGTGGGCTTGATGTTGGGCTTGATGTTTGTTGTTTTCTTTTTTAGAATCCGTGGGCTTGCCGCTTGCTCTGTTACAATTTTTTTTTTTTTTTTAAATTTGAGAGTGTTCTTAATTTTGATTGAGCGTATTCCTAATTTTTTTAAAAGGGTAAACAAAAAAAAATTAATTATTATATATATATATATATATTTTTTTTTTTTTTTTTCAGGCCAGGGTGTTCCTGGGAACACCCTGGGTTGAACGCATCGCCACTGATTCTTTGTTAATCAACAAATACTTAATATATATATATATATATATATGATGGACAACATTACATTTTAGTTTCACTTAATTAGACCTACTATGGTTATGTAAATTTTTTTGGGGGTGGGGGGTGTTGAGAGATTATGAACCAAATGGGAGACAATGCTTCTTATGTGACTCAAATTCAAGACTTTGTAAAATTGTGATATAACTATTAGGTTCTAAATATTTAGTCATTAATGTTTAGGTTCTAAATATGTTATATATTGGCAAACCAAGAACAAAAACTTAACTAGGATTAGATCTTAGGGTCTTTGAAGTGTTATAGACAATGCTCAAGTTTATACAAGTCAAGATTCAAGAACGTAAAAGCTGTAGAATGAAGAATTCAAAATTTGTCAAGCTCGACCAATTGAGATAAGCCTTTGATCAATTGAACTGTAGAATATTTTAAACAAGGCACAACAGCCCTTAAAACATTTAGGGTTTAAGTCACACTATTAGTTATAAAAGGAAACTCTTAATATACGTTTTTCAAGTCTTGAGAGTTACTCTTGTGAGATTTGTGAGATTTTGTACCTTCTAACTTTATCAAACACCTACCCAGGGCCGGCCCAACAAAATTTGGGGCCTAATGCAAAAATTTTATATGGGGATTTTTTATATGTAAACATTTGTTAAATAAAATTATATAATACTAATTAAGTTAAGACTAATTTGATGTAAATACAGAAATTGATGAATAATACTAGCTAAACTAAGGTTAATTTCATATAGAAGATTGAATATTATAGTTAAATCAAAAGGAACTTACTTTAACTTGGATATATGACAATGCTCAAACGATCATATAAGTCAAACAGAATGTTTGCTCAACGCTTGCCCAAGTGACATTGTTAGAAATAGTAAAGGTTTTGAGTCTTGATTATTTGTAATTGTTCCTTCATAATAGATTTTCTATTGGACTAGTTGTGTCCTTGGAGTTGTTTAAATGTTTGAAGAGATTTTTCATCAGTTTTTTACTGCGTTACCAAATTTTCCTATGTTACAATTTTTATATTTCTTGCTTGATGATTTGCCATACACTAAATTGTTGTAAATAATAATTATTTGTGTGGATCACTTAATTGAGATAAATCAACAATTTTTTTAAAAAATATAATTCTATAGTTGTGGGTGAGAGATTTAAACCCCTAAACATCTCTATTGGAACATCATAAATTCAAATTGGCGACAAGGCTCTTGGCTAGATAAATCATTACTTAATTAAAAATTTGGTTGCATAATAAACATTGGCGGTGTAAACTAGAAATTTTTACATTGCTAAATATTATACTATAATTTAGTATCAGATATGTCACAGATCATATACTCCCTTGAGAGTTGAGACGGAGAATGTCATGGACTCTGTGATGCCTTGCTTATAATTCATGAGCCTTAACTCATAATTTGATTATGCATAAGTATAACCTTCTTCATTATTATTTTGTTGATCACTAGTGAGGGCATGGGATTAATCAAAATAGGGTTTTAAAAAAATAATAATAAAAAACTAAGGAGTAAATTCACGAAACTAGAGATATGTCTAAATACAATAATTCTAGAGATGTTGATGCATTAAGTTGTGTAGTGTATCAACTTAGCACATAAATTTCCCCTAAAAAAGGAAAAAAAAAATTATCACATAAATATTTAAAGCTTACAAAAGTAATTGCTATTACGTTTCTATTAGGAGCAAAATAAAAAATAAAAAATAAAAAAAGTAAAAAACCCAAAATTGCTATTATGTTTTTTTGTTGCTAGCTAGTTTCCAATTTATGACAACAAAGACATCTATCACGGAGCACATTCTTTTCTCTCTTTCTTTTATTCTTTCAACTATCTTCCTTCAAGCTAGCTACTTCATGTTGAACAGCCTTCATAATTCCATTAGAACTGGCAAATCACCAATTCCACGAGCCATGGCTAGCATGAGCTCCCTAATAAGAGACTCAAATTCCATTCGATCAATGAAACCTTTTTCATCCTTATCAAACCTCTTGAATATTACTTCATAGAGATTATTGATCTCTTCCTCTTGGTTGGTATTGTTTTCCAATGACAAAAGCTTATGACGACCCCCATAAAGCAATTCTCTTGAAAGCATACCGTTACCATCAATATCTAGCATCTCAAAACATTCATTGATGCAATTGTTGAACTTCTTTGTGTCTTGGATAAATCCCATTACTGTGGAGCTATTAACCATGGCTACACTCATTTTGAAAGAAGAAAATTGGACTCAATGGTTGTAACTTGTAACCTGTTTTTTATTTATTTATTTTATTTCCAGTCAATTTTAACTTTGTTGGACTTCACATATATAGATGCAGACTTTGTGATTCCTATATTTGAGGGTTTCCAAGGGTTAATTAGCCTTTAATTTAGAGGTTTTGGGCATTAAGTAAAGTTAAGAACACAACGTTTTCACTACAAATCATACATGGCAAACGGTTATTGATGAATAAAAAAGCGACATCAGTGATGTTATAGATGTATTGTCCTTTGAACATCAATGTGTCATGAGGATGAGGCATTCTCTTGCCCAAAATGTCTAGTTCCCTACTATTAGGAAGGTATTATTTGTTCTAATTTTTTTTCCCCCTTCAGACGTAACTAACCAAGTTTGGACATGACCATATTTGTCTTGTGACTGTAAACTAGCGAACCTAATTTGGGCTGGTTGGAGGTTGGCTTGTTGTTTAAATAGTTAGTCAATACCTCAAGCATTTGCAAGCTCTTATCTGGCCCAGCGAAATTTTGGCAAGATCTAATTTAGTGACCACACTGAATTTGATATTTGGAAAATTAAAATTAAAATTAATTAATTAATTTTAATCTACTTAATTCATACACAACATTATAAATTATGGATTAGGAAAACAAAACATAACCCAAAATGTTTTTATTAGAAATATCTGGAGATGTTGGTTGAGCTAAGGCTATCTTGAATCCCCTAAACCCCAAACTATTGAAAACATAAAATAAAATAAAATATCAATATACCAGTACCATATATCCACAGAGGAGATTGAAAATCTTTGGACTTAATGGTAGTTTTTTTTTGTTAAAAAGTGAAGGCTTAGGATTCAATTAATTATGGGTGTAGGGTTTGTAGGATAAGGTTGTCTTAAGAATGAAGAAACATTATAGAAGAGATCGAATTAGAAGCTTGTTTTAAGCCCAAATTGACTAGAAAGGCCCGGCAAAAATACATTCTACTAGGCAACGGCCCGTGAAATGCACAGCCTTGCTATAGTTTTTCACTCCAAAATAATTTATGGGATGCTCTCAATGAAGAGCATGTAATTTTTGGGTGCTAGGGACACTCTCTTTCTCATACCCAAATTTAGATCCTTCTTATGTATCAACTCGTAATTAGATTTTAACTTTTTCAAGTGGGTCCACTACTTATCTCACTTGTTTGAGAAAGTCTAGCACACAACTTTTGCTACAATTTTAATGTAGTTGCTTGTGAGTGGAGAAAAAAGTGTGTAATAATAGCTTTTATCCTAAATAAAAAATGATAGAGAGATGATGTAGGGAGAGAAAAAAGAAGAAATTTCGTGATAGAGAAGATAAGGGAGAGAGAGAAAAGATAAAAGAAATTGTGTCTTCCTTTTTTTGAAGTTTGAAAATTGATTCAAAATATGAACATACCCAAGAAATTTGTGTCCACTTTCCTTCTTGGTCCCAAGTTTGAAAATGAATCATAATGGTAAGTGACTTTCCAATAATTAGATTCAATATATCTATGCATTGGACCCGTTTAAATGTGAACACGTAGTAATAATTTGACACTTGATAGATCACTAGTATTGAGAGGTGTAAAACCCTCTAAGTTGCTATTTTACAACCAAATTCACTCAAAACTCACCTCATCCGGGTATGTAGTTGTAAAAAAATTTATCACCTTGTTACAGTAAGTCGGCATATTTGCAACTTACTGTAACTGGGTGGTAAACTTAAATTTTATTATTTTAAGTGGTATGTGGGTTTGTTGGAGAGAGAGGAAAGAGAGAGAAATTGAATTTTTTTTATATTTTTTGTTGGTATAATTTATATTATTTTAATGAGTTATGTGTAATAATAGAAATTGAAATGTTGGGCGAGTTATAAAATAAGATGATAAAATAGATAAAGTAACTTTTGAGAATGTAAAATAGATACTTTTTTACCACCTGCTAGTGCTCTAAGAATTCGACTCTACTTGCCGTATTTCACAATTCCATGTTTTGTACTTATAGCTCGAGTTTCAAGGCTATATATATAAAAAAATAATGTAGTATATACAAATGTATAAAATTCTAAAGTTTGGCCCAGCAAAATTCTTCCTAGCCCCCTTGACCCAAAATCCTTTTTTCTTTCCTTCAACATAGTTCATGGCCTTGTAGTGAAATAAAATTTAGTCCAAATAACACAAAAAAATTTTAAAATTTAACCGAAATAGTCCAACAAAAATTAACCACCAAGCCCATCCTTAGGCCTTTCAAAAATTTACTAGCAAAAAAAAAACTGGACTCTAGTACCACCGCTGCAAAAACATTCTTCTAGGAATGTACCACCGCTGCACTGCATCACCTAGCCCACTTCACGGAGGTGACGAGTCAATGTTCATGCAGTTTTCTTTCTCTAACCCTGTTTAATAGTTATCTTTACTGAAGAACTATTCTATATATGTTTGAGTGGGACAGCTGGATATCTCATATCTTGTGATGCTATGATTCTGAAATTTGAAAAAAAATAATTGATAAAGATAAAGCATAACCACAAATATAGCCAAGAGTCAAAAAAAGCTTGTTGTTGCTGTGACTCCTGCTACAGCTACCAATTTCTTGTGTATTGTAACTCTAACAATTTGGTGGAAAAAAAAAAAAAAGTAAATAAATGAGGATGAGATAATGTATGGGAGTAGTTGGCAGTGTGTTGATTGTTTTTCAGTACATTGAAATTTCAATAATAAATAATCAGCAAAACTTACCTTTTTTTTTTAAATAATTATATTCACATATATGATAAAACACAGATAGTGTTATTTTCAAAATAGAATTAAACGAAAGAAATTACAAAATTTATTTTACAATTTTTCTAATTTGATATGTCACCCAAAAAAAAAAAAAAATCATATATTTGTTTATTATGTGCTTGAAATTTATTAATCACACTCATTACAACTTCAATTTATGAAAGTTATGTAATAAAATTTGTAATATTTTTCCAATTAAATTCAATATATTTATATTGATTAATTTAAATACACAAATTTAATGCTTCTTTATTCTTTTTTGTCTACTTCTTGTGTTTGATATAGTAGAGGTAAATATTAAACGTGTGAGAACAAGCGAGATCCTAGAAGAAACAGAGAAAGAAAGAAAATATTAAAAACACATATATAGATAAAAGAAGAGATCAAAAAAGAAAAATGAAAAAGAAAAAGGGATAGAGAGATGATGGTGATGGAGGGAGAGAAGAAGAAAAAGGAAATTTTGAAGAAAAGGGAGAGAGAGAAAAGAGAGAAAGAAAGAAAGTGTGTCTCCCTTTCTTTAAACTTTGAAGATGAATTCAGAATGCATGAATAGTAACACACTACACTCCAAAAATAAGTGCGTACCCAAGAAATTTCTCTCCATTTTTCTTCTGAGTCCCAAGTTTGAAAATGAATGGTAAGCAATTTTCCAATTAGCATTTTCACATTAGGCTTCTCCGTGTTTGGGCCACCAACTCTCACCACTAGTATTTTCATGATAGACTAACATAGTCTTATGACCTCGTCACAACAACTCAACTAACATTCAATTCCTTTACTCTGCTATTCCCATATATTCTCTCTCTCTCTCTCTCTCTCTCTCTCTCTCTCTCTCTCTCTCAAAAACCCATTCAGAAAATTCTCACTTAAACTCTTACAATTCCAATTTCATCACTTTAACTCTCCTCTTCCTTTTAAATTTGTTCTATTGTCTATCCAAATCACCATGGCTTTTCCAATCAACAAAGGAGACTCTTTTTCCTCTTTCACCCACCAGTGTAAATATGACGTATTCGTGAGTTTTGGAGGTAAGGATACTCGCAATAATTTTACGAATATTTTGAGAGGCATTTTGAATCATCATGGTATCAACATCTTCCTTGATGACGAGCACTTAAGGAGTAAAAAAATTTTAGACAAACTTTTCGAAGCCATTGAAAGTTCAAGAATTTCAATCATTGTATTCTCTGAAAACTATGTATTTTCCACTTGGTGTTTGAAAGAACTTGTCAAAATTCTTGAGTGTGAAAAGAAAGGCCAAATTGTGCTACCAATTTTTTATATGGTGGATCCATCAGAAGTACGTAACCAAAAGGGAAAGTTTGGAGAAGTTTTGACAAAACATGAAACAAAGTTCAAGGATAAAATGGAAGTGCAAAAATGGAGGATAGCTCTACATGAAGCCGGTAATATAGGTGGATGGCATTGCACAAAGGAGTATGCATTCTATCACTAATTTTTTTATCACCAAAAATTTTTAACGTTAAACAACTCTCTAGTGAAGTCTTATTTTTTTCCTTATTTTTTGAAAATTTGAAAGCTCATATCTTTTAATAATGTGCTAATTAGGCTAGATAGAAAGTTAAGCACATATAGCTAATTATCTTATCAATTAATTATAAGATTTTCGCACTTTGGGCAGCTCTATATATTTTGAGGTTTTTAGGGTTTTTAGGGTTTTTTTTTTAATATTTCAATATCAATTAAATATTATTTATTCATCTTTCTATATTTTATATATATATTGTTTAAAATTGTTTTTTTAAGATGCAAAATTGCTTATTAAGTTTTTGTATTTAGGTTTCATTAACTTATCAATAATTATTCAGCATGCTCATAACATATTTTTTTTGTCAAACAATATACGGTGTCAATTGAGTTAGATTTCTATGGTTTAATATTTGTGGCCTTGTTGGAATTGGTGAAAGAATGAAAAACTATTTTTTTTTCCCTTTAAAAAAGAAAATCAATTATCATTCTACAATTTTTTTTTTCTTTAATGTAATGGAGAGTCTTGGGACCCATTATAAATTCACTGCACACCCATATAATGTTTACCAAACTTCGATCCCTAAAATATCTTAACAAATGCATTCAAGCTAGTGTCTGTCAATTAGAAGTGGATATTCAAGAAGCTTGTTTCCTTACCTAACCAGTTTTTCATGAGTCTTCGTGCTAAAAGCCAGAATTTGATTTTCTAGTTGAGGAAAAAATGGTTCATACTAATAGTTCTTAGATCTTTGAGTTACTCACCATTAACTTGTATTAACAATATTTTAGTCATAGTACACAAGCTAAACATTTTGAATTTTAGTTCATCTTTATATTATATTTTCTAACAAGTTTTTAATGCTTTGCAATTGGCAGCCACCCTCAATTTACACTTATCAAAGAAGTTTTTGAAGTGATCTCAAGAGTTAAATTAAAATATACAAAAATATTTGATGTTAAATACCCTGTTGGAATAGATTCCCGTGTGGAGGATATAAATTGTCTTTTAGATATTGATTCAAATGATGTGCGTATGGTAGTGATCCATGGCCTTCCTGGAATAGGTAAGACAACAATTGCAAAAGCTATTTATGATTTAATTGCATATCGATTTGAAGGAAGCAGCTTTCTAGGGAATGTTAAAGAAAACTCAAGAACAAATGATGGCAAACTCCAATTAAGAGAGACACTTTATTCTGAGATCTTAGGAGGTAGAAATTTGAAGGAGCTTGATGCAATTAAAAGAATCAATATGAGAAAGGAAATACCTCAACACAAAAGAATTCTTTTAATTCTTGATAATGTGGACAAATTAATCCAAGTAACAGATTTGCTTGGCGAATGCAATTGTTTTGCTTCTGGAAGTAGAATTATTATCACAACAAGAGATGAAAAATTACTATCTACTCTTCAAGAAGATTATCATTTAACCTACTATAACCACAGGCTCAAGGAATTAGATAAACATGAATCTTATGAACTCTTTTGTCAACATGCATTCAAAGAAAACAAGCCTAAGGAAGGTTATTCAGAACTCGTAGACCTATTTATAAGCTACGCCAAAGGTCTTCCATTAGCTTTGAAAATAATAGGCTCTGATTTGTATCCAAGAGATGATATACGCTGTTGGAAAAGTGCATTAGATAAGTACAAAAGAATTCTTAATCCAAATATTCTAGAAGTACTCAAAATAAGTTACGATGGATTGGACCAAACTCAACAGCATAGTTTCCTTGATATTGCATGTTTTCTCAAGGGATTACGTAAGGATGTTGTCGAGTATATACTAGAAAGTTGCAATTCTTATGACCCATATTATGATATTGAAATACTTAAAGATAAGTCTCTCATATTTGTTGATGAAGATGGCAAATTATCGATGCATGACTTGATACAACAAATGGGTTTGGAAATTATTAAACAAGAGAAACTTAAAAGGTTGTTGTGCTACGAAGATGCTTACGAACTACCAGATAAGGTATAAATTATTTTGATTTATCTTTTCTTTTTCTTTTTTCTCACCAAGCATATGTACTTTTGTAGTGAATAGTTTTCTCATTTCTTTGTTTCTTTTTTGTTTCTTTTTTTTCTTTCTCTCTCCGTTTAATGCTAGAGAAAATATAGGTTTATCCACATTTATTTTGTTTACAACTTAATAATTGTAAATTTTGTTGTATAATGTAATTATTGTAATTCTTTGTCCATTTAGGGATTAGAAGAAGTTGAAGGCTTAACATTGTGCTTGCCACAACCAAGAAACATGCAACTGGATTTTGGAAGGATGAAAAATCTCAAATACTTGATAGTTCGTAATTTAATTTGTGAAGATGTTAAATATCTTCCAAATGAGTTAAGGTTAATTGATTGGAATGGATTTCCTTTACCTTCCTTGCCAGCCACCGTTGATCTTCAAAAACTTGTTGCACTTAAAGTGCCAGGAAGCCACGTTAAATTGGATGAGTATTTTGAGGTATGAATATTACCATTTATAAATTATTGTATTTTTAAGCTATATTTTTTTTATTTTTTTTCCATCCTCTACAGAAATGCCGGTTCACAGCTTTGAAATATATGGATTTCACTTACTGTAAAAACCTTACCAAATTACCTGACTTATCGGTGATTGCCCCAAACATAAAGAGTCTGGAACTTGACTATTGTGAAAATTTAGTTGAGATTCATCAGTCTGTTGGACTTCTTGAAGCGCTTGAATATTGGAGTCTTAGAGGATGTGAAAATCTTAAAATTATTCCAAGAATTCTCAAATTGAAATCTCTTCAATGGTTTTTTCTCTATGGCTGTAAAAGTCTTCGGAAGTTCCTTGATATTGGGCAAAGTACGGAAAGATTAGCTCTGCCTTCGTCAATTGGAAATCTCACTAAACTTAGTACGTTACCCATCTATTTTAAAAACCTTAATTATCTTCCAAGTTGCTTGTCTGCATTACCAAATCTTAGTTTCCTTAGTATTTATGATTTTCCAAAGAACCTGGATATTCCTGATTGCTTCCCTAAATTGGAAGCGTTATTGGTTATGAACAGCAACTTTACTGCCCTCCCTGACATCTCTAGCAGATTTCCTCAATTAGAGAGACTTTTTATTTATGATTGCTGTAATCTTCAGAAAATTCCAAGACTTCCATCATGTATAGATATTGTAGCCGTAATAGGATGCAAATCGTTGGATTCACAATCAAGCAGAAGATTATTGAGTCAGGTTCATCTCTCTCAAAGATTCAATTTTGGTTAACTTTCCCAAATATATTACTAGATTTGCTAAACTGTGGTTTCTTTTATTTGCTAATTGCATGCAGTTCGCAGAAAAGGTAGGGCTTCCACAGAATATTGCATGTCCAAGGGGATCATCGCACCGGGACTATGCATCTGAAACTAACTTTGCTCATAAAAAGGGGTTTTCATTAGAAATTGATGGATGCGTGTTAATTCAAGGAAGTAAGATTCCAAAATGGTTCAACCATCAAATTGGTGGAAATTCCATATCATTCTCGGTCAGTCGAAAACTTCTTCCATCATTTGCTTTCTGTGTTGTTACACAAGTGCAATCGAAGGATAGGTATAGGTATTCTATATCAGGTTACCATGCTATCAACATTTTCGTTGATGGTTATAAAGGATTGCACTCATATACTGCTCCACGTTTTCCAACTCCACCATCATCATCATCTTATTCTTATCTATGGGTATTCTATATAAGGGATAGTTCATTGGAAGGCATAATTCTAAATGAGCGGACTGACGTTAAGCTTCAATTTGAATTTTCAAATTATAATCCAGAAATAGCCGAAATTACCATAAAAAAGTGTGGGGTCCATGTAGCATGCATGTGTTCTCCTCAGAACTCCGCTGCAGATAAGGTGTCCTGCATAAGAATTCATGAAAGATTAAAAGTGAGTTTTGATGAAAAAATAAAGATGTTTTTGTCTGAGAGTGGCTGCAGATGTCCTCCCCTTTAAGCAGAAGCTGGGCGGATGCTCCAAAGCTCAAGATGCCTATTACTGTCCTCTTTGTGAAATAGCAGAAGATTCAGTTTTACATCTATTTCAATGTTGTCCCTTCGCCAAAGGAATGTGGTATGGTGGTAGATGGGGTTTTCGAGTTGAAATGATCCAAGCTCAATCTATAAGGGAATTTGTTGAACATATAATTGAACCCCCAAAGGAATTACTTGTAGAAAGAGTGAACAAAGATGAATTCACACTGTATGCAGTATTGGCTATGAATATTCTTTTGGATGCACGGGAGGATGCTCTGTTTTCAAACGCTAAAGACAGCATAAACCAGCTAGTGCACCGTCTTAACAATCAGTATGACTCTTACGTGAGATCACTTGAAGGGCAAAACAGGGGAAGGGCTTGGTTCAAGCCACCTGACCGATGGGTAAAGCTTAATTTTGATGGGTCATATGAGCAAAAGAATGTAGGCTTGGCTGCGATTCTCAAAGATGAACGTGGGAATGGCAGAGCAATCAGACGTGGCATAAACATCAACGGCAAGATGGGCAATGCCATTGGCCAAACAGGACAGACTTGAGCAAGTTGTGATAGAGAGTATAAAGGTATGCACTCCAAATATTTGACAAAATGTTATTATGTTCTGAATGAATGACCTCACTCTCTTACTTTTTGAGAGACGAGTTTTAGTGTTTACGTATATATATATAATGGTAAAATTCAGTAAACATCACACAATTGGATTGCTATCTCTCTTCCTTAGTGTAGTTGGATGAATCTGATCTAGTGATAATTTTTGTCTTGTTAGCTTGTTGTCGACCATTTCTCTTTGGGTTGCTCTGCTTGAATTTTGTCATCATATTCTGAGCCAACAGAAAGTGACACAGCTAGCTTCATCAACTTCATTGCAAGCCCGGTTGGGAATGGAAGAACATAATGAAGGAAATTTCAGCTTTATGTATGGAGTTCACTAATTCTGTAGTCCACAGCCTCATAAGATGGGGTCTGGGGTCGAATCACTCTAGTCTGATTTTGCCTGTAAACTTTCAGAAAACGGCAAAGATGGCCTTGACCTCTTATGCTGCATGTAGGAAGCTGACTTCAATACATATCTACTTTCGAAGAAATGAGAACCTCTTGATTTAACTTCTAAGAATATGTCAAGGTACCCCTATTACATTGAAACATTTTCTTGTTTCATTTGCATCTTTTCATTCTTGTATCACTTCTCTCTCAAATTAACTGTCTTATTCACATGATGGGTACCGATCCAATTTGAAAGGACATTAATGTAAGGAAAAATCAGAATTAATGAAAGAAATAGTCATGCTTTTAAGTTGTTTTAAAAAAAAAAAAAAATTGTTAAGTTATAAAGGTGAATGTACGATTAATATATTGGCATATAATAAACCATACAAAGAAATTATTTCATTTAATATGCTGCTAAATTCAGCTCTTTTTAATTGAAAAAAACTTATAAAATTTTTTAAGAAAATTTGTTTGAATGTCATTGGACAAGTATGTGCTGCTAATATACTAAACAAATATTTTTCATTTTCTTAGCTTACTGAATTTGTTCAACATGATATGAAAGTATTTTTATTTCTCAAGTGGCATATGATTTTTTAAACTGACAAAGATCAATATCTAGTGGATCATACTTGAAGGTTACTTGTAGGTTGTAGCTGAATTAGGATTATTGGGTGATTTGAGCCTTACTTTTATGGTTAATAAGTAAGGTATGGTCTTTTGACCAAATTGTACCTCCTACCAAATTATTACATGGTGGAAATTGAGGTCTTGGTTTTAATTTTATTTTTATGTGAATATGGAGGTATTATTTCTGCAAAATGTATTATTTTAAAAAAGAAAGACTTTTAAAATACATCATGGTGGACATGAATACGTTTATTGCCTACTACCCCATATTGTCTGACGTGTGAATTACTTTTGGCAAAATATGTCTATTTGGACTTTGGTCTATCAATTTATAGCTCTTAAGACCAGTTCTGAAAATTCATCACATGCTAAGGTCCAGAATATCGTTTCATGTGTCCAGCATCTCTTGGTGTTGCTCCTTTTGAAAGAACTCAGATTCAAATACAGTTTGTTGCCCCTAAGTTCACATGATAGCATACTAGCAATATAATTTGATTTCAATATGGGAGTAGTCATGAGGTTCCTCTAGGCTGAGATTGACTGCATATGCTTCGTTGTAATTTTAGCTGGTACGATTTAAGGCCTTCTGTATTGCTGTTTTGTTAAATTTGACAAAATATAAATAAGATTAAACATTGATTGATAATCCAGTAGGCCAAGTTTGGAAGAAGTTGTCTTTTCCACTGAAATATGAGTTTTATGTTATTCTTGTCAAAAAATAACAGTTATTACTCCGTGTGTACTTGAACATATCTTATGTTAGAGACTAACTGGAAGCTTTCTCTTGAATTGATATCCCTTAGCACTACATTTTCATCTTCACTTCACCTAAAACTAAAAGTCATGAATTACAAATGATTGGAATTATTGACTGGACATACTTTTTTTTTTGGGGGGGGGGGGGGGGGGGGGGGGGGTTGTTGTTATTGTATTGCTTATTGGTTAATCATTCAGGAGCAGATAATCTTTTCTTATCCAACTGGTCTCCAGAAACTGGAATCCACTTGAAGAGCCAACCAATCGGTTGACAGGAAGATGCAAGTCCAAATGCAAGCACCCCATTGCCCCCCAATTCAGCCTCTCAATACTAGCAAACCGCTTCAGAAACTCCACATCAACAGTTGATGGACTATGGTAAACCTTATAATTATTAAAAACAGCTTGTTCTTGAATAACTCCTTCAATGTGTTCTCCAGTTGCCTAGCATTAAATTCATTGAAGACTTGACAAATGAAAAGTTTTAAAAATGAGTGTTTTCTTCACTTTTTCATCCACACCAAAGATAGATCTTGCCCTAGATTGTATCATAAGTAAGAATGCTATGACTCTGGTTACAAATGGCTTTGATCAACCCACAGATGACTTTACCTTGCTGTCGTTGTTGCATAGCTCAGTGGCCAAGGCTAAAGCTCCTAGTGTATACTTTAACAGGTTCACCCATAATGGCTGTAGTTAGTGGGACTTTACCTGACCAAAAAAAAAAAAAAACTGCCGCAAGAAAGTCAATGCAAGGGTGCAGCAACATTCGTATTTAGATGAAATTGAATGAACATTTTAATGTTGTTACATACAGACCTTCTCCACCCTAGAACCATCAGCAAAAAAGTAAAGTCACCATCCAGGATGCATGACAATGTTTTGGAAAGGTAGTTGTGAGTCAATTTTCGTCTTATACTTTCTGTTCAGCTGTGTTTGACTGTTTGTCGTTTACAACCTTCTTTCCCTATATGGTAACTGTGTTATCATCCTTATGAATTACAATGAGTACAAGGGAATTACACATAATTTTAAATGCTTTGATTTTCTTGTAATGAAATCCATCAATGTGTAATAGATTTTATTTTTAGGACGTTTTTATATTGCAATTGTAGAAACAGACCCTTTCTACATGTGCTAAAGGGCTGTTGGGGGGGGGGGGGGGGGTGCTTGTACACTTGGAAGAAAAATTATGGTGCTATCTAAAACACATTATCTAATAAACATGGTCACATAGAAAATGCCTATGTGATTTGAAATACATTAAATGACCAAAAAGAAGAACTATATTTCAAGAATCTAAGAAGTGGGTTTCGATAATTTGATTATGTGCTTTGAATAACCCAAAATTAGAGAACTTAAAAGACAAACATTTTAACAAGGACACTGGCTAAATAGGTAAACTATTAACATTTTATCCTAATGTTTTTATTGTATGAAGGAGCTTTATGCTTTGGAAACATGCAAACTTGTTTGCAGAGTAGATAAATGCTCTTAACATTTGAGTGGAAGGGCAAAGACGAGCTTCAATTTCAATACAAGTACCTGATAGCCCCCACAGTACTCTCTTAGGCCATTGAGGTATGTTCATAACTATTACTTTGTATGTTACTCTGCTTGGGATATTCTTGAATTCAACTAAAGAAAACTCTATCAAAGTATGACTAATCTTCTTTCAAATCAAACTAAAACTTACTTTGATATGTAGGTTAATAAAACAGTCACCTGAAACAAGCCTTGTCGAAGGTGATTGTCCACAAGTTAGCTTGTAAGTGGCCTGGTTGCAAGATTCTACTGCCTAGCCAGGGCATGTAAAGCTTAGTGGGGGTAAGGGCACCCAAATAAAAGCAATAACTTATAAATTAGCATGCTTGGTTTACAGATTCTTATAATCACCTTGTCACCAAATTAATCAACTTCTTTATTTCTACATAGGAATATGTTTTAAAACAATTTGATGATATATTCTTAAATTACTCTCTTCTTGCTTAGCCGTCGTATCTAGGTCAATTTTTTTATGTATGTTGCCTCTCTATAATGCACACTTTTTTTTTTTTTTCTTTCAATAACATAACCTATAGTCTTTTTTTAGGGTGACAATAGCTTCTTTGAAGGAAAATATATTTGTATTTAGGATAAGGTATGTCTACAAATAAAATTACAGAGCAATTAAAAATTTTCTTAATAAAGATCAATAATTTTTTATGGTGTACCATTGTCACCTTAATCCCATCAAAACCTCTGGCTTTTGATGGGATTAAGTGGTTGTGATATCTGCAAAAACTCTAGGAAACCATTTTATTATATTATAAGAATTGGGACGTACAATACAAAGAATTACTAATGTATGTAATAATAAATATAAGATATTCCAATCCAATGGGAGGCAACAGCCACCCTAGCCTTCCTTTGCTTTACCTTTCATCATGGTCTGTTTAATTTGTGCAGCCCCTGCAACATCAATTGAGGTGCTCAGGAGGGGACACTAGAAATTGCAATTAT
This sequence comes from Quercus tomentella, assembly GCA_028535165.1. Lineage (NCBI taxonomy): Eukaryota > Viridiplantae > Streptophyta > Magnoliopsida > Fagales > Fagaceae > Quercus > Quercus tomentella. The sequence goes on along the minus strand of JAPQVY010000089.1, from coordinate 17,107,012 downwards.
TATTATCTTTTTTTTTAATCCTACTTATGAGACTTATATCTTCATCTTCTTTTTTTGGAATTGTTGCTCTCTTGCCATAGTTACTATTCTACCTAAATGTGATGTGACCTGAGCATTGTTGCAATACCTTGGGAACTGAACATTCTTAAAATTTCTTCTTATTGAAGAAAATTAAATTTACAGTCTAATTAATCATCATTCTATATCAATTATCCAACTGATAAAAAGATGGCAAAAAATTTCTTATGCAGTAAAAAAATGTATTTCTTGTAACTTGTGCATGTTTAAATGTGTGTGTGTGTTTCAATTTCCTAACCTTTTGGTAATTGTTGCTATTATAATTTGGTTTCAATACAGGATTGATCAGGTCACTTTGCTGTGAGTTTGGTTTGCATATGCTTCATTGTAATTTTATTTAGTATGATTTAAGGCCTTCTACATTAGTGATTTGTTAAATGTCAGAATATATAAATAAGATCAAACATAGACTGATATTATGGTTAGTCAAGTTGGACCAAGTTGTTTGATCTACTAAATATGAGTTCTTTACTGCGCTTCTCAAACTTATGATGTTTATAACTTCTTGTCCACTTGAATGTATGAATTTTACCCTCGATCTTGTTTGTCTTTTTCTCCAATTGTATTCCTAGGAAAATTCAATGAAGATTGACTTTCCTTTTAACTTTAGTAGGAATAAAACTAATAATTACTTTGTAGTTGCTTCTTAGTTTTTCATTGATATGGTTTACCAGCTAGAAGCAGTCCCCTGAATTTATATCCCTTAGTCTCACAACCCTTTTTGCGGGTGTGAACGGCGTTCTCACTTTTCCTCTTCACCAAAGTTCCATTTCTCTTTTTCTCTAAATTAAAGGCTTCAACATGGATTTTAGATTTCATTGATATTCATATTCAAATCAAAAACAGCCCAACAAAGTATTCCTTTCTTGATAGGGCTCCCATAAATCTTTACATACGATTCAGAATCAATGTTCTAAATAGTAGGTTTGAAGTAACTGGTTGTGGTTAAACTAACTACTTTTTGCATTATATCAAGAACATTTGATATTATTATGTGGAATTATCTTCTCTCATTGCTTCTTTATGGAAAAAATTATGTTACCTTCATCTCATTTAATGTAAGGGTGCCTGTTTTGTCAATGCAGATTGTTATGTCTAACCCAGTGTCTCACAAGCAAAGAGATCCTGAGGCAAGGCGTGATCATCCATCTTGCATTTCATAGAATAAGCGAAGTAGAGTAACAGCCAGAGACAGACCTAAAAATGCCACCACCACAATTGTGACTACTGCAGCGACAATACCTACAGCTGCATTGAATTATGTTGGTGCCAACAATAGCTCACTATATCCACCATGATGTCTCTACTCTTTGAGGAGGGCTTTTCATATTGCTTGGATTTCTTGAAGTTAAAGACAGCAGAAACTGCAACAACCAGAATGGCAGCAACAGTAATTCTCCCACCATGATACTACCCATCTTTCCAACCATGCTGTTTGATACAAAAGGCCAAGAGAGTATATCATCAGCCAAAAGTACAATAACAGGGGTGTCCTCAAGTGCTTCAAAGACAACTATGAATCCTTTTGCAGGTGCCTGTTGTACTTAACTGGCACCAAAATAATTATATGGCAATGGATTATGGTTGAAATTTTGTTGAAGTGTTTTCTCTATTTTCAAAAAATTTACTATTTTCTTTATTTGTGAGGTGTGAGAATGGATCAACATTTAACCGCTTTTTTGGATGCTGTGTTTGCATTCCTGCCACTGGCTCGCCAAAACTGACCTAAGCTCACCAATAGAATAGTCATATTTCTGTTATTGAAGTTACCGGTTGGAAGTGTTATATGTTGTTAACATTAAAGCTAGTTGTGCATGTGCTGTAACATATTAAAGTTCCTCTTCTTGTGCATAATTGGCATAGATTTATAAATATCTCTATGAACGTCATTCTATCAAATAGTGCAAATTACTTCAATTTCCTCTTATCTCTTTTTTCTCTTTTAACTTCTTTATCCTTCTTCTACATTACTGAGCTGAGCCAAAAAGTTCTCATGTAGGCAGCATTTGTCTGTATCCAGATAGTTTTTTGGTTTTCCTTCCTAGTTTTGAGATACTATAGTGAAATTTCAACATCTGAAAATGCCAACACTCCCATTTACAAAATTGTACGACTGCCTTTGGGATTTGAATCTACCTTGGGGTCTTTGATTATAATACATGGAAATGCAGCAGTAAAATTATTGACTGTTCCATGTGTTGTACTTGGATGTATGCATATGCTTTGAGTTTCAAGGCTGCTTAGTCAAGAACCAAATTAGCATTTAGGGAAGCTAATTTGAATCAGATTGAATAGGAAAGACGTCGGTTTTTCATTGATTTCTTAGATAAATCACTGAAAAATAATTCTAGAGCACTGTGGTGTGGATTCCATTTTCACCAGTACTGAAAACAGCTCTATAAACAGACCCAAAAGCTCCCTTCCCTATCAAATTTGTCACGTCAAACCTGTTTATCGCAAGCCCGGAGTAAGATAGCCTTGGCGGTGAACTTCGATTGTTGTCTTTCTCTTCTTTGGGGTGATCACTGCACATACTAAACACAATGCACACACAAGCACAATGAAAAAAGAGGTTGGAATAATGACTTTTGAGCACTAAATCCGTATTCGACCATTTATTTGTGACACAAAATGAAAAAAAGTATATATATTAAAAAGAAATAATAATGATTTCTTTTTTTCTTTTTTCTTTTTTTGAAAAAAATTATGAGGTAAAACACTAAACAAATATTATTTTAAGTAATAACAAAAAAAAAGCCTATGTTTTTATTTTATATATATATATATATATATATATATATATATATATATATATATATATATATATATATATGTGGGGTCCAATAAATTGTGGTCCTGGCCCATTCATTCGTTGGGGCCCAAGGCCCGAGCCGAGGAAGGTTATAGCCCAGGCTCGATAGTATAAGTACGAAGTAGCCTTGGGACACAGCCGAGGACGATTCAGTCCTCGGCATGTCCAAGGTCTCACCAAAAGAAAGGGTAAAAATGGTACAAGAACAGTTGGAACAAAATCTAAAATATCTAAGTCAATAGAAAAAGGGTACGCTGGAAAGGGCAACGACCAGGGAAAGCTGCCCTTACTGCCATTCAATACTCTGCACCTGACAGAGCCATACTCCCCAGCTTTTACAACCACCTCCAACGACTTTGAGTATGGGCTGATGGGACAAGTATCAGTCTTGAAAAGTCGACCCTACACGTGGACGAAGGATAAGGAACACAGGCTAGTATAAAAGGAGAAGTAAGCAATCCATAGAAGAGGCTGGAAAAAATGGCCAAAACCAGAGCCTCCCAGCCCACCTTTAGGAGAAAGACTCCCAGAGCGTACACGATTTAGTTACGTATGAACTCGATTTATTTATGTATGAACACCCCGGAATACCACCGACTCGTGATCAAGGCCTAGCCTTTCAAACCCACGCTCTATAAATGATATTGTTAGGGCCTATTTACGTGCGAACCCAGTATCGTTCTTGGGTCGTTCCAAATCGTGTCCTTACAATATATAATTTTTATTTTGAGAATCTAATTTATAAGTGAATAAAGCAATTTGAAAATTAATAAGACCGTGGCCCTATTTTTTAGGCAATGTTTTAGTGGGGGTTAAAGTTGTATTTTTACTGGATTTTCCTATAGTTTTGTCTCTACTTAAATATAGGGGTGTAGAGCATTTTTGAACAAGAAAAATGAGGATCCCAAACTTAAATAGTAGTATAGATATATGTGGGAGGGAGGAACTTGAGGAGCAAAGGTACGAGGCTTTAAGACATCCTGAAGAGACAATTGGGCCTTATTCTTCATCGGATTGGGTCCAGCCTTGACGAGGCAACCAAATGCCGAAAATCGAGTAATGTGTTTAGTCCGAGGAGCGAGCTTCCCTAGGGAAACCAAGGTCCTAACCCAAAACCAACATGATAGAGGGCTAAGGAAAAGAGTAGAGACGTGCAGGCAGGGGAAGAAGGAAGCTTCTTGATAAATCACCCATCACCTCCACATTAAACGCACTGTACTAATAAATAGACATGGCAAAACGGGTCAGAATTTTCTGACCTGACCTGAAAAATACCTAACCTAAACCCAATTTTTTTGACCCGAAGCAAAAACGGGTTGACCCGTGACCTGACCCGACTGTGACTTGACCAGGACCCGAACCATTTTTTAAAAGTTTTTTTTTTTTTTGTAAAATAAAATAAAATAAAATTAAGACAATATTGGTTTAATTATTTGTTGTGAGCTTTAAGGAAACAATTGACACATTTACATAACTGCATGCAAATTAATTGAAATATGAATAGTTGTGTATTCTGTAATGAGTAAAGATTTTTAGATATCAAATAGCAAAGTACATGCCAAGATAATCTTGTAATAGTAGAGTTAAAAACATAGATTTAAAAATTGTAGACATATGTGAGATCACAAGTGTGAAAATAGTGAAGCCAAAGTATCAAATTATCATAAATTATGAATGCTTAAACCTATTTTTTAACAATTTATGTCCAAAATAAACTGCTTTCAAAATAAATTATGATATTTTCTAGAGTGTGTGTTGCTTAACAATGATATGATATTCATAAAAGAGACGATGTATAAATAAATAAACAATCAAACTTTAATGTATGTCTCAAATTGAAATAGAGTGCCAACCACAATTGATAATAGATTATAAAATTAATTTTCAAGATTGTAAATTTCTTATTTATTTTTATTCTTTGTTAAATGAGTTATCCAATAAGTCATTTGTAATTTTGTTTTATATTTGGGGATGTTGATATTGTGTAGAAATAAAACTTGTGCATTTGTTTTACTTATCTTTGTGTTATTTTGTTTTAGATTGCAATACTAGGATCTGTATAATTTTAAAATTATTGAATAAGTATTAATAAGTTTAACTGAGTTCATTCTTGATATAAGTGGTGAATTCAAAGTAATGCACTTTACATCAAGTAATTTGTTACATGACTTTTCAAATGGCAAATACATGTTGTTTTCTTTATATTAAAAAAAAAAAAAAAATCATGTGAAAAATATAGGTTAATTTGACCCGACCCGACCCGCAACCCGATTGACCCAAACCCCTTTTTAACCTGTTTAAAATGACCCGTTTTGACCCACAACCTGATTGACCAAACCTAACCCGACTATTTTGCCATGTCTACCAACTTAGCTTGCCGCATTTAATGGCAAAATTACCCCTGAACAGCGTTGTTACAACTTGCAACCTACTCTATCTCCACCAGCAAGGCATTGATGGGATAAGAATCCCAGCAAGGATCTGTAGCGGTCCAAGTGAAAGGCTAGGATGTGACCCCAGCTACTATATAAAGGAAGCAAGCTCCCTCAAAGGAGTGGATTAGTAAATAAGCAGAGAGAGAGAGAGAGAGAGATCATTATAGAACCGAGAAATATATTTCAATAGAGTTATATTCCTCAGCTTGTCTGACGAAAAAATTTAAAGAAAAAAAGCTCACCTTTCTCTTCATCTTAACATGTAAACTATTTTGTTATTCTTGTCAACTTTCTTTACATCAAATTACTAAACCGGAATTAGTAAAAGGATTAAAAGGTGATCATAGCCATCCACCTCTACAAATTAATTGTAACGGGCCTCCATCCAAGCCCATTCTTGCATTAAGGGCCAGATCATTTGTACTGACCCCCTACAATATAAATATATATATATATATTTATTTATATATATATATATTTAGATCCAATTCCTCTGTTAGCTCCAGATCTAGCGTCCCTCTTGATATTATAAATGAAGAAGATTACTCTGTTGAATAAACTGATTTCACTGATTATTTAACACTTACTTGTTATGATTATTCTTACAACCATTGCATTTCGTAACACATACCCTAATTAACCCACTACCTCTCATGCCCTAACACTCCTCTAGCTAAACAGGCCTTATTATTTGGTATAGGGAATTCATTATATATATATATATATATATATATATATATATATATATAGATAATAAAGTGAATCTATCACCTTTTTTAAATTTAATGAGTATTCACAAAAACCAATCCTCCAATTGAGGAAAAACAAAAGAAAAGGAAAGAAGGATATTAGTATGAAATGATTTGTATACCTGTTTGTTATTAATCTTGCCGCATGGTCAGTGGCTCTTTTTTCTCTTATATCTTATTGTTTTATTCTCATTTGGCCCCTTAGAGCTGAAACTTTGTTACACTTAATCCCTTTTGGTTAGATTCCTAATTAAGTTAGACTTAAAATATTATAACATGAGTTTCACATAATACTCTTTGACAAGGAATCCACTATAATAAGAGGACTAGTATTAAATGTGCTAAATTCAAAATTTTTAGTATTTAGCACACCAAAAAAAAAAAAAAAAACTACAGGAGATGTCTCAAATGCCACAAAAAGAAAAAAAAAAAAAGAAAAGCATTTGTGACTATACCATTCTACTTAAAAGAAAAACTTTTTTTTTTTTAAATTCCCCTTCCTCACCCCTCTCTCTCAGACTCTGCTTTCACTTCTCTCTCTCTCTCTCTCTAACCAACCTTCAATCTCTCGCTACCACTGCTCATCCCCGCCATCACTCATCATCACCTCTGCTTGTCGTCTCGCCATCGCCGCCTCTAACCTTAATCTCTTTCTTATTGATTTGAGTTGTTTGGGTTTGTTGATCATGGATTTAGTGGGTTTGGTTTGAAGGTTGTTGATGTGGGTTATAGTGTTGGTCATTGTGGGTGGCATGCAATGGTGGTTACGTTGGTTGTTGGTGGTGAGTTAGGGTTGCTAGGTTTTTAGGTTGGGTTAGGTTGCTCTAGTTTTGGGTGTGTTGCTTAGGTTTTGATCTAGAATTTTTGTTCCACCAATAAGATGGTGGTGGTAGTGGGTACTTGTGTTGGCTATTGCTTGTGGGGTTGGTGAGGGTTGTTTTATTTTATTTTCTAATAAAAAGTTGGAGTTTTTAAAAGTTATTTTAATAGTCAATATGCTAAAGTAAGAGACAATATATACTGTGTATTGTAAATGCTACTTTAAAATAAATAAAATAGTCTGCTAAAATAAAATTTCTTCAAAACATTTGAAGTTAATGCTTTTACCTAGAATGATCGAAAGGATTTTTTTGCAAAATAACACCATTTTTAAAAAATTTTCGTTAGTTACCAACGTTTCCAAAATATTTAGCAAACTAACATCTTGAGTCACATAGACTCAAGTTTCTTAAAAGAAACCCAGAAAATAAAAAACTCTAACCTATTTCTTTCTTCTTTTCGATTCCTTCTTCTCTCTAGTTTTTTCTCTATATCAAAGCCCAAATCGGGCCTCCAAGGCCAAAGCTCATCATCGAGGTTTCTATCTTGTTCATATCTCTTGTTCCCCACTAGAGCTCACCTCCAATCGGGATGAATATCATTTGTTAGGTTTAGGTTTGTAGGTTCCGATTGGGATGAGGTGGTGGCACAATTGTTGGGTTTGGGTTTGTAGGTTCCAATTGGGATGAGGTGGTGGCGCGATTGGCTTTGTGTAATTTATTGGGTTTGGTTTTGTTGGTGAGATGTTTGTGAAGATCTGATCGGAAGGTTTTGCTTGGATGGAGATTTTGCTTGGATCAGATCTATGAGGAAGATCGAACTTGCTGTGAGGAAGGTTTTAAAAGGAACTGGGCTGTAAGGAACTTGAGTCTCATAAGCTCGAGTTCCTCATAAAACTCAACTCCTTTTTTCTCAATTTGCTACTGAACTCAAGTCTTTTCAGACTCGAGATGTTAATTTGCTAAATAGTTTTGAGAGGTTGTTAACTAACAAAATTATTTGAAAATGGAGGTTATTTTGCAAAAAAATCCATGATCGAAATGTCTCTCATTATATTTTCCTCTCTATTTCTTTTTTTTTTTTCTTTTTTTTTCCCAAGAAAAATTTATGAAGAGAAAGAGTATCCCAAAATTCTTAGCAATTATTACCAAAAATACAATTCGAAACAACCACCCAAAATTTGTAGCAAAATTGCACTTTCAAACAACAAACCCTTAGCAAAAATACAAATTATCATTTTTCTTATTTAATTAATTTTTTTCTTTTTTACCCATTTTTTGTTCTTTTGTATAACTTTGCTAATATCACCGCCTCGAACACACCCAAACACTAGATCAGAAATTCGTTTATACGAAGCTTAATGGGGGTAGCAACGAGGAGGTTTAGGTAGAAAAAAATTCGTGATCAGTGATTTGCAATTCCTTTCTCTTGCATAAGGTCGATTGTGCATTTTCATAATTCAATTGACAAAGCCTAAAATATAGAAATAAATTTTAGGGTAAAAAATTGTAATTTTCCCTATACTATATTTAAGTATGTAACTTAGTTTGGAGCTGGGTTAAGTGCCAGTCTATGAAAATCACCAGTGTCATGAAACTTACCTAACCCAAATAAAACAAAACCCTAATACCCTCTTTCTCTCTCAGTCCACCAGTTCCGCCACCTTAGCTCCACCACCATGTCCACCTCCACCTCCACATCAAACGCCGCCAATCTCCTCTCTCTTACTGCACCGGTTCATAACACTGACATCGGTCCCTCCAAAAGCAGTCAAACTCAGGTGTTTCTTATGTGATGCCATTTACTGCCTCCGAAAAAACGCAAGGGGTTTTTGATAGACGTGGCAATATGGGTCAGAATTTTCTAACCCAACCCGAAAAATACTTGACCCGAACCCGATTTGTTTGACCTAAAGCAAAAATGGGTTGACCTGTGACTCGACCTGATTTTTTTGTGGGTTAACCCGACTCGACCTGGATAATCGGTGTCCCGACCCATTAAAAAAAATTCGCTAAAAAAATATTTAAACTACGTCCTGATACTTGGTGCATAAAGCCCAAAGTACCAAAACTAATAGTCAAAATATTATAGATATAAAGTTATAAACAAGTAAAACTGTTGTCAAGATATGACATGAGAGAATGACTCTTTGTGCTCTTTTTTTTTTTTTTTTTTTTGTGCCGAAGACTATTTGAGCTTCATCAGTCATTACAACCAATAAGAGCTAAAACTTCACAAATCACGGACATGACATGAGAGAAGAGACAAGACAACACAAGGTTGTCAAGACAACCATTTAAAAAAAAAAAAAAAAAAAAAATCTCATTCAATACTAGCTATAGTCCATTGTCCAAAGCCAAAGACACAATGCACAAACCTGAAAGTTGAAACGTGACAAACCAAACCACAAAGGGCCCCAAAGCTTCCTCAGTTTAGTTCCTCTACTCTTTCTCTTGCCGTCTTACGCCTTTGCCCTGGAGATTGAGGTGTAATTCTTATAAAATATTTACTTATTCTTCTTTACTTAATATGTTATGTTTATTTTTAAATCTTTTTTTGTTCAGTTTATCTTTCTAAGTAATCTAATTTTACTATTATTTTAAATGCAACAGGAACATGTGCACTTAAGAAGACTGATAACTTGCTATTTTGTTGGCTTACTTGTTTTGTTTGTTTTAAGATCTATCTCTTTTTGAAGATGTAAATATGTAATTATATACATTTTGACAGTGAACTATTAACATTAATGACTTTTTCTATCATGAATTTATGACTATAAATAATTTTTGTCATGCTCAAAACTATCAGAATTGGAAGGTTGTTAACAAGTGGCATTAAGTGCAATTCATTTGCTTAATTGATTTTATTCATTCTCTCTAAACAAATTGTCATTAATTTGTTTTTGTAATTGAAAAAAAAAATTGTTTGAAAAATACAGGTCAACTCAATGGGACCCGACCCGACTCGTAACCCAATTGACCTGCAACTCAATTGACCCATTTAAAAATGACCCGATTGACCCGCGACCCGATTGACCCGACCTGCCCCGCTTGTTTTGCCACGTCTAGTTTTCGAATCGCAGAGCATCAGCCACCTCACGCACAGAGCTCAAAATCCTCCACCTTTACCTTCGATAATGATAATGGCGACACAGATGATCTAAAAGCGAAAGGTCAGCCCCTCTTTTTTCAACTCTTCGTTTGTTTTGTGAGATAACAAAAAATATGAACCAAACAAAAACAATCATTTTTAATTTTTCTTGGGCTGTGTTCGCTTCAGTAGTTGAGTTTGATGGGTCATGTGCCATGCACGTGACTCAGACACTTGTCGTCAGTGGTGGAGCCAGGAATTTAGGTCAGGAGGGGCAAAATTAAAAGACAAGATTGAAAGTAAAAAATTAATTTAAAAAAATTAATCAATATTAATAACAAAATAAATGAACTACTATATAATAATGTAATTGTCATACAGAATCTAACATAAAATGTAAACTTTAATTTATTTTTTTACACCTAGCTTATTTTACTCAAACGCCTTTGACGATTTTTCATATTTTGAAACCGCTGCATGATTTCTTCACACTCAATAGTCTTGAATATATTTTTCTCAATATATGTGACTAAGCAATCATTCATCCACTGATCTCCTATTCAATTGCGTAATCGATTTTTAATTATGTTCATTGCCGAAAAAGCTCTTTCAACAGTAACTATTGTAACTAGTAAGATCAATACCAAAGTCACTAATGGATATGAAACATCTTTTTTTTTTAATCATTACCAAGTGAGACCCATGATTTTATATTATAGTTATACGTTTTTGTTTTTAAAAGTCCATCAAGCTATTGTGTAGTGTGTTCAGACTCCTATCCTATTCAATGTTGAGATTTTTTTTTTTTTTTAATCATTACTAAGTGGGATCCATTGGTTTTATATATTAGAATTGTAGTAGGAGGAGAAGTCTGTTGAGTA